>OY743190.1:12970990-15378490 GCA_963555705.1 Ligustrum vulgare
GTTACAATTTCTATGAAAAATGAACACAATCAAACACAAATAGTTGGAAAATTACAACAATTTCTAGGTAGAAATTTAATCCAATCAAACGCACTTGACAATTGCCAGGAAAACAAGTTTCCTTCAATTCAATTCCCTGGATTCGTTTTCTTTCCACCCAATTTCATGTTAGCAATCAAATGCAACATTAGTGGCTCTTGAAACTAATTCAACTGTTACGTGAGATATGACCTCATAAATTGATGAACGTGACGTAAAAAATATGTGACCAAATAATTGATAAGTCAATTGTAACCTAATAATATAATATTTGTGACTTAAAAGATCAATCGAGTTTTAGCCATTGTTTGATAAATATACTTTTTCCATAAAAAATACTATTTTATCTGTAGTAATCAATCTCAGTCATTCAAAAAAATCAAACATTTAATTTTTTTTACTTTTCAAATCACTTTTTAACCACACGATTTTCCAAAACTATTATTCAAAACCCACTTTTTTCAAAACCTATGGGAATCAAACAATAGCTTAATCACAAATTTGTAAAAATGACGTTGACTGACCTGAAAATTTAGAAATGATCTTTCAAATTATGTGTTTCATATAACAAATTAATTAATTTTATATTTGATTATAATTTACATTAAAAATAATAATGACATCAAACGAATATATATCACGTTCTCAAAAAAAATAAAAATAAAAAATCATAAATTTACAATTTACTTGAAAACATCATTCTTTATTTATAAATCACATATATTTTATTTGAAAATATCACATTCTTTGATTATAAACAAAAAACTCTTACAAAACATAGGCTAATAGCTTAATAGTGTGTGCGATATAAACTATTTATAAAAAATACAATTTTTCAAATCACTTTAATTACACAATTTTTATTATATTATTTTTCAACCACATATTTTAACTTGAAACAACAACATTCTATTTATAAACCATATTAAATTCACTAAACAGGCAATAACCTATGTTTGGCGAATGATTTTTATTTATAAATAAGGAATTTAAGTTTTTTTTAAGTAAAATATATTGTTAAAAAGTAATTTCGAAAAATATATAATTAAAAAATGATTTGGAGAAATGTCATGCTTATATAATTGAAAGAATCTCAAAGATTTTGATTTATATTTTGGAATTTGATAAACTATAAAGAACGTGAGAATCCAAAGATGTTCACAATTCAGGAACAAGAAACAGCTGTAGTTGAAAGAACTATAAAGGTAGATTTGACTTCAAATAACTGAACCGCTGGGAATTAAAGCATCCTTAATCACAGTAACGATACCACTCTTGATGAAGTACCCATCTGTCTCTCTTGCTGCCTCTTGCACGTCGTCGCTGTTAATGATCTGTAAGAATAGTAACTATAAGCATCGAACACCCTGCAGTTTCTTAAGCTACTTAACAATTACTTCAAAAGAAGAACGGAAAGAGAGACTATGGCGAAAATTCTTTTAGGTACTCGTAGCTGAAAACTAGCCAGCATGTCTTCTAGCCTCACCTGAATTGGTGTTTAGTACACTGTACACGACCTATTCGGTTTAAGATGTGTTTGGCAGAGTTTTTAAAATGTCAAAAGTTGTTTCTGAGTCTAAAGAGCTTTTAGATTATTTTCTAAAAGCACTTTGTAGGATTATTCAGAGAAAGCTGATCTAAGGTGACTTCCTCGTGATATCTTCTGCAAAATGTAGAAGCAGAATTCCTTTCAAACAAGCTCTTAATATCATAATCAGTAAGCAGTTAGAAATCTACCTTCACATTGTCACCAATGCGTGCATTTTTGTCAATAATCGCTCTCTTAATGTGAGTATTCTTCCCGATACCAATTGCAACGCTACCTTTTGCAGCCAAGAGTCTTCTGTCTGCATCAGTCTGATGCAGGAGGCAATAACAGACTTAGTACTAGAACTTACAACGTTGACTTCACACGTGCAAGCACGTATAAAATGTCCTCGTCCACGAAGAAAAAGAACTGATTTTTAACGTGTCCATAGACAATTACCTCGTAATAGTCAGCTCCCATCAATAGAGTGTCTTCTATTATTGCACCCTCTGAGATGCAGGATCGCAGACCAATTACGGAATGGTGAATCTTACAGTTCTGTAAATTTAAGAATGAGCCGATTAAATCAGCTAGAACCTCTATACTATCATCAAACAATTTGATTACTGAACTTCCTCTGCATGTGTGATGTGTCCATTTGGAATAAATGGATCTTACCTTAATGACACACCCTTCACCAATAACACTGTCAGTAACATCGGCATCGAGCATTTTCGAAGGTGGCAGGTATCGGGGTTGTGTATAGATTGGAGACGAACGGTCATAGAAACTACAGAACACGGGACAACAAAATGTATAAAGAGAGAGAAAACTGGAGGGAGGTTGGCGCGAGGATGGGGGTTATGGAAATGTTGCCCTTCTGCCAAGACATCAAGAAAACTGACCTGAAGTCAGGTATTGGTTTCTTAGTGATCCCTAAATTGGCATTGTAGAAAGCCTCGATAGTACCAATGTCTTCCCAGTAGCCATCATACAAATAGGCTTGAACCTGATAAACGCCAAAACAAAACGAAAAATAGGAAAAAGGAAAAAGCAAATAGGGAAACAGGCCTTAATTTGATACAGATAGGGTTCTGTGTCCAACAATATAGTAATTTCTTTAATATGACTAACCCTCATTCCAGTTGAAGTAGCACCTGGAATAACTTCACTTCCGAAATCATTGGCTCCCGGGAATGTGTCTCTTAGCAAACTCAACATCGCGTCCTTACTGAAAACGTATATGCCCATACTTGCAATATAAGGCATTTCCTTTGCTCTCTCATCATCAAGACCTAAAATAGTGGTATCAACCTACAATGAAATTGAAGGACAAATGAAAAAGAAAAGAAATTACAAGATTGGATTTCTCAACAATCAAAAAAGATCATGTAATAACATAAAAAAGGGGTAAAAATTGCTGGTTTTGTTTCCACTTAAATTACTCAATCCTGGATAAAAAACAAATAAAGCATTGAAATAATTTATGTTTGCAGCTTTACCTTCATTGCCTTCAATTGTTCTCCTTTTGGCTTCTCGGCGAATTCTATTATCCTTCCTTCCTCATCAATCTTCATTAGACCAAATGCAGTGGCACGTTTTTCATCCATTGGTAGTGCAGCAACTGTTATATCAGCATCAGTTTCTCTGTGAGCTTGGACAAATTTCTCATAATCCATGCGGTACAAATGATCCCCAGCAAGAATGAGATATTCAAGAACATCATGTTCTTCAAAAAGCCATAGATACTGCCTTACAGCATCAGCTGTGCCCTAGTATCTCCCAGATAAAAGCGTCAAATAGATGAATTTTATATTTCAGAAGCTCGTGTTTTGCAGAGAGAAGAGAAGTTGAATAATATACATGAATAACAGCATATGACAAAGTGGTGTTGGGAGGATAAAGAGAAAGAAATGCAATTGATGAAGAAGTCTTACAATTGATGAATTACTTTTAAGTGTTTCCCTCTGTGTTTCTTACAAGAACACAAGCACTGAAACCTTAAAGCTAATAGTATGAGAACATTTATAGAAGAATCATGATATCTTAAAAATTTCACTTTCACGTAGACGTGGGATGGTGGGTAAGCATGCATGTAGCATGAATAGCATGTCTGGTTTATAGTGCTGAACAATCAGGATAATTAACTAGATTTTAAATTTTTTATAATTTAATTCTGTCCAGTAGGCAGTAGTATCCAATCCTCCTTACTGCACATGCCAACAATGAAAATATTCTAGATCTACAAGCCCAATACAATCCATAAACAAAGGCTACAAAAATTTCCAGCTATATAAATTCCATTGAAGAACACAATTAAGTTTAACTATAATCTTGACAATCCAGAAAAAAAGTGGGTTCATCGCGAACACCTTGACACTGTAAAATGTATCATTCTCTTACCTGGAACCAGTTTGGGTTTTCTGGGCTTTGCTGGGCTGCAAGAACTTCAACAAACCCTTCATTCTTATACCCACCCATGTTACTTGCATAGGCCCGTGATAGGTGACGATTCAGAGATGCAGAATTAAACTGAGTGAGGACATAGATCTTTGATATGTTGCTATTCAAGCAATTGCTAACAGGAATGTCAATCAACCTATAATTTGCACCCAAAGGGACAGCAGGTTTTGCTCTCTTCTTGGTAAGAGGATAAAGTCGAGTCCCAGCTCCACCTCCAAGAATGATGCCTAGAACACTCTGAATGAACAACATCAACATAATCAGTTCCAATGAAGGTAAAAGAAATGCAATACCTGTTAGAAAATAGTACAAGCACATCCCAGTACTTGTAATTTTGATGATAGGCTCATTTAAATGATTAATTTAGCAGGGAAGGAAGCAATGTGGTCATTTTACTATCTTTCACACTAGGAAAAGTGTGTTCAACCTTAGAAATTATCAGGAGAAACGAAGACATCTAAGTTGGAGAATCACGTTCTCTAAAAAATAAAAAAATTCATACACAGAGCTGAAGAGTAACAGGTGCTAGGAAACTGCATGAATTAGGATTAACAGAATTTTTGAAGAATACATAGCCTAAATTATGGAGTATCAAAAACATATCCAACCATTCTTGTTAGATAGGAAATGTCTTGATTGTTTGGAGTGATATAAATACGAATTTTTCAAGTTTTCACACCTCTCATACTAATAGGTATTACCATAAAATTCTACTTTAGGGATTTCATTGAAGTGATGCCATCTTACATATGTTGAACTTAATATTCAAAGCCATAACCCACCATCCAATGAGGATTCCCATGAGAACCTCTGGTTCAAACCGGAAACAGAACTCGATGCAGCTTCTGGCCATTCATACAATTCTACTTCATTAAACACGTAAGTATAAACGAGAGTGTGGCTTGCATCACAAGCTGATCATTAGGGAGCAAACGCCTACTGAGGTTTTAAGTTTTTGTATTTTCTCCTTGTAAAAACTCTAAATTTTTTACTCTATTTAAAAAAGTTAACGCTACTTGTACTTGTAGGTAGATAAGTAAGGTGACAAAAAATGAGGTGGAGAGATTGTGTGTGTTGATTTAGGAGTTGATGTGATGGATAAAATGATAGGATTATGCCATGTATGTATTATGTCAACCTCCTCGTCAACCTCCAAGTATAAGCAGCATGACTCATTTAAAAATGATTTCAGCCCACGATTTTGTTGGAAAGAAAATAAAATAAAATAAAATGGAGCATTCCTATATATATGTCAACCTCTGTGGCCCCCTATTTATATATCCTAGATCTGCTGCAAGTGTAGACTATAACTAAGCAGAACCAAAGAATTCCTGTATAATATCTTTAGTTGTCATTAATAGCATTAAGATATAAATTAAACAAAACAGAAGTAAGGACGTGTCTTTCAAGAACATCAACTCAACATATACTAATATTTCCTTAATTAGGGTGAATAAATAAACCGTCAAACCTAATCAAATCGCGACAAATAGTTTGATTTTGTTCGATTTCAAATGTGAAATGGTTTAGTTCGATTTGGTTTGAAAAAATTTCAAACTGCTTTAAATGGTTTGGTTTAGGATTCAAATGTCAAAACTGCCAACTCGGCAAGTTTTAAAAAAATTAAAAATGAAAAGAAAGGCAAACGTTCAATTTTAAAAAAAAATGCAACCACTTTTTATTCTCAACAAATCAAAATTAAGGAGTCAAAAATTAATTTGTTCAAATTCATGGTCATTTGGAAAGAATTCTTGCTCCAACATTTCATAATCATCATCCAAGATATTTTCTTAAAATAAGTAAGAACTAACTACGGTTTATTTAAGAAAATTTTAAATGTTTGCATTCATATAATTAGTTTGTTTATTTACATATTCAATGCAATCCACTCAATTAGAAGATGAATATTATTATTGAGCTAATTTCAACTCAAATTTTAGATGAATATGCATCTTTGAGCTCATTTGGAATATACTAATTCATTCGTTGACAAACCGTTGTTCTCACAAAGCAAAAAATGTTTTTGTTTGATTTAGTTTAGAAAATGAAATTATTTGATTTGATTTGAAAATATTTCAAACCGTTTTAAATGATTTTATCTCCGTTTGACGGCCCATATGAAAGGAATTTGATTTATAATGAGTATTATTTGAGTTTTTTATGTAAGATGTGTGGTTAAAAATTAAAAATTAAAATATGTATAATTAAAAAGTAGTTTGAAAAATTATGATCATTATAATTTGGTATTATAAATTTTACTAAACACATTCTAAATTTTATTACAAATCGCTCAAGCCAACCCGAATTCACGCCTACCCATAACCCATAAAGTTTCAATATAAATAGTATTAAATCACACACACGAGGGAGGAGAGAGAAAGAGAGAGTACAGTGCTGGCATCAGGATCGAGGCAAGTCTGGGAATAACTGGAATCCGAAACAGCTTTAGGAGAGACGACCCGAGTAACAGGCAATCTGCGGGTACGATTGCCTCTGCGGGTGGTTTCTCTCAGATTGAAATCAATAGAACCACAAAACATCTCCGATTTGGAGGAAGCAATGCTGGGCTTGAATCCACCACAATGCAGTTTACCTTGCCCAGAGAAATTCTTGAATCCAATAAGAGATGATGATGATGATGATGCGACTGCCGCCATTGGCATTTATTACGCCCACCAGCAAATCAGCCACTGTACTAATTAATTAAATTTCGTACGGAAATTGATGATTGGGTGTAAATGGTGTACTGGGATATGGGAATGTGTGTTGGAGAATGAAAAGGAAGATCTTCCAATAACAACTTTGAGCTATGGGCTACAGGCCACTAATTTTCTTATGTCTCTCTCAAGTATATTCTTAATTTCTTAGCATTTGTTTGAAATAATTTTCTCAAGTATATTCTTAGCATTTGTTTGAAATAATTTAGCCTCATGAATATATATATATATATATATATATATATATATATATATATATATATATATTTTAATAAACAAAGAGACTAACATATGTGATTCATAATAATAAGTAATTTTAGAAAATATGTGCAGTTAAAAAATACTTTCAGAAAATATGTTATTGTTTATAAACAAGCCTACCAAAAGAGAAATTATTTTTTCTTCAAAATTATTTAATAATTTTCAATAATAAATAATATATTTTATCTATACAATTTTTTTCCTGGTCGTGACTTTCTTCTTTTCCTTTTTGTAAATCAAATATTTGAAGTCTTTATTTGGTAACAATGTTTGGTTTATAAATTGATTTATTTATGATTTTGAGGTAAAATGTAGTGATTGAAAATTGGAGAGAGAAAATTTGTATGATTAAAAAGTAATTTGAGAAATTGTGTAATTTATACATTAAGTAGATTAATTTTTCCTTTCATAACGACGAGTATGGTCACGTTTTCTATATATGTATTTCTAGAGTTATTTTAATAAGATAATAATCATTTCCGTCTTTTGAATTTTGATTATATATACACTGTAACATTTAAAGTTGTAGATAACTTTCTCTAAGATTGAATACAAGTTGTTGATTTCGTTATGTATGATTGAAAATTTATAAATAGGAGTTAGATCTTTATTTCAACTTGTACTCAATCTATAATTTTATAATATAAGGGTGGTACCAAAATAAGTATTTGGTAATTATCACCACAATAAATATTTTTTACACCACATTATAAATATACAATAAAAAAATATAATTTTAATAAATACACTATAATAAATGTATAAATATACGTCTTATTAAATTTTAAAAAGAATAAAATCAATGTAGACCACAAATATACCCACTCCAAATTAACAATAATTTCTCCCTTCTCAGTTCTCACCACCATCACCACCACCTCTTTTAACAGGTTCATTCTCAGAATTTGCTTACGTTTTTTTAACAGTTTTAGCCTTTGATTTTAGATTTTCCTTTTTCTTTATTTTTATATTATTTTCCTCTACCCACAGCAATCTCATATCCTTTCGCGCGCTTTTCTTCTCGACCACGACCACAAAAACTCTTTTTAAACAAAATTAAATACACTATTACAAATACTCAATCTCAACCATCCCTCATTTTGACATATGAAATCATCATTCATTTAGCAAAGGAAGGGTATTATCGACATTACAATATTTCAAAATCAAGGAAATGTGAGTTTGTCTGACAAACAAATGTTTGTTTCAAAATTAGTCAACACTAATGGCCCACCACTGTAGTAATTGATTTTGCCATATAATTCATCAAAATGAAAATCAAACACAGGCTATATCATTTTTAGTCAAGTCCGCATTATTTGACTTTTCAAATAATTTTAAACTACATATTCTTCAAAAAACTACAAAAACTCTACATCAAACGGGACAATGTTGAATGCATACTTAGACATCATGCCTTTTGTCCTCTATATAATACACACAAAACTAAAGACTCACTCACAATTTTTATCAAGCATTTCTTGATAAAAACCTTCTTCTTAAACCCATCCATTAATTTGAAAACAAAATAAAAATGGAATTTCTACTTCTTTCATGCTCTCCATTTGCTTCATTTGTTGCGCAACTTCCTTGTTCTTGTGTAGCAATTCTACCATTCCTGATGTAAATTCTTGTGAACTATGGATTTTGAAACTTTTGTCAGTTTGTGGGATTGGATGAACTAGCGCTTGATGTTGAGAATTCAGCCCGCGATTGTGATGCCGATTTCAATGGGAACTCACCAATATCAGAGAAGAATAGAAACCTAATACAACTTGCAAATATATGTTTTGTAGTCTGTAAACTTTATTCGTATTCTTGAAGGGGAGGTTTATGTTGGACTAGACAATGTAATGAATAATTCTGGTTTTTCACATGATCAATATGTTGTATAGGCTTTGACATTTTTTATTGTCACAAAGTTGTGATGCATATTTTCCTCATAGTAAGTGTACAGATTGAACTAGTAAAGTGGATTGTAAATCCAAGTATCGTACCCACGAGATTGAGATAAATTACTTTTTAAATTACTAGCCTTAACCGAAACGAGAATGATACTGTAAAAAATTATAACCTTGACGTGCAAGATTTGATGATACTTGATTACTGGAAAAGATCAATGAATTCGCCTTGGATAACCTGGAAAAAAGGCGAGAAAGAATCTCCCTGTCGCCCCTCCGGTGTGAGAATTAATTTTCTGGAGTAGAGAGAGAATATATAACTAGAATGTATGTAAAGAATTATGAATGAATAATTTGCTATGAAAAGAACTATATTTATAGGGCTGAAAAGCCCATAAACATTTTTCTGTTAAAGGAGTCCTTTTGCAATAAACTTACTTTTTAAAGAGAGTTCTAAACTTATGGGGATTCAGTTTCCTTATTGTGAAATGTTTCCTTGTGGATCATGTATTGCCTTGAGGCTCAAGTATATGGCACATTAACGAGGTCCAGTGTTGAAAGAGATTGGGAAACCTGCCAATACGGGCCATAGGTCGGGAAGAACCGACCTTATCTTCAAGTGTCGAACCGAAGCATGAGATCGGGATGTACCCGACCCATGTGAGACCGGGCATGTTGCTAAGGCGCAGCCCGTTATTGTTGAGTAGCCAGGAGGTCGGCCATGTGCCGACTATGGAGTTCTCCCCTAAAGGTCGGTCAAAGGAAGAACATGACCTCAACAGGTCGGGTCATGGAATTCTCAATTTTAGGAATCAGGAAAATAACACCGATCATTGGCCCCCGTGCGTTAGAGATCGAGACAAGATTTCTGAGCGCATGACAGCTGTTACATGTGATTTGCCAACTCATTCAATTTTATCATAAAAGACCCACTTTTAAAAAAGATGACACGTGGCAGGAGGCAACTTTTGGATTCTTAAACTTTTCCCGCCAATTCTCTACCTATATATATGTGGTCCCCACAGCCTCATTCTTTTCACTTTGCGCCAAAGAGTGATCAGAGAACTCCTCGGGTTATCTCGTCTTCTCAAACAATACCCTCTTAGTTCTTAGGTAAGCTCGACCTATCCCGCCCTTTCTTTATATTTTGTTATTTAATTTATAGAGTTATGGCTAGGCGGGTACGAGTGGGTGATCTGAGGGAGGTGGAAGACCTAGACGAACCTTTAGAGGTCGAGCCTCTAGGTTTCTACGAACCCCCGGATATTCCTCAGGAACTTGAGTCTGACAATGGGGAAGACATTGATGACAATCCCCAGGTAGGTAGGGAGTCGAGACAGGCCGACCTTGAACTACCCACTTAATTTAATAAAATGAAAGAACATACGATCGGGGTAGACATGAGGAGGTATAGACTAGAGGAGAGGTATACAGCTAGGGTGCCAGATAAGGATGAGTACTCTTATCATTGCCGGGAGGGGGAAATGGCCGGTTAAGATTTCCTCTTCACCATTTCTTCGTTGACTTCTTGCTGACCACGAGCGTATTGCCTGGTCAGCTCGCTCCCAACGGGTGGAGAATACTTGTGTACTTCTATGTTCTATGTAGGAGTCTAGGGATAGAACCAATTGTCGATCTCTGTAAATGCCTCTTAGAGCTTAAGTACTTGCTCCGGTGCAATAGTTTTGTATACCTGTGCGGGAAGGGTCGGTTTGAGGTCCCCTGGGTCCCGTCTTTGATCAAATACTGGAAGGAAAAGTTCTTCTTTATAAAACCAAGAGAGGGAGAGAACTTCTTCTGGGCTACCTTCAGAAGGCCAGATGTAGATAGTTTCAATAGAATAGGTAACTTGAACGATGAGGCTGTAACTGAGCTCATGGCCAACGCTGTGAGGATATGCGATTTTGGATTGTTGGCCGAAGAAGCTAATAACCTGGTGAATGATGATATTCTTGACCAGACCGGTCTTGACCTCCAGCCCGGTAGGGTTCGGCCTTCTCAACTACGTAAATAAAAGAAACTTTTCAATGCCCTTTTTTTTTATATGCACCTTTGTGTGACCTAACTGTCCCCGGACCCTCTGAATTTCAGGAATGACCTTTGATTCTGAAGCGTTGAAAGAAGCGGCAATGGCCAAGGCCCAAGGAGCTCGAGCCAAACGAGTGGTAAACGGCGTCACCCGGAGGCGGCCCCAAAAAAGAACCAAA
Organism: Ligustrum vulgare; assembly: GCA_963555705.1. Taxonomy (NCBI): domain Eukaryota; kingdom Viridiplantae; phylum Streptophyta; class Magnoliopsida; order Lamiales; family Oleaceae; genus Ligustrum; species Ligustrum vulgare. Next base: position 12,982,107 of record OY743190.1, read on the forward strand.
ATTGTGCCTTCAGGGCCGGGCCAAACATCACAGGCCCCAGAAGACTCTCAAAGGTCTAGGGTAGAGAGACCTCCAAGAGGTCGGGCTCCCCCGCATTCCCATTTTGAGGTCGAGCCAGAGAACCCAACTCTAGCTGACTGTAGGAGGAGAATACATGATTCTCTGTACCCGAGCCTAGTGAAAAATATCAGTACGAGGTGTGGCTGGAGCAAGGGGTCGAGCATCTCATGAGCGCGGCATTGCAGGTAATAGTCGGGTTATTCCGTGTTCATGGATTTCCTTTTAAGGGAGAATTTTTCTAACTTTTTATCTCGTCCTGCAGATGCTCAGCATTACCTGGGGCGTTTCTTTGCAAAGCATAGAGCGAAACGGTGAGCCAGCTAGTCCACTCCGTTCAGTATGGGCGACTCGAGCTACTAATGCGGAGGAAGCCTTGGCGAAGACCCGGTCTGAGCTAGAAGCAATGGCCCAGGAGCGCGAGCAAGCCCGGGAAGAAAATGCTCGTTTATCTGAAGAATTGAAGATGGCTCGGGAGAGGGAACTCCAAGCCGAGGCCTCTGCAGTAGAGGCTTTCAAGGGGTCGAGAGAGTACAAGCTCGCCCTTAGCAACTACGCCCTTGAGTCATATACTCAAGCCATTAAGCAAGTTCGAGCTTGGTGCTTGCTGAATTCTCCCGACCTCGATACAAGCCCCCTGGCAGAGTTCCCATTAGGCGCGGATGAACTGGACCTCACCCATTTTGAAGAAGATGATGGTGAAGGCGCTGAGGACGCGGAGAACGGGAGCGATCCCGAGCCTGAAACCTAACCCATCTCCTCTTTATGTTTTGAAAACATATACTAAACCCGGGGTATGCCCCTGTGTCTACCTGTAAACTTGATTCTGATAAATGAAGTTGCATATTTCCTATCTATGTTCTCCCCTTTTACTTGTGTTCTCTTTCTTTTCTTTTTACAAGCTGATTGCCGTTTTGAGCACACAAATTGTATCTATAGGGGCATAGAGATCGGGTTCAGACGAGCTCCTAATTTAATAATCAGATCCATGATTGACAGTAATTAGAGAGACCGGGCGTGCCAGACCTTAAGGGTCCATTTATCAAGTCCTGCCCGTAATTTGGTGGAATGTATATTTTATAAGGGTAGGGTGATACCGAATTGATGTAGTAAGGTCGATTTAACCCGACCTGTAATCATTGAAAATTATCTATTGATAAATAATTTGTAACGTCTTGCCATGAGACCTTATAAATTATTCGTGAAAGAATAATTTGTAAAGTTTTACCATGAGACATTGTAAATTATTTGTTGGTAAATAATTTGTAACGTCTTGCCATGAGACCTTGTAAATTATTCGTGAAAGAATAATTTGTAAAGTCTTACCATGAGACATTGTAAATTATTTGTTGGAAAATAATTTGGAACGTCCTGTCATGAGACCTTGGAATTATTTGTTGGAAATAACTTGTAAAGTCACGCGAATGACCTTGTAAGTTATTCCAAGATTTGGTCTTTGTAGTGCTCATTCTTCCGAAGGAATACTTTTATTAAAGGGGACTGAATGATGGGTCTCGTTAAAACCTTACCCAGAAAAATTCTGTTGGACAAAACTTGGATAAGGAAAAAGAGTACCCGTCCCTAACGCTAAAACAAACGACAGTGGGCGCGCAGGCCCGACCTTAAAAATTATTGATGGACGTACAAGTCCGAAAGTAAAAAGAATAAAATTGGGCGCGCAGGCCCGACCTTTCTACGACTCTGATATAAAGAGAAACGTCTCTACTTGTAGTATGACTTCAAATTCTCCACATTTCATGGCTGAGGAAGAGGTTTTGAATCCATTTGTGCGGAGGCTATATGAGCCCTTCCCCACCTTTCGGATGACTTCGTATGGTCCTTCCCAAACATACCCAAGTTTCCCTGGTTTATGACCGGCATCCTCACTACGACGAAGGACAAGATCTCCCATTCTGAATTCCCTCTTCTTTACTCGGATATTGAACTTCTTAGACATGGCCTGTTGGTAAGCTGCTATTCTTAATGATGCATTTTCCCTGACTTCTTCTAGAAAATCCAGACTTTCTCTCTGTCCCTCAATATGGTTGGGCGATCCCACGGCCATAGCACGGAAGCTCGAAATTGTTACTTCTACTGGGACAGCGGCCTCCATTCCGAAGGCAAGCATGAACGGGGTCTCCCCTGTCGTAGTTTTGAATGTGGTTCGGTTGGTCCAAAGTATTTCTGGGAGGAGATCAGTCCAATCTCCCTTGGAACTGTCGAGGCGAGTCCTCAAGTCTTGTAAGATGAGTCTGTTCGTAACTTCAGCTAACCCATTACTCTGCGGGTGCGAAACGGAAGTCAACCTGTGTTCTATTCCCAGGCTCTTGCAGAATTGCTTGAAGGCTTGGCACTCAAATTGACGCCCGTTATCTATTATTAATGTCTTAGGAAGACCAAAGCGGCAGACTATTGATTTCCACACAAATGCTTCCAACTTTTGTTCTGTGATTACGGCTAGCGGTTCGACTTCCACCCACTTAGTGAAGTATTCCACAGCAACTGTCAAGAACTGGACCTGACCCAGGGCTATGGGGAAAGGTCCCAGTATGTCGATTCCCCATTGAGCGAAAGGATATAGGCACATAATAAATGATAGCTCTTCAGCGGGTTGATGTAATCGGGCTGCGAATCTTTGACACTTGTTGTAAGCTTTTACATAATCGAGTGTGTCTTTCTTCATATTGGCCAATAGTACTCGCATCGTATCAACTTCAATATCAGAGCTCTCGCTCCTTGGTGTCCCTTACAGATTCCTTCATGAACCTCGGCCATAGTAAAGATCAAAATTCAATTTCTATAGTGTTCTTCAAGTTCTTTATTCAAGGTTTCAAATTACTTGGTTTGAACTTGATTAAAAGGTTTGATTACTCCTTCATCAAGTTTGTCTTGAACCCTTCAAGTACTCACACCGAAGACAAAAAATATTATTTGAGGACAACAATTTTGTATCGTGTAAGAACCTTCTCCTTTTAGTGGATTTACAAAATTCATTTGTGAATGTTCAAGTTTACTTGTTTGTTTGTTTTGTTTTTCGTCTTCTCCTTTCTATTTTAACAACATTCTCAAGCAATATTATTGAAATGGAGAACGAGACTACCATGATGACAATCAAGATGATGCATCAAGACCTTGTAAGGCTTGATACATTTGATGAGATGAAATTCATAAGATGACTGGATAAGTTAAAATTTCTTCTCATCAATTTGAAGATATTTTACATTTTCAATCTGAACTTGGAGCCATTGTTAGAATCAACTCTGGGAGATAATGACCAAGTCAAGGCAGAAAGAAAGAATAGACAATAGGATGCATTAATATCTAGGAAACACATCTTTAATGCTCTCTTCGATCACCTTTATGATCTCTACACCAACACCACTTCGACTAAGGAGATTTGGGAAGCATTGAAAAAAAAAATACAAGGTCGAAGAGGAAGGTACTACAAGTTTTTGATTTCCAAATATTTTGATAAGTTTTTGTATAACATGTCATTGCTAGGATAAATACATGAGTTACAAATTATTACCAACAAAATGAAGTTCATGAAGATTGAATTTTCTGAAACCTTCCAAGTTGGTGCGATATTGGCAAAGTTGCCATTTTTATAGAAATGTTATAGTAAGAATATACTTCACAGCTCTGAAAGTTATTCTTTGGAATGAACTCAAGAGCATCTTCGCATTGAGGTAGAATCAATGGCACGAGATGAGAATAAACATTCTCATGAGGGCACTTCTAAAGCCCATTCGGTGAACCAGGTCAACAAAATCAATAAGTATTTGAAGAAAAGGAAATCACTTCATTCTAACAAAGAAGACAAAAACAAAGACAAGAAGAAATCCAAATTCTCTTGTTCTGTTTGTGATTTGAGATAACATGCCCGTTAATGAAGAAATCGTAAACAACCAAAGTAACAAGGTAAAGTGAACATCGTTGACACCGACAACATTGTTGCAACCATGAAAATTGTAAATGTGGTCAAATAAAAATTCAAGGATGGTGGTATGACATTTGTGCTACCATCCATGTACTATGATATGACCCTTTTCAAGATCTATCATGAAGTGGATGATGTACACATTCAAATGGGGAGTGAAGTTCAATCCAATGTTGTTCGTAAAGGAAGTGTGATATAAATTTCACATCCGGCAAGAAGATTATATTAATTAATGTCTTACATGTACCGAATATAAATAGAAATCTAGTTAGTGGTGATTTGTTGGGAAAAAAAGAGAATAAAGTCCGTATATGAGTCGGGCAATCTTGTACTTTCTCGTAATTGTGTATTTGTTGTTAAATATTATTCGAGTGAATGAATTATCAGACTTTGTAAAGAATGATAAAAAACAAAATAATTTGATGAGATAATTAGAATATAATAAATGTAAATTATGGGTTAAGTCTAAAATAATTAAGAAACATTTTCATAGTATTGAAAGGACTTCTAATTTATTAGACTTAGTTTATTTCGGCATATGTGAACTGGATGGAATATTGACTACAGGATATAATAAAATATTTTATTACTTTTATAGATGAAAATTCTAGGTTTTGTTAGATCTATTTGATGAAGCATAAGGACGAAAACGTTAATATGTTTAAAATATACAAAATTGAAGTAAAAAATCAATTGAGTAAGAAGGTTAAAATCTTAGAAGTGATAGAAGAGGTCAATACTTTTCTAATGAGTTTAATCTTTTTTGTGAACAACATGTCATAATACATCAATGTAGTGGACCTAAAATACCTCGAAAAAATGATTTGTCTGAGATGAAGAATAAGACACTAGTTGAGATGATATATGCTATGCTATTAAATGCTAAGTTGCATTTAACTTTTGGGTGAAGTTTTGTTAAGTGTGTGTCAGGTAATAAATAGGATTCCTTATAAAAACCTTAATTTTTCTCCCTATGATTTGTGGAGAGGAAGAAAATCGAACATTGATTATTTTAGAGTATTGGGGTGTCTTGCTTATTCCAAGAACGTTGATCCTAAAAGGACCAAGTTGGGTCCTAAAGGAGTTAGCACATTTGTAGGATATGCTCAAAATAATAAGGCATATCGCTATCAAACTTAGAAACCAATGTCATAATTGAATCTTGAAACGTGAAGTTCTTTGAAAATATATTATCTTCAAATAATGCTTTAAGAGAGCCTCAGGTGAAGATTCTTAGTTCTATGAGATCACAAGCGGAAACACCATTCAAGAATGTTGACACAAATGAAATACATAGAAGCACAAGAGCTCGAAAGGATAAAAGTATAGGACCAAACAAATTGATTCTCAACTCATCTCATTCTATTTGGTTGAAGGAAATAAGAAGAGTGTTACAAGAACAATTACATATGTTCTTCAAGTGAAAACTAATCCTAAGACTTATCGAGAAGAAATGTCATCTAGGGAATAACATCTTTTGAAAAGATGTTGTAAAAGATTAAATGAATTCAATAATGTATAATAATACTTGGAAAATAGTCGATTCACCACCCAATTCAAGACCTATAGGCCATAAATGAGTATTTTAGAGAAAGTACAACGCAGATGGTACTCTTAATACTTGTAAAGCCATGTTAGTAGCCAAATGGTATCAATAAAAGGAAGGAATATATTATTTTGACACATGGATTAACCTACTTAGCCAGATTGATTTACCTAATGATTTACCAATTTCTATATTGGTACAATTATGGTGGTTGATTTTAAAGATAGTGTGATGGGTAAAGTGATGGATGTCTGCCAAGTATATTGTAGGTAAGTCAATTGGTAAATCAATCGACAACGTAGCATGGTTGTTTAACACATATGCATATGTTGTACGAATAATTTCAACAATTATTTTTATTTGTTTTAACTTCTATTCATAACTTGCATATACATCAAATTGATGTTAAAAAAAAATTCTTAAATATAGATTTCAATGAGAAGGTTTATATGGAACTACCGAAAGTTTTTGTTCTCCCCGAAATTTGCACAAAGTATGCAAGTTAGTGAAATCCTTATATGAATTAAAACAAGCACCAAATAAATGGCATGAAAAGTTTGACTTTGCAATAATGTCTTTTAGATTTAACATAATAATGTTGATGAATGTTTATATTCAAAATTTAGTAATGGTCAACTTGTGCATATATATATACTAGTATGAGTTACGTGCGTTGCACGAAGCGATTTATATTTGTGTTTATTCGCGTGGAATTAGAAATGAAAACAAAACTTATTTGTGAGTAAATATAAATAAACATTAAGATTGGAATATACTTCAACTAATTCAGTGATAACATTCCAACACAAACTTTTCTTTGATGCTTAAGTAATGAATTGAAATTATGTAATTGACCGACACTGAAAACTGCTAGTCAAAGAATCCTGTTGTAACCAGCACTAAAATTACAGTTCTTAGGGAGATTTGCTTGGAAATCGCCTTTCCATTTTTTTCAAGGAAAAGGTTGTAATGTGATTTACTTTCTAGTTCATCATTGCAGTTACTAACTGTTGAAAATGAGATGAAAGAGGTCGGGGTTCTGTAGAGAAGCAAATGCCAAAGGAAACATCTACCAGCATGGAGTTCCAATAAATGTATTTTTAGGGCATTGGCGATCACCAGTGCCAAACTAAGTACACAGATACTCCAAATTCTGTAAATTTAACATCACCAACAGAATCAATCAATATATTACCAGCCCGCCGTAAAGTTATGTTAATTATGTCATATGTTGCAAGAAAGGAAAAAAAAAACACTATTTACAGGAATGATAAAACTTCTACCATGTATGGATATATATACGTTTTACCAATTAGAGAAAAAAAAAACACAAACTTGCCTCAATTGACTATTAGAGTAGAGTCATTTGGCCACAACAACATAAATAAGTTTATTTACCACTAAATAAAATTGAAATAAGTAAAGATCTTATTGGACAACCAATCCACAAGTTGTATCTAAGTAGATATACAGAACATGATTTTCAATGAAAATGATTGATTTAGAAAATACATAGCAAGACAGAGAAATTCAAAATATCATACCATTCAAGTAAAAATGACCGCGTGAGACACCCATACCTTCACGAGTATGAATGTGTCCATTGAAATTAAGATATACAAGCTTTGAGGACCTCACATAATAATGTAGCAATAATAGGCTCTTCCAAACCTTTCGGATAGTATGATATCATTATATGAAGGAAAGATCTCCCGGCCATGTACGATATTACACTTCCCTTGACCTCTGTAGATAAGAATTTGTATAATAAGCCGATAAAATTATTTCAATCACCTGAATGATTACTTATCTAGGACTATGGATTGAAATATGGAGTCTTATAGACATGCTATATCTTTACTTTACATAAACCACGTAAACAAATGAAGTCCAAAAGTTAAAAAAGGGGAAAGGAACAAAATTGAAAGTTTATATACATTTGGCCAAGTGATATCTGGCCAAAGAAAGATTAAAGTTGTTGATCGAGATACAAAAGCATATTTGTGTTTTGGAGTGTGCACGAAATGCTATAATTCACATTAAAGGCCATTATAATCTCATGCTTCCTTCCTTTTTAGTGACGAAATTAGAGTTTTATATAAAAATGATACTCTCTTCTCGCAATCTATTTTTTCATTGATGCATTAGAGAATATTCTATTGCCATTCGACCCAAACTCATATAAGGGTTCAATGAACTAATCGAAATTAGCATAAGATCTCAACAAATAACTGATCAATTAAACATGTACGGAGTGAAACAAATAATGATCTTCTGTGGACATCCCATAAAAGGGTAAATCTTCATAATCCAATCGTACACAAGAACACAAATTAATCAAATAAAACAATAAAAAATACATAAAATGTAATTAAATATTCCACCAAGATATTGAATCATTTTAATCAGTTCATCCAACAGGTATAATCAAACAAAAATTGTACCGCTATTCATGCTTCAATTTGGCATAAACTGCAGCCAAAATCCCATTAACACAAACAAAACCAAACAAATCAAAGAACAAAAGAATAAACACAGAAAATTGATTAAAATGCAATCACATATGACTAAAGATACAAAATGGATGATCTGGTCAAGAAAATTAGAGCTTAACTAAAGATATACTAACTTGCAGGCATAAAGCAGCCATCATTATGTCTTCACTGTTTCTAATGGACCTTGACACAAGTCTGTCATGCATTTGCTGGTAAAGTAAATTTATATATCGTGGCACAACTGCAATGCTTGTTTCAAATGGAGAAGTACTAAGAGATGGAAAACAAAGCTAGAGAAGATGTTGCTAGTCCCTATGGAGTTCATTTTCTTCCTGATCCAGATACCAGAAGAATATAACAGTCATCAACGCTAGGTAACCTCCAAGTAATATTCAACTGATAAAAATCTTTTTCAATTCCTAGATGGGCAATAGAGATGGAATAACTTTAACCTTAGGGATTGTCATTATTGTTTCTGTATAGAAAGTATATTTTGAAAAATAACAGCCACATGAAATGCAAGGAACTAAACAAAATATCTAAGATACAGAAAATGAGAGAGAATCATACCATCATTGAGGATGGCAATGATCAGAACTATTAACGGGGAGAAATCGATCTTCCAAGTCAAAGCAATGAACATAAACCATAACTTCCAAACAAAAAGTGAACAACAAAAGAAATCAATTCTATGTGAGTACTATAGTAATCATCTCTCTTTTTCCAATGTAACAATCAACTTACCACAATATGGATAGTGATTTCGACAGCACCTATCTGTCAAAACAAAGATGTAAAGAATTCAAACATATTTCGACCAAAAAAATAGACCTACAAAATAGATATAAGAAGGAATAAACTAATTTTGTAATTTTTCATTCTTTGGAAAAGGAAGAGATTGAAATGAACACCAAGACATCCCCTACATAAACATATTCTATTCAGAATTATAATCCTCCAAAAAGATGAATACTAACATGGATCTGTTACTGCCGATCAAAACAAACCAGGTGAGTGTTGACATGAATATAAAAGAATAGTCAAAGCACACATTTAAATCAAGAAGAAAATTATGAAGGTCATAACCAAATTGATTGAACCACTTAAAAAGTCGACATAAAAGTCAAGTCCTCATTTCAATGATAGCAAAATATAATCCAAATTGACCAACAATCTTCAAAATAAACATCGAACAAATCCATTGTACATGAAGTGGTCATGAAAGTACAAACATAGGCACAAATTCTAGGGTGTATTAGAGCTCACCATAATCTTTACCGAAGTCAAATATTTGGGTTCAAATATGAAAGTTTATTGCTTTCAGGTTCTTTTTCCCGAGTTTCATTCCCTAGGTATATAATGAACAAAATAAATAAATTTGTACACGGAAAAGAAACAACAAATACTATTCAATGCATTAGAAAAACATCATCAAAAAGATCAAAGTAAAATAAATCAACAATGAAAATATAACTTCCAAATTTTAATATCCCATAGCCCACTGCTCAACTAATCTTTAACAACCTCAAGATCCTTACTTGAAGGAAACACCCAATCCAACTTCAAATTTAGTAGTCAGGCATTGACATTTTCTGTCTTACTTAAAAAAAAAACACACAAAAAAAGGTTACATATAAAAAATGTATCTATTTCCAACAAGAGATTGAGTTCACTGCTACTTATCATAATAATTCAGTAGTGAGAGAGAGATATAGCTAGCCACCAAAAAACCACAATCTCAATCTATTTTACATATTTCAAACTCAAGTCCACAATTCAAGCAGGAAAGTCCTGACACAAATACAGTAACTTCCACTATTCAACATAAATTAACTTACTCAACTTAATTCAAAAATAAAGAAAAGAAAAAATCGAAATCTGAACAAACGAAAACAAATGCAATAGTAGTCACCAAATAAACCACAACCACAATCTGAATTTGTTTTACCTGCTTCAAATCTAGTCCACAATCCAAGCAGGAAAGTCCTGACACAAATATACAAAATACCACATCAATACCACTTTCAATATTAAACATAGAATTACTTACTAAAATTGATTAAAAATGGAGAAATATATAACAATTATTATACAAACCAGGAAAAAATAAAGAATCGGACAAACAGAAACTTAATGAAGAAACGAGCAGGGAAAAATTGCCTACAAAATGAGGTCCAAAAAAATGGGAGGAAAAAAAACCTGAAGAACCAAGGTTTTCGAAAAAAAAGCCCCTTCAATGACCAACTCAAAACCAGAGATAATAATAGATCTACACAAAACAATTAAAAAAAGGATCAACAAAGACTGACCATTGATGGGGATAGATGATGGAAACTGTAACCCCAAGCACGAACGATCTGTAACCGCGATGGTATCAAAATTGGACAAAAAATATACATACATGAAACAATAAAAGGAAAAAAAAAATTACGAACCTTCGATGGTGATAGATGAGGAACGCTATAACCCTAAGGAGAAGGATCTCGAAGCGCGAGGATAATAGAGGGAGAGAGAGAAGAGAACTGAATTTTTTTTTCCATGTGTGTATCTCTATGGCCTGAGAGAAAAAGTGCTCGTACAGAATAAAAAAATGGAAGAAAAAAGCGTGTTCCCCTATTCTACTAAAAGTGCTATTTTTCGTCATTTGAATAGTAAATATGTAACTTGATCTTATATATAGTAGGGATTTAAGGCTCCACACAACTTTAGTCCTTGGTGCAATATTGGAATCTATAAGTGAGATCATTCAATGAAGAGCATCTTTAGCAAAGCTTGACTATTTTTTTTATTTTTTTTAGATGATCAAGCATACTTTTTTATCCACACATTTGTTTAAGATTCGCAACTTACTAACCACTTATTATTCACAATTTTATAATATAAGCATTTAAAAGTAATACAAAATAAGCATGAAGTTCCCCTCAAAAAGGAAAGTTAATAAAATTAAGATGGATGCTTGATATACTGGGGTTACAAAAGGTAAAAGAAAATGATGAAAAGTTCATTTTGATGATATTGAAATAAAGTAAAACAATAATTCATGTTAAGGATTTTCATTGTCACTACTTTCCTTAAAAATGCTAATCTAAATCTATTTTTCTACAATAAATTAAGCAGAACTTTGAGACGATAAATAAATTTCTTTCACAAAATTGGTTATAAATGAAGCTTTTGTAAATCTTTTCACCAGCCATTTTTTGTTTTGCTTATATATCATTGCTAGACAACCTTGCATAATTAATATCAATAGTAAGATAATAAAAATGTCATAACCAAAACTAACTACACATAACCTCATTGGAAACACGTGAGTCTACTTAATCATATAAAGAAAAAGAGAACATACGAGCTTTTAATTTGATGAAAAGTTTTATCCTTTTGAAAATATATTAGCATGCATTGTTGCCGGCATTTGACCTGAGGGGACAGAAGGATGCTCTAAGGCTGGATCTTACAGCTTGTGAGCTTTCTGAACTTAAGGTAATTTATTATTAGTTTAACCAAAAGGAAAAAGATGTCCTTAGAAAAGGTGGGAAAAAGGTTTGAGAGTGAAGTTTGTGCCTGTCCTTTGTTGAAGGTTCATATGGTTTCATAACTGAAAAGATTAAAACTTCATGTTCACCAAATAATGATGGATACTTAGAATGGATCAATACTTTAATAAAAATCTGAATTCTGAAAGCTACATAAAAGATCCTTAAATTATATATATTTACAAGAGAGAGAATGATTGAAATGCAAGCAAACCAAAGAGACAAACGTGTAAATTAAACAACCATTAGAGATCAAGGTGGCATGAACATTTAATGCCACAAACCTTTATGTACTGAGAATCTGTCAACAGCATTGCAAATCGATGAATATCCAATCCCAAACTACCAGTTGGAGGCACATTCAAGAGCAGTATAGAATGATTCATTCAGGGCCATTGCTTCATCATAACCTCACTACGAAAAATTTCAGCAGAGCATTACATAAATTTAAATTTGGAAAACTGTAATGTTAAAGAGTTCAGAGAAGTACGACGATGAAGATGTTATCCCCACGTGCTTACATCATTAATAACTTGAGTTTGTCGAAATGCTGGAATTGCACCAGAAGATCAGTCATTTCAGTGTGCATTGCTGCCAAGTTGTGAATATAACTGCAAGAAATGATATGTCAGCTAGCAAATTAGAGAGAAAGAAGAGACAAAAGAATGCAAGTATATGATTGTTGATAAGAATGCAAAATCATATAGTATATCAAATTTATGTTACGTATTGCAAAAGAAGGCATGAGCTCAAATATATGTAGTCAAACTAACAGGAGAATGAAGTTTGATTAGAGTGAAGTTTCAGTAATTTAATTGATTCTGGACCAAGATTTAAATTAAGAGAACGATTCTGTAAAAGATAAATGAACCAGAATATTATGGGGTTAAATAGCTAACCTGGAAGAATCAGTGAACAAAAAAATGCTCTACTAATCTGCAATTAATGAATTCGTGAATTTATAAATTAAGTAAATATACAATGGTAGAGAAAATTGATTTAGATGTGACGAATATGTAAGAGCAACTTGAATTATAAAGATGCAAAAAAGAGGTATTTGTTACCCCCAAGAGCCTATTTTGACACACTATTTTTCTAACAATGAATAATTTTTTTTAAAAATATGGATCAATAAAAAACGGAAAAAAGAAAATATTAGTACCTGAGATAGGAGCTTTGGTAAGATTTGGTTCCAAGTATACTTTGCTCAATCTTTCTGTTGTTCTACTGTGTCGAATTTCTTCCAAAAAAAATATATGAAATTATTTTTGTACAAGAAATAAAAAAAAAAATGATACACAAAATTTTGAGGAAATGACATATTTGACTTCTTTCACTGACACTAATTACTCTCTCTTTATATAGGAGGGGGTAGGGGACACAGACGGACAAGGAGAGAGAGCAATTAGTGTAGCAAAACACTCCTAAAAGAGGACGCTAATATATAGGGATATCTAATGCCCAATGGTACCTTAAGTGTTGTCTATTAATGTAAAAAACGATTTGACTTGAACATAACAGCAACAATCCAAATAGTAACAACCAAACTTGCAAATATTATCACCATATAAATTGATTATAGGTTCTACATAATGCTATAAATATAAAAGATAACAAAATCAGAGATCATCTATAATCCATCGTCAACCTCACACATTGAAAATGCAGGGATAAGAATCCACAACCCCAAAGTTTTACTAAATTGAAACCAAAGTGCCACCTAAAATCTAAGAAAAGAAAAATAGAATTTTTCATGGCCTTGGGGGTTTCGAACAAAGTAGAACATAAAATCTAGGATATACATTATAATGAGTAAGAACACGAACTAATGGGATTTCCAAAAACGATAAACAAAATCCTGCACATACATTAGTATGGGGTTTCTGCTTTCACAGCTTCGAAACAGCCTCTGGTTAACATAACAGAGGAAAACGAAAACCAGAGCAAGTTGGGATTTAGAGGAAATCGACATTCGACTACCCCAATAAATATGGAGGACACAAAAAAATTAAAAATATAAGAAACCTTGAATACACATTTACAGAGGAGAAGAAGCTCAGCATACAAAATGGAGGAAAACGAAAATCCTAGCGAGAGGGAAGAATTTTGGAAAGGGGTTTTGTCAAAGTATGTGGAGATAATCGAACAAAGATGATGGGCAGTGTAAGTAACGAGAGATTTCTTCAGTGGGTGCTAGGGCTAGAAGAAGAGAAAGGTACGGGAGACGAAGAGAAAAACTAACCGGCGACGACGACAAACGAGAAACACCGTAACCCTAGAGACGAAGATTCTGGAACCGCGGTGATACAGAAGAGACAGAGAGAGAAGAAACCGAGAGAGAAGAACCGCGGTGATACAGAAGAGAGGGAGAAGGGAAAGCGTTATTACTTGGGCGAGGAAGAAGAGGCGTATTCCCCATTTCAACTAAAAGTGCTTTTTTTCGTCCCATGAACAGTAAATATGTAAGTTGATTTTATATATAGTAGGGATATATATATATGAAATGTATGGTCATGTGGATAAAATTTTAGGTAGCAGGGTTATAAAGATAAGTGAGAGTTATGTGTTGAGTCAATCATATTACATAGAGAATATGATTAACAAGTTCAATCACTTGAACATAAAAAGGCGAATACCTCGTTTGATTAGAGATGTCAAAGAAATTTGATCCAATCCGTCGATCCGAAAGTTTGATCTAATTGACGGATTAGATTTGGATCGGGGTGATCCGATCCGTGATTCGGTTTATTTTTTAAAAAATAAAAACTTTGTAAAAAATTATTTATTAAATTAAAAACATATAATCTTTTTGTTAAATTTGGCACAAAATCTCTAATTCTCTATATATGTATTGTTTTGTTGTATGAATTGTATATTATATTAGTTATTTTATGAATTATGTATTGACTTGTTTATCGTTAAAGAATATTGATAACGAAAGTTTCTTAATATTTGTTCCAATCCGATACGATACGAAATTTTTACAGTTTGATCCAATCTGAAATTCCACGGGACAGACTTGGATCGGCATATTCACCCCGTTGCCATCATTAGGTTTGATCCAAGTTTAAAACTTGTTAAGAATTATGAAAGACCAATAGTACAACTTTAATTGCACAAGACCCGACATAATATTTGTAATTAGTAAACATAGTAGGTTTACTAGCAATCCAAATGAAGAACAATGGAAGGTTATCGGTAGGGTTCTTGGCTATTTAAATAAAACTAAGAACCTAAGTAGTCAATATTATAAATTTTTGGAAATCCTAGAAGGATTCTCTGATGCTAGTTAGATATCAAGTGAAAACGAGAATAAATCCACCCTTGGTTGAGTGTTTAATATTGGTGGAAGTGTAATTTCGTAGAAATTCAAGAAACAAACATGCATTAAACACTCAACTATGGAATTCGAATTTGTAGCGTGGGCTGAAACTAGAAAAGAGGTTGAATGACTTAGGGATTTAATGTATGAAGTTTCATCGGTAGAGAAGAATAAATTTTCAATATCTATCTAATGTGATAGTTAAGCTACTTTAGCAAAAGCATACAATGAACTGTCTAATAATAAGTCTAAACATATGAGTATAAGACATGATTATGTGAGGAAATTAATTATGGATGAAATAATTTCACTCATTCATGTGAAAACAAATGATAATCTAGTTGGTCCGCTTACTAAACCTCTCACAAGAGAATTAGTGCGAACAATAACTAGTAGGATGGGGTTGAAATTTCATAATTAAATTCGCTAATGACGGCAACCCTACCTGACTATACTAACAAGTAAAGCTTGAGTTTAAAGGGTAACAATAAGTCATTTGATATGTGGTAACAATAAGCTGGGGGAATTTTCCATCAATTGGAGGGCCGTCAGCCGCCTAGTTCAAAAAATTAGCCATTGGGTTTGAATTATCTGTTGCCTTTTTGAAGCATTATTACACCTTTTCACTTGGTTTTTGCACCCATTTATGCATTAGATTTGCAAATCTATAAATAGAGATGATGTTGAAGAGAAATATACATTCATAACATATTACAAACGTCTCTTTAATCTCAATCACATATCAAACTCCAACTTTGTTAAATAATCCAACCTCGCAAGACACAAAGTATCGAGATTAGTTAATAATACAGCGGAAGAAAAAACAATATGATTAGCACTTGATTGAATCAATACATAAACAATATAATAAGGCAAGTAAAAAACTCCCTTTTCATCAACTTAGCCGACTGCAGAGGATGAAAACGAGGGCTCAAAATTCAGCCCAATCCCCACAATGGTAACACCACTACACGGCTAGAAAACACTCCAAGACAACCCCCCAAACCGGTCAAGACCCACTGCTAAACATACCCCCAACCAAGGAACCAAACAAGGGGCTGCACAAGAGGAACCACAATAAGGTTCGGCCAAGGGACTGCACCAAGTAACCACAACAAGACTCGTCCAAGACAAGGACCGAACATCGCCTCCCACAACAACTACGAACAGGCTGCACAGAGGAACCACAAAGGAACCGAACAAAGGGACGAACACACAATCTGCCCAAACGAGAAAGCCACGCAGGTTACGATTTTCCACCGCACTGGAGCACAGGAGCACGGGCCAACAACCACGAAGGAGAGGGCAGCAGTGACACCAAGAAAGTGGAAGAGGGTATCGGGTTCTCACGAAGAGAGAAGAGGCAGCGCAGCTTCCGCCGAGAGAGAAGAGAGGAATGTCGAGAGAGTGATCTGACTTTTTCAAACCGGGGGGGGGGTGTGGGTAGATATAGGTTTAGGGTTTAATTAGGGAAGCCCTAATTAAATGGGTCGTCTCCGAAGCCTACCCATCGAGCAACATGGTCGTGACCCAATTAAAACCTCGACGTGGGAAGTAAATCTCTTAGCGCGTGGGCTGCCTAATTGTGGAGATTGGGCAATACTTCGATCATGGGCCGAGGGTATGGATGACAATGGGGCGGGTTAGGGGCCGGTCGGCCTCCCGCCCCGCTAAGGACCCGAATTTTTTTTTTTTTTTTTTAATAAATAAATTGGTAATGAAATTTTACGTGAAAAATTTAGGCATTGAACTAGTTAGGGTTTTTAAGTTTGAACTTTAAAAATAATATTTATATACTTGAAGAAAAAAATCAATAAACAATATAATGTTATAGTGGTTGTATATTCTCATATCCCTAAATTCCACCAATGTTCAATTCTTCTGGATTTCATCAAATTTATTTTAGTTTCTCATTTCATTATTTAAAAAAAAAAAAAAAAATTACCGGGTCACGGGGCAGGGCGGGTCCGCCCTGAACCCGCCCCGAGGACCCGACGGGGCGGGTAATTTTCGGGGCAAGTCATTTCGGGTCCTTCGGGTTTTTTTTCCATCCCTAGCCGATGGCCTACGAAGCTTAAAATCCGACACTGTTTATTATCATTGCCCCCGAGGTTTAATTGGGACCAAAAAATCCCAACAAACCTCCACCTTGGTTCCAATCGAACCTGCAACACCAAAACACCTAGTTCATTAATTGCACAAAACAGTTCCAAACGAATTAGAACTCAACATACATTTTCCAATATTTCACGTTAGAAACATATCCCATACCTGCTAACAGTACTCACCAAAGGGCTAAGGTAAAACCCAAGAATACACTAAATCATAGCGAGCCAAACTATGCATTTATATCACATTAGCAAGTAATACAACTTTAGACAAACAACACATGCTTTCTAAAGGCAAATGTAAACAAATTACATTCCCACATGAGTCAATCAAGAGCATTTAATAACACAAAGTTATAGGTGACTCCACAAATGCGATAAGAGCACATCAAAGGTAAACCACAAATCTTTTCACCAAGTTCACATAAAGAACATAACACCAAGTTAATAAAACATGGTCAATACAAGCAACAGATGCAAATGACCCCCAAGAAAAGATATAACCACAATTACCTCATTCCAAAACCGATGTAGCTCTCCTCTCATCGTCATCTACCTCACTAGACTACTCAACAATCATACCTAACTGGTAAACTACTAAGATCCTAAGACAATGGATGTA
Organism: Ligustrum vulgare; assembly: GCA_963555705.1. Taxonomy (NCBI): domain Eukaryota; kingdom Viridiplantae; phylum Streptophyta; class Magnoliopsida; order Lamiales; family Oleaceae; genus Ligustrum; species Ligustrum vulgare. Next base: position 12,999,730 of record OY743190.1, read on the forward strand.
CCTCTATCACAACCTCACCACTAGAAGTTAAACCTCGACTCTCCACCTCACCTAGAGATAATAGGAGCGTCCTCCACCTAATCGAGATCCTCACAGATAGAGTTAAACAAGACATTTGACAACCTCACCTCTCGTGATCTACATGTCAAAAACACACATCCCCTAGCATGTCACCAAATACACTCTTAGGCATCTAGTCCAACCTTACCAGCTAACCCTCACTTCTAATATAACTACTGAATACCCATTCCACCAAGGGAACGACATATGACACCTATTGTGAGAACACACAAAGTATCAAAACCTCACACCAAACCCAACCACCATGCATGTAACCATGTTATACACAAAATAACATATCACACTCAAATTCATGCAAATGTTGAATCAACGAAAATGAAATGCAACATAAAGAATGCAACCAAATAAAGTGACCACACACATGCAAAAGGGTAAAAAATCAATCAGATGCACACAATATTCAGTAGTAACTGTAAGTGAGATAAGAGCATCAATAAACTCCACTCGGATCACCTTCCGAGTAAGTAACTACATTGACCCCATTTCTATCCCCATCTCCTATTTTGTTTTTCTCTCTAGGGCAGTCTCTCTTATAATGGCCAGACCTACCATAACCATAACACTTCCTTCCCTTCGCCTTACCCTGTGACTTAAAACTACTTCCACCCTTCCATCTATTAACCTCATTGTTTGAGTCACCTCTGTTTTTACCATACCCACCTCGCATCATGTGGATCTCACCACTACCACCCCTCACATCTCTTTCAGCTTTCACCTCCCTCTGCCTACTTTTCAAGGAATCAATGACAATTTCAGGTATAAGAGTATCCCTCCCATATTTTATAGCATTCTTAACCTCTTTATAAGTGTCAGGAATAGCATTTAATAATATAACAGCTTTATATTCTTCAGGTACTTTTTCACCACAATTAGTAATGTCTTGCACAAGTTTGTTAAAGACATCCAAGTTGTCATCTAAGTCCTTAGAGGGATCAATTTTGAAGCTGAAAAAACTTTCAAGCAGGTAAAGCTTATTAGGAATAGACTTTGACACATAAAGCTCTTCCAATGTGTCCCAAAGTTCTTTAGTGGTATCATATTTTCCAACTTTACGCAAAATAGAGTCAGATAGATGCAAAATGATAGAAGTATATGTGAGTTCATCAAAATCTTTTTTCTCATCAGCAGTCACAGTATTTGGGAAAGAGTTGTCAATAGCTTTTGAAATCTTTTGTTGTACCAAAATACCTTTCATTTTTTGTTGCCATATAGAAAAATCACCTTTACCATCGAATATGTTCAATTCAAAACGGTGTGCAGACATCTTAACAAATAAGAAGCACACAATGCAATATAAGCACCACACGAGAATTCACACAGAAGATCCTAAAGGTCGCAATATACACCGTTCTAAATTTCCAGGATTCCGTGAGACTCAAGGATCTCAGGTCAAGGGAATTTTCGACACGGGAGTCTAGGTGACAGTTCTAATAATAGTGCAACAAGCAAAATAATCACAAAAGATATCACAAGACAAACAGCTATGAAAAAACACAGGTAAAGTCAAAAAATTCCTACAACTAGCAACAGGAAACCGCAAGCCTAATGGTCACCCCACACGATGACCTGCTATTACTGGAATTTAAGAGTTTCAGCCAATTTACCAGAGCGGACCTTTCTGAGTCCGTAATATGGAGAGATGTGAAATTATTTATCGTTTTATGTTTTGCAATTAGCCAATTTTGAAGCGTAAATCAGCACCAAGCTCGAGAACCTCCAAAATAGGGCCTAACCAACAAACAATGATAAAACACCAATTAAACGATAATTTTCAATCACAAAGAATTTGAAAATATAATTGGAACCAAATAATATCGAACGACAAAAAACAAACTAATTTTCAATTAATGAAAATTAAATCAGGGAACTAGAAAACTCAATCAATGAATTCCAGTATTGATTCAATTCAGCCAATCAAGCCACCAAGGCTCTGATACCAATTGTTAAATAATCCAACCTCGCAAGACACAAAGTAATCGAGATTAGTTAATAATACAGCGGAAGAAAAAACAATATGATTAGCACTTGATTGAATCGATACATAAACAATATAATAAGGCAAGTAAAAAACTCCCTTTTCATCAACTTAGCCGACTGCAGAGGATGAAAACGAGGGCTCAAAATTCAGCCCAATCCCCACAATGGTAACACCACTACACGGCTAGAGAACACTCCAAGACAACCCCCCAAACCGGTCAAGACCCACTGCCAAACACACCCCCAACCAAGGAACCAAACAAGGGGCTGCACAAGAGGAACCACAATAAGGTTCGGCCAAGGGACTACACCAAGTAACCACAGCAAGACTCGGCCAAGACAAGGACCGAACACCGCCTCCCACAACAACTACGAACCGGCTGCACAGAGGAACCACAAAGGAACCGAACAAAGGGACGAACACACAATTTGCCCAAACGAGAAAGCCACGCAGGTTACGATTTTCCACCGCACTGGAGCACGGGCCAACAACCACGAAGGAGAGGGCGGCAGTGACACCAAGAAAGTGGAAGAGGGTATCGGGTTCTCACGAAGAGAGAAGAGGCAGCGCAGCTTCCGCCGAGAGAGAAGAGAGGAATGTCGAGAGAGTGATCTGACTTTTTCAAACCGGGGGGGGGGGTGTGTGGGTAGATATAGGTTTAGGGTTTAATTAGGGAAGCCCTAATTAAATGGATCGTCTCCGAAGCCTACCCATCGAGCAACATGGTCGTGACTCAATTAAAATCTCGACGTGGGCAGTAAATCTCTTAGCGCTTGGGCTGCCTAATTGTAGAGATTGGGCAATACTTCGATCATGGGCCGAGGGCCTATGAAGCTTAAAATTCGACACTGTTTATTATCAATGCCCCCCGAGGTTTGATTGGGACCAAAAAATCCCAACAAACTTCTATAGTGTTCTTCAAGTTTTCAAATTGCTTGGTTTGAACTTGATTGAAATATTTGATTTCCCCTTCATCAAATTTGCTTTGAAGCCTTCAAGTACTCACACGTTGGCGGCAAATATTATTTGAGGACAATGATTTTGCATCGTGTTTGAAATTTTACTTGAATCTTCAAGTTTTCTTGTTTGTTTCTTTTGTCCTTCATCTTCTCTTTTCATTTTTCACAACACATCTCGTATTATATATTCCTTTGAGAGAAACTAGAACACTGCAAAGAAAACCCACACCCGATTTTATGTACCAGTTTGATGTAGATTTTTAGTAGCTTTTGTTGATAATAATTGATAGGTTCATAAAATGTTTGATTAAAAATTAAATTACAGTTATGAATGAAATTAAATGTGTGATAAACAAAATTTGTGTGCAAAAACTAAACGTACAAATCAAGAAAGAATACATGTCCATTATTAATAGTATATATGCACTACAATCCAAAGATATTGTCTGATGAACTAAAGAGGGTACAAATCCACATATTCTATTGAAGTCATCAACTTATATTAGTGGCACATTGGTTCCCAGAAACATGGTTTGAACCGGTCAAATGTCACAATCTTTTATAAGTATAATATAATATTAAAACACATTTCTTGTTTGTTTTCTACCAAAAAAACGGTTACCCCGGAAAATCTTTTATCTTTTTCTTCTTTTGAGAGACAACGAATCGATAGAGAAGGAACCAATAGAGAAGGACCCGATCAAAGGCAAACAGGTGGGCAGAAACCACTTTTATCAGTCAATAAGGTCCCATTATGCTTTACCATTCAGACAGTCCATTCTCCTACTTTTTTTTTTTTCAAAAAAAAGCACTTATTCTCAAATTTTGAAATCATTTTTTTTGTGGTCTTTGAGAAATTAATGTATAGAGGACTGAGGGCAGTTAGTTTTGTGACGACCCGAATTCTCGACCATTCGAGTGCCACTAAAAGTGACTCATATCATATTATCGAGACTTAAATAGAAATGTAAAATTATTCAAAAGAATAATTAGAATCCCATAATTTTATTTGTGAATAAAAATAGAACATAATTTTCTTACATAAAGTTCAACATAATTATCTCATCAATCTTAACCACTTTTGCCACTTCCATGTTGACCGCCTCGAACCTTCAATTATCTGAAAATGGTAAATATCGTGGAGTGAGATTTATAAAATCTCAGTAAGTATACCAAGCATAAATTTTCTTTTGAAAGCATATGGATCATTTTCATCATAACATAGGATAGGATCGAAATACTCATAAACATAGGGAGACACAAGAATTTTACCGAACTTAAATGACAAGAATTCTTATGTGTAGCGCTACTAAACTCCGGTCCCCTTAGCATAATCATAAACATATCATATGGAACCCATAACAATCTTGTGAGATTGATTTCATAGCAATGATCCAAACATTTTCATAAAAACATAAGATATACTTACTTGTCATAACAACATACTTAATTTTCATAAAAACATAAGCTATACTTACATTTCATAACAACATACTTAATTTTCATAAAAACATAAGATATACTTACATTTCATAACAACATACTTAATTTTCATAAAAACATAAGATATATTTACCTTTTAAAAGATTAAAATGAAGTGTAGTAGTAAATGGACCAAAACTTTCTTGACCACCTTGAATTTCTCTTACTTGTGGATTTTGTCAAGAGATTGGAAATAAGTGTATATGTGTAGAGTTGTGTGTAAAAGAGATGGGTTTAAATAGATGTATAAAGTTGGCATATTGTAAACATAATCATTCAATTCTATTAATTTTAACACATCCTTTTCTTAAAGTAAAGCACCATTCATATACTTTTCCATATTTATACAAATATTATGCTCTTCATGATTACATATAATGGAGTCTTATCAACCATTCATATACTTTTCCATATTTATACAAATATTATGCTCTTCATGATTACATATAATGGAGTCTTATCAACCATTCATATACTTTTCCATATTTATACAAATATTATGCTCTTCATGATTACATATAATGGAATCTTATCAACCATTCATATACTTTTCCATATTTATACAAATATTATGCTCTTCATGATTACATATAATGGAGTCTATAATTCATTCATATACTTTTCCATATTTATACAAATATTATGCTCTTCATGATTACATATAATGGAGTATATAATTCATTCATATATTTTTCCATATTTATACAAATATTATGCTCTTCATGATTACATATAATGGAGTATATAATTCATTCATATACTTTTCCATATTTATTAAATTAAGATTCTCATAATTATTATATATAATGGAACCTCTCATGCTTGCATATATTTTCTTAATTTCAATAATAAAAATAATTTTTGTATAAATAAATATTGGGATAACATTGAATTAAGTACTTGGACTTAATATACTTTAAATCAAGAGAATGGAGATATTTTTAGAAATTCGGAATTTAATTTAAAATCGAACAATCTCGATTATTTCTTGACTTGGCTATACGAATACGTCGTGGCGTTAACTTAATAAAAATGGGTGAAATAGTAGCGACACGATTTTCTATTAAAATAATTATTAATCGCGTAAAAATTCTTGGTCGCTACAAACTTACCCCCTTAAAATAATTTCGTCCTCGAAATTAAACTTACTTGATCTTATGATTTCTGAACACTTAATCAGAATCTCTTCTTCTTCTTCTTATGTAGCATCATCGCTACCATATTTAACCCAACCATATTTAACCCACTGGACTTTGACTAAATGCATCAATTTGTTTTCTTAAGACATGAACTTTTCTATCAATAATAGACATATGTCTACTCATAAATTCTTCTGAATCAAAATGAAAATTCCCAATCGTATGTGATATTTCATCATATCTTGTAGTACTCATGTAACCTGTCACTTATCATCGTATCATGTAACCTCAAATATTCGTATTAATATCTCTAAAATTTCAATAAATCTTTACTAACATATCATACCATAATAATTTGTCATTTCTTCTTATCACCAAATATCCCAAAATAATTAAAACGATTACCTGAATATTCTCTATGTAATATACCCAAACATGTTATTCACATATCAACATAATCATCAGTTTATCTTTCCAATATTTGTAACCCAAAATTTCTGCAAAATTCAATAAACAAATATCTCCCAAATAATTAAAATTCTTAACTCAAATATCATAACATTTCCCGTAAGGTATTCCTTTCACTTGCACAAACTTATTAATCCTGATTCAATACAGTCCTTATTTCACTTTCACGTATCCCCGTATTATTTCTATACCTTGATTATTATATCAAAATATCAGTACCCAAAATCCAAGAAAATATTCCATATCTCAAATCCCGTCATCATCAAATCTTCCTTTTATCAAGAAAGTAAACGGCGCATAACTCTTGTTCCCTCTTTTCCATTATTCTATTCCGCGCTTTCTTGCTGGAATCAATATCACGCGGATTTCCTCCGATCCTTAATGCTTTTAAATAGTTCATGCTGGGAAGAGGTTAGATCCATCAAAACATGGATATCATTCTTACAAACATTCGCAAGTATTATTCCAGTCTTCCAATGAATGATCTGAGGAAAATTTATCGAATAAGACTCGAAAGATTGAGGTTGCTGATGGCTCATGGTGTTTCAGAAGATGTTCGCTGGTTGATCGAAGCAAAGGTTCGACTATCTGGTGAATTACCTATGACATTTCCAAAGCACATGCCTGGTTTAGGCAAAAGCACCTTCGCAAAGAAACGAAGAGCAAAAAGGCTGAATGGTTGCTACAAATGTGCTCGTTGGAACTGTGATACTCGTTGCAAAACAGTAGGATATTCTTCTACTAATCGGGATGATAAAATCAAATTCATAAAGGGTGGACTGAGTAAGGAGTCTTTGGATGATATTCGACTGACTCTTGAGACGCACCCAAGTGGTTATGTGCAACGTGAACTTTTCTCCTTATACGCTCAGTTTAACGGGGACAAAAATCGTTATAGTCTCCAAAATATAATAGCAAAAGATCCTGTTTGCCAGTCTGTTTTACAAAATGAGGCTTCTGGCAGTTCATCAATGATATAAGGTAAATCTCTTGATACACATTTAAAATATTTTGCTGTTTTCTTTCACGCGTTTTGGAAATAAAATATATTTTCCTTTCTCGAGTTTTGATAAAGCTGGAAATAAATATATTTTCCTTTCTCGAGGTTTGATAAAGCTGGAAATAAATCACCGAAAGGTGATATCTTTGGTAAAACAGTCAAAAGTTGGCCGATTTTGTCAAAAGTAAATCTTTACTTTTTCAGAATCAATGAAAAACAGTAAGTTTTTCCGGCTTTAAATAGCCAAACATATTTCATAGTTCAGGCATCCCAAAATCACATCTTCTTCGTAAGTTTTCTCTTCTATACTATCAAAGATGGAAGCACCAAAACTTCGACAGATCAAAACTATTTGTGTATTTTGTGGATCAAAAGTGGGGAAAGACTTCAGTTATCTAGAAGCGGCCGTAGATCTTGGAAAGAAACTGGGGGAAAAAGGTATCACTCTTGTGTATGGGGGTGGTAGCAGTGGTCTAATGGGTTGTGTTTCCCAATCTGCTCTTGCAGAGAAATCAAAAGTAATCGGTGTCATACCTGTCCCTTTGGTAGATGTTGCAGGAAAAACACGAGGGCATGAAGTTCAAACCTTATCCATCCATGAACGCATAACTTGTATGCTATATGGTTCTGATGCCTTTATAGCCCTGCCCGGAGGTTTTGGTACCTTAGAAGAAATCTTTAACATTACCTCGTGGGCTCAACTAGATCTCCATACTAAGCCTATTGGGCTTCTGAATGTTAACAATTTCTTTGATGGCTTGTTAACCTTTCTTGATTATGCTGTGGAACAGGGATTCATCTCTCCATTTTCCAGAAGACTCCTTATTTCTGCTCCTACTATTGATGAACTACTGGATAAGCTGCAGTCATATATCTCAATACAAGATCCAGCAGGGGTTAAGATAGATTGGTCGCAAGGAAGGGGAATCAAGCGAAAATGGAGTCCGGTTAATGTAAACTTAACTTTATGAATCTTAGAATAGGTGGGGGTAGAGTACGGAGTATTCTTACTCTCGAGACACCCCTCTAATTTCCTAGGATTTTCCTTAATGTTTAAATCTTGTGTGTACCTCAAAGGTTCCAGGTGGTAGATTACGGAGTATTCTTACTCTCGAAACACACCTTTTTGAAGGTTTCTTTATTTCCTCAAAAGGTCAGAGGTGGTAGGATACGGCTACTCCGGAAACACATCTCTCAATTTGAGGAATTTCCCATGTTGCTTTCTTTTGCTTTTGCGTGTTTTCATGTATTTCCTTTCTAGGGTGACTCTTGTGTGTTCTCCTTATGAGAAAATAATAATATCTCTGTTATCATCTACTAAATCTCGTTTGTGATGTAAATGAACTTGTATGTCTAACTTCAATTCTCTTAGTGATTGCATACCATACTATGCTCTTAACTCCAAACGATAAAATTCTAGGCAGAGTTTTCCTTTGAAATTTGGACTTATCCAAATCGTAAGCATACTTCATAACTCACAATAATAACTAATTGTACATTTGATCACAATTTCATCAAACTTCAATATCATCATAAATATTCCAGAAAATCAATTCATAATTCCTCAACATAGAAATTTCAAATCATAATTTCTAATATCACCATATCAAGTCCTTATTTCTCAATAATTAAGAGCCTAAACTTTAAATCTCCAACTTCATAATTCTTCTCATAAAAATCTCAATAAAATCATATCACTTATAATCTCAACATCTCATCATAACTTCATAAAACTGACTTTCTATTTCTCGTTTAATCTAAACGATGAATAATTCGAAAATATTATCTAGTCCTTTCTGTTGACTTCTCATACTTAGTGCCATGTCTAAAATCAATTATGCAAAGTCCATTTAGGGCTCATCATTTCTAAACTTGACGACAAAGATTATTTTGAAAATCATTCGTAAATCATATTTTTTTTTTTTTTTTTCAAAATTGAAACTTGAAGAGTGGTACCAATAATCATCCACAGTTTTTCCTTGCTTTTAAGCAAAGGTAGTGATAAAGGGATAAATTATTGAACCGAAAATTGAAACTTGAAGAGTGGTACCAATAATCATCCACAGTTTTTCCTTGCTTTTAAGCAAAGGTAGTGATAAAGGGATAAATTATTGAACCGAAAATTGAAACTTGAAGAGGAAGTACTAATAACCATCCACAGTTTTTCCCTTGTTTTTACACAAAGGTAGTGATAAAGGGATAAATTATTGTACAATTCATTATCAATTTTGTTTGTTTAATATATTATTCCATATATTTTGGGCCAAAGTTACAACCCAACTTAATTTCTAATTGAGTCAATCTTACTAAGCTTAATATGAACCAAAATTCATATCAATATCCTCTATGTCTCATGATTCTACATTAAAATGAATAAATTAAAATTTAGGCTTCTATCAATTCATATCATACTCAACATGTATATTTCACTTAAAGATTCATAACATATGAATATTTCATACTTAACATGTCTTAATAAAATCGTAAATGACTTGCAAAGCATATAACATACCTGGTTCGAGGAGTCAATACGTGGAGAGTGACATAGTAGAGTGATGAGTTAAAATATTTAAAAAAAAAAATTATTATTAATCATTTCGCATCTTTACATAAGATTGGGCCTAATTAACCCAAATAAAATTTTATCGTCAAATCTTATTTTCCTTTAGTCCCCGAACTTCTAGAAATTTATCAAAGACATCAATATAAAAATCATATCACTAACTAATTATATTCCATAAAATTTTCAGAACATTACAAACTCCCTTGCTTAAAATGAATTTTGTCCTTGAAATTCGCACATCAAATTTCATCATACTTTTCAAAATCATAACCATACTTGACATGTGAAAATTCAAATTTTTTTTTTTAATTGAATAGTGATTTCGTTCACTGTTCATCATGAATAGCACGTCGTTTTACTGTTCACGTGAATAGTGTTTTTTTTTTTTTTTTTTTTTTTTTTTTTTTTTTTTTTTTTTTTTTTTTAAGAAATAAAATTTCAAAAATCTACAGAATCGTTTTTAAAACTCTTGTCTCTGATACCAACTGTGACGACCCGAATTCTCGACCATTCGAGTGCCACTAAAAGTGACTCATATCATATTATCGAGACTTAAATAGAAATGTAAAATTATTCAAAAGAATAATTAGAATCCCATAATTTTATTTGTGAATAAAAATAGAACATAATTTTCTTACATAAAGTTCAACATAATTATCTCATCAATCTTAACCACTTTTGCCACTTCCATGTTGACCGCCTCGAACCTTCAATTATCTGAAAATGGTAAATATCGTGGAGTGAGATTTATAAAATCTCAGTAAGTATACCAAGCATAAATTTTCTTTTGAAAGCATATGGATCATTTTCATCATAACATAGGATAGGATCGAAATACTCATAAACATAGGGAGACACAAGAATTTTACCGAACTTAAATGGCAAGAATTCTTATGTGTAGCGCTACTAAACTCCGGTCCCCTTAGCATAATCATAAACATATCATATGGAACCCATAACAATCTTGTGAGATTGATTTCATAGCAATGATCCAAACATTTTCATAAAAACATAAGATATACTTACTTGTCATAAAAACATACTTACTTTTCATAAAAACATAAGGTGTATTTACCTTTCATAAAAACATACTTACTTTTCATAAAAACATAAGATATACTTACTTGTCATAAAAACATACTTACTTTTCATAAAAACATAAGGTGTATTTACCTTTCATAAAAACATACTTACTTTTCATAAAAACATAAGATATACTTACATTTCATAACAACATACTTAATTTTCATAAAAACATAAGATATACTTACATTTCATAACAACATACTTAATTTTCATAAAAACATAAGATATACTTACATTTCATAACAACATACTTAATTTTCATAAAAACATAAGATATACTTACATTTCATAACAACATACTTAATTTTCATAAAAACATAAGATATACTTACATTTCATAACAACATACTTAATTTTCATAAAAACATAAGATATACTTACATTTCATAACAACATACTTAATTTTCATAAAAACATAAGATATACTTACATTTCATAACAACATACTTAATTTTCATAAAAACATAAGATATACTTACCTTTTAAAAGATTAAAATGAAGTGTAGTAGTAAATGGACCAAAACTTTCTTGACCACCTTGAATTTCTCTTACTTGTGGATTTTGTCAAGAGATTGGAAATAAGTGTATATGTGTAGAGTTGTGTGTAAAAGAGATGGGTTTAAATAGATGTATAAAGTTGGCATATTGTAAACATAATCATTCAATTCTATTAATTTTAACACATCCTTTTCTTAAAGTAAAGCACCATTCATATACTTTTCCATATTTATACAAATATTATGCTCTTCATGATTACATATAATGGAGTCTTATCAACCATTCATATACTTTTCCATATTTATACAAATATTATGCTCTTCATGATTACATATAATGGAGTCTTATCAACCATTCATATACTTTTCCATATTTATACAAATATTATGCTCTTCATGATTACATATAATGGAATCTTATCAACCATTCATATACTTTTCCATATTTATACAAATATTATGCTCTTCATGATTACATATAATGGAGTCTATAATTCATTCATATACTTTTCCATATTTATACAAATATTATGCTCTTCATGATTATATATAATGGAGTATATAATTCATTCATATACTTTTCCATATTTATACAAATATTATGCTCTTCATGATTACATATAATGGAGTATATAATTCATTCATATACTTTTCCATATTTATTAAATTAAGATTCTCATAATTATTATATATAATGGAACCTCTCATGTTTGCATATATTTTCTTAATTTCAATAATAAAAATAATTTTTGTATAAATAAATATTGGGATAACATTGAATTAAGTATTTGGACTTAATATACTTTAAATCAAGAGAATGGAGATATTTTTAGAAATTCGGAATTTAATTTAAAATCGAACAATCTCGATTATTTCTTGACTTGGCTATACGAATACGTCGTGGCGTTAACTTAATAAAAATGGGTGAAATAGTAGCGACACGATTTTCTATTAAAATAATTATTAATCGCGTAAAAATTCTTGGTCGCTACAAGTTTGCCTATTTGAAAAGCATAGAAGCAACTTCGGGGATTGTTATTACAGTTCATGAGTGTATAAGTAATAATCATGTAGTTTGATAAGTAATTATTTTGAAGATTGGACGAGAATGTACTTTATATAGTCACGTGATTATAGTATAAATTGATAAATTTTGTATGAGTGGACATGCAAGTCATTTAGAAAATAACATCTTGTTAAGAAGATTAAAATTGTGAGGGCTCATTTACAATCGGCAAGCGGTCGCGCATAAAGGAGTAAATTAAGCAATTTTTGGAGTATATATTTGGTTGGCACAATTTATTAATAAAGGCTAAGCCCCTGTTCTCTTTGCTGTTTTAAGGTCGTTTTCTGTTTTTATTTTCGAAAACGCTAAAAACGCGTTCTCTTTATCATTTTCGAAAACGCATTTTGGAAAATAAAAAAAAAAAACTCGTACACAAAACGGAAAACGTCCGAAACATCGTTTTGGGCGTTTTGTGTGTATTTCGACAAAAAATGTCTAAAACGCGGAAAACGCGTTTTGGGAATTATTTTTTTTATTTTTTTATTTTTTATTTATTTTTTATTTTTTTTAGAATTATCTTAACTTAGAACTAAGTTTAATATAAATTTTTATTTATTTTTTATTTTTTTATTATTTTTTTTAGAATTATCCTAACTTGGAACTAAGCCTAAATAAAGATTTTTTTTTTTTTTTTTTTTTAGAATTATCCTAACTTGGAACTTAGTTTAAATAAAGTTTTATTGAATTCAATATCAACATTACAAAAAAAAATTAAATGAGAATTCTTGTTGTTATATTTCAAAAAATGCAATGATAAATGGACTCTGGTGGCTTTGAAAGAACTTGTATTTTCTGGATTTTAATATAAGTAGAGCTTTCTCAAGTCCCGAACCTGACCAAGCTTTGTTAATATAGACTCTTAATGCTCACATTAGTGTGTTGTATGTAACCATATTTTTAGTGTATTGTGAAAGGAAATTTGAGTTGGAGTTAGTAGTATTCTGCAAGCAAATTAATTAAAAATAGTTTAAATAGTGTTCTGCAAAATTTCAAACAGAACGTGTTTTCCAGCTTTTCATTTTCAAAAACAGTTTTCAGAAATGACAAACCAAACGCGTTTTCAGCAAATTTGAAAACAAAAATGAAAACACAAAACACAAATCATTTTCGAAAATGAAAATATAAAATAAAATACAAACAGAACGCCACCTAAGCCTTTGTTCGGAAACAATATTTTGTTTTTTATAAACCAATTGGAAAAAGGTGATGCCGTCCCATCTCTGTCAACAAATTTGGGGAATGTAGCTACCCATATTTTCACGGGACATGATAGCAAATTACATTAACCAGTCAAAAAAATCTGACTTCCCAGTTGCCATTCATCTACACATTGACACCTATTTTTGTACCATCCATCAGGTTGCATCATAAATTTTTTTTTTATCCGAAAACAAGCTTAGTTGTGTAAATGAACGATGTCAAGTTCAATATAAAAAATAACAGTTAATAAAGAATGTTTTGCGGAAGTAAAGCATTTTCCCTCGATCTCACTCCCATCTTATCCCTTCAGGTCTCAATATCATCCCTTGAGTTTTTATGTTTACATATGACATATCAAATTACTTTTAAATTTTGTTTTCTTTAATATGTTTCTACACATTCAAGAATCGAGTCACGACTGTATGATGATTTCTAGATCATTCTCTCATGACCTCAATCGCACCATCCTCAGCTCGGACCACGCCCAGCCACCTTTAGTGTTCTACAAGCTTCGGTTGTTTAACTTCAAAAGTGGTAGCCATGTTAGATGACCACAACCCCATCATTATTTTTGATACCAAAACAAAAAAGTTTAAATTCAAATCCTAGCGGTCCCTTTTTCTTTTTCTTTTCCTTCTTAATCTATTGTTAATGGCCTACTTATTTTTTTGTCTTTGTACTTTCAAAAATGTATCCAACCCTAAATTATTGATAATGATCGATGATCGAATATTCACTGAAATTAAAATATGGGTATTCATGTTGATAATTCTACATATCTTAAGGAAGTTAACATAAATTATACTAACATATTATGATTATATACTATATTATATTTATATATATTATTAAAAGATTTGACAAGATCACTCTACAAAATTTATTTGTAATCAACTACATAATATTTACAATTTCTACTAATGCTAAAAGTAAATAATAAAATCCCAGTTTTTTTTCGAAGGAATTTCAAGAAGGCGAAGTGAAAAAAGCTAAAATATTAAAGAGGAAAAGGGGTGATTTGGAAGTGTAGAGTTGAAGAAAAAGAAAAGTAAAGTTAGAGATGGCAATGTGTAGGGTATTGGGAGGGTTTGGAAAATCCATACCCTACCCATTATAGATTTATAATATCAATACCCTACCCAAATACCCACTTAAGAGTTGCGGATAGGGTGCGGATATACTTTTTAAAATCCGTTACGCATTTTAATTTTAATTTTTAATTTTTTTTTTTTGACATTAATAATGAAGTAAAAATATAACATCCATTGTTCAAAAATAAATAGACTTCAATTGTCCAAAAATAAGCAAATATCAAATAGTTTACTTGTCCAAAATTATATACTGTTAAAATTTAAATATAATAATTTTTTGAAAAAAAATTAATGGGTATATGGGTTGAATATTATTTTTTCTACAATACACATACCTTACCCATACTCATGTCGTGTTTTTAAATCTATATCCATACCTTATCCACAACTCATTGAATAAGGTAATTTCTGCCCTTTTGTGTCGGGTACCCAACGAATTTTGAGTACGTGGATATTATTGTCATTCCCAAGTAAAGTCTAATAAAGTATTCCTACTTCCCTAGTAATGGTAAATCCTTGGAATCCTTGAGCAAGGGGTTAATGTGTGCTATTTGGTAAGCTTATTTATAAAAATACATTTTTTAAATCATTTTTTAACCAAATGTATTTTTTCAAATCATTTTATAACTACATTTTTTACATAAAAAATAACAAATTCTTTATAAACAACAAATTTTAAGTATAGTACTTCAATTGAAAATCAATTGAAAATCATAGGGAACATTTTAGCAAGTTTTTGGTAAATTGTTTATAAACCGATTTATAAATCACACAATTTTTCTAATCACTTTTTAACAATATATGCTTTCTCTTTTCAATTTTTAATCACACGTTTTCAAAATAAAATATTGTAAATTCAATTTTTTTTTCTTTTTTTAAATTATACGTTCTCACAAAAATCATTATTCTAAAACCAATTTCCCCGAAAAACATTTTTTAATACACATCAAGCAAAACTTAATAAATTCTAAAAAACTATATTTAACAAAAAATAAAACTCTCATTTTTTAATTTTATTTTCTATATTTTGTCAACTTAATTCATTATTATATTTAATTTAATTTTGTAGCCAAAAAAATTGTAAAATTCATTAACGTTAAAATGTATATATTACTTTATAATATATTAAGCGTTCGGCTACCTCTTTAATGAGGTGATTAAATTAAAATTTAAACTACATAATTTTTCAAATCATTTTTAAATCACACATATTTTCTCTCTATAATTTTTAACCAAATATTTTACTTTGAATTTCAAAAACAACAAAAAATCTTTTCTCTCTTCTTTAATATGTCACCGAACACGCCTTAAGATATAATCATTCTATTTTAAAGAATAATTAACTTATAGAATAAAGCATCATAAACAATTTCTCAAAATTTCAAACTAAACATGCTTTTCAATTTTCTGTTTGGAGAAACAATTTTTCAAAATGATAAACTTGTTTGATTTTCAATAATTTTAAAATGGACCTTCAAAATAAAAAATTGAAAATGAATTCAAAATTCAAACACAACTCTAACAAGCCTGCAATGGTTTGATGACTTGGCACATGAACACGCAAAGTGAAATTAATGGTTTAAATATAATAAATTAAAGTTAAGTGACCAAGATGATATTAAATGCAAAGTTCAGTAGCTATTAAGCAATTATCAGAGATTAGAGAATTTGCTATATTTACGTACATAAATACATGGTGGAATAGCCCCCACACCCACAGTCTCAATTATAAGAGTGAAGTCAAGACTACTACATTCAGAGAGAGAGAAGCTGTTAGCTGTAAGCTATTTGTCTACTACTGTGCCTCCAATACACTGCTATTTAAGGGAGAATTTTGATTCACATAAAACAAGGGTGTTGTGGGAGAGGTGGTGGTGGTGGTGGAGATGGGCGGAGGAGGAGGAGGAGGTGATGGTGGTGGTGGTGGAGCATCATGCCAGTTAAAGAAAGTTGCCAGGAGAATCTTTGTACAGACATGTGGCTCTTTTTGCGACAGACGACAAACCCACGTTCTTGATACCTCCACCAGCACCGCTGCTACTGTAACTCTCTCTCTTTCCCCAAGAATTCTTTCCTAATTTTGCAACTTTTTCGTTTGATTAAAATACCCAATTTTTCTTTTGTCTAAATTAGAATTTTTTTTTTGATAGGGGTCTTGTGATTCGCCTGATAATTCTTCTTCCGTAAAGCCCAACAAGAATTTTTCGTCAGAAATTAGGCAATCTGATTCAAGCACTGGCCCTTCTTATAATAAGGTATCTTCGTTATGGTTAACATGTTTTCCCGTTAACATTTTTCCTTATCAGAATGCCATGAATTCATCTCTATTTTCTGTATGCATTGAAGAATATTTTGAATTTTTTAATCTATTTATTCCTCTTATTTAATGCCCTCATAATTTAACATGAATGTCCTGTCCTCAACTGAGTTTTAAATTTTCAAAGTAATCTGGGATTTGTCAATTCTCATCCTGAAATTATTGTTGCACAAATTGTTGAGTTATAGACTTATAGTGCATTACCCTTTAGATCTAGTCAGTTAGACACCCTATCTTGTCCTGTGTTTATTCAGCAAAATCAAGAGGTTGAAATTTTGAAAGCAGAAAAGAATTGGGGACCGAAAGTTGCACATCTGCCCACTTGACACCGATCTGAACATTCACCCATCCCATCCACCTCGGAATCCACGGTTCACAGCAGTTCGGTCATCAATTCGGCCCCAATTTTTGGTTCCTTTGGCTTTATCTTATAATAATTAAGGGCCCTTTGCCTGGGATTCTGCTTCTACACTGAGGAAATTACCTTAAGTCAGCTTTATCTTACAACTCTTCTTACCAAGACAGAAAATTATTCAAACATGTTCAAAAGCAGTTTTTTACTCTCATAAGAAGCTTTTGGCTTCTCAAAAGTCGTGCCGAACGGGCGCTAAATTTTCTTTTCAGTACTTCGGCAATTGTAAGGAAAAATATATTGGTGGGTTCTTCTGGGAGAGATGATTGTATCACTTCACCTGTTGGATGAAATAATGAGCATAAAACAGGGCAAAGTTACATAATATTTGCATAGCAATATGAATCCATTGAATTGTTTATAGAAGGGAATGTGACGTGCGTTGGATAAGGGACGGGTAAGTTGCTTCAAAACATAGTTTAATGCTTGCAATTTTAGTATGTACACGAGTTTTTTCCTAGTATAAGATTTTTATGCTTTTGTTTCCTATAGTTGCGCTGAGAAATATCTTTGTGTGTGTCATGCATTTAACTTTTAGAGAACTTATGCTTTTACTCAAACTTTTCTGGCAGAACTTGTGCACAATATGTCTGGATCCTCTAAATTACAGCTCTGGCAGCAGTCCAGGCCAGGCAATATTCACAGCACAGTGTTCTCACTCATTCCATTTTGCATGCATCTCGTCAAATGTTAACCATGGCAGTGTTACTTGCCCAATTTGCCGTGCACATTGGACTCAGCTACCTCGCAACCTAAATACCCGTTGTTCCCTCCATTACAACAAGACCGATCCTATTCTAAGGATCCTTGACGATTCGATAGCTAATTTTCGGGTTCACAGGCGATCCTTTTTGAGATCTGCTCAATATGATGATGACGATCCAATCGAGCCTGACCACATGACTGATCAGCCCCGGCTCCATCTCTCTCTAGTTCCATCGCAACATCATTTGTCTAGTTCATCTCTAATGGCAGAATCACCATGTGCCATACAACATTTTCTCACAACCGGAGGAAATACCTTTCTCTGCTCCTCAAATAACAGAGCTTATCTTTGTGTAAAGTTAGCACATCAACCGGCAACTGATTTGGTTTTAGTTGCGAGCCCGAATGGGCCACACCTGAGGCTCATGAAGCAATCCATGACGCTCGTTGTATCTTCACTTCGACCCATGGATAGGTTGGCCATCGTTACTTACTCATCTACTGCAGCACGGATTTTCCCCCTCAGGCGCATGACTTCATATGGTAAGCGAACAGCCTTACAAGTCATTGATCGGTTATTTTATATGGGACAAGCGGATCCGTTGGAAGGGCTAAAGAAAGGAGTAAAGATACTAGAAGATCGTGTCCACAAGAACCCAGAGTCGTGTATTCTGCATTTGTCCGACAATCCAACCAGATCCTATCATCGGTTTGACATGGAAGTTCCAGTTAAAATCCATCGATTCCATGTAGGGTTTGGATACGGCACTTCAAATGGGTTCGTCATGCATGAATTCGAGGAATTCCTTGCAAGAACTATAGGGGGTGCAATCAGAGACATCCAGTTGAGGATTGGGGAAGGCGCTAGTGTCGTCAGGATCGGAGAACTCAGAGGTGGCGAGGAGAGGAGGATTCCATTATACTTGGGTGAGTCGGGACATGTTCGATTGGAGTTCAGCTATGTAGACAGCGAAGAAGAAGAACACGTAAGGACGGGCGAAACCGTTGTTGGCATAATGGACAAAGTAGATAGGAATGATAGGGCAGATGCCATTCCCATATGTGGAAGGACTAGCAGCGTTGAGAGCTGGGATTACCATGATCCTTTCATGGCTAGAAGATGGGCTAAACATTTGCATGGATATAGGCTATAACTTCTTGAGCCATTTCTTCTTGTAATCTTACAGATTTTCCATAACTGTTTATTGATTGGATAGGATTGTTATTAGGTACCAGTATCTCACACCAATTACATTTACATTCATATGCCCACTCAACTAGCAGTAAATGAAATGAAATCACATTGTTTTACATTTCAGCTAACAAATGTTTTTGATGCTGACCACTTCTTTTCGTATTTGGAACGCGGATTAGACTATATGACAAGATTTTAACATTTTTTCTTCGGCATTACTATTTGAAGAATTATATCATTTTAGTTTTATTTCTTTAGTTTGTAATAAGTCTGTTAATGTCGTTAGTGACATTTAGTTCTAGGTCATTTTAGACTATTTTAATTTTCCCGCATTTTTTTTTTAATTTCTGTCTTGAGTCTTGTTAAATAAGCATGTGTATTCCATTTTCTCAATTAATTGAATTCAGATATGAGAACATGAAATTGTCGGTTATCTCATTCCAAAATAAGATTCAGTTCACATCTTCACAATTCTTCATGGTATCAGAGCTGAATATTGAAATTTTGTAAACATGGAAGGAATTGAGCGGCTCGATGATGAATAAGGAAACTTTGCTCAAAATCAATCTGCAACTAATGGAAGAAATACAGGGACAAGAGAACACACAGCAGCGAGTCAAGATAAAAATAAAAATCCAACGATGCTTCAAAACTTCGATCATCCAAGTATGCAGCTAGAATAGATCTATGAAATTGGCTCTAGGAGCAAAAGATAAGCTAGGGTTTATTGATGGTAAATGTATTATACCGGAAAAGAATTCAGAAAATTATGAGGATTGGAAGAGAGCTGATTGTATGGTGATTTCCTGGATCCTTAATTCCATATCAAAAGACATAGTGGATGCCTTTTTGTATACTGAAATAGCTTTTGAACTTTGAACTGAGCTTAGAGAACGTTTTGGAGAGAGTAATGAACCATTACTATATCAATTGCAGAGGGAAATCAATAGTTTTACTCAAGGTAGCATGTCAGTAGTGGTTTATTACACGAAATTGAAAAAGCTTTGGGATGAACAATCCTTTCTTATACCGTTTCCTACTTGTACTTGTGGAGCTGCCAAAGATATGCATGAAATGAGTTCTTTCACCAGATTAATGCAATTCCTAATGGGTTTAAACGATACTTTTTACCACATAAGGAACCAGATATTGGTTATGGAACAACTGCAGAGTGTGAATAAGGCATACTCAATGATATTACGAGTTGAAAAGCAGAGAGATGTTCAGCACAATTTTCCTTCAATGATTGAACATAATGCTATGACAACTAGAACACAATATAATGGTGGAAGAAGTGGAACGCAATATGGAGGCAGAGGCTATAATCGTAGAAATCAAGGAGGAAGAGGAAGGGGGACAGGAAGTGGAAATTACAGGAAAAGTTATGAGAAAAGAATGAAAGAGTACTGTGATCATTGCCATAAAAATGGGCACACCAGAAAAGGCTGCTTCGAACTTATTGGATATCCAGAATGGTTTGGAAGGACCAAAGAACAAGCTGGCAGAACATCATATAATAGAGTCTTAGCCAATATGGCCGATAGTCCCCTAAGTTACGGAGAAGAAGAAGTCACAAGTGGAGATAAGGTAGGAAGTCAGACTACTGGAAATCGACATTCAGACATTGCTGCAATAATTTAAAAGGAGGTGGCTAAATACATGAACACTAAGCTGCAAGCTGGGACAGAGAATCATGCAAATATGGCACAATGTGATGATTTTGCAGGTATCATTGATGTGAAAAATATTCAATATGCTCTTACTTTACCAGGAACTTGGGTGATTGACATGGGAGCGAGTAGTCATATGTGTACAGATAAAGCCTTTTTAACTGACTCAAAACCTGTCCAGACCTATACTCCAGTTTTTTTTACCAGATGGCACTATAAAATCTGTCACCTCTATTGGAAAATTCTACCGCACTCCTAAACTTTGTCTGATTGGTACTCTTTTTATCCCTGAATTCAAATTTAATATGTTATCTGTTGCAAAATTGACTGAAATAGCAAAGCTAAAATTTATATTTTATCCTAAATATTGCATCATGTAAGACCTACTCACTGATGATACGCTGGCTGTTGGAAAAATGGTTGGAAGACTCTACATCCTTGACAAAAATAACTTCAACATTTCCTTTTATGATCATAGCTTAAATAATGTACAGGAGATTCCTCCTACCTTTTGTTATTCTTCACAAACTTTAGACAAACATTGTATGCCAATTTTGAATGATTGGCACAATAAATTGAGACATGCTTCAATTGATGTTATCAAACACTTGGATTTTCTTTCATATTATTCATCTGTTCTGTTGTCTATACATTCTAGAATTGTGAAGTTTTTCATAAATCTAAACAATCAAGACTACATTTCTCTGTTAGTCATACATCCACCAAAATTCATTTTGAAATAATTCATGTAGATCTCTGGGACCATACAAACAACCTTCTTTGACTGGTACTCCATATATGTTGACTATAGTTGATGACTTTACTAGAGCAACATGAACCTTTATGTTGATCCTCAAAAGCCAAGTCCCAAAATTCTTGGAAAAGTTTTTTTCTCTTGAAAAAAAACCAATTTGAAAGGAAGTTAAAACAATAGGGAGTGATAATGAGACTGAGTTTGTAGGAAAAGAATGTGACCTGTTTCACAAATTTGGAATAATACACCAAAACTCTTGTGTGTACACTCAACAGAAAGAAAGCATAGGCATCTTCTACAAATTGCTAGATCCCTCATGTTTCAAGCCCATTTACCAAAGAAATTTTGGACTCATTCAATCCTCACGACAACTTTTCTTATAAATAGATTACCCAGCCAAATTTTACAGTAGAAAACACCCTATGAACTTCTACACAATAGAAAGCCAGACTACCCAATGATAAAATCTTTTGACTGTCTTTGTTTTGCCTCCAATAACATCCTACATGAGGACAAATTTGAACCTTGGGATTTCAAATGTATTTTCATTCGTTTTAGTGTTGGACAGAAGGGATACAAGCCAAATAACCTAGAAAGTCATCAATTGTTTGTCTCCAGAGATGTGCAATTCAGTGAACATATTTTCCCTTTTCAAGCTCAAACTTTAGCAACTAATATCACATCTTTACATCTACCTATTGTTGATACTTCATTTCCTAAAATAACAAATCTAGATTCCAGACCTGCCTCAACAGTTGATACCAACTCAAAAACCAATAGCACTCTTTATGATCAGGAATCAAACACTCCCGCTCCTTCAGAAAATAATAATTCTCCCAAAGATTCTTCACCAAGTATTCCTTATCATCATCCTATAAATGTTGTCTGGAAAAGCTCAAGAACCATCACCAAACCAATTTGGCTAAATGACTACATTACCAATCTCAGTTGCACCAATCAAGATATTGTAGCTAGTGTATCAACTTTGATCTCCAAAAGTTCCCAGCACACTCCTCCTACTTTACCTTATTATCAGTCATCTATTTTTAGTAGTGCATATACTATATTCTTTACGAACGTGTCAATTACACAGGAACCAGTTTCTTTTTTTACAAGCTAGTAAGCAGCAAGGTTGGATAGAGGCTATGGAGAATGAACCGAATGCCCTTGAGAGTAACAATACTTGGGAATTGACATATTTACCACCAAACAAAAACGCCACAGGTTGTAAATGGGTGAACAAGGTTAAGATAAAGGTAGATGGCACGGTAGAAAGATTAAAGGCTATACTTGTAGCCAAATGATACAACCAAATTGAATGGGTGGATTACATTGAGAGTTTTTCTCCTGTGGCCAAGATGGTCAATGTTAGAATCCTTTTGGTGTGGCTACTGCTAAAGGATGTCCATTAATGCAATTGGACATTAATAACGCTTTTTTACATGATTATCTCCAAGAGTAAGTCTGTATGACACTACCGGAAGGTTATAAAAAGGCAGAAAAAGGTCAAGCTTGTAGGCTGAAAAGGAGTCTATATGGCTTCAAACAAGCGTCCAAGCAATGGAATAGTGAGTTCAGTGATAAACTTCAGATTTATGGTTTCTTACAATCCCCACACGATCATTGCCTCTTTGTTAAACAATCTGATAATTCTTTTATGGCGTTATTAGTCTATGTTGATGACGTGTTGTTAACTAGGAATAATGAAACTGATATTGAGCAAGTGAAGAAATATCTGGACAAATTGTTTACAATAAAGGATCTCAGGTTTTCCAAGTACTTTCTAGGAATGGAGATTACACGGGGAACTGAAGGTACTTATCTGAATCAGAGGAAATACACACTGGATATCCTTCAAGATGTTGGTTTGACAGGAGCAAAACCAACTGCTACACCTCTTCCATAAGGATTAAGATTGACTATTTATGATGATTCAGTTTTTGATCAACCAGAACTTTATAGAAGATTGGTAGGAAGGCTGCTCTATCTTAACCTCACACGCCCAGATATAGCTTTTCCCGTGCAATAATTAAGTCAATTTGTTAATTCTCCTCGTATCAATCATTGGAATGCAGCCTTACATCTCCTAAAATATCTTAAAGGATGCCCTTCTAAGGGTCTTCTCTATCCTGCACAGGATACATCCCAGTTGGAAGGCTACTGTGACGCGGATTGGGTCACTTGTGTGGATTCCAGAAAATCAGTCACAAGGTACTGTGTATTTTTGGTTCCTTGCTCATCTCCTGGAAGACTAAGAAGCAATCAACAATTTCCAGATCTTCTGTAGAGGATGAGTATAGAAGTTTTTCGTCTACTGCTTGTGAACTGAAATGGATTTCCTTTGTTCTTCAATCTTTGAATATTTCTCCTACTTTACCTATTCCATTGAGATGTGATAATTGAGCTGCTCTCCACATTGTGGCCAACCCTGTCTTTCACGAGTGAACTAAACATTTGGATATTGACTGTCATCTTGTTTGCAATCACTACAGGGATGGCTTCATCTTACCTCAACATGTCCCCTCCAAACATCAATTGCCTGATTTGTTTACGAAGATTTTGGGTTATCTCAATTATGCGTTCTCTTTTCCAAGTTGGGAATGATTGATTTACATCACCCATTTCCAACTTGAGGAGGGGGGGGGGATGAAGAATTATATCATTTTAGTTTTATTTCTTTAGTTTGTAATAAGTCTATTAATTTCGTTAATGACATTTAGTTCAAGGTCATTTGAGTCATTTTAGACCATTTTAATTTTCTCACATTTTTTTTTTCCATTTCTGTCTTGAGTCCTTGTTAAATAAGCATGTGTATTCCATTTTCTCAATTAATTGAATTCAGATATGAGAACACAAAATTGTCGGTTCTCTCATTCCAAAATAAGATTCAACTCACATCTTCACAATTCTTCACTATTATCTGATCATTTATTACAAACATAACTTTGAAGGACAACAGTGAGCTTGAAAATAAAACGTGTAAAACTCGAATTGAGTAAATCTTTGACTTTATAATATATAAAAGTTGGGCACTTCCTAAAAATAATTCTTGGTCATTTTCCCGCCAATTTTCTGTTTCTACTAATAGTAAGTTTCCATTAAATTAAATAAATTTATCTTTATTATCTTTATTCAAGAAAGTGATTTTTTTTGAATTTTGACTAGAAAGGAAAGAATATCAAGAATTTTAATTTGACTTGGAAGGCCCTTATTATCAAGAATTTAAGGAAATTCAAGAAAGTGGTTCTTGAATTTCGGATTGACTTTTTTTTTTTTTTTTTAATTATGATGAATTTTCGGAATTAATAAAAATAAAAAAAATATATATTTTTTTTTTTAATAAAATCCGAAAATTCGACACGAACGCAACAAAACAAACGGGACAGGATTTGGAAAACAATCGAATAAGAAAAACACTTTTGATTTTTTTAGGACGACTCTTATGGATCAAACTGGAAAAAAAATTTACTGGCAAGAAGAACAAGAAAAATTGAAAACAAAGACTCAAATAACAAAAATAGGATATGGATGATTTTTATGGGACTCGATGATAAACATAAAAATCAAACTGGATAGAAAAATACAAGAACCTGAATTCAGAGTCCAACTCTGATACCATATGATGAGAACCCGGGAGGGGGTCCTCGCCGTAGCTCGCGGAATAACGCTTGGAAAGTTCCGAATCCATGTTGGAACGGACGATAATAATGCAACCCCGACCTCACGACGCAAGAACCAGGGGTATATTAAACCCGAGACCCGTTACGATGTGGAGATAAGAACCACAAAGGGGGAACGCCACAAGGAATATCCAGATCCTTGATAAGTTCAATTGTTTTGAACGCCACAAGATTTGAATCTTGATAAGTTCGTTGTTTAAAGGGAAAATCCTCACCTTTAGAGAGTAAAAACACTCAATAATTTTATTCATCAAAATATTCTGTTTTTACATTGAATGGAAAAGCATATAAATAGGCAAAATAAACCCTAGTCGCTAACTGACTCTGAATAGAATTCTAATTAGGCTAAAATACCTAAAATAACTAAAATAACCAAAATAATCAAAATTACCAAAAATCTGAAAAGAATTAAAAACCAATAAAGGAAATACAAATCAACTGAAATACTAAAATCCCGAAAAATCTGATTTGCACCGCTTACGGCCGTAAAAGTCGGACTTACGGCCGTAAGTCCTTCTCTGATCAAAATGTCACCATATTAGTTACGGCCGTGAAGATTGATGTTACGGCCGTAAATCTCCTTCTGAACAAAAATACCAATTTTCATTTACGGCCGTGAGGAATGTGATGCGGCCGTGAAATCCATAACTTACGGCCGTGAGAAACAATGTTACGGCCGTAACGCATCTTCTGCCCAATTTTCTGATTTTCTGATCTGTTGACGTGATTTGAATCTCGACTCGAGCCCAACACGAAACTTGTTCATTTTTCCATGTAGAATATTGTTGAATTGCCCGTATCTTGATTTCTCATTTTTGACGCCTTTTCCGGATCACATCATATAGCATTCATTCGTTCTTTTTACTTTTCTTTCGTTAGTTGATAAGAAATAGATGATGGTACAAGATGCTTAAAATATGTTTGGATAGTTCATGATTAATCTTGAGTTTTGTGTTGAGCAAATTTTGATTTTTTCTTTAGTATGTCAAATTTCAAATTTTCGTAATAATAATGAGGTAAAATCATTTTTAAAGTGACCGTTTATATTCTCTAGATAACAGCAATTTTGAAATTTATATAGATAACCACAATTTTTTTTTTAATCTCTATAAACCATGAATTTCCATTTTAGGCAAGTGTAAAAAAGGCGGGAAACTGTGTGGTGTTATATTTGACAACTTTATTGTTATTATAATATACTAGTAATCGCACCTGTGCGATACACGGAATATATAATTGAAAATTATTTATTGAATAAGTTGTAAAAATATAATATCTGATAAAAACAACACAATAAAAAATAATAATAACTTGCATGCACAAATTGTAAATAATTTGTAATTTCCTTTCTCCATATAAGATTTCTTACTTTATTGTATAATTGCGTATTCAATATATAATCCCAAAAAGAAAAAGTTATAAATTGCATTTTTTTAAAAGTTAATTGTTCATTCTCTAATTTTCTTAATTTAATTATTTATATAGAATTGATTATTCAAAAATAATTTTTTTTAATGTTCATTCACAACCACATATTATTTAAAAACTAATTTTTCACAATTGCACATACTACTTCTTAACCACACATTCTAAAAAATGAAAATCAATTTTCAACCACTCAATTGATTGATTTGACAATTATTTCTTATTTTATACTACCTTCTTTCACTTTCAATCACACATTTAAAACTATTTATATAGTCTATATCAATATCAATATCAAACTTACTCCTATTCAATTATTCAAATACAACGTGATATTTTATTTTTCGCCAAGTATTAAAAATTGTCATGTTATACACACACACACACACACACACACACACACACACACAAAACTATTTTTTGTTCCTATTAAATAAATGTATTAACCATATTTTTATTTTTAAATAGAATAAGTTTGATAAAACCTTATATTTTTATTTTCTATAGAACTCAATGAATTAATTGTTAAAGTCTGTAGTATATATTTACAAATTGATGTTCTTTTCAATTTATAAAATTAAAAAATAGATAAATGAACAAAATGAGTAAATTTAAAAAATTAATTTCAAAATTACCAAAAAATTTATCGAAATCTAAAGTTGTAGAAATTAAAATATTTTAATTGAATTTACTTAGAAAGATTGGATATTTATTATTTCTTTTGATAAGAAAAAATATATGAAATTAATCATTTATGTCAAATTGAAGTTATGTAAGAAAAGATAGATATCATTTTATGATTTAAATGAGATAAATTAAAAAGATTGGATATTGGAAAAAGTAAAAAGTATAAATTAAGCTTTTACATTTATTATTTGAGACAATTTTACGAATGATATATTTAGAGTTTGTTTTCATTTGTTAGCTTGTATTAAACTTCTCGTTAAGATCTTGAATTTGACACCATATTGCATATTTTTTTACGTCAAAATATTACAATAATTATCAAAAGAATAAAAATAATATACAATTTGATCTATTTATAGATTTTTTATTTTTTACAAATCAATAAGTCATTTAATATATGCCACCTATAATTAATTTTGCATTAATTGAAGTTTCCTAATTGAATTATTAAAGTAATTAATAAAATTATAAAGTTTCCTAAAATAGCAGGTAAAAATGGCGGGAAACTATGTGTGAATTTATGTGACGGCTATGTTGTTATTATATATAAATATAACTAGTTGTCTACCCGTGCGATGTACGGAATATATAATTTTTAAATCATAATTTTAAAAACATTTTGATTCAATCATATCAAATAAAAAATATAATTTAAATGAAATTTCAATACAAAATGTTATTGAATTTGAAACTTTAAAAAAGATAAAACTATTCAAAATAAAAAAATGTTACATGTACATTTAGTATACCGCGCCACTCAAAATTTGACATTCATTTAAACTTTTTATATAATTTTTTTTTAAAACTTTTATTTACATTTTTCTCTGAAAATTTGCCCACTTCATCATCTATTTCTCTTTTAATAAGTTATAATTTATTATTAACTATATTTTTTAATGTGTTACTTAGATATATTTTATTTGAAATTCAATATATTAATTAATATATTTTATTTTTCCTTATTTTTTAAACGTGTCAATTTTTATCAAAATAATGAAATAATTAAGCCTCCATTTGGTAATAATTTTTGTGATATGCTTATTGAAGAACCTACTCATTTATTGACATATTAGGAAGTAAAACTTCAATGATTTTATTTATTTATTTTCAAAATATAGTGATTCAAAATCTTCATTTTTAACTTAACAAATTTATATTGCATGGATTTTTTATTTTAAAATATATTAATCCGAAATTTTCAATTTCAATTTAACATATTTACATAGATATGACATTTATTTATGTTCAAATATATTAATACAATTTTTTGATTTCATAAATAAAATAACATATTTACATAGATATTATATTTATTTATGTTAAAATGAAAGGATTAAATTTTCTACCAACTTATCATTGGCTGTAAAAGGTTGATAGCAAATAATTAATTATTTTTGTAATATGCTTATTAAAGAACCTACTCATTTATTGACATATTAGGAAGTAAAATTTCAATGATTTTATTTATTTATTTTCAAAATATATTAATTCAAATTTTCATTTTTAACTTAACAAATTTATATAGCACGTATTTATTTATTTATTTTCAAATATATTAATCCAAAATCTTCATTTTCAATATAACACATTTACATAGATATGACATTTATTTATATTCAAATATATTAATACAATTTTTTCATTTTCTATATAACACATTTAAATAGATATCACATTTATTTATGTTCATTTCCTACATAACACATTTACATAGATATCACATTATTTATATTTAAATATATTAATCTAATTTTTTTCATTTCCAATGTAACACATTTACAAATATTACATTTACTACAACTCTTACTAAATATATAATAAATAATAAATTTTCCTACAAAATCTTTATCTTTTCTATATTTATTTTATTCATTTATTTTCAAAATATATTAATTCAAATTTTTAATTTCTATGTTAGCATATTTATATAGCATGTATTTATTTATTTTCAAATATATTAATCCAAAATTTTGATTTTCAATATAACACATTTATATAGATATGACATTTATTTATGTTCAAATATATTAATACAATTTTTTCATTTCCTACATAACACAATTAAATAGATATCGCATTTATTTATGTTCAAATATATTAATCTAATTTTTTCATTTCCAATGTAATACATTTATACATAATATATTTATTATAACTCTTATTAAATATGTAATAAATAATAAATTTTCCTACAAAAGTCGTTATCTTTTATTTATTTATTTATATATATATATATATAAGTAGAATTGGTGAGAGAGAATCATTAAATGCAGATTTCCCTCCAAAATGACTCTCTCTCCTCACTTCTACTTTTATATATATAAAGATAAAGATAAGATTATTCAAAAATAATTTTTTTTAATGTTCATTCACAACCACATTATTTAAAAACTAATTTTTCACAGTTGTACATACAACTTTTTAACCACACATTCTAAAAAATGAAAATCAATTTTCAACCACTCAATTGATTGATTTGACAATTATTTTTTATTTTATACTACCTTCTTTCACTTTCAATCACACATTTAAAACTATTTATATAGTCTATATCAATATCAATATCAAACTTACTCATATTCAATGATTCAAATACAACGTGACATTTTATTTTTCACCAAGTATTAAAAATGGTCATGTTATACACACACACACAAAACTATTTTTTGTTCCTGTTAAATAAATGTATTAACCATATTTTTATTTTTAAATAGAATAAGTTTGATAAAACCTTATATTTTTATTTTCTATAGAACTCAATGAATTAATTGTTAAAGTCTGTAGTATATATTTTACAAATTGATGTTCTTTTAAATTTATAAAATTAAAAAATAGATAAATGAACAAAATGAGTAAATTTATAAAATTAATTTCAAAATTATCAAAAAATTTATCGAAATCTAAAGTTGTAGAAATTAAAATATTTTAATTGAATTTACTTAGAAAGATTGGATATCTATTATTTCTTTTAATTTGATAAGAAAAAATATATGAAATTAATCATTTATGTCAAATTGAAGTTATGTAAGAAAAGATAGATATCATTTTATGATTTAAATGAGATAAATTAAAAAGATTGGATATTGGAAAAAGTAAAAAAGTATAAATTAAGCTTTTACAATTATTATTTGAGACAATTTTACGAATGATATATTTAGAGTTTGTTTTCATTTGTTAGCTTGTATTAAACTTCTCGTTAAGATCTTGAATTTGACACACATATTGCATATTTTTTTACTTCAAAATATTACAATAATTATCAAAAGAATAAAAATAATATACAATTTGATCTATTTATAGATTTTTTATTTTTTACAAATCAATAAGCCATTTATTATATGCCACCTATAATTAATTTTGCATTAATTGAAGTTTCCTAATTCAATTATTAAAATAATTAATAAAATTATAAAGTTTCCTAAAATAGCAGGTAAAAATGGCGAGAAACTATGTATAAATTTATGTGACGGCTATGTTGTTATTATATATATTAAGATTAAGATTAAGATTATTCAAAAATAATTTTTTTTAATGTTCATTCACAACCACATTTTATTTAAAAACTAATTTTTCACAATTGCACATACTACTTTTTAACCACACATTCTAAAAAATGAAAATCAATTTTCAACCACTCAATTGATTGATTTGACAATTATTTTATTTTTTATACTACCTTCTTTCACTTTCAATCACACATTTAAAACTATTTATATAATCTATATCAATATCAATATCAAACTTACTCCTATTCAATGATTCAAATACAACGTGACATTTTATTTTTCACCAAGTATTAAAAATGGTCATGTTATACACACACACACACACACACAAAAAAAAAACTGTTTTTTGTGCCTGTTAAATAAATTTATTAACCATATTTTTATTTTTAAATAGAATAAGTTTGATAAAACCTTATATTTTTATTTTCTATAGAACTCAATGAATTAATTGTTAAAGTCTGTAGTATATATTTTACAAATTGATGTTCTTTTAAATTTATAAAATTAAAAAATAGATAAATGAACAAAATGAGTAAATTTAAAAAATTAATTTCAAAATTACCAAAAAATTTATCGAAATCTAAAGTTGTAGAAATTAAAATATTTTAATTGAATTTACTTAGAAAGATTGTATATCTATTATTTCTTTTAATTTGATAAGAAGAAATATATGAAATTAATCATTTATGTCAAATTGAAGTTATGTAAGAAAAGATAGATATCATTTTATGATTTAAATGAGATAAATTAAAAAGATTGGATATTGGAAAAAGTAAAAAGTATAAATTAAGCTTTTACAATTATTATTTGAGACAATTTTACGAATGATATATTTAGAGTTTGTTTTCATTTGTTAGCTTGTATTAAACTTCTCGTTAAGATTTTGAATTTGACACACATATTGCATATTTTTTTACTTCAAAATATTGCAATAATTATCAAAAGAATAAAAATAATATACAATTTGATCTATTTATAGATTTTTTATTTTTTACAAATCAATAAGTCATTTATTATATGCCACCTATAATTAATTTTGCATTAATTGAAGTTTCCTAATTATTGAATTATTAAAATAATTAATAAAATTATAAAATTTCCTAAAATACCAGGTAAAAATGACGGGAAACTATGTGTGAATTTATGTGACGGCTATATTGTTATTATATATACTAGTAATCGCACCCGTGCGATGTACGGAATAAATAATATTTATTGAATAAGTTGTAAAAATACAATGCCCGATAAAAATAATACAATAAAATAATAATAATAATAATAATAATAATAATAATAATAATAATAATAATAATAATAATAATAATAATAATAATAATAATTTGTATACACAAATTGTGAATAATTTGTAATTTCATTTCTCCCTATAAGATTTCTCACTTTAATTCATAAATTGTATATTCAATAAAAATAATACAATAAAATAATAATAATAATAATAATAATAATAATAATAATAATAATAATAATAATAATAATAATAATAATAATAATAATTTGTATACACAAATTGTGAATAATTTGTAATTTCATTTCTCCCTATAAGATTTCTCACTTTAATGCATAAATTGTATATTCAATATACAATCAAAATATCAAAAAAAAAAAAAAAAAAAAGTTATGAATTGCATTTTTTTAACAGTTAATTGTTCATTATCAAGTTTCCTTAGTTTATTTATTCAAATAGAATTGATTATTAAAAAATAATTTTTTTTTAATGTTCATTAACAACCACATATTATTTTAAAACTAATTTTTCACAATTGCACATACTACTTTTTAACCACACATTCTAAAAAAAGAAAATCAATTTTTAACCACTCAATTGATTGATTTGGTAATTATTTTATTTTATATATTACCTTCTTTTACTTTCAATCACACATTTAAAATCATATCTATAGTTTATATAAAACTTACTCCTATTCAATAGTTTCAAATACAATATGACATTTTATTTTTCACCAAGTATTGAAAATGGTCATGTTACCTACACACACAAAAAACTATTTTTTGTGCATGTTAAATAAATGTATGGACTATATTTTATTTTTAAATAGAATAAGTTTGATAAAACCTTATTTTTTTATTTTCTATAGAATTCAATGAATTAATTGTTAAAGTCTGTAGTATATATTTTACAAATTGATTTTATTTTAAATTTATAAAAACTAAAAATTAGATAAATGAACAAAATGAGTAAATTTATAAAATTAATTTCAAAATTACCAAAGAGTTTATCGAAACCTGAAGTTGTAGAAATTAAAATGATTTAATTGAATTTACTTAGAAAGATCGGATATCATTATTTCTTTTAATTTGATAAGAAAAAAGATTTGATATTAGTCATTTATGTCAAATTGAAGTTAGGTAAGAAATGATAAATATCATTTTATGACTTAGATGAGATAAATTAAAAAGATTGAATTTGAATATTGAAAAAAGTAAAAAGTATAAGTAAAACTTTTACCTTAATTATTTGAGGCAATTTTAAGAATGATATATTTAGAGTTTGGTCTCATTTGTTAACTTGTATTGAACTTCTCGTTAAGATCATGAATTTGACACCTATATTGCATATTTTTTTGACTTCAAAATATTACAATAATTGTCAAAAGAATAAAAATAATATACAATTTGATCTTTTTATAGATTTTTTTATTTTTTACAATCAATAGGTCATTTATTACATGTCACTTATAATTAATTTTGCATTAATTGAAGTTTCCTAATTCAATTATTAAAATAATTAATAAAATTACAAAGTTTCCTAAAATAGCAGGTAAAAATGACGAAAAACTATGCGTGAGTTTTTTTGGCGGCTATACTATTATTATATATATTAAGATTAAGATTAAGATTATTCAAAAATAATTTTTTTTAATGTTCATTTACAACCACATATTATTTAAAAACTAATTTTTCACAATTGCACATACTACTTTTTAACCACACATTCTAAAAAATGAAAATCAATTTTCAACCACTCAATTGATTGATTTGACAATTATTTTATTTTTTATACTAACTTCTTTCACTTTCAATAACACATTTAAAACTATTTATATAATCTATATCAATATCAATATCAAACTTACTCCTATTCAATGATTTAAATACAAGGTGACATTTTATTTTTCACCAAGTATTAAAAATGGTCATGTTACACACACACACACACACACAAAACTGTTTTTTGTGCATGTTAAATAAATGTATTAACCATATTTTTATTTTTAAATAGAATAAGTTTGATAAAACCTTATATTTTTAAGTTCTATAGAACTTAATGAATTAATTGTTAAAGTCTGTAGTATATATTTTACAAATTGATGTTCTTTTAAATTTATAAAATTAAAAAATCGATAAATGAACAAAAGGAGTAAATTTAAAAAATTAATTTCAAAATTACAAAAAAATTTATCGAAATCTAAAGTTGTAGAAATTAAAATATTTAAATTGAATTTACTTAGAAAGATTGGATATCTATTATTTCTTTTAATTTGATAAGAAAAAATATATGAAATTAATCATTTATGTCAAATTGAAGTTATGTAAGAAAATATAGATATCATTTTATGATTTAAATGAGATAAACTAAAAAGATTGGATATTGGAAAAAGTAAAAAGTATAAATTAAGCTTTTACATTTATTATTTGAGACAATTTTACGAATGATATATTTAGAGTTTGTTTTCATTTGTTAGTTTGTATTAGACTTCTCGTTAAGATCTTGAATTTGACACTCATATTGCATATTTTTTTACTTCAAAATATTACAATAATTATCAAAAGAATAAAAATAATATACAATTTGATCTATTTATAGATTTTTTATTTTTTACAAATCAATAAGTCATTTATTATATGCCACCTATAATTAATTTTGCATTAATTGAAGTTTCCTAATTGAATTATTAAAATAATTAATAAAATTATAAAGTTTCCTAAAATAGCAGGTAAAAATGGCGGGAAACTATGTGTTAATTTATGTGGCGGCTATGTTGTTATTATATATATTAAGATTAAGATTAAGATTAAGATTATTCAAAAATAATTTTTTTTAATGTTCATTTACAACCACATATTATTTAAAAACTAATTTTTCACAATTGCACATACTACTTTTTAACCACACATTCTAAAAAATGAAAATCAATTTTCAACCACTCAATTGATTGATTTGACAATTATTTTATTTTTTATACTACCTTCTTTTACTTTCAATCACACATTTAAAACTATTTATATAATCTATATCAATATCAATATCAAACTTACTCCTATTCAATGATTCAAATACAATGTGACATTTTATTTTTCACCAAGTATTAAAAATGGTCATGTTATACGTACACACACACACACAACTATTTTTTTGTGCCTGTTAAATAAATGTATTAACCATATTTTTATTTTTAAATAGAATAAGTTTGATAAAACCTTATATTTTTATTTTTTATAGAACTCAATGAATTAATTGTTAAAGTCTGTAGTATATATTTTACAAATTGATGTTCTTTTAAATTTATAAAATTAAAAAATAGATAAATGAACAAAATGAGTAAATTTATAAAATTAATTTCAAAATTATCAAAAAATTTATCGAAATCTAAAGTTGTAGAAATTAAAATATTTTAATTGAATTTACTTAGAAAGATTGGATATCTATTATTTCTTTTAATTTGATAAGAAAAAATATATGAAATTAATCATTTATGTCAAATTGAAGTTATGTAAGAAAAGATAGATATCATTTTATGATTTAAATGAGATAAATTAAAAAGATTGGATATTGGAAAAAGTAAAAAAGTATAAATTAAGCTTTTACATTTATTATTTGAGACAATTTTACGAATGATATATTTAGAGTTTGTTTTCATTTGTTAGCTTGTATTAGACTTCTCGTTAAGATCTTGAATTTGACACCCATATTGCATATTTTTTTACTTCAAAATATTACAATAATTATCAAAAGATCAAAAATAATATACAATTTGATCTATTTATAGATTTTTTATTTTTTACAAATCAATAAGTCATTTATTATATGCCACCTATAATTAATTTTGCATTAATTGAAGTTTCCTAATTCAATTATTAAAATAATTAATAAAATTTTAAAGTTTCCTAAAATAGCAGGTAAAAATGGCGGAAAAATATGTGTGAATTTATGTGACGGCTATATTGTTATTATATATATTAAGATATAAAGATAAGTGGATTAATGTGAATGGAAAATGGATGTATGTCCAATTGTGAATGCAAAATTTAGATAAATCTGAATACATTTATTGCATATATATTACTTTTTATTAACACTAATACTGGATGAGTTTAGTTAATATTTTTAGTTATCATTATTAAAATAATCATTTAATTATTATTTTATTTATTTGTTTTACTTAATATTATAAATTCTACGTGTAGCCAAAAATTGTGTTTTAATTATTAATGGTCAAATCATTTGCTATCTTTAATATTAAAAATCATATTTTCTGAACAAAGACTAATATTGAATAATTAATGCTTTGATTTTATTTTTTTAGTTAATAATATCAATAGAATGATTAAATTTTTTTTATCATTCTTAATTTTAATAAATTTTTGAAGATTATAGGGTATAAGATTTTCGGTATAATTTCGTAATCTCAAACTTAACTCGGTTTTCGTATCATGATAATTGGAGTTTTCAAATTATTATTTTGACTACTTATTTTAGTAAATAGTGTATTATTTGTTAAATACAAGAGTCAAGTGTCGAAGTTATGAGAATAATATATTTCACAGCATCAATATTTGTACACATAATATTACATCAAACTGGATATACCATTAAAAAAACTACTAAATTTGCATTTTTAATGAAATTTTTAATGAAGTTAATAATAATTTATAAAAATTATTGAAATCAATATCATTTATTATTTAAATATATAAACTGACGTTGATTATTCAAAGAACTTTTTTATATTTGAATTAGTTATATTATTTTTTAAATTCTAATAATTATTGTAATAGAAAATTATTTTTTATATATTTATACATATGTTGATTATGTATAAGCATTAAAATTTTATGAATACTTATTGAAATAGATATTGTGGATAACAACTTTTGTACATCGCACGGGTGAAATACTAGCTATATATAAAGGGAGAGTACTTCCCAAAAACAGGTTTTTGAGCTTTTCCCGCCTGAATCATCTTTCCTAAAATGGAAGCATTTCAACGAACCAGAATACTTTTGATAATTATAATATTATTTTGAAATATAAAAAAAGAATATGTAATGTGGGTATCAAATCAAAGATCTCAACGAAACTTTAATAAGAACTAACGAGTGAGAGTCAACTATAAACATGTCTTCCCTAAAATCACATCAGAAATTGAATGTAAAAGTTTTAAATAATAAAAACATGCAATATACATATTACTGACTTTAATAATTAGTTTAACTAATTTTTATCAACATAAAAATAAAGGGATGTTAGCAAACTCATAATATTTCAAAATAGGATGTGGTTATATACATTTCTTTGAATATTTTGATATTTCGCATCTATAATTTTTTAAAATTTTGTCATTGATGGTGGTTTCACATTGTAGACCGATTTATATGGAATTTAACTATTTGATTTTTTTTTTTAATTTTCCATTTCATTTCAATAAAATTATGTGTATATATCACAGATATTTCTATTTTTTTTTTTACTTATTACAAACTCTATTTAAATGTAATTTTTCTTTTTCCATCTTAAGTTTTAAATCAATTTAAATTACAATATTTAAAGATATTCCTGAAACGATAAACATACGAACTGTAAAAAAAAAAATAAAAATTTAAGGTACTTGTCAAGTACATTTTTTGTAATTAATTGTTTTCGTCCATTTCTCATTTTTAATTAAATATTCATTTCATATGTTAATATATAAATTCAATATGCGTGAGTAAAAAATGATTGTGCATCGCACGGTAGAGATG
Source organism: Ligustrum vulgare (assembly GCA_963555705.1). Lineage (NCBI taxonomy): Eukaryota > Viridiplantae > Streptophyta > Magnoliopsida > Lamiales > Oleaceae > Ligustrum > Ligustrum vulgare. The sequence continues at coordinate 13,037,693 of OY743190.1, forward strand.
ACAATTTTCCCGCAAGACTCCATCCCCGTAATGACCTGCCTTGAATGGGGCGGGGATGGTACTGATTTTATCCTCTTTATGGGGGATGGGGACGGGGATGAGAATGAGGTCCCCGACCCATCCCCGCCCTATTTATAATTTAAAAATTTAAAAATCGAAAATATTTAAAAATTCAATACATTTAGAAAAATTACATATTTTTTAAACCAAGTTGGATGATTCCAACCTAGATTACAAACTTAAATGCATTGGATAATAAGGCTTATTTATTATTATTATTATTTTAAAAAAGTTGATCCAAAAAAACTAATAATAACGGGAATTTAAACGGGAAATTTTAACCCCCGCGCCGCATGTAATGGGGCCGGATATGGATGGGAATGAGGTCCCTGACTCATACTCGTCTCGTTGCCATCACTATTGCACTGGTGTAACACTACTATTATCTTATAGGGAAGAATACACATTTAAGGATTTTAAAAGATCAAATTTAAAATTTTAAGAAACTTGGGATTTTAGTTTAAAAATCAGATTTTTAATTAAAAACATGTAATTAAATATATTTTATTAATTAAATATGTTAATGTCACAATTATATAATTTATGGTCATAGTTACAAATTTTATAGGTTACAATTTATGAGATTTATAGATTTCAAATTATAAAATTATTTGGCCGCGACTTAATTTTTGGTCATAAATTACAGATTTATAGGTCACAACTTATTTTCAATAACAAATTATCAAATTAATCGATCGCAATTTTTTATTCGATCACATATATTACACTAAAAAAATAGTCTCCAGCGACCAAAAAAATTGGTCACTGAAGGCTATTTTATGGTTGCTGAATGTCTTCAGCGAACAATAAATCATGGTAGCACAATGGTCACTAATTAACCGTCGCTAAAAGTCTTTAGCGACCAACTCATGATGGTCGCTAAAACTTGAATTTCCAGCGATCAAATATTTCTCTTGAATTGGTCGCTGTTTATATAAAATTAAGATACATATTTGGTTGTGAAGTGTTCACATTTAGTGGCCACCTTAACAGTGGTCGCTAATACTTACCGTTCAGAGACCAAAGTATGGTCGCTAATGCTTACCTTTCAGCGACCAAAAATTGTCAGCAACCAAGATGGTTGGTCGCTGAAACATTATAAAAATCATGTAAAAATTTGTCCAATTGTTATAGTGACCAACATTTGGTTGGTCGCTAATATACAACAACAGTGACCACCGTCAAATTGGTCTCTAATGCTTACCTTTCAGCTACCAATATTTGGTTCCTGAAGGTATACCTACATGAACCAATATTATTTGGTTTGTGAATGGTGGCACCTTCCTTGGACCAATGCGTGGTCGCTGAAAGTATAACTTTTGGGACCAAGTCTTGGTCGTTGAAGGATTCTCTTCATAAGTTTCAAAAACTACAAAATTGATCGGTGAATATTCAAAAGATAGTATCCATATGATCCAGGAACCAAAATTTGGTTGCAGAAAGGCATTCACCAACTAAACTCTGGTTGCTAAATTTTATGTTGATAAATACCTTTAGCAACCAATTTTTTTACACCTGCTAATATTCTGCTCAATGTTTCAATTCAAAGCTCAATAGCCACATTTATATTAACAATATTAATAATAAGAAAAAAAAACAAATTAACAAAAACATAAATTGCAAAAGGTAACTTGTTATTGCACTCATAACGAAAAGTAATAGTAAATACGTAACCATGAATATCTAAAATTTAACTACAAAAAATAAGTTCTCATGTTTTTCTTGTAACTTCAACAATCTAATCACAGTACAGAAGCACTAATTGATGGCAGCGATGGAGATGGAGATGGAGGTGGAGGTGGAGGTGGTGTAGGTGGATCATTGGTCGATTCTATCCATTCCTGCAGCCAGACTCTGGATAAGTAATGCCTATTGTTCGAGACGCTGTGTAAGCTCAATAATAAATTTATCCTTCTCATTATCTCATTGTCTAAGAATTTCCAACTCTTGCATAATTTTAGGAGGAGCTGTAACTGTGTTGCTATATGATTTACGTGGAGCAGGCCCAATCCCAGTTATAGTTCCAGAACTCTTACCAAGAACTTGAGCACATATTGCTGCTTCATCCATTGCAGATGCATCATCTTCTAGTTGTGATTGTGATTGTTGCAATTCCACCATCTCATTTTGTCATATAGAACCAACATGTTAAAATGAATAATATTTATTATACAATACATTTATGTGTAATAACTAATAAGTGATATATCTTACACATCACGATTCAGCTAGTTGGTTATCCCATCATTTGGTTTGTGAAATGCATCCTTCTAAATAATTCAATGTGACCAACCGATTGTTCCTATGTACACTGATAAAATTGCAAAATATAAGTTGATCACTCATAAGTGATATATCTTACACATCGCGATTCAGCTAGTTGGTTATCCCATCATTTGGTTGTGAAATGCATCCTTCTAAATAATTCAATGTGACCAACCAATTGTTCCTGTGTACACTGATAAAATTGCAAAATATAAGTTGACCACTCATTATTTTTCTGTCCAGTCACCATTTATTTAAGTCTTTAAAATAAATCATCACTAGCAGATAATTTTCAAGTTCAAACATTAACGACTGGCCAACAAACCATGAAAAGATAACATTAATAATACATAAAGTCAAACCTATTAAAACTTAGAGTTGAGAAAGCAACTTGGATTACCAGTGCTTCCCTAGTTGTAGTGAATGATCGAGCTCCACCATGATGATTATATGGATTTTTTGCTCGATTCAGTTTCTCGAGTGCAGATCGTTTCTAAAAACCAGTAACAAAATTGTACGGTAATAAATTAGTCAACTCATTAGTTCCTATTTAGCGAACAAAAATAAAAAAAGACACTAAAATAGTTTAATAATTTCACGTAACAGAAACTTATCACTTTCGAAGTGTGCACACATCCACTCCCAATCCTCTGGTGATTTAACAGTTGCTAGCTTACATCGTAGTGGATATTTTCCATCCAACTTTAATTGTTTGTATTTTTTATTACATGCATTTCTATAATCTTTATACCTTTCACGACAATGTCTTTCAACAATTTCAACCATCTGGCAATCATTTAAATCAACTTCAAATTTTTCCTGTACGTATGAAAATGAATTTCTTGGTGATTGCAGTATTCAAAATAAAGTTAATCAATTGTAATTAATATAACAATTGTAGCTTCCACGTTAAAATTATTTTCTTAAACTTATTTGAGCCAAAGTTGGTCTTTAAGGGAAAATTAGCATTCATATTTAAATATTTTAAAAGTTTAAATTTCGCCTACTAAATGTTCAGAATTTTTCCGTTAAAGTTTTACTCTAATTTTCCAAAAAGATTCCATCTGGATAACAAGATACCATCTTAATTTTATAATAGAATCAACATTTCAAATTTCCCAGAATTCAAATCTAACATCTATTTTTAACATAAAAACATTCAAGTTGAGCAACTATTAAAACAAGATGTTCAATGAAAAATAAAAAATAACTTACCTGAAGACAGTTATACGCTAGTTCCCTGTCATGAGGTGTTGCTGCACTCCAACCTGTCAAGCACTGTGAAACAACATTTCGCATGATGATGCCAATCTCATTGGCAAACGGAGAGGATGTCTTACCAAATGTGCTCATATCTCCTTCTCTAGTTTGTACAACAAGCTTTTTCTTATTTGCATCCATTATTTTTTGTGATGTCAATCCACGACTAATTCCTCGCTTTTTCTTTTTTGAAGAAGACCTAAAAGATGTTTAAAGAAGATTAATGTTGATGAACATAGAAAAATAGTCTACAATATACATTGGAAATCGTTAAATCATACAGTTCGATGTGTTTTGCTCAGCAGTATCTGCACTAGCAGTAGGATCTACCCCAGATTGAGTTGGTGGGTTTACACCAGAATGAGCTATAGAAGGTGTTGAAACATGAATATATGATTGATTATTGTGTTCTGCTTGTCGATGAGGAGATAGGCTCCCATTGCTGGAGTTTGAGGGAGTAGGGGATACATGTTTCAACCTTCTTTTGGGTGGCATTTGTACATGCATTAAGAAAACCAATAATGATAAGAAAAAATAGATATATTTATATATGATTAATGAGTTAGAGTTTTGTACATATTATTTGAAAGAAGATGCTCTATCGTTACTTTACACACACACACATAGTTAAGATATGTTTTTAACCTAGTGAAAAAAATAAAATGCATATAAAATTTGTTTCCCGGAGAAATGAAGTTTCACTAAGTGATGTGTTCCGGACTCTCGACAATCGGAGTCATAGCAGGCTTGACGGGAAAATTTAAATATTCAAGCCAAAACAAGAATTCAATAGGTTCGACGAGCTTTGAAGATAAAACCATGTCGAAAAGAACCAGAAAATTAAGCAGCAGGTCTTTTATGGCCGTAACCTTTGGAATTACGGCCGTAACGCAGCTATACAATTTTTGGGTAGAAAATGACTTATGGCCGTAATAAAATTTGTCACGACCGTAACTTCGGTATCAGTTTTGGACCCGAGAGGCCTTTACGGCCGTAACGCTTTTCATCACGGCCATAATCAATTTTGTCACGGCCGTAACTTCGGTATTTACGGCCGTAACTAGGCGACGGATCAGATTTTGCAGATTTTTAATTCATTTTCTTTTATTTAGTTATTTTAGTATTTTAGTTTAATTAGAATTCTATTTTGAGCCAGTTAGGGTTGATAGGTTTTTGTTTGCTTATTTATACGCTTTTTCCATTCATTGTATTGGAGACTTCGATTTTGATATAAACAGTTTTTATTGAGGATTCAATAAAAGTTATAAGTGGATTCTTATGTTTTTCGAACTTATCAAGAATATTTCTTGTGGCGTTCAAATATCGAACTTATCAAGGAGATTAGGCAAATCCTTGTGGCGTTTCGAAAGTCGTGGCTCTTTATTCCACATTGTCGAGCCATCGCGTCGTGAATATCGGGTCATGATTCATCTGTCCAACCACAACCTGAGTTCGGAACTTTCCGACGTTTCTTCCGCGCTTCGAATCTCATCATCAAGAATAAAAGCTAGTTCCCTAACTCTCAATAATAGTTAAATTAAAGACTAGAAACTAAAGTATTATTAACTTACAAGAATGATTTTACAGAAAAAATGTACCTTACAAAGTAGTAAGTTCCTCAAATAAAGAACTCAAGTCTATCTACAGACTTGGAAGGTAAACAATGTGAATTGTGAAGAACAAGAAAGACTTACATGATTCAGAGTAGAAATGGGTGGAGGAGAGAAGAACATATTTACTGAAGCTAAAACCACAAATGGCTAAGATACAGTTCACTCCCTAAATATTGTCATATTACCTCTAAAAATGTCATATAATATGAAATTTACCAGAATTGTTGATCTATCAACAGTAGAATAAACTACATATTCCTAAAAGTTAGAATCATCACTGTCTTCATCACTATTTAACATAGGTCTGTCTTCGCTTTCCATATCACTAAGGCTACTACCCAATGGATCTTCATTAACTTCTTCGTCTTGCACCATTACTTGTATTGGATCGACATCTTCTCTATTAAGCTGCTCAAAGTATATTTCTTCAAATGTTATCTCAACATGTCTAGAACTGCTTTCTTGATAATGTTCAATTTCGCCATTCTCAGCAGTATTCTCATTATCATCTTCTTCATCCAACATGTCTGGAATATCCCACACGTGACGATGATGAAACTTTTGAACAACTTTCCAATTTTGACTCATCTTATAATCATCTATGTAGAACACTTGACAAGCTTTTCTAGCTAGCACGTAAGGTTCATTCTTGTACCAATGTGAACTTACATTTATGCTTGTCATGCCGATCTCCGTGCGTATATTTTTCCTACTCACATTTGTGTCAAACCAGGAGCACTTAAATATTTCAACTTTGTGATAAAAAATGTAATTTAATTCAAGAATCTCCTCAACTATGCCATAATAGTCGCAAGATTCACCTTCAACCCAAATGCCACAATTTTGTGTGACACGTCCAACATCACGTGTTTTTGTACGATAACGAACTCCATTTACATCACATGCACTATATGATTTTATTCTGTAAATAGGTCCACAAGCTAGTGCATACAATTCCTTGCTTACTTTAGGGTCCTTGCATAAATACAACGACTTGATCTGTAAAAGCACGTGTAAAAAATTAGAGGGTTGTGTGTATGCGAGCGCGCGCGCATATATACACTCACAAAAAGTTGAAAACAATAAAACTTACTTTTTCTTCGAACCAATCTGAAAATTCTTTCTCACGCATTTCATCAAGATTAATGACACCTCTATTTTGTAGTAGTTCAGTGTGCTCACTGTAATTAGGATAAAATTAGTATTACCATGTAATAACTAATAATAAATAATGTTATAGGTATTAAATGGAAAGATCATTACTTTATGTAAGGCTCCAACTCTATGCAATTATAAAGTTTATACCAATGAGCCTTTTTTCTTTTCATCGCGTGACAACTCAAGGTATCGAATACTCCCAAATGGCTTTGCTAGTTGAGTGAAAATCGACAAAGTTGAATGGCTTTGCTTATCATAGCCTCCAGTACGTTCTGGCCTGTTGAATTGAGTTTCAATGCCACGAAGGTACATTGAACACAATAAGTCAATGCCTCCTTATTAACATACCCCTCAGCAATAGATCCTTCTGGACGAGCTTTGTTTTTCACATAATTTTTCAATGTTCCCAATGCTCTGAAATGATAAGAAAAAATCCTTATTACGGATACATAAATATTTATGAACATGAAAAACTATTAATTTTAAAACTATTGATATTACCTTTCAAATTGATACATCCAACGAGTATGCACTGGTCCAGTCATCTTGGCCTCATTTGGTAAATGAACGGTTAAATGGATCATTATATCAAAGAATGCAGGAGGAAATTTTTTTTCCAACTTGCATAATGTAAGTACAATCCCTTCTTGCATAGCATCTAAATCTGAAACCAAAAGCTTTCATGCACAAATCTTTTGGAAGAACATGGCTAACTCTGTGATAGCAGTGCTATCTTCCTTATTGACATAAGGTCTTATACCTATTGGAAGAAGCCGTTGAAATAGAACATGACAGTCCTGACTTTTGAAACCCATGATCTTACCATCCTTGACATTAACAATCTTTGAAATATTCGCAGCAAATCCATCTGGAAATTGGACAGATTTTATGAACTTGCAAAATTTTCTTTTTTCATCCAGCGTTAATGAATAACATCCTAATCCTAATGGCTTAAAAACTCGATTACCATGATCTTGCAAATGCAAATGCCCTCAAATACCCAAGTCCTCTAAATCCTTTCGTGCCTTGAGAGTATCTTTAGATTTTCCCTCAATATCCAACATGTTCCAACCACATTATCACATATATTTTTCTCGATGTGCATCACATCCAAGTTATGTCTTATCTTCAACTCAGACCAATAAGCGAGTTCAAAAAATATAATTTTCTTTGTCCAATTTAATTAAGATGAATCACGCTTTCTCTTCCTATCAAAATTGTCAAGATGCTTTCCCGGTCTCCCCTCTCTTACTCTATCCAATTTTCGTAATATTTCAACCCCTGTAAAATTTCTTGGAGCTGTTCTCCTTTCGGACTTTCCATCTACTTGTGTATTATTCCTCCATGCATGGCGTAGTGTAAATATCGTCGATGTCCCATATAACAGATCTTATTTCTCAAAGGTTGTGAAGATGTGTCTTCATTACAAACGGGACATGCTTTTTAGCCCTTCGTACTCCATCCAGATATTGTGCCATATGCTGGAAAATCATGCAAAGTCCATAACACCGCTGCATGCATTCTAAAATTTTCATTTTTTGACACATCATAAGTCATGACACCTTTATCCCACAGATCCTTTAACTCATCAATTAAAGGTCATATTATTTATCAACACCTTAGATAATTTGGTTGATCGTTAGACCCATGATGTGGAACATGAGATCTTCGAGGTATATATCCAAATTTGACTTTACAATTGTATAAGTAGGGGTTACTGCGATTTAACTCATTTTGTTTCCAAGACTATTATGAGGAGTCTCTAATATACAAATAATCAATTTTAATTAATGGATTATTTAAGTCAGTTGGGTGATCGTTATTCCCCCATTTTCATCAATCAAGGTAAATAGACCCAGATAGACTCTTAGGTCACATGGGGTCTATTCTCCGAAAATTGACTACATGCCTTGCCAAGTTGACTTTAAGTCTATTTTCGATCTTTAATAGCTTTACATAATTTAAAAAAGCTTACAACCAAATTGACCTATAAATCAGGTTGACTATAAACTTATCAGCACTTGGCTAAAAAAATTGACTTTAGAAAGGGTCATTTACGTAGTCAATTAATAGATTGGTGAAAAATTATGTTTGACTTGTTCACTAAAATTAATAGATTGTTCAAAATTATGTTCTTGTAAGATTCAAACTTTCAGCGATTACGATAGTTGGTCACTAAAACATTGGTCGCTAATATATATGACAACAGGGACCAAACTTGTTGTGACGCCACGAGTTCCGTAAAACCCTGGTCGCCACTTCTTCTCTTTAAAACTGACTATTTAACAAATATTGCGGAAATAAATGAATTTTAAAAACATCACATTCATTTGAAAATTTGCAACGGAACTAAAATTTAAATAAATTCAATTGATAAACATTCCATAAAATTCCAAATTTCAACAAGTAAGATTAACAAGTTCCAACAATCTCGACTTTCAAAATAACTTAAAATAAATATTTGCCATAATTGCCCCTCATTCGCCACCGCCTCAGAACTCTGCAAATGTTGTTAAAAACGGAGTGAGTATTTCAAAAAAAAAATATACTCATTAGACTCATCGCCAATAATTAATTTACAAAATAATTGATCATGTAATTATGCAAATAATACAATGACATTCTCTTCTTAATCACAGGCATCACATAGTGAATGCCAATGAACATTTTCTTGTCTTATGCAAATAAAACATATAAGTTATGACATACATAACATAAATTTCTCTTCATATCTCATAAGAGATATTCTAGTTTTGTCTCATGCAATTAAGCATATAAATCACGTAAATTCACATAACACATGTAATTATAATATAAACTAATTAGTGGGGGCGAGTCTACCTCAATATCTCGAGTCACGTAAAAGTGGAGCGGGAAGTAACCTCAATCTCTCAATCGTCCACACGTTTCGTCTAGTCAAAATATGAAATAAGCCTTGAATTAGTAATTCGAAATTTTAAGGTTTTAAAAATGATAAAGTAAAATTTAGGGACTTACCTGAAAATTTATTAAAGATGAAATTTAAAGTTTAGGGACTAAAATATACTTAATTAAAAAAATAGAGGCTGATTTATAGGATTTAAAACATTTGTTGACTGCTCAATAAAATATATTCGAAATAGCAGGGACCTTATTAAGGGGTTTTAAAACTTAAGGACTGAAATGAATGACTTTTAAAACTTGGGGCTAAAGAATATTTTTTTTTGAAAATTCTTAAAAACAATATATGCATATACATATAATATACATCTCTCTCTCTCTCTCTCTCTCTCTCTCTCTCTCTCAGAGAGAGAGAGAGAGAGAGAGAGAGAGAGAGAGAGAGAACTGAGCCGAGCAGAGATGGAGGGCTTCGCCCCCTCACCTCCGTTCTCGACTGCCGGTGGATTAAACTGGCGACGGCTCGACAACGAAGGCGACGGTCTAGGTAAGGGATGGATTTTCTTAGTCTAATGGGTGTTGATTGAGGCCTTGAGGAGTTCGACGGTAGGTGGTATCGGGCTTGGAAGCTCGGTTATTGAGTTAGTAATGGTGGTTCAGTTGGTAATATTGGCCACCAGTGGTTGTATGTATGAAAGGCAGTCGGAAATGTTGCTTCACTTTGGCTATGGCGTTGTTGGGAAAACGGATTGAAGGCTGGTCGTGGTGGTGACTGCTTGGTTGTAGCTGGGAACTGTGGTGGTGTTTTGAGGTTGGTTCGTGGCAGCATGTGTGTATGTTGTTTGTAGTTGGGAAGAAAATGGCTATGGCAATTTTTTTGGAGTTGAAGAAGAGAGAGTGTTACCTGGCTGCATGTAGTGAGCTGTGAAGGAGATAATGGAGTGATCTGAACAGTAATGTGTTACAGCACAAATTTCTAGGTTGTTAAGTGTGCCAGTTTGGGCTATAGAATTTATAATTTGACTGAAAATATTCAAAAGGGTTAAGTACACAATTACACACATTTAGGCTAGACAATTACACAAGTATCAAAATAATTTTCAAAATCAGGTTTTTCCTTTTTAAAAAAATTAGAAGCAGGTTCTGTAATTAATCACAATTGTAACTTTATTTCAATTTGTAATTAGTTACAATTGTAATTTTAACTACAATCGTAATTAATTACCACCACCATCATCGATCACCGCCAGCTACCACCACAATTGTCGTCGTCGGACCACCTACAAAAATACAATTGTAATTTTATTTCAATTTTGTAATTAGTTACAATTATAATTTTAACTACAAATGCAGTTAATCACCACCACCACCGATCACCACCTAATTTGTAATCACCCACCGCCACAACTGCCGTTGTAGAATCACTGTAGAAAATATAAGTGTGACTTTATTTCAATTTGTGATTAATTACAAATGTAATTTTAATTACAATTTTAACTAATTACCACCAACACCACCACCTAAAAACATGACCACCAATCACCGCCTAAAACCATCACCACCAACCACCATCTACTTATTAATTACAATTGATCCAAGAACAATTACATGAAACTGCTAATTAATAATCACAATTAAGTTCGACTACTCCCTGCAAAAATATAAAACAAGTTCAAAGATTGCAGTCGTACATAGCAAATACATGGAGTAAATGGATTGCTCCATTAGTTTATTGAGGGATCCATATAACTCCTATGCTAAATTATGCACGCATGAGAAGAACTTGTTCTTTTATCAAAAAACGAAAATGATGAAGCTAAATTGCAAAACAAAATTAAATATTGTATTTATGTGACAAAATATGGGACAAAATCAAACTCAAATTCAAAGATGCCACTGGGAAATGGAGGAAGACCCACACATTTGATCGAGGATGATGACAACAACCATGGAAATCTCCATATTGAATTCATGCTCTACGATTAGATGGAATATATCAGATTTGAAAGCTACGCCTTCGACGGCTGCCTCTTTCGACTTCATCTCTGCCACTTTTCGTCGATTTTTCATCGCACACTGTGCAACACCACTGCGTGTAGGACCCCTCAATCATGTGAACCGCTTTTGGATTCCCGAGTGGGGAGCTAACCAGAGCAAGGCACTTCGTATTCAAGAGATCGATGTTTTTCCTCACTGAAAACCTTAGATTCAGTAGAGAGACATCTGATTTTGTATAAATATTTTAAAATGTCTGATTTTATAGATTTTAAACACAAAAGCATGATTGGGTGTAATTTTCCCTATTCAAAATTGGATTACATAATTTTTGACCCAAAATAACAAAATATTGGACTTAATAAATTGGACTCAAAATTATTACAAATTTGGATTTTAAATTAGTAAGGAAATCGATAATTTAAAATTTGTGAGAATGAGCTCGATTTGGAATAGGTTTAAATTTTATTATAAAATGGCTAGACGAACACGCTCCATTTTTAAAAGTAAAATTCGGGGTTAAATCCTAGCGACACGTTTTTCAAGAAAAACGATTTTATATTATTTAAAAATTCTCGATCGCTACACTTGTGGTCCCGGTAAGATTCAAACTTTCAGCAACCACGATGAAACATCATAAAAATCACCTAAAAAAACCCCTCCAAACATTGGTCGCAAATATATATGACAGTAGGGGCCAAACATGTGGTTCATGTAAAATTCAAATTTCCAGCGACCACGATTGTTGGTCGCTAAAATGTCTTGAAAATCGCTAAAAATTTCCCTCCAATTGTTTTAGCGACCAACCAAACACTGGTTACTAATATATGTCAACAGGGACCAAACATGTGGTCCTTGTAAAATTCAAACTTCCAGCGACCACAATTGTTGGTCGCTGAAACATCATGAAAATCGCGAAAAATTTCCCTCCAATTGTTTTAGCGAACAACCAAACATTGGTCGCAAATATATGAGAACAAGGACCAAACATGGGGTCCCTGTAAGATTCGAAGGTCCAGCGACCACGATTGTTCGTCGCTGAAACGTCATAAAAATCGCGAAAAATTTTCGTCCATTGGTTTTAGCGACCAACCATACATTGGTCGCAGATATATGACAACAGGGACCAAATATTTGGTCCCTGTAAGATTCGAACGTCCAATAACCACGATAGTTGGTTGCTGAAACGTCATAAAAATCATGAAAAATTTCCCTCCAATTGTTTTAGCGACCAACCAAATATTGGTCACAGATATATGACAATAGGGACCAAGCTTGTGGTTCCTGTAAGATTGAAACTTTCAGTGGCCACGATTGTTGGTCGCTGAAACATCATGAAAATTATGAAAAAATTCCCTCCAATTGTATTAGTGACCAACCAAACAATGGTCACTAATATATGACAACAATAACCAAATTTTTGGTCCCTGTAAGATTCGAACGTCCAATGACCAGGATTTTTGATCACTGAAACATCATAAAAATCGCGAAAAATTTTCCTCCAATTGTTTTAACGACCAACCAAAACATTGGTCGCTAATATATGACAATAGGGACCAAACTTGTGGTCCCTGTAAGATTGAAACTTTCAGCGTCCACGATTGTTGATCGCTGAAACATCATGAAAATCATGAAAATTTTCCTTCCAATTATATTAACGACCAACCAAACATTGGTCGCTGCTATATGACAACAGGGACCACATAGTTGATCCTTGAAACATCATGAAAATCGAGAAAAATTTCCCTCTAATTGTTTTAGCGACCAACCAAACATTGGCCGCTAATACATGTCAAGAGGGACCAATTGTTGGTCACTATAGTATATTTTTATCCAGGAAATTTTCGTCCCTTTTCGCGCCAAACTTTTCAGCGACCAGTAGAATGAATGGTCGCTGATAATATGTATTAGCGACCAAGTATTGGTCGCAATAGAGCACCAAAATTTTTTTCCACTATTAACATACCATAACCTTTACAAACCATTTTTTGGTCGGTGATAGTGTCCTACAGCGACCATTTTTTAATGGTCGCTAAATTATTGGTCGCTGGAGCCCATTTTTTTTGTAGTGTTAAATGTCATGACTTATTTCTCGATTAAAAATCACAAAATTTATAGGTCATGACTAAATTCTTAGTCACAAATTATAAAATTATTTGGTCGTGAGTTATTTTTAGGCCACAACTAAAAAATTACAAAATTTTAGATCACAATTTATAAAATTAATATGTCACAATTTATTACATGATTATAAATGTTATAAGCCACGTCAAATTACAAATATAATAGGTCAAAACCTCATTCGTGGTCACAAATTAAAAAAAATTTAGATCACAATTTATTTTTCTATCACAAATTTATAGGTCACAACTTTCTTTAGGTCACAAATCACGAATTTTATAAGTTACAACTTATATTACAATCGTAAATTTCAAAGTAATGAGTCATAGCTTATAAAATTATAAGTCACGATTATAATTTAGTAGTCATATCCAATTTTTTAGGTCACCACCTATCTATTTATTAGTCACAATTAGTGAATGGGTCACAACTTAAAAAACTAAATGTCACAATTACAATTTAGTTACGAAATCTAGTTTTTTTAGGTTACAACTAATCCATTTTATTAGTCACAATTACTGAATAATTGGTCACAAACACAACCTACTACCATACAACCCCAAACCCACCCCTTCTACCCTAAATCTCACTTCCTTGCCACCACCACCACCCCCTCAACATCGTCGCCGTCGCCTAACCTTCCAACCATCACTACCCCTCCACATTTATCTTTGTCGCTAACAATTATCACCACCTCGACAGATCAAGTTTGCACCATCTTCGACCACCGCGCACAGGGAAAGAAAAAGGCAGTGCATAAAAAGCCGTCATGAACCACCGCATGATCCACAACTGCGAAACCACCACTCCGATCCACAGAGTCCAAAACATCATCACAAAATCGAAAACCACTGCCACATATCCAATCACCTCCCCTCCAAAATACCTCTAACACCAGATAGATAGCAACATTACACGTGACAAGCAACAACAACTACAGAGCTCTCTGTTGCTTCTAATGCAACATCAACAAACACTCCAGAACATTGTAACTAGATGGAATCAGCGATGTTGCTGCTTCCATCCAGTAGCGACAAGCTTTACCGATGATATGAAGTAATGAGGAGGAGAGGAGGCAGGGAAGAGTGTAACGTTGGAGGAGATGGTGAGGTACTAGAGCTAGACAACGACTGGTTGATCTTAAGAATTAGATTAGATTCGAAATAGATTGGGGATGGTGTGTGGTGGTGGGATAATTTAAAAAAATATCATAATTATTAATAATTAAAAGTGACTTGATTTATGTATGAATAACTTGAAAATTTTAATTTTGGATTAGAAAGTTGAAAATCATGTCTCTGTAGAATTTCCACGTTGAAAAACACTTGCAAGTTGTTGGGAATGCAAACAATTTCACATTGGTTTTGAATGAGAAAATAAATCACCATATAACCCAAGTGAGTTATTCCACCCATTATCAATTGGTTTTGGATTGGAACCTCGCTTGGGCCCGAGGTTTGGACTTGGGACTGGGTAAATTGATATCCTGATCCCAATAAGCAGTATCAGAGCCTTGTTAGGGTTTGTGAAATTCGATTTTTTGATCTCTGAAAATTTAGGGTTTGCGATTTTTTTTTTTTAAATTAGTGTGTTTCAAGTTCGGGTAATACACTGATTAGTTCGTGTCTTATGATTTTTTCAGAAAAAATCCAAGTGTGGTTGAAGTGTGCGGTGGCTGCATTCCTCATCGGTGACTAATCTTGTGTTTTGTCTCGCGGGAAAATTGGTGAGATCGTTCCTACACTTAATTTTCCTCTTAAGAATCAGATTCTTATTATGTTTTTGGAGATATGTTTGTGATTGGTGATTTGTCTAGCATGTTGTGATAATTGTTTACTCATTGTTAGTATATTCTTCTATGAATTGTGTATGTTATAATCATCTTCATAATACTAGCGTTTGCCCTATTGTTGATAAGTGTTAAATTGCTTGAAAGAAAAATTATCAATTCTGATTTTGCGAAAATTTGTTTCTGAATCTTGTGTGTTTTATTGAAAATAAATATTTTTCTGTTATTTTTTAATTGAATTGTAAGTTCACAAATGGCATCAAGTAGTCATTCCCCTTTTACAGAACCAGTTATGGGTTTGAGGGTCGAATTGTCACAATTCGACGGAAATGGTGATTACTCGATACGGAAACAGAAATGAAGGTCATTTTGGTCCATAGTGTGGCTAAGGCTATTGAAGATCCTGAAAGTTTTTGAGGAACTAAAAGCTAAAAGCCTAAAACTGATCTTATTAGTAACATGAATGAGATTTCTTATAGTTATATTATTTTGCACTTATCTGATAATATTGTGAGACAAGTAAATGAATATAAGACGGCCAATGACTTGTGGGAAGCTCTTGATACTATGTTTTTAATAAAGACCTTGCCCAACAAGATTTTCCTTCTTGAAAAATTGTTTAGTTTTAGAATGGATCTCGGAAAGGAATTAGAAACAAACTTCAGTGATTTTAGCATCATAGTTAAGAGTCTAACTCATAATGATAAGAAATTTGATGATGAGAACCTAGCAGTTATTTTATTGAATTCTTTACCTGAATCTTATAAAGATATCAAAAACGACATAAAATACTCTAGGAATAAATCGACTCAAGCTACAGCATTGATGCTGTGAAATCAAAAGAATTTGAAGTTAAGAAAGAACAAAAAGCAAACCATAGAGAGATGAGTATGTTTATGAGAGGTATGCTAAATAAAAGAGACAATAACTTCCACTTTAAGAAAGGGAGAAGAAAGTCTAAAGGTAGGTCTAAGTCTAGAGAAAAATTCAATAGAAAGTGTTACCACTGCAGGAAAGAGAGACACTTTAGGAAAGATTGCTTTGAACTAAAAAGAAAACAAAATAGAGATCGAAGCAATGAGGAAACTAGCAATGCTGCTGTTGGTCTTAGACTTAGATATCCTGCATGTCATTACTGTGTCAAGTGATGACATGAGTGAGGAATGGATACTTGATTCAGGATGCACTTTTCATATGTGTCCTATTAGGTCTTGATTTTAAAACTATAAGGTTATTGAACCTAGAAAAGTATACATGGGGGATATAATACACATACCGGTGTTGGCATTGGTGACATTCCTATCAGAATGCATGATGCCTTGTCAGAGCAATGAACAATGTCAGATATATTCCTCATCTAAAAGGGAATCTTATCTCATGGGGAGTTCTTGAAGATGAGGAACCTGTATTTAAGTCTGACAATAATATTTTGAAGACAATGAAGGGTTCAATGATTGTTATGAAAGGACCTAAGAGAAATGGGTTGTATTATCTTGCAGGTGAAGTTGTATCTTCACGGAACTGCAATTCATTCACTTTGACTGAGATTAAATCTGAATTGTAATACAATAGAATGAGATTTATAGGAAATAAATGATTGAAATTCTTGAGTGATAAAAAATTATTTGGCAACAAAGTAATTGAACCCATAAATTTTTATGAACATGTGTTCTCAGTAAATCACATAGGGTGTCATTCTAGGAGATCCTTGGACTATATCCATGTTGATTTATTGGGGGCCTGAAAGGTTTCCTACTTTTGTGGGAACAAATTCTTTCTAACCCTTGCTGATGACTAGAAATGTACGAGTTTTCCCATTGAAGATTAAATTTGAAACATTTATCAAATTTATAGTCTGGTTAAAAGTTTTGGAAAATAGAATGAATGGAGTAACTTATTGGGGTTATATGGTGGTTTATTTTCTATTGTGAAGTGCAATTATTTGCATTCTCAATAATATTTCCCTCAAACAAGGCCCACGAAGTACACCTGGCCCATCAGTCCCTTCCCCAAGATAAATTCCGTCGATTATAAAACTACAAAACATAAAAAATTTGAAAAAATAAAAAATTCTAGAAAAATAAAAATTGTAAAAAATAAAATAAAAATAGTTCAAGCTCTTAAAGATTGTATACATAAAAGTGAGAATTGTTAATTCACGTCATTAATTTTTATTTTTTATTTCATATATTTTGCCAACTCAATTTCTTATTTATTTTACTTTACTTTTATAGTTGAAAACAAATATTATAGAATTTATCAACTTTAAAATGTATGTACTTGATAATGTATTAACATAATATTGTTCCGTTTTACAAATTTCATAAAACAATATTTTTAGTAATCTTATAATAGGCCTTCAAAACGAAGAAAAAAATAATAATTGATTTTTGTTTATATATATAGATTATGTTTTTAGGTAAAATGTATGGTTGAAAAATGAAAAGAGAAAATGTGTGTAATTAATAAGTGATTTGAAAAATTGTGTTGTAAAAACATATTTGCCAAATAGAGGCTAAGACTTTGTTCAGTAATACTGTAACAATTATAAATTGATTTAGTTATATTTTTAAGGTACAAAATGTAATTTAAAAGTGTAAAGAGAAAATATATTTTTTTTAAAAGTTATTTGAGAAATTATGTTGTTTGTAAATTAATTTATAAATTGTAATGATTACATTAAAAATCAGAAACTTAGAAACTATCTATAATTTTTTTTTTGACACGTTACAATAATATATATACAAACCCCACCTTAACCCCTCCAAGATATTCACAATCTAAAATCATAGGCTTGGTACACAAAGCCCTTGGTCTCTCTAAAAATGTATTTAGCTACAAGGACGGTAGTAAAAGTGAAATTCTTAAATACAACTTTGCTACCCTAACCTTCACAAGCAGGGGAGTTATGTACCCAATAGAAATGGGTTGGGGGTGGGGGTGTGGTGGAGATTGGGGTGGGACCCATTGTCATCCACCCCATAGGGCTAAGACTGTGTTCGACTATATATTAAAATTCATATTATAATGGACATAATTTTTCATAATACTTTTAAATCACACATTTTTCTTTCCAATTTTTAATCACATCTTACCTAGAAAATCAAAATAACACATCATAATTCAAATTCTATTTATTTGAACTGCCAAGCTGACCCTTATAAACAGGTTTATAAAAAACACATTTTCTCAAATTACTTTGACCACACATTTCTCCAAATTACTTTTTAACTACATATTTTACATCGAAAAATATCACATTCTTTGTTTATAAAGATTTTTTTTTTAACCAAACATTGGCTAAGAAAATATCCACCCCAACACCACCCACCCACTCATAACTCAACATTCTAATCATACAGGACAACTGGGCTACTATGGAACACCAATATTATAAACAAAATTTATGATGGTAGGAGTCACACGTGAGAGAGGCTGGACCTTTCTGGTGTCTCACATTATTGTAAAGTGATCAATAAGCAAAATACAAAAGCACCAACCGTAAATAACTGTCCCCACCATTGCTACTGTCATAAACAGCCTGTCCAGCTCCCAACTGCCCAGTATACATACATGGCCATTACAATAAATAAACAAACCCCACCAAATATTTCTAAGTCTCTATCGAGTCGAGCTTATCAAACATGTTCAATATGTCAAACAAACTCCTTCTGGTTCTCGCGATCATGAACATTTTGCACGTAGAGCACTGTCGGCAGTGAGATAAAAAAGGACAATTATGAACACAAAAGAGACTAGTATTCTATTGAAGTGACTCACAAGATACTTCGCCCCAGTTTGGCCCTCATTATTTAGAAATTATTTTTCTTCAAACTCATTTTTTGATCAACTTTAATCAAAATGTACTAAAATTCTTATTGTTAGCTAAACCAAACAGTGGCTTGATGCAAAAACAACTGTAGATTCACCTTTTCTTCATGAGCAGAAAGTCAACAGGAAGCAACAAGAATTGTACAAGAAGTAACACTGCATAACTGATTATAGATAATTAATAATCAAAAGGTAACTGCACACAGTCTGGAGTTGGTGAAATGGCTATGAAGTGACTCACAAGATACTTAGTCCCCGTTTGGCCCTCATTATTTAGAACTTAATTTTCGTCCAACTCATTTTCAAACACACATTTCAACAACTTTAATCAAAATGTACTAAAAGTCTTATTTTTAGCTAAATCAAACAGGGGCTTGATGCAAAAACAACTGGAGATTTACCTTTTCTTCACTAAGGACTTGAGCATAAAGTAAACAAGAAGCAACAAGAATTGTACAAGAAGTAACACTGCATAACTGATTATATTATAGATAATTAAAAATCAAAAGGTAAATTGCATACAGTCTTGAGTTGGTGAAATGGCTATGAAGTGAAATCAAGAAAGTGATAAAATATACATGGCCTTTAGATGACATACAACATAATCGAATCGACGCAAAACAAAAAGAAAAAAACTACTATGATTTGGAACATTTACAAACGTAGCAGCACTGCAACCACAAATAAATGTTAAAAAATGACAAAATAGTTTGCTAGTTATTCGACTAAATAGACACTATTTTGGAAAGGGTAAGGCGTGTGACCTGTGATGCAAATCGTCACTTCCATTAGAAGGGGCACGAGAAATCATAACAGCCATTTAAGGACTGATGTTGCATTCCCGCAAATATAAGTTATCATAGTCAACGAATTTTGCCCAATAGTTACGAAACTTCGGTATGCCTATCTCAAGCCATGGCTTCAAGTTGCCGTTATAATGTAAGACTGCTGCTCGCTCGATCTCCTTCTGGGGTACACTGGGATTATAACCAAGGCCCAAGACATGCCAAGATTTTTCCAGCCCATAAGTTTGATTCCAAAAGGTTATCAGACCAGGCGGCAGAGTCCCGAGTTTCCATAACAGTCTGTCAACATTCTGAGCACAATACAGACAATTTTGCTTCAGGTTAGAGACAAAATTCTGAAAAGCAAAATTTCAGAAATCAAAATGTTCACATGCAGTAAATGTTAAAGAACGTACTATATACTACTATTTGAACACTCATGGCCAATACACATTGGATTTAATTGAATAATTTGAAGCACATTAACTTGTAGGTTAGTACATGTGGTCAATGATAAAACACGTCTATATACTCGTCTTACCAGATTCTGCCATCTGTGGTACACCTCCGTGATATTTTGCTTCCTCCATTCCTTAAGATCAAATATGTTCATTCCAAATGCCCAACCACAAGCACGGGGATTGAAGTTTTTTGAAATAAGAGGATTCGAAAAGTTGAGGTAACGATCAAAGCGGTGAAAGTTTTCTCCACATGTCTCAACCACACCAATCACCTTTCCCTTTAGATCAAGATACCAAAGAGCAGTAAGATCCTTTTGGACCACTATATCATCATCTAAGAATAAAACCTTGTCCAGTTTTGGAAAAATTTCGGGAAGGTAAAACCGAAGATGGTTCATGATAGAGAGGTACTTGGGATTTCTAAATTTCAAGTTTGAATCAGATTCAATACGACGACTCTTGAAGTAATAATCAATCATGGATGGAGAACCCAACTGCTTAAGAACTGGACTGTAACTTGAATTCAACCACGTGAACTCCTCAACATTCTGAACCTGGATTGTAGCTTTGCCTGGTGGGTTTGCCAAAAACCACATCTTCATTGCAGCATAGTTGAGCCTATCAGTGACAATGTGGAACACATGGTCTGATGGACTCTGCTTCGGATGAGACAAGTTAACATTAAAAAGAAAACTTCATAATTAGAATACACGCAATATGAAAAAAATATATATATCAAAATTCTTTGCATTATCATAATGTAAAAATTATTCTGTTTCACCTTTGCATGAGATATAGTTGAGTTTACAACAACTGCTGTTGCCAGTACGTTATCCGAAAATAGGGCATAGTGGTACAGATTGGGATCTTCTAATTTCTCTTCATTTGGAAAATGCTGTTGAGAAGAATTCAAAATGAAATACTCCGTTGAAAGGCGCAAAGGAAGACAATGAAGTCCTTTAGGAAGTGTTTTGGCAGTTAAATGTGTCAAGAACAAGGTCTGTTTCTTGTGGACTCGAAGCTGATCTTCAGTTGAATGGAGCATTGCACGAAGCTTCTTTGCCACAGCTGCACAATCATCTTGTATTTGTTTGCCTTTTGACAAAGTAAGCTCCATAGCCTTCAACTTCTCGTAGGCACTATAATTAGATGACAATTCATATTAATGGACAATAGCAGAAGAACATAAAAAATTTAACAAAAATAGACAGACAACACATAGTTGCTGTTGAACCAAAGAAACTACCAAATTGACAATTTCATAAGCTTGTCGACTCCTTATAAACAATTAGAAAGTTGTAATATTCAACAAAAAGACTTACTTTGTTGGTAACTCAGAATCCTTGGTGGCAATCCCAATTGCTCGTTGAACTTCCTTCATACGCAATCGGAGCTCCCTGGTAAAATGGGCATTGTTTCGAGTTGCTGATAGGGATAGATAAACCTTTCCTCTAATGAGCTGATCTTTAAGAAGACGGACATGTGCATCTGGCAAAACGGATTGTTGTTTCTCAGTTGTAGTTTTTGCTTGCTCTAATGCACCGTCTTTCCCAGAGATTTGGGAATGGTGTCGCCCACGTTTTCTTGCCTAAAGTAGCCCAGAGAGAGAAATTGGAAGTTCAGACGCTAAGTAAAACCCACTACACACCCAATCCAAAGAAAACTAAGGATGAGGGAACTACGAAACCAACCTATAGGCCCCACGGTATAACCAATAAGTCTAAGACTACATTCTAGAATTGCATCAATATCAGAACTAAATTTCCATTCCAACCAGTGTTCCAACAGTCACGTGCATCATGAAATGCAAAGGTACTATCTGAAGAATATGTTTACATTAAGGTAAATGTAGGAACCCCATTTAAAAGAAATAAAATAAAATAAGTCTTGAAACTTTCCAATACTACTAAACTAGACTGGAGGATATAACAACATAACTTAATCATGAATTTGACTGAACCCCAACCCCATTCTTCATCCCCTCCTCTCTTCATAAAGAAAGATAGATGATACCCTAAACACAGATTTTGTTGCTTGATAATCCAAAATACGTCAGATCACTATGCATCATCCAGAGCGGCAAGCAGGAAGTAAATTGCACATCTCAAACCTAAACATGAAGATCTAAGCGCGGGACTTATGAATTATGGCATATTAGGAATGAAAATCACAGCAGGAACTGTGAGGTACATGAATTCAAAGAATTAACCTTGTCTGAGGAAACATTCCCCATCGTGCGTTCAGAATCCTGTGGCTTCTTTTCTTTCTTTGCATCAGTTCGTGCTTCCCAACTTTTATTTTCATCAATTGATTCAAATTTCTGTGAACTTCTTCTATCCGTCTGAGTTTCAAGGACAATATCAGTCACCTGTTTTATGGGATTCTCATCATCCACAGACTGTTTGTTTCTGCTACTGGTGTTTGTGGTTGATGATGTGGTTTGGCCTTCCATAGATTCTGTTGACGCATAAACATTTCAAAATTTTGACAGAACCACAACCCAAAATTCAATCTAATTCAAGTCATGGAAAAGTGTAGGCAACAATAAAATAACGATGTGAATAAGTAGTACCTTCATTAAGCTGTCTGGCGACATGGGCATTCTCCCCATCAGAAGCATCAGAATAATTTGAAAGAGAGAGATTCGAATTCTCTGAATAAACAATGCCCAAGGGTTCTTCCAGTATTGCAGATGACTCCTGTCAGATAAACCAGAAAAGTAAAGATCTGAAATTCCCTAAAATCGATAAGAAAAGGAAAATCAAAATGTTATATTAATATTTACCTGAGGTAGTACATTTAAAGGTCTAATGTCGCCACCAAATGTCTGCAAATAGAAAATGCAAGAATTGGAAAGTTATCTTTACCCATTAAACAAGGCATAAATCTATAGTCATAGGGTCAGAAAGAGTGACTTACAAAGGGTGAAACATCTTCAATAAATTCAGATTTAGCTGTAAAAGCAGAAAGAGAAACACAGATCAAACAATCAAACATTAGAATATTCTTACAACTGAAGGGACAAAAGAAGAGGAAATGACGACGAAAAGAACAGGGAAACAGAGCATTACAAGAAGAGGAAGTAAAATAGGTTGCAAGAGTGTCGGTGTAGATAACAATAGGAGCAAGAACAGTCACCAGAAGCAAAAAAAGCACTGATTTTCTCAGCTTCATCTTCATCTTCCTATCCTTTCACCCTCACACTAACAAGCCTCAATGTCTGAAAACCAAATCTTTATGCCATAAAACCACTCATACAAACATCCCAGCAAAGGGAAAGTGAAGAATTTCTTAAAAATCAAGCTTTTCTCCTGGATTTTGACAGAATTTGTAGATTAAAGAAAGCCCCAAGAAAAGGAGTCTGGATTCGAGGTCTTTAAATGGAGTGTATCTGTAAGAAGAATCTTTCTTACAATTGTAGCAAAACAAGCAAGAAATGTCGGGTGGTCAATACCCAGAGCAGCAGAAATAACCAGTGAAATTAAGTAAGAATCTTTATATAACTTGACTATGAGACAATCTGGTGAAAACAAGGGAGAGCAAGAGTAAGATGAAGATGTTCTACGATGAAGAAAGAGATAAAGGAAAAGCCTTTTTTTATTATTATTAATCCTCCTGTGATGTGGATGTGAATTCACTGAATTGGAACTTGGGCGGTGTGTGTTTTGCACTCTTATTATTTTTCTTTCCGTTGTATATAGACGTTAAGAAAATATAGATAGATAATCTTAAAAGTTAAATTGGAAACTACACCATAATCTGTTTTTTAACTTCACGACAATTCAAAAACCAGTTTTAAAAGTTTTAAAAAAAAAAAAAAATTGAACCGCAATCTTGACGGCTCCCCTATTCCGCCCTTACAGCCTTGTGAAAAGAAGATTAACCCAAATGCTTACCGTTTGAAGCTATCAAGCCATGTTCGCACTGCCGATATTTTTTATTTTTATTTTGTTTTTTATACAAAGTTGGGAACTAAGAGGTGGAGAGGGAGACTCGAACTCAGGACCAAGTCCTTATAAGAGTGTTTCCTAAACCACTTGGGTCAACCATTGGTCTCACACTGCCGATATTTTTAATGTCAAGCATTGGGTACCTTTTGTGGATGCTTCTTCTTCTGATGACACTGAATCCGATTCGAGGGCGAATCGCGTTGACCCCGAGGAGGTGACCGCTTCAAATGGCCATAGAGTTCGCATATGATGTCAGAATCATTATTATGACCACTTTTCGAAAATGTCTCAACAAGTCGGACGTGAATCACCCTTTTGTCGTGAAGTATAAAGGATTTTGACCATTTGAGGACGTTTACCATATAAAAACTACCATTTTATGATTTTTGTTATTAATTTTTGAGCTTTGATTTAGTATTTCAATTTGGCCCAACCCCATAGTGGGCTTAGGGGCCCAGTAGGGTTTATTATTTAAGCTCTTTGCGTCCAGTTGTAGGTTTTTAGTTGATTTCGAATAAAAAATTGATTTTCTTTTGAATTGTAATCCGTGTTCTATACGTTTTTGTGAAAATCGTATGTGTGGCCTACATTAGTTAATATTAGGGAGGTTTCTACTAGTATCGCATGGTTTCGCCTTGCGGTACAAGTGGTTTTTCCCTAATATTAGAGGACTCGTAAATTCATTGTTTGTGATCAGTAAGTAATATGTGATCTAAAAAAAATCTAATGTAGATTATAAAAAATCAAGATTGCGACTAAATTTATAATTTTGACACAATTTTTTAACTTGTAACCAATTAATTTGTAAAATGTAAATTGTGACGTAAAAATAAACTTCACCCAAGTTTTTCTTAATTTGTGTTCAAGAATGAAGTTGTGACCAATATTTGTAACTTGTGACTGAGAAATAAGCCGTGACTCATAACATTTGTGGTTTGTGACCAAGTGATGAATTGTGACTGAAAAATAAATTGTTGTCTATAAATTTGTAATTTGCGATCGAAAAATAAGTCTTAACCAATTATTTTCATAATTTGTGATCAAGAAATAAGTCATGACCTATAACATTTGTAATTTGTGATCAAATAATAAATTGTGACAAATTAATTATATAAATTGTGAAAAATAAGTTATGATAAACTAATTCTATAATACGTGACTGAGAAATAAGTTATGTTTATGATTTTGGACCAAATAATAAATTGTGACCGAAAAATAAGTTGTGACCTATAAATTTGTAATTTGTAACTGTAAAATAAGAAGTGACCATCTAATTCTATAATATGTAATTGAGAAGTGCTTTTTGGAAATGTCTATAGGGCTAGAGTTGCATTTGGTTGTGCTTGCACCTTGTCGATTGGTAACAATTATTTTTTGATGAAAAGTGGACTCTAAATTTTGATTTGTGGTTGTGACCATAATTTATATTTACTGTGACATAATTCTATAGTATCATGACTTCACGCTTGTGCTGGCCTTGTCAATTCCTTTGAGTTTCGGTCATTGTAACGTCCAAAATTTTCAAGACTTTTTGAAAACCACTTCATTTAAAATAAAATTCATTTATTTAAAAAGTAATGATATTAATTTTAAAACATTATTATCAAGATTTCGAGTTCAAAAAGTGTGACAGTTCAAACATAAAAACTCTTATTCGGTGGTAAGTCCACAACTCACAAGTCATCATCTAGGGCAACATTATCTGTCTCGCCGTCTAAAAATGTAACACCCCAAGTTCAAGAATCTTAAACCTAGGTGTTAACTTCTCTTTTTCTTTTAATGCGAAAATAAATCGTTTAAACATTAAAATGCGGAATTTAAAACGGTTGCACAATTAAAATATTCATTTATCTATTATAAAATTTTACAGAAATTTCGGCAGAGTCTCCTCTATAAATTGGACATAGCCAACCTGTAGAGGGACATCAAAAACCATTTTAAAATTTAAAACATCCATCACATCTCCAAAACCAATTCATACATTTCCCAAACTCCTCAATCATAAGATTTCTCAAAATATCAAACGACATTGACAAAAGAATTAAGAGGAAATTTAATCTCAATTGCGTCACCAATACGTAATCAAGACTAACTTCAACCAAACATTACCAATAACAATAGATGAAGGAATAAATTTAAACGACAACTTGAATCAATTTAGCTTTATTAATTAAGGTGACGGTGGGTACTGTCGAAGTCAGCCGCCAAGTGTTCTCCTCTGATCATCTAACTTTCATCACCTAAAAAAAAAGTGGGGAGGGATTGGGGTGAGCTAAAGCTCAGTAAGTAAACTGTATGCATGAATGCATGCTTATGACATGAATGCTTTAAAAATTTCATATATGTATCCCTTTCTCTTTACTTTCCAGAAAATTCAACTTTTCAAACTTTCGTTTAACATTTCAAAACTTTCACTTCATTTCCATCGTGAGCTCACTTGATGTAACTTCTAGTCAATCAGATAACAGTGGGCCATTCTTATTTGGAACCAGATTAACATGCGCATGTCCACCGCAAAGCGGTTCATTCATTCATTCCACCGCAAAGCGGCCCATTACATTCATTCCACCGCAAAGCGGCTCATTACGTTCATTCCACCGCAAAGCGGCTCATTACATTCGGGTACGCCGGTCCCCCGCGCCCCATTTCCCACTCGGACCTTTCATGACATAGAAGTACACCCATTCTTTCAAAACTTGGGATACATACTTTTGACAAAATTTCACTTTGACACATTACTTTCATTAAAACATTTGACTTTACCATTTCGATGCCAATGCATGCTTAATGATGCAATGACATGATAACGTGCATGCTTTAACATTCTTCTCAATAACATATGCTTTCATAAAGTGAATACAATTCATCAAAGCAAGTAAGTTGCACGACAGTCATTTACACATAACTTTCACATTTACATTCAACTTCTATGAAAATAGGGGGAAGTTTACTTACCTGTAGTCCTCAGTAGTCTGTTTAATATGCAGGTGGAAGTCTTGGTTGCCCGCGACGTCAATGTACCGTTTCTCCTAATTAATTTCCATTCATTAACAAAATATGATTTTTAGTGAAAGACCACATTTTACACTCTTAAATGAGGTCGAGATTATCATGTGACTCATAATATAACAAACGCATTTAACACCACGTATAATATCATATTCGAAGTAATACATTAAGTTCAAGGAAGATTTTGAAATCTTACTTATCCATTTCACAAATCAAAGTTAAGCATTTCTTATTCAAAAAGAAAAAAATGATCTTAAACTAAAATTTATAACGTTGAACATAAATTCAATTTAAACTAACTTGTTCCTAAAAGGTTAAACTTTACTCTCCTACACCATTATCCCAACATTCCAAAAATCACACGTTCGTTTAAATAGTCATATGCATATTCATGATCATATATACATACACTCACACCTCAAATTTAATATTATAGCACACAAATTAATTCAAAAATTTCATGAATAACAATTGCACGTAAACTGTTAAAATAACAATTTATAAACTTTTAATTGGTACATTGATCGAAACGGCATCCAATCCTTCCACTGCAAAATAATTCAATTAAAACCATAATATTAGTTAAATCATTTATAATGATATTAACATAAACTTTACGCGACAATCAAGAAAGCATGTAAATCGAAATGCGGTATTACAATTCCTTACCCCCTAAAAGAAAATTTCGTCCTCGAAATTAAAACTTACCAAAAAGGTGTGGATACTTGGCACGCATTTCGTCCTCGCGTTCCCAAGTAGCCTCTTCTACTGCATGATTCCTCCAAAGGACTTTAACTAGAGGTATCTTCTTCCTCCTAAGTTCCTTATCTGCCTTCAGTAGGATCCTCACAGGTGATTCCTCGTAAGTTAGATCCTCACGAAGATCTAACGACTCATAACTGAGGATATGAGAAGGATCCGAAATATATTTTCTCAACATCGACACATGAAATACGTTATGAACTCCAGATAGTGCCGGTGGCAATGCAACCCGATAAGCTAGGTCACCCACCCTTTCAAGTATTTCAAAGGGGCCAACATATCGTGGAGTTAACTTTCCCTTCTTCCCGAATCTCATAACTCCTTTCATAGGAGCGACCTTTAGGAAAATCATATCACCTGTAGCGAATTCCAATGGTTTCCTTCTTCTATCTGCATAGCTTTTCTGTCTACTCTGTGCAGTTCTCATCCGTTGGCGAATCTTCTCAACAATTTCCGATGTCTGCTGCACCATTTCTGGGCCTAGGAATTTCCGTTCCCCAACTTCATCCCAGTGAACCGGTGATCTACACTTCCTCCCGTATAGCGCCTCATATGGAGCCATGTGAATGGAGGCTTGGTAGCTATTGTTATAGGAGAACTCAACCAATGGGAGAAATTCGTCCCAAGTACCTGGAAAATCAATAATACAAGCTCTCAACATATCTTCCAGGGTTTGAATTGTTCTCTCTGACTGTCCATCTGTCTGAGGGTGAAAGGCCGTGCTGAATCTCAATTGAGTACCCATGGCCTTATGTAGACTTTTCCAAAATGAAGAAGTAAATTTTGGGTCGCGATCAGACACAATGGATAGGGGAATCCCATGAAGCCTTACAATTTCTGCCACATATAACTCTGCATACTTCTCCATATTATAAGTAGTCTTTACCGGTAGAAAGTGTGCCGACTTGGTAAGACGATCGACTATCACCCATATGGAGTTATAATCCTTCTTCGTCTTAGGTAAGCCCACAATGAAGTCCATGCCTATTCGTTCCCACTTCCACTCCGGAATCATAAGAGGTTGTAATAGGCCAGAAGGTCGTTGATGTTCGGCCTTAACTTGCTGACAAGTGAGACAACGTTGAACATACTCCGCCACATCCCTACTCATGCCAATCCACCAAAAATGCTGACTCAAATCCCGAGCCATCTTAGTACTTCCGGGGTGGATTGAGTAAGGAGTGTTATGAGCTTCCCTCATAATTTCTCGCTTCAATTCCTTATTATTGGGGACTACCAGCCTATTTCCCTGCCGAAGGGCACCATCTGCGGAGATAATAAAATCAGTGCGTTTCCCATTAATTACTTCAGTGCGGACTCTTAAAGTATTGGGGTCTTCTAACTGTAGGGCCTTTATTTTCTCCAACAATGTTGATTCCAATGTTATGTTAGCAAGATAACCTGTCTTGCCCCTTGGAACGATCTCCAACTCTAACCCTTGGATATCCCTCAGTAACTGTTTCTGGACGACTTGCAAGGCATTCATTGTTCCATGACTTTTTCTGCTAAGTGCATCCGCTACGGCATTAGCCTTGCCAGGATGATAATTAATAACACAATCATAATCCTTGACAAGTTCCAACCACCTGCGTTGTCGCATGTTTAGTTCCTTCTGTGTGAAGAAGTATTTGAGACTTTTATGATCGGTGTAGATCTCACATCTGACCCCGTAGAGATAGTGCCTCCATATTTTCAATGCAAATATGACAGCTGCCAACTCGAGATCGTGAGTTGGGTAATTCTTCTCGTACTCTTTCAGTTGCCTTGAAGCGTAGGCAATTACCTTGCCGTGTTGCATAAGAACACAACCAAGCCCTTTCAATGAGGCATCACTGTAAATGACTAATCCTTCATTTCCCTGTGGAATAGTTAAGATTGGCGCAGTTGTCAACCGCGTCTTTAACTCCTCAAAACTCTGTTCGCAATCTGAATTCCACTGAAATTTTGTATCCTTTCTGGTCAACTTAGTCAAAGGCGAGGCAATCTTTGAAAATCCTTCCACAAATCTCCGATAGTAACCAGCTAATCCAAGAAAGCTGCGGACCTCTTTCACATTAGTTGGTATCGGCCAATTACGAACTACCTCAATTTTACTCGGGTCAACCTCAATGCCTTCTTTTGATACAACATGCCCCAAGAACGGCACTCTTTCCAGCCAGAATTCACATTTTTTGAACTTCGCAAATAATTTCTCTCCTCTAAGTTTCTGAAGCACTATTCTCAAATGCTTTTCGTGTTCCTCTTCAGACCTCGAATAGATCAATATATCGTCAATGAAGACTATAACAAATTGATCCAAGTATTCTTTGAAGACTCGATGCATCAGATCCATAAATGCCGCAGGAGCATTGGTTAACCCAAACGGCATCACCAAAAATTCATAATGTCCATATCTGGTACGGAAAGCTGTCTTTGGAATATCCTCTTCTTTAATCCTCAACTGATGATAACCAGATCGCAGATCGATCTTGGAAAAATACCCTGCACCCTGAAGCTGGTCGAATAGGTCTTCAATTCTCGGCAACGGATATTTATTCTTTATTGTCACTTTATTCAACTCTCTGTAATCTATGCAAAGTCTCATAGAACCGTCCTTCTTCTTCACAAATAATACAGGAGCACCCCATGGAGAGAAACTAGGCCGAACAAAGCCCTTATCCATGTGATAAGTGCTTTACTAGCACTTTATTTCTTTACTTGTTGCCTCGAATTACTGTTAGTTTGATCCTAATTAAGTATTGCTTAATACATTTTATGTTTTATATTGTGTAGGATCGCAAATGACAAGAAAAGAAGGAAAAAGGACCAAAAAGCACGTAAAAAGGAAGTTCGAGGACTTGGCATGTAAATAAGTTACGGCCGCAAGATGAAAGTCACGGCCGTAAGCAGTTGATTGAACAAAAATACGAAAATCTGCAGAAACCAAGTTACGGCCGTATTGGAAATTTCTCACGGCCGTAACAAGGATGTCACGGCCGTATTGAATGCAAAGTCACGGCCGTAAGAAGTGAATCAATTGCGTAGAAAATAAACAGAAAGTGAGTTACGGCCGTAACTCTTTATATTACGGCCGTAACTTAAGCCCGAAAAAAAAAAGGAAATTGTTTCCTAATTCAACTTAAACTCTATCTTTAGTATTTCTTTTTGGCTAAGCTAGGGCACGAATTTGGGCTCTATAAAAGGAGCAATTCAGTACCAAAGAGAGGGGGGAGAATTATTTTTGAGAGCCACCAATATCAAAGTTTGAAGAGAAGAAATTCCGGGCAAAATCAAGGTTAATCAAGACAATATTTTTGGGGAATTCTTCATGGCAATGCGTGGCTAGTCTTCTCAACCTAGTTCAAGGGGGACGTTGTGTTCATATTATTCTATTATTTATTCCTCAAACTCGTAACGTAGTTCTTGTTTTTATGTTTTATTTATTGGATTTCTCATAAACATTAATTTCGTCAAGACAATCTATTAATTGATTAAGGCATTGTCTTTTAATTATTGTGTTGATGTTTGCTAATTTGGGTAATTGGATTCGTATTTGTCTTGTTATCCAAATCATAGTAGCAATTGGTAATTTTATATTTCCATATGAAAATCCAATCTAGATTAATCAATTCGAGCATATGTAATTGATAATTTAGTTCACCTAATTCTTCTTGTTTTCATATAGTTAATGAATTAAATCTAGGGAGCTTATTCTAGGTTGTTCATTCACTCTAAATTGATTGGAGAACTAATTCTAATTGATTATTATTAAGGAAGAATTGGATTAATCAGAGCTTTTTGATTATTCCGGGTGATAAATAAAACAAAGGAAATAGTACATGCGTTGCTTGGGGAATGACAATATCATGATAGGGCACAACCGAACCTGAGAACTAGGATTTCTTATTAATTGATTTTTATTCCAGCTATTTTACATCTTTATTTGATTATTTAGATTAATTGCAATTTTCAACTCAAAACCCCCCTTTACGATTCTAATTGACATGGCATTAAATTAGTTCCCGTTCCTCGTGGGATCGACCCTTGCTTCCACTGCTATATTCTTAGTAATAGTGAACAAGGAATTTAATTATTATTTTGGTGCATTACGACCGGCACCAAATTTTTGGCGCCGTTGCCGGGGAACGGTTAACCAATTTTCTGTTTAATCAATTAGAATTTTATTTTCTGCATTTTTATTTATTTATTTTTATTTTCGGTTCAATTCAAAAAAAAAAAATTTATTTATTTATTTATATGCATAAAACTCGATCCGCTAATCCTGAATATTTTTTATTTGATCCAGAAATCGAGCGAACTTTTCGACAGCGAAGAAGGGAAGCACTAGAACAAATGGCAGCTCATAACCTCAACAACAGGACACTTAAACAATTGGCCACTCCAGATGTCGCTCAACAGCCACTCTGTATCACTTTTCCAACAGTGGAGGAGGGAAAAACTTTTGAACTCAAATCTGGACTCATTCACTTGTTGCCAACTTTTCGAGGACATGCTGGTGAAGACCCTTACAGGCATCTTAAGGAATTCCACGTGGTTTGTGATAGCATGAGACCCACGGGTATTACCGATGAGCAAATTAAAATGAGGGCCTTTCCATTCTCGTTAAAGGATGCCGCTACTGATTGGCTATACTGTTTACCATCCGGATCAGTCACCACCTGGAATGACATGAAGAGGCTATTTTTGGAAAAATATTTTCCTGCATCTCGGGCTGGAACAATCCGGAAGGAAATTTGCGGGGTTCGTCAAAACAATGGTGAATCGCTGTATGAATATTGGGAGCGCTTCAAGAAGCTCATCTCGAGCTGCCCCCATCATCAAATCAGCGAACAACTACTGGTGCAATATTTCTACGAAGGACTGCTTCCAATGGACAGAAGTATGATAGATGCCGCAAGTGGAGGTGCCTTAATGGACAAAACACCGGAACAGGCTCGGGCTTTGATTTCCAACATGGCTGAAAACACTCAGCAATTTAACCCAACCCGAGACATGCAAGTTCGCCGCGTGAACGAGGTAAGTAGTTCCAATATAGAAAGTCAACTGTTTGAACTAACAAATCTCGTTAAACAACTTGCTATAGGAAGTGCACAACAAGTCAAGGCATGCGGGATATGTGCGAACTTCGGACATCAAACTGATGTTTGCCCGGTATTGCAAGAGGAGAATGGCGAACAGGTAAAGGCTGCAGAAGGGTTTCCATTTCAAAAACAGCAATACAACCCGTACTCCAACACCTACAATCCTGGCTGGAGGGACCACCCGAACTTGAGCTATGGGAATAACAAACCTCCAGGTTTCATCTCCAACAAGCCTCAAGGGAATTTTCAACAACAAGGAAATTTCCATCCACATGGACAATATCAGCTAAAACCACAATCATCAGGTATGTCTCTCGAAGAAATGATGAAAACTTTGGCCACTAACACTCTACAATTTCAACAGGATGCCAAATCCAGCATTCAAAACCTGGAAAATCAAATGAGTCAAATGGCCACAGCTATCAACAGACTGGAAGCACAAACAGGAGGAAAATTGCCATCTCAACCCGAGGTGAATCCGAAGAATGTAAGTGCAATTACTCTTCGAAGTGGAAAAGAAATTGAGGCGCCACAATCAAAGCCAACCGCGAGTGAAGAGGAGGAGGTTGAAGAAAAAGAAGTCGAAAAGAAAAACAGCATTCCACAAAACTCTCAGGTAAAAACCGAACCTATTGTGAATGCGAAACTAACTCCACCGCCTTTTCCGAGCAGGTTAGCGAAGGCGACTAAGGAAAGCAAGGAGAAGGAAATTCTGGAAATGTTCAGGAAAGTGGAAATCAACATTCCACTGTTGGATGCAATCAAGCAAGTGCCCCGATACGCGAAGTTCTTAAAGGAGCTGTGCACCAACAAACGGAAGTTGATGGGAAATGAAATGGTAAGAATGGGGGAAAATGTGTCAGCACTCTTCCAAAGGAAACTGCCCCCAAAATGCAAGGATCCAGGTATGTTCACTATACCATGCCAAATAGGTAACACTAAGTTGGATCGTGCATTAATAGATTTGGGTGCATCTATAAATGTAATGCCTAGGTCTACATACAATGCATTAAAACTTGCTAATATGATTGAAACTAATGTTATAATTCAACTAGCCGATCGTTCTAATGCTTATCCTGACGGGGTAGTTGAAGACATTCTAGTGCAAGTAGGCGGGTTAGTATTTCCTGCAGATTTTTATGTTTTGGACATGAATGATGACCACTCCCCCAACTCCACTCCTATTTTGTTAGGGAGACCATTCCTAAAGACATCTAAGACTAAGATAGATGTTAGTAGTGGCACACTCTCCATGGAATTTGATAATGAAATTGTTCAATTCAATATTTATGATTCCGTGAAAAATTTTGGTGATGATCCTGTTTATTCTGTTAATGTTAATGACTCTTTAGTACAGGAAGTTCTCGATATTGGTGGAAAGGACTGTCCAAAGTCTCCGAAATCAGGTAAAATCTCATCCATCTCATTACCAATTTCTGATGAAAAATCTCTACCCCCTATTTTGCAGATCTTAATGAAGAGCATGAAGAAAAAATTGAGTTTTGGGAATCCACCTAATCCCGGTTGAAGGAGGAAACAACAAGTCGAGCCAACGACAGTAAACAAAGGCGTTGCTCGGGAGGCAACCCGAGAGGGGAGTTTCTTTATCTCCTCAACTTTTTATTTGCGTATTTTACTTTTTGGTTAATTTTAGTTTATTTAGTCATTTCATTTGAAAAATAAAAAGAAAATAAAAAAATAAAAAATTCAGTAGCCTTGTTACGACCGTAAGTCATACCTTCACGGCCGTAAGTCTACCCTTTTTCAAAATTTTAAAACGGTCCCCTCGCGCATAACTTCCCTTTTATTATTTAGCTTTATTTTTCAATGAGGACATTGTTTTGTTTAAGTGTGGGGGGGAATTGAATTGATTGTGAGCTTAATGTCTTTATCTACTTTCTGTAGTCGAAACGTTAAAATTCAGTTTGAGTCAGCATCCATTTTAATCTCTGATAGGAAGCGACCCCACTTTTGGTTCATTTTTTTTTAAATATAATTGCATAATTAGACATGAATTGAGCACGTAGAGATGAATTTTCCAATACTTTCCGAATAGGTTTGAAAATGGGGACAAAATGCCATATCTCTGCAACCTAGTAGATTCAAACCCAAATTTGATTGACTAATAATTACCCCGAGTAAAGAGATTCACCCCTTTGGCCACTAGATTTTTTGCATTTTTCAATTCGACCCTAAGACCGAGCAATGACCAAAACTCATAATTGGATGGGAGGCACACATATGAACCATAATTTGTGAGCTTTTGAGCCTATGAGCTACTTTTACTCTTATTATAAAGCTCTTATTTTTTTAATGTGTGTCCTGCATGGTTGATTTGTTCTTGGATGTGCTTTTGTGTACATGCCGTAGTAGCTTCTTGGCTCGAGTGCAAAATATAGTAAAGGCAATAGGATGAACCAAATTTGGCCTTCTAAATAAGCCTACCATTGTACATTTACCAATAGAAGACCCTTTGAGCCTTAGCCTTTCTTTGAAATATTAATACCACACTACAAGTCACGGACACCCATTCTTTCATGTTATCCTTTTTCTTGAACCTATAGAGAACGGATTCACAAGCTTGTGTTGGTTGAGAAGTTTGAGGTGGATTAAGTTTCAAAGTGGAAATTAGATCTTGTGTCATTGGGGGTTGTGGGGTGATCTGACCAAAAGAGAAAAATTGCAGTATAAAAAAAAAAAAAAAAAAAAAAAAAGTTCAGGCCAGTTCTCAAATTACGAGGTCATGAATATTTGCTAGTATTGAAAATAAACACTCAAGCTGCACAAATAGAAGTCTAGTGTTAAATCAGTTGGATAGCAGGAAGATTATTTTCATGTTGAAGAAGAAAGAAGGAATGTTATAATTGAACCGATTCGGCTTGTGAAACTCCTTCTCGATTCAGCCTAAATGTTTCCCTTTTATCCCACCTGACCCGAAGCCCCGCTACAACCCAACAAAGACCTTTGCTTTGCACTTGTGTTATTGTTGGCTCCGGTTTTGACACTTGAGCAATCTGTGGTAACAAGTTTTTCATGCAGTGAGTTGAGCGTAAATTCTCACCTTTATATACACTTTGTGCGAAGAGAGATATCTGGTGAGAGTGTTGGCTCCCATTACATGTACTTATGAGTGGTTTGAATTGCTTGGTCTATATTTTGTGCCCTTTTGATCTGAAACTGTGTATTGACTAAAATTTTTACCATGAGATAAACCGCACTAATCTGTTGGCATTTACTTGAATTAGTCAAAACTTACATTTTATGGGGAATTGATAAATTCAGAGAGACTTTCCAGATTTAAAAGTCTAACATGTTCATTTGATTTCCGTGCTTTAGTTCTTTTCTATCATTATTCGAGGACGAACAATGGTTCAAGTGTGGGGGGATTTGATAAGTGCTTTACTAGCACTTTATTTCTTTACTTGTTGCCTCGAATTACTGTTAGTTTGATCCTAATTAAGTATTGCTTAATACATTTTATGTTTTATATTGTGTAGGATCGCAAATGACAAGAAAAGAAGGAAAAAGGACCAAAAAGCACGTAAAAAGGAAGTTCGAGGACTTGGCATGTAAATAAGTTACGGCCGCAAGATGAAAGTCACGGCCGTAAGCAGTTGATTGAACAAAAATACGAAAATCTGCAGAAACCAAGTTACGGCCGTATTGGAAATTTCTCACGGCCGTAACAAGGATGTCACGGCCGTATTGAATGCAAAGTCACGGCCGTAAGAAGTGAATCAATTGCGTAGAAAATAAACAGAAAGTGAGTTACGGCCGTAACTCTTTATATTACGGCCGTAACTTAAGCCCGAAAAAAAAAAGGAAATTGTTTCCTAATTCAACTTAAACTCTATCTTTGGTATTTCTTTTTGGCTAAGCTAGGGCACGAATTTGGGCTCCATAAAAGGAGCAATTCAGTACCAAAGAGAGGGGGGAGAATTATTTTTGAGAGCCACCAATATCAAAGTTTGAAGAGAAGAAATTCCGGGCAAAATCAAGGTTAATCAAGACAATATTTTTGGGGAATTCTTCATGGCAATGCGTGGCTAGTCTTCTCAACCTAGTTCAAGGGGGACGTTGTGTTCATATTATTCTATTATTTATTCCTCAAACTCGTAACGTAGTTCTTGTTTTTATGTTTTATTTATTGGATTTCTCATAAACATTAATTTCGTCAAGACAATCTATTAATTGATTAAGGCCTTGTCTTTTAATTATTGTGTTGATGTTTGCTAATTTGGGTAATTGGATTCGTATTTGTCTTGTTATCCAAATCATAGTAGCAATTGGTAATTTTATATTTCCATATGAAAATCCAATCTAGATTAATCAATTCGAGCATATGTAATTGATAATTTAGTTCACCTAATTCTTCTTGTTTTCATATAGTTAATGAATTAAATCTAGGGAGCTTATTCTAGGTTGTTCATTCACTCTAAATTGATTGGAGAACTAATTCTAATTGATTATTATTAAGGAAGAATTGGATTAATCAGAGCTTTTTGATTATTCCGGGTGATAAATAAAACAAAGGAAATAGTACATGCGTTGCTTGGGGAATGACAATATCATGATAGGGCACAACCGAACCTGAGAACTAGGATTTCTTATTAATTGATTTTTATTCCAGCTATTTTACATCTTTATTTGATTATTTAGATTAATTGCAATTTTTAACTCAAAACCCCCCTTTACGATTCTAATTGACATGGCATTAAATTAGTTCCCGTTCCTCGTGGGATCGACCCTTGCTTCCACTGCTATATTCTTAGTAATAGTGAACAAGGAATTTAATTATTATTTTGGTGCATTACGACCGGCACCACCATGAGATCCTGCAGTTGCTCCTTGAGCTCTTTAAGTTCCGCAGGAGCCATCCGATACGGTGCTTTCGATATCGGGGCTGTTCCAGGTACCAAATCGATAACGAAGTCAATCTCTCTTTCAGGTGGCAAGTCGAAAAGATCTTCTGGAAAAACATCCGGATATTCTTGAACGATTGCAATTTGTTCAAGAGAGGGGTCTGTTTTTGGTACCTCGACTATTGCAGCCAAGTACGCCTTACAGCCCTTATTCATCAATTGACGGGCTTTCATCGCTGATACTATTGGAATGGAAGGTTTCACCTCAACCCCAACAAAGCAAAAAGGAGTTTTATTTGGAGGCTCGAATATTACCTTCTTCTCATGACAGTCTATTGAAGCATAATACCGTGATAGCCAATACATGCCCAGTATGACGTCAAAATCGTGAATATCCAGCACTATAAGATCTGTCACCCAATCACGCCCATTCACTACTATTGGACAGTCTCCCAATACATAACTTGAACTTAACAATGCTCCGGATGGTGTTGACACGACAAACGGAGTACACAGTTGTGGGGATGAATGATTTAATTTCTCAGCAAAAACGGGACTGACAAAAGAATGAGTAGCCCCGGAATCGAAAAGAATAGTTGCAAGTTTTCCACACACGTACATAGTACCTACCACAATAGATTATACTTCTATAGATATATGCATGTTCATAATTTGTCTAGAATGATACGAGATGTAAAGACGGAAGGGAAATGTAATAAATAGAATTTAAGATACCTGATACCACGGTGGATGAATCATTAGCTTCCTTCTTAGACATTGTATAAACCCTTGCTTGGGTAGTCCTCTTCTCTCTACAATCCTTGGCTAGATGTCCCGGTTTCCCGCAGTTATAGCAGAGGCCCTTACAATCGCTTGCAAAATGTCCAGGCATCCCACATTTAAAGCATACTCTTTTACCCAACAAACACTCACCCAAGTGTTCCTTTCCACACTTCGGACAGGTCATTCTCTGCTGCTTATTAGATTGGTGATTTTTATTACTCCCCTGATCATTCCTCCTTTTTTGTCCCCTGTTATTCCACCCCTTTGAATTACCACTCTTAAATTTCTGGTTAAAGGATGGAGTTCTATTTTCTTCTCTGTCTATGGCTAAAGCTCTCTCCACCAACAGAGATTTGTTGATCACCTCTCTATAAGTAGTGAGTTCAAAAGGGATCACGGCCTGTTTGATTTGTGGTTTAAGTCCTTCTTCAAAGCGCCTAGACCTTCTCTCTTCAGTATCCACTAAGTTTGGAGCGAACTTAGCCAGTCTCGCAAACTCCGCCTCATATTCCGTAACTGATCTGTTCCCTTGCACTAGTTTCAGAAATTCTCCCTCCTTTTGCTGGCGGATACTCTTGGGAAAGTACTTTTCATTGAAGGCCGTGGTAAACATTTCCCAAGTAAAAGGTTCAGCTTCATTTTCATGTTGCCGCTGCACCATCAGCCACCAATCATAGGCACCGCCCTGAAGCATGTATGCGGCAAAGTTAACCTTCTCCTCATCGGTGCATCCCATAACCTTAAAGGCTTTCTGCATTTCAGTTAACCACTTTTCGGCCTCGAGGGGGTCAGTGGTTCCAACAAAGGGTGGTGGAGACAGCCTCTTAAATTCTGATATCCTCCCATGTCCACGGGTCTCGTTAGTCCTAGGCTGACTTGCCTGCCCCAACGTAGTTAACGCTTGGACTAAGGCCTCCACGACCGTCGGAGTGCCGGAAGGGGCAGTGTGATTGCCTGTCCCTTCATTCTAAGTTTGAGGAGTTCTTCCTTGAGTGTTGCTACGTCTAGTGGGAGCCATTTCTAAATAGGAGAGGATAAAACATTTAGTTCCATATATAGTACTACATATCAATGTGTACGAATTTCAATCTAGTAGCATTACATGACATTCAATAATTTAAGCAAAATTAACTTACCAGATGATCGAGGGAGAAGCACTTGAGGCGTGACTTAGTACCCGAACCAATTTCAAATAAAATTTAAAAGTCTACAGAATCGCTTTTAAAACTCTTAGCTCTGATACCAAAAATGTAACACCCCAAGTTCAAGAATCTCAAACCTAGGTGTTAACTTCTCTTTTTCTTTTAATGCGGAAATAAATCGTTTAAACATTAAAATGCGGAATTTAAAACGGTTGCACAATTAAAATATTCATTTATCTATTATAAAATTTTACAGAAATTTCGGCAGAGTCTCCTCTATAAATTGGACATAGCCAACCTGTAGAGGGACATCAAAAACCATTTTAAAATTTAAAACATCCATCACATCTCCAAAACCAATTCATACATTTCCCAAACTCCTCAATCATAAGATTTCTCAAAATATCAAACGACATTGACAAAAGAATTAAGAGGAAATTTAATCTCAATTGCGTCACCAATACGTAATCAAGACTAACTTCAACCAAACATTACCAATAACAATAGATGAAGGAATAAATTTAAACGACAACTTGAATCAATTTAGCTTTATTAATTAAGGTGACGGTGGGTACTGTCGAAGTCAGCCGCCAAGTGTTCTCCTCTGATCATCTAACTTTCATCACCTAAAAAAAAAGTGGGGAGGGATTGGGGTGAGCTAAAGCTCAGTAAGTAAACTGTATGCATGAATGCATGCTTATGACATGAATGCTTTAAAAATTTCATATATGTATCCCTTTCTCTTTACTTTCCAGAAAATTCAACTTTTCAAACTTTCGTTTAACATTTCAAAACTTTCACTTCATTTCCATCGTGAGCTCACTTGATGTAACTTCTAGTCAATCAGATAACAGTGTGCCATTCTTATTTGGAACCAGATTAACATGCGCATGTCCACCGCAAAGCGGTTCATTCATTCATTCCACCGCAAAGCGGCCCATTACATTCATTCCACCGCAAAGCGGCTCATTACGTTCATTCCACCGCAAAGCGGCTCATTACATTCGGGTACGCCGGTCCCCCGCGCCCCATTTCCCACTCGGACCTTTCATGACATAGAAGTACACCCATTCTTTCAAAACTTGGGATACATACTTTTGACAAAATTTCACTTTGACACATTACTTTCATTAAAACATTTGACTTTACCATTTCGATGCCAATGCATGCTTAATGATGCAATGACATGATAACGTGCATGCTTTAACATTCTTCTCAATAACATATGCTTTCATAAAGTGAATACAATTCATCAAAGCAAGTAAGTTGCACGACAGTCATTTACACATAACTTTCACATTTACATTCAACTTCTATGAAAATAGGGGGAAGTTTACTTACCTGTAGTCCTCAGTAGTCTGTTTAATATGCAGGTGGAAGTCTTGGTTGTGACGACCCGAATTCTCGACCATTCGAGTGCCACTAAAAGTGACTCATATCATATTATCGAGACTTAAATAGTAATGTAAAATTATTCAAAAGAATAATTAGAATCCCATAATTTTTATTGTGAATAAAAATAGAACATAATTTTCTTA
Organism: Ligustrum vulgare; assembly: GCA_963555705.1. Taxonomy (NCBI): domain Eukaryota; kingdom Viridiplantae; phylum Streptophyta; class Magnoliopsida; order Lamiales; family Oleaceae; genus Ligustrum; species Ligustrum vulgare. Next base: position 13,079,035 of record OY743190.1, read on the forward strand.
CATAAAGTTCAACATAATTATCTCATCAATCTTAACCACTTTTGCCACTTCCATGTTGACCGCCTCGAACCTTCAATTATCTGAAAATGGTAAATATCGTGGAGTGAGATTTATAAAATCCCAGTAAGTATACCAAGCATAAATTTTCTTTTGAAAGCATATGGATCATTTTCATCATAACATAGGATATGATCGAAATACTCATAAACATAGGGAGACACAAGAATTTTACCGAACTTAAATGGCAAGAATTCTTATGTGTAGCGCTACTAAACTCCGGTCCCCTTAGCATAATCATAAACATATCATATGGAACCCATAACAATCTTGTGAGATTGATTTCATAGCAATGATCCAAACATTTTCATAAAAACATAAGATATACTTACTTGTCATAAAAACATACTTACTTTTCATAAAAACATAAGGTGTATTTACCTTTCATAAAAACATACTTACTTTTCATAAAAACATAAGATATACTTACTTGTCATAAAAACATACTTACTTTTCATAAAAACATAAGGTGTATTTACCTTTCATAAAAACATACTTACTTTTCATAAAAACATAAGGTGTATTTACCTTTCATAAAAACATACTTACTTTTCATAAAAACATAAGATATACTTACTTGTCATAAAAACATACTTACTTTTCATAAAAACATAAGGTATACTTACTTGTCATAAAAACATACTTACTTTTCATAAAAACATAAGGTGTATTTACCTTTCATAAAAACATACTTACTTTTCATAAAAACATTAGATATACTTACCTTTTAAAAGATTAAAATGAAGTGCAGTAGTAAATGGACCAAAACTTTCTTGACCACCTTGAATTTCTCTTACTTGTGGATTTTGTCAAGAGATTGGAAATAAGTGTATATGTGTAGAGTTGTGTGTAAAAGAGATGGGTTTAAATAGATGTATAAAGTTGGCATATTGTAAACATAATCATTCAATTCTATTAATTTTAACACATCATTTTCTTAAAGTAAAGCACCATTCATATACTTTTCCATATTTATACAAATAATATGCTCTTCATGATTATATATAATGGAGTCTTATCAATCATTCATATACTTTTCCATATTTATACAAATATTATGCTCTTCATGATTATATATAATGGAGTCTTATCAATCATTCATATACTTTTCCATATTTATACAAATATTATGCTCTTCATGATTACATATAATGGAGTCTTATCAACCATTCATATACTTTTCCATATTTATACAAATATTATGCTCTTCATGATTACATATAATGGAGTATATAATTCATTCATATACTTTTCCATATTTATACAAATATTATACTCTTCATGATTACATATAATGGAGTATATAATTCATTCATATACTTTTCCATATTTATACAAATATTATGCTCTTCATGATTACATATAATGGAGTATATCAACCATTCATATACTTTTCCATATTTATACAAATATTATGCTCTTCATGATTATATATAATGGAGTATATAATTCATTCATATACTTTTCCATATTTATTAAATTAAGATTCTCATAATTATTATATATAATGGAACCTCTCATGCTTGCATATATTTTCTTAATTTCAATAATAAAAATAATTTTTGTATAAATAAATATTGGGATAACATTGAATTAAGTACTTGGACTTAATATACTTTAAATCAAGAGAATGGAGATATTTTTAGAATTTCGGAATTTAATTTAAAATCGAACGATCTCGATTATTTCTTGACTTGGCTATACGAATACGTCGCGGCGTTAACTTAATAAAAATAGGTGAAATAGTAGCGACACGATTTTCTATTAAAATAATTATTAATCGCGTAAAAATTCTTGGTCGCTACAAACTTACCCCCTTAAAATAATTTCGTCCTCGAAATTAAACTTACTTGATCTTATGATTTCTGAACACTTAATCAGAATCTCTTCTCTTCTTCTCTTAGGTAGTATCATTGCTACTATATTTAACCCACTGGACTTTGACTAAATGCATATCTTTGTTTTTCTTAAAAACATGGACTTTTCTATCAATAATAGACATATGTGTCTACTCATAAATTCTGACTCAAAAGGAAAATTCTCAATCGTATGTGATATTTCATCATGTCTTGTAGTACTCATGTAACCTGTCACTTATCATCGTATCATGTGACCTCAAATATTCGTATTAATATCTCTAAAATTTCAATAAATCTTTACTAACATATCATACCATAATAATTAGTCATTTCTTCTTATCACCAAATATCCCAAAGTAAATAAAATGGTTACCTGAATATTCCCTATGTAATATATCCAAACATATTATTCATCAATCAACATAATATCATCAGTTTATCTTTTCCCATATTTGTAACCAAAACGTTCTGCAAAATTCAAATAAATAATTAGCTCCCAAACTAAGATTCTTTACTTAAATATCACCACATTTCCTGCAAAGTATTTCTTTCACTTGTATATACGTATGAATTCTGATTCAATACGGTCCTTATTTCTCTTTCACGTATTCCCGTATTATTTCTATACCTTGATTATTATATCAGAATATCAGTACCCAAAATTCAAGAAAAATATTTTATATCTCAAATCTTATCATCAAATCTTCCTTTATCGATAAAATTTAACAGTGCATTACTTCTTGTCTCCTCTTTTCATTAAAATAATCCTGCGCTTTCTTGCTGGACACAACATCACGCGGATTCACTCAGATCCTTTACGCTTTTAAATAGTTCATGCTGGGAAGAGGTTAGAATCATCAAACAATGGATATCATCCTTTCTAACATTCGCAAGTATTATTCCAATCTTCCTATGAATGATCTGAGAAAGATCTATAGAATAAGGCTCGAAAGATTGAGGTTGCTGATGGCTCATGATATTCCAGAAGATGTTCGCTGGTTGATCGAAGCAAAAGTTCGACTATCTGGTGAATTACCTATGACCTTTCCAAAACATATGCCTGGTTTAGGCAAAAGCACGTTTGCAAAGAAACGAAGAGCAAAAAGACTGGGTGGTTGCTACAAATGTGCTCGTTGGAACTGTAATACTCGTTGCAAATCATTAGGATATTCTTCTACTAATCGAGATGATAAAATCGAATTCATAAAGGGTGGACTGAGTAAGGAGTCTTTGGATGATATTCGATTGACTCTCGAGACGCACCCAAGTGGGTATGTGCAACGTGAACTCCTTTCCTTATATGCTCAATTTAACGAGGACAAAAATCGTTATAGTCTCAAAAATATAATCGCAAAAGATCCTGTTTGCCAGTCTGTTTTACAAAATGAGGTTGTGGCAATTCAGCATTGATATAAGGTAAATCTTTGATACGCATTTAAAAATATTCTTCTGTTTCCTTTCACAAGTTTTGATAAAGCTGGTGAAAATATATTTTCCTTTCTCGAGTTTTTATAAATATTGAAAAAATATATTTTCCTTTCTCGAGGTTTGATAAAGCTGGAAAATAAATCACCGAAAGGTAATATCTTTGATAAAATAGTCAAAAGTTGGCCGATTTTGTCAAAAGTAAATCTTTACTTTTTCAGAATCAATCAAAAACAGTAAATTTTTCCGGCTTTAAATAGCCAAACATATTTCATAGTTCAGGTATCCCAAAATCACATCTTCTTCGTAAGTTTTCCCTTCTATACTATCAAAGATGGAAGCACCAAAACTTCGACAGATCAAAACTATTTGTGTATTTTGTGGATCAAAAGTGGGGAAAGGCTTCGGTTATCTAGAAGCGGCCGTAGATCTTGGAAAGAAACTGGGGGAAAAAGGTATCACTCTTGTATATGGGGGTGGTAGCAGTGGTCTAATGGGTTGTGTTTCCCAATCTGCTCTTGCAGAGAAATCAAAAGTAATCGGTGTCATACCTGTCCCTTTGGTAGATGTTGCAGGAAAAACACGAGGGCATGAAGTTCAAACCTTATCCATCCATGAACGTATAACTTGTATGCTATATGGTTCTGATGCCTTTATAGCCCTGCCCGGAGGTTTTGGTACCTTAGAAGAAATCTTTAACATTACCTCGTGGGCTCAACTAGATCTCCATACTAAGCCTATTGGGCTTCTGAATGTTAACAATTTCTTTGATGGCTTGTTAACCTTTCTTGATTATGCTGTGGAACAGGGATTCATCTCTCCATTTTCCAGAAGGCTCCTTATTTCTGCTCCTACTATTGATGAACTACTGGATAAGCTGCAGTCATATATCTCAATACAAGATCCAGCAGGGGTTAAGATAGATTGGTCGCAAGGAAGGGGAATCAAGCGAAAATGGAGTCCGGTTAATGTAAACTTAACTTTATGAATCTTAGAATAGGTGGGGGTAGAGTACGGAGTATTCTTACTCTCGAGACACCCCTCTAATTTCCTAGGATTTCCTTAATGTTTAAATCTTGTGTGTACCTCAAAGGTTCCAGGTGGTAGATTACGGAGTATTCTTACTCTCGAAACACACCTCTTTGAAGGTTTCTTTATTTCCTCAAAAGGTCAGAGGTGGTAGGATACGGCTACTCCGGAAACACATCTCTCAATTTGAGGAATTTCCCATGTTGCTTTCTTTTGCTTTTGCGTGTTTCATGTATTTCTTTCCAGTGTGACTCTTGTGTGTTCTCCTTACGAGAAAATAATAATATCTCTGTTATCATCTACTAAATCTCGTTTGTGATGTAAATGAATTTGCATGTCTAACCTCAATTCTCTTAGTGATTGCATACCATACTATGCTCTTAATTCCAAACGATAAAATTCTAGGCAGAGTTTCCTTTGAAATTTGGACTTATTCAAACCGTAAGCATACTTCATAACTCACAATAATAAATAATTCCACATTTGATCACAACGATCTAAAAATTGACCACAATTTCATCAAACTTCAATATCATAAAAAAATATTCCAGAAAATCAATTCATAATTCCTCAACATAGAAATTTCAAATCATAGTCGTCAATATCACAATATCACTTCCTTCAATACCTTAATTGGCTCAAAAGATTACTCATACTTATATTTATAAGTCATAAATCATATTCCCAAAATTTAATCACAAGGCCAAAGTTCATAATAAATTTCTCTTCAATATAGAGGCATAATTCACTTACTCAACATAATAGCCATTACTTAATTCCCAATAACCAAATCTTTAAATCTCTAACTTCATAATGCTTCTCATAAAAGTCTCATTAAAATCATATCACTTATAATCTTAACATCTCATAAAACTTCATAAAATTGGCTCGCTATTTCTCATTAAATCTAAATGATAGATAATCTCAACATATTTCTAATCATTTCTGTTGACTTCTTATACTTAGTGCCATGTCTAAAATCAATTATGCAAAGTCCATTTAAGGTTCATCATTTCTAAACTCGAGGACAACAATTATTTTGAAAATCATTCTTAAGTCATATTATTCCCATTATGCTCAACACCCGTTCTCTTTCTTTCTTTCCGAATTTTTTTCAGAATTGAAACTTGAAGAGTGGTACCAATAATCATCCACAGTTTTTCCTTGCTTTTAAGCAAAGGTAGTGATAAAGGGATAAATTATTGAACCGAAAATTGAAACTTGAAGAGGAAGTACTAATAACCATCCACAGTTTTTCCCTTGTTTTTACACAAAGGTAGTGATAAAGGGATAAATTATTGTACAAATTCATTATTAATTTTGTTTGTTTAATATATTATTCCATATATTTTTTGGCAAAAGTTACGAACCAACTTATTTTTCTAATTTAGTCAGTCTTACTAAGCTTAATATGAACCAAAATTCATATCAATATCCTCTATGTCTCATGATTCTACATAAAAAGGAATAAATTAAAATTCAGGCTTCTATCAATTCATATCATACTCAACATGTATATTTCACTTAAAGATTCATAACATATGAAGATTTCATACTTAACATGTCTTAATAAAATCGTAAATGACTTGCAAAGCATATAACATACCTGGTTCGAGGAGTCAATACGTGGAGAGTGACATAGTAGAGTGATGAGTTAAAATATTTCATATAATCTTATTTTCCTTTAATCAACAATAATTTAATGTGGTTGTATCCAAATCAACATTTTCTTGAATCATAATTCCTAATTAATCACAGTCTTCAAAACAAATCCAATATCGATATAGTAATTATCTCCCCATCAATAATTAATAACTTAACCCAAATAAAATTTATCGTCAAATCTTATTTTTCCTTTAGTCCCCGAACTTCTAGAAATTTATCAAAGACATCAATATAAACATCATATCACTAACTAATTATATTCCATAAAATTTTCAGGACATTACAAACTCCCTTGCTTAAAATGAATTTTGTCCTTGAAATTCGCACATCAAATTTCATCATGCTTTTCAAAATCATAACCATACTTGACATGTGAAAATTCAACTTTTTTTTTATAATGAATAGTGATTTCGTTCACTGTTCATCATGAATAGCACGTCGTTTTACTGATCACGTGAATAGTGATTTTTTTTTTTTTTAAACAAATAAAATTTCAAAAATCTACAGAATCGTTTTTAAAACTCTTTTCTCTGATACCAACTGTGACGACCCGAATTCTCGACCATTCGAGTGCCACTAAAAGTGACTCATATCATATTATCGAGACTTAAATAGTAATGTAAAATTATTCAAAAGAATAATTAGAATCCCATAATTTTTATTGTGAATAAAAATAGAACATAATTTTCTTACATAAAGTTCAACATAATTATCTCATCAATCTTAACCACTTTTGCCACTTCCATGTTGACCGCCTCGAACCTTCAATTATCTGAAAATGGTAAATATCGTGGAGTGAGATTTATAAAATCCCAGTAAGTATACCAAGCATAAATTTTCTTTTGAAAGCATATGGATCATTTTCATCATAACATAGGATATGATCGAAATACTCATAAACATAGGGAGACACAAGAATTTTACCGAACTTAAATGGCAAGAATTCTTATGTGTAGCGCTACTAAACTCCGGTCCCCTTAGCATAATCATAAACATATCATATGGAACCCATAACAATCTTGTGAGATTGATTTCATAGCAATGATCCAAACATTTTCATAAAAACATAAGATATACTTACTTGTCATAAAAACATACTTACTTTTCATAAAAACATAAGGTGTATTTACCTTTCATAAAAACATACTTACTTTTCATAAAAACATAAGATATACTTAATTGTCATAAAAACATACTTACTTTTCATAAAAACATAAGGTGTATTTACCTTTCATAAAAACATACTTACTTTTCATAAAAACATAAGGTGTATTTACCTTTCATAAAAACATACTTACTTTTCATAAAAACATAAGATATACTTACTTGTCATAAAAACATACTTACTTTTCATAAAAACATAAGGTATACTTACTTGTCATAAAAACATACTTACTTTTCATAAAAACATAAGGTGTATTTACCTTTCATAAAAACATACTTACTTTTCATAAAAACATTAGATATATTTACCTTTTAAAAGATTAAAATGAAGTGTAGTAGTAAATGGACCAAAACTTTCTTGACCACCTTGAATTTCTCTTACTTGTGGATTTTGTCAAGAGATTGGAAATAAGTGTATATGTGTAGAGTTGTGTGTAAAAGAGATGGGTTTAAATAGATGTATAAAGTTGGCATATTGTAAACATAATCATTCAATTCTATTAATTTTAACACATCCTTTTCTTAAAGTAAAGCACCATTCATATACTTTTCCATATTTATACAAATAATATGCTCTTCATGATTATATATAATGGAGTCTTATCAATCATTCATATACTTTTCCATATTTATACAAATATTATGCTCTTCATGATTATATATAATGGAGTCTTATCAATCATTCATATACTTTTCCATATTTATACAAATATTATGCTCTTCATGATTACATATAATGGAGTCTTATCAACCATTCATATACTTTTCCATATTTATACAAATATTATGCTCTTCATGATTACATATAATGGAGTATATAATTCATTCATATACTTTTCCATATTTATACAAATATTATACTCTTCATGATTACATATAATGGAGTATATAATTCATTCATATACTTTTCCATATTTATACAAATATTATGCTCTTCATGATTACATATAATGGAGTATATCAACCATTCATATACTTTTCCATATTTATACAAATATTATACTCTTCATGATTACATATAATGGAGTATATAATTCATTCATATACTTTTCCATATTTATACAAATATTATGCTCTTCATGATTACATATAATGGAGTATATCAACCATTCATATACTTTTCCATATTTATACAAATATTATGCTCTTCATGATTATATATAATGGAGTATATAATTCATTCATATACTTTTCCATATTTATTAAATTAAGATTCTCATAATTATTATATATAATGGAACCTCTCATGCTTGCATATATTTTCTTAATTTCAATAATAAAAATAATTTTTGTATAAATAAATATTGGGATAACATTGAATTAAGTACTTGGACTTAATATACTTTAAATCAAGAGAATGGAGATATTTTTAGAATTTCGGAATTTAATTTAAAATCGAACGATCTCGATTATTTCTTGACTTGGCTATACGAATACGTCGCGGCGTTAACTTAATAAAAATAGGTGAAATAGTAGCGACACGATTTTCTATTAAAATAATTATTAATCGCTTAAAAACTCTTGGTCGCTACATTGGTTGCCCGCGACGTCAATGTACCGTTTCTCCTAATTAATTTTCATTCATTAACAAAATATGATTTTTAGTGAAAGACCACATTTTACACTCTTAAATGAGGTCGAGATTATCATGTGACTCATAATATAACAAACGCATTTAACACCACGTATAATATCATATTCGAAGTAATACATTAAGTTCAAGGAAGATTTTGAAATCTTACTTATCCATTTCACAAATCAAAGTTAAGCATTTCTTATTCAAAAAGAAAAAATGATCTTAAACTAAAATTTATAACGTTGAACATAAATTCAATTTAAACTAACTTGTTCCTAAAAGGTTAAACTTTACTCTCCTACACCATTATCCCAACATTCCAAAAATCACATGTTCGTTTAAATAGTCATATGCATATTCATGATCATATATACATACACTCACACCTCAAATTTAATATTATAGCACACAAATTAATTCAAAAATTTCATGAATATATATCTATGCCCACAAAATCCAAACTTATACATATATATACACGCATCTATACATACATAATAATATATACATTCATATACATCACTACTCATTCACATAACATCATAGATCCCCAATTTCATGGTTAAACTCGAATTTTACACAAAATTAAAATCTGCAGTTAACTGTAAAAACTGAATTTATGCATATAAAGTGTATACATACATTCTTTACATAGAATTTATACATATATACATGTGTGTATCGAATTATGGGCGTGTGTGCGGGCGAAATCGCGTGGAACCGTGTGCGTGTGTGTGTGGTCTCGGGTGTGTGTGCGTGTGTCGTGAAGAGAAAAGGGGAAAAGGGGCTTACCGCCGGTGGTTGGGTCGTGGTCGGCGACGGGTTAGAGAGAGAGTGACCGAGAGCGAGAGGTGAGTCGAGGGAGAGGGAGGCGGAAACGAGGGAGAGAGAGAGCGCGATGGAGAAGAGAGAGACCGAGAGTGAGCGTAAGTGAGGAGTAGGTTAGGGTTAAGTTTTTAACTTTTGGTAAATTGCAATTCAGTCCCTCTACTCTCATAAATTAGTAATTTAGGCTCAAAACTTTCAAATGAAATTCCAAAGTGTCACCAAATTTTTCCCAACTTCAATATAACACAATAAAAATAGAAATTAGCATGCCTAGGCAATAAATTTAATTAATCACATAAAATTGCACGTAAACTGTTAAAATAACAATTTATAAACTTTTAATTGGTACATTGATCGAAACGGCATCCAATCCTTCCACTGCAAAATAATTCAATTAAAACCATAATATTAGTTAAATCATTTATAATGATATTAACATAAACTTTACGCGACAATCAAGAAAGCATGTAAATCGAAATGCGGTATTACAAAATACCTGTGTCAACCATCTTTAATTCATTTATATTATTACCTGAAAGGTTAGACGTCGTGGGATGAGCATACACTTTCCCAATGAGTAGAATATGGTGCACATGGGTCATTGCACATTGGGATATATAAGTCAACTTCACATACTCAAGACAAGTTCAAATTTATGATGAGTAGTTGATGCAAATGTAACGATTTGAAAAATTATGACGTCCTTACTTGTCCATTGTGACATAATAAAAGTGTTTCAAAATTTATTTAATTATTTTGGAAGTTAAAGAAATAAAAATGGAGTTTTTAAATGAAAAGTGACGAAAACCTATTTAAACGCCTTTCTTCAAAAAATTCGTATTGACCACTTTCGACCTCCAATAAATGCAAAATTTATATGTACGGATAAGTACTCGAAGTGAATTCGAGAATCTGAAATCCATCCATCATTTTGATTAATGTATAGCTCGTGGAAAATTTTCAAAGTTGGCTTCTCGACCGTTCAACCTGGAAAGACAGTTTCAAAGGGTCAATTTTGAGATGTCATAACTCTTACCTCGGTTAACCAAATCTTGTGAAATAAATTCCATATGAAAGTACTATATGAGTACTTTGAAATGAGACCAAGAACACCCAATTTGGAATTCGTTTGCTACCTCAAATATGAGCCCAAAGACAGTCACTTGAAACTGTGAAATTTGGGGGAAAAAATAAGCATGAGGTGGCTCCTCCAACCTTATATTCGTCCATAGCTTCCATGAGCCACTCCTCTCCTCCATAGCCAGCTCCAGCTTGCATGGGAGCAGCATGACACCTCAAGCTTCACCATTAAAATAATCTTTCTTAGCCTTGAAGGAAAAGCTCAAATCCTATACAACCAAGCCCAACCTCCATTTCGTACACTCTTCTTCTTCTTCAATAAATTGGGAGGATTTTGAATGAGAAAACACATCCAAAAATTAGATCATAAAAGCTACTAAATCATTCTTCTCTCTTTCAAACCCTAAGTATTGATTTTATGCCAAAATCATGTTTCAGTCCGTTATAATCCATCCTTTTTATTGGAAAATATATTTTCTAAAAGCCCTTTATCAAAACAAGTGATTTTGAATCAAAACAATCAAGTAAAATAGATTTCAAATTCTGAAAATACGCTTTGTTGACACCTACTGGTTTTGTGTCGACACTATGTTCATTTGGGCTTAAAACGATGATTATGACACTTTGGTATTGGTGTCAACACCAAATAGACAGCCTGGTAGCTTGACTTCATTCAGCCATAACTTTTGATTTACAACTTCGATTTACCATCTATAAAGTGTGTTGAACTCCTGATTCGATTATCTTTCCATTGATACATTGTACAACTCATAGAGATTTATGTACTTATTTTTTCACATACTCTGTTCAAAGCTAGTTGAAGGATCCTCATTCCAAAAGGAAGTCATTATAGGAGTTGTTCATTGATAGATTCATCCAATAAACTATGAGTGAGATATGTTTAATTGGTTATTACATGTGATTAGATATGTTATGTTATCTGAAGTATTTGATTAAGGAAGTAAGTTGAATATGTTTATATGAAATATACGATTCATTAAATGTGATTTGAATATGTTTACTTCAATCGTTGGATTAATGAACTGAATATTTGATATGCCTTATTACGTGGTAAAATGTGATAACATGATATGATGAAATTACATTCAGTTCATGTTTTGGAAATGCAATGACATTTGATGATGTTTTGGAAATGCTATGGTATTTGATATATGATGAATTATGAATGAAGTTTTTGCATAAAGAAAAGTTTTTGTGCATATGGATTATAGATATGAACTCTAGCCCCATCGGTAATCAAGGTATATTGTTGTGATATCGATATGTGCCGTTAGGACCTTGCGACTCCAAGGCTCCGATGAACGACATGATGATCTAGTAACCTTCTTGGAGTCAACTAGGGTGAAAGATGACAGGGATGTGGAAGTCCTAAAGTATATGGAATCCTTAGTAACATGTTTATGTTTATGATCATTCATCGATATCCATATTGTGAAATGTTAAGCGCTTAGGGTAGAGGAGATTATTTATGATCGGGGCCCATAAATCATATTTTTGAAAAGAACATGCATGTGCATCAACTATTCGTCATACATTCGAACTTGTCCTGAATACATAAAGTTGACTTGTATATCCTAAAGTGCAATAACACATGTGCACCATGTTATACTCAGTGGGTAAGTGTATACTCACCCCCATGTCATCTAACATTTCAGGTAACTATTGTTATAAAATGGATTGATACTAATCTTCAGATAGCTTGACAGAGAGTGCCGATCTAGGTGACTACTTGTGAGTTATGGACTTACCACCGAATAAGAACCGCCACCCTTTTATTGAACTCATTATTTTAAAGTTGAGATCGTGATAATAATATTTTAAAATTAATATTGTTCCTTTTTAAATAAATGAATATTAATATCGTTACTTTTTAAATAAATAAATTTTATTTTAAATGAAAAAGTCTTGAAAAACTCGGACGTGACAAATGATATCAGAGCATTATTCTTGAAAAAGTTTGAAATTTTTGGGGCGTGTTCTTTTCTAAAATCATGTTAGATGAGTAATAGATGCATATGCATGTTCTTTTTAAAAATCATGTTCCAGGGTCCGGTTATAGATTATCTCATCTACCCCATAGCGCTTATAATTTCAATAATCCGAATATCGATAAAATAGTCATAACACATCAGATTACATAGGACTATTTTATCATCTAGGGCTTCTACACCCCTGTCATCTTTCACCATGTTCAACTCCAATAGGGATATTAGATCACCATGTCGTTCCTTACAACCATCGGAGTCACAAGGTGCTCTCGACATCATTAACATCATCCATGACACATCAGATTATATAAGACTATTTCATCCTCTAGGGCTTCTACATCTCTATCATCTTCACCCTGTTTAACTCCAATAGGGATATTAGATCAACATATAGTTCCTCACAACCCTCAAAGATGCAAGGTGCTCCCGACAACATCAACATCGATATCCAAACAACACATTGATTACCAAAGGGGCTTGAGTTTAAATCTATAATCCTCACCCACAAAACATTTCTTTATGCATTACTTCCTTTATGATTCATTATCTATCAAATGTCATTGCATTTCAAAACATGAACTGAATGTCATTTTATCCAAACATGTTTCACATTATGAAAGGGTGTGTCGAATATTCACTTTATTGGACAATTAACTCAAATAATCATATTCAACTCATGTTCCGTATAAAGATATCCAACTCACGTATAATAAATTATATAATTCATAAAAACATATTCAACTTACTTCATTAATCAAATACTTCAAATAAAACATATTCAACTAATTCAAATAAACACATCCCACTCACTTATTATTCAACTAACCCAAATAAAAACATTCATAATGAATCAACTAATTTAAATAGCATATCCAACTCACATCATAAATTAAATATTTCAAAAAAAAATATCCGACTCACTGTTTAATGGATGAATATATCCATAACGCCTTTTAGAATTGTTTTTTTTTTGGAATGGAAGTTTTTCGGCTAGCTTCGGATGAAGTGTGTGGAGAAATAAGGGTATAATTCCTAGTATATAAATCTACATAAGTTGAACAATACATTAACAAAAAGATAATTGAATCAAGAATTCAACGAACTTTACGGATTGTAAATCGGAGTTGTAAATCAAAAGTTATGGCTGAATAAAGTTTGGTTGACACGCCATTCATTTGGTGTCGACAGTCGATCCCAAAGTGTCAGAAAGCAATTTTTCATCGTTTTAAGCCCAGATGAATATAGTGTCAGCACCAAATATCTAGGTGTCGATACCAAGCATATTTTCATAATATGAAACATCAAAATCTTGATCGCTTTGATCCAAAATCATTAGTTTTGATAAGAGGTTTTGATAAAAACATGTTTGCCAATGAAAAGAATGAATTATAACGGATTGAAACATGATTTTGGCATGAGATCCTTACCTAGGATTTTGAAGATGAAGAATGATTCTGGCAACGTTTCTTTCCTTGATTTTCAGTTGTGTGATTTATATTTTATATCTTTAGGTATTTATAGGATCAAACAGATGCAGACAAATAATAAACCATGTTGTAGAGGATTTTTCACATTGTACTTAAGGGCTAAGTTAAGACTTGGTTGATATCTTCAAGTTGGAGGTGTGAAGGAGTTAACATGAAAGGAGGAGCTATCACACAAAGCTTGGAAGTGCTGCAGTGGAATCCTAGGCCAACAACTCATGCTTGCTTATCTAAGAATCACAGTTTTGGAAGGCCATGTTGGACCTTGAATTCGAGATAGTAAATGATGTCAAAACCTTGAGTTCCTAATACCATTTCAAATAACTTACAATGCACTTTCACGTGCAATTTACAATATAAGAAATAGTTAAACAAGGAGGAAGTTATGACTTGTCGAGTAAATCACTCGAAACTAGTTTTCTTAACTGTTTGGTAAAGTGCTAACTTTAAAAATTCACCGCATGGTGTCCATTGGTCGAACTAAGAAACGGATTTCAGATTCTCGAAGCTCGTTTCGATAACTTGTTCGCACATATATCATATGTATTAAAATGAGGTCGGAAGGAATCGAAAAAATCTCGGGAAGAGATGCACTTAAACAAGTTTTTCGTAACTTTTCATTTAATTAATTTTTTTTTAAATTCCACAATAATAAAATAAATTCTACAAATAACTTCTTGCGTCATAATGGACAATTAAGAACGTCATATTTTTTCCAGTCATTACAGTCATTCTCACTTTTGATATCTCGATTGATAGAACGTTCTACTACTGACACTTGAAAAAGTAGCTTTTTAAGGTCTCTCATATTGTATTGTACTGTATTAGACCAGACAAATCTATTGAGTGAGGTGCGAACGCAGTTGAATAAATGCTGTAAAAAGCGATACCTTGCGGCATGGAATGTTATTTCTTCTTCCTCTAGAATTGTAACACCCCAAGTTTAAGAGTCTAAAACCTAGGCGTGTTAACTTCCATTCACATTAAATGCGGAATTAAATCGTTTACACAATTAAAATTTTCATTTATCTATTGTAAAATTTTAATGAAACTTCGGTAGAGTCTCCTCTATAAATTGGACATAACCAACCTGTAGAGGGACATCAAAACCATTTTAAAAATTTAAAACATCAATCACATCTCAATCACATTCGTAATGGCCAAAACCAATTCATTCATTCCCCAACTCCTCAAGCATAAGATTTTCCAAAAATATCAACAGACATTGACAAATGAAATAAGAAGTAATTTAATCTCTAATACGTCATCCATACTTAATTAAAACCAACTTCAACCAAACAATTATCAATAATAATGAATTAAGGAATAAATTTAAATAATAACTTGAATAAATTTAACTTTATTAAATAATGGCGACAGCGGGTACTGTCTGAGTCAGTCGCCGAGTGCTCCCCTCTGATCATCTAATTTTCATCACCTGAAATGTTGGGGAGGGATTGTATGACGACCCGAATTCTCGACCATTCGAGTGCCACTAAAAGTGACTCATATCATATTATCGAGACTTAAATAGAAATGTAAAATTATTCAAAAGAATAATTAGAATCCCATAATTTTATTTGTGAATAAAAATAGAACATAATTTTCTTACATAAAGTTCAACATAATTATCTCATCAATCTTAACCACTTTTGCCACTTCCATGTTGACCGCCTCGAACCTTCAATTATCTGAAAATGGTAAATATCGTGGAGTGAGATTTATAAAATCCCAGTAAGTATACCAAGCATAAATTTTCTTTTGAAAGCATATGGATCATTTTCATCATAACATAGGATAGGATCGAAATACTCATAAACATAGGGAGACACAAGAATTTTACCGAACTTAAATGGCAAGAATTCTTATGTGTAGCGCTACTAAACTCCGGTCCCCTTAGCATAATCATAAACATATCATATGGAACCCATAACAATCTTGTGAGATTGATTTCATAGCAATGATCCAAACATTTTCATAAAAACATAAGATATACTTACTTTTCATAAAAACATAAGGTGTATTTACCTTTCATAAAAACATACTTACTTTTCATAAAAACATAAGATATACTTACTTGTCATAAAAACATACTTACTTTTCATAAAAACATAAGGTGTATTTACCTTTCATAAAAACATACTTACTTTTCATAAAAACATAAGATATACTTACTTGTCATAAAAACATACTTACTTTTCATAAAAACATAAGGTGTATTTACCTTTCATAAAAACATACTTACTTTTCATAAAAACATAAGATATACTTACTTGTCATAAAAACATACTTACTTTTCATAAAAACATAAGGTGTATTTACCTTTCATAAAAACATACTTACTTTTCATAAAAACATAAGATATACTTACCTTTTAAAAGATTAAAATGAAGTGTAGTAGTAAATGGACCAAAACTTTCTTGACCACCTTGAATTTCTCTTACTTGTGGATTTTGTCAAGAGATTGGAAATAAGTGTATATGTGTAGAGTTGTGTGTAAAAGAGATGGGTTTAAATAGATGTATAAAGTTGGCATATTGTAAACATAATCATTCAATTCTATTAATTTTAACACATCCTTTTCTTAAAGTAAAGCACCATTCATATACTTTTCCATATTTATACAAATATTATGCTCTTCATGATTACATATAATGGAGTCTTATCAACCATTCATATACTTTTCCATATTTATACAAATATTATGCTCTTCATGATTACATATAATGGAATCTTATCAACCATTCATATACTTTTCCATATTTATACAAATATTATGCTCTTCATGATTACATATAATGGAGTCTATAATTCATTCATATACTTTTCCATATTTATACAAATATTAAGATTCTCATAATTATTATATATAATGGAACCTCTCATGCTTGCATATATTTTCTTAATTTCAATAATAAAAATAATTTTTGTATAAATAAATATTGGGATAACATTGAATTAAGTACTTGGACTTAATATACTTTAAATCAAGAGAATGGAGATATTTTTAGAAATTCGGAATTTAATTTAAAATCGAACGATCTCGATTATTTCTTGACTTGGATATACGAATACGTCGTGGCGTTAACTTAATAAAAATGGGTGAAATAGTAGCGACACGATTTTCTATTAAAATAATTATTAATCGCGTAAAAATTCTTGGTCGCTACAAACTTACCCCCTTAAAATAATTTCGTCCTCGAAATTAAACTTACTTGATCTTATGATTTCTGAACACTTAATCAGAATCTCTTCTTCTTCTTCTTATGTAGCATCATCGCTACCATATTTAACCCAACCATATTTAACCCACTGGACTTTGACTAAATGCATCAATTTGTTTTCTTAAGACATGAACTTTTCTATCAATAATAGACATATGTCTACTCATAAATTCTTCTGAATCAAAATGAAAATCCCCAATCGTATGTGATATTTCATCATATCTTGTAGTACTCATGTAACCTGTCACTTATCATCGTATCATGTAACCTCAAATATTCGTATTAATATCTCTAAAATTTCAATAAATCTTTACTAACATATCATACCATAATAATTTGTCATTTCTTCTTATCACCAAATATCCCAAAATAATTAAAACGATTACCTGAATATTCTCTATGTAATATACCCAAACATGTTATTCACATATCAACATAATCATCAGTTTATCTTTCCAATATTTGTAACCCAAAATTTCTGCAAAATTCAATAAACAAATATCTCCCAAATAATTAAAATTCTTAACTCAAATATCATAACATTTCCCGTAAGGTATTCCTTTCACTTGCACAAACTTATTAATCCTGATTCAATACAGTCCTTATTTCACTTTCACGTATCCCCGTATTATTTCTATACCTTGATTATTATATCAAAATATCAGTACCCAAAATCCAAGAAAATATTCCATATCTCAAATCCCGTCATCATCAAATCTTCCTTTTATCAAGAAAGTAAACGGCGCATAACTCTTGTTCCCTCTTTTCCATTATTCTATTCCGCGCTTTCTTGCTGGAATCAATATCACGCGGATTTCCTCCGATCCTTAATGCTTTTAAATAGTTCATGCTGGGAAGAGGTTAGATCCATCAAAACATGGATATCATTCTTACAAACATTCGCAAGTATTATTCCAGTCTTCCAATGAATGATCTGAGGAAAATTTATCGAATAAGACTCGAAAGATTGAGGTTGCTGATGGCTCATGGTGTTTCAGAAGATGTTCGCTGGTTGATCGAAGCAAAGGTTCGACTATCTGGTGAATTACTTATGACATTTCCAAAGCACATGCCTGGTTTAGGCAAAAGCACCTTCGCAAAGAAACGAAGAGCAAAAAGGCTGAATGGTTGCTACAAATGTGCTCGTTGGAACTGTGATACTCGTTGCAAAACAGTAGGATATTCTTCTACTAATCGGGATGATAAAATCAAATTCATAAAGGGTGGACTGAGTAAGGAGTCTTTGGATGATATTCGACTGACTCTTGAGACGCACCCAAGTGGTTATGTGCAACGTGAACTTTTCTCCTTATACGCTCAGTTTAACGGGGACAAAAATCGTTATAGTCTCCAAAATATAATAGCAAAAGATCCTGTTTGCCAGTCTGTTTTACAAAATGAGGCTTCTGGCAGTTCATCAATGATATAAGGTAAATCTCTTGATACACATTTAAAATATTTTGCTGTTTTCTTTCACGCGTTTTGGAAATAAAATATATTTTCCTTTCTCGAGTTTTGATAAAGCTGGAAATAAATATATTTTCCTTTCTCGAGGTTTGATAAAGCTGGAAATAAATCACCGAAAGGTGATATCTTTGGTAAAACAGTCAAAAGTTGGCCGATTTTGTCAAAAGTAAATCTTTACTTTTTCAGAATCAATGAAAAACAGTAAGTTTTTCCGACTTTAAATAGCCAAACATATTTCATAGTTCAGGCATCCCAAAATCACATCTTCTTCGTAAGTTTTCTCTTCTATACTATCAAAGATGGAAGCACCAAAACTTCGACAGATCAAAACTATTTGTGTATTTTGTGGATCAAAAGTGGGGAAAGGCTTCAGTTAACTAGAAGCGGCCGTAGATCTTGGAAAGAAACTGGGGGAAAAAGGTATCACTCTTGTGTATGGGGGTGGTAGCAGTGGTCTAATGGGTTGTGTTTCCCAATCTGCTCTTGCAGAGAAATCAAAAGTAATCGGTGTCATACCTGTCCCTTTGGTAGATGTTGCAGGAAAAACACGAGGGCATGAAGTTCAAACCTTATCCATCCATGAACGCATAACTTGTATGCTATATGGTTCTGATGCCTTTATAGCCCTGCCCGGAGGTTTTGGTACCTTAGAAGAAATCTTTAACATTACCTCGTGGGCTCAACTAGATCTCCATACTAAGCCTATTGGGCTTCTGAATGTTAACAATTTCTTTGATGGCTTGTTAACCTTTCTTGATTATGCTGTGGAACAGGGATTCATCTCTCCATTTTCCAGAAGACTCCTTATTTCTGCTCCTACTATTGATGAACTACTGGATAAGCTGCAGTCATATATCTCAATACAAGATCCAGCAGGGGTTAAGATAGATTGGTCGCAAGGAAGGGGAATCAAGCGAAAATGGAGTCCGGTTAATGTAAACTTAACTTTATGAATCTTAGAATAGGTGGGGGTAGAGTACGGAGTATTCTTACTCTCGAGACACCCCTCTAATTTCCTAGGATTTTCCTTAATGTTTAAATCTTGTGTGTACCTCAAAGGTTCCAGGTGGTAGATTACGGAGTATTCTTACTCTTGAAACACACCTTTTTGAAGGTTTCTTTATTTCCTCAAAAGGTCAGAGGTGGTAGGATACGGCTACTCCGGAAACACATCTCTCAATTTGAGGAATTTCCCATGTTACTTTCTTTTGCTTTTGCGTGTTTTCATGTATTTCCTTTCTAAGGTGACTCTTGTGTGTTCTCCTTATGAGAAAATAATAATATCTCTGTTATCATCTACTAAATCTCGTTTGTGATGTAAATGAACTTGTATGTCTAACTTCAATTCTCTTAGTGATTGCATACCATACTATGCTCTTAACTCCAAACGATAAAATTCTAGGCAGAGTTTTCCTTTGAAATTTGGACTTATCCAAATCGTAAGCATACTTCATAACTCACAATAATAACTAATTGTACATTTGATCACAATTTCATCAAACTTCAATATCATCATAAATATTCCAGAAAATCAATTCATAATTCCTCAACATAGAAATTTCAAATCATAATTTCTAATATCACCATATCAAGTCCTTATTTCTCAATAATTAAGAGCCTAAACTTTAAATCTCCAACTTCATAATTCTTCTCATAAAAATCTCAATAAAATCATATCACTTATAATCTCAACATCTCATCATAACTTCATAAAACTGACTTTCTATTTCTCGTTTAATCTAAACGATGAATAATTCGAAAATATTATCTAGTCCTTTCTGTTGACTTCTCATACTTAGTGCCATGTCTAAAATCAATTATGCAAAGTCCATTTAGGGCTCATCATTTCTAAACTTTACGACAAAGATTATTTTGAAAATCATTCGTAAATCATATTTTTTTTTTTTTTTCAAAATTGAAACTTGAAGAGTGGTACCAATAATCATCCACAGTTTTTCCTTGCTTTTAAGCAAAGGTAGTGATAAAGGGATAAATTATTGAACCGAAAATTGAAACTTGAAGAGTGGTACCAATAATCATCCACAGTTTTTCCTTGCTTTTAAGCAAAGGTAGTGATAAAGGGATAAATTATTGAACCGAAAATTGAAACTTGAAGAGGAAGTACTAATAACCATCCACAGTTTTTCCCTTGTTTTTACACAAAGGTAGTGATAAAGGGATAAATTATTGTACAATTCATTATCAATTTTGTTTGTTTAATATATTATTCCATATATTTTGGGCTAAAGTTACAACCCAACTTAATTTCTAATTGAGTCAATCTTACTAAGCTTAATATGAACCAAAATTCATATCAATATCCTCTATGTCTCATGATTCTACATTAAAATGAATAAATTAAAATTTAGGCTTCTATCAATTCATATCATACTCAACATGTATATTTCACTTAAAGATTCATAACATATGAATATTTCATACTTAACATGTCTTAATAAAATCGTAAATGACTTGCAAAGCATATAACATACCTGGTTCGAGGAGTCAATACGTGGAGAGTGACATAGTAGAGTGATGAGTTAAAATATTTTTAAAAAAAAATTATTATTAATCATTTCGCATCTTTACATAAGATTGGGCCTAATTAACCCAAATAAAATTTTATCGTCAAATCTTATTTTCCTTTAGTCCCCGAACTTCTAGAAATTTATCAAAGACATCAATATAAACATCATATCACTAACTAATTATATTCCATAAAATCTTCAGAACATTACAAACTCCCTTGCTTAAAATGAATTTTGTCCTTGAAATTCGCACATCAAATTTCATCATACTTTTCAAAATCATAACCATACTTGACATGTGAAAATTCAATTTTTTTTTTTTTTTTTTTTTTTAAGAAATAAAATTTCAAAAATCTACAGAATCGTTTTTAAAACTCTTGTCTCTGATACCAACTATGACGACCCGAATTCTCGACCATTCGAGTGCCACTAAAAGTGACTCATATCATATTATCGAGACTTAAATAGAAATGTAAAATTATTCAAAAGAATAATTAGAATCCCATAATTTTATTTGTGAATAAAAATAGAACATAATTTTCTTACATAAAGTTCAACATAATTATCTCATCAATCTTAACCACTTTTGCCACTTCCATGTTGACCGCCTCGAACCTTCAATTATCTGAAAATGGTAAATATCGTGGAGTGAGATTTATAAAATCCCAGTAAGTATACCAAGCATAAATTTTCTTTTGAAAGCATATGGATCATTTTCATCATAACATAGGATAGGATCGAAATACTCATAAACATAGGGAGACACAAGAATTTTACCGAACTTAAATGGCAAGAATTCTTATGTGTAGCGCTACTAAACTCCGGTCCCCTTAGCATAATCATAAACATATCATATGGAACCCATAACAATCTTGTGAGATTGATTTCATAGCAATGATCCAAACATTTTCATAAAAACATAAGATATACTTACTTTTCATAAAAACATAAGGTGTATTTACCTTTCATAAAAACATACTTACTTTTCATAAAAACATAAGATATACTTACTTGTCATAAAAACATACTTACTTTTCATAAAAACATAAGGTGTATTTACCTTTCATAAAAACATACTTACTTTTCATAAAAACATAAGATATACTTACTTGTCATAAAAACATACTTACTTTTCATAAAAACATAAGGTGTATTTACCTTTCATAAAAACATACTTACTTTTCATAAAAACATAAGGTGTATTTACCTTTCATAAAAACATACTTACTTTTCATAAAAACATAAGATATACTTACTTGTCATAAAAACATACTTACTTTTCATAAAAACATAAGGTATACTTACTTGTCATAAAAACATACTTACTTTTCATAAAAACATAAGGTGTATTTACCTTTCATAAAAACATACTTACTTTTCATAAAAACATAAGATATACTTACCTTTTAAAAGATTAAAATGAAGTGTAGTAGTAAATGGACCAAAACTTTCTTGACCACCTTGAATTTCTCTTACTTGTGGATTTTGTCAAGAGATTGGAAATAAGTGTATATGTGTAGAGTTGTGTGTAAAAGAGATGGGTTTAAATAGATGTATAAAGTTGGCATATTGTAAACATAATCATTCAATTCTATTAATTTTAACACATCCTTTTCTTAAAGTAAAGCACCATTCATATACTTTTCCATATTTATACAAATATTATGCTCTTCATGATTACATATAATGGAGTCTTATCAACCATTCATATACTTTTCCATATTTATACAAATATTATGCTCTTCATGATTACATATAATGGAGTCTTATCAACCATTCATATACTTTTCCATATTTATACAAATATTATGCTCTTCATGATTACATATAATGGAATCTTATCAACCATTCATATACTTTTCCATATTTATACAAATATTATGCTCTTCATGATTACATATAATGGAGTCTATAATTCATTCATATACTTTTCCATATTTATACAAATATTAAGATTCTCATAATTATTATATATAATGGAACCTCTCATGCTTGCATATATTTTCTTAATTTCAATAATAAAAATAATTTTTGTATAAATAAATATTGGGATAACATTGAATTAAGTACTTGGACTTAATATACTTTAAATCAAGAGAATGGAGATATTTTTAGAAATTCGGAATTTAATTTAAAATCGAACGATCTCGATTATTTCTTGACTTGGCTATACGAATACGTCGTGGCGTTAACTTAATAAAAATGGGTGAAATAGTAGCGACACGATTTTCTATTAAAATAATTATTAATCGCGTAAAAATTCTTGGTCGCTACAGATTGGGGTGAGCTAAAGCTCAGTAAGTAAACTGTATGCATGAATGCATGCTTATGACATGAATGCTTTTTTAAAAATTCCATATATGTATCCCCTATTTCTTTACTTTTCAGAACATTCAAACATTTCAAACTTTCACTTAGCATTTCAAAACTTTCACTTCATTTCCATCGTGAGCTCACTTGATGTAACTTCTAGTCAATCAGAATACAGTGGGAAATTTCTTATTTGGAACCAGATTACATTCACTTTCCCACCGCAAAGCGGTTTAACGTTCACTTTCCCACCGCAAAGCGGTTTAACAGTCCACCGTAAACGGTTGAACATTCCGTCGCAAAGCGACTTAATTCGGGTACGCCGGTCCCCCGCGCCCCATTTCCCACTCGCAACTTTCATGAACTAGAAGTACACCCATTCTTTCTTTAAAAACTTGGGATACATAACTTTTGAACAAACTTCCACCTTGACACATTTCTTTCATTTAAAAACATTTCACTTCCCAATTTCGATGCCAATGCATGCTTGATGATGCAATGACATGATAATGTGCATGCTTGAACATTCTTCATAATAACATATACTTTCACAAAGTAAATGAAATTCATCAAAGCAAGTAAGTTGCAAGACAGTCATTTACACATAACTTTCACATTTACATTCAACTTTGATGAAAATAGGGGGAAGTTTACTTACTTGACGTCCTTAGCATTTACCGTTATCTGGATTTGCAAGTGGAGGAACATCGGCTGCCCGTGACGTCAATGTACCAACAATCCTAGTTATATTCATTCATTAAATAAAATATACTTTTAGTTTAAAAATCACAATCCCTATTCTTTTAATGTTAACAAAACTTCCGATCGAGATCAAGAGCTCAAATTAACCTAGGTGTGACCTTGAACTACGAACAACACATATAATATCATATTCCGAAAAAAAGGAATTAACTACACACTTTAGAAAGCTTTCTTAACTTTTAAATTTCAAACTAAAATAAATATATCAAACTTAAACCAAGGTTCACAAAGTTCTTACTAACAAATCTGACCATTCATGAAATTTTTCCCAAATCAGAAAGTTACAAATTTCAACTCATAATTAGATATTAACAGTCTTAAATTCATAAGTCATCCAATCTAAAATTTGACATATACATATATACTTTTATTAGCACTAACCCCCGAAATTGAAATTGACCAATTAAAATTCGAAATCATAACTGAGTGAAAATTAATAAAAACATTCATACATCCCCTTAATATTTCAAAAATTACCATTATGCTTCAAATTAAACTAGCAGTACAATTTAGAAGACATAACTTACGGATTTAGAAACTTGAAACTTCACATACGCACATTATCCAAAATTTGAAATCCACAACTGAGGTTAAAAATTCTATGTGTCTCACAATTTGATTCAAACATGTCTAAATACACTTACTCAAATCACAAACCAAATTCTAACTTGGAATTTACTTATTTATAAATCAACATATAAACTAAACAATTAACTAACACAATTGAATTTATATTTATACCCTTTCTGCCTCAAAAATGAAACTAAACATTTTTCAGAAATTCATTTACGTTTATTCCACTTTCCCAAATCCTAAAATTCTCAAATAAACAAATTTAAAATTCAACAATCTAATTAAGTCCAAATCTGAAATTCCTTCGTATAATGTGCCGGACCCATACTCGTATATTTGAAATCTGAAAATCTGTTGTGGGAATTACATATCTATATATACATATATACATACACTAATTTATGTATCGCCCAAAATATGAGCTTAACAGATTAAAATTCTGAAATTCTACCAAAACCCAATCTGGAAAAAGTCTGAAAGCTTCATCTCAATACATACATCTAACATATATACACATATATATACAAACCCATGTGTGTGCGTGTAAAAGGTTGGGTAAAATCGTGAGTGATCGTGCGAGTGTGTGCGTGAGCGCGATGTGAGGGAGGAGCTGTTACCACAATAGTGGCTGAGGCGATGGTCACGGCAGTGGGTGGTGACCTCCGGAGGGGTGTCGGTGGCGGCGTGCCGAGAGACAGAGAGAGCGCAGAGACGGAGAGAGAGAGCGACGTCCAGAGAGGGAGAGAACGAGAGGCCGAGTGGAGAGGAGCGTGAGTGAGGGTGATTAGGTTAAGTTACGTTTTTTAATCTTTTGGAATTTGCAAATCAGTCCCTCAACTCTCCTCTTTTGTTTAAGTAAGTCTATAAGTTCTATTTACCCTCGACTGACACCAAACTTTTCCCCCAAATTTCAAATTGGCATAATAAAATAGAAAATAACATGCTTAGGCAATAAAACAATTAATCACATAGAATTGCACGTAAATAATTAAAATAACCAATTTATAAACTTTCGAATTTGTACATTGATCGAGACGGCGTCCAAGTACTTCCACTACAAAATAATTCCAATCATAGACGTTAAAGATCATAAAATTATAATTTATAATAACATTCACCACAATATTACGTGAAATGTAAAATTGCAAGAAAAATGAAAAGCGGTCTTACAAGAATGGAAGAATTGGTTCCTCCTTCCTCAGCATTCGTCAATTGGTGACGTGGGAAATGGACATTCAGTTCATGCACGAAAGCTTTTTTTACCGTCCATTGGGTATTTGTCTTTATCTCACTCCTCCAACTCATCACTGTAATTCTTTCGTCACACAAGCGTGAAGCGATACGTTATAATAATACAACATCCATGCATAAAGAATTAGGTTTTAGGGTCCTCGAGCCCACCCGCCAAAGGGTTAAGTTATTTAATTAATAAAATATTTTTTTCTTTATTTTAAAATAAAAATCTAATTAAAACCTGGATTTAGAAATTTTAAACATTTTTTTCTTAAATTTGAGTCTTCAACTGTGTATTGTTCCCAAAGTTAAACTTAAACCCATAAATTATTAGTACCATAATAATTCTTGATAAACTAGAGCCGTGTTTGGAGTTTATGGATTTTTTTTTTCCCTTTTTCCCATGACCCACACTTTCTTTACGAAGTGAATTATGGAATTTTTTTTTATGGGCCCACACTTCGTGGAATTCAAGAAAGCATCATAATTCATAGGCTCCATACAAATACTATTTTTTTTTTTTTGATCGGACCATACAAATACTATTTAATCCTAGTTTAAGATTGTTTTTAAGTTAAATTGAAAATTAGTAAGGATAAATTCGATAATTATAATTTCACTTTCTTTTGTTCAGGTAATTATACTTTAATTTTGTTTTACATCGACATTTTGATATAACTTAAATCGAGTAATCACACTTAATTTGATTTCAATTAAGCAATTTTATAATAAATTGCAATAATTATAATTGATGATGTGATGGTCAATAAATGTTACACACTGTTCTTTTACACAATCATTGTAATTTATAAATAAATTTATAAATAATACAATTTTTCAAATCACTTTAACCACATACATTTTTTCTCTTTAATTTTAAACAACATATCTTACCTAAAAAAAAAAATTCTAACAATCCGCCGCCGAACGGTTTTAACACTTGTAATAGTTTGTTGTGGCATGAAATAAGTACATCTTCATTAAAATAAATGGTGGACGTCATGTCGTCAATTTTAGCCTGTTCAAGTGAAGAAATTATACAAAATTATCTTATTGAAATCAAATTAATGTGTAGTTATCTGATTGGATAAAATTGAAGTACGGTTATCTCATTATATATTTTGAAAGTATAATTATTGTAAATGAATATTTATTGGATCAAATAATAGAGAACGAAATCCTTTCGCTGGGTAATCAAATACTACAAATTGAACCTGAAGATCCCACTTATCATAGGTTAGGGTCTTAGGGTGCAAAACTTTCAACGGACGAGCTTGATATAGATTTTAAGATAATAAATTTGGCTAAAAATGAATTTTTAAAGAATGGTTAAAAAGTTGGAAAAAAAATTTTCAGAAAAAAAAAAAAAAAAAAAAAAAAAAAAAAAAAAAAAAACTATGATTCCACGTGCAAATTATTATAACGAGAGGAAATGACTTTGAAGAAAAATAAATATTATATAACCTCTACCAATCAGCCATCAGGTATATAATATTTTTATTTTATTTTTTTGGCTTAAGGTTCCCATGTACATGCCCCTATATGCTACCATATTTTCTACAATCTACCTGTCTATATAAAAATGAGTAGGGGCCTCACAGTTGATTTGTGGTTGTCCCCTATTTTGTCATTTACAGCCCGTTCTAAGTGGAATAAATTATTTATAAATTTTTTTTACACAATTTCTCAAATCATATTTTAAACACACAAATTTTTTCTCTTCAAATTTCAACTATATATTTTAACTAGAAAATATAAAAAAAATCGTGAAAGAGCCGCCGAGCAGTTCGTTAGAGTATTTGAATGGTTAGATTTTTCATTAAAAATGTCAAATTAATGAAAATATTTTTCATGTTTTGTGCTTGATTGACAATTCTTGATGTCAAATAATTTCTAGAATTATTCTATAGTGTGTGGACTCCACACACAAATGTGACAGCTTTTGTCAAGGGGATTGTGAGAATAGACTAAGATAGTATTTGATAGGTCCTTTTGCCATGGAACTTGGAAAATGTTTTCCTATTTTTCACCTTTATTTGTGTTTGGTATATTAACTTTGCCTTGAAAAGTCATTTCCTACTTTATTATACTTTACCTTGTTTTGGTGGAAAATCAATTCTTAACACTTTAGTAAAAAATGGTTTCCAACTTTATATGATAAACATTAAACGCCTCGTTTGATAATTTTTGTTGTTAATTGACTTATTTTTTTCTAGAAGTTAATATTATTATTATCAAGTACAAATGTATTAAAAGTTAAAAAAATTTATTAAAATAGCTAGATTTTGTTTTATTTATCATGAAAAATAATGTCAATCAAATAACAAAATTTGAAAAATTCTTGACTTTTTCCCACAAACAAAATTAAACCAATCAAATACATTAAATTTTCAATTATCAGGAAATCAATTCATATGAATTCAATTCCTTAGAATTCGTTTTTTTTTTCACCCTCACTATCAAACGGACCTTATTGCAATCTCTCTCTCTCTCTCTCTCTCTCTCTCTCTCTCTCTCTCTCTCCATAGGTGGAAAAATAAAATATTTTCTTTTTCTATATTTTATCAAACACCCTCTCTCTCTCTCTCAATTTTATGGGTTCAAATTTAGAAGTGTCAATCCGGGTGGTCCGGGTCGGGTTGACCCGTCAATAAAAAGCCCAGTAACGGCCTGCTAGTAAAAAAAAAGCCCGCCCGCTGCGGGTTACGGGTTAACCCGCAAATTTTGAACTACAACCTACGCCCACCCGCTGGTCCATGCGGGTCGCGGTTTGTTCTAATTTAGCCCGTATGAATAAAAACATAGATTTTTCATATTTATAGCAAATTTTTTGTCAAGTTTCTAAATACAAAATGATTAAAATGGTAAATTCATATTTATACCATAAAATATTTACATAGAATTTAAAATTATAGTTTATGTTATATGAATTACTTCTAAATTTGCAAATTTAAATAAAATATAAACAAATAACAATTAAATGATAAATGTATTTCTAATTACTATTGTCAAAAGACATTACTTTTTTAGCTATTAGTGAGAAAAAAATAAGATTTTACTTTAAAAGTTGTATTAGAGTTTCTAGAAGAAGAGAAATTTTCAATGTTACAATATTTAATAAAAACAGTTTTTTTTTTTTTTAATTTTTACGGGCCAGCGGGTTAACCGCGGCTCGCGAAGGTTTGACCCGCAAAACTCGCGGTTCACAACTTCTTGACCCGTGAACCGCCCGCACGGGTCATGGGTCGGCCCGCGGTCCCGAGTCAATTCGAGCTGATTTTCACGGGTCTGGTCGGCCCGTCACTCTTGACACCTCCGTTCAAATGAGGTCATAGCAAGATTTTGATATTGATGTTAGTTTTCACATAATACGTTCCACATTACTTTTGAATTACAAAATTGTCAATCGTATAACCGTTTAAAATAGTATCTTAATAATATATTTTTCATGAATCTACTTTCGTTTCATTTTCGACATATATACTCTAAACAAAACTAAGTTTTTAATGTTCCATTTTCAAAATCTCATAAAAAACTACTAACTTATCTTTTCAGAATATACTTTTTATTTGTGGACGCCCATTAGTCTGTCTTTTTTTTTCCACCTCTTTGCTTTTCTTCTTTTAATCAACTTTATGGAATCAAAAGAAGTCATAATAGCAAGATCTTGATATTAATGTTAAGTTCTCACATAGTTGTTTACCACATTATTTTCGATTTATAAAATTGTCGAACATAGCAAAAGTTATAATCATTTAAAATGTCCCTTGACAATGTATTTTTCATTTTTTCATGAATTAATTTTCACCTCATTTTCAACATATGTATTCTAGACAAAACCAGATTTTTAATGTTACACTTCAAAAAGCTCATAAAAAACTACAAATTTGTGTTTTCAAAATATGCTTTTTGTTAAGTGCATTTTTATACACTTTTTATACCTTAACCTAGCATATTTTGGAATATTTTGAGCAAATATCTACTAATTTATGCATATTTTGTGTTTAAATATGTTAATGTCCAAGTTTGAGGCCAAGAATTACAAAAGGAGTGAAGATTTAGCTGAAATTCCAAATTTGGGGACCATGGTGTCACTTCCGGGAAGTCTTGGATGAGTTGCGCAATTAAACGAGGGACCAAATTGCAAGATTTTAAAAGTTAAAGGGAAAAATTGCAATTTTAGAAGGACATGTTGCATCCGGGCCCAAAGAAAGGTACCGTGATCTACCAGCGAAGGCCCAATAGTGGCCCAACGGACCTTAACCCACAGCTAAGGCCTAAAATATCACTTTGGGATGAATGCCGAGGTGGTACGCCAAGCAAACCTCTTTAGCCGACCTGGTTAACGCCTAGCCGATGTGCTTTATGCTCAGCCAGGGCGCTTTATGACGGTGACCAGAAGAGAGATGGAGTCAGTGATGGGACACCGCCTTTACCAAGACGTGACAGGCGCCCATCCCCTTCGAAATGTAGCAATGATTACGGTTGAAAATCAAGGTTGTCACATCCATGAACTAGGGTGATGACAAGTGTAAAGTACGCCACGTGTCGTGATCCGAGACAAGAAGTTCCTCTATAAATGAAGCGCAATTATCTCCAAGTTAAGGGTTAGCATTTTTACTCTCTTAACTGAATATTTACTCTCACTCCCTTTTCTCTCTTTTACGCACTTATATTTCCCGCACTCAAATTATATTTGCTTGACATGGGCACTGACTTAGGCATCGGAGTGCAAACGGGAGCCACCTCGGCCCCCTTTGCAAACTGATTGTTTGTCACAGTGCGCAGGAGATCCACGTGTTCAAGAGGGAGGAGCTGAGACGTGTTGGTCCAAGGTCCAGCCGGATTTTGTGGTCAACATTTTGGCGCCGTCTGTGGGAAACCATACTGCTAACCACGAAAACACATGGTAAAAAGCCATACATAGAAAGGTAGTCCTGAAAAAGGACGAAGAACCATTTACGAAGGAGCGGATAACTGCAAAGAGCTTTGAAAGATAAGCTGGTTGTCCTTGAAAAAGGTAAGAGCTTTGAAAGATAAGCTGGTCGGCCTTGAAAAAGGTAAGAGCTTTGAAAGACAAGTCCGTTACCCTTAAAAAAGAAAAAGAAAAAAACTTTGAAACATAAGTTTATTCACCTTGAAAAGACGTATAACTTTGAGATATAAGTTTAGTAACCTTGAAAAAGGCGGGGATTTTTGAAATGAAAGTCCACTCATCTTTGAAAGACAAGATAAGATTAAGGAATTTCCCTAAAACATGAATGAAAGTGATGGTGATGTTAACCCCCGTAGGGGCAGAAGTGGCCAACATAGAGAGGGCGAGGTTCCTCAAGGACTTCATGAAAACGCCAATGAGGAAGTGACACAACCTAACCCACCTCGCCGGCACCGTAATCGCCGCATGATGCGAGATATGACATGCATGGCGGCCCAAATGTTAGAAATGCAGAAGCAGCAGATAGAACAGACTGCTGCAATGAATGCCTTTATGGCCAGAGGGTATGTTATGAATGAACCCATGATGTCTCAGCAATACCCACTGTCACATTATTCACCATCCGAGGCGGCCACTGCCTCGTATTATTACCAAGATCCACAGGCATATGCCGAGGTGGAATCTGAGCCCATCTACGAGGAA
Organism: Ligustrum vulgare; assembly: GCA_963555705.1. Taxonomy (NCBI): domain Eukaryota; kingdom Viridiplantae; phylum Streptophyta; class Magnoliopsida; order Lamiales; family Oleaceae; genus Ligustrum; species Ligustrum vulgare. The sequence continues at coordinate 13,110,946 of OY743190.1, forward strand.
GACCCTGTAGCGACCAAGAATTTTTACGCGATTAATAATTATTTTAATAGAAAATCGTGTCGCTACTATTTCACCCATTTTTATTAAGTTAACGCCACGACGTATTCGTATAGCCAAGTCAAGAAATAATCGAGATCGTTCGATTTTAAATTAAATTCCGAATTTCTAAAAATATCTCCATTCTCTTGATTTAAAGTATATTAAGTCCAAGTACTTAATTCAATGTTATCCCAATATTTATTTATACAAAAATTATTTTTATTATTGAAATTAAGAAAATATATGCAAGCATGAGAGGTTCCATTATATATAATAATTATGAGAATCTTAATTTAATAAATATGGAAAAGTATATGAATGGTTGATAAGACTCCATTATATGTAATCATGAAGAGCATAATATTTGTATAAATATGGAAAAGTATATGAATGGTTGATAAGACTCCATTATATGTAATCATGAAGAGCATAATATTTGTATAAATATGGAAAAGTATATGAATGGTTGATAAGATTCCATTATATGTAATCATGAAGAGCATAATATTTGTATAAATATGGAAAAGTATATGAATGGTTGATAAGACTCCATTATATGTAATCATGAAGAGCATAATATTTGTATAAATATGGAAAAGTATATGAATGGTTGATAAGACTCCATTATATGTAATCATGAAGAGCATAATATTTGTATAAATATGGAAAAGTATATGAATGGTGCTTTACTTTAAGAAAAGGATGTGTTAAAATTAATAGAATTGAATGATTATGTTTACAATATGCCAACTTTATACATCTATTTAAACCCATCTCTTTTACACACAACTCTACACATATACACTTATTTCCAATCTCTTGACAAAATCCACAAGTAAGAGAAATTCAAGGTGGTCAAGAAAGTTTTGGTCCATTTACTACTACACTTCATTTTAATCTTTTAAAAGGTAAGTATATCTTATGTTTTTATGAAAAGTAAATATGTTTTTATGAAAGGTAAATACACCTTATGTTTTTATGAAAAGTAAGTATGTTTTTATGACAAGTAAGTATATCTTATGTTTTTATGAAAAGTAAGTATGTTTTTATGAAAGGTAAATACACCTTATGTTTTTATGAAAAGTAAGTATGTTTTTATGACAAGTAAGTATATCTTATGTTTTTATGAAAAGTAAGTATGTTTTTATGAAAGGTAAATACACCTTATGTTTTTATGAAAAGTAAGTATGTTTTTATGACAAGTAAGTATATCTTATGTTTTTATGAAAAGTAAGTATGTTTTTATGAAAGGTAAATACACCTTATGTTTTTATGAAAAGTAAGTATGTTTTTATGACAAGTAAGTATATCTTATGTTTTTATGAAAAGTAAGTATGTTTTTATGAAAGGTAAATACACCTTATGTTTTTATGAAAAGTAAGTATATCTTATGTTTTTATGAAAATGTTTGGATCATTGCTATGAAATCAATCTCACAAGATTGTTATGGGTTCCATATGATATGTTTATGATTATGCTAAGGGGACCGGAGTTTATTAGCGCTACACATAAGAATTCTTGCCATTTAAGTTCGGTAAAATTCTTGTGTCTCCCTATGTTTATGAGTATTTCGATCCTATCCTATGTTATGATGAAAATGATCCATATGCTTTCAAAAGAAAATTTATGCTTGGTATACTTACTGGGATTTTATAAATCTCACTCCACGATATTTACCATTTTCAGATAATTGAAGGTTCGAGGCGGTCAACATGGAAGTGGCAAAAGTGGTTAAGATTGATGAGATAATTATGTTGAACTTTATGTAAGAAAATTATGTTCTATTTTTATTCACAAATAAAATTATGGGATTCTAATTATTCTTTTGAATAATTTTACATTTCTATTTAAGTCTCGATAATATGATATGAGTCACTTTTAGTGGCACTCGAATGGTCGAGAATTCGGGTCGTCACAGTTGGTATCAAAGACAAGAGTTTTAAAAACGATTCTGTAGATTTTTGAAATTTTATTTCTTAAAAAAAAAAAAAAAAAAAAAAAAAAAAATTGAATTTTCACATGTCAAGTATGGTTATGATTTTGAAAAGTATGATGAAATTTGATGTGCGAATTTCAAGGACAAAATTCATTTTAAGCAAGGGAGTTTGTAATGTTCTGAAGATTTTATGGAATATAATTAGTTAGTGATATGATGTTTATATTGATGTCTTTGATAAATTTCTAGAAGTTCGGGGACTAAAGGAAAATAAGATTTGACGATAAAATTTTATTTGGGTTAATTAGGCCCAATCTTATGTAAAGATGCGAAATGATTAATAATAATTTTTTTTTAAAAAATATTTTAACTCATCACTCTACTATGTCACTCTCCACGTATTGACTCCTCGAACCAGGTATGTTATATGCTTTGCAAGTCATTTACGATTTTATTAAGACATGTTAAGTATGAAATATTCATATGTTATGAATCTTTAAGTGAAATATACATGTTGAGTATGATATGAATTGATAGAAGCCTAAATTTTAATTTATTCATTTTAATGTAGAATCATGAGACATAGAGGATATTGATATGAATTTTGGTTCATATTAAGCTTAGTAAGATTGACTCAATTAGAAATTAAGTTGGGTTGTAACTTTGGCCCAAAATATATGGAATAATATATTAAACAAACAAAATTGATAATGAATTGTACAATAATTTATCCCTTTATCACTACCTTTGTGTAAAAACAAGGGAAAAACTGTGGATGGTTATTAGTACTTCCTCTTCAAGTTTCAATTTTCGGTTCAATAATTTATCCCTTTATCACTACCTTTGCTTAAAAGTAAGGAAAAACTGTGGATGATTATTGGTACCACTCTTCAAGTTTCAATTTTCGGTTCAATAATTTATCCCTTTATCACTACCTTTGCTTAAAAGCAAGGAAAAACTGTGGATGATTATTGGTACCACTCTTCAAGTTTCAATTTTCGGTTCAATAATTTATCCCTTTATCACTACCTTTGCTTAAAAGCAAGGAAAAACTGTGGATGATTATTGGTACCACTCTTCAAGTTTCAATTTTGAAAAAAAAAAAAAAAAAAAAAATATGATTTACGAATGATTTTCAAAATAATCTTTGTCGTAAAGTTTAGAAATGATGAGCCCTAAATGGACTTTGCATAATTGATTTTAGACATGGCACTAAGTATGAGAAGTCAACAGAAAGGACTAGATAATATTTTCGAATTATTCATCGTTTAGATTAAACGAGAAATAGAAAGTCAGTTTTATGAAGTTATGATGAGATGTTGAGATTATAAGTGATATGATTTTATTGAGATTTTTATGAGAAGAATTATGAAGTTGGAGATTTAAAGTTTAGGCTCTTAATTATTGAGAAATAAGGACTTGATATGGTGATATTAGAAATTATGATTTGAAATTTCTATGTTGAGGAATTATGAATTGATTTTCTGGAATATTTATGATGATATTGAAGTTTGATGAAATTGTGATCAAATGTACAATTAGTTATTATTGTGAGTTATGAAGTATGCTTACGATTTGGATAAGTCCAAATTTCAAAGGAAAACTCTGCCTAGAATTTTATCGTTTGGAGTTAAGAGCATAGTATGGTATGCAATCACTAAGAGAATTGAAGTTAGACATACAAGTTCATTTACATCACAAACGAGATTTAGTAGATGATAACAGAGATATTATTATTTTCTCATAAGGAGAACACACAAGAGTCACCTTAGAAAGGAAATACATGAAAACACGCAAAAGCAAAAGAAAGCAACATGGGAAATTCCTCAAATTGAGAGATGTGTTTCCGGAGTAGCCGTATCCTACCACCTCTGACCTTTTGAGGAAATAAAGAAACCTTCAAAAAGGTGTGTTTCGAGAGTAAGAATACTCCGTAATCTACCACCTGGAACCTTTGAGGTACACACAAGATTTAAACATTAAGGAAAATCCTAGGAAATTAGAGGGGTGTCTCGAGAGTAAGAATACTCCGTACTCTACCCCCACCTATTCTAAGATTCATAAAGTTAAGTTTACATTAACCGGACTCCATTTTCGCTTGATTCCCCTTCCTTGCGACCAATCTATCTTAACCCCTGCTGGATCTTGTATTGAGATATATGACTGCAGTTTATCCAGTAGTTCATCAATAGTAGGAGCAGAAATAAGGAGTCTTCTGGAAAATGGAGAGATGAATCCCTGTTCCACAGCATAATCAAGAAAGGTTAACAAGCCATCAAAGAAATTGTTAACATTCAGAAGCCCAATAGGCTTAGTATGGAGATCTAGTTGAGCCCACGAGGTAATGTTAAAGATTTCTTCTAAGGTACCAAAACCTCCGGGCAGGGCTATAAAGGCATCAGAACCATATAGCATACAAGTTATGCGTTCATGGATGGATAAGGTTTGAACTTCATGCCCTCGTGTTTTTCCTGCAACATCTACCAAAGGGACAGGTATGACCCCCATTACTTTTGATTTCTCTGCAAGAGCAGATTGGGAAACACAACCCATTAGACCACTGCTACCACCCCCATACACAAGAGTGATACCTTTTTCCCCCAGTTTCTTTCCAAGATCTACGGCCGCTTCTAGATAACTGAAGCCTTTCCCCACTTTTGATCCACAAAATACACAAATAGTTTTGATCTGTCGAAGTTTTGGTGCTTCCATCTTTGATAGTATAGAAGAGAAAACTTACGAAGAAGATGTGATTTTGGGATGCCTGAACTATGAAATATGTTTGGCTATTTAAAGCCGGAAAAACTTACTGTTTTTCATTGATTCTGAAAAAGTAAAGATTTACTTTTGATAAAATCGGCCAACTTTTGACTGTTTTACCAAAGATATCACCTTTCGGTGATTTATTTCCAGCTTTATCAAACCTCGAGAAAGGAAAATATATTTATTTCCAGCTTTATCAAAACTCGAGAAAGGAAAATATATTTTATTTCCAAAACGCGTGAAAGAAAACAGCAAAATATTTTAAATGTGTATCAAGAGATTTACCTTATATCATTGATGAACTGCCAGAAGCCTCATTTTGTAAAACAGACTGGCAAACAGGATCTTTTGCTATTATATTTTGGAGACTATAACGATTTTTGTCCCCGTTAAACTGAGCGTATAAGGAGAAAAGTTCACGTTGCACATAACCACTTGGGTGCGTCTCAAGAGTCAGTCGAATATCATCCAAAGACTCCTTACTCAGTCCACCCTTTATGAATTTGATTTTATCATCCCGATTAGTAGAAGAATATCCTACTGTTTTGCAACGAGTATCACAGTTCCAACGAGCACATTTGTAGCAACCATTCAGCCTTTTTGCTCTTCGTTTCTTTGCGAAGGTGCTTTTGCCTAAACCAGGCATGTGCTTTGGAAATGTCATAGGTAATTCACCAGATAGTCGAACCTTTGCTTCGATCAACCAGCGAACATCTTCTGAAACACCATGAGCCATCAGCAACCTCAATCTTTCGAGTCTTATTCGATAAATTTTCCTCAGATCATTCATTGGAAGACTGGAATAATACTTGCGAATGTTTGTAAGAATGATATCCATGTTTTGATGGATCTAACCTCTTCCCAGCATGAACTATTTAAAAGCATTAAGGATCGGAGGAAATCCGCGTGATATTGATTCCAGCAAGAAAGCGCGGAATAGAATAATGGAAAAGAGGGAACAAGAGTTATGCGCCGTTTACTTTCTTGATAAAAGGAAGATTTGATGATGACGGGATTTGAGATATGGAATATTTTCTTGGATTTTGGGTACTGATATTTTGATATAATAATCAAGGTATAGAAATAATACGGGGATACGTGAAAGTGAAATAAGGACTGTATTGAATCAGGATTAATAAGTTTGTGCAAGTGAAAGGAATACCTTACGGGAAATGTTATGATATTTGAGTTAAGAATTTTAATTATTTGGGAGATATTTGTTTATTGAATTTTGCAGAAATTTTGGGTTACAAATATTGGAAAGATAAACTGATGATTATGTTGATATGTGAATAACATGTTTGGGTATATTACATAGAGAATATTCAGGTAATCGTTTTAATTATTTTGGGATATTTGGTGATAAGAAGAAATGACAAATTATTATGGTATGATATGTTAGTAAAGATTTATTGAAATTTTAGAGATATTAATACGAATATTTGAGGTTACATGATACGATGATAAGTGACAGGTTACATGAGTACTACAAGATATGATGAAATATCACATACGATTGGGAATTTTCATTTTGATTCAGAAGAATTTATGAGTAGACATATGTCTATTATTGATAGAAAAGTTCATGTCTTAAGAAAACAAATTGATGCATTTAGTCAAAGTCCAGTGGGTTAAATATGGTTGGGTTAAATATGGTAGCGATGATGCTACATAAGAAGAAGAAGAAGAGATTCTGATTAAGTGTTCAGAAATCATAAGATCAAGTAAGTTTAATTTCGAGGACGAAATTATTTTAAGGGGGTAAGTTTGTAGCGACCAAGAATTTTTACGCGATTAATAATTATTTTAATAGAAAATCGTGTCGCTACTATTTCACCCATTTTTATTAAGTTAACGCCACGACGTATTCGTATAGCCAAGTCAAGAAATAATCGAGATCGTTCGATTTTAAATTAAATTCCGAATTTCTAAAAATATCTCCATTCTCTTGATTTAAAGTATATTAAGTCCAAGTACTTAATTCAATGTTATCCCAATATTTATTTATACAAAAATTATTTTTATTATTGAAATTAAGAAAATATATGCAAGCATGAGAGGTTCCATTATATATAATAATTATGAGAATCTTAATTTAATAAATATGGAAAAGTATATGAATGGTTGATAAGACTCCATTATATGTAATCATGAAGAGCATAATATTTGTATAAATATGGAAAAGTATATGAATGGTTGATAAGACTCCATTATATGTAATCATGAAGAGCATAATATTTGTATAAATATGGAAAAGTATATGAATGGTTGATAAGATTCCATTATATGTAATCATGAAGAGCATAATATTTGTATAAATATGGAAAAGTATATGAATGGTTGATAAGACTCCATTATATGTAATCATGAAGAGCATAATATTTGTATAAATATGGAAAAGTATATGAATGGTTGATAAGACTCCATTATATGTAATCATGAAGAGCATAATATTTGTATAAATATGGAAAAGTATATGAATGGTGCTTTACTTTAAGAAAAGGATGTGTTAAAATTAATAGAATTGAATGATTATGTTTACAATATGCCAACTTTATACATCTATTTAAACCCATCTCTTTTACACACAACTCTACACATATACACTTATTTCCAATCTCTTGACAAAATCCACAAGTAAGAGAAATTCAAGGTGGTCAAGAAAGTTTTGGTCCATTTACTACTACACTTCATTTTAATCTTTTAAAAGGTAAGTATATCTTATGTTTTTATGAAAAGTAAATATGTTTTTATGAAAGGTAAATACACCTTATGTTTTTATGAAAAGTAAGTATGTTTTTATGACAAGTAAGTATATCTTATGTTTTTATGAAAAGTAAGTATGTTTTTATGAAAGGTAAATACACCTTATGTTTTTATGAAAAGTAAGTATGTTTTTATGACAAGTAAGTATATCTTATGTTTTTATGAAAAGTAAGTATGTTTTTATGAAAGGTAAATATACCTTATGTTTTTATGAAAAGTAAGTATGTTTTTATGACAAGTAAGTATATCTTATGTTTTTATGAAAAGTAAGTATGTTTTTATGAAAGGTAAATACACCTTATGTTTTTATGAAAAGTAAGTATGTTTTTATGACAAGTAAGTATATCTTATGTTTTTATGAAAAGTAAGTATGTTTTTATGAAAGGTAAATACACCTTATGTTTTTATGAAAAGTAAGTATGTTTTTATGACAAGTAAGTATATCTTATGTTTTTATGAAAAGTAAGTATGTTTTTATGAAAGGTAAATACACCTTATGTTTTTATGAAAAGTAAGTATGTTTTTATGACAAGTAAGTATATCTTATGTTTTTATGAAAAGTAAGTATGTTTTTATGAAAGGTAAATACACCTTATGTTTTTATGAAAAGTAAGTATATCTTATGTTTTTATGAAAATGTTTGGATCATTGCTATGAAATCAATCTCAAAAGATTGTTATGGGTTCCATATGATATGTTTATGATTATGCTAAGGGGACCGGAGTTTAGTAGCGCTACACATAAGAATTCTTGCCATTTAAGTTCGGTAAAATTCTTGTGTCTCCCTATGTTTATGAGTATTTCGATCCTATCCTATGTTATGATGAAAATGATCCATATGCTTTCAAAAGAAAATTTATGCTTGGTATACTTACTGGGATTTTATAAATCTCACTCCACGATATTTACCATTTTCAGATAATTGAAGGTTCGAGGCGGTCAACATGGAAGTGGCAAAAGTGGTTAAGATTGATGAGATAATTATGTTGAACTTTATGTAAGAAAATTATGTTCTATTTTTATTCACAAATAAAATTATGGGATTCTAATTATTCTTTTGAATAATTTTACATTTCTATTTAAGTCTCGATAATATGATATGAGTCACTTTTAGTGGCACTCGAATGGTCGAGAATTCGGGTCGTCACAGACCCGGAGCATGAAGCACATGAAGAACAAAACCCACTCCCACCTAGACACAGGGAGGCTTCTCCCGCAAGATCCGGAAATGTCTTCAGCCGAATAGGAGGGTTATTCAGGGGCCAACGACGGGGGCAAACGGACCCAGGTTGGCACAATGTCGCAGAGCCAAGAAATAGGCGGGAGCGATGCGCTGAAGAAGCCTTGTCGCATGGTCAAATGTATAGGGACCAACATGGTATGGGAGCAGAAAGGCTGGCATCAGCACATGAGCCTAGGAATAGGCAGGAAAGAAGAGCCGAAGCAGTTCGGACAAGATCTCGCAACGAGTTACCAACCCACGGAAGGCTAAACCACGGCCATGTTTTGCCACCACAAAGGCAAGAGTATGTTCCACCGCTCCACGACCAATACCATGGTCCAATGTATTCCGGTCACGATGAAAACAGTGAACTGCCCTCTTACGAGTTGGATGACGAAGAGGAAGTAAGTCCCTTCACAGAGGGCCTCCGTAGGTGCCCCATACCTCATGACTTTGAGATGCCAGAAATATCAAAATACTCTGGCTGAGGTGATCCTGATGATCACCTGTTAAATTACCGAGCCAGCATGGAAATAGCCGGAGCCACTCCGGCATTGAAATGTAAAGCCTTTGCATTAACCCTTGAGGGAAGTGCCATACGATGGTATAAAAAACTCCCTCTTGGAAGCATTCACAGTTGGAGAGATATGAAGACGGCTTTTAAAAATGGCTTTGTTTCCTCCAGGCCTGGCCAACTCCCGCTCCAACGCCTTCAGGATCTGAGGCAAGGAAGGGACGAGTCTCTGAAAAGTTACCTAGCTAGGTTTACTGAAGAGATGCATATCTGCGAAAATATCACAGAAGCGGAGATGTTTTCCGCTTTAAAAGGAGGGCTAGATATGACCAGCATGTTCTGGAGGGATGTCCGGAGAAGGAAACCAAGGGATTACAACACCTTCGTAGACCTGATGAAGGAAGAGATTGTATCGGAGGAAATGGCTAGGGCCAGAGATAATCATCCCCAAGGGAGATATAACATTGGATATTTCAATGAAGCGGACCTCAAGAAAGGAGGAAACAAGGATAGAGTCGACGGTAACCGAGGTGGCGCGCCTCGCCCATTTCCGGGGACAGGATCTAGCTTTGCCGCAGAAATCACGGAAGCTATCCCTCACTTGCACTCTAACACCCCTTCTCAAAATCCTCCCACGGTTTAAGGGAGAGTGGAAAGTGGCCGAAGTGGAAAGCAGCCCATGATTGGGGCTTACTGCGCCTATCACAGATATTACGGTCACGCAACGGAGGATTGCAGGGAAATCCACATGTTAGCTGACCAAAAGGCGCAGGGGAGAAGGGGAGGTGACTATCCCCCCGTCATAGGGAGAAATCAAAAAACTGGTGGTCAAAAGTTCAACCGAGCTGATAGGAGAGCTCCGTGGAAGAACTCAACTAAGGAAAGAATTGACAATCGTCAAAGAGACAAGAATAAGGGCCAGGATACCGCCTTGGCACATGCTAAAGATACACGGGAACCACCTGTGCATGTGGCCGACCTCCCCATTCGTGAAATCGACACAATACTGGGAGGCCCCCACCCAGGTGGGAGCACAAACAACTCCCAAAAGAGGTACATCAGAGAGGCCAAACAACTCGCCAACGTGAATTACCATATCCATTCACATCCTTTAGGGATGCCTCGGACAGAGCCAATCACATTCACCCAAGACGATGCCATTGGAGTACATTTCCCCCACAACGACGCATTGGTTATCAGGGTAGTGGTGGCTCGGAATGGGTTATCACGGATGATGGTTGATGATGGTGCCTCGGTAAATGTGATTTACGGGGTAACGTTCGATAAAATGGGGATCAGCACTCCCCTTATTCCGGTCCGGATCAAATATATGGATTCACGGGAGACAGCATAACCCCCAGAGGGTCCATAACCCTAATAACTGAGGTGGGGCAAGCACCAAATATTTTCAGAATCCCCATGGAATTTTTGGTTGTAGACAAAATACCCTCCTATCATGGCTCAATTGGGAGACCAGGTCTCATCGACTTGGGGGCTGCGACGCATACGAAATACATTTGCATGAAATTCCCCACGGAGCATGGCGTTGCAATTGTAAGGGGAAGCCAAACTGAGTCGCGGGCCTGTTACACTAACGCAATCCGAAAGTTTCAAGATCGAAGCTTGAACATGATTAGCGATGTAGCCATGGTCGAGGCTGCTCCAGACCCTGAAAGATTGGGTGGAGAGCTCTTTGAAAATAAGGACATCACGATGACACTAGAAGAAGACTTGGAAGATCTGGACCCAAGAATTTCAAGAGACAATTGCTCCACCTCGGCAGAAAGGCTAGAATGCTTCGACGTAGACCCACATGACCCAATCAAGGAATTGCAGATTGGGTTGGATTCACCAATTGAATACAAAGATCAATTGAAGAATTTCTTACTTAAAAATCTCGATGTATTCGCGTGGAAGCATGGCGACATGATTGGGATTGATCCTAAAGAGGCCTGCCACAGACTACAGATTGACCCTCGAAGCCCCGGGCATAGGCAGAAGAGAAGACCCATGAGTTCAGACAAATATGAGGCCTTGAAAGACGAGGTCACGAAGCTGTTGAAAAATGGCTTCATCAGAGAATCCCGCTATCCGAAGTGGGTATCAAACCCTGTGTTGGTACCAAAACACAATGGGAAATTGAGGGTATGTATTGATTTTTCAAACTTGAACCAGGCATGTCCAAAAGACAGTTTCCCACCGCCCCGGATCGATCAGTTGGTTGACTCAACAGCAGGGCATGAACAGATGAGCTTCATGGATGCCTAATCCGGGTACAATCAAATCCCCATGTGTGAATCGGACGGGAGCATACTTTGTTTATAACAGATAGAGGACTCTATTGCTACAAAGCAATGCCATTCGGCTTGAAAAATGCGGGAGCTACCTATCAAAGGCTGGTGAATCCCATGTTTTCAAAACAATTGGGAAACACCATGGAGGTGTATGTCGATGATATGTTGGTCAAAAGCATGGTCGCCGCGGATCATATCCACCATTTATCAGAGACCTTCGAGGTGTTGAGGAAATATCGAATGAAGCTCAATCTAGCGAAGTGTGCATTTGGGGCAGCGTCTGGGAAGTTTCTTGGATTCATGGTGAATAAGAGAGGAATCGAAGCTAATCCCGACAAAATCAACGCTTTGTTGAACATGCAATCGCCTCGAAGTCCAAAAGAAGTGCAAAGCTTAACGGGGAGAATTGCGGCTTTGAATCGATTAGTCTCCAAATCTACTGACAAATGCTCGCCATTTTTTAAGGTCTTGAAAGGGGGAAAGCAATTCCAGTGGACACCGGAATGTGAACAGGCTTTCGTCGACCTTAAAGCATCTTTGGGACGGCCCCCATTACTATCAAAGCCAAAGGCCGGCGAGCCTCTCTACTTGTATTTGGCTGTATCCAAAGAGGCTGTCAGCTCAGTGTTGATCAGAGAAGAGGATGGGAATCAGTTCCCAGTGTATTATGTGAGCAAAGCCATGATAGATGCGGAGACACGATACCCAGACATGGAGAAACTCACCCTCTCGTTACTCATAGCCTCTCGCAAACTTCATCCCTACTTTCAAGCACACTCAATACGCGTGCTCACCAACTTTCCCATGAGACAAGTGTTGCAAAAACCAGACGCATCTGGAAGGCTACTGAAATGCGCAATAGAAATTAGCCAGTTCGACCTACATTATACGCCTCGGACCGCTGTAAAGGGCCAAGCGCTGGCGGACTTTGTAGTTGAATTCACACATCCCCCTGAGGTTGAAATGGTAGATAACACGGATGACAGCCAAGATGACAGCCAAGAGTGGAAATTGTTCGTTGATGGGTCCTCGGCTGATGGGCAATCCGGCGCAGGCATATTGTTAGTAAGCCTAGAGGGGTTTAAATTACACCGCGCAATCCGCTTCGAATTCAAAGCCTCAAACAATGTTACCGAATACGAGGTGTTATTAGCTGGGTTAAGACTTGCGAAAGCCTTGAAGGTCAAATCCGTAGTGGCCAATAGCGATTCGCAGCTTGTTGTGAGCCAATTCAACGGACAATTTTCTGCCAAAGAACCTTCTATGGTCGCTTATTTGAAGAAAGTAAGAGATTTGGCTGTGCACTTCAGAAAAATGGAGTTGCAACACATCCCCAGAACAGAAAATTCCAACGCTGATGCGTTTTCCAAATTAGCAAGCAGCAGCGATTCAGAGTTACACAATCTAATTCCAGTTGAGCGCATGTTGACTTTGTCTATTGAGCCAGGACCGGAGATTTTGGCGATTGAAGAAGAGGGGTCCTGGATGAACCCCCTGGTCCCATATTTGAAGCACCAGACAGTGCCAAACGAGCTAGAGGCAGCTCAGAAATTACAAAAATATGCTGCAAATTTCCTGCTCTTGGATGATATACTTTATAAACGAAGCTACACCTCTCCGTTACTAAGATGTGTGGGGCCTGAGGAAGGTCGATATGTAATGAGAGAAACCCACGAGGGCATATGTGGCAACCATGCCGGGGCGTTGTCTCTAGCCCGGAAAGCCCTTAAACAGGGATATTTTTGGCCTACTATGCGAAAGGATTCCCATAACTTCGTTCGCAAATGCGATAAATGCCAAAGACATGCAACCATACCACATTAGCCACATCACAAGCTAACTGTGGTAACCAGCCCTTGGCCTTTTGCAAAATGGGGGGTTGATATTATTGGTCCTATGCCTAGAGGATCTGGTAACAATTGCTTTGCGATAGTAGCAATTGACTACTTCACCAAGTGGGTCGAAGCGGAACCTTTGATGAAGATCACCGAGGCCAACACCACCAAGTTCATTTGGAAAAATATCATATGCCGGTTCGGGATACCACATTCGCTGGTTAGGGACAATGCGAAACAGTTCAAAAACAGAAGCGTCGATGAGTTGTGTGACGATTTGGGAATTAAGAAGCTGTTCTCATCTCCACATCACCCACAGGCCAACAGACAGGTCGAAGCGGTGAACAAGACCATAAAAAATACCCTGAAAAGGAAGTTGGAATTCAGAAAGGGCGCATGGATAGATGAACTCCCACAGGTGTTATGGCCGCTTCGAACCACCTCGCACACCGCTACTGGTGAAACACCTTTCTCGCTGGCTTACGGAGCCGAGGCGGTATGCCCCGTTGAAATCGAAATCCCTTCACTTCGTCAAATTCATTATGACGAAGTTAGGAACGAGGAAGCGCAGAGGGCCAGTTTAGATTTCCTCATGGAAAAGCGGAATGATTCTCAAGTGGTAATGGCCAAATACCAGAAAAAGATGGCTTGATACTACAACAAAAGAGTAAAGAGCCGACGCTTTAATATTGGGGACTTGGTCCTCAAAAATGTTCTTCCTTCAACACAGGAGCCAGGAGTAGGGACTCTAGGTCCTAACTGGGAAGGCCCTTACAAGGTCGCTGCCGAGGTGGTACCCGGAACATACATAATTGAGGACTTGTCTGGAGTACCTCTATGTAATCCTTGGAACGCGGACCACCTTCACCGTTATTTCAGTAAAACTAAATTCCTCCTCTATGATTGTAACATTATCATATGATTTCAAAAATCGTGGGCGAGCTGCGCTAAAAATCACGCCAATCTCTATATTAGACAGACATAATGGATAAACGCACGTTCCGAAATTATTTTGGTCATGATGCCATATGTCCACGCTATGCATAAAAAATTGTTAAGAACAAGGGACTCTCATCAGGTTAAAGTACGATCACCGTGTAAGGATTGGGAGTTTTAGTACGATCAAAGGGAGTTCATACAAAAATTGTGTATACAAATCTTAAAAAGTATAACTTGGACGCGTGCAAATGTTTGACACAATCAAATCTCACTGGTAAACACAAAATGCTTCGAACCACTCAGATCTAAGGTATTGTACTCATTAACCGCCATTCGCCGCACAATATGTTTGGAATCATTCAAATTTAACCAAATATTGTCGTAAAAACCAAAATCCTTGGTGCGTTAAATTAGCACATACATACGGAGCGCTCTCTTGTGCGAAGCGATACTTTTACACATATATTCGGACAAAGCGTTTGCAAGACATATGTATACTGAATGCTGTGTGAATACGCGTAAAAGACAAACGTAAAAAATTCTTATGTTGTTTTGGTTGCAAAAACAACACGCCTCCGCCAGGCATGAACTTTGTTAAAAACGAGGGACTCCGGCGTATTTACACTGCGACATTAACAAAAGTTATCGCTCAAAAGTTGGTCAAAATCTGATCTAACCAGCAAACGTGAACGCATTAAGCTGGTTAAATCTGAGGGACTAGACATTTTAGACATTATAAACATTTTAGACATTTACAGACATTTACAATTTCCCACATATCATAATGCAATTACGGAGTATCCGCACTTGGAAATACTCATGCTTAAACAGTTAGAAGCAAATATGAATAAACTATTCCATTCATGAAAATGAGGCATGTACAAATCAAATGAAGGTTACATTTACAATATCAGGTGCCGGGGCACTTACAAAAAAGAAACGAGAAGAAGAAAACAAAAAACAAACTAAACTAACAAATGCAGAAGAGGATTATTGTGGAGGAGGGATATCTTCCAAGGAGCCCTTTTCAGATGCGTCCAGAGGATCCGCAGGAGCACCTTGAGGCTCGGGGTAAAAAGCCTCAATGGAGGACAGGTCCAATGTCGGAAAAGCTTCCTTCACGTCCCCCAAGGCCATCCTGGCCCCCAAGTTCCCGAAGACCCTCTGCATAGCCTCGTATTCTGGGGTATCTTCGAAAGTATCTTTGAAGCTCTGAACTGTCTTCGAAACTTCTTCACCCAGAACCTCCTTCACCCTAGCTGCAATAGTACGCTCCAAGGCCTCAGCAATTCTGGAGTCAATATGTTTCTCCAGGGAAGTATAATCCTTCTCAGCCTTCTTCCTAGCCTCCAGCTCCCTCCCCAGCTTTTCATTAATTGCTACCACCTCAGACTCCAGCTTCAACCTGGTTGCATTAGCACCGACCAGAGCCTCAGAGGTGATTGACTGGGCTCGGTTGGAATCATCTAGTTTTTTGCACAGAACCGCCACGTCTGATTCAGAAGACCGGAGATCATGCTTCAGTTTGTCATTGTCCTCTTGGAGGCGCTTCGCATTAGCCCTCTCTTCTGAAGAAGATTTGCCGGCTATGGACAGCTGGGCCTTGAGGTCATTGATTTCCTTGAGCATATTATCAGCGTGGCGAAAAGCAGTCTCAGCATCCCTTTTGTCCCGTTGAGCTACCTCCACGGAGGACTCTACCTCGTCAATGAGGGCCAGAGCTCTGGCGTTCATAGCCTTGGCAGCGAGCAGCTTCCGAGATGGAGTAGCACTGGAGGAAAAGGCGGCCCAACCCTCTGTCCAAAACTGCTCCGTAATTAAGGCAGCCCTAGCTGGTGGCGAACTGGGGGAGTCGAACAACGAAGGGCTGAAAGTGACATCTCTGGGGAGGATGCTAGTTTTGATATACTTGAGCTCTTCCGCCCCCCTCTGGTGTCACTTCGTAGGCCAAGCCTGGAATGGGCACAGAAGGCTCATCCTCCAGGTCTTCTATCATGGGAGGCGGAGGTGCAGAGGTTGATTCCTTGCCCCTACCTCTTCTGAGTCTCTTCAGAGGGGCGGGCTCCTCCTCAGGGGCATGTTCAGATATGTCCTCGGACGGAGGAGGCGGCACTGAGGCATCCTTAGCCTCCCTGTCTCTCTTAGACCCGCCCCTGTCAGACCTCTTTCCTTTCCCCTTTGGAAGGACTCCCTTAGGGTCGGCCTCCTTCTCTGTGTTAGGCTTCTGAGGGCCCACAGGAAGCAGAGTAAGCGGTGGCATTAGGGCTGGAAGAGGGCCCTGAAGTTGGGCCGTTGACGCCTCGGAGACCTCCTTTGCCACCCCGACTTGCAAGTTGGCCAATACCGCCTTTTGTTTCCTTTCCACTTCACTGCCATGGCGAAGTGAAGGGGGAATCTTCGTAGCCATGAGACCTTTCAGAGAAATATTTGGAAAATCCTTAGAACCTAGCAAGAAAAAGAGGGAAATGAGGCTACGAACAGAAAAAGCATGATATATAAAAGCAGTAACAAAGCGAACTCACCCATGGCTCGCATAAGACCGTGTTTAACGAATAGTTTGTTTTGTTGAATAACCCCTTGAAAGGTGCCCTTGTAAGTAAACAGACGCCTAACGGCCGTTAAATCCGCGTCAGGGAGTAGGCGTGCAAAAGTGTCCCTTGTCACAAATCGGAAACATGTTAAAAGCCAGCAAAGGAAGGTGAATGGAAAATAAAAACAAATGACACATGACACTCAAGGACACTAAAGCAAACGCAAGACTCACTAGGAATGGAAAGAGTTCGGGGAACAGAAATTTCTGGACAAGGGTCCACAGGAGAGCTCTGCCACTCCCCGGCAACCCAGAACCACTGGTTCCTCCAGTTCTTTATTGAGGTTGGGTGACTAGTGATAACTGGAGGATACAACCCCCTAGGAGACAAATAGTACCAATCCTTGACGTCCGACCTCACATCTCTCTCCCTTCTAACTGATTTCTTCAAGGTGTAGAGGGTATGAATGATGTACAGTGGGATGGGATGGTCAGGGTTGACCTCTTGCCACACCAGCCAAGTGCCCATTGCCTGTGTCCAGAAGTTGGGAGCCAGCTGGTAGGGACACAGGTTATAACTCCTAAGCAATGCCCTGAAGAAGGGGTGAAGGGGTAGCCTCATCCCGCAGGAAAGAGCATCGTAGCATATGGCAGCTTGACCTGGAGGAGGGCTGTAAGGTCGGCAAGAAGATGAGGGATGCACCAATTGAACCCCTTCTGGAATTCTGAATTTTGCTGGAGCCCCAGCTAAGTCAATCCTTCGGATTTCAGTGGCAACCTCGCTGCTCTCCCATGACTCTGGGTTTGGATCAGGATCAACGTGATAGCCTGAAGCTTTGTTGATCTGGTCGACCCAACCCTCCACTTGGGCAACCTCCTCTGCAGACAAACCCAATCCTTCCCTATGAGCCCTAAACAGTGCTCTAACGATTAAGCCAAGGTCCTAGTGACCAGAAGAAGAGCTGGCCGCCTCTTCTCTCCTCAGATCCCTGTCTCGTTTGCTCCGAAGCTCTGCCAAAGATGCCTCTTCCTCGGATGACAGATGAGCCATGTAGGTCTGATGTTTATCTTCTTCGCTGTCAGAATCACTCAAATAGATTATGCTACTATTTTTCCTATTTCTCCTCTTAACCTGCTCCCTAAAGAAGCGGGAACTAAAAACCGATAAAGAGATGGGGCAGAAGCTTCTGACGGGAACCGTCATTGCTAACATTTCCTGTGAACCTGTTCCCCCAACTCTTTCCATTTTTTCTTTTGTTTTAAAGGTGGGTCAGACTCAACGAAAGAAAAACAAGGTGCAAAAAAACAAAATTTTCAAACCCACAACGAGAAACTAAAAATAGAAAAGTTTCGCATATACAGAGACCAAGAGGTTTACCTTCAGGTGACGAATGCGTGAAATTGTGCACTGGGAATGGAGAACTCGCCGGTAAAGAAACTGTGGAACAGTAAAGGCGGACGCTGAGGAGAAGACTTGAAACTTGCAAGAAAGAGAGAAACGGAGCAAGCTTTCGCCAGGGTATTGCTGCAAAAGACTCTTAGAAAGTGGTAAAAAGGGAAAATAATGAAATGAAGAAGGATTTATAGGGATCCCAACTATCTAGATTCAGTGATCTTTGTGAGTCGTATGATTAATGTGGTTAACCCATGCTTCTTGGAGAATGGGCTAATCAAAGCACCAACCGTCAAAGGGAGGGACAAAACCGTTCGCTACCACAGTGAATACCACGCGCAGGGAGATACTACTCCCCTCCCATTTTATATATATATTTCTTGGAAATAGGTACCAATCGCCCCTCTGAATGAAATGCGCTGCCTAAGAAGCGCGTTAGTACGGTCCCGGCTCCCATTTAGGAGGTAAAATCCGAGGCATAAGATCGGCTATAATATGGATCCGAACCTTACATAAGAAATATCATTATTGACTCCCTAAAAAGTTAAATGCTGGGAAATTATGGAAAATCCTACACGACCATGAATGATCCCTTCGGATTTGAGGGACTAGTGTTGCATCAGGGCCCAAAAAAAGGTACCGTGATCTACCAGCGAAGGCCCAATAGTGGCCCAAGGGACCTTAACCCACGGCTAAGGCCTAAAATGTCACTTTGGGATGAATGCCGAGGTGGTACGCCAAGCAAACCTCTTTAGCCGACCTGGTTAATGCCTAGCCGATGTGCTTTATGCTCAGCCGGGGCGCTTTATGACGGTGACCAGAAGAGAGATCGAGTCAGTGATGGGACACCGCCTTTACCAAGACGTGACAGGCGCCCATCCCCTACGAAATGTAGCAATGATTACGGTTGAAAAGCAAGGTTGTCACATCCATGAACTAGGGTGATGACAAGTGTAAAGTACGCCACGTGTCGTGATCAGAGACAAGAAGTTCCTCTATAAATGAAGCACAATTATCTCCAAGTTAAGGGTTAGCATTTTTACTCTCTTAACTGAATATTTACTCTCACTCCCTTTTCTCTCTTTTACGCACTTATATTTCCCGCACTCAAATTATATTTGCTTGACATGGGCACTGACTTAGGCATCGGAGTGCAAACGGGAGCCACCTCGGCCCCCTTTGCAAACTGATTGTTTGTCACAGTGCGCAGGAGATCCACGTGTTCAAGAGGGAGGAGCTGAGACGTGTTGGTCCAAGGTCCAGCCGGATTTTGTGGTCAACAGGACCTATTTGAAAGAAATATGAAAATTTGGGGACTAAATTGCTCAAGATTAAAAGATGAAGGACTTAATGGCAATAACGGAAGGGACTAAACTGCAAAATCACCCTCCAGTTGAGCCACGCGAACGCGTGGCTCGAACCGAGTCGCGAACGCGACTCAGACCTCAAAACGGACCCGAGGCCAAGATTGGCCTCGGATTTGCACTGCGCGACTTTAAAATTAAAAAAAGAAAAAGAAAAAAACTGTCCGGGCTGGACCGGGTCAACCCGATCGACCCGGTTCGGCCCAGAATGTTGAAATACGCGGATCTTGATGAATTTTAGGGTTTTTGAGCCATTTTGAGGTTGTTTAAATATAAAAAAATCCTCATTTTTGGCTTATCAAGTAAGTCTTGCCCCCTTTTTTCAATTTTTCTTAACATTTACTTTTTTAATGCAATTTTCAAGTAATGTTTTTATGATTTAATAATGTTTTCTTATATTTAAATATTTTGTTGTTGTTTAAACTTTTGATTATTGTTATTTTCTCACATTTTCATCAAGAATGTCATTTACTTCTTGTGAATTTAATGTTTTGTGCTTGAGTTGTTGAAGACATTAATGGTTGATGGAAGAACTTGGTTTGAAGTGAAGAAATCTTAGGTTTTCACTTCAAGAACTTTACAAAAAGTGGGAGTTTTCTTTATTCTCTTGTTTTTAATCTTTATTTTGAGTATTATTTATATGTTTATATTATTTGTTAAATGTTATTTTTAGTTTATTTTGGGTTAATATTATTGTGTTGGAATTTTTAATTAAGTATAAGGTTATTTAAGCATAGTAGGTTGTTTTTGGATTGTGGGTGTTTATTTTATGTATTTATGATTATGAATGTTTTTTTATGTTTTTGTAACTTTTAAATATTTGTTATTATGTTAGGTTATTATTGGAATTCACTATACATGTTAGGTTAAATTTAGAATTTCTCATGTAATTTGGTTAATTGATTAACTACGACTAATTGATGTTTGAAAGGAGAGACTAGTGTAGTATTAATAACTAAATTTACCTTGTCTTATGTTTTCTAGCTTATTTTAATCACCAAGTTCTAGTTGACATTAATTTACTTTGGATAATTAGTTTTAATTCTAACTTTTATATTTTGTTACTCATTTGCTTTAGTTAACTAGTTTTCATAATGTCATATTTCATATTTATGTCACTTAGTTAGTAATTCATCACCAAACTAAAATTTTATGTTACTTGACTTTTCTTTTAAAATGAAATCAACAAGTTTAGTTACAAATTAACCAATCCTCGTGGGTACGATATCCTGGAATTTTCGAGTTTACTACTTGAACACGAACCATGTACTTGCGGTATACGATTTTAGCGAACACTTTTAATTTTCCGTCATCCCTTATTTTGTCTTTTACTTTTTATTGCTTTTTTTGTTTAGTCAATTTTGAGGGTACAAAAGAAATCATGATAACAATCTTGATATGGATGTAAAGTTCTTACATAATGCTTTACTACATTATTTTCAAATTACAAGTCATTAATCATAGAAAATGTTATAACTGTTTAAAATGTTCAATTAACAACGTATTTTAATTTTTTACAAGTCAATTTTCGTCTTATTATCGACATATACATTCTAGGCAAAACTAAGTTTTAATGTAATACTTAGAAAAGCTCATAAAAACTACAAACTTGTTTTTGTTAAAAATATATAACGATAATCAAAATAAGACGATTGTACATCCAAAAATGATCACTCACTTTTTAAAATCCATGTGGGAATCGATTCTCAAAAATCTATTTTTCGATTTTCCGTTTATATGTTAACTTTCAATATTTAAAATAATGCATACTTTAGATAACACATGAGTTCTTCATATACTACTCTAATAACTCTCAAAATCAACAAATTAGTCTTTAAAATTATATAACAGTTGGAGAATTATAATTTAACAAAATATTAGGTAGCGTTCTGTTTGTATTTTATTTTGTATTTTCATTTTCGAAAATGTTTTGTGTTTTGTGTTTTCATTTTTGTTTTCAAATTTGCTGAAAACGCGTTTGGTTTGTCATTTCTGAAAACTGTTTTTGAAAATGAAAAGCTGGAAAACACGTTCTGTTTGAAATTTTGTAGAACACTATTTAAACTATTTTTAATTAATTTGCTTGCAGAATACTACTAACTCCAACTTAAATTTCATTTCACAATACACTAAAAATATGGTTACATGCAACACACTAATGTGAGCATTAAGAGTCTATATTAACACAACTTGGTCAGGTTCGGGACTTGAGAAAGCTCTACTTCTATTAAAATTCAGAAAATGCAAGTTCTTTCAAAACCACTAGAGTCCATTTATCATTGCATTTTTTGAAATATAACAACAAGAATTCTCATTTAATTTTTTTTTGTAATGTTGATATTGAATTCAATAAAACTTTATTTAAACTAAGTTCCAAGTTAGGATAATTCTAAAAAAAAAAAAAAAAAAAAAAAAAAATTATTTAGGCTTAGTTCCAAGCTAGGATATTTCTAAAAAAAATAATAAAAAAATAAAAAAAATAAAAACTTTATATTAAGCTTAGTTCTAAGTTAAGATAATTCTATTAAAAAAAAAAAAAATTCCCAAAACGCGTTTTCCGCGTTTTGGACATTTTTTGTCGAAATACACACAAAACGGTTTATCGATCCCACAAGGATTGTCTATTTTAACTACACTCTAGTATAATTAATTTTAACAAGAAACACACACAATAAAGATTTGTTTGGGAATGTTCTCGTACTAGAATAAAAATTGCAATTGTAAATAAATAACTAGAAAAATGATGATGAATAGATAATAAAGGAGTGTTGGGATTCTTGATTCCACTTGACCATTACCTAATTGAATTATCACAAGCACATAGAAATGCAATTCATTAATCATGTTAGACCCGATTTTCCAAGCTTAGTCAATTACCTCTCTCGAGTGAAATCAACCATAATTAGTGGCATTAACCTACTATATCTCTATGTCGATTAAAAACACACCAATTGCATTAAACCTATGTGAAAATAGCTCAATGGGTCATCTAAGGTTTTAGGTATATCTCTATCCTAAACAAGAACCTAGAGCAAATATTGTATTGATCTAGAATACACAACAATTTCTCAATAATTACACATCCCATGAAACCTAAGCATAAATATGACCACAATAAATGCTAGTCAATAAATAAAACAATAAATGCACAAGATAATAAAAAGCTTAAATTCTTAATACAAGCATTAAAATCACTTAAGCTAGGTCAAGCTTCATCAATAACCCCAACACAAAATAGTTTAGCCCATAGTGAAATAACAATAAAATTCAAGAATTAAATACATCATTTCGACTATGAAGTAAAGTAAATAGAGAAATATGAAGATTAAGCAAAAACACTTCCCTTCACCAATGATTTTTGCTTCAAAATATCACTATTCTTCCACGAAAATGTTGGTATTTCTCCCCAAAATCAATATTCATCAACAAACTATACAACTTACAAGAGAAATTACAAGATAAAAAGAGATAAAAAAAAGAGAAAGGGAGAGCTAGGGTTTTCTTAACTTGAAAAGAGGAAGGATTCCTTCAAAATTTTCCCAAAACCACCTCAAAACCCCCCAAAAATCGCTAGATCCGCGTATAATAGCATTTGGGCCGAACCGGGTCGCACCGGGTCGGCCCAGATTATCGCCCAATATTTTGACCACGCGATCGCGTGGTTGACTGCCTCGTGATCGCGTGGTTCATCTGGCAGATCCGTCTTTCAATGATCAACAATTGGGTCCTCCAACTTTCAGTGTAGATCAACTTGATCCCCAAAGTTTCTGATCTCTTTCAGTTGAGCCCTTTCAAAAGTGCATTTGAATCCGTCAACTTTAAAAACTTGCAATTTAGTCCTTTGATCAATTGTACATGCGATCCACCACTTTTCGGGAGTGACAATTTGGTCCCCAAACTTTGACTCTTTTCTCCTCAATTTCTTCGATTATTCATTCATTTAGCTCCTTTCTCGTGCTTTCTCTATGAAGTTGATTGTTGAGTCTATTTAACCACAAAATATGCACAATTAAATAGATATTTGTCCAAATTACTCAAAAAGTGCCACCAAAAATATATGAAATGTGCATGTAAAATGCACTCAACAAATACCCCCAAACTTGAACTCTTGCTCGTCCCGAGCAAGAATATTTACATGCATCTACAAAAAGTGACAACATGATCAACAATGCTAGATACTTGCAATCTTCCATAAGTGTGAAATTGCATAATTAATTCACAAATTATGTTCCCAAATAATGCTACAAAAATGAGTTTGGCTTATCCGATGTTCGATCGGTGCGTGTGTGCATAGCCACTGTCAATCGTCAATGAGATTCAATAATGTTGATGAGTAAAGAGGTTTCAAGTCAAAACTATCCCACCAATAGCTCGAGGGGTGCCATAGCGAGTAAAAATATTTTTCTTTAAAAAATTCACCACCACTCGAGCATCATTTGTGGGGAGTGCCACCGCTTCTACCCACTTGGACACATAGTCTACCGCAACTAAAATGTATTGATTAGAAAAGGAATATGGAAAAGGTCCCATGAAATCAATACCCCAAACATCAAATATCTCCACTTCTAAAATAGAATTCAAGAGCATTTCATTTCGGTTAGAGATATTACCCAAGCGTTGGCATCGGTCACATTTGGACACAAGTGTGTGAGCATCCTTGAACAAAGTGGACCAATAAAATCCCGACTGAAGAACCTTTGATGTAGTTTTCACGGCACCAAAATGGCCTCCATAAGGCGATGAGTGACATTGCTCAAGAATCTTCTCCATCTCCTCCTCGAGCACACACCTTCTCATGATTTGATCCGGACCCCTTTTGAACAACAACGGGTCATCCCAAAAATAGTGCTTGATATCCGCAAAGAACTTCTTCCTTTGTTGATAAGAGCGGTCCGGGGGAGTGATGCCACTTGCAAGAAAATTCACTTGGTCCGCATACCATGGCACACTAGCAGCTTGTAGAAGATCCATGATTTGGAAAATTTGCTCATCCGAGAATACCTCACTTATCTCTTCATCCAAAAATTCCTCGTTTTCTCAAGTCTAGATAAGTGATCGGCTACAAGATTCTCCGTCCCCTTCTTGTCACGAATCTCCAAATCAAACTCTTGGAGGAGAAGAACCCATCTAATTAATCGCAGCTTGGCATCCTTCTTTGCCAACAAATACTTGAGGGCCGAGTGGTCGGTATACACAATCACCTTGGAGCCAATAAGATATGACAGAAACTTATCAAAGGCAAAGACCACCGCTAGCATTTCCTTCTTAGTAGTAGCATAATTCAATTGAGCATCGGTCAATGTTCTACTAGCATAGTAGATGACATGCAAGATTTTGTCCTTCCTTTGGCCTAACACCGCCCCCACGGCATAATCACTTGCATCACACATGAGTTCAAAAGGTAAACTCCAATCCGGAGCCATAATAATAGGTGCAGTGATAAGTTTCTCTTTAAGAGTGTTAAAAGCTTGAAGAAACTCTTTAGAGAAATCAAATGTTGCACTCTTCTCAAGTAATGAAGACAGTGGCTTTGTGATTTTTGAGAAATCTTTGATAAACCTCCTATAAAATCCTGCATGCCCCAAGAAGTTTCTTATACCCTTTACCGAGGTTGGGGGAGGTAAGTTTTTGATAACTTGAGTTTTTGCCTTATCAACCTCAATCCCCTCACTTGAAATCCGGTGCTCAAGAACTATCCCCTCACGAACCATGAAATGACATTTTTCCCAATTTAAAACCAAATTGGTATCCTCACATCTTTTTAGCACCATTCTCAAATTATTCAAACAATCATCAAATGAAGTACCAAAAACTGAGAAGTCATCTATAAACACCTCAATAAATTTCTCCACCATGTCAGAGAAAATAACCATCATGCACCGTTGAAAAGTGGCGGGGGCATTGCAAAGACCGAAGGGCATCCTCCTATATGCAAAAGTTCCATATGGGCATGTGAATGTTGTCTTTTCTTGATCCTCTGGGGCTATAGGAATTTGATTATAGCCCGAATACTCATCTAGAAAGCAACAATGAGAGTGACCCGCCAATCGCTCAAGCATTTGATCGATGAATGGAAGGGGAAAATGATCCTTCCTAGTAGCATTGTTGAGCTTGCGATAATCAATGCAAACTCTCCACCCCGTCATTGGCCTCGTTGGAATACGCTCATTATTCTCATTCTCCACCACCGTTACACCTCCTTTCTTCGGCACTACTTGCACCGGGCTCACCCATGCACTATCCGAGATTGGATAGATAATATCCGCATCAAGCCATTTCACCACTTCCTTCATGTTAGGATTTAACCGACGTTGATGCTCCACTGAAGGTTTGAAATCATCTTCCATAAGAATTTTATGCATGCATAACGAAGGGCAAATACCTCGAATATCCGAGATGGTCCATCCAATAGCCTCCTTGTGCTCCCTCAATACCCGAAGCAATTTATCTTCTTCCACCTTATTCAATAAATTAGAAATAATGACCAGAAGGGTAGAAGATTCCCCAAGTAAGCATACCTCAAATGAGAAGGAAGAGGCTTTTGCTCGAGGGTAGGTGCCTTCTCGAGAGATGGTAGGGGTGGTGAAGAACTCTTTTTCAACTCCTCAAAGTAGGGGGCCCTCTTGTGTTGATATTGTAGTGATGCCTCCAAATAATGAGTCATTTGTTCAACTTCATGATCATCATCCTCAATAGTCAAGGAGTGGGCAATGCAAGACTCCAATGGATCCTTAGAAATCCCACGGTTGAAGGAGTTTACCACAAGATGATCAATTACATCCACCCGAAAGCATGAATTTGACTCCGAAGGATATTTAATGGCCTTCAACACATTGAAGGTGACTTGCTCATCTTGCACCCTCAAAATCAATTGCCCTTCTTGCACATCAATAAGTGCTCTCCCGGTTGCTAGAAATGGCCTTCCCAATATGATTGGAATGTCATGATCTTCCTCCATGTCTAGAATAATGAAATCCGCCGAAAAGATGAATTTATCCACCTTCACAAGAACATCCTCAATGATCCCCCGAGGATATTTGATGGACCTATCCACCAATTGTAGAGACACGGTGGTTGCTTTAGCTTCTCCCAATTCCAATTTCCTGAAAATGGACAAAGACATCAAATTAATGCTAGCACCAAGATCACATAAAGCTTTACTAAAATTAACATCACCAATAGTGCATGAAATAGTAAAACTCCCTGGATCTTTAATTTTTGGAGGAAGCTTGTTTTGAATGATGGCACTACATTCCTCAGTTAGCATCACCGTCTCATGCTCTTCAAGCCTCCTTTTGTTGGATAGAATATCCTTCATGAACTTGGCATAGCTTGGCATTTGAGCTAATGCATCGACGAAAGGAATGTTGATGTGTAGCTTCTTGAACAATTCCAAAAATTTTCCAAATTGACTGTCGAGCTTTTGCTTTTGCAACCTTTGAGGAAAGGGAATATGAGGCACATAAGCCTTGATCGGTGTTGGTGCCTTTGATGTGGATGCTTTCGGCTCACTTTCCTTCGGCACTTCAACAATTTTTTCGGATGCTTGACTAGGCTCATTTTCTTCAATGGGAGCCTTGTTTGATTGAGTTGTTGGTTGTGGGGCCGTGATCTCGGGCAATTGCACCCCGCTCCTTGTTGTAATAGCTTGAACATTCTCCCTAGGATTTGTCTCGATGTTGCTAGGCAAAGCTCCTTGTTGCCTTTCCGAGAGAAGTTTAGCTATTTGGCCCACTTGCTTCTCCAAGTTTTTCAAAGAGACATCATTGCGTTCTTGATATTACAATTGATGATTTGCTAGCTTGGTGATAGCCTCTTCCCATCCCTCTTTATTCTCTTGTGGCTTTGGATTCAACACATTGTGATTGTTGCCATAAGATAGATTAGGATGATTTCTCCAACCGGGATTGTATGTGGGAGCATATGGATTGAACCCTTGGCGTTGAAAATTTTGAGCATAAGCAACTTGCTCGGTAGATGAAGAACTACTTGCCACCAATGGACACATAGAACTTTGATGATTAGCTCCACATATATCACATACCGGACCGGTTTGAACCATATTAACGGGCCGGGAGGTTGAAGTAGATAACCCTTCCACTTTCTTGGCTAAGGAATCAATCTTTGACAAGACAAGTGCATAATCATCACCCCCTCGTGCACCACTAGAACTCCTTGGTGCACTTCTATCCGGCCACATTGCACTTTGTTCACTCATGATCTCAAACAAATCATAAGCCTCCCGAATGCTCTTTGTCTTGATGGACCCATTAGAGGATGAATCCACATTTGAACGGCAAGGAGGAGTTAACCCGGCATAGAAGTGGTTGACTTGTTGCCCCAATGTAATCCCATGATTTGGGCACTTCCTAAGCATATCTTTGAATCTCTTCCAAGCTTCATGAAAGCTCTCCATCTCGAATTGTTGAAATGTAGTAATATCATGCTTGAGTTTAGCAACTCTAGATGGTGGGAAAAATTTTGTAGTGAACCTTTGGACAAACTCCACCCAAGTTGTGATGCTCCCTGGAGGCAAAGTGTCAAGCCATTCTCTTGCTTTATCTTTCAATGTATGTACAAATAACCTCATCCGGATTGCCTCCACATTCACACCCTCATAGTTGAAGTTGCTACAAATCTCTAGGAACTGTTCCACATGGGCATGTGGATTTTCATCGGTCCTCCCAAAGAATGAGATGGTGTTGGAGAATAAATTGATGACATTCGGCCGAAGTTGGAAATTTGGATGATTGTAGGAGGGATAGACAATGCTTGATTGATTCTCGACAATAGGAGGGTTCATGAAATCTCCGAAAAGCATGTTTTCTTCATTAACAATAGGCTCTTGAGCTCTAGCCGCTTGAGGAACAAAACCGGGTGGGATTCCACCCCTTGGAGGAATTGCAGCTGGAGCATCAAGCTCGATGTTAACTCTTTCTCCTTCCATCCAGTAAGAAGTTGTCTCCTAGCTTCCCGTTGTTCCCTTAACCTACGTCGAAAAGTCCCCTCGATATCCGGATCTATTTCAACTAGATCAAGACTTCTACTTCGACCTATGCACAATTAACAACCTAGAACAACACAAGAAATTAGAAGATTTCTTACATAAAACAAAACAAAAGAAAGTTCGTACAAGAAATAAAAGTAACCAATAGTTAAAACTAATATCAACTAAAATGTAATTTAAATAGAAACAATCCCCGGCAACGGCGCCAAAAACTTGTTCGCTAGAAACACACCGCAAGTGCATGAGTGGCATACAAGTAATAGTGGACTAATTGAGTCCGGTTTATCGATCCCACAAGGATTGTCTATTTAAACTACACTCTAGTATAATTAATTTTAACAAGAAACACACACAATAAAGATTTGTTTGGGAATGTTCTCGTACTAGAATAAAAATTGCAATTGTAAATAAATAACTAGAAAAATGATGATGAATAGATGATAAATGAGTGTTGGGATTCTTGATTCCACTTGACCATTACCTAATTGAATTATCACAAGCACATAGAAATGCAATTCATTAATCATGTTAGACCCGATTTTCCAAGCTTAGTCAATTACCTCTGTCGAGTGAAATCAACCCTAATTAGTGGCATTAACCTACTATATCTCTATGTCGATTAAAAACACACCAATTGCATTAAACCTATGTGAAAATAGCTCAATGGGTCATCTAGGGTTTTAGGTATATCTCTATCCTAAACAAGAATTTAGAGCAAATATTGTATTGATCTAGAATACACAACAATTTCTCAATAATTGCACATCCCATGAAACCTAAGTATAAATGTGGCCTCAATAAATGCTAGTCAATAAATACAACAATAAATGCACAAGATAATAAAAAGCTTAAATTCTTAATACAAGCATTAAAATCACTTAAGCTAGGTCAAGCTTCATCAATAACCCCAACACAAAATAATTTAGCCCATAGTGAAATAACAATAAAATTTAAGAATTAAATACATCATTTCGACTATGAAGTAAAGTAAATAGAGAAATATGAAGATTAAGCAAAAACACTTCCCTTCACCAATGATTCTTGCTTCAAAATATCACTATTCTTCCACAATAATGTTGGTATTTCTCCCCAAAATCAATATTCATCAACAAACTATACAACTTACAAGAGAAATTACAAGATAAAAAGAGATAAAATAAAAGAGAAAGGGAGAGCTAGGGTTTTCTTGACTTGAAAAGAGGAAGGATTCCTTCAAAATTTTCCCAAAACCACCTCAAAACCTCCCAAAAATTACTAGATCCGCGTATAACAGCATTTGGGCCGAACCGGGTCGCACCAGGTTGGCCCAGATTATCGCCCAATATTTTGACCACGCGATCGCGTGGTTGACTGCCTCGCGATCGCGTGGTTCATCTGACAGCTCTGTCTTTCAATGATCAACAATTGGGTCCTCCAACTTTCAGTGTAGATCAACTTGATCCCCAAAGTTTCTGATCTCTTTCAGTTGAGCCCTTTCAAAAGTGCATTTGAATCCGTCAACTTTAGAAACATGCAATTTAGTCCTTTGATCAATTGTACATGCGATCCACCACTTTTCGGGAGTGACAATTTGGTCCCCAAACTTTGACTCTTTGAAGGATTTGACTCTTTTCTCCTCAATTTCTTCGATTATTCATTCATTTAGCTCCTTTCTCGTGCTTTCTCTATGAAGTTGATTGTTGAGTCTATTTAACCACAAAATATGCACAATTAAATAGATATTTGTCCAAATTACTCAAAAAGTGCCACAAAAAATATATGAAATGTGCATGTAAAATGCACTCAACAATTACTTTTAATTATTTATGTGCAATAATATTATTATACATAATAACAGACACTACTTGAGCTAGACTAGTAATGTGTCTATGTATAAAATCATTGTATGACGAGTCAATTTTCGTCTTATTATCGACATATACACTCTAGACAAAACTAAGTTTTAATGTATCACTTAGAAAGCTCATAAAAACTACAAACTTGTTTTTGTCAAAAATATATAACAATAGTCAAAATAAGATGATGGTACATCTAAGAATGATCACTCACTTTTTAAAATCCTAGTGGGAATCGATTCTTAAAAATCTATTTTTCGATTTTCTGTTTATGTGTTAACTTTCAATATTTAAAATAATGCATACTTTAGATAAACATGAATTTTTAATATACTACTCTAATAACTCTCAAAATCTACAAATTAGTCTTTAAAATTATATAACAATTGGAGAATTATAATTTAACAAAATATTACTTTTAATTATTTATGTGCAATAATATTATTATTATACATAATTACAGACACTACTTGAGCTAGACTAGTAATGTGTCTATGTATAAAATCATTGGATTAAGAACAATGTTCTAAAAAGTGCAAAGCGTGGTGAAGCGTCTATGTCAAACTTCAAGCTTAAGCGTGTCTAAGCGCGAAAAAGCCCAACATTGAGCGAACGAAGCACGAATCGTGAAGGCCAAGTTTCAAGTTTAAGCGCGCTTAAGCATAAGCGTAAACGAACTTATGAGACCGGGGGGGGGGGGGGGGGGGTAGTTTCTGAAGCTGGGTAAAATCATACAGAGCTCCAAATGCAATTCACAGGTTCTTGAAATGTACACATAATTCTCATCAGTCTTGGAATCATCACCAAAATTCTGATCAAGGGATGAACAGATAAATTTCTACAATGGGGGGAGTTTCTGAAGCTGGGTAAAATTATACGGAGCTCCAAATGCAATTCACAAGTTCTTGAAATGTACACATAATTCTCATCAGTCTT
Organism: Ligustrum vulgare; assembly: GCA_963555705.1. Taxonomy (NCBI): domain Eukaryota; kingdom Viridiplantae; phylum Streptophyta; class Magnoliopsida; order Lamiales; family Oleaceae; genus Ligustrum; species Ligustrum vulgare. The sequence goes on from OY743190.1 coordinate 13,142,319, forward strand.
GGAATCATCACCAAAATTCTGATCAAGGGATGAACAGATAAATTTCTACAATAAATTGATGAAGATTTTCTGCAAAAATGATGGAAATCTCATATAGTCCATGTGTTGCCTCTATTATAAACAATACATATTTTTCTCTCACTTTCTTTTAATCTTACATTTATCAATATATAATACTACACATAAATTCATAAAAAATTCTCTATCTTTAACCATACGTTCTCTTAAAAATTACAATTCAAAAAACTATTTTTTAAATAAATTCTTTAAAATCAATATCAAACAAGTGCATAAAAACATGTACCAAATCAAATGTGTCTTGGAGTTCCAAACATTCACCACCTTTAAAGATAACACCCTCTTTCAGCCAAGGAAAATCGATAACTCCACCCTGTTTTCACTGGTTTCTTGTTTTTCTTCTCATTCTTCTCTTGTTCTCTCTCTCTCTCTCCATCGATTCAATATCTTGAAAACACAAAAACTGAACAACGTTGGACAATTGCTACATATATAAATGAATAAAACAGTCTGGTTTGGTTCTCACATAATATGTGATTTGGAGCTAAATCAAACCATTTTTATCCACACAAAAATAGTACTCTTTCCGTCTCGTGAAGATAGACTTTTATTTCTTATTTGTCCGTCTCAAATTAGATGTCACTTTCCTTATTGAAAACCTAAGGTGACGTTTTGTTTGTATTTTATTTTGTATTTTCATTTTCGAAAATGTTTTGTGTTTCCTGTTTTTATTTTTGTTTTCAAATTTGCTGAAAACGCGTTTGATTTGTCATTCTGAAAACTTTTTTTGAAAATGAAAAGTTGAAAAACACGTTCTGTTTAAAATTTTACAGAATACTAATTAAACTATTTTTAATTAATTTGCTTGCAGAATACTATTGATTCAAACTCAAATTTCTTTTCACAATATACTGAAAATATGGTTACATACAACACACTAATGTGAGCATTAAAAGTCTATATTAACACAGCTTGGTCAGGTTGATTTGAGGAAGCTCTAGTTCTATTAAAATTCAGAAAATGCAAGTTCTGTCAAAATTAACAGAGTCCATTTATCAAAGTATTTTTGAAATATAATAACAAGAATTCTCACTTAATTTTTTTTTGTAATGTTGATATTGAATTCAATAAAATTTTATTTAAGCTTAGTTCCAAGTTAGGATAATTCTCAAAAAAAAAAAAAAAAAAACTTTATTTAAGCTTAGTTCCAAGTTAGGATAATTCTCCTTAAGAAAAAAAAAAAAACTTTATTTAGGCTTAGTTCCAAGTTAGGATAATTCTATATAAAAAAAAAAACGCATTTTCCGTGTTTTGAACATTTTTTTGTTGAAATATACATTTGGACGTTTTGTGTACAAATTTTTTTTTTTTCCGTTTTCCAAAATGCGTTTTCGAAAATGATGAAGAGAACGCGTTTTTATCGTTTTCGAAAATAAAAATAGAAAACGACCTCAAAACAGCAAAGAAAACAAGGCCTAAATATTTTAAAGTTTTCTAATTTTCCCTTATTTAATGTTCACGGTTATCGACAAATATAAACTAATTATATTTATTCAATTGTTTAATGTTGGAATATATTAGATAAAATGTAAAAAAAAATAATTATACTTTAAACTATATTAATTACATTTTTTTTTAATTTATGTGAAAAAAGAAACACGATTAGCTTCATGGGACGAATGCAGTTCTCAAAGCACGCCATCTGTCGTGCCTTTTACCAAAGCATAGTTCTCTCGTCTTTCCTTTGATCTCTCTTTTTACGTGTGTGTATATATATATATATATATATATATATATATATATATATATATATATATATTCAAATTAGAGGGCATAATGTTGGTGCATTTCTTGTTTCCCACTTTAAAATTTGTTACACTATTCTTGAATCAAATTCGTCTAATCAAAATAATGCAAGCAAGTAATGTACAACTTTTTTCTTAAGAAAACCTGGGGAAGAAAATACAAGTCAACAACTTTCATAAATAGTCGTACGTCTTTCTATTTTTTAATAAGTTATCGTCACAATTCCGATGTATTTTTTAGGCTCCACCAAAATATGATGGAATGGTTTATGATTCTCGTACCATGACATAAATGAAATAAAAATGAATACAATGGGGAGGCAAATTGACTAAGCATAGAATAATGGATTTAAGTGAAAACCTTAAAATTTATGAAAATTGGAATCCAACAGAAGTCAAGAGATAAACTCAAAGAAATCAAAGAGTTATCCCCTTATTTATATGATGATTCTAAAATATAAAACTCAGTCTAAATCAACTAAAATTGAAGGAATTTGAAATAAACAAAATGACAAAATAACACCGAAATATTAGAAAATTATTTTTGAGCCTAAACGAATTCAGACGGCTAAAATCACCCCAAATCATGACGTAGCCTTCAGTCTTGTTCATCTCACTGTTTCGTTTCCGAAAAGGTATTATAGGCCAAATATGAGGTTGAACGTCAAGAATGTAATTTACATTTTTTCCCCTTTTCATTTTAATTGTTCCTCGATTCATTCAGTAATTTGTTCTACATCACAAATACTTACCTTCCGCTAAAAAACTATGAAAACTGAAAGGAGTAAATAATGAGGTACTACTTCCTATAAAAATGTCAAATTTGAAACAAAAATGCCAAAATGTGGAAAGCTCGTATTTGTTATTAATCTATACTAGACGCGAAATCATTGGGAAAATCAAGATGATCTACTCCTGATAGCAACGTGGCTCATATCTTTCTGTATGTAGTAAATAAGCTACCTGATTTCTCTTATGATAATAAATATGAGAAACATGTCACAATAGAAGGAGATTAGGTGCCTAATCTTTCTTGAGAGTAGCTTGGATGAACCAAGTCCTCCTCCAAGTGTGATGATGCACTAACCCCAACAGAAGAATCCACACCTCTATTCATAAATGTGGAAGTACAAATAGATGCACAAGAAGGATCCCATCAAAAATAGCTCGTAGCTCAGCCTCAAGTAATATAGGATGAGAAGAAAGCATGAATACATCGGCCATAGTGATTTGATTTTGGAATATACCATTGGTGAGTGTGCCTAGAATCAGGATACGAGAAGGTGGGTAGATGAGTGAAATCCAAATGCCACATACTTGATGATAATCAGTGTTCTAAAACGCGCGCGTTGTGCCTCCGACGTGTCGGATTAGTGAAAAGCGAAAAAAAAGAGTCTGGAAATTTGTTTTTATCTAAAAAGAGTGAAAAAAGCGTGCATAATGCGGGAGTAGGCGTGGCGAAGAGCTAGTAAGCGTGACGAAGCGCGACCCGAAGCTTGCTTATGCTTCTAATATATATATATATATATTACATATTTTTTTAAGGGATTAAAATATGTGTAAAGTTTAAATTTAGCATATAGGAATTAAAAAACGTTTTTTAACGCTTACTCCCGCTTAAGCTTGACACTCGGACTCTACGCTTTTTAGAACACTAATGATAATAATAACATTGTTCTTGAAATAAATCGAATGCTTTTATTCATTATAAACTAAACTTATAAACATTCTGTTGTTACCAATCTGCACATATTATTCATCAAATAAAGAATTCTAAAAGTAAAAAGACAGAGATTCTAGATGTTAATACTGGGTAGGCCCAATCAAGAGGTTGCTAATCTGCTATAATACTATTGGACTAGAGACTGCTATTGGACTCCTCACATAATGCTTGCCATCTGACCATAATAATTCCCCAAACACATATTCACCATCATTGTCAGCCTTCTTGGATTTTATCTTCAACTTGAAGCTCTTTTCTTCACCAATTTTATCAAACTTCAAGATATTGGGTTCCACAGAAACTGAAAATCCTGCAGGTTGACGGATACGGACTGTGTAAACGCCCGGTGTGCCAACATTTTTCAGTTTTCTATGCACTGTGACTGATCCAGAGAGACTTGGCACTGATATAGAAGGGTAGTTGAAGTTGAGTAGACTGTACTTCTTTGGACAATCATATGGCTTATTTGATCCTGTGAAACTGCTAAGCAGAGTCTGGTTGTAACCAATGCCACAAAGGAAGTCCAAATAATCGTTGACGCTCAAGTCGTAGACTAATCCAGGATTCATGGCACGGTTTGGTCGAATATGTCCAGAACCATATGCAAACGGCGTTGCCTTTTCTATACCAGCATCTGTCATTGGATTCTTCGTGTTGTCTCTTGTTCTTGCTGTTTTACATTGATCACAAAACATTTTAATAATGAGGTAATAGCTTATCATGGCAATAACCAAGCTGAGAATTTAAGTTTTTACCAGTTGTCATTATGGCAGATTTGATTGCTGCTGGACTCCATTTGGGATATAGGGTCTTTAGTAATCCCACTACGCCAGAAACATGAGGGCAGGACATAGAGGTCCCGGATTCTGTAATAAACGGAGTCGTACGTGTATCATAAACATTCTCTGTAGGGCTGGTTCCTTCAGAGTAGGCAGCAATGATACTTACTCCTGGAGCAGTAATATCAGGCTGGAGAAACAATAGACTTCAGTTTAGATTATGTTCGGTAACACTGTATCAATTATAAATTTGTTTTTTTTATTTATTTTTTTATTTTTTATGTTTTTGATGTAAAATATGTGGTTGAGTAGTGGAGAGAGGGAGAATGTGTGCGGTTCAAAATGATTTGGAAAATTGTGTTATTTATAAATTACTTTATAAATTGTAATGATTGTGTTAAAGAACAGAATCTTAGTAACAAAATTCACGAGAGAAAACACTAAGGACTTGCTTGATATACAGTTCTCGACAATACAATAGATAAGATTTTAGTCCATCCTATGAAACAATGGATAAAAAGGCAAGTTACATCACCTTGAGAATTTCAGGAGTAACAGTATTTGCTCCCCTAGAAGAGAAAGAAGCGATAAATGGAGCAGGCTTGATGTTCACTGCTGCCTTAGGCGGCGTAAGCAATCCTAAGGGATTCCTGCAAATATCAATATGATGATGAGTTCCTGATAAAACGGAAGTCGGGGTCGTCTCTCAGATAGAAATACTTTAATAATTTGTTTGGCAGGAAAGATTAGACACAAGGCAGAGGCGAATGTGGAGAGCGAGCTCTTACTTGCTTGTGTTGACGTAGGAAAAAAGAGCAACGCCATCTGTATAATTTATTTGAGTGGCTGGAAGTACGTGAGGATCTGCGATGATTTCGTTGCCAGTTGTCTCATCATTGCAGAGAATCATCCCGATCGCACCAGCAAGTTTAGCCTGCTCACCCTTATCCATTCTTGCATTTTCCCCTCTAAGACACACCAAAATCTTGCCCTTCACCTTCTTGGAGTCTAGTGTTCCTGCCTTGCAGAGTATCCTGTTATCAAATTATCAAATAATGCAGCATCAATTATGAACACATAAGACCAGAATCAAGGGGTTAAAGAAGAATGTTCTTACGCGTCCTTAGCCATTGCATCGGCAGCTTTAGCATCAGCAGCGCTGATAAGTGGATAAAATGTATCTTTTGGCAATGGTTTCGAAAGGCTCGTCCCCTGATATTCAACAGAGTCAGAAAGATAAGCTTATGGAGAGCCTAATCAAATCAACATCTGAACAGAAAAATGCTACCTTTAGGTACTGCCCATTTTGCAGTTTAACATCAGCTTGAAATTCTCTATCAATGGTGCTTGCTCCTACTGTCAAAAGCCACGGTGCGGTATTTGAAACAGATCCAGGGATTGGTCCTGAATTTCCAGCAGAAGCTACCACTACTACACCGTTCCTAATAGCGTGGAAAGATCCAATTGCTATGCCATCGTCAAAGTAATCGTCAGGATCTCCGCCAAGAGACACTGAAATCACATCCACACCATCATATATTGCTGTGTCAAATGCTTTCATGATATCAGAATCAAAGCATTCTGAGCCGTTGATTGGAGTAAAGCACACTCTGTATGTAGCTACTCGGGCTTTTGGCGAACCACCTTTCGCTGTTCCATTTCCCACGCCGAATACACTTGCTCCAGGGACAAAGTTTCCACCTGCAGTGGAGAGTGTGTGGGAGCCATGACCTTCATAGTCTCGTGCCGTCCTCGATTTAGGACTAATAGTTCCTCCATAGGCAGCATACCCTTTATTGAAGTACCTGGCCCCAATTAGTTTCCTGTCATTTCAAAACATAAATTCAGTGCTTCGTCTTATAATTCAATATCCCTAAAGAACATTTCCAAGTTCAGGAAGGAATTTGAATAAGTGAATACTTATTGCAAGTGAAGCCATCGTCGTGCTGACAGATTCCTCTCCACTTTGAGGGAATAGGGCCTAGCTCATTGTCCATAAAGCTCTGTGATTCAGGCCAAACACCTATCAAAGGCACGAGAATTTATCTATTTCTTTCATTATCAACTTTATATCCCATAAACAAAGCAGGATTTCGTAAAGAAATCTTCGCGTAAGTTCAGAAAGAGTAGTTATTCAAACCAGTATCAAGATTCGCAATGATGCTATCTTCTCCGAATCTTGCCTTCTTCCATAAAGAAGCTGGATGAATCACACCATTCCTTTCCAACATAAGAAAATCCCAAGAATGTGTTGTGTGCAGATTTCTTCCTTGGTTGGGAAAAATGGATATTACATCTGGATGTTCTACAATGACAGAAAAAACCATTGCTTTTTCATTAGTACCATCCGTGCTAAAAACCTGTGTTCTAAAATGTGCGCCTAGGCAGACGCCTAGATTCGCATATGCCCGCCTTTCACGGCTCGCCGTGCAATGAAGCATATTAGTGCCACCTCGCAGTGCGTTTTGCATTTTAGAATCTTCCTAGAAACTCATACTGAAAATACATAGTAAACATGGTTGTATCATCATACTTGCAATCTCAGCTGCCTCTTCCTCTTCTAGCATTGCAGAAAAACCATTGATATGTTTATTATAAGTGTAAAATATGGCATCTTCCGCCTTCTCTTTACTGCAAAAAAATAAAAATAAAAAAATAAAAAAAACATATTCGGGATCCAAAAAAATCACAGATTAAAAGTTACTATAAGCAGTTTTGCAGCAAAAAAAAAAAAAAAAAAAAAATTCATACCTTCCCAAGATTGTACCAAGTAACTCATGGTGAGAGTCTGCAACCTTATTGAGTTGATCAGAAGTTACTTCTGTGCCATGTGAATGTCCTCCCAAGTAAACTATATAAGACTGCACAAGAAATAAGCCATAATTTACTTATAAGTGATTGCATGATGGGAAAATTCTCATTATATATAAAAAAAAAAATAAAAAAAAAATGTGCACCTTTTTTATGGCTAAAGCTGGTTCTTGAAACACAGCAAGAATAATGAACAGTGCAAGAAACTTTGAAAACTTGACAAAAACCATTATAAATTTTTTCTGTATTCAGAAAAGAACCCTTTATCTGTACATCTCAAACGCAGAATTTCTTGTATCTATTTTTATAAGCAAAGAGAAGAGACTAATTCAAACTTGAACTGAAGAGTCCTAAACTATTTATAATTCATTTGTTAATAATATTTCAATGCAATACTACGTACCCTCTTCTGTTCTCTCTAACTTATAGTCCGATTTTCTTGGATTACGGCTTGTTTAAATTAAGTATTTGTATCAAATTAGGATTCTTTTGTATGTTGAGAACCAATTCCATATTTCCAATATATTTACCATAATAAAATTAGGGCGAAGTTAGATTCAAATTTTAAGGGGCAATTTCGTGCAAATTATGCATGGTATGCAATTGCGCATGTTTCGTCGCTATTACTAAAAGAATATGATGATATATAAGAGTTTAAAAACTAATTATTTACTTATAAGTAGATATAATTAGTAGAATATATGATGATATAAGAGTTTTTACTCATTAATATTTATTTCTAGACTAGAATTAGTGCTTATTTTTGGCCTTTTCAGAGCAATATGCATCGCAATATCCATTGTTTCTGCCAATGTACCAAATACAGTATCTATCAATGGTGAGGGGTGGGCGTTTCGGTTTTCGGTCCGGTTATTGAAGGAACCGAAATCGAATCGAAATTTTCGATTCGATTTCGGTTTCGGTTCTCAAAACTCACAAGAACCGAACGATTCCGGTTTCGATTCATTTTCGGTTATTTTTCGGTTCTTTGTTCGATTTTTTTATTAAAAAATTCAACTTTGAGTAAACGTGAAAATGTGTAAGAAAAACAAATAAGTGTTGAGTCAAAATTTCCACAAATAAATTCATCAATGTGGGAAAATATTCAAATTGAATATATTCTTGTTCTAAATATAGTATGACACAAAATATAGTTATAATATTATGTATTTTCCCATTAGCAATTAGAAATGTAGGATCTTCATCTTCTGTTGTTCTATCTGTTGCCTTTGCTGGAATGCCGAATCACCCAAACTAAAAAAATGATAATGATGGCTTATAGACATATTTATCATAACATAAAATCATTTAGGTCATTTGAACATAGGTATATTTCGAAGATAACAAACGATTTTTAATGAACTCTTATCTCAGACTTCAATGTAAAACCACAATTCACTAATGCACCTCCACAAAAGTCACATACATGTCAAACCACACATTCTTCCTAAAATTAATTCAATACATATCAACACAACAGTCATTATTTTAATTTGTAAATACTGCACTCAAAAAATTCACTAAACCAATGCGAGTGAGAGACTAGACATCCAATCTTCTAAAATTGGTGCAAAGAATTTCCTATAAAATACAACACGATATGAACAATTCAACAATTATCACAATACATCAAAGTAAGTTTGATTTGTACACTCTATCATGTAAAGTAACACAGAAAATGTCAAAAGTATAACGTGAACTTAATTTTTAAATTAAGAATCTTCGGTTCTTGGTTCGGTTTTGTTTTCAAATAGGAATCGATCGGTTTTCGGTTCTCCATTTTTCGATTTCGGTTCTTATTTTTCACCTAAAGAACCGACCGATTTCAGTTTTTTTTGTTCGATTCTGGTTCGGTTCTTTCAGTTCCGATTTTTTTGTCCACCCTTATCTATCATCAGCAATAAAAACATGGAAAATAAACTCACACAAGTAGAATTTTATTTTTATTAACTTATTAATTATAATTTTCCATTTCATAATTCATCACCAGTTGTGAATTTTTAATTACTTATTACAAGATTTTTAAGTGATTTTGGTAATGTTTGCGGATTTGTAAGAAATACTAGTAATAGATCTTGTCCGTCACAAATTTCATATATGAAAAGTTTCATCACTAGTCCATCTTAATAAATCGTTGGACACTTAGAGCATGTTTAGGACGTATATATAAAAGTTAAAAGGGTAATTATATTTGCAAAGTAATTTCTTATAACTACACCACATTTGAATTGTATTTTTGATCCCTAATTTTTATAGACTATTACATTTATGTTCTTTATTTTTTTCATCGAGTTCTTATCATTAAATTCTAAACAATTATCAAATTTTGTCTTTCGTGATGGTTTTTCTCTAATTTTTTTTTATTATCGTGTTTTAAAACAATGAACAAGTATTCAATTAAAATTTTGATTTATTTTTTTACTTATTAAGTGTACAAGCGGTGAATAAATCTTTTCAATTCCTCTTAATAATTTTGTTTTTTAACAAGTAACGAGATATATTAATTAATGAAAAAAATAAAATAAAAATATAATGAAAAAAAAATTGGGGGACATAATTGTAATATCGATTAAAGGTTATGAACACTTCTTGCAATTAAAATGTGGTGCACATATGAAAGATATGGTGCTAATAAATTTAGCCAAGTTAAATTCTAAAGGCTAAATATATTGTCACTACATCTTCTTATATGCATCATATTTTAATTGCAAGAAATGTTCATAACCTTTAATAAATATTGCAATTATGTCCCATAACTTTTTTTCATCGTATTCTTATTTTAATTATTTCATTAATTAATATATATCGTCCATTCTATCAATTTCTGTCAAAAAATTTATTAAGATGGATTAAAAAGATTTATTTATCTCTTGTACACTTAATAAGTAAAAAACTAAAATTTTAATTGAATACTTGTTCATTGTTTTAAAGCACGATAATAATAAAAAAATTGGACGAAACCATCATGAAGGACAAAATTTGATAATTATCCATACACTAGGACACAAAACGACTTCAAGCTTCAAAAACACATCGTTCGTTTTGCAAAGGGTAAACAACACAAATGGTTACTGGTCTTTACGTTTCTTGAGAAAATAGTCCACAACGTTTCAATTTTGACATTTACACAATTAGAATCACCAAAAGTTGCGAAAACATTCCCCACCATTAGAATATGTTAATTACACAGTTAAAAACGGGTAAAAAACACAAATGGTCCCTCACCTTTGAGTTTTTTGCGTTAATAGTTCATAACATATTAAGCCCATGTTTGGCGTATTTAGTTTGTAACATACAAACATTTGGCTCATGTAGTCTCTAATATATTAAGCCCCTCTTTGATACTAGTTATATCAAATAATGTGTTTTGTAATTGTAATTTTTTGAAGAATTTGTGATTAAAAAGTAAGATTTTTTTTATGTGTAGATTATTTTATTGATAGGAGGTGTAGTTGAAACGAGTTTTAAAAAAATAAAGTTTATTTTGGATTTCTAAAGTGCACAATAAAGTATTTTACAAAAATTCATCACATTGATAGTTTAACCTATTGGTTAAAAAAAAATAATAATAATAAATTATGGAACATAAACAAGCTAATACATTGGACATCATTTTAGGAATTGAATAAAAAAAAATTTTTTAACAGTTCTACTTTCGATTTTGGTTTTTGAGAAAAAATCATTTTCGAAACTTCATTTTTTCGAAATTTATTTTCAATCACATGTTCTATCAATAAAATAATATATATGTAAATACGGGGAAAAAAAAAATTCTTACTTTTGGCCACAAATTCTCCAAACTTACTATTAAAAAAACTTAGGTGGCGTTTTGTTTGTATTTTATTTTGTATTTTCATTTTCGAAATTTTTTTGTGTTTTGTGTTTTCATTTTTGTTTTCAAATTTGCTGAAAACGCGTTTGGTTTGTCATTTCTGAAAACTGTTTTTGAAAATGAAAAGCTGGAAAACACGTTCTGTTTGAAATTCTGCAGAACACTATTTAAACTATTTTTAATTAATTTGTTTGCAGAATACTACTAACTCCAACTCAAATTTCCTTTCGCAATACACTAAAAATATGGTTACATGCAACACACTAATGTGAGCATTAAGAGTCTATATTAACACAGTTTGGTCAGGTTCGGGACTTGAGAAAGCTCTACTTCTATTAAAATCCAGAAAATGCAAGTTCTTTCAAAACCACCAGAGTCCATTTATCATTGCATTTTTTGAAATATAACAACAAGAATTCTCATTTTTTTTTTTTTTTGTAATGTTGATATTGAATTCAATAAAACTTTATTTAAACTAAGTTCCGAGTTAGGATAATTCTCAAAAAAAAAAAAAAAAAAATCTTTATTTAGGCTTAGTTCCAAGCTAGGATAATTCTAAAAAAAATAATAAAAAATAAAAACTTTATATTAAGCTTAGTTCTAAGTTAAGATAATTCTATAATTAAAAAAAAAAAAAAAATCCCAAAACGTGTTTTCCACGTTTTGGACATTTTTTGTCGAAATACACACAAAATGCCAAAAACGGATGTTTCGGGCGTTTTCCGTTTTGTGTACAAATTTTTTTTTTTTTTTCCAAAATGCGTTTTCGAAAATGGTAAAGAGAACGCGTTTTTAGCGTTTTCGAAAATAAAAACAGAAAACGACCTCAAAACAGTAAAGAGAACAGGGGCTTACTTTTTTGGCCACACATTCGAATTTTGTTTTACAAGTAGGTTGAATTATTAATGCAGTGAATTTTAGTTAATCTTTTATTGTGCACTTTAGAAATTCAGAATAAACTTTATTTTTTTTAAAAACTCATTTTCAACCACACTACTTGAAATTATTGGTCTAAAACGAAGACTTCATATATTAGGGACTAAATACGCTAAACCTTTGTAGGTTACAAACTAAAAATGCCAAACATGTGGTTGATTCGATGGAAAATCTACCCTTCAAGTATAAATGGGTCAAGTTATAGCCTAACAATAATCCTGAGTCATTCTTCTTAAGGATTTTATTGGTATAATATTATTTTCCAAATTCAAATCTTAAACTATGATTTCAATTGTGCTTAAATGAATTTAAAGATGATATAATTAAATTGTAATGAAAGAGAAATTTGAGCGGAGTTATTCTTCCGCTATCAATTGGGCTTTGCAAATAAGATTAGCGTGAATTTCTTGATATCGATAAGATTTAAACATATTAGTAAGAAAATTAGTCAATTTATTTTACGGCATTTAGTCGAGCATGTTGTGTGCATATTCAATACATACCACATCAGTGACATTAATCCAAGTAAAATAATCTGAAAATTTAAAACACTTTGTAAACCCTTATCAATAACAAGAATTCATCTATAGAAAATCAACATTCACCAACTGAAGCTAAGAATAACTCCTTTCAAATATAATTTAGCTGATCATTATTAAATTAACCGAAATCAAAATCAAATAAACAATTACCATTCTAGGAAGTAAAATTCAAAATTTTAAAACTAAAAATTCTACAACCAAAATATATCTCAAATCCAACATAACATAAATAATCTCAAATTATATAAACTAATAATTAAAAAAAATTCAAAATCTTAGCAAGAATATGAAATTTGAACCAATCACCGAAACCCAAGGGCTGCTGCAGTGAGGTGAAGTGAGGAGGTTGCTGCTTTAGTCGGGTGCTGTTGTTGCTGGTGGTTGGAGCTACTGGAATGGAGAAAAGGTTGCCGCCTAGAGTTGGAGGCTAGGGACGAGTAGTTGAAGTATGAGGGAGGTGCGAGTCTGGTTCTGTGCTACTGCGTGGAAGGAGAGGTGGCTGCTTGTGTGGTGTCGGCTGGTGAGGCTGAGTTTTGTTGCAGTAACGTGAGAGAGAGAGAGTTGTTGTGTTGGTGGGAAGAGAGAGACGTGAGGCTGGTTGTGTGAGTGTGGTCGGTGGGAGTTGCAGTTGGGTAGTTCGGTAGAGAAGAAGTTTTAGGTTGCGGCTAGAAGTGGATGGAAGGAGGTTGCGGCTGGCTGAGAGGTTTCTGGTGTGTCCGTTGAAGAGGGAAGGAGTTGCGGCTGTTGAAGTTGATGAAGGAGGTGGGGTTGGCGGCTGGAAGTTCTGCTGGTGGAGGCTGGTTTCGGTGAAGGGAGATGAGAGAGAGGTTACTTGCGGCTGAGTTAGAGAAGATGGCTGAGTGTTGTGTGTGGTTCGAGAGAGAGAGAGAGAGAGAGAGAGAGAGAGAGAGAGAGAGAGAGAGAGAGAGAGAGAGAGAGAGAGAGAGAGAGAGAGAGAGAGAGAGTTGTGCCTCCAGGGTTGTGTGTGAAGTGGGCGGCTGCTGGTGGTTTTTGGCAGCTTCATCCAATTTTGGGCTTTTTCAGGTCCATTAAGCAAGGGATTTTCGGGTTGAAACTGTCCAAAATGTCACTGCAATCAAATAAATGAAATTAATAGCAAATAAAATCAATTTAGACTTTAAGAATTAAAATGGAATCTTTTATAATTTTTGCTCTAAATAATATAATTCATATCCTAAAATCGCAATTTTTTATTCATTTACCTATCTAAAATAAGTAAAACTGGACAATAATCAGTGTTTAATATGTTAAGGATTATTATCGCAAGAAACTCAAAGGTTGGGACCAATCCATTTTAATGGTGGGAATTAACAGACTCCAAACGCTGGTGACTGTTTTTGCAACGTTTGGTGATTTTGAGAGTGTAAATGTCAAAATTGAAACTGTTTTGGCAAGAAACGTAAAGGTTAATGACCATTTTTGTTGTTTACCCTTTTGCAAATTATGCCCTTATTTGGTTCTCTTTAATTTTTTTTACAGTACTCAATCTCAATCATTTATTAAAAGTCAAGCCCACAATATTTGATTTTTCAACCAAATTTCATCCATCAATTCTCCAAAAAATCACAATTAATTTTTGAAAAACTATTTTTAAACAATACCAAACTAACTATATATAAAAACCTATATCAATTTACAATGTATTCTTTTGCGTAATCATTACAATTTACAAATCAATTTATAAACAACACATTTTCCAAACTACTTTTTAACCACACACATTTTCATCATCCAATTTTCAATCACATATTTTACCTAAAATAATAATAATAATAATAATAAAAAATTGGCGGCTCATGGCCGCCGAATTAGTCCCTCCCCTGACCGCTCTGGTTTAAATCCCCTCCCCTCCTGTCCTCCCCTCTCTATGATCCCTTTGTAATTAAAAAAAATAGACATTGTTGATCAAAACCAAATCACTAAGACCTAATCGTTCCTGTGAGTTAGTCCAATGAATCATGACTCAACTTTACTCATGGTAACTGTTGACCACTAAATCTGGCTGGACCTTGGATCAACACGTCTCAACTCCTCACTCTTGAACACGTGAATTTTCTGTGCACTAGGACACACAATTAGCTTGCAAAGGGGGCCGATGTGGCTCCTGTTTGCACTCTGATGCCTAAGACAGCATTCATTTCAAGCAAATATGAATTTGGTGTGGAAAATATAAGTGTGTATAAAAGATAAAAGGGAGTGAGATTTTATATATTTAGTTTCTAACCTTTTTCTTGGAGGCAAATGCGTTCTATTTATAGTTAAAATCATATCTTAAGATTGTGACACGTGTTAGACTTTACGCGTAGCTTCACCCTAGCCGCTGATTAGGTTAACCATTTAATTGGTCATAATCATTACATCCTACCATAGAGTTGCTGCTGCCATCATATCTATGGTAAAGTCTTGTCCTATCAAGCTGCAACTTGCAGCCAAGTCCAGTCCTACTAACACAATTGTCCAACTAAGCCTCTGTACCTAGTCGTATACCTCGGATGACATTACTTCAGAACAAGTAGTTCGGCTGGAAGAGGTTCAGTCCTTATACTGCCTCGGCATCACAATAACTTGCAAGTTGGTGGGTCCATCTGGTAACTATTGGGTCCCACGTGGGCTTCTGTGCATGACGTTTCAAGTTTTAATTTTGGGCGTGGCTGTAACACTAGTCCCTCAGTTGGATGGGTTCATTCATGGGTGTATCAAACTTGATATAGGCGAGCTGAACTGGGTGTGAGGTTATAGAGATGGTATAGTGGTTTTTCTCATGGGGTGGATCAAAGTCAAACGCATCCGGAGCTATCCTCCCCATGAATCTGAGGCTACCCTAGCATGGATCCTGTTGCAATGTTCCAAAATTCTGGGGTTCTTCATCCGACGACAAAAGTTCCTACGTGTGGCATTTGGACCCTTGAACTTGTCCCCTTTTTAATTCAAACGTTACCAACGCCCGCATGTCTTCTTGGGAAGCACCTTTACGACTAACAATTAATTAGCTTTAATTTCCAAGAAACGCTTTACATGAACGCGCCACACTGCGCGTTCCTGGAGTTACGATGTGACTTAGGCCGTGGTTGAGGAGGTTAAGCAGATCAAAACCAGTGTCTTTCCCAGGGATGTCACCTTTGATCCTAGCATGTTCGACTCTCCCAGCTCTTCGCCTGCCAAACTTGCTTGGCTACGGAGCAGTTTTGGAACGAAGGCTGGTCTGCCTTTTCCTCTAGCGGTTCTCCTACCCGAGAATTGCTTGCGGCCAAAGTCATGAACGTTAGGGCCTTGGCTCTTATTGACGAGGTGGAATCCTCTGTGTTGGAGGTGCAGCGTGGAAAAAAGAATGCTGTGACTGCCCTTCGTCATGCTGACAACATGCTGAAGGAGATTAATGATCTCAAGGATCATCTATCCATAGCTCGTAAATCCTCCACGGATGACAGAGCTCTTGCAAAGCGCCTTCAAGAAGACAACGAGAAGCTAAGGCATGATCTTCATGCCTCTGAGGCTGATGTGAGGACCTTATACAAGAAGCTTGATGATTCCAATCATGCGCAATCTATCACTGCTGAAGCTCTAACGGAAGCCAACGTTGCAAAGGGAAAGCTAGCGGCTGAAGTGACAAAGGGAAAGCTAGCGGCCGATGTGAAGGAAGTTTTCCCTAACCTCGACTTATCCAAGATAGAAGCTCTTTATCCAGAGCCACAGGACGCTGAAGAGAGCGATCTTATTGCCGACCCTCATGACTCAACTCAAGATACCATAGGCGATAGCTCTACCATAGATCTTGTTCGCTCCGCAAGTGCACGGGTCGCGCAAGTAATATAGTGGACGTGAGTCCAAGTATCGATCCCAAAGAGATTGAGTAAATTGTATTTTAGATTACTATTCCTTAACCGGGACTAGAGATTTGATTGAGTTTGAAATTTTTTTTTTTTTTTTGAGAATTAAAATAAAGATTAAAGTAAAGAAACAAATAAAATTTGATTTAAACGAATGAAAACAAACGCGTTAGAATTATGAATCCATTTTAATCAAATCACCCATGTGTTTGACCAAATCATTTAAATACAATTTATGGGTTTTGAATATCCATGTTCCAAATGTTGTTAAAACTCCCTTTCGGACAAGCATTAACACCTATTCCTACGCACGACCTAACTATATTTCTATGTTGAATCCGAATGTTTAAGAAAGCATTAAAGATCAATGAACACTTTATAGGATAACACAAAGTATAGTGGTATATTTCTATCCCCTATCAGACTTTGTGGCAATTAAATAGCTTTTAATGAAATCCTACTCTTTTGAACATAGAAAATCATAAAGACAATCATACAAAAGCTGGCATAACAATTGCATAATAATAAAAGCACTTCTTTAATTGCATCACACCTATAAACTGCATATATTAAATAATAAGTCATAACATGGAATCAATGATTAAAACTTCATCACAATCCTAACACAAGAAATCTAGCCTAAAAACATAGTTGAAAATTCACAAGAATAATGGATAGATGTCATCCTATTCATCTCCTTGATCATTGTTCTTCAATATTGAATTTGGCCTTCAATGGATCCCCCAGCAATTGGACAGCGTTCTGGCATGAATTGAGAAAGCTGGGAACCCCTAATTTCGTGCCCCAAGTCTGGTATATATAGATGTTCATGAGAATTAGGTTACTTGGGGAGAAAGAATGCTAATTTCCGCCCAAAAAGCCCAGCTGCGGCCCAATATCTCTACCGTGCGACCGCATGGTTCAAAAGTGCGCGACCGCACGACTCTGCAGGTTATCTTCAGTCGCTAAAAATTTAGGTCATGCGACCGCATGGCTATAACACCGTGCGACCGCACTATTCTGCAGAGAGATGCAATTTTCATCTTTTAAATGTACAAGTTGGTCCCTATATTTTAATATCACAGCCAGTCCTCCAACTTTCGATTGTTGCAATTTAGCCCCTAACTTCTGATTTCTTCCAAATTTGATTTCTTCTTCCAATTTTCAACAAATCGGCCATTTGATTAACTGCATCAACTCTTGATTTGCACATTTTGACACTTTTAACATTCAATTGCTCGATTTTGGCTTCAATTTCATTGTTTTCTTGACTTTGGATTATTTATGAAATATAAACAAATACAAACAAAATAAATAGAAAATATTCTTGAACTAACAATAAAAATCCTACTTTTAGGATAGAAATAATTGTATAAAATACACTTATCAGATCTCCCTCCTCTCCCTTGATTTATAACTATTTTGTAACAACTTCATTTATATGAACATTGTATTCTAATTTTGGCCTCCAAATCCATTTTTGAATATTTTAAATTATATGGCTTGCGGAATTTTAATTGTCATTATTGTATTTTTTCGTTATTGTATGTATGATTCGTATGATAGTCCCTCAGACCTAGGCAGTTTTGAGACATTCATGTTCACTGGCTAGGTCTGATTGACAAATGTTTGAATTTAATTACACCACAGTCCTTAGTATGTGTCACTTTATCAACGTGGCTTTTTTGAAAGCACTCCTACTTATTTTAAAGTAATTTCAATAAGAGATTGATCGCAGTACTCCCTTAATTAAAGAAGAAACCTATCATTTATCTTTTAAGAAAATAAAGTACCATGGACGTTGGTGGTTTGTTACCTTTGGTTGAGGAACACTGAGTGCTTCGCAGGTTTGTAGGAGTCCCTTGCGTGGAGTTTCTAAAAAGAATAATCCAATAACTCACTGTTACTTGCGTGGCATAAGGAAAGATATATTTTACACAAGGCAAATGCATTAGTCTCTTTACCGAGGCACGTTAGAGATTTGCTTTGGTTTAAATCGACGATCCCAGTAAGTTTGTTTTGTGTGAATTTTTATAAGGAAGCCCTTCCTTATATAATTTTCATAGAGCTAGACAAGGATATTACAAACTAAGGGAAATTCCCTTTACTAAAAAATAGTGACGAAGGTGATCGGTGTTCCAAGGATTGGGCAAGGGCACTCTAGATAGATCTTCTATCCTATAAGTCCCTGGTATCACCTCGACGGTGACTTTGTGAGGCCCCTCCCAATTAGGACCTAAAGTCCCTACTCCTGGTTCCTGGGTTGAAGGGAGAACCTTTTTGGGGACCAGATCCCCAATTCTGAAGAATCGTTTCTTTACCTTCTTGTTGTAGTAGCGGGCTATCTTCTCTTGGTAGCAGGCCATCACAACTTGTGATTCATTTTGTTTTTTTAGGAGGAAATCTAAGTCTGTCCCTTGAGCTTCTTTGTTCATTGCTTCATCATAGTGAATTTGATGAGGGGAGGGCACTCCGATTTCAACTGGACATACTGCTTCGGATCCGTAAGCCAAAGAGAAATGTGTATTTCGTGTTGCGGTGTGAGAGGTAGTTCGAATCGCCCATATGACCAGGGGGAGTTCATCTACCCAAGCACCCTTCTTTGATTCTAGCTTTCTTTCCAAAGTGTTTTTCATGGTTTTATTAACCGTTTCGACTCGCCCATTTGCTTGCGGGTGGTGGGGCGATGCAAATAATTTGCAAATTCCCAGATCATCACATAATTAATCGACCCTTCTGTTCTTAAATTGCTTAACATTATCAATCACCAATGAGTGTGGTACTAGGAACCTTTAGATGATGTTCTTCCAAATGAACTTGGAAGTGTTGGCCTCGGTGATCCTCTTCAAGGGCTCTGCTTCGACCTATTTAGTGAAGTAGTCTATCGTCGCAATTGCAAAGCAATTATTCCCATTACCTTGGGGCATGGGGCCAATGATGTGAATTCCCTACTTTGCAAAGGGTCAAGGGCTGGTCACCACCCTTAATTCGTGGTGTGGTTGGTGTGGTATGGATGCATTCTATGACACTTGTTGCATTTTCTGGCGAAGTCTCTCGAATCCTTCCGCATAGTAGGCCAAAAATACCCCTATTTTAGGGCTTTCCGAGCTAATGATAGTGCTCCGGCATGATTTTCGAAAACGCCCTCATGAATTCCCATCATTATGTACTTGACTTCTGGTGGACTAACGCATCATAACAAAGGCTTAGTGTAACTTCGTTTATAGGGTAACCCATGGATGAGTATGAAGTTAGCTACATACCTTTGTAATTGTCGAGCTCCATCTGGATCATCCGGTAGGGTCTGATATTTTAAGTAAGCAAGAATAGGTGTCACCCAGGAACTCTCCTCCTCTATTGCACATACTTCCACCCCTGACTCAATAGAGGAGACTGGTAGATGTTCAATGGGTACCATGTTAAGGATTTCGACGTCCTTACTACTTGCCAGTTTGGACAAAGCGTCTGCATTTGAATTTTGGTATCTGGGAATGTGGCTCAACTCAAACTTCTCAAAATGAACTATCAGATCTTTTACTTTCTTCAGGTAAGCGTTCATGGCGGGCTCCTTGGCGACAAACTTCCCATTAACTTGGCTCACTATGAGTTGGGAATCACTATTCGCTGTTAATGATTTGATTTCATAGTTATGGCTAGCTTTACTCCTGCTAGAAGTGCTTCATATTTCGCCACATTGTTTGAAGCTCCGAAACCGAAGCAAACTGCACTGTGTAGCTTGTAGCCGTCCGGGCTAATTAGTATCACGTCAGCGCCAGCCCTTCCTTCAGTAGATGATCCATCGACTAACAGTCTCCATTCTTGACGATATCTTGTATTTTCAAACATTTCTACCTCTGGCGGATGGGTGAACTCAACTATGAAGTCGGCTAATGCTTGACCCTTTACTGCTGTTTTGGGCACATAGGTTAGGTCATATTGGCTAATTTCTACGGCCCACTTCATTAATCTCCCAGACACGTCCGACTTCTGTAGTACTTGTCTCATGGGGAAATTCGTAAGCTCCCAGATGGAATGTGATTGAAAATAAGGGAGAAGTGTACTAGCAGCTGTGATAAGAGCTAAAGCGAGCTTCTCCATGTTAGGGTAGCGTGTTTTAGCATCTAGCAAAGCTTTCCTCACATAATACACTGATAGTTGATTCCCATCCTCATTACCAGGGCGGAGTTAACAGCCTCTTTAGAGACGGCTAAATACAAGATCAGCGGTTCTCCGACCTTGAGTTTGGACAGTAATGGGGGTCGTCCTAGGAATTCCTTCAATTCTGTAAAGGCTTGTTCACATTTTGGTGTCTATTGGAATCTCCTTCCTCTTTCAAGACCTTGAAGAAAGGGAACATTTATCAGTAGATTTGGACAAAAATCTACTCAATTTGGCGACTTGGCCAGTTAAGCTCTGCACTTCTTTGGGGCTTCGAGGTGAGTGCATATCGAGCAAGGCCTTTATTTTGTCTGGATTAGATTCAATTCCCCTGCTGTTCACCAGAAAATCAAGAAACTTTCCTGATGCTACCCCAAAGGCGCATTTTACTGGGTTGAGTTTCATCCGATATTTTCTCTATATATCAAAGGCTCCGATAAATGGTGGACATGATCTGAGGTGGCCATTTTTTTACCAGCATGTCATCCACGTATAATTCCATGGTGTTCCAAAGTTGCTTTGAAAACATTTGATTTACTAACATTTGGTAGGTAGTTCTCACGTTTTTTAATCTGAAGGGCATGGCCCTATAACAATAAAGTCTCCTGTCTGTGATAAAGGAGGTATGATCTTCATTGGATCTATGCATGGGGATCTGGTTATATCCGGAGTATGCGTCCATAAAGCTTAACATTTCATGCCCTGTCGTGGAGTCAACTAGTTGATCAATTCGGGGCAACGAAAAGCTATCATTCAGACATGCTTGATTTAAGTCCGAGAAGTCAATGCACACACGCAGCTTCCTGTTATGCTTAGGGACCAACACAGGGTTTGACACCCACTTCGGATAATGAGATTCCCTAGTGAAGCAATTTTTCAATAGCTTCGACACCTCCTCTTTCAAGACCTCATATTTCTCCGGACTCATCGACCTCCTCTTCTGTCTATGTCTAGGGTGTCTTAGATCAAGTTGGAGCTTGTGGTAGGCTACCTGAGAATCGATTCCTACGATGTCATCATGTTTCCATGCAAATATGTCGAGGTTTTGGAGGAGAAAATCTTTCAACTGCCCTTTGAGTTCAATTGAGGAGTCCTGCCCAATTTGCAACTCCTTTATAGGGTCTGATGGGTCCAAGGAAAAGCATTCCAGCTTTTTATCCGGAGCGGTACAACAATTTGTACCAGTCATTCTGGGGTCTAAATCCACCAGATCTTCTTCTTCCGTCATCGTGACATCTTCACCTATATTAGGTTCGGCAGCCTACTTTTTCGGGTTCGAGATAGCCTCGGCCATCGCTATATCGCTAATCATGTTGACAGTCGATCTTGGAATCTTTGGATAGCATGACCGTGACTCAATTTGTCTTCCCCTAACAGTTGTTATTCCGCTTGCTGTTGGGAACTTCATACAGATGTACTTCCTGTGAGTGACAGCCCTAAGTCGATAAGTGCTGGTCTTCGAATTAAACCATGATAGGAAGATGTATTATCCATGATTAAAAATTCCATTGGCATCCTAGCAATGGTGGGTGTCTGTCTCACCTCGGTCATAAGGATTATAGATCCCCGGGGAACAATGCTATCCCCGGTAAAGCCGTATATGGGGTCCAGGACTGGAATAAGGGGGGGGGGTACTAAATCCCATCTTGTCATAGGTTACCCCATAAATTACATTTACCGAGGCTCCATCAACCACCATCATGCGGGACAAATCCAATTCTGGCCACCACCATCCGAATCACTAGAGCATCATTATGTGGGAAATGCACCCCGATCGCGTCGTCCAGGGTAAATGTGATTGGATTTGTCCTTAAAGTCCCTGTGGGGGTGTGAATTTATGTGATAATTCACGTTGGCAGGCTCTTTGTCTTCCCTTATGTACTGCTTTAGGGAGTTGTTTGTGCTCCCGCCATGATGGGGCCCTCTAGATATGGTGTCGATCTCATGGACGGGTGGTTCATTTAGTGGATGAGGCAATTCCCTAACATTCTTATCATGTGATGGGAATTTGTTCCGATCTCGGCTTCGCTCTCTCTGGCTATTACCATTCCTTCCTCTCGGAGGATTCTTTCCGGGGTCCCTTTGATTAACTCGGTTGAATTTCTGATCGTTCGGCTTGTTTGGTCTACATCTGTTCGAGGAAAAGTTGCCTCCCTTTCTTTCATGGGCCTTCTGATTGGCCAACATCTGAATCTCTCTGCACTCCTCTATCGCATGTCCGTAATATCTATGATAGGCGCAGTATGAACCTGTCATTGGCTGCTTGCCACCTTGACTTCCACCTACTCCTTTTGGAGCGGTATTGGGATCCATGAGGGCGTTGTAGTCTCTCAATTTCCTGCTTCAGACATCTCTCCAAAACATGCTAGTCATATTTAGGCCTCCTTTGAGGGTAGAGAACATTTTTGCCTCTGTGATGTTCTCACAACTATGCATTTCTTCTGTGAATTTGGCTAGATAGCCTTTCAAAGACTCATCCCTTCCCTGCCTCAGATCTTAAAGGCGTTGTAGTGGGAGTTGGCATGGCCTAGAGGAAATGAAGCCGTTCTTAAAGGCCGTTTTCAAATCTCTCGAACTGAGGATGATACAAGGAGGGAGTTTTTTTTACTACCGTATTGCGCTTCCCTCAAGTGTTAAGGCGAAGGCTTTACACTTTAGCACAGGAGTGGCTCCGGTTATTTCCATACTGGCATGGTAGTTTAGAAATTGATCATTAAGGTCACCTCTTCTGGAGTATTTTGTTATCTCTGGTATTTCAAAATCAGGGGGTACAGGACACCTCCGAATGCCTTCTGTAAAAGGACTTATTTCCTCATCGTTGTCCAATTCATATGACAGCGACTCGTTGTTTTCATCATAATCAAATTTTGTCGCACCATGGTATTGGCCATGGGGTTGCTGAGGTTGGCTGACCCTCCGAGGTGATAAAACCTGGTCGTAATTAGGCCTTCGATAGTTCGGTAGACCCCCTTGGGTCTGGGAGTGAGCCTCTTCGGCTCTCCTCTCCCACCTATTTCTAGGCTCATGCGTCGGTGCGCTCCATTTAGCTATCCCCGTCTCATCCCTATTTCTAGGAACATGACCTCGCAAAAGAGCCTCTTCGGCCTTTCGTTCACGCATATTCCTGGGAAACTGTGTCGGATGTCGAGCTTGTTAAACCCTACTTTTCGCTTACCTTTGAATAGTCCCCTGATGCGGCTAAAGACACTTCCAGATCTTGAGGGGACAACTTCTTCATGGTATTCCAGCGGTGGGTTGTGTTCCTCGGATCTGCATACACCGGGTCGCCTTTTCCGTAGGGAACAGAGTCCACCTCGGCGTACATTGACGGTTCATTATAATAATATGATGCAGTGCCTGCATCAGATGGTGAATAATGTGGCTGCGAGTAGTGCGGTGGTGCCATTAAATCACTCATTACATACCCCCTTGCTATGTAGGCGTTCATGACAGCAGTTTGCTCAATCTGTTGCTTTTGCATTTCCAAATTTGGGCAGCCATGCATGTCATTTCTCGCAGCATGCGCCGATTTAGGTGCCGGTGCGGAGGATTAGGTTGGGGAACCTCATTGGCGTTCTCGTGTGGGCCAGCTTAAGGTGCCTCCCCACTACTATACTGTCCTTCTCTACTTCTTCGGGGATTAACATCATTGTCACTCCCTCTCATTATTGCAACAAGTCAATTGTTGTCCCATTTTCAAAGCTCGTAAACTTATGTTTCAAAGTTATGTACCTTTCTAAAGGTGATTAAACTTATATTGCAAAGTTCTTTAGGAACTTTTTAAGGTGGACAAACTTATATTTCGAAGTTTTAAACATTCTTCAAGGTTAATAAACTTATATTTCAAAGTTTTAAACCTTTCTCATGGCTACTAGTCTTTTTTCAAGAAGGTTTTCCCCACTTTTTACCATGTGATTTCCTAGTTAGAAGTGTGGTTTCCCACAGAGAGGACACCAAAATGTTGATCACAAAATCTGGTTGAACCTTGGATCAACACGTCTCAGCTCCTCCATCTTCAACACGTGGATCTCCTGCTCACTAGGACACATAATCAGCTTGCAAAGTAGGCCGAGGTGGCTCCCATTTACACTCCGACGCCTAAGTCAGCACTCATTTCAAGTAAATATGAATTTGGTGTGGGAAATATAAGTGTGTAAAAGAGAGAAAAGGGAGTGGGATTTTATATATTTAGTTTCTAACATTTTCCTTGGAGGCAAATGCGTTCTATTTATAGTTAAAATCATATCTTAAGATTGTGACACATGTTAGACTTTATGCTTGGCTTCACCCTAGCCCCTGGTTAGGTTAACCATTTAATTAGTTACAACCATTGCATCCTACCATAGAGTTACGGCAGCCATCACATCTATGGTAAATGTGTTGTCCTATCAAGCTGCAACTTGCAGCCAAGTCTAGTCCTACTGACACAATTGTCCAACTGTGCCTCTGTACCTAGTCCTATACCTCGGATGACATTACTTTAGAACAAGTAGTTCGACCGGAAGTGGTTCGGTCCTTATACTGCCTCGGTATCACAATAACTTGCAAGTTGGTGGGTTCGCCTGATAACTATTGGTTCCTACGTGGGCTTCTATGCATGACGTGTCAAGTTTTAATTTTGGGCGTGGCCTTAACAGTAACTACTTGCTCACCAAACTTCAAATGATTACTCAATGCTCACTGAACTTTTCATCAATTTACCAAATGCTCACCCAAGCCAATTTTATTTATATAATTGACAAATATTTACACGTGGCAAACAAAAATAATTACGTGGCACAAAAAATAAATTGTGATATATCCACATCATCCAACCACTTACTCTCTCTTCTCTTCTACGGAAACCAACTTCCTCTCTCCTCCTCCATTGCCATCACTGGATGCCAGTGGTGGTGGCAAAATGGCAAATTAATGAATGCAATTTTATGCCCTCACACGTTCATTTCCCTACTTCTCTCTCCTTCCCTACCCTTAAGTGGCGATGACTCAAACAACTGTAGCATCAAAACTAAGTTCCACGCTTCTACGAGTCGACTTCATTTCAGCAGATTTGTGCAGTTCATCGAGCAGGTTTTTAATGCTAATAACTTCTTTCGTCTCCACAGTAGCTTCTTTGATAAACCTCCCATCTTTTTTCTTATAAGGGGAAATATCTATCATCCTCTCTTGTTCGTGATTAATTGTACTTGAATTGGTAAACCTTCCTTGAGACTCTATTGCCACATCATTGCAGATAACAGAATAGCGGACTCCATCATGAATTTGTTATTTGTTTGAAGAAAAACCAACATCGCATAATTTAAAATTATCCTCGACCAATCGACCGTATCTTGTCAAATAGGGACGATCTCTGGCTAATATTCCTTTTAGATCCATGGTCAACATCAGTTTGAAGTAAAGAATTTACAATTTGGCAAAGTCAAATTTGTTTTATTCGAAGCCCAACTTTGATAGTTCAAGAAAAATGTAGATTTGTATATTTTCTTGTTCAATGTTCATACATGACACAAGCCATCACCACTCGCAGATGATGTAGGAGAAAGTGTGGGATGGTGAGGATGCGGGGCCTTGGGCAGAGGGAGAGAGCTGCTAGGAGTTGGGTGAGGCAGCCAAGGAAAGTGGAGCAGGTGCAGACGCAGTGACTTCAGGGGAGAGGATGTAGCTTCAAACTTCAGTGGGGGAGGAGAGAGGAATTAGGGGATGATGTGGATAAATTCACACTTTTCTTATGTCATGTCATTTTTCTTGTGTCACCTGAAAATATTTGTCCAACTATACAAATAAAATTGGGTAGGGCGAGCATTGAGTAAATTATTGAATAGTTCAGTAAGCATTGAGTAATCATTTAAAGTTTAGTGAGCAAATATTTACCATGAGTAAAGTTGAGTGATGGTTCTTTTAAATTAACTCTCGTCCCGTCTAATTTCTAAACAAAATCCTAATTGCTCATTTATTGTTTTTGACATGGCGGACCCATTTGCTGTGCTAGAGATGACAAAAAAATCCGACCCAAATCGAATGGGGCGAAAAAAAACCCGCATCGCCAACCTGTGGAGCGGGTTTTCGGGACCCGACAGGGTCGTGGGACGGGGGCGGGTTTGGCCGCTTCGACCTGAACCCGCCCCGATTAAAGTCAATAATAAAAATAAATAAGGAAAAATAAAAAAATACTGAAAAAAATTAAACGGGGTGGCAGGGATGACCCGCCCCGAATCCGACCTCGACCAGCCCAGAAATTCACGGGCGCGGGTGGCAGGTTTGGGTTTAAAAAAATTTCGTGGGGCAGGGCACGCCCATTGCCATCACTATGCTGTGCCTCTCTCTCTCTCTCTCTCTCTCTCTGTGACCCCTCTTAGTTCTACGGATGTCTATCTTTTCAGCCTCCTGGACGAAGGATCTAGAAAAAGCGTAATTCCAAGGAACTTTGAGAGACGCTGGGGCATATTCTCCTTTGACGGGCAGGAAAATACTTGCTAAACCTTGGCAATGGATTATTATAGAATGAGCAACGGATTATTAAAGAAATGCGAAAGATTTTCATTATATTCCTTATAAATGGTGTGGGGCTAATCCGGCCTGGGACATTCCCGCCGTTGCCAATCACTTCAAACTTGCTTGTAGTTTTGCTAATTGCACACCACTCAACTATGGAGGATCTTGCAATTGTATTGGGGAGAAGGGGAATATTTCTTATGCATTCAAAAACTACTATAAATCAGAAAATACTCCGATTTATGAATTTTATGGGCTAGGAATAGTCAATTTATCCTTCAGTTGGTGATTGCATTAGTAAATGATTTATATATTTGTGAAAAAAATATTTATAAAAAGTCAAATTATAGATTTTTTTTATTTTGATAATTATTGCATTATTTTGAAGTCGAAAAATATGTTGCATGAGTGTCAAATCCAATATTTCAACGAGAAATATAATACAAGCTAAGAAATGAGAGCAAACTCTAAATATATCATTCGTAACATCGTCTTAAATATTAAATGGAGAAGTTTTACTTATACTTTTTACTTTTTCCAACATCCAATCTTTTTTATTTATCTCATTTAAGTACTAAAATGATACATTTCATTTCTTACCTAAATTCAATTTGACCTAAATGATTAACTTTGAATCTTTTTCTTATCAAATTGAAAGAAATAATAGATATTAGATCGTTTTAAATAAATTCAATTAAATTATTTAATTTTCTATAACTTTAGGTTCCGGTGAATTTATTGGTTCAATTTGTAAAATAGAAGGTGTTAGCAAAATTATCTATCTGTCTATAATAATAGGATAAACATCACCATTTTATACACATAGTTTTTCGCCCATTTTCACATGTCATTTTAGGAAATTTCATATTCTTATCAACTTATTTTAATACATGAATTAGGAAAGTCCAATTAATGCATGCATTAAATGATTTATGGATTTGTGAAAAAATATTATATAAAAAGTCAAATGATAGATTTTTTTTTTCTTTTGATAATTATTGCATTATTTTGAAGTCGAAAAATATACCATACGGATGTCAAATCCAAGATCTCAACGAGAAGCATGGATGGATCTAGAACAAAAGTTCAGCTAGAGCGACCGTCGTTAACGTGGACCGCTGAACTTTTATCGATGATCGTTAACAACCGCAATGATTAGATTGTTTATTGTTATTTAATTAAATGACATTAAAAATTCGAATATACAATAAACTGCAATTCAAAAATCCAATATTCAACAAATCACAATAATCACAATTCAAATTCACGTAAGAAGAATATCGAGCTCACAAGTGACCATCACAAAAGTAAAAAACACATTGAAAACTTAAAAAGTAACACATTTATGCATGCATTAAATGATTTATGGATTTGTGAAAAAATATTATATAAAAAGTCAAATGATAGATTTTTTTTTTTTCTTTTGATAATTATTGCATTATTTTGAAGTCGAGAAATATACCATACGGATGTCAAATCCAAGATCTCAACGAGAAGCATGGATGGATCTAGAACAAAAGTTCAGCTAGAGCGACCGTCGTTAACGTGGACCGCTGAACGTTTATCGACGATCGTTAACAACCGCAATGATTAGATTGTTTATTGTTATTTAATTAAATGACATTAAAAATTCGAATATACAATAAACTGCAATTCAAAAATCCAATATTCAACAAATCACAATAATCACAATTCAAATTCACGTAAGAAGAATATCGAGCTCACAAGTGACCATCACAAAAGTAAAAAACACATTGAAAACTTAAAAAGTAACACATTTATGCAAAATTTTGCAATCACACTTAAAAAATAAAATCGAGAATAGTAAGAAGTTTTGAGAATTAGAATCGTTTCAATAAAATTCCTATCAAGTGACGCATTAGTATAGGCAAGACAAGTGAAATAAATTACTACAATGAGTAATTCAACCAATAGTATAGTTTAAGAAATATTCTTTGCTTAATAATTTGAAGCTCAGCCATACATGCTCTAAAACCTAATCCTTCAAATTTTTCAAAAACCACAAAGTCCAAACATTGTTTCACTCATTAATTGCCAAAATGGGTTTTCATAGGCGGCAATATGCAAGGTGGCTCATAAAAAAACCACTGCATTTGGGTTTTTGTATTGCTTTGCATACTAATTACTTACTAACTGAAAAAAAAAAAAAAAAAAGAATAAGGAAGAAAGACAAAGTAATCATCTTCACCATGTGCGGCGACTGAAACAAACGAAATCCATACTCCACTCCAATCTCCGCCTCCGATGGTACTACATTTGAAGACTCAGGCTGTGTCAACTGTCAACCCACTTCAAAATCAAATTGCCAAAATCCCAATTAAGTTTAAAAAAAAAAAAAATTATCAAAAACCAGGTTCGCTGAAGGTGGATCCAGCTAGTGCGGCCGCGGGAGCTCGCCACCAACTGGGTCCGTCTCTGACGAGAAGTTTAATACAAGCTAAAAAATGAGAACAAACTTTAAACATATCATTCGTACAATCGTCTTAAATAATAAATGTAAAAGTTTTACTTTTACTTTTTACTTTTTTCAACCTTCAATCTTTTTTATTTATCTCATTTAAGTCCTAAAATAATCCCTATCATTTCTGACCTAAATGATTAATTTTGAATTTTTTTCTTTTTAAATTGAAAGAAATAATATATATTCGATATTTCTAAATAATTTCAATTAAATCATTTAATTTTTTACAACTTTGGGTTCCGATAAACTAATTAGTTCAAGTCGCAATTTTATATTTTATTTTTCTAAATATTTTTCATTATATTTGAATACATAATTTATGTCGAATATTATATTTTTTCAATTTATTCAATAAATAATTATTAATTATATATTCCCTCGAGCTCGCGATCACTATTACTAGTTTTTAAACAAAACCCTAATTGCTCATTTATTGTTGTTTGCTGTCCCCCCCCCCCCCCCCACCCCCCTCTCTCTGTGGACGAAGGATCTAAAAAAGGCGTAATTCCAAGGGATTTTGAGAGACGCTGGGGCATATTCTCCTTTGACGGGCAGGCATATATACTCGCTAAACCTTGGCAATGGATTATTAAAGAAATGCGAAAGATTTTCATTATATTCCTTCTAGATGGTGTGTCTGTGTGGCTAATACGACCTGGGACCTTTCTGGCCTTGCCAATCACTTCAAACTTGCTTATAGTTTTGCTAATTGCACGGCACTCAACTATGAAGGATCTTGCAATGGTATTGGGGAGAGTAATTATATGGAAAAAGTATATAACTATACAACTAAAACTTTCACTTTTTAAACATAGCAAATTTAAATTTTTTTTGTAAAAATCAGGTCTTAATATGTTAATTAATTAATACAATATTATAATAATTATAATGAATTGCCAAACAAAGGTATAATATTAAATAATAAAATAAAAACAATACCTAATACACAACCACTCCATCCCAATCCAACCCTTCACCCACCCCCACCCCACCCGCCCACCCCACCCCACCCCACCCACCCCACCCCATAAAAAAACTTTTTTCTTTTTACTTTTTCACACTCACCCCCACCCCCAACACCACCTTACCCACCCCACCCAACACTCCTCCCCAACCCCACCCACCCACGCACCCAAACACCCCGCCACCACTCACTCACCCACCAACCCCACCCCACCCCACCACACCACACCACAAGAATAATGTTACTTCTGTTTTTTTCTCCCCCCACCCACTATCCCATCCCATCACACCCACCCACCCACTCCACCCCACCCCACCCCCACCCCATCTCACCCAAAATGATTTTTTTCTACTACTTTTCCACAACTCGCCCAGACCCTACCCTATCCTACCCAGCCACCTACTCCAACCCCACCTACTCCACCCAAAATTAATTTTTTTCTTCCAATTTTTTACTCCCCCACCTTACCCACCCCACCCCTCTCCAACCCAACCCCACCCACCCACTCACCCCCTCCCCACTCGAGTCACTCACCCACCCACCTCACCCCCCACCACAATACAAGAATGATTTTACTTCTATTTTTTTTCATCTCACCCACCAACGCCCCCGTCCCACCCCACTCCTCCCAAGCCCAAACCAAACCCACCCACCCCAACCTAACACCACCCCACCTCACCCAAAATGATTTTTTTCTACTATTTTTCCACAACTCGTCCAAACCCTACTTTATCCTACCCCGCCACCTACTCCAACACCACTCACCCCACCCAAAATTAATTTTCTTCTAATTTTTCACCCCCCACCAACCTCGTACCAGACCTTACCCCACCCCATCTCATCCAAAACGATTTTTTTCTACTACTTTTCACAACTCGTCCAGACCCTACCACGTCACCCCACAACACTCAAAATTAATTTTTTTCTTCTAATTCTTCACATACCTACCCACCCCACCCTGCCCCACCCTGATCCTACCTCGCCACCCACCCACCCTACCCTATCTCACCCCATCCAAATATGATTTTTCTTCTATATTTCGACACCATACCCCATCCAAAAATGAATTTTCTTTTATTTTTTACCCCCACCCCACCCAAAAATGATTTTTCTTCTATTTTTTCACACTTCCCCCAACTACCCCACTCATCCCAGCACACCCCGTCACCTACTATACCCCATCCCAAAATGAATTTTCTTTTATTTTTTCACACTTCACCCCAACCACCCCATCTCAACCCCACCCTACCCTAACCTATCCCACCCCACCCACACACCCACACACCAAGATTTTTTTTCTTCTACTTTTCAAGCCCCCAACCCGAACTCGACACCCACCCTACCCACTTCAAAAAATGATTTCTTTTCTTCTACTTTTCAAACCCCGATCCACTCCACCCCACCCCACCCAAAAAAAAATGATTTTTTTTCTACTTTTCCATCCCCACCTCACCCCCACCCCGACCCCACATCACCACAAAAATGATTTTTCTACTTTTTCTAGCCCCACCCGACCTCTACCCACCCTAAAAATGAATTTTTTTTCTCTATGTTCCCCACCCACCCCACCCTATCCCATCCCATCCCATCACACCTAAACTAAAAATGATTTTTTTTCTCTTTTTTTTTTTTTTTTTTCTCCACTCCCACCTCAGCCAACCCGCAAAGTCACAATTGGTCGCACAAAGTTATATTTCAGTCACAAATCACACAAAAAATGATTTTTTTCACAGTTGGTCACACAAAGTCATATTTGGTCACACAAGGTCACAGTTCAATTACACAAAGTCGCAGTTCGATCACACAAAGTCACAATTGGTCACACAAAGTTACATTTTGGTCACACAATACCACAAATTTATAGTTCGGTCACGTAAAGTCACAATTCGGTCACACGAAGTCACAGTTCGGTCTCACAGTTTCACACAAGGTCACTGTTTGGTCACACATTGTTACAGTTCAATCACATAAAGTTACAATTCGGTCACACGAGGTCACAGTTCGGTGATACGAGGTCACAGCTCGGTGACACAAGGTCACATTCGGTCACACATAATCATATTTGACCCAATTGTAGGTCACATAACGTCCTTGTCCAATGGTCACACAAAGTCACAGTTTGGCACAATCTCTAATATAATTAGTCACAATCATCCATAATTGATCACATATTATTTGTTTATTTGTCACAACTTAGACGTTTCTTGATCATAATTAATCAATATTTCTTGTCACAAGTCTCACAAAATCACAATTAATCAATATTTTGATCACAAATATCTAATAATTGGTCACAAGTAGTACAAAGTCACAATTAGTTAATATTTTAGTCACATTTACTTAATAATTGATCACATTCTATACTCATCACAAGTCGCATAAAGTCATAATTAGTCATATTTTGGTCACATTTACCTAATAAATTTACCCCACCTCACCTGACATGCAAATTCATATCTGGTCACATAAAGTCACAATGGGGTCACAATTACAAATTCAGTTGCAAAACCCCACCCCTCCAAACCTCACCTAGAGTCACAATTGGTCACATAAGGTCACAGTTCGGTCACAAAAAATCATAATTAGTTCAGAAGAGATCACACCCTATCCCAAAAATGATTGTTTTTCCTCTATATTTTCCCACTCAGACTAAAAATGATTTTTTTCTTTATGTTTTCCCACTCCACCTCACCCGAGTTGCAAAGTCACAATTGGTCACACAAAGTTACATTTCAGTCACAAAACACAATCGCAAATTTCACAATCGCCATCACCTAATAAATTGATCACATCTTGTACTCGTTACAAGTCGCACAAAATTACAATTAATTAATATTTTGATAACGATTACTTAATAATCAGTCACAATCATCTAATAATGTGTCACATTTTATTTATTTATTGGTCACAGGTTAATTGTTTTCTTGGTCACGACTAGTCATATTTTTGTCTCAATTACCTTATTGGTCACATTTCATACTCATCCCAAGTCACAGTTAGTCAATTTTTTTTGTCTTAATTACCTAATAATTCGTCACGTTTTGTACTCACCACAAGTGGCATAAAGTCAAATTTAGTCAACATTTTGATCACAATTACATAATAATTAGTCACAATTAGTCAATTACACATAATTAATCACAATATATTCACCCCACCCCACCCCACCCACCCGCCCGCCCCAAACCTTTCTTCTCCCCAACTAACTGTCGCCCACCACCGGCGAACTACCGACCACCACTACCTACCTTACCCACTGCCACCCCAGCCATCACCTCCACCTCCACCTCCACCTCCACCGGCACATCACCACCACGTCAGCACAACCCCTCTCTGCCATAGTCGGGAGCCACTATCGCCTCCTAACTACACTCACAATCACAACCACAACCACCTAAAAACAACCACCATCTCCAAATTTTCACCACATAAAATCGCCCACCACCACCACTGCCACCTAACTTCAATCACAATCTCCAAACACAAACCTGCACGTATTAACAACCAAAAAAAAAAAAAAAATCGAACACAAAAGCAAAAACCACCACTCAATCACCACCTACAGCACTCTTTGCTGCAACAAACCAGCACTCTTAAAGCCCCAAACCTTGCAGCTCAGATTCAATATCTATGAATCCAAACCCCTACTTTTTATGCTCTATTACATAGTCGCATTAATAAATGGCAAATTCTTCCAGATTTTTATTTCGGAATAGCAACAATTTCAAATTCGACAACCAACGCAGGATCCACTAACTCTCAATGGACAAATTTCGACCTATGTTCAAGATTTGGAGGAAACGATTTTACCCTCGAGCGCTTGAACGTGGGCTCTAATCCTCGTCATTGCTGCCACTTTTGTGACTCCCACTTCCATCGGACCTTGAGATTTGGCGCACTAAATAGAAACAAATTTATGGTCGGATGAGCATCACAAGGCCTCTGCCTTTCGCCGTCACTGGGTGGAACGAGGGCTGCCAACACCTCCGCTCCTTCGCTGGATTACAGGGTTGAACGAGTGGGAGACAGGGGTTACGTTTGAGGGGAGGTTAAGTTTGAGATTGGGATAATTTGAGTTTAATTATAAAGTTTATTAATAAATGTTAATGTATAATTAGGACTTGATATTTATAAATGTAAAACTTCTCATCTTATTGTTATTAATGGATCTTTAATTACAGGGTTATATGTAATTTTCCCTAATTATATTTATACTCTGATTTAGAGGTGTCAAGACGGACAGGCCGATCAAACCCGTGAAAATCGGCCCGGATTGACCCGGGACCGCGGGCCGACCCGTGCGGGCGGTTCACGGGTCAAGAAGTTGTGAACCGCGAATTTTGCGGGTCAAACCTTTGCGGGCCGCGGTTAACCCGCTGACCCGTAAAAAAAATAAAAATAAAAATAAATTGTTTTATTAAATATGGTAACATTGAAAATCTCTCTTCTTCTAGAAACTCTAATACAACTTTTAAAGTAAAATCTTATTTTTTTTCTCCCTAATAGCTAAAAAGTAATGTTTTTTGATAATAGTAATTAAAAATACATTTATCACTTAATTGTTATTTGTTTATGTTTTATTTAAATTTGCAAATTTAGAAGTAATTCATATAACATAAACTATAATTTTAAATTGTATATAAATATTTTATGGTATAAATATGAATTTATCATTTTAATCATTTTGTATTTAGAAATTTGACAAAAAATTTGCTATAAATATGAAAAAATCTATATTTTTATTCATACGAGCCAAATCAGAACAAACCGCGACCCGTATGGGCTCGACCCGGATGGGCCAGAGGGCGGGCCTGGGTTGTAGTTCAAAATTTGCGGGTTGACCCGTAACCGGCGGGCTTTTTTTTTTCAAGCGGACTGTTATCGGGCTTTTTATTGACGGGCTGATCCGGCCCGGACCACCCGAATTGACACCTCTACTTTGATATATGAATTTGATGGGCTCGGAATAGTCAATTTATCCTTCAGTTGGTGATTTCAGGTTTCTTGCTCGGGTTTCATGTTAAATTGAAAGATTACATCACACCATTGATTATTTTTTGGAGGGATTTGCTCTTTACTCAGGTAATTGGAGGTTTCTAATCGAAATTTCCAGATTTCCCTCTTCTGAAACTGGTAGACATCCGAAAAGAAAAGGAGAAGATATGCTGCACAGATAATAACATTTTTTATTATTTACTTGTTACTTTAGATCAGCAGTGGAGTCATTTAGAGACATTGAGTGTAGAATTATGTTCATCCGTATAATGATTTATACTTGGCATGAACTGAATATTTTGAATTGTGATAGTGAATGAGACTTGCAAGAATTTTATGGATACTTCCATTAAATTCTTCAACAACAGCAGCGGAGCTGAGCCGGCTGATGGCCTCGCTAAACAGGCATGTATCGGCCAACATAGCATGTCCGATTCGAGCAATAGATCATTTCTTTTTATTCAACAT
Organism: Ligustrum vulgare; assembly: GCA_963555705.1. NCBI lineage: Eukaryota > Viridiplantae > Streptophyta > Magnoliopsida > Lamiales > Oleaceae > Ligustrum > Ligustrum vulgare. The sequence goes on from OY743190.1 coordinate 13,178,172, forward strand.
ATTCCGAAAGAAATACAAACATTTCTTGTAATAATTCCAGCATATCAATGCCTAGAGCATTGGCTTTAAACATTGAAAAACATCACTCGAAAAGCCTTATCCTGGTGGTTATCTGCAGACAACAGATCGGGCATAGGAGCAAGTCTCTACCACAGCCATAGCACGTCTGCAAAGATCAGCGTGGAGTTTAAGAACTAAACGAATCAAGAACACAAGACTGCAGATCCATTGTTTCATTTCTGCTTACCCGATGTCCACATCCAAATGCAAGATCTCGCTTGTGCCAGTAACAAATCGGGCAGTTCTGTGAAGCGTTGATGAATCATCAAGAAATCAAGAAAAAAACTCGCCTGAGTACTAAAATACAGGTGATGAAACAAAACTACACGAGTAGAGGCGTACCCTATTAGATAAAGAACTTTCTGTTGGAGCTGTGTAATATTGTTCAAAGCTGGTCGACTGGAAATAATTTGCAGGGTGATTTGATGACCTGAAGTTCCCAGCTGGAGGTGGTAAAGGAACTTTTGCAGGTATTCCTCTCCGGTTGCTGCAAAAAGGAATTGCAGTTAGCATTTTAAGATTCTTGATTTTTCTTTCGCCATTAGGCAAGAAGCTTGTATAGAAGTAAACACACCTAAGAAGTTGGAACTCCAATGTTGCTCTGTATTGTATGGGAATTTCCGTTAATGCAGCCAAAGCAAACTCTGCTTCCTTCTGGGATAAAGGGGCTTCTCTCGCCATGATTTCTGTAAAGTCAACAAACTGCGAACGACGAAACGGTGATTTCCTTGTTTCTAGAGAACAATAATAGAAACGAAACAAGTAAAACACGGATTTATAATGTTTTATTTACTTTCAATATGAAAATTATGTCTACTAGTCACTGCAGTTAAAAGGAAGATTACAAAAGTGATCTCTTGCCTCACAGTCTCGTCGCAGAAAACGAATCTGTAAAGATTGATTATATACAGTGTGAATATGAGGGCGATCAAATACAGATATAGAATTCATAGCCCCTGTTTAGTGGGGATTAAAATTAAATTTTTAGTAGATTTTTAAATTTTTACAATATGGTTACGTTCCACACAGTTCAACATGAATGTGGGGATCGAGGATGCTCAAAGGACTGGTTATAACCTGAATATTATCAAAAGCCCTGGCTGGAATGTTATCGTCAAACTTCTGCATAGTGTGCCATGGACCATCACCAACTCCAACCAAGACTATAGACAATGGATAATTACTGCAATTGCAAAAATACGTCATAAACCTGAAATTCATGTGAAGGAAACTATTCATCCAGAATACGTAACCTTGCTTTAACAATTGCATCAACTGTACTTCGTTCTTGAGGACCTAACTGGCCATCGTTGGTGTCTACACTCCGTGTCACCTTCATTATTTTTGTTATGATTAAGAATGTCAGACTAGAGACCTTAGTCGATGATAATATTCAATCCTCTTGGGATTGACTGGAAATGGGAGAATTTAAACAGATTTGAGAGTTTATCTTAAAAGCTCAACATTGTTAAGAGTGACATGAACCCTTATAATTGGCTTATATTTTCATCTTTATTCGATATGAGATTTTATCTCTTAACAAAAACAAATAATCATGCCTAAACTAACCTGCCCATCAACGATGATTAGTAGAACATGATATTGACCTCCACTTTGATCAACTATCCCTATAGCGGTTTCAATCATCGGGGCATATGATGTCGGCCCTAGACAAATAGAAATTCGTTTGTCGTAACAAAATAACTTCACCAGTAATAGCAAACAAAATTAAGTAGATTGGCCAACCTGCTAAACGAACATTTGGAACGATCTCTCTGTAACGAGATAGTACTTCCTCAAAGCCATTGCAGGGCTTGTTATCCGGATAAAAGCTGAATACATCTCGATCATGTGTAGTAACTAGAAATATAGATTAAAGATAAGAAATATGCGCACGATTTCATCCAAATGTATCCATGCATTTTCAAAATCGTCATTCTTTTGTTACTATTAGTTTTGATTAAAGTCTTATTTTAATCTCAAGTCAAAATCAACAATTAATTTTAACTACACATTTTAATGTTTTATAGGACCTACAATTTTTCTAAAACACATTTCATCATTTTTTATCAAAATTTATCAAAAATCTGATTTTAATCTATACCAAACATGTGTGACATATATAAAAGCTGTAGTAATGCATACCATCACCAAAGCCAAAACAAGGAATAAGATTATCCTCATCGAAAGCTGATAGTGTTCTTCCAATAATTGAAATGGCATGTTCGTACGGATTTAAGTCTTCGCCAGTATGATGCAGGCTTTTCTGGTTGAAAGAGTTTTTTCCCGTCCATTCATTACTTTTCGTGAAGTCTATGCCAACGATGAGGTTCGACGATTCCAGACCGGATTGAAAAAGAGCTTCTTTCACCTGATGATATGGTTGAAACCTAAGTGCTTGTTTGGGAAAGCTTAAAACGTTGCTAAAAAGTTGAAGCAAAGTCAAGAATTAATATTAATCACACATTTCATTGAACCCACAACTTTTATCAATTTTTTGAACTCTACGTATCATCAACTTTTAACAAAATATTCAAATTCCGAGTTTCTACTAACACGTTCATATCAAGAAGTTTCAATCAGGCATGACATGAAGTAAAATATCAATCACAAGTCTAACCAGAAAGTTTCCAAGGCCTTTCCTACTTCCTAGTCAGATAAATTTCAAGAACTCGAACCATCAAAATTTTATTCCAAAATAAATCAAATTATTGAGATAATGTCTAAACACTTTCATCCTGAAATAGAATTAGAAGCTTCAACTTATATGTGACTCACCAGCTAAAAGCAAAGAAATACAGCAGAGATAGTACCTGGTCAAGAGACCTGTAGTTGTCATCAATTCTCCTATATTTTGAGGGAAACTCCGTTCCAATCGAGTTCATGGAATTACCAGCAGACGAATGTTGAGTCGAAGGGAAATATTCAGATCCATGGTTGAACGAATCTTCATGGTTATAATTGCTATATTTAGTCTGTTTTCCTCCCATTTAGGTCTCCGTTTCTTCTGCAGAAAATTCTTCCAAAGATTGAATGATAAACTGCAGGGGAAAAAAAAAAAAAAAAACAGCTTTATCGTTTTTTTTTTTTTTGTAACGAGTAAGGGTTCAGAAAGACATAACAGCAAAATTCTTGTAAGAATCTTGAAGCATTTTGCATACCTGAGGAGCAGAAGAAATGGAAATAAAAGACTCCCAGAAGACTGGATGCAATGTTAATGAAACAAAACATTCATTTTTAATTTAATCTTAAAGTTTGAAGAAGAATTAAATAAATATAAAAGGGCTGACTTTATTCTTGGATTAGCTTTCTAACTAAGGAACAGCATTCTGATTTATTTGTTAACGACAAGAACTCACCAAGAAATTTCAAATGAATTTGACTTAGTTCCAAGAAATTGAGCCGATAAAACAATGAAACTTCGCTTTTGATGTCATCTTAACTGAGAGTAGTGTAACCATGCGTACCATGTAGTCGCGCATAGTATTAAGTGTGTGTTTGATTCTCATTCTTTCAAATTATAATTTGAATTTTGGGAAATCTAATAATTAAAAAGTAGTTTAAAAAGTAAAATATTGTGGGCTTGACTTTTTTGGATGGTTGAAATTGATTACTATAAAAAAAATTGTATTTTTAATGTGGAATAATAGGAATCAAACAAAGGTAAAGAAGAAGAAAAAAATGTTAAAATTCATTACTTGTACCGTTTAGCGATGTCTAGTATTACGTAGAAAGTGAAAAATATCATAGTCGGACTTGAAAGAATTTTACCTGAAATATTCCAATTGATTAAATCAGTGCAGTATAATAACAACAATTATGACATCTCTTAAGTCAGCCAGACAGCTACCTACAATATATATTTGTTATTAATTATTTTATACTAATCCGATATTTAAGTGTAGTTTATCATTGATTTATTCAAACTGATATTGACACACTTTTGAGAAAACCTAATTTATAATACAGCAATATAATCTTCGAGGAAAAATCTGTAAACTTTCCTTACATCTGCCAGGAAGTAGTCAAACAATTTCTGCAGTCTATCTTCCTTGTTTTCAATTAATGTAAACCAGAAATTACTAAGAACGATGGTTCAAAGTTCAAAATAAGAATCTAAGCAATAAAGAAACGAATCTTTTAAACAAGAAAATAGAATGTCGGCATTAATCTGCTACAAGTCAAGAATTCAACAAGTCCTCCAGCAACCAAGCAGCCAAGAGCGTTTTTGTTGTTATAGAAACTTGTATTACACCTGCACACGAAAGAACAATATGAAATGATTTTACTGTAAATATCGTTACAAAATAGGGAAAAAAATTGAACGCATAATTTACTTTTTGATTAATGATACAGACTGTCAACGAATGCTAAAAATAGAAATAAATTACAATTCTCATCTATTTTGAAAAACCTCTTTAAATAATACGTTGTTTGTACAGTTTGTACTTGCTCACACCCGTTTGATACACGAAAGTTGCTATAGACAAAACATGTTTAAACAATTGCTCAAATTTAAATTAAATAATGCAATTTTCAAATATATGTTGTATAGAATAAATAAAAAATTTCGTCTAAATATTTTTGACTGATGTGAATAGAAATCATAACCCTTAAAATATTATAATTTAAATAAAATAAAATAACTATAACAAATTAAATATATACGGTCCTATATATAAATAAATATAACAAATTAAGTAATATTGACGATACATGAAAGTGATAATCAACTTCAAGATTTGTGGTGCACGAACGTGAAATTCAACTCAAGAGATCTTCACATGATTAATAATTTTTAATTTTTAAACGTGATGCATTTAATTGAACATAATTAAATGAATATTTAATTATATGTCAATAAAAAAATTATTAATGAAAATTTAAATAATATATATATATATATATATATTGAGTCTTTTTGTCTATATATGTTAATAAAAATAAAATAAAATAAAGTTTCACAATTTTTTACGGCATATAATTTTTTTTAATATTTTAATAAAATTGTAAACCGTTGAATTGTTTTATCTCTTTACGGTAAAACAGACCATGAATTAAGTGTTTTAGAGATTGTACCATGAATATATCAACTTCATTTCTGAAATTAACGTTCAATAAATGAAATCTTCTTTTTTAAAAAAACTTTTGAACTACAAAATTAAGCTCATACAATACATGTGCAAAACTCAACTTACATGCATATTCTCCTTAAGATCAACGTTTTCTTTTCATATATTGTTCTTCATCATATTCTTTCAAAAAAGAGGTGTGTGATAGATTTTTTTGTATAATTTGATTCTTTAAGCATCAATTATTTTTTTAGAAAAAATAATAATCATTATTTTTAATAAATATTGTTACATTAATTACTTCTTCTTTCTTCATATTGACAATTTCTTTATGCATATTGTTATATTATTATTTTGACAAAAATTACTGATCGATCAATTGTTTAATGGAAATCATACGAATTAATTGTTAAAATCTGTAATATATTTTTGTCATATTTTATTTATTTAAATTTATATTGAAAATTAAAAAAATGAACAGAATCAGTAAATAAATAAAAATAATGTGAAAATGATGAATGAATTGAAGAAATCTTAAGTTTGTAAAATAAACCCAACTGAATTGGATTTACCTTAAAAAAACTCGTATAGTTATTATTTATTTTAATTTGATGAGAATAAATCAGAACAGAAATTAATCATCTATGACTAAAATGAATTTAATTGACTAATTATAGATAATATCATAGAACTTAAATGATATATTTTAAAATAAATTAGATATTGAGGAAAAATAAAAAATAAAACTTTACCTTTAATTTTTTATTGATTTTACTGACAATATATTTAAAATTTACTCTCACTTGTTAGTTTGCATTAAATTTCTCATTGTGATCTTTAATTTGACACCTATATTACATATCTTCTGATTTCAAAATAATACAATAATTATTAAAAGAATGATAATAAAATAGAAAAAATAATATTTTGATGTTATTAATAGCATAGCACGGATGCTAATGCAATTAATGATACATGTAAAATAATAATTTCTAAATTATTTAATATACTTTTTTTAGCAAAAAATTCCAAATTTAGAAAGTTTTTTTTGGCGGGAAACTATGTGTGTATTTTGGTGACGGTTATTCTACTTTTATAATAACTAGTATTCGCACCCGTGCGTTGCACGGGAAAAAATTATAACAATTAATTAATGAATAAGTAATTAAATATATTTAATAATTAATGAAAATGTGGGAAATATATAACGAAAATAATTAAATTTAAATATTATGGGAAAGAATATGAAGAAACAAAAAGGTATTCAATAACAAAATTCAATGTAAATTACAAAACACTTCTTTAAAAAATATATATGCATTTTTAATAAATTAATTTATTTCTTCTTATTTCACAATGATTTTTATTGATTGTGTTAGTGTTGCTCAACGTTACAAATAATCCTTTTTTTAGTAATGTTAAAATATAATAATGATAATAAGAAATAAAAGTAAGAAACAATTTCTATATATATTACACACAGATATTTTTTTTTTCCTATTCATGAATGTTACATAATATGTTCTTCAAATCAATTTAAAAAATTTGGTTATCCAACTATATGATGCTTATTTTTATCTTTTCATTTTCATATCAGAAATTAGAGATCTTTTATAAATTTGAATGAGCAGAAATATTATCCTGGATAATATTATTTTATTTGGACTGAAGAAGTCGTCTCTTCATTCGATTATTTGTATGGCATTTCATATTTTCGAAATTATGTGGTTAAAAACATAGTTTAAATAATAAAATTAAACTTATAGAAATAGTTATATGGGTAGGTGGAAAGTCCAATTATTCATCTTATTTGGATAAATGATCCATACATAAACCATACATAAACATTAACCTCGAGAAAAAAAAATGTATAAATAAATAATAAATAATAAAAAATGGATATTAAATATTAAATAATACAAAACTTTAATAGCATAAAGGATGACCATAGCCAAAATAAATAAATAAATAAATAATAAAAAAACCCCATTTTATTGAAAACAACAATGTTTTTTTATTACTTGCATTAGTTTATATAAACGAATATATATATATATATATATATATATATATATATATATATATATATATATATATATATATATAGTTTTTTAGCCATATAGAATTTTTTAGTTAGAAATATTCTCAACACTCCTTGGACGTTAACTGCTTCATAATATAACATACAATAAATATTAATGTGCATGGACCATTTGCATTATACAAATTATTACACATTTTACGATCAAAAAAATTTTATACGATAAAAAAATGATTAAACATTTTTTCAGTATCAATGCATTGATCCACGTGCAATTGATATTAATGATAGTTTATTAATTAATGATATTGCACCAGACAACGAAAAACCATATTTTGACCCTTTTTTAAAAAAAAATAAAACAATATGACAGCAGTTTTGGCCGGAAAATAGGAGCCAACTATCCTGCTATTATATATATTAAGATTAAGATATTAAGATTAAGATTAAGATTAAGATTCTCATTTTTCTTTAAATAAATCCTGTTTTTATTTTTTTTCCATTTCAAAATAATTAAATAAATTATGAAATACTTTTATTATGTCATATTGGACAATAAAGGACGACAAAATTATTGTATCGTTACATGTGTTACCTTTGTTCTGCTAGGTTTCCAATACTGAAGGGAAAGCTAATTGTGATGGGAGGATGGAACCCTGTCAAAGTGGGACCCGGTTAATTATTTATATAGAATTGATTATTTAAAAATATTTTTTTTTAATGTTCATTCACAATCACATATTATTTAAAAACTAATTTTTCACAATTGCACATAATACTTTTTAACCACACATTCTAAAAAAAGAAAATCAATTTTGAACCACTCAATTGATTGATTTGACAATTATTTTATTTTTTATACTACTTTCTTTCACTTTCAATCACACATTTAAAACTATTTCTATAGTTTATATCAATATCAATGTCAAACTTACTCCTATTCAATGATTCAAATAAAACGTGACATTTTATTTTTCACCAAGTATTAAAAATGGTCACGTTACACACACACACACACACAAAAAACTACTTTTTGTGCCTATTAAATAAATGTATTAACCATATTTTTACTTTTAAATAGAATAAGTTTGATAAAACCTTATATTTTTATTTTCTATAGAACTCAATGAATTAATTGTTAAAGTCTGTAGTATATATTTTACAGATTGATGTTCTTTTAAATTTATAAAATTAAAAAATAGATAAATGAACAAAATGAGTAAATTTATAAAATTAATTTCAAAATTACCAAAAAATTTGTCGAAATCTAAAGTTGTAAAAATTAAAATATTTTAATTGAATTTACTTAGAAAGATTGGATATCTATTATTTTTTTTAATTTGATAAGAAAAAATATATGAAATTAATCATTTATGTAAAATTGAAGTTATGTAAGAAAAGATAGATATCATTTTATGATTTAAATGAGATAAATTAAAAAGATTGGATATTGGAAAAAGTAAAAAGTATAAATTAAGCTTTTACCTTTATTATTTGAGACAATTTTACGAATGATATATTTAGAGTTTGTTTTCATTTGTTAGCTTGTATTAAACTTCTCGTTAAGATCTTGAATTTGACACCCATATTGCATATTTTTTTACTTCAAAATATTACAATAATTATCAAAAGAATAAAAATAATATACAATTTGATCTATTTATATATTTTTTATTTTGTACAAATCAATAAGTCATTTATTATATGTCACCTATAATTAATTTTGCATTAATTGAAGTTTCATAATTCAATTATTAAAATAATTAATAAAATTATAAAGTTTCCTAAAATAGCAGGTAAAAATGGCGGGAAACTATGTGCGGATTTATGTGACGGCTATGTTGTTATTATATAATAATAATAATAATAATAATAATAATAATAATAATTAAGATTAAGATATTAAGAATTAAGAATTAAGAATTAAGATTCAGATTGAGAGTGAGGTAAAATTGGGAGTCAGACCTCAAAAGCTCTCCATGTTCTATAACAATGGTATCAAAGTAGGCATCACCGATTGGATAATAGTCTTAAACAAGTTCTAATTTTAATTTAATGTTTATTCCATGTGTTTGAAAATTATTTCAATTAGGATTGTTTTAAAGTTTAAAGGACTTTTAGTACAAAAATGAATTAAAATAAAGATTGAGTTCTTTTTGCTAGAAAATATATGTTGTGCAAGAGAATTTTCACTAGTGAATGTGAAATTGAATCCCACATTCTTTGTGGGTTGTACAAAAAAGTAGAAATTGGTAGATGTGGTAAAATTTGGATATTTTTTCTTGCAAAACTTGAGAGGTTTGGTGAGTGAAAAAACTATATAATTGTAACAATTTATTATATAGTGAAAAATATTTTGACGGTCCAAATTTTGCATTTTTTTTTATTTTCTTATTTGCTCTATGTTTAATTCCCAACAAGTGGTATTAGAGCGTCGGTGGTTTGAAGAATTTTAGCCAAAAATAAAAAAAAATAAAAATGTCTTGAAAGTATGACGTGGAGAAATTTGATGGGAGAATCAATTTTAGCTTGTGGCAAGTACAAAGTTGAGAATGTTTTGATTCAGGTGGGACTGCACAAAGCTTTGAATGAAAAACCAATAGAGAGTTTTGATAAAGGGAAAAAAACAATTGAATCCAACAAGAGTAATGAGGATTGTGAAAATTTAGATTTGAAGGTTGCTAGTACAATACGACTTTGCTTGACCAAGATTGTTCTTGCAAATATTCATTGACTATTTGTTGCTAAAGAACTTCGGAAAATATTGGAAGAATTGTATGAGACGAAGAGCCTGTCAAATCAATTGTATTTGAAGGAACAATTTCATTCTTTAATAATGAATACAAGTAGGAAAATCTCAGACCACTTAATGTTCTCAATGAGATTGTTTCTGAACTGGAATCAATTGGAGTCAAGATTGATGATGGAGATAAGGCATTGAGGCTTATCTGGTCTCTTCCATCCATATTTGAGTACATCAAGCCTATTTTGATGTACGAGAAGGAAACAGTGGATTTTGCAGAAATTGCAAGTAAGTTGATCTCTGAAGAAATGAGATTAGGTGGAAGCGATAGTTCATCTGAAAATAATTTACTTGTTATTGAAAAGTGAAAGAGGTATAACTCCATGAAGAAGAAGGTAACGTGTTGGAACTGTAAACAATTTGGTCATATGAGAAGAAATTGTCCAAAATGTGGAGCAAACTTGACTAACTGCTTGAAGGTTGACAATGCGACTCTTCAGGTGGAGGGCGATGAAGATGTGCTCTGAGTAAGATGGCGATATTCTAGTGGCATTACGCTAGTTGCCATGATTGATGATGTATTCTTATTGGAGGGTGCATGTGTTTGCATACAAACATTGGTTTGACTTGGATGCAAGGTGTGGTTAAATTGATGTCGATGGCTGATGAGCTCCCATGGAAAATCAAATAATGGGAGTTGCACCATAATTTTTTTTAGCAATTTTATTTCGACATAATCTGATGAAAAATTTGGAGTTTGTTGATAATTCTGTGTGATTATACACATATGGTAGAGTATAAGATCATCAAAGTGAGTCAAAGGCTTGCCTATTTTCAAGTATTGTGAACAAAAGAGATGATAGAGGTTCTGACTAATTTTCGACAAGGTGGAGACTGTAGGGATAATTGCCTAAAACAAGTTCTAATTCTAATTGAATGCTTGTTCCATGTGTTTGAAAATGATTTCAATTAGGATTGTTTTAAAGTTTTGATGACTTCTATTATAAAAATGAATTAAAATAAAGATTAGGTTCTTTTTGGAATAAATCTTATAATTTCCTGTTAGCATTCGGAAATAGTTTATTTTGTCTTGGTTGAATTGAAGTTGGACTCTTCTATGTAGTAATTGCCCCTAAAAATAGATGATGTTATTCATTATTTTAGAGTATGAGACTAGAGAGTTTTGCGAGGAAAATTGTAGTTTAACATCTTGTTCCTTATGGATTGTACAAAGAATTAGAAATTGGTAGATGCGGTAAAACTTGTATATTTTTTTCTTACAATACTTGGGAGGTTTGGTGAGTGAAAAAACTATATTATACAGTGGAAAATGTTTTGACGGTCTAAATTTTGCGTATTTGTTTTACTTTCTTATTTGCTCATATTTTATTAAACATCGAAAGTCTCGCAGCGAGTTAAGTAGAGAGGGAATCTATGTTAACTGCCAACAAATGGTATCAGAGTGTTAGGTGGTTCGAAGAATTGAAGCAAAAAGAAAATATGTTTGGGAAGTACGACGTGGAGAAATTTGACGGGAGAATTAATTTTGGCTTGTGGAAAGTTCAAGTCAATTCAGACGAGACTGCACAAAGCTTTGAAGGGAAAACAAATCTCGAGTTTTGACAAAGGAAAATAAATTGATTCCGATAAGAGTGATGAAGATTGGGAAGACTGCTAGTACAATATGACTTTGTTTGTTAAGAATGTTCTTGCAAATATTCATGAAATTTCTACTATTACAGAACTTTGGAAAAAATTAGAAGAGCTCCATGAGATGAAAAGCCTGTCAAATTGGTTGTATTTTAATGAAAAATTTCATTCTTTGAGAATGAATGCAAGTAGGAAAATATCAGACCATCTTAGTATTTTCAATGTGATTGTTTTTCAACTTGAATCTATTGTAGTCAAGATTGATGATGGGGATAAAGCATTGAAGCTCATCTACTCTCTTTCATCCATGTTTGAGTACATTTGATGTACGAGAAGGAAACTGTGGATTTTGTAGAAGTTACAAGTAAGTTGATCTCTAAAAAAAAGGAAATTTGGTGGAAGCGATATTTCATTTGAAAATAATTTGCTTATTACTGAAAAGGTGAAAGGTGTAACTCCATGAAGAAGAAGGTAACATATTGGAACTGTGGACAATCCGATCATGTGAGAAGAAATTGTCCAAAATGTGGAGCACACTTGACTAACTGCTCTAAGGTAGACAATGTGACTCTCTTAGTGGATGGCGGTGATGATGTATTATGAGTAATATGGTGACATCCTTGTGGCATGATGCCAGTTACTGTGATAGAGGGTGTGTTCTTATTAGTAGGTGCATGTGTTTGTACACATGCATTAGTTTGAGTTGGATGCAAAGTGTGTGGTTGAATTGATGTTGATAGCTAGCTGATGACTTTCCATGAAAAATCAAACAATGTGAGTTGCACCATAAATTTTTAGCATATTGTTTCAACATAAGCTGATGAAAAACTTGGAGTTCGTTGATAATTTTGAGTGGTTATATGCATATGGTGGAGATGTGATAGTCAGAGTGCGTCTTGCTTGTTTTCAGTATTGTGAACGAAATAGATGATAGAAGTTTTGACTCATTTTCAGAAAGGTGGAGATTGTTTGGATAATTGCCTCAAACAAGTTCTAATTCTAATTGAATGCTTGTTCCATGTTTTGAAAATAATCTCAATTAGGATTATTTTAAAGTTTGGAGGACTTCTATTTCTATAAGGAATTAAAATAAAGATTGAGTTCTTTTTTGAAATAAATCTTATGATTTCCTTTTAGCATTACGGAAGTTTCCTTTTTCTTTGTTGAATTGGAATTGCGCTCTTCAACGTTGTAATTGATCCTAAAAATAGATGATGCTATTCATTATTTTAGAGTATTAGACTAGAGAGGTTTGTGAGAAAAATTGTACTTTAGCATCTTGGTTTTTCTTGTTTTCTTTGTGCATTGTACAAAGAAGTAGAAATTGGTAGATGTGTGATGTGGCGCCCCAAATTCATTTCTTATTTTTATGCATTTATTTATTTTCTAGTCATATTTTGGTTTTTCAAACGAATAAAATAGTATTTTATCCACCCGCTCTAAATATAAATTTGAACTTTTATTTTTAAAGTATAATTGAACATTATTAAAAATAAGTATTTTCCTCTGAAATATCATTTGTAATTTAATTTAGAAGAAAATGAAATAAACTAACTATAAAATGAAAACTCTGTAAGTAGTAGTTGATATAAAAATATCTGTTTAAAACAGGGAACAAAGAGCGGAAAGCGGAAGATAGCCGGAAATTTGCTATTTAAAATATTTAACTATTTTAGAAAGAAATAAAATTATTTAAAAGTAGTTGGACCTTTTTGGGGTTTCCCTGGTGAGAGGCCCATGAACCTCGATCAGGTACCCAGTACACAATCGTCCCGTCATTGGAGAGTTCGCACCAACCTCTAATCCATGCATTTTCATACCTACAATGCAAAATTAAACGAGCTAACGCTCAGCAAGTAACATATGCATGATCATGCGCATTAGTTTCATTCACTTTCTCAAAATTATCTCATCACCAGGCTCCGTGCCTTCTAGTCATCTCAATTTATCCACATTTCCTACTTGGGCCCGAATCCCACTACGTTATACCGTATGAGCTCAAATATCAACATGGCCAATAACATGCGCCTTCCAGTGCCTGTGGTCCGTCATCGCCCACCAAGACTCAAGACTTCATAGTTTGTATCCATATTCGCCCATCGAGACTCAAGATACTGCACCCGGAATTATATTATATCAATCAGGCCTGGCCTATTTATACCGCTCTAGACATGTTGATCCGCAGTCCCAAGTCAACCAAGAGACCTCCCAACACCGCCCGTATACCGGCGCCGGACCGCTAATACCCCATCATCGACTACCCTTAATGACCGTCGGGAGTCTCAAGCGAATGTATATATCCGGACGCGAAGTAAAGTACGGTACACTCGTAGGGCGATTCCACTGTCATCCACATCATTCTCTCTTCATATATCTCTATATACTCTTTATCTATTTCTTTATCATTTATGAAGGACTTCTTCTAAGTCCACACAATACACATGTCAATGCCCATGAATGCCAACATATATTTCATCCACCAATTTTACGTCATATAATCACATCATATGGAATTCCAATGATATTCATGTGCATTAATAACATATCATATCATCAAATCACGTCTCCCATGCTTTCACCATATACAAATAATTGTCACAGCATATTCCATGTATATTGCACCAACAATATACTTCACATAATCACATAAGAGTGCATAATAATATAAATATTATGTTTTGCATTATAATTGAAATGTTACTTACCTCGTTCCTTGATTATCCTAGAGTTGACGACTTTATTTTCCAATATTTTGTAATACTAATCCCCTTGGAGTCAAACTAGATTGATCATCACTCCTCACCTATCATATGTATAAATAAATTACAATTTAGTCGCGTGATTGATTATTGTCCAATTTTACGTATTTTAGATAGGTAAATAAATGAAAAATACAATTTTTGGATATAAATTTTGTAATTTAGAGTAAAACTTATAAAAGATTCAATTTAATTCTTTAACTCTAAACTAATTTTAATTGCTAAAAATTTCATTTATTTAATTGCAGGGAAAGATTGGACAATATTTCAAATTGAATTTGAATTTCTTCTCAAAATTCTCTAACCTAATTCGACTGAAAAATCAAGAATGGTGCATATTTTTTTGGCCCAATTTCCCAGCCCAAAAATTACCTTACCCAGCTGCCCTCTCTCTTTTTCACCATTCAGCCGTCCCTCCCTCACTATCATCTTCAACCCACACCACTCAGCCTCTCCACTTCCAGCCACAAGCAACCAAACTCCCTCACCAACTCTTTCACGCACTCTCCTCTGTCTTCAGCAGCCATCTTCTCCCAGCCGTTCCTCTCTCACATAGCTCTTTCACTTTCACCTTCTACAACCAGCCGACAGTCACCAGCTATCACAACTGTCGAAGCTCCATCTCACACCAGCCTCTGTCTTCTTCTACACAGCAGCAGCCGGAACCAACCCTTTCACGCCTCAGCCTCCCCTCACGCATCAGACTTCTCACCACCATTCAAACGTCCCCAACATCTCTATTCCCTGAACCTCACGCATTCTCTGTGTCTCTTCCTCACAACCAGCTTCACGCCTCAGCACTCACAGTTCCCAGGCGCACCCTCTCCTCTCACACGCATCTCTGCTCTGTCTCCTCTCGCCAGCCTCCCCTCGCCACAGACCATCCACCAGCACAAGCCGCAGCCACTTCCCTGCATCTTCTTCTCAGCAGCCAGCTAGCAGGTCCCTCTGTCTGTCTTCTCTCTCAGCGGCCTCGCTTGCAGCAAACTCTCCAGCAGCCTCGATTTTGGGTGTTTGGTTCTATTTTTTTGTTATCTTGCTTAGAATTTTCTATTATTGTTTCATTTATTAGTTTATATAAATCCAGCGTCTTGACATTAGTTAGTTGATTTATAATGTTGATGCTGGAATTTCCAGATTATTAACATTAGTTTAGTTTTTAGATATTTTTAGTTATTGAAATTTTCATTTTCAAATTTGAATTTAGTTTTCTAGAATGATAAGTGTTTGTTTGAATTTTATTTCGTTTGATTTAATTATGTTCGGCTAAGTTATATTTGAGAGGAGTTATTCTTAGCGTCGATGGGTGAATGTTAATTTTCTATAGATGAATTCTTGTGATTGATGATAATTAACGAGTGTTTTAAATTTTCAGATTATTTTACTTGAACGAATGTCGCTGATGTAGTATGTATTAAATATGCACACAACATGCTCGACTAAATGCCGTAAAATAAATTGACTAATTTTTGTACGAATATGTTTACATCTTATCGATCTCAAGAAATTCACATTAATCTTATTTGCAAACCCAATTGATAGCGAAAGAATAACTCCACTCAAATTTCCATTTCATTGCAATTTAGTTATATTCTCTCCAATTTCATTTTAGCACAATTGAAATCATAGTTTAAGTTTCGAATTTTGCAAATATTACGATACCAATAAAATCCCTAGGAAGAATGACCATGGATTATCGCTAGGCTATAACCTGACCCCTTTATACTTGGAGGGTAGATTTAACATCGAGTCAGTGATAATATATTATATCCCAACTAACCAATATTATCCAGGGTCCATTAAATAATATGAGATTAAAATGGGTCATCTTATTGTAAAATATTTTATCTAAATAGTCATACGGACCAACTTTATTTTAAAAGAATTGACCCACTTTATTATACCTCATAAAGCATTTAATCTAATCCTCACATCAAAAATCAACCCCCCTCCGGTCTTTATGTTTTTCCTCCGTTTTTCATTAATCGACTGCCCATATATATAGATTTTACGAGGGTCTAAACTGTAATTATTTTATTTGCTCATTTAGTCCCAAAAAAATATACGATTTATACTTTAGTCTCAAAAATTAATAAAAACTACTAAAATGACTAAAAAATTTTAGGGTCATATGAAGTCGAAATAGAAAGTTCTTGGGGCCAATATGAAGTTCTCAAGGAATACATTACAACGATATTTTAGGATCATAAAATTGATAACCGAGGTAAAAGTTATCGCTCGTCAAAATTTACCACTTAAAACTATTTTATTTCGATTTCTTTTCAAGTGGCTACTTTCGTCTTAATTTTCGGCACTCTTATTGTCATCAAAATTGAAATTTTAATATACCATTCTAAAATACCCACGATATAGTTTCTCGTATCCTTGCCAAAATGCAATATGGTCAACTATAGAAAAAATTGCGACTTATCAAAATAGGTCTTTTAAAGCTAACATTTCGATTGCCAACCTTCTTTATTAAAAGTATTTGAGACACGTACGTCAACATAATACATGTCTGCTATATGCCATTTTGAAGATCATTCAAAGTTCTACATGATGGTATTATTGAATAGTCAAGACAAATAACAAAACTAAGAATTTACGCGACCCGAAACTGTAAGAGTAATTTGTCGTTAATAAATAATATAATAATTTATATAAAAAAACATATGTTACGTCTGAACTTTATATATATAATATTATTTTAATTATTATTATTTTAACCAAAAGTTTATGGTTTAACTTTGGTCTATTATTTTTCGACCTTGGGACAAATTCCTAGTTCCACTTTGAAGTGTACTCCATGTACTTCAATCCATATCTTCAAAATTATGGAATCGATAATTGACTTATTTAATCGATAAAATTACTTAAAGTTACTGATGCAAACCACGTAGCAATTGTAGCTAAGCAACCCACAAATTATTGGAATTCGACCCAAGAACGCCAAAGAACCACGATTTAGAGATTGATTCAAATTAATTGAACCAAGCAACCAACACAATCGCTGGGATATATTGACCTCTTGATCACAAGCAATATTAATTCTCACGAAGATTTGAACAAACAAGAATAACTCGCAAGTTCATTTTTTATTCAATGAAGAATAAGGTTGTGAAAGCAAAACAACCTCTCAATAACAATATCAAAGTTGTGTAAAGTCTGTTTTACAATGAATAGAAAAAGCGTATAAATAAGCAAAATAAACCTAGCCTCTAATTAGGCTCAAAATAGAATTCTAATTAAAGTAAAATAGTTAAAATAACTAAAACTGGAAAATCAGCAAAATTCTATCCGCTCCATATTTACGGCCGTGTGAGATAGGTTACGACCGTAAGTCTAATTTTCCTGGAAATCTTATTTTTGACAGAGAGACGGTTACGGTCGTGATGGATGTTGGTTACGGTCGTGACTTTAAGCAGAATATAATTTACGGCCGTGAGGATTGTTTTTACGGCCGTAATGGCCTGACTGCAACATTTTCGTTATTCTTGGTCTCCAACTTGATTTCCGTACTTGAGCCCAACATGAGACTTGCCTCTTTAGTCGCCAAGAATGTGTTTTCATCCATTGTTGCTTGAAGACTTGTATTCGAGATCTGGATCACATCATTCCCTCCTTCTTCAGGATGATTCGTCCCGAATCATAGCTTGGTTCATGGTGTTTCAGTGCACTGCCTGGATCAAAAGGAAAATTCTTGCCTCCATTACATAGGATCAACAAATAGTCTAATACTTGGATTGGATGGACGAGTCGAAATATGAACTTCCTTGGCCAAATGTGGTGTGACTCAAACCTCCAAGTATATTCAACCTGCAAGAAAGAATTAAGCAAAATAGGGTGGGAAATGTTAGTTTCACAAAGTACAAGATAGGGATCCTTGTACTCATGATATATCATCTCCAAATCCTCTTCCCTAACAACGAGGTCATTCTCTTCACCTCCTTCCTTTGTTGCAACTTCTTCTACATTTTTAGTCTCAACTACCTCTTCCACATTTTTATTTTCAACCACACCTTCATCCTCAATCACCTCTTCCACAATTTTATCTCCTTGTTCATTCACCTCCTTACAACCCAATTCTTCATCTTCTACTTCAAATTTTGGAATTTGATCAACCGTTTCTAGTTTCAGCTTGCCCTCCTTCTTCTCAACATCCCTATCTCGAGGTTCCTCTTGCAATCTCACTACAACTTTCCTCTCACTCTCTTTTTTTACCTTCCTCGAATCGTCTAGTGCTTCCTCGAGTGTCAATCCATGCAGTGTGAATGTTTTCCCTTTCGTAAGAATCCTGTTTATGTGCATACTCTTATAATATATTGCTTTCCTCATACGAATCCACGATTTTCCCAACAAAATATGACAAGACTTTAAAGGGACTACATCACAAAATACGTCATCAATATATTTTCCACGGGTGATAGTCACTAGGACTTGCTTGGTTACATGGAACTCTCCAAATTCCCTCATCCATGTCACACAATAAGGTCTAATATGCGGTATTAGTTATAATCCTAATTTTTCAACCATGGTGATATTAGCAAAATTAGTGAAGCACTCTCTATCAATTGCCAAATTGCACACCTTCTCACCCACATAACATCTAGTTTGGAACAACGAACCCAGATCATAATCCATCCCTTATGATGTAGCTTTCAAAAATTTGAGAGACTCAAAATAAAATGGTCCAGATATTGACAAATATCAAGAAGAAATTTAATGTTGACTCGAAAAGGAAAAATAATATCAAGAGTTTTAAAGAAATTCAAGAAAGTGGTTCTTGAATTTGACTCGAAAGGAAAGAATATCAAGAATATTGTAGAAATTCAAGAAAGTGGTTCTTGAATTTTGAGTAGAAAGGAAAGAATATCAAGAATTTTAATTTGACTTGGAAGGCAAGGATTTATCAAGAATTTAAGGAAATTCAAGAAAGTGGTTCTTGAATGGAATTTTTTTTTTTTGAATTTTGGGTGAATTTTCGGAATAAATAAAATAAATAAAAAAATAAATTTTTTTTTTATAAATTCGAAAATTCGACAACGAACACGACAAAACAAACGGAACTTAATTCGGATAAGAATTAAGCAAAACAAACACCTTTGAAATTTTTTTGGAACGATTTTCTAGATTAAAGACTCAACAAACTCAAGAACAAGAAGAATGAAAAAAAAAACTGAACAAGATATGGATAATTTTTATGGGACTCGATGATAAACATAAAAATTAGATGATAAACATAAAAATCAAATTGAAGAGAAAACTCAAGAAAACAAAATAAAGATATAACCTTGATTTTTAGAGCCTAAGCTCTGATACCAGATGATGCAAACCACGTAGTAATTGTAGTTACGCAACCCACAAATTATTGGAATTCGACCCAAGAACGCCAAAGAACCACGATTTAGAGATTGATTCAAATTAATTGAACCAAGCAACCAACACAATCACTGAGATATATTGACATCTTGATCACAAGCAATATTAATTCTCACCAAGATTTGAACAAACAAGAATAACTCGCAAGTTCGGATTTTATTCAATGAAGAATAATGTTGTGAAAGCAAAATAGCATCTCAATAATAATATCAAAGTTGTGTAAAGTCTGTTTTACAATGAATAGAAAAAGCGTATAAATAAGCAAAATAAACCTAGCCGCTAATTAGGCTCAAAATAGAATTATAATTAAAGTAAATTAGTTAAAATAACTAAAACTGGAAAAAAAGAAATAAAATCAGCAAAATTCTATCCGCTCCATATTTACGGCAGTGTGAGATAGGTTACGGCCGTAAATCTAATTTTCCTGGAAATCTTATTTTCGACAGAGAGACAGTTACGGTCGTGATGGATGTTGGTTACGGCCGTAACTTTAAGCAGAATATAATTTACGGCCGTGAGGATTGTTTTTACGGCCGTAATGGCCTGACTGCAACATTTTCGTTATTCTTGGTCTCCAACTTGATTTCCGTACTTGAGCCCAACATGAAACTTGCCTCTTTAGTCGCCAAAAATGTGTTTTCATCCATTGTTGCTTGAAAACTTGTATTCGGGATCTGGATCACATAAGTAATATTTAATATTCTTATTTATTTTTCGGTTATAATACGTCAACTAAATTTAAAGTCTGATTTAATATCGAATATGCCCCTTTAAATAAGTCAAATAAATTAAAATTTCTATTTGACTTTCAAGTGAGTCTCGTTAAATGTGAATAATTTAATATAATAAGAAGACAAATTTTTGGGTTGTTACATGTGAAAACTTGAATATATTTTCTTACAACACTTACGGGGTTTGGTGAGTGGAAAAACTATATAATTGTAAAAATTTATTATACAATGGAAAAGGCTTTGACAGTCCAAATTTTTCTTCGTTGTTTTATTTTCTTATTTGCTAAATTATTATTGAATATCAAAAGTTCATGCGGGTTAAGTAGAGAGGGAATCCATGTTTAATTCTCAATAACATCACTTCACCCAATTGTAATCAAGGGGTACAGAAGATATAGGCATAACGATATTCGTTTAGGACTAACACATGCTGGTATCAAAGTCAGCCCGACGTGCACGTCGAGATCACGAAGCGTGGTGATTTGTCACTGTTCTTATTCTAAGGGAGACTTATCCCACATCGAACTTTCGATGTGTGATTTATGTCTTTTTAACTTCAATCGCACTTTTGAGATATGGCTCTCCAAAAATCTATTAGATATAAGATCATGAACATGCTTGAGTGTTGTTAAATTGGTTGTCTTGCTTTAAAATCATCAGCAATAAGTCATCGCTTTACAAGTCAAAACGTTGTGGACGAACAAACAATTTGTTGCAAAAGGTGTGGACGAAATGACAAACATGTAAGTTGTGTCTTTAATTGTAAATAGACACAAGCTTTTAAATAAAATCGAAAAATAAAAAATAATTAAAATAAACAAATTATTTTAATTTATTTTGTCCATGTCGTGTAGCCAGCAGGCCTATAGGTTCTTTCCCCTTAAAATAGGGTAAAGAGGTGTACACGGATCCAAAAACCATTTTTTCTTTTTTCTTTTTATTGGTTTCCTGAAAAATATAAAAATAAAGAAGACTTAAACAACATTTTTACCGAGGTCCAAGATGGCCTCGTGTAAATGAGTTTCATGTCGTGTTATATCGTGCCAACCAATCCTAGGTCCATTTCCACCTAATGTTAAGGAGAAATTGTATTAATCCCGAAATGAATCTTATGGCCCAGTTAGATTATTAATGAACCCAAAAAAAATAAGTACTTATTTGTTGGAAATTGGTTTAAGAATCAGAGAAATTGGTTAAGTGTTGAAAACTAACTAAAATGACTTCGGGTAAATCTTGACCAAATATTCACGACCAGACCCAATCTTTTTAGGCAACATAGTTTGCCACTTCGCCACTTCAGGGCACTGAAACGGGGATCAACATGTCCGGTCAGGTCTCGGGGGGTCGAGGGGGCAGCGTCCCTTGTGGGGGCTCGAGAACAACGCCCCCGAAAGAGAATTCAGATTTCTCTATATGTGTTGAAGGGTATATTTGGCGTCTCGAAACCAATATCGGATGAATGAGAAATTACGAATAAGGAAAATCGGGTTAAATCTTTTGATAATATTCTGTTTCACTCAAAGCCATGCGATTGCACGTGAAACATTATTTGATAATATTCTGTTTCACTCAAAGCCATGCGATCACAAGGATTATAGCCATGCGATCGCATGGTCGTGTGAATAGTGGCGTTCTTTTGAAGTGTCGCATGATTTTGGCTCCACACCACTTCGTTCTAAACTCTTCATCATCTATAAATAGGACCCTTGGGACATCATATTCCACACACCAATGACATACAAATATAAATATCATTCTATCTTCTTCCCTTGAACCAAATTCTTGCATTTTTGTTGAATACTTCTGGTTTTTCTTTTCATATTCATTTTGGAGTACAAATTCATTATTTTGGTTTGTCGTGCTTGTGTTTTTAAGTGTTGTAAACACAAGTCGAAGTCATTGTAACTTGGGAGTTGATTGTGGAGCTAGTTTCTATCATTAATAGTTCAGTTCTGAATCTCTGATTTACCAACATCAACTACCGGAAGAAATTTCCTCACTTACTGCTTGTTCTTGCATAAACTGTAGGCAACGTTGTGGGAAAAATTCGAATTAAGGACAAAGTGTTTAACACTTGTCTCGACTTTGCATCTTTTCCATCTCTTTTCTTTTTCTTGTTTCCATGCTATTATTCTGCCATTTCTCGACACAGATTTTCATATAAATATTCGGTTCTTTGGAGTCACTATGCACAAAATCACTCAACATTATTTTCTTCTGGGAGAGGTTAGGATTGAGCTACTTGCACACGAGTTGTTTAGACTTGTTGACAGATGAGGTGAGGTGGCACATTTTGGAATAAGGGGTGTAAATGAAATTCAAATGAAATTGGTAATGGAATATTCAGCCACGTATCAATAATGCACCTGTCTCATTTTTCAGGGTTATTACGAGAGATAAAATGAAGTTAAAATATTACATTTTTTTTTTTTTTATCGAAAAAAAATTACATTCTTAATATCATTTCAAAGTGCTCATGGTCTATATTTTTAAGTCGTTAACTACGCTTAAAATGTCAAATTTTGAAAAGTTACGATGCATCAAAGTAGGTCGTTCCAAACTAACATTTAGAGAATTTCGATAACATACTAAATTTGAAAATTCGCCGCCGATCATACGGTAGTTGTGCAAATCACCTACGTCATCTAGCTCGAAGCTTGTTCCGAGAACTACTATTATAAAAATATGTTGTTCAAATACAAATTGTGTGAGTAAATCATATTATAGTTGAAAAAATGATTAAAATAGAAAATGTGCAAAAAACGGATCAAAGGAGTGAAACCAGGCTATGTGAACCGGACGGACAGGACCATATGGACTGGTTTGACTAGAAAATGAACCATATGATCGCATGGTTCAATGTAAGGTGATCGCATAGTAGAATCAATTTTGATTATGCTTTAAAACTCCAAGTGCAAGCAATCACATGACTATTGTACCATGTGACCATTTGGTATAACATTTTTGACTGTGGCAGATTTCTTCCAATTTTTGCTAGCACCTTTTCATCAACTATTTCCACTATTTTGTGAAGAGTTGTGTTACTACGAAATGGTATGTTGGAATTCTATAAATTGAGATAGAATTCATGGATTAAAACACAAGATTTACATTTAAAGCAATTTGTGAGTTGGTCCTTTACCATTTAGAGCTCTTCAGTCATGTCCACAAGAAGAATCACGGAATTGGTGATTTTGTTGATTAAAAAATTCAAGCCAGTTCATTCATATAAGTACAATTATACTTTATATATTTGATAATTTGTTCGTATAATGAGAATAATAAGAAATATTTCTCATTTCGTATAGGATACTTATAAGGCTTCGATTGAGTCAAAGTATGGTACAGTCAGAGATGATCATCCTGAGTTTGATCCCGATTCATGGATGGATGATGTCAACGATCCATCTAAAGGCCATGTTTACAGGTTTGGTCCTCGACAACACGTTTCACATGTTCTTGGCACCCCAACTTCAACTAGCCATTTGATACTTGCATCTGATAAAGAGGTGAATATTTTAAAGTCTGAGCTAGCTAGTGTCTGTATTGAATAATTCATATCTTGATCTCTTCAGGAGTCTCGTTTAGAAGAGTATAACAAAAGATATATGGAAATGTATGACTTATACATTATGATGATCATAAAACTCATAAAAATATTTACCATGTAATATCATTGTATTATTACTTGAGATTTGTCTATCAAGTTTATCAATTTCTCAATTACTTTTGAAAGCTATTCAGGAGATCCAACCATATTTAAATTATCAATTATGATAATAAAAAAAATACAAATATTGATCTTTGTATCATATAAGAGTTATTGATCATTCTTTTTCAATAAGTCATAACAGCTATATCAATAAAAACTTTGCTAGAAAAACCACGTGGGACAAAACCGTAGATAAGGAAAAAAGAGTGTAGCACATATTAGCTCCCCTCATGGGAACATTACTATTGATACTGCATAGAATTATTTCAACTGTTAATCGATGTAATATCAAATATGTTCACCAAACATAAATAAATGACACATATCTCATATTATTTATTCTTCGAATATAAATTCAATTTTGAATTTGAAGCATATTTTCAATCATTTGATCATGGTGCATCGAGCCATGTTTTATAATCAATGCATTTAATGCAGTTCTAAAATCTGGAAGTGGCTTATTCACTTCAGTGCTCAATTAACTTATTCACTTTAGGAAAAAATAATTAACCTTGAATTTTTATCTTGAAAATTAACTACCTGAATTTTCAAAATATAATTTTATGCGACCAATCAAATTCCATTACAAAGTGATTCTATTCAAGACATATTAAATATCCAATTCGAAAATTATCTATATACTTTGATCAAACAAATTTCTTAAAAACTTGAACTATATATTTAAGATATATTTAATCATTCAAGGATTATATTGTATGCTTCAGGCATCGTATATATTTCACATTGTAATTGTTAAACTGCTACCACCAAATTTAAGTCGTGAAACTTTAGATAAGTAATAATTCCTATATTTCAAATAGATTTTACTTAATCATTTTATCGCAATCTCAAAGTATCGAGGTATTGATTACCCTTTTTAATCTCATTCATTGGTACTTTAAAGAATACTTTCAACGTACCGAATTGATGATCATACATTTTGTGTAGCGACCGAGAATTTTCATGATTTTATTCAAATAAATATTTTTAAAAGCGTGTCGCTTCGACTTTGCCCATCATTTAGTTATTTATTTTTAAACGTGTGCTCGTCTAGCCAGTTAAGTGGAAAATTTAATTTATTCAAAATCTTCGTCAAATTTCAATCTTTATCAAAAATATTTCAATATCACAGTTTATTTTCAAAAGTCCAAGTATTAATTATATTAAGTCTCAATTTTAAATATTTTAATCCAATCCAACTTATCAAGCCCAAATATTTTTACCAAGGGATAATTGCACCATATACTATCTTTTTATCATCAATTGCAAAAATCCTTGTACTACGAAAAAATTTGAAAAATACGTTAGTTTCTTCCTCGACACCGGCTTCCTCTCCATTGCTGCTGTCTGTTGCTACTCGTTTTCTTCCTTCTTCTTCTTCTTCCCCACCAAACCACCATCACAACACCACGCCTCCGCCGCCACCACCACCACGGCACCACCGAACCATCACCATCCCCTTCCCCACCGAAACAAATGTGTGCGAAGGAGATCGGTAAAGAGAACTGTAGAAATTCGATTTCAGTGATAAAGTAAAGTTGTAGAAACCTTCGGCACTCCCAGCTGGGACTGTGAGATGTGATAAGCACGGGGACCCAACTGGATGCCGGCGAGAAAACAGGACAACTGAGCATAGAAGCTCGGTTGGAGAAATCTAAAACGTTAGTGGTGGTGGCTCGGTGGTGGTTGATGCGAGTGGTAGTGGTGGTGGTGGTTGATGCGAGGGTGGTGAATCGAAAATCAACCGGTGAGGTTGAGGAGTTGGTCGTGACTTTTGATGAAGATGATGATCAGAGAGTAGAAAGTGAATGAAAAGTGTTTAAAGTTATGATTGAGACCAAGTATCATAAAAATTATGTATGGTATCATGATGTGATACCAAAATTCCGTCCTAAGTATCATAGAAATTTGAAAAAGTTTCATATTATGATACTAAAAATTGAAAGTATCACAACATGATACTTGACGAAAACAGTATTTTTCAGTAAAAAAAAAAAACAAATTGAAGTATTTTTCAGTTTTTTTAAAAATGAAGTAAATTTCAATTATGATACAAAAAGTTAGGTATTTATGCAAACACCCCTTTTACCAATCATTCAAGCCCATTTAAAAACCCAATAAGTCATCTCTTGGCCTAACCAATTCAACAGCTTCTTCCTTCCCAAGTTTTTCCTTAAACAACCGATACTCATTTCCAAAATTCTTACAAGTTTTCCATAAACCAAGATTTTAACCTAAGCTACCATGTTTAACACCTAAATCAACTATTAATTAAACCTCCCAACCTCAATATCGAAACCCACAGACCCACGCAACCGCCTCCAGTAAAGGTATAATTTCTCTCAATTTCTACCATAGCCAAAGTTTGTTATCTGCAAATCCACCACCGTCACACTACACCCGTCACCACCCACAACCAAGTTGAACCACCACGGCCAAGCCAGAAACTGACACAGACATACACGGCAATCACCAAACCATAATCGACGCCAACATCAACCTCCATCACGCTGTCAAACTCACCGCCGGAAAACCAAAACCAATTTCAAACTCGAAACAACACCACCAAACCAGCCGCTACCTACTGCCATTCGTTCCCAAGAACCACCAAATCGATTTGAACACCATCAATTCAACAACAAACATGACATTGATGCACAATTCAGATTCAAAAAAACCCACCAAGAACCGCCATCAACAATCGCCTCGCACTGCCCACTTTTAGAAATCACCAAACCCGTACTTCGAACCACCACATACATCCATCAACAACATCACCGTGAACCTCAACCAATGTCGAGCCTCAAACTTCCGATCAGTATCCCACCATCACCCAAATAGCAACACCACGCAACATACCCATCCCAGGCATCACCGCCTCTCCAAGAATCACCACTGCTGCCCACTTCCAAATAACCTCCAAGCAAACCAAAATTAAAACTCAAAGCCAAAGAAATAAACCAACCCACACAAACCTTGAACCGCCACTTCGTCACCGCCGATTTGGACGGAAACCATGGCTTCAAGAAACAAACTCAGCCTCCGTTTTCGCACCTAAAATCCCCCAAAACTTCACCTTCTGCAGCCCCCTCCACCCACTGTTGTCGCGCCCTTCCCCCATCGCCTCGCTCCCTCTCTCTGTCGTATTGAAGAGATTGAAGAGAGAGAGGGTGATATATGTATATATGTATATTTTAATTTATATAAATTATATTTTAGTCCCTAAATTTTAAAATTTATTTATTTTAGTCCCTGTTAGTTTAAAATCAATTATTTGAGCCCTTTTACTTAATTTCATTATTTAATCCCCAAGTTCAAAAAAGTGATCATTTCAGTCCCTCAAGTCTTAAAATATTTAATTCAGTCCCTTCCATTTTAGTTTTTCGTAATTAGTCCCCAAGTCTTCAATTGAGTATAATATGACCCTGAGTTTTGACTAAATTATAATTTGGTCAAGAACTTTTTGGGTTTATCAATTTAGTCCCTAATTTCAGTTATTTGCACAAAGTCCCAAATCTTTACACGTTATCATTTTAGTCCGAGCTCTACACTTTTAAATTCTTTCAATTCAACCCTCGAATTTACTTTTATTTACAAAACTTTAATTTCAAGTTTCTAATAGAAAATTATTTATTTTAGGGCTAGACGAGGCGCGGGATTTTCAAGAAAGCTAGAATCATATTTTTAAGCAAATTCAGAAAAATCTTAAGGTAGGTTCATTACTTCAAAAATCTTTTATCTTAAATGCGCAATATTAAGTAAACCCATATTGTAAATTTATGCATGTGATTACGTAATTTATGAGAATTAATTGCCTTTGGGCCTAGATCCACATGTCTTCGGGCATGGACCAATTGCCTTCGGGCCTAGATCCACATGTCTTCGGGCATGGACCAGTTGCCTTCGGGCCCAGATCCACATGTCTTCGGGCATGAAAATTTATGATGTATGAGATCCAATTGCTTATTGCATGAGAATGAGAGTTTATGAATTAAGTTGCATGATTATATGTGTTATTTACCATACAGTTTATTTAATTTGCGCTGAACCTACTGAGTATTCCTTTCGAAATGCTTACTCCTATTTTTAAACTTACAAAATTGCAGATTTCGGAGATGGTGGTGAATGAAAGGACAGTGGTGGCAAATAATAATGAAATTATATTTTTTAAAGTCGCGATTCATAAATAGTGTCAGTTTATTTATATGTCGTTATTTTAAATATGAAATTTTAATTGACTTAGTCTTATTTTTTTGAAGTGAAATTAGTCTAGAGTAGTTAGGATAATTTCCATGTTTGCAAAGTAATCAACTGTCTACGCTAGAAATAAGGAACAACAAACCTACAAATCTAAACAATAAAAACATGGAAATTATCCTAACTACTCTAGACTAATTTCACTTCAAAAAAGTAAGATTAAGTCAATTAAAACAATAAAGAAATTAATATTTTTGCATGTATCAACGACCAATTTAAAATTTCACTCAAAGTTTATTGACCATCTATGAAATTAACATTTAATATAATTGTTTGTCTCTTTTATTCACGGGCTTATGTATGACTAATGATCTTCAAAAGGTGGAATAAATTGGCCAAAGAATTGAAAAATGTTTTTCAAAAACTGACATCATGTAAATAGGAACAAACCCACTACTAAAGCGATATTGACCTTCACGGCGTCCTCTCACCAAGTGTCGTCTACAGAAGGTTGTGCTAAGTATGTTTCCCACCCTCTTCCATGATTCTAGCTTCAGACCGGTCTGGAACGCTCGTCGTTATGCAATTCCTCCACGTACAGAGTGAAGAACAATGCCCTCTTCGAGTCATCCCCCTTCCCGCTCAAACGTGGAGCATGTTCCTTTCTCTTGTCCTTTTTCGTAGGGGACGATCCGGTGTTGTACAAATGGGTTTCCGCAGAACTGAAAAATCGAAGAACTCAGTAACCCGTGTCGATTTGTACAGTAAGAAAGTAAACAAAAAATGTACCCTCACCTTGGAAAATAATGAAGGATTCATTCCGGTGCTAAAGACGAGTGAGGCGATGGGCCTGGTTCCCGCGAGTCTCTTCTCGAGTGGTGGGTTTCATACGAGGGAGCTTGGAGATGATGGAGATATGGTTTGAAATTGGTATGAGTTATGATGTGAAATGTTAGGGGTATTTGGGTACTCTTTATTATTTTAATGGTAAATACTGTGAATTTTTACTGTATATGGCAGGCTTTGCATTGATATGTGCATCACGGTTTATCTTAATTGCTTCACGATGTGTATGCTCTTTTGACTTTCAAATCTCAAATAACTTGTGTTCTGAATAAAATATTGGCTAAAAATTGATCACAAGGAACATTTTTCTACAATTGAATTAGTATTACTTGCGGCACAAAACATCAAAGGGTTAGAGGCTTAAACATTACAAATATGGGCTTGGGAGGCACTATTGTGAAAGAGATTGGTGCTCTTTATTTTTTGAGATCCTTGATTATTAGCAACAACAATTTTCATGGATTTATCCCTAATGAAGTGGGGAATTTGAGCTAACTTCGAGAAATAGAGATGCAACAAAATGAGCTAAGCGGTTCAATTCCGTCAAGTTTCAAATTTCTTGAAATCTCTTGAAGTTAATCCCCATAACATGCTCAGTGGAGATATTCATAACATGATTTTCATTATCTCTTCTTTGATAGAAGTTTGTTTAGGACACAATAGTCTCTCCAGAAGTCTTCCCATGGACAGGGACGAATCCAGGATTTCGGTTCAGCTAGAGCGGACCACTGACCTTTGAACTTTGACCGTTGATCAGCCAACGATCATGAACGGAGAACGGTCCCACTAAAAAAAATATTAAATTTTTCGAACAACATATAAATACTATAAAACGTAATTGTTATTTAATACAAAAATATAAACCAAAACTAACAGGAAAAATACATGATGTAATCCTACTTTGTTGTAGTAAGCTCGGACAACTGCATTCTCCGAGGCCTCATACTTTGAAAGCGCTGTAAAATTGCCTCATTTTCAACTTGTTTAAAAATCTTGCGCTCCGTGTAAATTACCAAACTGTCATTCAACCAGTCATCTCCCATTTTGTTGCGCAAGTCACTCTTGATTAAATTCATAGCAGAGAATGCCCTTTCAACACTTGCAGTTGCCACATGTAATATCAAAGTCAATGTGATTAGCCGGTAAACCAACGGAAAATAACAAGACTTTCCTGTTTCAACTAACTTCTGAGCTACATGAGATATACTGTTGAGATTAAAGAAATCTTCGTCCCTTGTCACAAGCATAAGAAATTTGTCAAGTTGATGTTTAAGCAGTATGAGGTCTTCATTGGTGAAATCCAAAGGATAGAACTGAGCAAGACGAAGCAATTTAGCAAAAGCTGCAAATGAGGCCTTTGGACCCAAACATGAAATGCAAATAAGGAGCTCAGTGGTTGTCTTTGAAAAACGATCATTCAACTCTTGCAAAATTGAGTCTATCCCATGAAAATACAAATCAACATAAAAGCGATGATAGTAAGTCACCTGTTGAGCTCCACGCCTAGGTCGGCCTCTCATTACAACAATATCCTCCATATTGGGCACTATTATATATTTACCAACACAAAATTCAATCACATCATTCAACAAATTATCCCAACCGTTATCCCTCATGTTCTGCAATGCATACTTACAGAAGTCCAATAGATTCATCGCATTCTGAATATCCTGATCTTTTTTCTGTAAGGCTTGTGAAAGATCATTAGTAATAACAAGAACTTGAAGTATAAAGTGAAGACAAAACACAAACTCAAACTCTTGCTGTAACACCCCAAGTTTAAGAGTCTAAAACCTAGGCGTGTCAACTTCCATTCACATTAAACGCGGAATTAAATCATTTACACAACTAAAATGTTCATGTATCTATTATAAAATTTTACCGAAATTTCGACAGAGTCTCCTCTATAAATTGGACATAGCCAACCTGTAGAGGGACATCAAAAACCATTTTAAAAATTTAAAACATCCATCACATCTCAATCACATTCATCATCGCCAAAACCCATTCATGCATTTCCAAAACTCCTCAACCATAAGATTTTACCAAAATATCAACAAGTATTGACAAATGAAATAAGAGGTAACTTAACCCATAATACGTCACACATACTTAATCAAAACTAACTTCAACCAAACAATTATCAATAATAATGAATTAAGGAATAAATTCAAATGATAACTTTAATAAATTTAACTTTATTAAATAATGTCGACAGCGGGTACTGTCTGAGTCAGCCACCAAATGTTCTCATCGGATCACCTAACTTTCATCACCTGAAATGTTGGGGAGGGATTGGGGTGACCTAAAGCTCAGTAAGTAAACTTTATACATGAATGCATGCTTATGACATGAATGCTTTAAAGATTTCCATACATGTATCCCCTTTTTCTTTACTTTCCAGAACATTCAAACTTTTCAAACTTCCACTTAACATTTCAAAACTTTCACTTGACATTTCAAAACTTTCACTTCATTTCCATCGTGAGCTCACTTGATGTAACTTCTAGTCAATCAGAATACAGTGGGCAATTACTTATTTGGAACCAGATTAACATTCACATTTTTACCTCAAAGCGGTTTAACATTCACTTTCCCACCGCAAAGCGGTTTAACATTCACTTTCCCACCGCAAAGCGGTTTAACAGTCCACCGTAAACGGTTGAACATTCCGTCGCAAAACGAATTAATTCGGGTACGCCGATCCCCCGCGCCCCATTTCCCACTCGCAACTTTCATGAACTAGAAGTACACCCGTTCATTCTTAAAAAAAAACTTGGGATACATGACTTTTGAACAAACTTGCACTTGACACATTTCTTTCATTTAAAAACTTTTCACTTCCCAATTTCGATGCCAATGCATGCTTGATGATGAAATGACATGATAATGTGCATGCTTGAACATTCTTCATAATAACATATACTTTCACAAAGTAAATGAAATTCATCAAAGCAAGTAAGTTGCAAGACAGTCATTTACACATAACTTTCACATTTACATTCAACTTTGATGAAAATAGGGGGAAGTTTACTTACTTGACGTCCTTGATATTTACCGTTTTCTTGATTTGCAAGTGAAGGAGCCTCGACTACCCGTGTCGTCAATGTACCAACAATCCTAGTTATATTCATTCATTAAATAAAATATACCTTTATTAGCATTAACCCCCGTAATTGAAATTGACCAATTAAAATTCGAAATCATAACTGAGTGAAAATTAATAAAAACATTCGTAGAGTCCCTTAATATTTCAAAAATTACCATTATGCTTCAACTTAACTAGCAGTACAGTTTAAAAGATATAACGTACGGATTTAGAAATTTGAAACTTCACCCACGCACATTATCCAAAATTTGAAATCCACAATTGAGGTTAAAATTCTGTGACTCACAATTTGATTCAAACCTGTCTAAATACATTTACTCAAATCTCAAGCCAAATTCTAACTTCGGAATTTACTTATTTATAAATCAACATATAAACTAAACAATTAACTAACACAATTGAACTTATATTTATACCCCTTTTCTAGCTCAAAAATGAAACTACACATTTTTCGACAATTGAAAAATTTATCTACAAACTAAAATCTGAAATTATACATGTGCCCACATAAAAACCCAATTTTTATATATTTACATATACCTATACATACATAATAATATACACATTCCCATACATCAACACTCACACACCTAAACATCCCAACTCCTTAATTTATGCTTAAATTCGAAAATCAATAAGAATTGAAATCTGAAAATTCAACCCATAAATCTGAATTTGTACATATAAGGTGCATACATACGTTATTTACATAGAATATATATATATATATATATATATATATATATATATATATATATATATATATATATATATATATATATATATATATATATATACATGTGTATATCGAATTATGTAGGTGTGTGTGCGTGAAATTGTGTGAGCCGTGTGTGTGCGCGTTCGGTCTCGGGTGTGTGTGTGTGTGTCGTGAAGAGAAAAGGGGAAAAGAGGGTGGTCTTACTACCGGTGGGAGGCAGCGGTCGGCGGTAGTTTCCGGGGGAGGAACGAAGCCGAGAGACGAGGGAGCGAGCAGAGACCGAGAGAGAAGAGACGTCGGGCGTGAGAGAGGGATATGAGAGTGTGAGGTCTTTAGGTTAGGTTTAATGTTTAACTTTTGGTAAATTGCAATTCAGTCCCTCAACTCTCATAAATTGGTAATTTAGGTTCATAACTTCTATTTGACTCCCCAATAGCCCCTAAACTTACCCCAATATCAATTTAAATGAAATATGTCACTTAAATATAAAATTGCACGTAAACAATATATAAACTTTTAATTGGCACATTGATCGTGACGGCGTCCAAGTCCTTCCACTGCAAAATAAGTTAAATATGAACAATAATAATAATAATCAATTACATAATTTATAATGGTACCAATATAAATTACATGAAATTCAAGAATGCGCGTAAAACGAAAAAAGTGGTATTACACTTGCATACCCTTCATCTGATTTGTGGCAATTGTTCTTTGCTCTGCATTTGTGCTATCATCTGCTATATCTTCAAGAACATCTATGATATTATTAAACATAGCAATAAAACGAGTTATTGTAACTAAATGCGATCCCCATCTAGTATCACCTGGTCTTGCCAAACTCATTTCCTGAAACTGACCTGTACCACTAAAAACTTCTCCAGCATTAAGCTTCATCAAAATCTCAGAATGATAACTTGTTCGAAGAGCATCCACACGTTTGCATGATGCTCCCACCAAATTCACAGTGGCAGTAAGAATAAGAAACAAATCACCAAGCACAACATTTCTACGTGCCACCGAAACAATCAACAATTGGAGCTAGTGTGCAAAGCAATGGATATAAAAAGCATATGGTTCTCTCTTAAAATTAAAGCTTTCAAACCATTGAACTCACCTGACATATTGCTTGCTCCATCATAACCTTGACCCCTGTTGCTCGATATACTCAACCCATGCTTAGAAAATGCTACATCAATAGCATCTTTAAGTGACTGGGCACAAGTATTTGGTACATGAGAAATCCCTAAAAAAATGTTCCTTAACTTGTCCATTACTGTCCACAAACCTCAAAACCATTGCCATTTGTTCTCTTACAGAGTTATCTCTAGACTCATCAACCAAAATTGAGAATAAAGAATCACCCATCTCTTTCATAATAGCCTTTGTTGTCTCTACGGCGCAACAATTAATCAAATCCTTTTGGATGCTCGGTGCAATCATTTGATCATTTCCTGGTGCATTAATAAACACTGCATTTGCCACTTCCTCACAACGAGCTGTATACCATTCCAATAGCTCAATTAGATTTCCTTTATTAAGTGACTCTTTTGTCTCGTCACGACCACGAAATTCCAATCCTTGCATTAAGAGGAATCTAGTACAATCTAGGATCGCAGTCAACTTTGTCCTATAACTTCGTTGTTGAGTACTACTTTGGGTAGAAAATGCAAAGGAAATGCTTTGTTTTTTATTCATCAACATCGTGCACTTATTCAATGCTTGATTGTGAACACTATCAACATTTCCAACATGATCTCTCAAATTCTTTTTATGTCTCCAATCCCTAAACCCAGTCTTAGTGAATACATATCCATCCCCTTGACCTCCTCTATCAGGTTTGAACAAGTAGCAATACAGGCAGTAAGCATCATCTTTTTCGATACTATATTCCAACCAATAAAATTCTGAGAACCATTCTTTCCTAAAACACCTAGTATCATTTCCCATCAATCTTCTAGGAAAGTTATGTCCATGAGGTTGACAAGGTCCTTTCTCTAAATATGTCATCCTAACATCATCCCTAAATTAGGATCATATGATTCGATAGGTGGACATTTTCCTGGGTCAGATACAAGATCATCCATGTTAAATAGACCTCGAGACTTCCTTGTGTTATCTTCGTCTAAAGGTTGATTTTCTTGTATAGAATTAATGTCGGGTGTAGAACTAGATGAACTAGGTTGTGACTTCCGTTTCAGTTGGAAAAAGCGTTCCATATAAATATATAATCAGATCAGGAGACAGTCTGCAATTTCCAAATAAATTCAAATTTATGTACAAATTACAATACATCTCAACAATCACAATTAATTATATATAATTCACAAATTTGCAATTTCTAAGTTAAATAATTAAAAATCCCCAAAACACACAATCTGAAAAATTGAAAATAAACAAAAAAATCTATTTGCAAACAATTAGTACATTTATACTACACCAAATACTCGCAAATATAAAGAATAAATATTGGGGCTCACAAGTAACTAGTAGAAACTAAAGCAAAATTAACTAATTAAGTTTTCACAATCTAGGGTTTATCTCAAAAATCACTAACCTGTTAAAGTGTTAAACTGACTGAGGATTGAGGAGAGGAGTGACCACCGAGTGAGGAGAACCGAGAGTCGAGTGAAGCTGGAACTGGAAGCGCCGTAGCTGGCGCCGGAGGCTGGCGGTTTGATTGAAGAGCAGAGCAGCCGACTGCCGAGCAGGAGCAAGGATGAACTTGAAGTCTGGACTGGGCTTACGAACGACAAAATGAGGATTCGATTTTGATTATGCCAAGAAGAGGAAATCCGAAATCAGATGTAGTCAGGCTGAACTCTGGAGGTTTTAGACTGCTGCTACACTGAAGAGTAGAAGACGGAAATGGAATGAAAGTGAACTAGACAACTAGTGAACTGAAGCCTGAAGTCGAAGAAGAGCTGGGAGCCTCAGCCTGGTAATGTGATTTTCACCCACAATTTGGGCCTACCGCCTACGGCCTACCATAATATTGGCCCAATTCTGAATCATAAAATTATCATCTGGGTTTGGAGTTGAAACTGCCGGTTCAATTTATTATAATTATAAATAAAAAAAAATCTGAAAATTCAACAGGATCCAGCACGAGCGGCCGAACGGGTTGGCCGCATGCTAGATCCGTCCTTGCCCATGGATATTTGCACCAATCTTCCAAACCTAGAGAAGCTAAGAATTTCAGAGAATCAAATAACTGGGAACATTCCTCCAAACTTGGGGGCATGCATGAATCTTGAACTACTTTCTCTATCATTTAATAATTTTGCTGGAAGCATTCCAATGGGGAAATTGGGAACTTGTCAAAGGTGCAAATTATCTATCTAGGAAGAAATAATTTGATAGGCATCTTCTAAAACACTAGATAATGCTTTCAGAAAATTGTGAAAATTGACCAGTATTTTTTTATTCCTTCACATCATAAATATTTGTATGTGCATGGTTATCTACATAGACACCCACCCACACATCCTAGATGAGTTTTTAGGCTTCAATATTCAAGAAGGTTGAAGATTAGTTGTTTGCTAACTTACTTTAATTGCAATGACTAGGATGCTGAATTGTCTTATTAATTCGCCACAATCACTATCTATGTCTAGAGGCCAAAAACTCTTGTGGCATGTTTAGCACACAGACCAAACATGGTCGATTTATCGTTGATCCAAAACAAAAAAATAAATGTAGATGATCACAACTATCTAAGGGTGTTGTCTCTAAAGGGGACTGAAACATTTTTGCAATGAGCCAATGAGAAAACAAGTACTCCAACGACAGGAAAGTGAAAACAATACTATTATGCAGTATTTGGATTCAAGAAAAATTTTCTCGTGTCTGGTTCCGGATGAAAAAAATCAGTTTTTCTCCCAGAATTTTGCTGTGTTTTATTATAAAACTCGGATCATTTGTTCGAATGTGACTCCATTGACACCATTCTCAACTTAGGTTGAATCACAATTCTTACGGAAGCAGTACCTTATAGATGAAAATTACTATGTTGTTTAATACAAAACCTTAAAGAACTCAACCTCGTATCATTATAAAGAGATCTACCAGTGGCAGTGACTGTGACTCCCCACCAACCACATCGCCAAATGTAGCACCCTCTACAAAATAACATCACTAAAGAACCATGGTAAGACGAAGGCTGCCATTAGAAAGTTGCATAGAGACTTCTTAAATTGGCGAGAACTTTCTCGAGAAGTCTCTAAAATTGTTGCTACCAGTCTCATCGCATCTCATTCCACTCCATCATGTCCTCTAAATTGCTTGTTATGTTCTTCACAGTCTTTCCGCACATTTCACACAATCTACAAGGCACATCATGTTTAGTTAAATAAAGTCTTGAAACACGTGATTTATAGATTAGAGATAGGACATATAAATTCATGTTTATTTTACACCTTCAACAAACCACACTTGCAATTCAAATACTTTTAACAAAAAGAGACATTTGGAATCATTGCTTTCCCATAAGCATTAATGCGGCATTAATTTATCTGTCAACTTAAATTCTACATGGACGGTTATTAAGAAGACTTGAATTGATTTCAAATTTTTATTTCATAGTTTTATTCGGATGTTTCAAAAACCATTTTTTTCTTTTTTATTGATTTCCTGGGAAAAACTAAAAAGCTTCTGTTTTAGCCTCTGTTCGGATCTTGTAGGGGGATTCTAAACTAGTTTTTTTCGTTTTCCGAGATAAGATGTATGGTTAAAAATTAGAGAGAGAAAATATTTGTGATTTAAAAGTGTGTTGGAAAATTGTGTAGATTATAAATTGGTTTATTTGTACAATTACTGAACAGGGGCTTAATCACAAACAATCTTTCTGCAATGATCTAAAACCCATAAAAAAATAAGTACTTATTTTCTTCTAGGAGAGGTTATGATCAAATATCATGAATTGTACATGTTATCTCTCTGGCCAATCAAGGTCTCTGCACATGAATGTCTATGTGAAAATACCAATTCTCCTTTGTAATCACAACCAAGTGAAATCATTTCTGAGTTACTAGATCCGGATGAAGTTTTTCCATTGCCAAGTAATAAATATGTAAATATGCATATGATCATTTAATTTAGGAGGAGACTCTCTTACAAGAAAGTTTAACCAGTTTATGTTTATTGATTTTTTTTAATTATTATTTTTCGCCTTTCATGTTTCCTTTATATTTGCTCTAATATTGAAAAAAAATTTTGGTTGGTTCAGAGGTGAAATTGGGATAAGTTAGCCCATTCTATAAACTGCCAGAGTATTTTAGAAGAAAGAGTAGTGTAGAACTCCGAAACTTTAGAGCATCTCTAATGGTTTATGGATATTTTGATCTATGTAACACTTAAATAGATAATTATCCCATCCATATTGATAAAATAGATAGTGGAATTTAAAATTTATTTCCAATGGTCATTGTCTATAATTTTTTGTGTATACACGTGTCTTCAATATTTTGTCTAGCAAGTTATCTATATCTGGACATAGTACCAAATAATGTCTCTGCCACGTCAGTATCACATAGGCATGCAAATTACCATTGGAGATTAAATTTTCATAACATTATTTATTTTTCCTATGTGGCAATGTATTTTTTCCCAATTGATAAACCATTAGATATGCTTTTATAAGAGTATGATATCCTATTGTGATGTGTGCAGCCATTTTTGTTTGATGTTTGATTGCAAAATTCATAATTCTCCCATTGATGAAGAAAATATTATTAGTGTGTGTTGACGGTTGAAATATAAATATTCCACGTCAGTAAGGAAATATGTGATTATCAGTTATGCATAGCGAAAATGTTTATGGAAGAGGTGAACCCCAGTTTGGAATTTCCGAACCGGACTACACGTAGGACTTAATATATTTATATTGGGCTTTTTATAGCCAAAGTTCGGATCCCTTTATGAGCCATCTTCCCTTGTATTTATAGGGAAAATGGCCGAGCTGGCTTATTACAATACCTGACCGTCTGACATTACGACATAGCTAAACTATTGAACTTTTACATTGTACTAAGCAGTTGACTTTTATATGTTCTAATTGACTTCGTGTCTAAATAACTGTTTTCAACTGCCATGTAAGAAGATTGTTATGGTTGTCTAGACTCAATCACCAAAGATCCTACCTGACTCCTCCACCTCGGAATTACAGACTGGACTTCATCTTTTCTACAGTTGGGGACAACTAAAGTTTGTCTGACCTGACATATCCAGGTCAAAAATATGGTTGAAACCTGTCTCTTCATTTTTAGGAGGTGATTTACTCGTTGTCCGACCTGGAGGGGTCAGGTTGGACATGTTGATTGTCTCCAATGATTCGACCTCAAAACCCTGAATCCCATTAAACGTCGTCGTTTCGTCACCCAGGTAGGATTGCCCATTAACAATTGCCCCTAGGAGTGGACCTGAAAGAAATTCAGGTCTACTCCTACAAGAGTTATTTTGGAATTAATTTTGGTGGCTACTCAATGATGATACTTCCACATGTCATTAGTCTATTGTTGCCTGTTCTGCCTGTGTCAGGGAAGTACAAACAGCCGCTCTTCCCCCCTTTTTTATGTTGAAGGGCTCAAGATTACTCTTCGCATTCTGTACTGATGATTAATGTTGGCCTCTATATAAATGACTCTTGTGAACATTTTTCTTTTCATTTACTTATCTTCCCAAAGAATTCCTTACTTCTTCATCCGATGTGGGCTTTTGATCGAAATATATATATCATTCGATCTCAACTTCAGATCTTCCTCACAGTCCAAGGTATTCCTTTACAACTTAGATAAGTAATGATTAACTCCGGTAGTGATAGTGAAGCAACTAGAAACGAGTCTCGGGGGATGGGTAATAAAAATTCTAGTTCATAGTTGAGTACATTCCAGTGAGTCCGGTGAGAGTGCATCGAATTTAGGTGTTAGACAAGAAATTCCCCAAGAAGTACAACCTCTTAGGTTTGCGAATCCCCCTTCAATCCACTGTCCGATACAACGTCCTCCTTTAGGTTCTGGTTGAGGAGGTTTGTCTATTTCGAGTTTGGCATTCTGGCAAGCCGGCTATCATTCTTTTATAGTGTCCAAGGATGACCTGATTCAATGACGTCACAAGTTTAGGATCCCAGATTCAGTGTTACTGTTGCTTCCTAGGAGTGATGATCGGGTGGACGAGCCTCCAGCGGGGTGCGTGGCTGTGAACAGAATGACGTTAGAAGTAGGCCTTAGGTTTCCTTTACCCCGGACTATCACTAATTACCTTAGGTACTAGGCTCTAGCCTCTTCTCAAATCATGTCGAACGGGTGGAGGGTTATTATAGGATTTTTAGTTATTTGGAGTAAGTTAGGGTTCCCTCCACCTCGGGCAAGTGAGTTTGACTCAGTTTACCAGCTTTGAGCTGACAGGAAGGACTCGGGCTAGTACTATACTATGGTTCGACCTCGAACTGGTGGGAACTTAGTGGAAGTGCTCTCTAATTCTATCAAAAGTTAGCGAGATTTATGGTTCTTTGTCGGAGATGAATGGCAGACTCCAACCCAGAATGAAGAGCTGGACTGCATAATCCCTACCCACTATAAACCTTACTGTATGTTTATGATTTTGTGAGTTTATACAGAGCTGCTTTTTCTAATATTAATTACTTGCCCTTTTTTCAGGTCCGTCCAATCATTCCAGGTCATTAGAATTTGAGCAGAACCTACAGAAGGCGCGTAACCTTGACACACGCGAGCAGGATTTTAGGGAATTGGTCACCTAAGAGAATTTGCTCAGGGTTGGTCTCACTACTGTACACTCCACTACTTCATCATTTCATCCACCACACCATAAGTGCCTGTCTCCCTCACAAACCTATTTACTTTTCCAATGCTTCTAGGATTTCAAGTCCCTTTCGTTTTGCAGAACCAACCAGAACAAAAAGGAAAGCCATGCCACCCTTTGACCGAACTGGCTTTGTTGGGAACAAAAGAAGACGGCCTACCACTGGGGGGGAAATGCTGCCTAAGGGTCTTGGTCCCACACCCCACTCAGGTCAATCCAGTGGGAATGAAGATGTTGAGCAGAGCCCAGCCAGGTCTTCTCAAGGCAGGGGAAAAGAAATTGGAGATCTCCCTAATCCATTAGTTCGTGATCTCCCTCTTTCTCCAGATTGTCAGGATCACTCTGATGTCCAAATCATATCAGAGCAGTGAACTTCAGATCTCCAGGTCCATTCATCTCCTCCTCTGGACACTCCATCCGACATCACATATTTTGGTCTGCACCAGACAAGGGCCAATGAGATGGCAAAGCTAAAGGGGAAGATCCCCAAGGCTCTTAGGGATGCTCATTCTAGTCAGTGTCCTGGTCCAAGAGCTTTGAAAATAATTCCTAATAGCGTTCGCAACTCTTTTGACATGGTCGCGAGGAGTTGGGACAAAAAGAAGGAAGAAATGGTGTCCGACATGGACTTATTAAACACTGCACATGCCACCTCGGTGTTTCTGGGACTTGCAAAAAATTGTCCCATGTCTGAGCTAAGGCCCACGAGCAAATTGAACTTCATGATGAACTCATGCATCAAAGTGTGCTGGTGAAAGATCATAACAAGGCGTTGGAGCTGGAGAGAGGGAGGATGGTTGGGACCAACAAGACCTTGGAGGCTCAATGTGAGAGCCTGAGTCAAAGGAACGGCCTTTTGGTCTCCGAGCTAGAAAAAGCTAACCTTGAAATTGCCGAACTAAAATCCCAAGCTGAGGCTCATAAGAAGGCCAAGGTGGAAGTGGATGCTCAGCTTGAGGCAACAAAAAAGGATCTTATTCAAGCCCAATCTGACCTGGTGTCAACTATGGATGAATACAAGGGGTCCAAGGAGTACGAGATCGACCACACTGACACATATATCCTGACCTCAGAGGATGCTGTGGTTCGATTCAAGGAGCTCCACCCCTCCTTTGATGCTACCCTGTTAAAAATAGAGCTGGAAAAATTGAAGCAAGATCAAGCCGAAGCTATGTTCGAGTTGGCTCGCAAGACGCTCCCAGGGACAAGTAGCTATAGGGCCTTGTAAAATTTCTTTGATATTTTGATTCCACCAGTCAGGTCGTTTGTACTTGCCTATGTGGCCCAACTTAATATTAACCAATGTTGATTTGAATTTTATTGCTGAACTCTATAAATGACTTTATTTCGAACCTAAAAACTTTAGGCCGCCACTAATCAACTCAAGGTTTAAATAAAGTAGTTGTGCCGGCCTAATCAAGTCATATGTCTTCAAATCGGGACTGTAAAAAATATAAACTTGTCGTCTACCTAGAGCAGTTAGGTTGGTATGGTCAAAAATAGACTTGCAGAATTTTAACTTGTTGTCTACCTTGGGCAATCATGTTGGTTGTGTCCAACAGGACTTGTAGACTTTAAACTTATTGCCCAACTGGAGCAGTCATGTCTGTTTGGTCAGAAAAATGAACTTAATAGAATTTAAACTTATAGCCTAACTGGAGCATCCAGGTTTGTTTGGTCCAAAAAATGGACTTCGAATTTAAAAGTACCGCCTAACTGAACCAGTCAGGTTGGATGAGTCCAACAAAGGACGGCACTTTAATGCACATTCGGGTCTCATTTGTGGATCCTAAGGAATTTGTAAATTCCGTTATGGCAAACCTTTTGAGTACAACTTGAGGTTCTAAGGAATTCATAAATTCCGTTATGACAAACCTATTTAGCGCGTAGCTTGAGGTCCTAAGGAATTCGTAAATTCCGTTATGATGGACCTAATAGCGCGTAGCTTGAGGTCTTAAGAAATTCATAAATTCCATTTTGACAGACCTATTTTGAGTACAGCTTGAGGTCTTAAGGAATTCGTAAATTCTGTTATGATAGACCTATTTAGTGCGTAGCTTGAGGTCCTAAGGAACTCTTAAATTCCATTATGATAGACCTAGTTTGAGTACAGCTTGAGGTCCTAAGGAATTCGTAAATTCCGTTATGAAAGACCTATTTTGCACATAGCTTGTTTTATCAGGAACACTGGGGATATGTAAAAAGTTTTATTCAATGGAGCATTCTCTTGACACGTCGGTCATTACATATATTGGAAAGAAACGATTAATGATAGTACTTTTTGAGATGCTCTGCATTCCATGGATGTGCTAAGGTCTTCCCTTATAAGGTTTCCAGTTCGTATGCACCATTCAGCAAGGTTTTCTTAATTCTCTAAGGTCCTTCCCAAGGTCGGGCGAGCGAGCCAGATTGAGCTTCCTTTGTGGCTATGAACACCTTCCTGAGTAACAAATCTCCATCATGGAACATCCGGCCTCTGACTTTGGAATTATAGTATCTGGTGCTTCTTTGCTTGTAGGATGCATTCTTGAGATCTGGTCTAGTCGTTTCTCTCCTATCAAATCCAGACTGGATTGTAGCATTTCAGTGTTCATCCCTTCTTCAAAATGTTGTATTTTGCTTGAGGGGATGCCAATCTCAACAGGGATCACAGCTTCAAATCCAAAAGCAAGAGAAAAAGGAGTTTCTCCCATTGCTATCCTACAAGTTGTCCTATAAGACCACAATACAGTTGATAGTTCATCGTCCAAGCCCCTTTCAGCTCATCCAATCTGGTCTTCAAAGTGTGCTTGATGATTTTATTAATTGCTTCCACCTGTCCATTTACTTGGGTGTGGCAGGGGATAAAATAGTGATTCCTAATCTTCAGCTCTTCACAGAAGGACCTGAACTTTGCGTTGTCAAATTGTTTCCCGTTATCTATTACTATTGAGTGAGGGATGCTAAAGCGGCAAATGATGGACTTCCATATAAAATCAGTGGTCTTTTGTTTGGTGATTTTTGCTAAGTCCTCCGCTTCAACCCATTTTGTGAAGTAGTCAACCGCTACTATTACATACTTCGTTGATCCTCTTCCTGTTGGTAAAGGACCAATCAAGTCAATACCCCATTTTGCAAATGGCCATGGTGCCATGATAGAGGTTAGGTCTTCTGGGGGAGACCTGATCATTGGGGCAAACCCGTGACACTTGTCACATTTTCTTACGAACCCAAGGGCATCCTTCTTTATGGACGGCCAGAAGTATCCTTGCCTAAAGATCTTGAATGCAAGATATTGTCCTCTAGTATGGTTGCCACATACACCTTCATGTATTTCTCTCATAGCATATTGGGCTTCCTCTTCATTCAAGCACCTAAGTAATGGGAGGGAAAAACCTCGTTTGTATAATACGTCATCTATTAGAGTGTATCTGGCGGATCTGATTTTGAGCTTTCGAGCGTCATCTTTTCTTGGGGGCACCACTCCCTCCTTCAAGTGCTGGATGATTTCATCCATCCAGCTCTTGTTTGTGTCGATTTCCATAGTTAACACTTCTGCTTCTGTTAGGGCTGAGTTTTGAACCTTTCCGACGGGGACACTATCCATAGTCTCAGCTCCTTCACTAGTGGCAAGCCTAGCGAGAGCATCTGCCTGACTGTTTTGGGTTCTCAGTATCTGTTTAACGTCCACATGGATGAACTTCTCCAATTCTTTCTTAGCCACCTTGTGATAAGATGTCATTTTCTCCTCTTTCGTGTTGTAGGTTCCTTGGATTTGGTCCACAACCAGTTGGGAATCGCTATGCACAGTCACTCTGGTTATTCCCATATCTCTTCCCATTTTTAGACCTGCAATGAGAGCTTCATGTTCTGCCTCGTTGTTGGTTGCTGGGAATTCAAAGCGGAGGGACTGACAGTACAGTAAGTTTTCGGGGCTGACAAGAAAAATTCCAGCTCCTGCACAGTTCTTAGTAGGATGAGCCAACTACATAAAGGGACCAAAGCTCATCTCAGTCAGAATGGTCAATCTCCATGTGGAGTTCTGTTATGAAGTCTGCCAATGCTTGCCCCTTGATTACAGTTCTTAGTTTGTAGGTGATATCGAATTGTCCCAGTTCTACTGCCCACTTCATCAATCTTCCCGAAGTGTCCGAT
Source organism: Ligustrum vulgare (assembly GCA_963555705.1). Taxonomy (NCBI): domain Eukaryota; kingdom Viridiplantae; phylum Streptophyta; class Magnoliopsida; order Lamiales; family Oleaceae; genus Ligustrum; species Ligustrum vulgare. The sequence goes on from OY743190.1 coordinate 13,223,141, forward strand.
TTCTGTAAGGTCTGACGTAGTGGATAGTTGGTTAGCACCTCCAGTGAGTGCTCTAGGAAGTAAGGTCTTAGTTTTCTTGAGCTCATAACTAATGTCAGTACTAATTTTTCAACCGCAAAGCGGTTTAACATTCACTTTCCCACCGCAAAGCGGTTTAACATTCACTTTCCCACCGCAAAGCGGTTTAACAGTGCACCGTAAACGGTTGAACATTCCGTCGCAAAGCGACTTAATTCGGGTACGCCGGTCCCCCGCGCCCCATTTCCCACTCGCAACTTTCATGAACTAGAAGTACACCCGTTCATTCTTAAAAAAAAACTTGGGATACATGACTTTTGAACAAACTTGCACTTGACACATTTCTTTCATTTAAAAACGTTTCACTTCCCAATTTCGATGCCAATGCATGCTTGATGATGAAATGACATGATAATGTGCATGCTTGAACATTCTTCATAATAACATATACTTTCACAAAGTAAATGAAATTCATCAAAGCAAGTAAGTTGTAAGACAGTCATTTACACATAACTTTCACATTTACATTCAACTTTGATGAAAATAGGGGGAAGTTTACTTACTTGACGTCCTTGATATTTACCATTTTCTTGATTTGCAAGTGAAGGAGCCTCGACTACCCGTGTCGTCAATGTACCAACAATCCTAGTTATATTCATTCATTAAATAAAATATACCTTTATTAGCATTAACCCCCGTAATTGAAATTGACCAATTAAAATTCGAAATCATAACTGAGTGAAAATTAATAAAAACATTCGTAGAGTCCCTTAATATTTCAAAAATTACCATTATGCTTCAACTTAACTAGCAGTACAATTTAAAAGACATAACGTACGGATTTAGAAACTTGAAACTTCACCCACGCACATTATCCAAAATTTGAAATCCACAATTGAGGTTAAAATTCTGTGACTCACAATTTGATTCAAACCTGTTTAAATACATTTACTCAAATCTCAAACCAAATTCTAACTTTGGAATTTACTTATTTATAAATCAACATATAAACTAAACAATTAACTAACACAATTGAACTTATATTTATACCCCTTTTCTAGCTCAAAAATGAAACTACACATTTTTCGACAATTGAAAAATTTATCTACAAACTAAAATCTGAAATTATACATGTGCCCACATAAAAATCCAATTTTTATATATTTACATATACCTATACATACATAATAATATACACATTCCCATACATCAACACTCACACACCTAAACATCCCAACTCCTTAATTTATGCTTAAATTCGAAAATCAATAAGAATTGAAATCTGAAAATTCAACCCATAAATCTGAATTTGTACATATAAGGTGCATACATACGTTATTTACATAGAATATATATATATATATATATATATATATATATATATATATATATATATACATGTGTATATCGAATTATGTAGGTGTGTGTGCGTGAAATTGTGTGAACCGTGTGTGTGCGCGTTTGGTCTCGGGTGTGTGTGTGTGTGAAGAGAAAAGGGGAAAAGAGGGTGGTCTTACTACCGGTGGGAGGCAGCGGTCGGCGGTAGTTTCCGGGGGAGGAACGAAGCCGAGAGACGAGGGAGCGAGCAGAGACCGAGAGAGAAGAGACGTCGGGCGTGAGAGAGGGATATGAGAGTGTGAGGTCTTTAGGTTAGGTTTAATGTTTAACTTTTGGTAAATTGCAATTCAGTCCCTCAACTCTCATAAATTGGTAATTTAGGTTCATAACTTCTATTTGACTCCCCAATAGCCCCTAAACTTACCCCAATATCAATTTAAATGAAATATGTCACTTAAATATAAAATTGCACGTAAACAATATATAAACTTTTAATTGGCACATTGATCGTGACGGCGTCCAAGTCCTTCCACTGCAAAATAAGTTAAATATGAACAATAATAATAATAATCAATTACATAATTTATAATGGTACCAATATAAATTACATGAAATTCAAGAATGCACGTAAAACGAAAAAAGTGGTATTACACTTGCATACCCTTCATCTGATTTGTGGCAATTGTTCTTTGCTCTGCATTTGTGCCATCATCTGCTATATCTTCAAGAACATCTATGATATTATTAAACATAGCAATAAAACGAGTTATTGTAACTAAATGCGATCCCCATCTAGTATCACCTGGTCTTGCCAAACTCATTTCCTGAAACTGACCTGTACCACTAAAAACTTCTCCAGCATTAAGCTTCATCAAAATCTCAGAATGATAACTTGTTCGAAGAGCATCCACACGTTTGCATGATGCTCCCACCAAATTCACAGTGGCATTAAGAATAAGAAACAAATCACCAAGCACAACATTTCTACGTGCCACCGAAACAATCAACAATTGGAGCTGGTGTGCAAAGCAATGGATATAAAAAGCATATGGGTTCTCTCTTAAAATTAAAGCTTTCAAACCATTGAACTCACCTGACATATTGCTTGCTCCATCATAACCTTGACCCCTGTTGCTCGATATACTCAACCCATGCTTAGAAAATGCTACATCAATAGCATCTTTAAGTGACTGGGCACAAGTATTTGGCACATGAGAAATCCCTAAAAAAATGTTCCTTAACTTGTCCATTACTGTCCACAAACCTCAAAACCATTGCCATTTGTTCTCTTACAGAGTTATCTCTAGACTCATCAACCAAAATTGAGAATAAAGAATCACCCATCTCTTTCATAATAGCCTTTGTTGTCTCTACGGCGCAACAATTAATCAAATCCTTTTGGATGCTCGGTGCAATCATTTGATCATTTCCTGGTGCATTAATAAACACTGCATTTGCCACTTCCTCACAACGAGCTGTATACCATTCCAATAGCTCAATTAGATTTCCTTTATTAAGTGACTCTTTTGTCTCGTCACGACCACGAAATTCCAATCCTTGCATTAAGAGGAATCTAGTACAATCTAGGATCGCAGTCAACTTTGTCCTATAACTTCGTTGTTGAGTACTACTTTGGGTAGAAAATGCAAAGGAAATGCTTTGTTTTTTATTCATCAACATCGTGCACTTATTCAATGCTTGATTGTGAACACTATCAACATTTCCAACATGATCTCTCAAATTCTTTTTATGTCTCCAATCCCTAAACCCAGTCTTAGTGAATACATATCCACCCCCTTGACCTCCTCTATCAGGTTTGAACAAGTAGCAATACAGGCAGTAAGCATCATCTTTTTCGATACTATATTCCAACCAATAAAATTCTGAGAACCATTCTTTCCTAAAACACCTAGTATCATTTCCCATCAATCTTCTAGGAAAGTTATGTCCATGAGGTTGACAAGGTCCTTTCTCTAAATATGTCATCCTAACATCATCCCTAAATTAGGATCATATGATTCGATAGGTGGACATTTTCCTGGGTCAGATACAAGATCATCCATGTTAAATAGACCTCGAGACTTCCTTGTGTTATCTTCGTCTAAAGGTTGATTTTCTTGTATAGAATTAATGTCGGGTGTAGAACTAGATGAACTAGGTTGTGACTTCCGTTTCAGTTGGAAAAAGCGTTCCATATAAATATATAATCAGATCAGGAGACAGTCTGCAATTTCCAAATAAATTCAAATTTATGTACAAATTACAATACATCTCAACAATCACAATTAATTATATATAATTCACAAATTTGCAATTTCTAAGTTAAATAATTAAAAATCCCCAAAACACACAATCTGAAAAATTGAAAATAAACAAAAAAATCTATTTGCAAACAATTAGTACATTTATACTACACCAAATACTCGCAAATATAAAGAATAAATATTGGGGCTCAAAAGTAACTAGTAGAAACTAAAGCAAAATTAACTAATTAAGTTTTCACAATCTAGGGTTTATCTCAAAAATCACTAACCTGTTAAAGTGTTAAACTGACTGAGGATTGAGGAGAGGAGTGACCACCGATTGAGGAGAACCGAGAGTCGAGTGAAGCTGGAACTGGAAGCGCCGTAGCTGGCGCCGGAGGCTGGCGGTTTGATTGAAGAGCAGAGCAGCCGACTGCCGAGCAGGAGCAAGGATGAACTTGAAGTCTGGACTGGGCTTACGAACGACAAAATGAGGATTCGATTTTGATTATGCCAAGAAGAGGAAATCCGAAATCAGATGTAGTCAGGCTGAACTCTGGAGGTTTTAGACTGCTGCTGCGCTGAAGAGTAGAAGACGGAAATGGAATGAAAGTGAACTAGACAACTAGTGAACTGAAGCCTGAAGTCGAAGAAGAGCTGGGAGCCTCAGCCTGGTAATGTGATTTTCACCCACAATTTGGGCCTACCGCCTACGGCCTACCATAATATTGTCCCAATTCTGAATCATAAAATTATCATCTGGGTTTGGAGTTGAAACTGCCGGTTCAATTTATTATAATTATAAATAAAAAAAAATCTGAAAATTCAACAGGATCCAGCACGAGCGACCGAACGGGTTGGCCGCATGCTAGATCCGTCCTTGCCCATGGATATTTGCACCAATCTTCCAAAGCTAGAGAAGCTAAGAATTTTAGAGAATCAAATAAGTGGGAACATTCCTCCAAACTTGGGGGCATGCATGAATCTTGAACTACTTTCTCTATCATTTAATAATTTTGCTGGAAGCATTCCAATGGGGAAATTGGGAACTTGTCAAAGGTGCAAATTATCTATCTAGGAAGAAATAATTTGATAGGCATCTTCTAAAACACTAGATAATGCTTTCAGAAAATTGTGAAAATTGACCAGTATTTTTTTATTCCTTCACATCATAAATGGTGACGCTCCGCAAGTGCACGGGTCGCGCAAGTAATAAAGTGGATTTTAAGTCCGAATATCGTTCCCACAGAGATTGTTTTAAATCGTATTTTAGACTACTACCTTAACCGGAACTAGAGAAATTGTTTGAATTTGAGAATTTTGAATTAAAATTAAAATGAAGATTAAACTAAAAAATTGACAAATTTGATTTTAAATGAATGAAAATAAATGCGTTAGAATTATGAATCCATTTTGATTCTATCATCCATATTTTAACCAATTATTTAAATACAATTCACGGGTTTTGAAAATCCATATTCCTAATATTGTCAAGACTCCCTTTCGGACAAGAATCAACACCTATTTCTATACACAATCCGACTATATTTCTATGACGAATCTAAATGTATAGAAAAGCATTACAAGTTTTGTGAATACTATAGCAGATAACATAAAGCATAGGGGTATATTTCTATCCCCTATCGGACTTTGTGGCAATTGACACAAGTCTAATGAAATCCTAATCTTTCGAACTTAAGAAATCATTACCTAAAATCATACAACTAGTGATCAAGTAATTGCATGATAAAGAAAAGTATAAATCAATTGCTCAAAATCATGAATTGCATAAATTAAATAATAGATTAAAATATGGAATTAAGAAATCAAAACTTCATCACAATTCCAACACAATTAACCTAGCCTAGAAACATAATAGAAAATAAATAACAAGAGATATGAAAAGATGTAACCCAATTCATCTCCTTGCAATTGTATCTTCAATTTTGATCTTGGCGTGGTTTGGATCCCTCGGCACTTCGACAGCGTTTTGGCATGAATTATGAAGATTGGGAACCCCTAATTTCGTGCCCCAGGTCTGGTATATATAGATTTTCCCGAGAATTAGGTTAATCAAGGAGAAAATTGCTGAATTTCGCGTAAAAAGCCCACATGCGGCCCAGTCGGGACTACCGTGCGGCCGCACGGTTCAAAAACACGCGGTCGCATGACTCTGCAGGTAAACTTCCAGTCGCCGAATTTTTTGACCGTGCGACCGCACGCCTTTTTCAACCGTGCGGCCGCACGGTTGTAATTCCGGCTGCAATTTTTATCTTTTAAATTCTGCAACTTGGTCCCTGTCTTTTAATTGCACAGCAAGTCCTCCAACTTCTGATTGTTGCAATTTAACCCCTGAACTTCTGATTTCTTCCAAATTCGATTTTTTCTTCAAATTAACCATTTGATTGACTGCATCAATTCTTGATTTGCTCACTTTGACACTTTGTACATCCAATTGCTCAATTTTAGCTTCAATTCCTTTATTTTCTCGACTTTGGAATTATTTCTGAAATGTAAACAAATAACACAAAATAAACAGCGAATATTCTAAAACAAACATATAAAATCCTACTTTTAGGATAGAAATAAGTGTATAAAATACACTTATCAACAAATATTTGTATGTGCATGGTTATCTACATAGACACCCACCCACACATCCTAGATGAGTTTTTAGGCTTCAATATTCAAGAAGGTTGAAGATTAGTTGTTTGCTAACTTACTTTAATTGCAATGACTAGGATGCTGAATTGTCTTATTAATTCGCCACAATCACTATCTATGTCTAGAGGCCAAAAACTCTTGTGGCATGTTTAGCACACAGACCAAACATGGTCGATTTATCGTTGATCCAAAACAAAAAAATAAATGTAGATGATCACAACTATCTAAGGGTGTTGTCTCTAAAGGGGACTGAAACATTTTTGCAATGAGCCAATGAGAAAACAAGTACTCCAACGACAGGAAAGTGAAAACAATACTATTATGCAGTATTTGGATTCAAGAAAAATTTTCTCGTGTCTGGTTCCGGATGAAAAAAATCAGTTTTTCTCCCAGAATTTTGCTCTGTTTTATTATAAAACTCGGATCATTTGTTCGAATGTGACTCCATTGACACCATTCTCAACTTAGGTTGAATCACAATTCTTATGGAAGCAGTACCTTATAGATGAAAATTACTATGTTGTTTAATACAAAACCTTAAAGAACTCAACCTCGTATCATTATAAAGAGATCTACCAGTGGCAGTGACTGTGACTCCCCACCAACCACATCGCCAAATGTAGCACCCTCTACAAAATAACATCACTAAAGAACCATGGTAAGACGAAGGCTGCCATTAGAAAGTTGCATAGAGACTTCTTAAATTGGCGAGAACTTTCTCGAGAAGTCTCTAAAATTGTTGCTACCAGTCTCATCTCATCTCATTCCACTCCATCATGTCCTCTAAATTGCTTGTTATGTTCTTCACAGTCTTTCCGCACATTTCACACAATCTACAAGGCACATCATGTTTAGTTAAATAAAGTCTTGAAACACGTGATTTATAGATTAGAGATAGGACATATAAATTCATGTTTATTTTACACCTTCAACAAACCACACTTGCAATTCAAATACTTTTAACAAAAAGAGACATTTGGAATCATTGCTTTCCCATAAGCATTAATGCGGCATTAATTTATCTGTCAACTTAAATTCTACATGGACGGTTATTAAGAAGACTTGAATTGATTTCAAATTTTTATTTCATAGTTTTATTCGGATGTTTCAAAAACCATTTTTTTCTTTTTTATTGATTTCCTGGGAAAAACTAAAAAGCTTCTGTTTTAGCCTCTGTTCGGATCTTGTAGGGGGATTCTAAACTAGTTTTTTTCGTTTTCCGAGATAAGATGTATGGTTAAAAATTAGAGAGAGAAAATATTTGTGATTTAAAAGTGTGTTGGAAAATTGTGTAGATTATAAATTGGTTTATTTGTACAATTACTGAACAGGGGCTTAATCACAAACAATCTTTCTGCAATGATCTAAAACCCATAAAAAAATAAGTACTTATTTTCTTCTAGGAGAGGTTATGATCAAATATCATGAATTGTACATGTTATCTCTCTGGCCAATCAAGGTCTCTGCACATGAATGTCTATGTGAAAATACCAATTCTCCTTTGTAATCACAACCAAGTGAAATCATTTCTGAGTTACTAGATCCGGATGAAGTTTTTCCATTGCCAAGTAATAAATATGTAAATATGCATATGATCATTTAATTTAGGAGGAGACTCTCTTACAAGAAAGTTTAACCAGTTTATGTTTATTGATTTTTTTTAATTATTATTTTTCGCCTTTCATGTTTCCTTTATATTTGCTCTAATATTGAAAAAAAATTTTGGTTGGTTCAGAGGTGAAATTGGGATAAGTTAGCCCATTCTATAAACTGCCAGAGTATTTTAGAAGAAAGAGTAGTGTAGAACTCCGAAACTTTAGAGCATCTCTAATGGTTTATGGATATTTTGATCTATGTAACACTTAAATAGATAATTATCCCATCCATATTGATAAAATAGATAGTGGAATTTAAAATTTATTTCCAATGGTCATTGTCTATAATTTTTTGTGTATACACGTGTCTTCAATATTTTGTCTAGCAAGTTATCTATATCTGGACATAGTACCAAATAATGTCTCTGCCACGTCAGTATCACATAGGCATGCAAATTACCATTGGAGATTAAATTTTCATAACATTATTTATTTTTCCTATGTGGCAATGTATTTTTTCCCAATTGATAAACCATTAGATATGCTTTTATAAGAGTATGATATCCTATTGTGATGTGTGCAGCCATTTTTGTTTGATGTTTGATTGCAAAATTCATAATTCTCCCATTGATGAAGAAAATATTATTAGTGTGTGTTGACGGTTGAAATATAAATATTCCACGTCAGTAAGGAAATATGTGATTATCAGTTATGCATAGCGAAAATGTTTATGGAAGAGGTGAACCCCAGTTTGGAATTTCCGAACCGGACTACACGTAGGACTTAATATATTTATATTGGGCTTTTTATAGCCAAAGTTCGGATCCCTTTATGAGCCATCTTCCCTTGTATTTATAGGGAAAATGGCCGAGCTGGCTTATTACAATACCTGACCGTCTGACATTACGACATAGCTAAACTATTGAACTTTTACATTGTACTAAGCAGTTGACTTTTATATGTTCTAATTGACTTCGTGTCTAAATAACTGTTTTCAACTGCCATGTAAGAAGATTGTTATGGTTGTCTAGACTCAATCACCAAAGATCCTACCTGACTCCTCCACCTCGGAATTACAGACTGGACTTCATCTTTTCTACAGTTGGGGACAACTAAAGTTTGTCTGACCTGACATATCCAGGTCAAAAATATGGTTGAAACCTGTCTCTTCATTTTTAGGAGGTGATTTACTCGTTGTCCGACCTGGAGGGGTCAGGTTGGACATGTTGATTGTCTCCAATGATTCGACCTCAAAACCCTGAATCCCATTAAACGTCGTCGTTTCGTCACCCAGGTAGGATTGCCCATTAACAATTGCCCCTAGGAGTGGACCTGAAAGAAATTCAGGTCTACTCCTACAAGAGTTATTTTGGAATTAATTTTGGTGGCTACTCAATGATGATACTTCCACATGTCATTAGTCTATTGTTGCCTGTTCTGCCTGTGTCAGGGAAGTACAAACAGCCGCTCTTCCCCCCTTTTTTATGTTGAAGGGCTCAAGATTACTCTTCGCATTCTGTACTGATGATTAATGTTGGCCTCTATATAAATGACTCTTGTGAACATTTTTCTTTTCATTTACTTATCTTCCCAAAGAATTCCTTACTTCTTCATCCGATGTGGGCTTTTGATCGAAATATATATATCATTCGATCTCAACTTCAGATCTTCCTCACAGTCCAAGGTATTCCTTTACAACTTAGATAAGTAATGATTAACTCCGGTAGTGATAGTGAAGCAACTAGAAACGAGTCTCGGGGGATGGGTAATAAAAATTCTAGTTCATAGTTGAGTACATTCCAGTGAGTCCGGTGAGAGTGCATCGAATTTAGGTGTTAGACAAGAAATTCCCCAAGAAGTACAACCTCTTAGGTTTGCGAATCCCCCTTCAATCCACTGTCCGATACAACGTCCTCCTTTAGGTTCTGGTTGAGGAGGTTTGTCTATTTCGAGTTTGGCATTCTGGCAAGCCGGCTATCATTCTTTTATAGTGTCCAAGGATGACCTGATTCAATGACGTCACAAGTTTAGGATCCCAGATTCAGTGTTACTGTTGCTTCCTAGGAGTGATGATCGGGTGGACGAGCCTCCAGCGGGGTGCGTGGCTGTGAACAGAATGACGTTAGAAGTAGGCCTTAGGTTTCCTTTACCCCGGACTATCACTAATTACCTTAGGTACTAGGCTCTAGCCTCTTCTCAAATCATGTCGAACGGGTGGAGGGTTATTATAGGATTTTTAGTTATTTGGAGTAAGTTAGGGTTCCCTCCACCTCGGGCAAGTGAGTTTGACTCAGTTTACCAGCTTTGAGCTGACAGGAAGGACTCGGGCTAGTACTATACTATGGTTCGACCTCGAACTGGTGGGAACTTAGTGGAAGTGCTCTCTAATTCTATCAAAAGTTAGCGAGATTTATGGTTCTTTGTCGGAGATGAATGGCAGACTCCAACCCAGAATGAAGAGCTGGACTGCATAATCCCTACCCACTATAAACCTTACTGTATGTTTATGATTTTGTGAGTTTATACAGAGCTGCTTTTTCTAATATTAATTACTTGCCCTTTTTTCAGGTCCGTCCAATCATTCCAGGTCATTAGAATTTGAGCAGAACCTACAGAAGGCGCGTAACCTTGACACACGCGAGCAGGATTTTAGGGAATTGGTCACCTAAGAGAATTTGCTCAGGGTTGGTCTCACTACTGTACACTCCACTACTTCATCATTTCATCCACCACACCATAAGTGCCTGTCTCCCTCACAAACCTATTTACTTTTCCAATGCTTCTAGGATTTCAAGTCCCTTTCGTTTTGCAGAACCAACCAGAACAAAAAGGAAAGCCATGCCACCCTTTGACCGAACTGGCTTTGTTGGGAACAAAAGAAGACGGCCTACCACTGGGGGGGAAATGCTGCCTAAGGGTCTTGGTCCCACACCCCACTCAGGTCAATCCAGTGGGAATGAAGATGTTGAGCAGAGCCCAGCCAGGTCTTCTCAAGGCAGGGGAAAAGAAATTGGAGATCTCCCTAATCCATTAGTTCGTGATCTCCCTCTTTCTCCAGATTGTCAGGATCACTCTGATGTCCAAATCATATCAGAGCAGTGAACTTCAGATCTCCAGGTCCATTCATCTCCTCCTCTGGACACTCCATCCGACATCACATATTTTGGTCTGCACCAGACAAGGGCCAATGAGATGGCAAAGCTAAAGGGGAAGATCCCCAAGGCTCTTAGGGATGCTCATTCTAGTCAGTGTCCTGGTCCAAGAGCTTTGAAAATAATTCCTAATAGCGTTCGCAACTCTTTTGACATGGTCGCGAGGAGTTGGGACAAAAAGAAGGAAGAAATGGTGTCCGACATGGACTTATTAAACACTGCACATGCCACCTCGGTGTTTCTGGGACTTGCAAAAAATTGTCCCATGTCTGAGCTAAGGCCCACGAGCAAATTGAACTTCATGATGAACTCATGCATCAAAGTGTGCTGGTGAAAGATCATAACAAGGCGTTGGAGCTGGAGAGAGGGAGGATGGTTGGGACCAACAAGACCTTGGAGGCTCAATGTGAGAGCCTGAGTCAAAGGAACGGCCTTTTGGTCTCCGAGCTAGAAAAAGCTAACCTTGAAATTGCCGAACTAAAATCCCAAGCTGAGGCTCATAAGAAGGCCAAGGTGGAAGTGGATGCTCAGCTTGAGGCAACAAAAAAGGATCTTATTCAAGCCCAATCTGACCTGGTGTCAACTATGGATGAATACAAGGGGTCCAAGGAGTACGAGATCGACCACACTGACACATATATCCTGACCTTAGAGGATGCTGTGGTTCGATTCAAGGAGCTCCACCCCTCCTTTGATGCTACCCTGTTAAAAATAGAGCTGGAAAAATTGAAGCAAGATCAAGCCGAAGCTATGTTCGAGTTGGCTCGCAAGACGCTCCCAGGGACAAGTAGCTATAGGGCCTTGTAAAATTTCTTTGATATTTTGATTCCACCAGTCAGGTCGTTTGTACTTGCCTATGTGGCCCAACTTAATATTAACCAATGTTGATTTGAATTTTATTGCTGAACTCTATAAATGACTTTATTTCGAACCTAAAAACTTTAGGCCGCCACTAATCAACTCAAGGTTTAAATAAAGTAGTTGTGCCGGCCTAATCAAGTCATATGTCTTCAAATCGGGACTGTAAAAAATATAAACTTGTCGTCTACCTAGAGCAGTTAGGTTGGTATGGTCAAAAATAGACTTGCAGAATTTTAACTTGTTGTCTACCTTGGGCAATCATGTTGGTTGTGTCCAACAGGACTTGTAGACTTTAAACTTATTGCCCAACTGGAGCAGTCATGTCTGTTTGGTCAGAAAAATGAACTTAATAGAATTTAAACTTATAGCCTAACTGGAGCATCCAGGTTTGTTTGGTCCAAAAAATGGACTTCGAATTTAAAAGTACCGCCTAACTGAACCAGTCAGGTTGGATGAGTCCAACAAAGGACGGCACTTTAATGCACATTCGGGTCTCATTTGTGGATCCTAAGGAATTTGTAAATTCCGTTATGGCAAACCTTTTGAGTACAACTTGAGGTTCTAAGGAATTCATAAATTCAGTTATGACAAACCTATTTAGCGCGTAGCTTGAGGTCCTAAGGAATTCGTAAATTCCGTTATGATGGACCTAATAGCGCGTAGCTTGAGGTCTTAAGAAATTCATAAATTCCATTTTGACAGACCTATTTTGAGTACAGCTTGAGGTCTTAAGGAATTCGTAAATTCTGTTATGATAGACCTATTTAGTGCGTAGCTTGAGGTCCTAAGGAACTCTTAAATTCCATTATGATAGACCTAGTTTGAGTACAGCTTGAGGTCCTAAGGAATTCGTAAATTCCGTTATGAAAGACCTATTTTGCATATAGCTTGTTTTATCAGGAACACTGGGGATATGTAAAAAGTTTTATTCAATGGAGCATTCTCTTGACACGTCGGTCATTACATATATTGGAAAGAAACGATTAATGATAGTACTTTTTGAGATGCTCTGCATTCCATGGATGTGCTAAGGTCTTCCCTTATAAGGTTTCCAGTTCGTATGCACCATTCAGCAAGGTTTTCTTAATTCTCTAAGGTCCTTCCCAAGGTCGGGCGAGCGAGCCAGATTGAGCTTCCTTTGTGGCTATGAACACCTTCCTGAGTAACAAATCTCCATCATGGAACATCCGGCCTCTGACTTTGGAATTATAGTATCTGGTGCTTCTTTGCTTGTAGGATGCATTCTTGAGATCTGGTCTAGTCGTTTCTCTCCTATCAAATCCAGACTGGATTGTAGCATTTCAGTGTTCATCCCTTCTTCAAAATGTTGTATTTTGCTTGAGGGGATGCCAATCTCAACAGGGATCACAGCTTCAAATCCAAAAGCAAGAGAAAAAGGAGTTTCTCCCATTGCTATCCTACAAGTTGTCCTATAAGACCACAATACAGTTGATAGTTCATCGTCCAAGCCCCTTTCAGCTCATCCAATCTGGTCTTCAAAGTGTGCTTGATGATTTTATTAATTGCTTCCACCTGTCCATTTACTTGGGTGTGGCAGGGGATAAAATAGTGATTCCTAATCTTCAGCTCTTCACAGAAGGACCTGAACTTTGCGTTGTCAAATTGTTTCCCGTTATCTATTACTATTGAGTGAGGGATGCTAAAGCGGCAAATGATGGACTTCCATATAAAATCAGTGGTCTTTTGTTTGGTGATTTTTGCTAAGTCCTCCGCTTCAACCCATTTTGTGAAGTAGTCAACCGCTACTATTACATACTTCGTTGATCCTCTTCCTGTTGGTAAAGGACCAATCAAGTCAATACCCCATTTTGCAAATGGCCATGGTGCCATGATAGAGGTTAGGTCTTCTGGGGGAGACCTGATCATTGGGGCAAACCCGTGACACTTGTCACATTTTCTTACGAACCCAAGGGCATCCTTCTTTATGGACGGCCAGAAGTATCCTTGCCTAAAGATCTTGAATGCAAGATATTGTCCTCTAGTATGGTTGCCACATACACCTTCATGTATTTCTCTCATAGCATATTGGGCTTCCTCTTCATTCAAGCACCTAAGTAATGGGAGGGAAAAACCTCGTTTGTATAATACGTCATCTATTAGAGTGTATCTGGCGGATCTGATTTTGAGCTTTCGAGCGTCATCTTTTCTTGGGGGCACCACTCCCTCCTTCAAGTGCTGGATGATTTCATCCATCCAGCTCTTGTTTGTGTCGATTTCCATAGTTAACACTTCTGCTTCTGTTAGGGCTGAGTTTTGAACCTTTCCGACGGGGACACTATCCATAGTCTCAGCTCCTTCACTAGTGGCAAGCCTAGCGAGAGCATCTGCCTGACTGTTTTGGGTTCTCAGTATCTGTTTAACGTCCACATGGATGAACTTCTCCAATTCTTTCTTAGCCACCTTGTGATAAGATGTCATTTTCTCCTCTTTCGTGTTGTAGGTTCCTTGGATTTGGTCCACAACCAGTTGGGAATCGCTATGCACAGTCACTCTGGTTATTCCCATATCTCTTCCCATTTTTAGACCTGCAATGAGAGCTTCATGTTCTGCCTCGTTGTTGGTTGCTGGGAATTCAAAGCGGAGGGACTGACAGTACAGTAAGTTTTCGGGGCTGACAAGAAAAATTCCAGCTCCTGCACAGTTCTTAGTAGGATGAGCCAACTACATAAAGGGACCAAAGCTCATCTCAGTCAGAATGGTCAATCTCCATGTGGAGTTCTGTTATGAAGTCTGCCAATGCTTGCCCCTTGATTACAGTTCTTAGTTTGTAGGTGATATCGAATTGTCCCAGTTCTACTGCCCACTTCATCAATCTTCCCGAAGTGTCCGATTTCTGTAAGGTCTGACGTAGTGGATAGTTGGTTAGCACCTCCAGTGAGTGCTCTAGGAAGTAAGGTCTTAGTTTTCTTGAGCTCATAACTAATGTCAGTACTAATTTTTCAACCGCAAAGCGGTTTAACATTCACTTTCCCACCGCAAAGCGGTTTAACATTCACTTTCCCACCGCAAAGCGGTTTAACAGTGCACCGTAAACGGTTGAACATTCCGTCGCAAAGCGACTTAATTCGGGTACGCCGGTCCCCCGCGCCCCATTTCCCACTCGCAACTTTCATGAACTAGAAGTACACCCGTTCATTCTTAAAAAAAAACTTGGGATACATGACTTTTGAACAAACTTGCACTTGACACATTTCTTTCATTTAAAAACGTTTCACTTCCCAATTTCGATGCCAATGCATGCTTGATGATGAAATGACATGATAATGTGCATGCTTGAACATTCTTCATAATAACATATACTTTCACAAAGTAAATGAAATTCATCAAAGCAAGTAAGTTGTAAGACAGTCATTTACACATAACTTTCACATTTACATTCAACTTTGATGAAAATAGGGGGAAGTTTACTTACTTGACGTCCTTGATATTTACCATTTTCTTGATTTGCAAGTGAAGGAGCCTCGACTACCCGTGTCGTCAATGTACCAACAATCCTAGTTATATTCATTCATTAAATAAAATATACCTTTATTAGCATTAACCCCCGTAATTGAAATTGACCAATTAAAATTCGAAATCATAACTGAGTGAAAATTAATAAAAACATTCGTAGAGTCCCTTAATATTTCAAAAATTACCATTATGCTTCAACTTAACTAGCAGTACAGTTTAAAAGACATAACGTACGGATTTAGAAACTTGAAACTTCACCCACGCACATTATCCAAAATTTGAAATCCACAATTGAGGTTAAAATTCTGTGACTCACAATTTGATTCAAACCTGTTTAAATACATTTACTCAAATCTCAAACCAAATTCTAACTTTGGAATTTACTTATTTATAAATCAACATATAAACTAAACAATTAACTAACACAATTGAACTTATATTTATACCCCTTTTCTAGCTCAAAAATGAAACTACACATTTTTCGACAATTGAAAAATTTATCTACAAACTAAAATCTGAAATTATACATGTGCCCACATAAAAATCCAATTTTTATATATTTACATATACCTATACATACATAATAATATACACATTCCCATACATCAACACTCACACACCTAAACATCCCAACTCCTTAATTTATGCTTAAATTCGAAAATCAATAAGAATTGAAATCTGAAAATTCAACCCATAAATCTGAATTTGTACATATAAGGTGCATACATACGTTATTTACATAGAATATATATATATATATATATATATATATATATATATACATGTGTATATCGAATTATGTAGGTGTGTGTGCGTGAAATTGTGTGAACCGTGTGTGTGCGCGTTTGGTCTCGGGTGTGTGTGTGTGTGAAGAGAAAAGGGGAAAAGAGGGTGGTCTTACTACCGGTGGGAGGCAGCGGTCGGCGGTAGTTTCCGGGGGAGGAACGAAGCCGAGAGACGAGGGAGCGAGCAGAGACCGAGAGAGAAGAGACGTCGGGCGTGAGAGAGGGATATGAGAGTGTGAGGTCTTTAGGTTAGGTTTAATGTTTAACTTTTGGTAAATTGCAATTCAGTCCCTCAACTCTCATAAATTGGTAATTTAGGTTCATAACTTCTATTTGACTCCCCAATAGCCCCTAAACTTACCCCAATATCAATTTAAATGAAATATGTCACTTAAATATAAAATTGCACGTAAACAATATATAAACTTTTAATTGGCACATTGATCGTGACGGCGTCCAAGTCCTTCCACTGCAAAATAAGTTAAATATGAACAATAATAATAATAATCAATTACATAATTTATAATGGTACCAATATAAATTACATGAAATTCAAGAATGCACGTAAAACGAAAAAAGTGGTATTACACTTGCATACCCTTCATCTGATTTGTGGCAATTGTTCTTTGCTCTGCATTTGTGCCATCATCTGCTATATCTTCAAGAACATCTATGATATTATTAAACATAGCAATAAAACGAGTTATTGTAACTAAATGCGATCCCCATCTAGTATCACCTGGTCTTGCCAAACTCATTTCCTGAAACTGACCTGTACCACTAAAAACTTCTCCAGCATTAAGCTTCATCAAAATCTCAGAATGATAACTTGTTCGAAGAGCATCCACACGTTTGCATGATGCTCCCACCAAATTCACAGTGGCATTAAGAATAAGAAACAAATCACCAAGCACAACATTTCTACGTGCCACCGAAACAATCAACAATTGGAGCTGGTGTGCAAAGCAATGGATATAAAAAGCATATGGGTTCTCTCTTAAAATTAAAGCTTTCAAACCATTGAACTCACCTGACATATTGCTTGCTCCATCATAACCTTGACCCCTGTTGCTCGATATACTCAACCCATGCTTAGAAAATGCTACATCAATAGCATCTTTAAGTGACTGGGCACAAGTATTTGGCACATGAGAAATCCCTAAAAAAATGTTCCTTAACTTGTCCATTACTGTCCACAAACCTCAAAACCATTGCCATTTGTTCTCTTACAGAGTTATCTCTAGACTCATCAACCAAAATTGAGAATAAAGAATCACCCATCTCTTTCATAATAGCCTTTGTTGTCTCTACGGCGCAACAATTAATCAAATCCTTTTGGATGCTCGGTGCAATCATTTGATCATTTCCTGGTGCATTAATAAACACTGCATTTGCCACTTCCTCACAACGAGCTGTATACCATTCCAATAGCTCAATTAGATTTCCTTTATTAAGTGACTCTTTTGTCTCGTCACGACCACGAAATTCCAATCCTTGCATTAAGAGGAATCTAGTACAATCTAGGATCGCAGTCAACTTTGTCCTATAACTTCGTTGTTGAGTACTACTTTGGGTAGAAAATGCAAAGGAAATGCT
This sequence comes from Ligustrum vulgare, assembly GCA_963555705.1. Taxonomy (NCBI): domain Eukaryota; kingdom Viridiplantae; phylum Streptophyta; class Magnoliopsida; order Lamiales; family Oleaceae; genus Ligustrum; species Ligustrum vulgare. Next base: position 13,240,867 of record OY743190.1, read on the forward strand.
TTGTTTTTTATTCATCAACATCGTGCACTTATTCAATGCTTGATTGTGAACACTATCAACATTTCCAACATGATCTCTCAAATTCTTTTTATGTCTCCAATCCCTAAACCCAGTCTTAGTGAATACATATCCACCCCCTTGACCTCCTCTATCAGGTTTGAACAAGTAGCAATACAGGCAGTAAGCATCATCTTTTTCGATACTATATTCCAACCAATAAAATTCTGAGAACCATTCTTTCCTAAAACACCTAGTATCATTTCCCATCAATCTTCTAGGAAAGTTATGTCCATGAGGTTGACAAGGTCCTTTCTCTAAATATGTCATCCTAACATCATCCCTAAATTAGGATCATATGATTCGATAGGTGGACATTTTCCTGGGTCAGATACAAGATCATCCATGTTAAATAGACCTCGAGACTTCCTTGTGTTATCTTCGTCTAAAGGTTGATTTTCTTGTATAGAATTAATGTCGGGTGTAGAACTAGATGAACTAGGTTGTGACTTCCGTTTCAGTTGGAAAAAGCGTTCCATATAAATATATAATCAGATCAGGAGACAGTCTGCAATTTCCAAATAAATTCAAATTTATGTACAAATTACAATACATCTCAACAATCACAATTAATTATATATAATTCACAAATTTGCAATTTCTAAGTTAAATAATTAAAAATCCCCAAAACACACAATCTGAAAAATTGAAAATAAACAAAAAAATCTATTTGCAAACAATTAGTACATTTATACTACACCAAATACTCGCAAATATAAAGAATAAATATTGGGGCTCAAAAGTAACTAGTAGAAACTAAAGCAAAATTAACTAATTAAGTTTTCACAATCTAGGGTTTATCTCAAAAATCACTAACCTGTTAAAGTGTTAAACTGACTGAGGATTGAGGAGAGGAGTGACCACCGATTGAGGAGAACCGAGAGTCGAGTGAAGCTGGAACTGGAAGCGCCGTAGCTGGCGCCGGAGGCTGGCGGTTTGATTGAAGAGCAGAGCAGCCGACTGCCGAGCAGGAGCAAGGATGAACTTGAAGTCTGGACTGGGCTTACGAACGACAAAATGAGGATTCGATTTTGATTATGCCAAGAAGAGGAAATCCGAAATCAGATGTAGTCAGGCTGAACTCTGGAGGTTTTAGACTGCTGCTGCGCTGAAGAGTAGAAGACGGAAATGGAATGAAAGTGAACTAGACAACTAGTGAACTGAAGCCTGAAGTCGAAGAAGAGCTGGGAGCCTCAGCCTGGTAATGTGATTTTCACCCACAATTTGGGCCTACCGCCTACGGCCTACCATAATATTGTCCCAATTCTGAATCATAAAATTATCATCTGGGTTTGGAGTTGAAACTGCCGGTTCAATTTATTATAATTATAAATAAAAAAAAATCTGAAAATTCAACAGGATCCAGCACGAGCGACCGAACGGGTTGGCCGCATGCTAGATCCGTCCTTGCCCATGGATATTTGCACCAATCTTCCAAAGCTAGAGAAGCTAAGAATTTTAGAGAATCAAATAAGTGGGAACATTCCTCCAAACTTGGGGGCATGCATGAATCTTGAACTACTTTCTCTATCATTTAATAATTTTGCTGGAAGCATTCCAATGGGGAAATTGGGAACTTGTCAAAGGTGCAAATTATCTATCTAGGAAGAAATAATTTGATAGGCATCTTCTAAAACACTAGATAATGCTTTCAGAAAATTGTGAAAATTGACCAGTATTTTTTTATTCCTTCACATCATAAATGGTGACGCTCCGCAAGTGCACGGGTCGCGCAAGTAATAAAGTGGATTTTAAGTCCGAATATCGTTCCCACAGAGATTGTTTTAAATCGTATTTTAGACTACTACCTTAACCGGAACTAGAGAAATTGTTTGAATTTGAGAATTTTGAATTAAAATTAAAATGAAGATTAAACTAAAAAATTGACAAATTTGATTTTAAATGAATGAAAATAAATGCGTTAGAATTATGAATCCATTTTGACTCTATCATCCATATTTTAACCAATTATTTAAATACAATTCACGGGTTTTGAAAATCCATATTCCTAATATTGTCAAGACTCCCTTTCGGACAAGAATCAACACCTATTTCTATACACAATCCGACTATATTTCTATGACGAATCTAAATGTATAGAAAAGCATTACAAGTTTTGTGAATACTATAGCAGATAACATAAAGCATAGGGGTATATTTCTATCCCCTATCGGACTTTGTGGCAATTGACACAAGTCTAATGAAATCCTAATCTTTCGAACTTAAGAAATCATTACCTAAAATCATACAACTAGTGATCAAGTAATTGCATGATAAAGAAAAGTATAAATCAATTGCTCAAAATCATGAATTGCATAAATTAAATAATAGATTAAAATATGGAATTAAGAAATCAAAACTTCATCACAATTCCAACACAATTAACCTAGCCTAGAAACATAATAGAAAATAAATAACAAGAGATATGAAAAGATGTAACCCAATTCATCTCCTTGCAATTGTATCTTCAATTTTGATCTTGGCGTGGTTTGGATCCCTCGGCACTTCGACAGCGTTTTGGCATGAATTATGAAGATTGGGAACCCCTAATTTCGTGCCCCAGGTCTGGTATATATAGATTTTCCCGAGAATTAGGTTAATCAAGGAGAAAATTGCTGAATTTCGCGTAAAAAGCCCACATGCGGCCCAGTCGGGACTACCGTGCGGCCGCACGGTTCAAAAACACGCGGTCGCATGACTCTGCAGGTAAACTTCCAGTCGCCGAATTTTTTGACCGTGCGACCGCACGCCTTTTTCAACCGTGCGGCCGCACGGTTGTAATTCCGGCTGCAATTTTTATCTTTTAAATTCTGCAACTTGGTCCCTGTCTTTTAATTGCACAGCAAGTCCTCCAACTTCTGATTGTTGCAATTTAACCCCTGAACTTCTGATTTCTTCCAAATTCGATTTTTTCTTCAAATTAACCATTTGATTGACTGCATCAATTCTTGATTTGCTCACTTTGACACTTTGTACATCCAATTGCTCAATTTTAGCTTCAATTCCTTTATTTTCTCGACTTTGGAATTATTTCTGAAATGTAAACAAATAACACAAAATAAACAGCGAATATTCTAAAACAAACATATAAAATCCTACTTTTAGGATAGAAATAAGTGTATAAAATACACTTATCAACAAATATTTGTATGTGCATGGTTATCTACATAGACACCCACCCACACATCCTAGATGAGTTTTTAGGCTTCAATATTCAAGAAGGTTGAAGATTAGTTGTTTGCTAACTTACTTTAATTGCAATGACTAGGATGCTGAATTGTCTTATTAATTCGCCACAATCACTATCTATGTCTAGAGGCCAAAAACTCTTGTGGCATGTTTAGCACACAGACCAAACATGGTCGATTTATCGTTGATCCAAAACAAAAAAATAAATGTAGATGATCACAACTATCTAAGGGTGTTGTCTCTAAAGGGGACTGAAACATTTTTGCAATGAGCCAATGAGAAAACAAGTACTCCAACGACAGGAAAGTGAAAACAATACTATTATGCAGTATTTGGATTCAAGAAAAATTTTCTCGTGTCTGGTTCCGGATGAAAAAAATCAGTTTTTCTCCCAGAATTTTGCTCTGTTTTATTATAAAACTCGGATCATTTGTTCGAATGTGACTCCATTGACACCATTCTCAACTTAGGTTGAATCACAATTCTTACGGAAGCAGTACCTTATAGATGAAAATTACTATGTTGTTTAATACAAAACCTTAAAGAACTCAACCTCGTATCATTATAAAGAGATCTACCAGTGGCAGTGACTGTGACTCCCCACCAACCACATCGCCAAATGTAGCACCCTCTACAAAATAACATCACTAAAGAACCATGGTAAGACGAAGGCTGCCATTAGAAAGTTGCATAGAGACTTCTTAAATTGGCGAGAACTTTCTCGAGAAGTCTCTAAAATTGTTGCTACCAGTCTCATCTCATCTCATTCCACTCCATCATGTCCTCTAAATTGCTTGTTATGTTCTTCACAGTCTTTCCGCACATTTCACACAATCTACAAGGCACATCATGTTTAGTTAAATAAAGTCTTGAAACACGTGATTTATAGATTAGAGATAGGACATATAAATTCATGTTTATTTTACACCTTCAACAAACCACACTTGCAATTCAAATACTTTTAACAAAAAGAGACATTTGGAATCATTGCTTTCCCATAAGCATTAATGCGGCATTAATTTATCTGTCAACTTAAATTCTACATGGACGGTTATTAAGAAGACTTGAATTGATTTCAAATTTTTATTTCATAGTTTTATTCGGATGTTTCAAAAACCATTTTTTTCTTTTTTATTGATTTCCTGGGAAAAACTAAAAAGCTTCTGTTTTAGCCTCTGTTCGGATCTTGTAGGGGGATTCTAAACTAGTTTTTTTCGTTTTCCGAGATAAGATGTATAGTTAAAAATTAGAGAGAGAAAATATTTGTGATTTAAAAGTGTGTTGGAAAATTGTGTAGATTATAAATTGGTTTATTTGTACAATTACTGAACAGAGGCTTAATCACAAACAATCTTTCTGCAATGATCTAAAACCCATAAAAAAATAAGTACTTATTTTCTTCTAGGAGAGGTTATGATCAAATATCATGAATTGTACATGTTATCTCTCTGGCCAATCAAGGTCTCTGCACATGAATGTCTATGTGAAAATACCAATTCTCCTTTGTAATCACAACCAAGTGAAATCATTTCTGAGTTACTAGATCCAGATGAAGTTTTTCCATTGCCAAGTAATAAATATGTAAATATGCATATGATCATTTAATTTAGGAGGAGACTCTCTTACAAGAAAGTTTAACCAGTTTATGTTTATTGATTTTTTTTAATTATTATTTTTCGCCTTTCATGTTTCCTTTATATTTGCTCTAATATTGAAAAAAAAATTTTGGTTGGTTCAGAGGTGAAATTGGGATAAGTTAGCCCATTCTATAAACTGCCAGAGTATTTTAGAAGAAAGAGTAGTGTAGAACTCCGAAACTTTAGAGCATCTCTAATGGTTTATGGATATTTTGATCTATGTAACACTTAAATAGATAATTATCCCATCCATATTGATAAAATAGATAGTGGAATTTAAAATTTATTTCCAATGGTCATTGTCTATAATTTTTTGTGTATACACGTGTCTTCAATATTTTGTCTAGCAAGTTATCTATATCTGGACATAGTACCAAATAATGTCTCTGCCACGTCAGTATCACATAGGCATGCAAATTACCATTGGAGATTAAATTTTCCTAACATTATTTATTTTTCCTATGTGGCAATGTATTTTTTCCCAATTGATAAACCATTAGATATGCTTTTATAAGAGTATGATATCCTATTGTGATGTGTGCAGCCATTTTTGTTTGATGTTTGATTGCAAAATTCATAATTCTCCCATTGATGAAGAAAATATTATTAGTGTGTGTTGACGGTTGAAATATAAATATTCCACGTCAGTAAGGAAATATGTGATTATCAGTTATGCATAGCGAAAATGTTTATGGAAGAGGTGAACCCCAGTTTGGAATTTCCGAATCGGACTACACGTAGGACTTAATATATTTATATTGGGCTTTTTATAGCCAAAGTTCGGATCCCTTTATGAGCCATCTTCCCTTGTATTTATAGGGAAAATGGCCGAGCTGGCTTATTACAATACCTGACCGTCTGACATTACGACATAGCTAAACTATTGAACTTTTACATTGTACTAAGCAGTTGACTTTTATATGTTCTAATTGACTTCGTGTCTAAATAACTGTTTTCAACTGCCATGTAAGAAGATTGTTATGGTTGTCTAGACTCAATCACCAAAGATCCTACCTGACTCCTCCACCTCGGAATTACAGACTGGACTTCATCTTTTCTACAGTTGGGGACAACTAAAGTTTGTCTGACCTGACATATCCAGGTCAAAAATATGGTTGAAACCTGTCTCTTCATTTTTAGGAGGTGATTTACTCGTTGTCCGACCTGGAGGGGTCAGGTTGGACATGTTGATTGTCTCCAATGATTCGACCTCAAAACCCTGAATCCCACTAAACGTCGTCGTTACGTCACCCAGGTAGGATTGCCCATTAACAATTGCCCCTAGGAGTGGACCTGAAAGAAATTCAGGTCTACTCCTACAAGAGTTATTTTGGAATTAATTTTGGTGGCTACTCAATGATGATACTTCCACATGTCATTAGTCTATTGTTGCCTGTTCTGCCTGTGTCAGGGAAGTACAAACAGCCGCTCTTCCCCCCTTTTTTATGTTGAAGGGCTCAAGATTACTCTTCGCATTCTGTACTGATGATTAATGTTGGCCTCTATATAAATGACTCTTGTGAACATTTTTCTTTTCATTTACTTATCTTCCCAAAGAATTCCTTACTTCTTCATCCAATGTGGGCTTTTGATCGAAATATATATATCATTCGATCTCAACTTCAGATCTTCCTCACAGTCCAAGGTATTCCTTTACAACTTAGATAAGTAATGATTAACTCCGGTAGTGATAGTGAAGCAACTAGAAACGAGTCTCGGGGGATGGGTAATAAAAATTCTAGTTCATAGTTGAGTACCCATTCCAGTGAGTCCGGTGAGAGTGCATCGAATTTAGGTGTTAGACAAGAAATTCCCCAAGAAGTACAACCTCTTAGGTTTGCGAATCCCCCTTCAATCCACTGTCCGATACAACGTCCTCCTTTAGGTTCTGGTTGAGGAGGTTTGTCTATTTCGAGTTTGGCATTCTGGCAAGCCGGCTATCATTCTTTTATAGTGTCCAAAGGATGACCTGATTCAATGACGTCACAAGTTTAGGATCCCAGATTCAGTGTTACTGTTGCTTCCTAGGAGTGATGATCGGGTGGACGAGCCTCCAGCGGGGTGCGTGGCTGTGAACAGGATGATGTTAGAAGTAGGCCTTAGGTTTCCTTTACCCCGGACTATCACTAATTACCTTAGGTACTAGGCTCTAGCCTCTTCTCAAATCATGTCGAACGGGTGGAGCGTTATTATAGGATTTTTAGTTATTTGGAGTAAGTTAGGGTTCCCTCCACCTCGGGCAAGTGAGTTTGACTCAGTTTACCAGCTTTGAGCTGACAGGAAGGACTCGGGCTAGTACTATACTATGGTTCGACCTCGAACTGGTGGGAACTTAGTGGAAGAGCTCTCTAATTCTATCAAAAGTTAGCGAGATTTATGGTTCTTTGTCGGAGATGAATGGCAGACTCCAACCCAGAATGAAGAGCTGGACTGCATAATCCCTACCCACTATAAACCTTACTGTATGTTTATGATTTTGTGAGTTTATACAGAGCTGCTTTTTCTAATATTAATTACTTGCCCTTTTTTCAGGTCCGTCCAATCATTCCAGGTCATTAGAATTTGAGCAGAACCTACAGAGGGCGCGTAACCTTGACACACGCGAGCAGGATTTTAGGGAATTGGTCACCTAAGAGAATTTGCTCAGGGTTGGTCTCACTACTGTACACTCCACTACTTCATCATTTCATCCACCACACCATAAGTGCCTGTCTCCCTCACAAACCTATTTACTTTGCCAATGCTTCTAGGATTTCAAGTCCCTTTCGTTTTGCAGAACCAACCAGAACAAAAAGGAAAGCCATGCCACCCTTTGACCGAACTGGCTTTGTTGGGAACAAAATAAGACGACCTACCACTGGGGGGGAAATGCTGCCTAAGGGTCTTGGTCCCATACCCCACTCAGGTCAATCCAGTGGGAATGAAGATGTTGAGCAGAGCCCAACCAGGTCTTCTCAAGGCAGGGGAAAAGAAATTGGAGATCTCCCTAATCCATCAGTTCATGATCTCCCTCTTTCTCCAGATTGTCAGGATCACTCTGATGTCCAAATCATATCAGAGCAGTGAACTTCAGATCTCCAGGTCCATTCATCTCCTCCTCTGGACACTCCATCCGACATCACATATTTTGGTCTGCACCAGACAAGGGCCAATGAGATGGCAAAGCTAAAGGGGAAGATCCCCAAGGCTCTTAGGGATGCTCATTCTAGTCAGTGTCCTGGTCCAAGAGCTTTGAAAATAATTCCTAATAGCGTTCGCAACTCTTTTGACATGGTCGCGAGGAGTTGGGACAAAAAGAAGAAAGAAATGGTGTCCGACATGGACTTATTAAACACTGCACATGCCACCTCGGCGTTTCTGGGACTTGCAAAAAATTGTCCCATGTCTGAGCTAAGGCCCACGAGCAAATTGAACTTCATGATGAACTCATGCATCAAAGTGTGCTGGTGAAAGATCAGAACAAGGCGTTAGAGCTGGAGAGAGGGAGGATGGTTGGGACCAACAAGACCTTGGAGGCTCAATGTGAGAGCCTGAGTCAAAGGAACGGCCTTTTGGTCTCCGAGCTAGAAAAAGCTAACCTTGAAATTGCCGAACTAAAATCCCAAGCTGAGGCTCATAAGAAGGCCAAGGTGGAAGTGGATGCTCAGCTTGAGGCAACAAAAAAGGATCTTATTCAAGCCCAATCTGACCTGGTGTCAACTATGGATGAATATAAGGGGTCCAAGGAGTACGAGATCGACCACACTGACACATATATCCTGACCTTAGAGGATGCTGTGGTTCGATTCAAGGAGCTCCACCCCTCCTTTGACGCTACCCTGTTAAAAATAGTGCTGGAAAAATTGAAGCAAGATCAAGCCGAAGCTATGTTCGAGTTGGCTCGCAAGACGCTCCCAGGGACAAGTAGCTATAGGGCCTTGTAAAATTTCTTTGATATTTTGATTCCACTAGTCAGGTCATTTGTACTTGCCTATGTGGCCCAACTTAATATTAACCAATGTTGATTTGAATTTTATTGCTGAACTCTATAAATGACTTTATTTCGAACCTAAAAACTTTAGGCTGCCACTAATCAACTCAAGGTTTAAATAAAGTAGTTGTGCCGGCCTAATCAAGTCATATGTCTTCAAATCGGGACTGTAAAAAATATAAACTTGTCGTCTACCTAGAGCAGTTAGGTTGGTATGGTCAAAAATAGACTTGCAGAATTTTAACTTGTTGTCTACCTAGGGCAATCATGTTGGTTGTGTCCAACAGGACTTGTAGACTTTAAACTTATTGCCCAACTGGAGCAGTCATGTCTGTTTGGTCAGAAAAATGAACTTAATAGAATTTAAACTTATAGCCTAACTGGAGCATCCAGGTTTGTTTGGTCCAAAAAATGGACTTAGAATTTAAAAGTACCGCCTAACTGAAGCAGTCAGGTTGGATGAGTCCAACAAAGGACGGCACTTTAATGCACATTCGGGTCTCATTTGTGGATCCTAAGGAATTTGTAAATTCCGTTATGGCAAACCTTTTGAGTACAACTTGAGGTTCTAAGGAATTCATAAATTTCGTTATGACAAACCTATTTAGCGCGTAGCTTGAGGTCCTAAGGAATTCGTAAATTCCGTTATGATGGACCTATTAGCGCGTAGCTTGAGGTCTTAAGAAATTCATAAATTCCATTTTGACAGACCTATTTTGAGTACAGCTTGAGGTCTTAAGGAATTCGTAAATTCTGTTATGATAGACCTATTTAGTTTGTAGCTTGAGGTCCTAAGGAACTCTTAAATTCCATTATGATAGACCTAGTTTGAGTACAGCTTGAGGTCCTAAGGAATTCGTAAATTCCGTTATGAAAGACCTATTTTGCACATAGCTTGTTTTGTCAGGAACACTGGGGATATGTAAAAAGTTTTATTCAATGGAGCATTCTCTTGACACGTCGGTCATTACATATATTGGAAAGAAACGATTACTGATAGTACTTTTTGAGATGCTCTGCATTCCATGGATGTGCTAAGGTCTTCCCTTATAAGGTTTCCAGTTCGTATGCACCATTCAGCAAGGTTTTCTTAATTCTATAAGGTCCTTCCCAAGGTCGGGCGAGCGAGCCAGATTGAGCTTCCTTTGTGGCTATGAACACCTTCCTGAGTAACAAATCTCCATCATGGAACATCCGGCCTCTGACTTTGGAATTATAGTATCTGGTGCTTCTTTGCTGGTAGGATGCATTCTTGAGATCTGGTCTAGTCGTTTCTCTCCTATCAAATCCAGACTGGATTGTAGCATTTTAGTGTTCATCCCTTCTTCAAAATGTTGTATTTTGCTTGAGGGGATGCCAATCTCAACAGGGATCACAGCTTCAAATCCAAAAGCAAGAGAAAAAGGAGTTTCTCCCATTGCTATCCTACAAGTTGTCCTATAAGACCACAATACAGTTGATAGTTCATCGTCCAAGCCCCTTTCAGCTCATCCAATCTGGTCTTCAAAGTGTGCTTGATGATTTTATTAATTGCTTCCACCTGTCCATTTACTTGGGTGTGGCAGGGGATAAAATAGTGATTCCTAATCTTCAGCTCTTCACAGAAGGACCTGAACTTTGCGTTGTCAAATTGTTTCCCGTTATCTGTTACTATTGAGTGAGGGATGCTAAAGCGGCAAATGATGGACTTCCATATAAAATCAGTGGTCTTTTGTTTGGTGATTTTTGCTAAGTCCTCCGCTTCAACCCATTTTGTGAAGTAGTCAACCGCTACTATTACATACTTCGTTGATCCTCTTCCTGTTGGTAAAGGACCAATCAAGTCAATACCCCATTTTGCAAATGGACATGGTGCCATGATAGAGGTTAGGTCTTCTGGGGGAGACCTGATCATTGGGGCAAACCCGTGACACTTGTCACATTTTCTTACGAACCCAAGGGCATCCTTCTTTATGGACGGCCAGAAGTATCCTTGCCTAAAGATCTTGAATGCAAGATATTGTCCTCCAGTATGGTTGCCACATACACCTTCATGTATTTCTCTCATAGCATATTGGGCTTCCTCTTCATTCAAGCACCTAAGTAATGGGAGGGAAAAACCTCGTTTGTATAATACGTCATCTATTAGAGTGTATCTGGCGGATCTGATTTTGAGCTTTCGAGCGTCATCTTTTCTTGGGGGCACCACTCCCTCCTTCAAGTGCTGGATGATTTCATCCATCCAGCTCTTGTTTGTGTCGATTTCCATAGTTAACACTTCTGCTTCTGTTAGGGCTGAGTTTTGAACCTTTTCGACGGGGACACTATCCATAGTCTCAGCTCCTTCACTAGTGGCAAGCCTAGTGAGAGCATCTGCCTGACTGTTTTGGGTTCTCAGTATCTGTTTAACGTCCACATGGATGAACTTCTCCAATTCTTTCTTAGCCACCTTGTGATAAGATGTCATTTTCTCCTCTTTCGTGTTGTAGGTTCCTTGGATTTGGTCCACAACCAGTTGGGAATCGCTATGCACAGTCACTCTGGTTATTCCCATATCTCTTCCCATTTTTAGACCTGCAATGAGAGCTTCATGTTCTGCCTCGTTGTTGGTTGCTGGGAATTCAAAGCGGAGGGACTGACAGTACAGTAAGTTTTCGGGGCTGACAAGAAAAATTCCAGCTCCTGCACAGTTCTTAGTAGGATGAGCCATCTACATAAAGGGACCAAAGCTCATCTCAGTCAGAATGGTCAATCTCCATGTGGAGTTCTGTTATGAAGTCTTCCAATGCTTGCCCCTTGATTACAGTTCTTAGTTTGTAGGTGATATCGAATTGTCCCAGTTCTACTGCCCACTTCATCAATCTTCCCAAAGTGTCCGATTTCTGTAAGGTCTGACGTAGTGGATAGTTGGTTAGCACCTCCAGTGAGTGCTCTAGGAAGTAAGGTCTCAGTTTTCTTGAGCTCATAACTAATGTCAGTGCTAATTTTTCCATTGGCGGATATCTTATTTTTGCATCCTTCAGTGCCTGATTGACATAGTAGATTGGGTGTTGGATACCATTCTCCGTTCGGATCAGAATGAACTAACTGACCTCTCTGACACTGCTAAGTATAATTCTAGCAATTCTCTTAGTACTGGTTGGAGAGTAGGGGCGGTGAGGCGAGCTGCACTTTCAGGTCTTCAAATGCTTTCTGACATTGCTCTGTCCAATGGAAGTTCTTCCCCATTTTTAGCTCTTCAAAGAAAGGTCTGCACTTATCTGTCGATTTTGAGACGAATCGGTTCAGAGCTGCTATTCTTCCAGTCAAACTCTTAATTTCCCTTATGTTGGTTGGGTCTTTCATGTCAATCAGGGCTTTTATTTTTTTCGAGTTGGCCTCAATTCCTCTTTGATGTACCATATATCCCAGGAATTTTCCAGATCCTACCCCAAAGGAACACTTTTGTAGATTCAACTTCATTTTGTATTTTCTAAGAATGATGAACATTAAAACCAGGTGCTAGACATGATCTGATGATTTGATTCTCTTTACCAACATGCCATTCACATATACTTCCATAGTTGTGCCAATTTGCTCTGCGAACATTCTATTGACAAGTCTCTAGTAGGTTGCCCATGCGTTCTTCAATTCGAATGACATCATCTTATATCAATATAGCCCCCTCTCTATGATGAATGATGTATGTTCTTCGTATGGACCATACATGGGAATATGGTTGTAGCCTGAATACGCATCCATGAAGCTCAACATTTAAGCATGACAGGACAAGTGTGCGGGTAGTCCCTCCATGTCTTTTTGGTCTTGTGACAGGACATGTGTGCGGGTAGTCCCTCCATGTCAGCATGAGTCCAGGAAAAAACATCCCTATTCTCTTTCAAAAAGTCTACAAGTTCCGATCTTACTGGTTCTTTGAGGTCTTTCCCAATCTTCAACTGCAACTTAGGCATATCTGGATCCAACCTTACCAACTCAGGCGTGGATCTAACGTTTGGATTTCTTCAATCTGGTCTTCCGTTTGGATACCTTTTACTTGATGTACCCGGCAGGGGCAGAAACTCAAATTACATTCTCGAACCATCCTCTGGTCTCCCTTCACTACTCCTACCCCGTGAGAAGTGGGAAACTTCATCACATAATGGTATATCGAGGTGGCCGCCTTCAGTTCGAGATTATTACTTGTGAAAACTCATATTTTGGTTAATTTAGTGAATTTTAGAGAGAGTAAAGATTAAAGAGAAACCAGAGAACGGACCCTAAATTTAAAAATTGTAAAGTTTAGTGATTATTGTAAATACTGAGAAAGATATTATTTTAGACAAGAAGGTTAACAAAGGATTCCCTGATACTGAGGGACTAAATTAAAAATAAGTTTTGGTGTTAAATATTTTTTTATTAAATTGGGTCATATAATTAAGTATTGAAGAGTTAGAATTATCATATCAATATTTATTTGGTCGAATTAAAAGGTGAATTATGAGCTTAATAAAAAGCTAATTCAGATAATTCAAATTCAAATTAAAGTAAAGTAACCAGACCAAATTATCATGTCAATATCAAGCTCATTTTGTAGCTCATAATTAATCATATATGTTAGATTTAAGGAAAGAAAAAAATTAATTTAGATAAGATCAAATCAAGTTTGAGCCGATTAAAAAGTTACAATTAAATGAATGGTGACAATATTACAACCACAAAACTTAATTTCTACACCACATTTTAAATATTTTATTTATTCATAAAAATAATCATAAATAAAATTACGTAAATAGCCTTTTAATTTTTCTTCACCAATTTTTACATACACCACAATCTATCAAATAAACTTCTTTTCTTATCTTCTATTCTCAATAGTTTTGATTTGTAAATCATCTTGTTCTTCTTTTTATTATTATTTTTTGCTTTTCAATACCAAGTTATTTAGAATGGATACCGGTACAATAATTCCATACGATTTCTCAAATTATGTTTCGTAGCCATTAACAACAATTGAAGTTCAGGTAAGTGAACGATTTTTACCCTAGCAGAATTCAATTTGTAATCAAATTCCATATTATTTTTATTCTCTACCAATCAAAGAATCAATGTGAAATCTTTGCACAAACTAATCAAAGAATCAATGATAAGTACCAGCAAAACATTTGTTTGAAGACAGGATTTGTTGGATGTTTTGCTTTGAAAATCAATGATAAGTAACAGCATGAAATCTGTACAAGTTTTTCAACCCATAGTCAATAGCAAACAAAACTAAAAGCGCCTTGTTTTGAAGACTAACTGAGAATGAATGAAATGGACAGTAAATGTTTTGTCCAACATAATTTCAAACTAAATGGACATTAATAAGTAACAACACTAAATTTGTACAATTTCAACATAATTTCAAACTAAAATGGACAGTAATAACAAGTTCAAATGAACTAAAATGATATCGTCCAACATAAATCCTCCATATCTTTTGACTACCTGAAAAGAACAGTAATAAAAAATTCAACCCAACAAGCAAATCCATCAATAAGTTAATATAAGAAATCGACACAAAATATTAAACAAAAGAAATCTTATTCAATCAATGAACAAGTAACCAATACTAAATATTAACCAAATGACATCTTATTCAATCCCTCAACAAGTAACTAGTTTAGAAGATTAGTAATGTCTTTGTTTGTTTAAATGTCCAAGGAGGAGGAACTCAATGTGTTTGATTATACACAACAATTTACCACAGATCAAGTGTGTATCAAGCATATGAGAATTACAATATTGAACTAATAGTACAAATTTGTAATTATATATTTTGTTTTCTAGGTATTTCGAAGTCGAGATTCATTATCTAATTGGGTTCACATGGTTGGAAAGGAGCTTGGGTTGGTTATTGTTGTGAAGAATTTCGAGCTTGGTGGGTATGGGCATAAGCCTAGAATACGATTTGGATGTGAGCGTGGTGGAAAGTATAGAAAGCTTGAAAATCATTCTGACCATGAACCCAAACGAAAGAGAAGTGTTGGAACACGAAAGTGTGAGTGTCCGTTTGATCTAAACGGTGTTCAGTTGCCAAATATGGATGATAGGATGCTAATTGTGTTATGTGGCATACACAATCATCCCTCGGCACAACATTTAGAAGGTCATCCTTATGTGGCAAGATTGGCAAGGGAAGAGGAGAAGATTTTAATAGACATGTCACACTGTTTGGTAAAACCAAAGAACA
Organism: Ligustrum vulgare; assembly: GCA_963555705.1. Lineage (NCBI taxonomy): Eukaryota > Viridiplantae > Streptophyta > Magnoliopsida > Lamiales > Oleaceae > Ligustrum > Ligustrum vulgare. The sequence goes on from OY743190.1 coordinate 13,255,907, forward strand.
TATTAATTACCTTGAAAGAATGAGATCCAAAGAATGTTAGCACAATGAGAACAATTTACAATGCACGTGCTAGACAGAGTAGTTGAGAAAGCTAGAAGGACACAAATGCAACAGTTAATGAGCAAGCTGAGAGAAAACAATTATATCGAGTGGCACAGGTCTGATGCAACCACCGATATAGTTAGAGACCTTTTCTTTGCACACTCGACATCTGTATATTTGTTACATGCCTTTCCACTTGTGCTTATAATGGATTGCACTTACAAAACCAATAGGTATCGGCTTCCTCTTTTTGAGATTGTTGGAGTTATTTCAACCTAAATGACTTTCTCTGTTGCTTTTGTATTCATGGAATTTGAGCGAGAATCGAATTATACTTTGGCAATAGAAAAATTGAAAACTTTGATGAACCGAGATGTCTTGCCAGGTGTTATAGTCATAGATGGGGAGCTAGCTCTTATTTGTGCAATTGAAAGTGTTTTTCCCACTTCTAAAAATTTATTTTGCACATGGAAAATATCTAAAAATATATCTTCCAACACAAATTTTTTTTCTGAGGTGAAAGAAGTATGGGATAAATTTTGTAAAAGTTGAAGCTTAATTGCTTCATTTACCACAGAGGATATATATGAACAAGTGACCAAAGCTTTTTTCACTGAATTTATACAATTTCCAAAGGCCCTAGCATATGTTCAAGGATTTTGGTTGAATAAATATAAGGAGAAATTTGTTACTGCTTGGACAAACAAAACTATGCACTTCGGTAATATCACGTCAAACAGGTAATCAATGTGTTATTGAATTTTTAATATTTTACCTATGTACGTGGATAAATTATTTGTATAAATTTATCCATGTCTTTACAAGGTTGAAAGTGCACATTCTAAATTGAAGAAACATATGGGGTCATCACAAGGGGATTTTAAAACTTCATGGAAAGTAATGCATTATCTTGTAGTATTGCAATTCACTGAAATAAAGGCTTCGTTTGAACAAAGCATGAACTTAGTTCAACATAACTTCAAACATAGTATTTTCAAAGAGTTGCTGAGTTTCGTTTCCAGGAATGCAATGGATCTTATTTGGATCGAGTCTAAGCAAGAAGAACATATTGGGTTTCACAAAAGTTCTTTTAATTGTACGCTTAACTGTACACATGGATTACCATGTGCATATGAGATTTCAGATTACATACTTATGAGGCGTCGTATCCCATTGTCAATTGTTCATCCTCACTGGAAAAAAATTGACACTTTGGTCCTTTCAGATGAGCCTTCTTCCAATTTGAATATTACAGTTGAATTAGAGAACATTCAGAAATATTTTGATGCATGCGATGATGTAGGTAAACTACTTTTTAAAATGAAGTCATGAGAGCTTTATGAACCCTCAACTACGTCTTTGATGCAGCTTGCTGAAAAGGCCAAAACCAAAGGCCGACCTTCATCGAAGAATGATACTTCAACTAGAAGAGATCCTTCATATTTTGAAATTGTTGAGTTAGTTAATGACAATCATCCTAGTACTACTAATTCAATCAAAGTTCCCAAAAAAGAAAAACTGAAATTTCGGCACTCCAGTATGCATATTTTGGACCAATATGTTACTTGCTTTCACGATAAAGTCAAGGAGGCCATATCTAAAGTTGTTGACGTCAGGTTAGATGGTCATTGTTGTTTTCGAGCAGTAGCTAGTTCGCTTGGGTTTGGAGAGGATGCTTGGTCCCAGATTCGGCTTGACTTCATGTGTGAGATAAAAGCTAATTGTGATAGTTATGATAAATTATATGGTAGCAATGAACAAGTCAAAGAATTATTATATAAGTTAGATTACTTTACCACAAGAGCTCCTTTTGATCGATGGATGACAATGCCTGACATGGGCCATCTCATAGCCTCTAGGTATAATGTCGAACTTATTATTCTATCTTCCATACAGTGTTTAACATTCTTACCATTGTGCTCTCAACCTCCTATACCAAAAAGTCATAAGATTATCTCATTGGGTTTTGTCAATGACAATCATTTTGTTCAAGTATTTTCATTATGTTAAGACTTTTTAGGTCATTGATTTGAAGTTGGTGTTGCTCAATATATTAATCGATTATGCAGGTCAACCTTAAGCCCAATTGTCCAATTCCACTAGTGGCATGTAATTGGTACAAATATAGAGACGATATTGCGAGTGGTTGAGAAAATCCGTATAAAGCAAGGATTGAGACATTCAAAAACATGATTGGTTATGATATTGCTATACAAGAGATCATTAGTCTAGACTCTCTATAATATTATTCTTCAAGCACAGAATGAACTCAAAGTTGTTATGATATTATATTCATATTTTTTTTTTTTGGTTCTTCAATACTCTGGTTTTTTCTATATTAGAATTTTGTTCTCTAGTCTATTCAGACCAAAACCAACATGAACTGGACTACATTTATGAACAAATCTAACTGGTCACTTATACAAATCTAACTGGTCACTTATACATGGAGGAGCCAGAAACTGAGCACCAGATAATTTTTTTTACACAATGGAAGAGATCCAATACATCAACAATATCAAACTGAGAAACTAGATATTCACAAACTTGAAAAAAAACTAAAGCACAAAAATATATTTCACCAATTAACAATTCTAGAACAAGATCCAAGAAAGATATGGATGAATATTTCTAAGACAATTTATAGATAGCAACAATTGAAAGAGAAATTACATGGGACATATTTTAAACCCATTAAACGGATGCAGAGAATGAAAATAAATTTTACCTGACCTTTGAAATTGACAGCACAAAGCTGGACAACCATCTTCATCAATACCCAATCAATCCATGTTCAAAAGCCCAACACCTAGCTACAACCCGACGGTTTCTGATGGTTGGAGGCAGGCAGGCGAATGAGCTTCAAAAACCCAACACCTAGCTGCAACCCAAAATCGTATGGAGTTCGTGAACCGAATGACGCGAATCCTCAAATCTGTTGAATTAGAGAATGAGCAAAATGAACCTGAAATTGAGTTGAATTGAGGTAGATGGAACTGAATCTCACCTAATTTCCTTGGTAGATGATTTTGTGGATGGGCTCGAAGCTTAAACTGAGGAGGAGAGACCGTCATCTGGATGAAAGCGAAGGAGGTGAAAGTGGAACCGTGGTGTACACTGAAATATGATGTTAGGGTTATATTTGTAAATTATTAGTGGTGTGTGTATAAAAAAAAGTGTTTTAAGTGTAGTGTATTTATCATCTGGTGTGACAAATAAAAAATGTAGTGGTAATATATTTACCCTTAAATGAACTCATATGTAACTAAGTAGAGCAGGACTTTGATAGAGGAGGCCATTTTAAAAAGGATATATTCCTCATTATTTTAAATAAAAAATCTAGGGAAAAAATTGACATTATCTATAAGATGGCTTTATGAGACGCCCCCAAACTGTTTGATGATGTTGAATTTATACACATTTTTTCTGGATAATTTGTTAAAATAGATATTCGCGATGATAATCAACTGTGTAGTGCACTCAAAGATTCTTTAAACATGGTTGTTTATGTGCTCATTTACGTTGTGTTATTTGATATTTTTTCCAGGTACGATCCGTAGACCGGTATTTATGGTATGGACTTCTACATTGTCGTGGTGTGCCCGGGTTAGCGTTTGGGATGTCTTCGTAGGTGAAAATCTCTTGCTGGAATCCAGCAGGATAACAAAGGAGGATGCAATAGAGTGGTTCCAGGTGAAATATGAAGGTGTCATCTTCAATAAATCCTCGAATATTGCGATTTAGCTAGTCTTCTCGACAATTTGGCTATCTTGAACAAAGCTTATATAATTTTATGCATCTGTAGACCAAGACAAGTTTTTCGCATAAAAATGGCTTATAGGCAATAATAAAAAACTTTCATTTGAAGTTACATGTGATTAGCTAAAGAATTAAAATTTGATGTTCTTTGTACTCATAAAAACCTTTGTCTAAAATTGAAATTTCAGGCAATATTTTCCCGTACATAATATCATACTGTTAACGATTTACGGAGAAGTTTTGTTAACATGCAAAATTTTAGCTACTTTTATTTTCTTTTAAAAAAAAAAGCCTTCTTCTTTAAAATTGTTGAAGAAACAAAATCTCGGGATTTTACTCGAAAATGTGGGGGTACTGATGGATAATGAAGTTTCTAGAGTTAAATAATTCTTTTGCATTATTTCACTAGTACAGACAGAGTCATTCGATTTGATTGTACAAACCCAAAGGCGACGCGTATGGTGACGACGCAAAAAGTATTGACTTTACGCACAGGTTGTTGGCTATCGCCTAAACTTAACTTTAGGCCTAACAACTGACGCCTAAAGTGTAACAAAAGGCGTCGGTTGTTATAACAAACCGACGTGTAAAATCAACTTTAGGTGTCGGTTGCCTAAAGTCTATTTTTTTTTTTTTTTTTTTTTTGGTGTTGGGGGGGGGGGGGGGGGGGCGTTTACTGGATTATATTTACATTCACATAGACATAATATATTTACAGATTTATACATACATATATAGTATATTAACTAAAAAAATATACATATATTTATAGATATATACATACATTTATAGATTTATACATACATACATTATATATATACACACACACACACACACACACACACACACACACACACACATTAACTAAAAATATACATATATTTAAAGATATATACATACATATATATGTGTGTGCGCGCGGGGTGGGGGAGAGGGAGGAAATATCGGTGGGAAGTTGGGGAAGAAAACCGGCGGCGGGCGATGGCGACGTGAGGTGGAGGCGGCGGGACAAGAGAGAGTTGGGTAGAAGAGAGTGAGAATGAGCGTGTTGGTGGCGGCGGGTGAAGAAGGGAGTGGGGGTGGCGGCGGGGGAAGGGGGGCCGGGTGGTGATGGTCCGGCATCAACGACGGTGGTCCAGCGTGGTGGTGGTGGCAAAGTGGAGAAGTGGCGCGCGGGGTTTGAAAAATGAGAGGATGAAAGTGATCGTTCTGTCTGAAAATGTGAATTGGTGTGATAAATGGTTCAATTAAAGGCGTCGGTTCTATTATAAAACCGACACGTTTTATGTAAAAGGAGTCGGTTCTTATAAGAACCGACACCTTAAATACGCGTATAGGCGTCGGTTCTTAAGTAAGAATCGACGCTAAGAACCGACGCGTTTATTAAAAATTTATTTACGAGTTTGCCACTGTTCTTTTTTAGGCGTCGATTTTCTCGAAAAACGACGCGAATTCATTATTTTTTTGGGATAATTTTGTACTAGTGTTTATTGAATGCAACCTTCACTTTTGGGAAAAACTTTCACAATTTCCACAAAGAAGACAGAAAAATCTATGCGCCCAATGGGTTTCTGATGTTTGGTAGTCAAGCAAATTTTGGAAAGAAGTGGAGTCATGATTAATGGAGAGATAAGGACCACTCCCTTTAGATGATATCTACGTGAAATATGTGATATTTGGTGGACAGCTAAGTCTCCAAAAGTTAGATATTTTTTCTTGAATTATTTATAGAATCCAACTTTCAACTTCCACAATTTCAATAATGAAGGCAGAAAATCTATGTGTATTCGAGTCCAAAAAGAAAAGAAAAAAGAAAGAAATAAATAAATAAATAAAAAATGGCTGTGTAGGTAATGTATTTGGGTTCCTCACGAGTAAGATTTTTTTCAAGTTCGGTAGTCGAGCTATAAATAAGATGAAATCTACGTAAAAATATAGGGTTTTGATAGAAAATGTAGTCTCTAAAACTAATTCTTTTGGATTATTTATAAATGCAACTTTCATGGAAAAACTTCCTCAATTTTGACTATGAAGATAAAGAAAAATCTATGCACTCAATAAATTTCTTGAGTTTGTTAGTCAATCAAATTGTGTGGAAACAGGTGGAGTCTATGCTTGACAGAGCGATAATTAAGCACCACTGACTTAAGAGTTGAGACAAAATTTATGTAAAAATGTGGGGTATTGATGGATAATGAAATCTCTAATAGGAATAACAATAATTCTAGGAAAACATTTTTTAGGATAATGATATTATGATATGTTACACATTCATTGGATAATGAAAATATCCTATCACTTACTTTTCTATCAATTAATGAATGGGTGACATGTAACAATATGACTTAAAAATATCCCTAAAAATGTTTCCCTAAAATTGCTCTGCTCATTATTTATAATATGCAACATTCGTCAATGGAAAGATTTCACTTTCCATGACGAATAAAAGAAAAATCTATACACCCAACGGATTTCTCAAGTTTTTGTAAGTCAAGCAGATTGAGTTTTATTTCTGGAAAGAGGTGAAGTCTATGATAGATAGAGCGGTAATGAAGCACCATTGACTTGAGATGAAATCTATGTGAAAATGTGGGTGTTTTGATAGATTAGCCTTTGTTTGGTAAAAAATTGTTTGTCTATTTTTTGTTGAACGGTAAAAAAAGATGGGCGGGAATATTTGACCAGTAAAATTGTTAACTTTTCAAAAATGTGGTGAAATGAGATGCTACCGTTTGTCCTTTTATAAACAAATATTTACCAAACAGAGGCAAAATGTGAAATGCTGTTTTTTTTATTATTATAAAATTCAACTTTCAGCTGTGGAAAAACTTCAGCAATTTCCATGACGAAGAAAAGAGAAATCTATTCACCGATTAATGGATTTCTCGAGTATGGTAGTCAAGTAAATTTTGTTTTATTTCTGGAAAGGAGTGTCCGTGATTAATGGAAGAATGAGCACCACTCCCTTAAAATAAAATCTACGTGGAAATTTAGGGGTAATGATGGACGATGAAGTCTCTAATAGTTAAATAATTAATTTGGATTATTTATAGAATGCAACTTCCGTTTGTGAAAAAACTTCCACTATTTCCACGATGAAGATAAAGAAAAACCTTAGGACCAACTGATTTCTCGAGTTTGGTAGTAAAGCAAATTTCTTTTAGTATTTTTGCAAGAATTGGAGTCCTCAATTAATAGAACTAAAAGCACCAGTCCCTGCACGAAAATGTGGGTATTAGTGGACAATGAAGTCTTTAAAATTTATATAATTATTCTTTTGGATTATATATAAAATGAAATTTCATTCGTGAAAAAAACTTCAACAATTTTTGCGATTAAGATTAAAAAGGAAAAAAAAAATAAAAAATCTTAGGTGTGTTTGATTGGTTGTGGAAGGGGAGGGGGAGCAATTTCCTTTTTTAAAGGAAATTAGACTTTGAACTTGGGTGGAAAATAACTTCTATTGAACACTTTGCAATTAAACATCAAATGTGGAAATTGTGGATGGAAAATGATTCCCCCCTCCTTTTTCACCCCTAATCAAACACACCGTAAGCTTCCAATAGATTTCTGTTCTAGTCAAGCAAGTTTGGAAAAATAAACGTTGTCAACAGTAATGGAGCAATGAGCACCATTCCCTAGAGATAAAAGCACAACTTTTTAAACCATATATAGACTACTTTGTGCATTTGTCTTGCACGAAGCTTTTATTTCATTTTATATATATACACATACAAATATATCAAATACCTTAGTACAACCACCTCCAAATTTTCTTTACACATTTCAAATTAGCCATGGGTAAAAATGTGATATTTGTGTTGTTGGTAATGCTTTATTTTCTTATCTACGCTGTTGCATCTGTTAATAACTCTATTGATGAGTATGCTCTTCTAGCCTTTAAATATCAAATAACTTCTGATCCGAATAAAATATTGGCAAAAAATTGGTCACAAGGAACCTCTTTCTGTAATTGGATTGGTATTACTTGTGGCAGGAGACATCGAAGAGTCAGAAGCATACATCTAACAGATATGGGCTTGAGAGGTACTATTGCAAAAGAAATCGCTGAACTCTCTTTCTTGAGATCCTTGATTATTAGCAACAACAATTTTCATGGATTTATCCCTAATGAAGTGGGGAGTTTGAGCCAACTTCGAGAAATAGAGATGCAGCAAAATGAGCTAAGCGGTTTCATTCCATCAAGTTTTGGATTTCTTGAAAATCTAGAGTTTTTAGATCTCTCCAATAACGAACTCCGTGGAGATATTCCAAATAAGATTTTCAACATCTCTTCTTTGATAGAAATGGGTATAACAAACAATAGTCTTTCTGGGAGTCTTCCCACAGATATTTGCACCAATCTTCCAAAGCTAGAGAAGCTAAGAATATCAGGGAATCAAATAAGTGGGAACATTCCTCCAAACTTGGGAAATTGCACGAATCTTGAACTACTTTCTCTATCATCCAATAATTTAGCTGGTAGCATTCCAATGGAAATCAGTAACTTGTCAAAGCTCCAAATTCTCTATCTAGGAGTAAATAATTTGACAGGTATGTTTAAAGCATAGTTCATACACATGCATCTTTTGAAACACTAGTTAATGCTTTTCCAAAATTGTGAATGACCCACAGTACATGACAATAATAGGCTTCATATTGACAAAATTTTATAGCTCCATCCATATCAATCGCAGCTTGTGTTCTTATTAATACATGGAGAGTTACTTCCAAGTCTATTGCAGTATCATTCACTACTAACTCTTAACGTCTCTATCATGAATTCCCAGGAAGTATTCCAAATGAAATTGAAACCTTATCACAACTTAAAGAGTTGGATTTCAGACAAAATAACTTCATAGGTACTTCATTATTGAGTTGGTACTTCTTTTCTCTCATTGATGAATTGATTTCATATTAGTTTAACATTTAATGATACTTAAAAATATGTATATTTAAATGAATTGACAGGAGACATTCCAAAAGAAATTGGAAACCTAGCAGCACTTACATATTTGGATTTGGGGGAAAATGATTTCAATGGTATGATCTCGTGAACTTATTTTATAAATTAAATTTAGTTCAATTTGTTATTTATTGTCTTATCAAAGGTTTATGCCAAAACTCTGAATTTAAGCTTCCATTTGGCAAAATCTATAAAATATTCGTAAATAATCAAACTTCAACTTTAACCACATATTTCAATGGATCCACTTATCTAGCATTCATTTCTATGTATTTATAAATTGATTTGTTATAACAAAGATTTTTATCCTAATGGAAAATCTAAATGAACTTTAGGTTATCACTTAGGCATTTTATAGTCTTTTGAAAAATGTATTTTGGCTTGTGATGAAGATGGATGCCGATAGCCTTATTTTAATATTTTCTTGGGCTAAATATCAGTGTTGTCACTGAACCTTGCACAATGTATAACTATAAAAGTTTTTCTCGGGGTCACTAGAATTTCTAAAATATTTTTAGTTTCCACTTAACTTTTCAAGTTCTCTTGAGTAGTCATTGAGTTTACAAAACATTATTTCATTCATCACTGTATCACTCGCCAATTTAAAGCTTGATGAAACTTGAAGAATGTAATAAAATGTTATCAAGTTGAGCTTTAAAATAGTGAGTAAAGGATTGACGAATATGCTAACCTTTTTATATGTTCAGTGATTATAACGTGGTGAAATTTTAAAATTCAATGAAACTGTGAAACCTTTAGGAAAGTTCTTCGTCAACTTAGAGAACGTAGTTCAACGGCTATTGGAAAACATTTGAGAAAGTTATCAATTGTGATATTTAACCCATATCTTATTTTTTATCATTATTAAATTTTGTAGTTGTAAAACTTTTGTTAGTTTGAGGACCTATAATGCAATTTCTGTCATGACAAATGATTTGTTTTTTCTTTATTGTCTGGAAGTTTGCTCTAATTTTTTGAGTATTGGTATTAGGCTGAATGAATGATTTGTTGATCTAGATTAATTATTCTAAATCAGTCTTATTTTATTAATAAACAATATTAGAGCCACTAGTAATTTGATATTTAAATGCACGGAATTACTCATAATTTCAATGTTTTTGTTTCACTTTCACAATAAATTTCTGAAATTTAAAATATCTGAATTTTGAATTTCTGTTATTCTCAGGAAAGATTCCGTGTGAAATTGGGAACTCATCAACACTTGAATATTTATATTTGGATTCGAACTTCTTGACAGGTAAATATGTACAATGTGTTACTACTTTTAAGTTTCATTTGAGCGTGTTGACAAAGAAAATCTCTTTCATCGAATTGATTTCATGTTAATTTAAATGGAATTGGAAACCCTTCTCAGCATTTTTAGAATTGGGTCAAAGGGTTCAATTGTATGTAAAAGAAATCATCGATATTCAATATGACTTGATTGTACGATGGATAGGATTTCAACTTGTTTTCCTTCGTCAAGTATGAAACTTCCCACTGTACATAAACTACCAATATTCTCTGGGATTATGTGATCATTAAGGCATGTTTTGCAGGAGACATGCCTTCAACCATCTTCAATATCTCTTCTCTACTGGACATATCAATCGTAGGTAACAAAATTTCAGGAAAGTTTCCTGAAGATCCATGCATCCGAGCTACAATGATTGAGGTCTTAGACCTTGGAGACAACAAGTTTCATGGAAAGATACTTCCAAATCTATTGCAGTGTCATGCACTTCAATCTCTTAACGTCTATAGCAATGAATTCACGGGAAGTATTCCAAATGAAATTGGAACCTTATCAGCACTTGAAGTATTAGATTTCACTGACAATAACTTCGTAGGTACTTAAATATTGACTTCAGATTAGTTGGTACTTCTTTTCTCTCGTTGAATTGATTTCATGATAATTTAACGTACAATATTTTATACAATCAATATGTTTAAATGGATTGGCAGGAAATATTCCAAATGATATTGGAAATCTATCAGCACTTGTACATTTATATTTGGGAGAAAACGGCTTCAATGGTATGTAACTAGATATCGTGAACTCATTTTATATATTAAATAATTTCCAAATTGTTACTTAGCGTACCAAAGTTTCATGCCAAAACTTTGAATTTAAGCCTCCATTTAGCGAAATTTATATATCAGACTTTAATTTCAACCAATCATTACAATACAATACTTATCCACATTCATTTCTATCTATTAATTATAAATTGAATTGTTTACAAATTCTTCCCAAAACAGAGGCTAAAATTGTTCGATATGACAAAGATATTTATGTTAATGGAAAATCAAAATGAACTTTTTACAAATGTGTTTCGGCTTGTGATGAAGATGTATCCTGATAGCCTCATTTTAATACGTTTCTTGTGTTAATATCATTGCTGTGACTGAATTTGCACAATACTTGACTGAAAGTTTTTCAAGTTGTCACTAGATTTTCTCAAATATTTTTAGTTTCCACTTAACTTTTATTGTTATTTCATTTATCACTCCGTTACTTAACCAAGTTGAAGAACGTACCAAAATTTTATCACATTCATCATTATGTCTACTTTGTCATCTAGTTTCTTGATCTTTAAAATAGCGAGTGATGCAACGACGTATATGATAACATCATATATGTTCATTCACTTGGAGAAATTTTAAAGTTCAACGAAACTGTGAAATATTTTGAGAAGTTCTGTGGCAACTTAGAGAACTTTAATAGTTCAATAGCTTTGTTGTTAGAAAATATTTGAGAAGTTCACAAGCAATTGAGATATTTAAACAATATCTTATTATCTTTTAATTATTAATTAGTTTTAATTTTAATAGCTGTAAAACTTTAGATAGTTAAGGACTTATAATGAAATTTCTGTTGTGATAAATGATTTGGTTTTTATTTATTTATTTATTTATTTTTGAGCATTACAAAGGGGTGGAGGGGAGGGGGTAGGATTCGAACACGTAATTGGGTGCGGGAGAACTCGAGCATCAAACCATAAGGCCAACCCTCGAATCCTTGGTTTCTCTTTATTAGCTGCAAGATATGCTTTTCTTATTGGAGTATTTTTTTCATTAAAAAATTGTAAAAATTGTCTATTTTTCCTACGTAAATTGTTATTAGGTGAGATTGTTTATTTAACATATGTTCTTTAACGCAATTTCTATTTATAAATCAATTTATAAATAAAGTAATTTCTCAAGCTACTTTTTAATCATACTTTTTTGTCTCCATTTTTTAACAGTACATTTTTAACTCAAAAATATAAATAAATCAATTTATATTTGCAACAGTGTTGCACAGAGCCTTAAAATAATTTAATGGTCTAAATTTTCATTGGTCATATTTTAGTATTAAATTAAATATTAGAGCCATTAGTATTTGAATCTAATAATTTCTAATTTTAAATATATTGAATTATTTATAATCTCAATTTTTTTAATATAATAACTTTTTGAAATTTAAAATATTTAACTTTTGAATTTCTGTTTTTAATCCTAAAATCTATACACATGAAGCATTTCATATGAAATTGGAAACTCATCAACACTTCAATATTTATATTTGAAATCTAACATGTTGATAACTTGTTACTACTTTTAAGGTTCATATGAGTGTGTTGACAACATTACAGGTACAATTCCACATCAAATTGCCAGTTTATCAAATTTGAAAGAATTGGATATTGGTAACAACAGTCTTCACGGTCAAATACCTGAATCCATCTTTAATCTGTCCATGTTGCAATCATTTAGTTTAGCATTCAATAATATCTCTGGAAATCTTCCGTGGTCAATAACCAATAGGCTTCCTGATTTCGAAGGCATCTATTTTAACGACAATCAATTTAGTGGAGAAATTCCTAGTTGGATTTCAAATTGTTCTAAGCTTATTGAATTGATGCTTAATGACAACTACTTCAGTGGACATGTACCTAGTAATCTTGAGAATTTACAAAACCTAGAAGATCTAAATTTATCTTCTAATCTCTTGACAAATGATCGTTCAATGCTGGATTTGGATTTTCTAGTTTCGTTGACAAATTGTAGGCGCTTGATGGACATAGGGATTGGTGACAATTTTTTTGATGGAAAGCTTCCAAAAGCTTTGGGGAATTTCTCGACATCTCTTCAAATGTTTGAAGCTTATTCTTGTGGCATCAAAGGTATAATTACAAGTGAAATTGGAAATATGAGCAACTTGATCGGGCTAATTATGGGAGGAAATGAGTTCACGGGAAAAATTTCTAACTCGTTGAGTCAATTGAGGAAGTTGCAATTGTTGTCTCTTGATAACAATAACCTGCATGGGCCAGTACCTGACAACCTTTGCAATTTGGTAAATCTTTATCAACTAGATTTAGGGAATAATCAACTCTCTTTCCAGCTACCAAGTTGCCTAGGAAATATTACTTCTCTACGACAAATCTTTTTTGCTAAAAACTCATTGACTTCAACCGTCCCATCCACACTATGGACTAACAAGGAAATTCAAATAATGGACCTATCATATAATTTTCTAAATGGCTCGCTAGCTCCAGAAATTGGTAGCGTAACGAGGATGAGAGAGTTATATCTATCAGGAAATCAGTTCTCAGGCGAGATTCCAAGTGCTATTGGAAAACTTCAGAATTTGGTAAATCTTTCATTATCAAACAATCGATTAAATGGTCCTCTACCTGAGTCGTTTGGTAATTTGATTTCATTACAAAGTTTGGATCTATCCAATAACAATCTCAACGGAGTAATCCCCATTTCATTGGAGAAACTGAAGTATCTTGAGTATTTCAATGTTTCGTTTAATGATCTCAGCGGTTATATTCCAAATGGAGGGCCTTTTAAGAACTTTACCTCAGAGTTTTTCATAGGCAATGGAGAATTCTGTGGAACTTCTCAATTTAAGGTCAAGCCATGCAAAGATAATAGAAATAGAGTATCCAGCAAGACCAGAGTTTTGAAGTACATTTTACCATCAATTGTTGTGGTATTGTGTCTGGCCATTAGCTTAATTTATTTAATAAGATGTCGTAGAAGAAATACACCTCTTCCAGCTCAGTCTACTTCCCCTACCACCATTAGAAGGATTTCATATTATGAAATTCTAAATGCTACAAATAATTTTGGTGAAGAGAATATGATTGGGAAAGGTAGTATTTGTTCAGTGTACAAGGGAATATTTCCAGACGGAATGATCGCTGCTATTAAGGTTTTTAATTTAGATTTGGAAGGTGCAAATAGGAGTTTTGATACAGAGTGTCAAATATTTTGCAACATTCGTCACAGAAATCTTGTAAAGGTAATTACCAGCTGCTCTAACCTTGATCTAAAAGCCTTGGTGTTGGAATATATGCCGAATGGAAACCTTACCAAATGGCTGTCCTCAAGCAACTATTTCCTGAATATAGTTCAAAGACTGGAAATAATGATAGATGTGGCAAATGCATTGGAGTATCTTCATCACGGGTATCCCACTCCAGTTGTCCATTGTGATTTGAAGCCCAGCAACGTACTTTTAGATGAAGATATGGTTGCCCATGTTGCAGACTTTGGCATTGCCAAGCTTTTCACAGAAGATCAGAGAATTTCGATGTCCAAGACGTTGGGCACCATTGGATATATGGCTCCAGGTAAATGGTTCTATATATATTTAGAGAAATATTATACATATAATTATTTGGAAATGTTAATCTAACAATATATTTGTATTTCATTCAAAATTTCACTTGTTAATTTGATCACGTATACCCATTTTGTAGAGTACGGATTGACAGGATTAATATCGCCTATGGCGGATGTTTATAGCTATGGGATTATGTTGATGGAAACATTTACTAAGATGAAGCCAACTGATGATATGTTTGTTGGAGATTTCACCATGAGGAGATGGGTGTTTGAATCATTCCCGGATGCAATAATGCACATAGTGGATGTGGATCTTGTAAATGCAGTTGAAGATAATATACGAGCCAAAGAGAGCTGCTTCAAATCGGTCATGGGGCTAGCTCTACAGTGCACAACTTATTTGTCCGAGGAGAGGCTCAATATGAAAGATGTTCTAACAAGGCTCAAGAAGATCAAAACTGAATCTTGTTAAAGCATAAGTGAGATGAAATAGGACAAAGATGTATGTTTTACCATGTTTTCTTTTTCCATCTAATGAGAATCCCAAAAGATGTTAATTCAAGTAAAATTCCATTAATGTAATCAGATCTATTTTCAATTGCACCATTAATATTGACTACTATTTATATCAAACTTTCTCTCTCAAAATCTTATTACATGATGCTATTGCTGGAAATCACTCTTCCCGACTCATTTCCAGGAGCAAATCTCTTGAAGAACAAAGGAGCAATTATTGTCCCTTCCATATGGTTGCACCTTTAAAATTCAGTCTTATCTATGATTTCTGCGCACTAATTGCTTGTAATTTATATCTGAAATACAAGAATGCGGAAATTGATAGGTGACAAGCATCTAAATTTGTGAAGGTAGTGTAGAATAAATTAAACAACATTTAGGTTTTTCCACTAGAAACTTTCACCATTCAAAAAACCATAATTATGTTATTTGAATCATTCCCGGATGCAATAATGCACAGAGTGGGTGTGCATCTAGTAAATGCAATTGAAGAAATTATTTGTAATAAAAGATTAATCATGGAACTAGCACTAGAATGCATAGTTGATTTGTCTGAGGAGAGGCTTAGTATGAAAAATGTTCTAACAATGCTCAATAAGATCAAAACTAAATCTTGTTAAAGCATAATTTAGCTAGAACACGATAAAGAGGAAAGAGATGAAAAATATTAGGCACTGCTTGGATTCAAGAAAAGTTTCTCTCGTGATTGATTTCGGATTAAAAAGTCAGTTTTCATCCTTGAGTTTTTCTCTATTTTGTAAGAAACTAGGACGATTTGCTCGAGTGTAACTCGGTTGACACCATTCTCAATTTAAGCTGGATCATAAGCAATACCTGCATATATGAAAATTACTATGTTATTGTTCACCAATATCTAGCGATGCAAGATATCCCCGCAAGTGTACGGGTCGTAAGAAGTAATAAAGTGGACCTAAGAGTCCGGATTATCTTCCCACGGAGACTGCTATTAATTATCGAAATATGTTAGTTCTAAACCTTATTTGAATGAACAAAATAATTTGATGTTTGAAATCTAAAACAAAAAAAATTAATTAAAGAATTAAATTGCGAAATTTGTTTTGTTTTTAAAAACGATTGTAAAGTAGTTGGGATTCACGATTTCACATAGCCAATTAAATTAACTCCAATTCCATGTTTTATTCCCTAATTATGTACTCGATCGAATTCACTAATTCAAATTGAGATTCCTCTCTCGAGTTTAAATCAATCCTACCTACATAAGTCAACCATGTATCTCTACAACGAGTCTGAATATTCCTTATCTAGATACAATAAATACAAGAATTCACACACGACCGCAATAATAACAAGAGTATATCTCTATCTCTCCTTCAATTATCGGATTTATTACCATGTTCTAAATTATTAACTTACCTCTCGGATTATGAAAATAATTCAATATGTCATGAACTGGTGATCAAGCAATTCAAGCATTAAGAACAATAATAAATCAATACATACAACAAAATATTAAAACAACGGAATTTGGAATTAAAATAATATGACTAGGCTACATCGTTCATTCCAACATAGAATTTAGTTACACATCATCAATAAAGAACAATAAAAATAAAAATTAACGTTCATTAAAAATAATATAAAGAATGGAAACCTTGCACCAAGTTTTGATTCTTCAATTATCTTCAATTCACGCCCCTTTGCGATGCTTGATTCTCCAAGAATTTGATGTTGATTTCTCGATTGTGGCTCGTTCTTTGGAGAGACAAAGGTCCAGATTTCGTGCCTCATGTGTTGTATATATAGGTTTTGGAGAAACCTAGGTCAAGAAAGATAGAATTCTGTTGAAAATCGCAAGAAAAAGCCCACAGTCGGCCCAGTCTGAAAGCCACGCGATCGCGTGGTTTACACCCTAGCGATCGCGTGCTTGACCCAAAAACTCTCAGGTTATGTTTTCACACCTTCTCGCGATCGCTTGGTATGTAACCAGCGATCGCGACTTCGCTCTTTTCTCGACTGTACAAGTTAGTCCCCGACCTTTAATTGCAGCCTTAGTCCTCCACTTTCAAATGTTGCGATTTAGTCCCCAAACTTTATATTCTTCTTGAATTTCTCAATTAACCTCTCAATTCCTTCAATTGGGTACTCCATCTTCTGATTTAGTCATTTTGGCATCAAGCATGTTTCCCGGTTATTGTCACAAACTCCTCACTTGTCCAATTTAGCTCCAATTAGCAATCCAATTATGCATTTTTCCCATTGATTTCATCATTCTTCATCTTTTGGGATATTTTCTGAAAAGTAAACAAATAAACACATATTAAGGAGCATATATTCTAAAACGACAATAATTTCTTCTAATTTAGACATACAGATAAGTGTATAAAACACACTTATCGAATACCCCCAAACTAGAATTATTGTTCGTCCTCGAACAATGGAAAATAAACTACAAAAATCAAAGGAATAAAAGAACAAATATTTTTGTTGTGTCAACATGTTTGCCATGTGCCTCCATAGTCCAAACCAGTTTAAGCTTTAAGCAAGCGTCATGAACAACAATGCTAAATAATTTCTAGTTATATCCCGCCAGAGTCTCAAGTGTGTGTGTGAATAGCCAATGTCAAACGCATACTTATGCAAAAGATGTGCTCAACACTCTGTGACTCATTATGCATAATCAAGCCCGAATCCCATGTGGTCAATCTATGGTTTCTAATGAAATTCCTTTCAACGCTCATTGATGATTACCACTTTCTGCTTTTCTCTCACATCCCGGGTTTTTATGTATGTGGGCTCTAAAAATATTCTTTGCTTTTTTCACACAAGGCAGTTAGAATCAGAAATATGCGTGCATAACAAATCAAAAGAAAGCAGACCCCAATTCTACAACCTCAACCACCACAGCTCAGTCAACAAAGCTTATACCATGCAATAATAATAATTTTTTTTTATTTATCTTTTTTTTTTCTTTCGATGGACGAATTTTCTTTTAATTGTCCCTGCCTTTTATCATCTTTGTGCAGAACTTTTCATACTTGTTTTCTATATGACCCCTGTAGCGAGCTTTCAGGTCGGCAACTCCAAAACCAGTTGGCTTTAGGGTACCAAGTTCAAAGAACCCCTAAGACGTACTTTCCCGAGTCATAAAGGCTTAAATAGAAAAGTTAAAGATGTTATAATGTCTTATGTGTAAGTCCACTCTCTGTACTAGCTTTCTAATTGACCCCTGTAACGAGCTTTAGGTCGATGACTCCCAGGCCAGTTGGCTTTAGGGCACCATGTTTGAAAGACCCCTCGGACTTACTTACTCGAGTCAAAAAGGCATTTGAAGAGCAGAATAAGACCTTCAGCATTTTTTTGTTTTTATGCTGGAACTGGTTTATACCCGTTGACCAAACTGCAATGACTAAAGTGCAAAACCAAGAACCACAGACCTCCAACCCGTCAATACATACAAATTCCAACCATTTTACCTCCAAACTTGCCTTTTCGTATGATTGGTTCTAATTTAGGGATGGGATGTCTAACGATCTAAGTTCAGGGATTTTTAAGTCATTCCTAATGATGAGAATCATGGCGGGCTTGACAGAAAGAACTACAATTCAAGCCAAAACAAGAATTCAAACAGGTTCGGAGAGCTTCAAAGATCAAAACAGGTCAAAATGGATCAGAACCAGATTTACGGCCGTAAGCTAGATTGTCACGGCCGTAAGTAATCCTCGGGTGGAAATTAAAGAGTTCCAAGATTTCAAAGTTACTGCCATAAGTTTATGGTCACGGCCGTAATCCTTAAGCAGAAGTACAGTTACGCCCGTAAGGAATGTTGTCACGGCCGTAATTCCAAGATTTGCGGATTTTTATTTCCTTAATTATAGGATTAGATTTACCTTGTTTTGAACATTTTGTTTCCAATTAAATTAGGACTCTATTTTGATAGATTTTATCTATTCCCTAATTAGATTAGATTTTATTTAGTTTCCTAAGTAGACTAGGGTTTTTTATTCTTGTTGCCTATATAAAGGCGTCTTCATTGTAATACAAAAAACAGACTTTGATTATTGAATGAAATATATTGAGTGTTTTTACTCTCTAAAGGTGATGATTCCGTTTAACTCGAACTTATCAAATATTGTGTAATATTTGTGGCGTTCAACAAATTGAACTTATCAAAGGCGTGGACAACCTTTGTGGCGTTCCCCATTAAGGTTCTTGTTTCCGCATCGTAACGGGTCTCGGGTTTAATATACCCCTGGTTCTTGCGTCATGAGGCTCAGGTCGTAGTGTCACCGTCCGTCCCAACCTGAATTCGGAACTTTCCCGGCGTTATTTCCGCGTGTCCGTCGTGACCCCTCCTGGGTTCACATCATTTGGTATCAGAGCAGGACTCTGGATTCAGGTTTTTTTCTTCTGTTCTATCCAGTTTGATTTTTGTGTTTTTATCATAGAGTCTGCACAAAATCATCCATATCTTGTTAATGGGTCTTTCTTTTTCTTTAGTTTATTTTTCTTCGTGTTCTTCGTGCCAGTAAAAAGTTCCATTATTTGATCCATATAGAAATCCATAAAAAAAAATTCAATCTTGTTTATTTTATTCGATTCTTGTCCAAATCCAGTCTCGTTTGTTTTGTCGCGTTCGTGTCAGATTTTTGGATTTATTAAAAAAAAAAATTAATTAATTTTTTATTTTTTTATTTAATTCCGAAAATTCATTACTCAAAAAAAAAAAAAAAGAGAGAGTCAATTCCAAAATTCAAGGACCACTTCCTTGAGTTTCATAGCTCCTTGTTATCGAATCTTTCCATTCCATTCCACATCCAACTCCACTATGTCTAAATTCAGGGATAAACCTCAAACAGTTCCTAGAGTTAGGAGGGAAAATAGGATTGATCATAAACCTAGGGTTGGAATTGGGTATGAGCTGAAAGTATTGGAAGATGGTGCCAAAAAAATTGGGGATGCTGTCTCGGAAATGAGGGATGAAATTGATGAGGTGAGAATTATATTAAAGCAGTTAAAGGAGGAAATGATTGCAAAGAGAGCAAGGGAAAAATTAGCCAAATTGCAACGGGAAAGGGAAAGGGAGGCTGAGCCTGAATTACAAAGGGGAAGTGAGTGTGAGATTATAGTAAAGCCTCATGTTGAGATTGAATTTGAAGAGTTGAAAATTGAAGTAGTTGAACAAGCTCCGAATTTTGAGCTGGGAAGTGAGGAATTAGAAGATAAAATTTTGGGTAGCAATGAGGGAGTGCAAGAAATTGTTGATAAAAATGTGGAGTTCGAAGAGGTTGTTGGGTTTGAAAGTACGAAAGGTGAGAAAGAAGTTTCAAAGGGAGAACGGGGTGAAGAGAAGGGCCTCGTGGTTAAAAAAGTGGAATTGGCAGTGATGGTTCATGAATACAAGGATCCATACCTTGTACCTCATGAAACTAACATTTCCCTCCCCATTTTATGTGACTCCTTTTTGCAGGTTGCTTACACATGGATGTTTGAGTCAAAGCCACCTTGGCAAATTAACCTCATGTTTCAATACATTTGTGTTCACCAGTTGGAGGATTGCCACATAATGAATTCATGTCCTGGAGTACATAATTTCCCATTTGATCCAGGTGGGGTAGCTGTAAATCATGAACTAAGCTATGATTCAGGACGAATCATCCTAAAGAAGGGGAGAATGATGAGAATCATGGCGGGCTTGACGGAAAGAACTACAATTCAAGCCAAAACAAGAATTCAAACAGGTTCGGAGAGCTTCAAAGATCAAAACAGGTCAAAATGGATCAGAACCAAATTTACGGCCGTAAGCTAGATTGTCACGGCCGTAAGTAATCCTCGGGTGGAAATTAAAGAGTTCCAAGATTTCAAAGTTATGGCCGTAAGTTTATGGTCACGGCCGTAATCCTTAAGCAGAAGTACAGTTACGGCCGTAAGTTTATGGTCACGGCCGTAATCCTTAAGCAGAAGTACAGTTACGGCCGTAAGGAATGTTGTCACGGCCGTAATTCCAAGATTTGCGGATTTTTATTTCCTTAATTATAGGATTAGATTTACCTTGTTTTGAACATTTTATTTCCAATTAAATTAGGACTCTATTTCGATAGATTTTATCTATTCCCTAATTAGATTAGATTTCATTTAGTTTCCTAAGTAGACTAGGGTTTTTTTATTCTTGTTGCCTATATAAAGGCGTCTTCATTGTAATACAAAAAAAAGACTTTGATTATTGAATGAAATATATTGAGTGTTTTTACTCTCTAAAGGTGAGGATTCCCTTTAACTCGAACTTATCAAATATTGTGTAATATTTGTGGCGTTCAACAAATTGGACTTATCAAAGGCGTGGACAACCTTTGTGGCGTTCCCCATTAGGGTTCTTGTTTCCGCATCGTAACGGGTCTCGGGTTTAATATACCCCTGGTTCTTGCGTCGTGAGGCTCGGGTCGTAGTGTCACCGTCCGTCCCAACCTGAATTCGGAACTTTCCCGGCGTTATTTCCGCGTGTCCGTCGTGACCCCTCCCGGGTTCACATCACCTAAGTTCAAATTGCATAAAACTTTGCCCCACATGTATTAAACAAAATCCCTCACACAAGCAATTATCCAAAGCTGGCTATGTGCGCAGTGAATATGAATCTAGCAAAACATAACTAGTTCAAAATAAGTTCATGCTTTCATGTTGTCCAATTTTCAAGTCTAAATACAAATTGATTCATACTATATCCTAGGCAATAAACATGTGATGGAGAATAGGAGGATGACACACAGGAGCAAGCGGCAGCATTTTTGGACTATTGGGAGCGGAAGAAATAATCCGATGGGCGTTTTCAACTTCAAATGGTCATAAATTTTGCATACGATGTCCGTTTTGGGCCCATAAGTACTTTCGGAAAGGTCTCGATGATCCGGACCAGACTCATCGCTTTTCCGTGACATGTACTGGATTTTGACCGTTTGAGGACGTTTACTGTGTTAAAACTACTGTTTTCTTTAGTTATTTTCGATATTTTATTGTTTTGTGGGTTAGGCCCAGTCCTATGGCAGGCTTAGGGTCCATTAGGATATTATTTAAGTTCTTCGTGTCTTATTGAAGGATTTTGGTTGATTTCGAATAAAAGAATCATTCTCTTTCGAATTGAAATCCGTGTTTGTCGATTTCTTGACAATTTCGTAGGTGCGACCTACATCAGTTGGTATTAGAGAGTTCAGGTAACGTGGTGATTCTTCTTTCGTGACAGAAGAATGGTTCATGGGAGAGGACGTCGGCGTGGACGAGTGGCTACGCAGAGGCAGGATGCCTTAGCCACACTGTAACAACAGATGCAAGTGATGACCGAACATATGGCTGGTTTGATGGCCCTTGCAGGGCTGTTTCAGGGTCGAGCCGAGCATGGAAAAGGGGACAGTAGGGAACAGGTGCGGCATTCGCGTGGTGATGTTCATGCAGCAAGCGACGCAGGATCTGATGTGGTGGCCGAATCTGGAGAATAAGAGGGTGGAGACCACTTTCTTGACCTACCACCATTCATTCCCCCTCATCCTAGGCAGCGGCGGCAAAGTGTAGGAGAGGGTTCTCGTGGTTGGGAGTCGGGATTCAGGGTTGATATTCCTAAATTTAATGGTGGATTGGAGGCTGAGGAACTTTTGGATTGGTTGTGCGCAGTCGATGAAATCTTTGAATTCAAGGAGGTACCGAAGCATAAGAGGGTCTCGTTGGTGGCCACCCGTTTTTTTGGTCGAGCGGCCGCCTGGTGGCAGCAGGTGAAAGCCAGTCGTGAGCGGAGGGGTAAATCGAAAATCTGTGAATGGAGTAAGTTGAAGAAGCATATGAAGGAAGCTTTCCTCCCCTTTAATTATGCTCGTTCTTTATATCAGGGGCTATAGAATTTGAGGCAGGGTCCTCGGAATATAGATGCTTATGTTACTGAGTTCTTCCAACTAATCACTCGCAATGATCTAGATGAGTCCGAGGATCAATTGGTGGCCAGATTTATTGGGGGTTTGCGTTTACCCTTCCAGGACACGCTCAATATGTTTGCCCCCGTCTCCGTGTCAGAAGCTCATCAAAGGCGCTGCAAATAGAGAAGCAGATGGTTCTCCGTATGAATCAGGGAAATTCGCCCAACAGTAATAGTGGAGGGAGGGTGCAACCTACGTCCTCGCCTTCACAACCTGCAGCAAATAATCCTTCCTTTGGGGGTCGTGGTGTTTCGTCCAACAATTCTGGGGGCGGCGCTGGGCGTGGAAGTGGGTGTTTGAGGTGTTATGGTTGTAATGGGTTGGGGCACAGGTAGGTCGAGTGTCCAACGGTTGAACGGGGGCGAGGTCGTCCAGGCTTCCTGATAGGAGAGGTTGAATATGAGGTTGTGAATAATGGTGAAACAGTACCTATTCCATAAACTGTGCTGGAGGGTGATACCGGTCTGTTATTGGTTGTGCGGCGGTTATGTCTCTCACCGAAAGGGGCTACTGAGGACTGGAAGCGCAACAACATCTTCCAGTCGACTTGTACTGTTGGGGACGAGTATGCAGATTTATTATTAATGGGGGGAGCTGTGAGAATGTTATATCGGCAAATGCTGTGGCTAAATTGGGATTAACACAGGAGGCGCACCCGCATCCATATACATTGGCTTGGCTTAAACGAGGGACGGATATCACGGTAAGTCATCGTGTGCTCGTGACGCTGTCCATTGGTTCTATTTATAAAGATAGTGTTTGGTGTGATGTTATCCCGATGGACGCATGTCACATTTTATTGGGGCGACCGTGGCAGTTTGATAGAGGGGTTATGCATGATGGACGAGCCAACACATACAGTTTTATGTACCATGAAACGAAGGTGGTTTTACTACCCACGAAGGAGACACCATCTTCTCCTTCTGCTGGGGCTAGTAATCACCTTCTAACACGGGGCCTGTTTGAGAAGGAGATGAAATCAGCTGGCATGGTTTATGTGGTGGTTTAGAAAGAACTGACTGATGTGAAGAAAATTACGGACCTTCACCCCCAAGCTATCTCGCTCATGGAAGAGTTTATCGATGTTTTTCCTCCGGAATTACCAGATGGGCTTCCTCCTTTGTGTGATATACAACATCAGATTGACTTGGTTCCGGGTTCTTCTTTACCTAATCGCCCTCATTACAGGATGAGTCCTACCGAGCACGAGGAGTTGCGCAGGCAGGTAGAGGAGCTGTTGGCTAAGGGATATGTGCGGGAGAGTCTCAGCCCTTGCGTTGTTCCTGCTTTGTTGATTCCGAAGAAGGATGGCAGTTATCGAATATGCATGGACAATCGAGCGATAAACCGTATTACAGTGAGGTATCATTTTCCCATTCCCCGTTTAGATGATCTTCTTGATCAACCAAGCGTCTCTACAATTTTTAGTAAATTGGATTTGAAGAGCGGGTATCATTAGATTCGTCTTAGGCCGGGAGACGAATGGAAAACAGCCTTTAAGACTCGGGAGGGATTATTTGAATGGATGGTGATTCCTTTTGGGTTGTCGAATGCTCCAAGTACCTTCATGTGTGTTATAAATGAGGCGTTGCGGCCGTTCATTGGTCATTGTGTGGTTGTCTACTTTGATGACATTCTCGTCTACAGCAAGTCAGTGGATGAACATGTGCTGCACTTGTGTGATGTGCTTACAGTTTTGAGAAGAGATTCTTTCTTCGCTGCACCTAATAAGTGTGTGTTCTTTACTGATCGAGTGGTGTTTCTGGGATATGTGGTTTCGGCAGCAGGGGTACTGGTGGATTCCGAGAAAATTGAGGCGATACGGCAGTGGCCACAACCTCGTACCTTGACGGATGTACGCAGCTTCCATGGCTTGGCATCATTTTACCAGTGTTTTATTCCACGTTTTAGTTCAATAGTAGCTCCGCTGACTGATTGTATGAAGGGGACGAATTTTCTTTGGATGGAAGAGGCAGATCAAGCGTTTGCTGCTATTAAACAAAGACTTACGGAGGCCCCCATCCTTGTTCTTCCAGATTTTGGCAAGCCTTTTTCCTTGAACTGTGATGCGTCGAAGGTCGGTATTGGGGCTGTGCTTAGCCAAGAAGGACTTCCGGTAGCCTATTTCAGTCAGAAGTTGACGGGAGCTCGTGGTTGTTATAATACCTACGACGTGGAACTTTATGCAGTGGTGCAGGCTGTACGTCATTGGAGGCACTATTTGTTCCACCGGGAGTTCATTTTATATAGTGATCATGAAGCTTTGAAACATTTGTCCACCTAGGATGCCATCTCTGCTCGTCATGCTTCGTGGATTTCCTTTCTGCAGCAGTTCACATTCATGTTGAAGCATCAATCGGGCGCAGTTAATCGTGTGGCAGATGCCTTGAGTAGGCGGCATAGTTTATTGGGGCGATTGCAGGTGGCAGTTCCTGGTTTCGATACTTTCACTGAGCTTTACAGTTCCGATCCATTTTTTGGGCCCAAAATGAAACATGTGTTGGAAGGGCAAAATTCGACGTTTGTAGTCGATCGAGGTTTTCTCTTCAAAGGAGTCTAGTTGTGTATTCCGGAATGCAGTTTGCGTGTCAAAATCGTTTCAGAGTTTCATGGGGAGGGTCATGTGGGGCGAGACAGGACGGTTGCATTGATATTGGCTTCTTTCTTCTAGCCTACTGTTCGTCGAGAGGTTGGTAAGTTCGTGGCCAGATGTCATACTTGTCAGACGGCTAAGGGTCGGGCTACTAATGTGGGGGCTATACCGTCCACTTCCTATTCCTGAACAACCATGGTCCGACATTAGTATGTATTTTTTTGTGGGGCTGCCTCGTACACAACGAGGGTTTGACTCAATCTTTGTAGTCGTGGATCGCTTTTCTAAGATGGTCCATTTTATTCCTTGCAAGAAGACTGCGGATGCGGTGAATGTGGCGTTACTGTTTTTCCACGAGGTGTACCGATTGCATGGGTTGCCGACTTCTATTGTGTCTGACAGGTACACGCGTTTTGTGAGCCATTTCTGGCGTAGCCTGTGGAAGATGGTGAACACGTCTCTAAATTTTAGCAGTGCATACCACCAGCAATCCGATGGGCATACAGAGGTTGTGAACCGTTCTTTGGGAGATTTGTTATGCAGTCTAGTCGGGGATAATATTCGCTCTTGGGATCGTTGCCTTAGCCAAGCTGAATTTTCTCACAATCACGCGGTCAATAGGAGCACATGTTTCAGTCCCTTTCAGATAGAGTATAGCTTACTGCCTCGTGGTCCAGTTGATCTCCTCACTTTGCCTAGTAAAACTCGTCCGCATGGTCGTGCTGTGGACTTTGTAGACAATCTGAAACTGGTGCATGCACAAACCCGTGACAAACTGATGGAATCAACGGCACAGTATAAGCTGCGAGCAGACAAGAAGCGTCGTGATGTTGAGTTTGACATGGGAGATTTTGTATGGGCGGTTCTGCCACGGGAACGCTACACCGCACATGAGTACAACAAACTTTTAGCGAAAAAAATTGGCCCCGTTGAGATCATCGAAAAAATAAACCCGAATGCTTACCGTTTGAAAATGCCGAGCAATATTCGTACGGACGACGTGTTTAATGTCAAGCATTTGATACCTTTTGTAGATGACTCTTCTTCGGATGACATGGCCTTCGATTCACCCTTCGAGGGCGAATCGCGCTGACCCTGGAGGGGATGATGGAGAACAGGAGGATGACATACAGGAGCAAGCGGCAGCATTTTTGGACGATTGTGAGAGGAAGAAATAATCCGAGGGGCGTTCTCAACTTCAAATGGTCATAACTTTTGCATACGATGTTCGTTTTGAGCCCATAAGTACTTTTCGGAAAGGTCTCGACGATCCGGACCGGACTCACCGCTTCACCATGACATGTACTAGATTTTGACCATTTGAGGATGTTTACTGTGTTAAAACTACCATTTTCTTTAGTTATTTTCGATATTTTATTGTTTTGTAGGTTAGGCCCAGTCCTATGGCGGGCTTAGGGTCCATTAGGTTATTATTTAAGTTCTTCGTGTCTTATTGTAGGGTTTTGGTTGATTTCGAATAAAAGAATCATTCTCTTTCGAATTGCAATCCGTGTTTGTCGATTTCTTGACAATTTCGTAGGTGCGACCTACATCAACATGTTAACACATTTTCAGTTTTTTTTTTAACCCCAATAAAATCGAATGGAAGCATAGAATGAATATCATGAATATGGAAGCAATTTTCATGAGTGAGATTTTCCACCCCCAAACTAGAAAGAAACATTGTCCTCAATGTTTGTCAAAAAGATCTAAAAAATGTAATACAAGACAAAGAAGAGAGAATGAGAACTTCCCAGGTGAAGTGTAGATGCTTTGTTGCCTTGATGCTTCCATTTGAAATGATGTTGGATGAATTTGACCATATTCTTGTTCTGTCCAACTTGATTGGATGTTTCTTGATTGGTGTTTACCTTGCAAATAAGAGATAACTAACATTAGAAGTCATAAACACCAATAAGAAATAATGGAAGTTCAGGACCACACCCCCAAACTAAAGTTAAAGCGAAATTTTGAATTTTCAAAATTGGTCGACCACACACATTCAAGCCTTGACATCGCCTAGCGAAACATAAATTTTCCCGAGCCATCTTTTGATACGTTAAAGTTCACAGCATGATCAACAATATGTTAAAAATTCAGCTCATTTGAAGATCAATAGGGTCATGAAACAATATAAAGAAGTAGGTGACGTGAGACAGTTTCTGGGTGCAATGGCCTACAGTGGCCTTGCAATGGGGCTACCATGATGCAAACATGGTTTTAATGGTTTTAATGCCAAGATGTGAACTAACTCATGCACCACACACACATAAATATTGATAAACATGTCATGAAGATAAATGCTCGGATTAATTTCTAAAATTAGCACAAAACTCTCTTTGTAGCATTTCATCAAACAGATGGTGTGCATTGAAAAAATCAAAGGGTATGCATAGGTTTGGAGGCATGAATGAACCCAAAATTTTTGTCCATTAAACCACAAATCACATTCTCCAAAATCTAATCTAAACCTATTCTTCACCATTCACAATTTCAAAATTCAAGAACTCAAAGAAAATTTCAAAATTTTGAGTAAACATTGATTAAGTGAAGAATTTCATACCTTTTATTGATTTGAATGTGAAAATAGCAATGAATTTGGTGTAATGAAGTGTTGATGACATGCATGATAGATGAAAGATTAATTCTGGAGTGATTTTGGGGAGAGAAAACGAATTTGTGATGTTTAAGATTGAAAGAATTAAGTGAAGCATTTAAACAGCCGGTTCTGCTACCAATGTAGCCACGCGATCGCGTGGCCAGAGAGCCAGGGATCGCGTGGCCAGAGAGCCAGCGATCGCGTGGTTCAAGGTTTTAAAACCTGTTGATTTTTTTTAATGCAAACTCGCAATCGCTATAGCCTCTTGGCATGCAATCGCGTAGTTCCCGGCATTTATGAAAATTTTTCCTATTTTTTATTTTCAAAATCGTTTTTAGCCCCCTATTCACTTCATGATTTATGCAATGACGTTCCAACATTAACTTCATGATTCAAACTAGTGTGTGTGAGTTGGGATGACAATTAAGAACCTAGTCTAATGAAAACATGCAAAATTAAAAACATACCTAAATTTGCAACAATAGACTAACATGCAAAAGTGTCCTTATATGTAACATGAGAAACACTTAAACAAATTACCTACCATGCAAATATCTAAAACAAATAAAGAAATTAGTACTTAAAGCGTAGTAAATAAAAGGGAGGAAAGGTTGGGTTGCCTCCCAACAAGCGCTCCGTTTTAAGTCTAAAGCTCGACTTTTTGCACTTCTTTATCATGGAGGCTTGAATGATCCTCTTGAGCCTCTGCACAACTTGCAATTACCTGCCTTGCACTTCTCGATCCGTTTCCTCACTTTCTTGAAGTCTAAAACCTCATTTTCCACTTTTTGTTGACTAAAATTTGGTTTTTTCTCCTTCTTCAAGTTATTCCTATCCTTCTTATCTTCTAAAATCCCTCTTTGTAACATCGAAGCATTCTCAAGTTTTATCTCTTGCTCCATATTTTCTTCGGGTTTCTAGATCACTCCTTCCACCTTGAAGCAACTTTCTTTTAGAACTTCAAGGTCTTGCCTTGACTTGATACTGAAAGTGACTTGTTCCTTCTCGACCCTAAAGATGATTTCTCCCTTTTCAATGTCGATTAAGGCTCTTCCAGTAGTTAGGAACGACCTTCCAAGAATGAGGGGCATTTGAGCGTCCTCTTCCATGTCCAAGATCACAAAGTCGACTGGGAAGAAGAATTTTCAACCTTTATTATCACATTTTCCACTATACCATATGGGTATTGAATGGATCTGTTGGCAAGCTTCAGTGTGATATTGGTTGGTGTTGGCTCCCCCAAACTAAGTTTCATGTATACAGATAAAGACATTAAATTAACACTAGCCCCTAAGTCACATAGAACATTATCGAAGCTGAAATTACCAATAGTGCAAGGGATAGAAAAACTCCCTGGATCAGTCAATTTTTTTGGTAATTTCTTCTGCAATATTGCATAGCATTCCTCACTGAGAGCTACTGTTTCATAATCTACCAGATTTCTTTTATTTGATAACATTTCTTTCATGAATTTCAGGTAGAGTGGCATTTGAGACAAGGCTTCAGCAAAAGGAATATTTATGTGCAGTTTCTTGAATATTTCCAAAAAATTTCCATTGCTGCTCCAACTGATGCTTTCTCAATCTTTGTGGATAAGGAACTGGAGGCACATAAGCTTTGACTGGTGGTCTAACTCGAACTTCTTCTTCAACTTTTTCTTGAACTTCAGGAGTCGACCCTTGTTCTTTTTCACTTTTTTGCTCTTCCACCACATTTATCTTTTGGCTCTTTTGCTTTTTATATTCCTCTACAGTCACTTCAGATAGCTGAACCCCGCTCCTTGTTGTTATTGCATTAACATTCTCATGAGGGTTTGTTTCAGTGTTTCTTGGTAACTGTCCAGGCTGTCTTGTTGCACTGCCCGCTGCCAACTCTCCCATCTGTCTCTTCAGATTTTTTATCTCAGCTGCGTGATTCATTAATTCTCCATTCTGACTCTTAACCAGCTGGATTAACACTTATATGTTCTCGGATATGTTTTTCTGAGATTGTTGCTGTTGCTGTTGCTGAAATCCAGGTGGGCGCTGAACAGTTTGATTGTTAGACCAAGAAATTTTTGGGTGATTCTTCCATTCTGGGTTGTATGTTTGTGAATGTGGACCACCCTGCTGTCTGTTTCCTAAGAAGTTGACTTGTTCTGGATTTGGTTGATTTTGTTGAAGTGGGCAGAAATTTATAGCGTGATTTTCAAAACAAAAATCACACAAAGCTGTTTGAACCGAATTCACTGGGTGCACACCCATACTGTCTATTTTCTTTGTCAACGCATCCAGCTTAACACTTAATGCTGTAATTTCACTAACTGCAACAATTCCTCCAGACTTTGGTGTAGATCTATCTGAGTACCACTGGTAACTGTTCACAACCATCTTCTAAAAAATCTCAGAAGCTTCTTCATATGTCATATCCATTACTGATCCCCCAGCTACCGAGTCTGCATACTTTTTGTTCTCATTCATCAACTCATTGTAGAATGTTTGAACTAGTATTCAATCAGCGATTCCATGTGTAGGACACTGTCTGATGAGCTCGTTGAACCTTTTCCAAGTCTCAAAAATTTATTCCCAGGCTGTTGACTGAATGATAAAATCTCACGCCTTAGCTTTGACATGCGGCCTGGTGGGAAAAATTTATCTACAAATTTCTGGCTCATAACTTCAAAAGTGGTGATTGTGTGTAGGGGCAAAGAGTAAAACCAGGCTTTTTCTTTATCCGCCAAAGAGAACGAGAATAGCTTTAATTTCATGGCATCATCTGAAACTCCATTCATGCGTTGCATATCACATAGTTCCAAAAATGTCCGAAGATGGGCATGAGGATCTTCAGATGGAAATCCATGAAAAATGCACGAAATTTAGATCAACGATATCAAGGAAGTCTTGATCTCAAAATTATTAGCTCAGATGGCAGGAGGTACAATGCAGGTTCCAATGTTCCCCACAGGAGGAACCATGTAGTCTCGTAAAACACGCCTTCCATGATTTTGTTGCTGTCCATTCACAGCCGCTGGCAGATTTTGTTGATTTCCCTGATCATCCTGAATTATATCATCTTCCATGGTTAAGTTTGTTTGTTGATTGGCTTCCAACTGTTGTCTACGCCTCTGTCGAAAGGTGCGTTCAATTTTTGTATCAAAAGGAAGCAAATTAAATTACTTAATCATTCTTAACATAAATTAAATAAAACAAAAACTGAAAATTAATATAAAAATAAAAATAAGCAAAATAAAGTTCAAAGTAAAATAAGAACTAATGGGTATCGATATTAATTAACAGTCCCCGGCAACGACGCCAAAAACTTGTTCACCAATATCTCGCGATGCGAGATATCCCCGCAAGTGTACTGGTCGTGAGAAGTAATAAAGTGGACCTAAGAGTCCGGATTATCGTCCCACGGAGACTACTATTAATTATCGAAAAATGTTAGTTCTAAACCTTATTTGAATGAACAAAATAATTTGATGTTTGAAATCTAAAACAAAAAAAAAATCAATTAAAGAATTAAATTGCGAAATTTGTTTTGTTTTTAAAAACGATTGTAAAGTAGTTGGGATTCACGATTTCACATAACCAATTAAATTAACTCCAATTCCATGTTTTATTTCCTAATTATGTACTCGATCGAATTCACTAATTCAAATTGAGATTCGTCTCTCGAGTTTAAATCAATCCTACCTACATAAGTTAACCATGTATCTCTACAGCGGGTCTGAATATTCCTTATCTGGATACAATAAATACAAGAATTAACACACGATCGCAATAATAACAAAAGTATATCTCTATCTCTCGTTCAATTATCGGATTTATTAACATGTTCTAAATTATTAACTTACCTCTCGGATTATGAAAATAATTCAATATATCATGAACTGGTGATCAAGCAATTCAAGCATTAAGAACAATAATAAATCAATACATACAACAAAACATTAAAACAACGGAATTTGGAATTAAAATAATATGACTAGGCTACATCGTTCATCTCAACATAAAATTTAGTTGCACATCACCAATAAAGAACAATAACAATAAAAATTAACGTTCATTAAAAATAATATAAAGAATGGAAATCTTGCACCAAGTTTTGATTCTTCAATTATCTTCAATTCAAGCCTCTTTGCGATGCTTGATTCCCCAAGAATTTGATGTTGATTTCTCGATTGTGGCTCGTTCTTTGGAGAAGTAAAGGTCCAGA
Source organism: Ligustrum vulgare (assembly GCA_963555705.1). NCBI lineage: Eukaryota > Viridiplantae > Streptophyta > Magnoliopsida > Lamiales > Oleaceae > Ligustrum > Ligustrum vulgare. The sequence goes on from OY743190.1 coordinate 13,288,138, forward strand.
TTTCGTGCCTCATGTGTTGTATATATAGATTTTGGAGAAACCTAGGTCAAGAAAGATAGAATTCTGTTGAAAATCGCAAGAAAAACCCACAGTCGGCCCAGCCGGAAAGCCACGCGATCGCGTGGTTTACACCCTAGCGATTGCGTGCTTGACCCAAAAACTCTCGGGTTATTTTTTCACACCTTCTCGTGATCGCTTGGTATGTAACCAGTTATCGCGACTTCGCTCTTTTCTTGGCTGTACAAGTTAGTCCCCGACCTTTAATTGCAGCCTTAGTCCTCCACTTTCAAATGTTGCGATTTAGTCCCCAAACTTTATATTCTTCTTGAATTTCTGAATTAAGCTCTCAATTCCTTCAATTGGTTACTCCATCTTCTGATTTAGTCATTTTGGCACCAAGCATGTTTCCCGGTTGTTGTCACAAACTCCTCACTTGTCAAATTTAGCTCCAATTAGCAATCCAATTATGCGTTTTTCCCATTGATTTCATCATTCTTCATCTTTTGGGATATTTTCTGAAAAGTAAACAAATAAACATAAATTAAGGAGCATATATTCTAAAATGACAATAATTTCTTCTTATTTAGACATACAGATAAGTGTATAAAACACACTTATCAGTTATTAAATGCTGGTATCATTTGTGGGCTATTATAAAGATCAGCAAGTGACTCCCCATCAACCACATCAACAAATGCAGCACCCTATACACACACACACACACACACACACACACACACACACACACACCCACCTCCAACATGCCAACAAGTGCAATTCGAGACACGTGGAACTTTTATACATGACTAGCCTATGCTTGGTAACTTTTTGTAAGCAAGACATTTTCCGAAACCACTTTTTAACACCACACATTTTCCCAAACAACTTTTCAAACACATATTTTACCTCGAAACATCACATTCTTTGTATATAAACAAAAACCTTTTGCCAAATCATCGACACTGCTTACCCATAAACCAAGGTCGACCCTAAGATTTTAGGTGCTCTATATGATAATTTAAAATGGTGCCTTTTTCAATTAACTTAGAAATATATTAAGATATATTAAAGTGGAATATTTTTATAAAGACCTATTCTTTAAGTGTGCAGATTTTTTGCCTATTTTTACTTTTCATATTCAAAAAGAACTATTGTATATTGGTAAGATATAAAATGTCCTTAATACCCTTTGTATGTAAAAAAAATCTAATTTACAATTTTCTAAACCTAGAAATCAAAATCAAGTTGAACTGTATAATTCAAACGTTTCTCTTCTTCTTCACTTGGTTGAATGTTATTTACTCCTAATTTAAAAAAGCACCATCTTCATCATCTTCTGTGAAAACTTGACTTCTACGATAGTGATTCCTCCCTCTTATTGCATCATCTTCTTCATGTTTGTGTCGCCCAATGTTTGACATCTACTCATTTTGAAGGATTAATTTGTGAATTCAAGCATTTATATTTTGCTCTTTTTTACCTGCAATAAATGTTAGATACAATGTTGTAAAATTACCAGCATCTTTAGCCCTAATAGACCAAGATCTATTTTTTGTGACGTGGGTCTATTTGTCAAGTTGACCTCGTAAATGTAATTTTCTATAAAATCTTGTTTTTGTCATGCCACATATAAATGCAAAAATTGACTTCTTCTTGAGTATGATCCATTTTATTCAAATTGACATTGTGGTCTATTTTCATCTTTGACAAAATTGACCCATGATCTATTTTTGTGGCGTGCGTATATTTCTCAAATTGGCCCTCGTAAATGTAGTCTTCTTTGAAATTTTGTTTTCTGTTATGACCACATATAAATGCAGAAATTGACTTTTCGTCTAGTATGGTCCATTTTGTTCAAATTGACATTGTGGTCTATTTCCATCTTTGATAAAATTGACCCATGATATATTTGTACAGAATCTTCTCACTTGCTAATCTTTGAACACTAGTACAGTTTGAGTCATACACGTCGATTGTACAAGACGATACGTTTCGATTGTAAAAGTGACGCATATAATATGAACAATATGCGTCGGTTGTAAGTCAAAACTGATGCATATAGTTGACAATATGCGTTGGTTGTTGACTGAAAATGACGATCGGACAACAACCATCACCTTTTCTTTATTATTATTATTATTATTATTATTATTATTATTATTATTATTATTATTATAACGAAAATCCTACAAATATCCTGCATCTATTAGGCACATTCTAGACATTCTCATCGCAAATCTAGCTATCAACACCCAACATATATATAATCGACATATGTGCGTAATAAAATTAAATAAATCAATTTACATTAATATTGTTAATTAGTTACAAATGTTTACATATTTTCATAAAAAAAATGTTTACATACATTCTTCAACAAAGTATTTGACCCATAAATTCTTAATTGCATTGATCTCATTCATTGAGTATGATTCTTCATAAAATGTCTACAAACAATTAAAATGAATTATTAGTTATTTGTTAATAACTAATAAACCCATAATTAAACAATTCGTAGTATTCAATAACTTATAATACCTTATATAAAGAAGTCGATTGAAATTAATCTATGACTATTTCATACATGTTTCTTATAACATAATAGCTACACTCAAAACCTCTGGGTTGTCAAGGACACTAAATTTTTCACATTAAAAATGAATATTAGTAATATTCTTATAACTATAACTATATATATATATGGAACTAATTCAGATGTTTGTAATAACTTTTAAATTAAATTTTTCATACCTTAATTGTTTTCCAAGATACAGAGCATGTTGTCCTATTGCCACCAAATACCCAGAACATTCTAAGAGCTCTAAAGTTTCGATAAATATAAACAAGTTATAAAATAATAAAAAATTAACTCAAAATTTGTATAGAAATTTTGATAGAATCTCCCCTATAAATTAAACATAACCAACCTGTAGAGAGATCTTGCCATTGAAAACTATCCCAGATAATCCCAACACAATCAAATACACCTCAAACTAGATCTAAACAATTAATTTTATGAAAACTACCACAACTTATCCACTATGCACTACACAAAAAAGCATAATCAAGGAAATAATCACAATACAAACACATCAATTTCACCTCAATCTCTGCACAATTATCTATGAATACTATGAAGACTTAGCCACCATGCACTAAACAAAAGGGATGATCAAGGCAATAATTACTTACATGATCAATGACGCCCTCATGTCTATTTTATGCTTATTTAATTGTGCTGAATCTAAGAAGTACACCGAATTGGATTGAGAACAATCACAAGCAATATCCAGTAATTTCTACGTATTATGAACGTGTAAATACACATTTAAATATCAAATAATTCAAACTATGTAAGAAAGAAAGAATATTAATGATCTTACCCTTGAAAGTACGGTTCTAGAATGTATTGCTTGGATTGTAGTGTCCTCATGATTTCAACAATGTACATAATAGAGTTGTATGCATTAGTTTTTACCCTAATTGACGCAATCTGTGACTGGCACATAAATCCAATCGACGCGACACTTATTTGCTCATACAACCCATTGAGGTACCTAAAAATAATTAAACCAATAAATAAATAAATAATGAAAATTTAAATGAAATTTATTAATTTTTGTTAAGCAGTCTTATATTGTCTGTACTTGCAGGATAGATATATTCAACACCAACGGAAATTTTAAGGATCATAGTATGTAATAGACTGCAATCATCATCTACACGTTGTAACGTTGCATCATCAATAAGTGAAGATCTTCGTGTAGATGACATTTTAGAACTATGGGCCTTTTTTTGTTTATCGTGTTTTTTTTTGCCTGTTTTGGTCACTCTTCCTGCATTTAGAAAATGTTTATCATCATAACATGTCTCATATAAATTTAAAAGTAATAAATATTGAAAGAAGCTTTTATATAATTCAAAATTATTACATATCCTAAAATCACCAAATATTGAGGTCATTGACTGAAGCTTCCAATAGCTTCCACATTTCTACTGTGTCTTTTCTGACTTTGATAGTATCTTTTGTCTTTCCTTAAATTTTCAATAATGTCTCGATGATACTGTCACATACATTTTTCTCCACATGCATTACATCAAGACAATGTCTTGTAAATATTCCCAGTAGGGTAGACCCAAGATAAGGATCTCTTCTTCCAAATACTCTTCTGAGGAGGCTTAAAAGGTTTTCCAAATACGATATCAATATTTTTAACTTATTCATAAACCTCATTTCCTGTTAACAACAAGCGGGAAACTCGAGTCTCAATTTTTCCATTGAAGGATTTTTTCTTCATTCGATAAGGGTGGTGAATAGGGAGAAAGATTTGATGACTCATAAACACATTTTTCTTACTTTTTTTCAACCAAAGATCAATCATGTCTTCTTCACAAATGGGACATGCTTTAGCTCTTTTGTTAGTATAACCCATCAAGTTACCATAATCTCAAAAATTATTTATGATGCAAAATATCATAGCACGTAAGGTTAAATTCATTTGACTATGTGTATCAAACACCGACACACCTTCATTCCACAACAGTCTTAAATCTTCAATTATGGGGCTAGGTAAACATCTATTTCATTTTCCAGTTGTTTAGGCCATGATATTAGCAACTACAACAAGATGTACTTGCGCTTCATATATAACCAAGGAGGAATATTGTAAATCACCTAAAGAATTGACTAAGTACTATGTCGACTATTCTGTTATCATGTAGGTTCATCCCATATGTACATAGTCCAAGCCTAAGATTCCTATCTTCACCATCAAATTAAAGAAACATCCTATTAATGTTCCTCCATTGAGGAGAATCGACCGTGTGTCTTATTTTTCCATCTTCTTTCCTCTCTTCAGCATGCCACCGTATGTTCTTAATATCCTTTACATTAGCAAACAAGCGTTTAAATCTTTGTATTACAGGTAGGTACCATAACACCTTTGTTAGAGTCTTTCCTATCCTCCCAATTATCATTGTTCTGCTTTCACTTATACAATATCCCACACTTTGGGCCCAAATGCAAGTCCTTATACTCATTCCAATACAATACACAATCATTTGACATGCATGTATCCTCTTGATCTCCATTCCCATTGGGTATAACATGTTCTTTTCCTCATAGATGGAACTAGGAAGCTCGTTACTTATCCTCAGGAAGCATCTTTCGTAAAAGTTCCAGTAATGCCGTGAAACTCCTATCACTCCACCTATTCTTTGCTTTCAAGTTATACAATTTGAACACATCAGACAATTTTGTGAACTTATTACAACCAAAAAACAAAGGATTTTCAGAATCATTGAATAAACTATCGAATATATGAGGTTTTTCAATGAAATCCTCCTGTATATCATGCATCATTTAATCTATTTGATCATTATCCAAACTCCTCAACATCAAAAATCCATAATCAATACCCATTGACTAAAACACACAATTGTTATTTTTATGAAAAAATAACATTAAGGCTGCACCCCCGACTCAAACACAAATAAAAAATAACATTCAGGTTATGCCCCCAACTCAAACACACATAAACAATAACATTCAGGCTACGCCTCAACTCAAAACACATAAAAAATAACATTCGTACCATGCCCCCAACTTAAACACACATAAAGAATAACATACAGACTACGCCCTCGACTCAAATTAAATTTGTAAAGATACATACCTCAAATTATTCGGGCTCAATACTCAATAATATATCAATCGACATTCGCCTCAAACTCAAGCTTTAGATCTATAAAAAAAATTATTAGTTTTGAATTAAAAATTTCCATGATACCTCGAATTTACAAATCCCAAAATCTAAAATTAAACATACAATCTAAATTCTTAAGCTTTCCAAGTTAGAAATTACATACACGTATATGTATATAAAAACACACATCTATTGTGATATATACATGAAATCAAGAGACACATTCATGGATTTTACTAAGTTCATAAATAGAATATTTCTAGAATATTTAATTTAGCTTATTAATTCAACGTCCCCCTTTAAACTAAAGTCACCACTTCAAGTAAAACACGCAGCTTCTAGAAAACAACAAACTTCAAAGGCTTCGTGAAGATGTCTGCAACTTGATCTTGTGACTTCACGAACTCGAGCTTTACTTCCTTCTTGGAAATGAAATCTCGAACAAAATGATATTTGGTATCAACATGCTTGCTTCTTTCATGAAACACCGGGTTCTTTGCCAATGCTTTTGCAGACATATTATCAACGTAGCTCTTGGTTCCATCTTCTTGTGATATATAAAGTTCCCTTAACAAACTCTAACCAAATAGCATGACAAACAAAAGAAGTAGCTGCAACATATTCTGCTCCACACATAGATAAAGTCACAATGGGTTGTTTCTTAGAATTCCAAGCAAAAGCAGAATTTCCCATGAAAAAAAAAACCCGGTGGTACTCTTTTGACTACCAACATTACTAGCCCAATCGCTATTGCAATATCCAACAAGCTTGAAATCATGAGAATGAGTGTACAAAACTCCATAATCAAGCGTATTAATGTACCAAAGTATTTTTTGGCCACTTTCAGATGTGATGTATTTGGAGCTTCCATGTGTTGACTTGCAAGTCCAATGCCAAAGAGAATATCCGGTCTTGTACAAGTCAAGTACCTCAAGCTACCAACAAGACTTTTAAAAAAATGTGGGATCAATTCTATCACCATCTTGATGCAACTTAACTCCACATTCCATGGGGATGCTAATCGACTTGCAATTTTCCATCTCAAATTTATTGAGAACTTCTCGAGTATACCTTTCTTGAGAAATGAAAATTCCTTCATCTATTTGCTTCACTTCAATGACGAGATAATAGGACATCAAACCAATATCCTTCATCTCAAACTCCTTCGCCATAGTTGGACTAAATGCGTTGACGCATAAAGTATAAAAAAAAAATTCTTCCCCCACAAATAAACTGGATGAAGCTCCAACTAAATTCAAATAATGAAATCCAAATTGAGACTACAATAAATAGATTGATAGACGTAAACCTATACTAAAAAAGTTACAACAAAAGGATGAAAACAAGAAAAGCTATAACATCATTAACTTCTTTTACATGATATTTCCAGATTATGTTGGGCAAAATATATATGAATAAAAAACCTATAACTTCTTTGGTATAGATCTCGCAGGCGTTAGGTGGGACATCCACTGCAGGCACGCAGTTGAAGAATCCATGTAGAAAGAAAATTAAATTAGAAAAAAAAGAAGGATAAAATAAAGCAAATGTTGGTATCAAATTATAATTAGCAGGGTTGGGTTCTTCAACAATCAACCAACACAAAACTTTCTCTCAAATGTTGTAAGTTGTTCTTTTTCAGGTTTTAAGTAGCAGGGCTGGGTTCTTCAACAATCGAACAACACATATCATTTCAATACGTGGGATATTGAAGCAAGTCAAGTTTGGATTATTGATGTTAATTTACCGATTTCTTGTAAATAATTGAGAGAAGTTTTGATAACTAACCTGCATAATAAAACCAATGTGTTCCACTGGCATAACAAGCCAGTCTTCCAATCGAGGAACACGAGTAATTCCAAAAACATGCAATTAGCTAAAATAAGTTAAAACAAGTAGGAAATCTTGAACATCTTGCAAGTGCTTGATTTCTCATTCTTCAGGATTGAAGTAAACTTGGTCTAGAAAAACAACAAAGCAGCGTAATGACAAAAAGAGTATGAAAAAACATTGAGGAAATAACATTAGATTACAATGCCAATAATAGTTTAAGCCATGAATTTAAGCCATTCAAAATGGTTTGATAATCTAAAAAAGTTTATAATAATAGGAAAAATTAAATACTATAATCTGAATAAAAATCTCTTAACTAGTAAATAAAAAAATCATTCCATGTCCCCAATTGCCTCATTGTGTTAACTCCATCATCCCAGTTGATTAAACTCAAAATTAATATCACAATTTTAGATGCTCCAGTAGTACATTTAAGAAGTTTTGGATGAAGACACTGACCAATATCACTAGTAGTACATTTACAACCTATAAACATTCAAGTCATTTCAATCTTTTATCCTCCCACTTCAAATATATAGTGCATCCAAGAAACAAAATCATCTTTTTGGGTGAGGGATTACTTCGAGCAATTGAAATTTCTCAACAATGAATATCAAATAACTCATATTTTATTGCAAGTTAAATCTAAAATCATGCTATTGAAAGATATCTTGAGACTTAACCACTCTGATGAAGATTAAAGATGACTCCAAACAATTTTCATTATTATCTCAACTTCTTTAGAATTTTCAAGATTCAAGGTTTACCAACATCCAACCCCTGGTGGCATCAAAACTCCAAAAATTCCAAGTACATGTTGGGTATAACCAGGGTTCCACTGTGGTACTTGAGCTTGAGCAGCTTGAGGCCACGATTGAGGCTGTACACCATAACTTGTTCTCTGAAAAAATATTCCGAACAAGATCAATGATACTTTGTAGAACCTCCTTTCAAGATTTGTCCTAAAAGATAGAACCTTAAGTGTGTGTTCAGGTGTGTGTGTCTGAGTATGATCATGTGAGAGAAATCCGTGCATGATGTGTGTGTGTATGTGTGTGCACGCGCGTGCGCGAGTGGGGGAAGGGTAAGAAGTGAATGGGCTTTACTGTAGTGGTGGTGGAAGTGGTGGCCGTGAATGACGTGGTGGTGATGGCACCAGGTGGCACCGACGAGAAGAGGCATTAGAGAGTGTGAGAGGGATGGAGAGAGCGGCTGCTAGAGATGGGAGGAAGAGAGATTGAGAGGTTACGGTAGATTGGTCAGTCTAGGTTTTAGATTTTTTTTCAAAAATTGGAATTCAGTCCTCAAAATTATATGCGTCGATTTTAGTGAGGAACCGTTGCATTTTACTATATTATACGCGTCGATTTCTTGAAGAACTGACACCTTTAAGTTAAATGTGTTGGTTCTTCACAGAAATCAACGTGTATAATTCAAAAAAAAATTACAAAATTGCCATCGCGTTTTTTTAGGCTTCGATTTTTCCAAAAAGCAACGTAAATTTGTTATTTTTTTAGGTAAATATGTACTAGTGTGGTTTCATACAATTCTCACAACTGTCTGGATCTTCGAGGCCCTTCACTCGAGCTTGCATCATCAATTTGCACATTATGTGGTGGAGCAACGGGTTGTTCCATGGATTCATCATCATCATCATCAAAGAATGAGCTGTATTTTTTTATCTTCTTCATCAACATTTTATTTCCAAATTCTTTCTTCATCAAACTCAACATCTCTACTAACAACAGTTTTCCCTTTGCTTGGATCATACAATTTATAGCCTTTCAAGCTTTGATCATATCCAATGATAACATACCTCGCACTTTTTTCATCAAGCTTGGTACGTTTTTCATCGAGAACATGTGTATAGGCAATGCTTCTAAAACCCACAAATGAAAAATGTTCGAATTTTAACCACTCCAAGCTTCTTGAGGTATTTTACCATGAACACTTTTTGTATGACATCGTATCATCAAGTAGATTGCACAAGAAGCGGCTTCGGCCTAATACACCTTATGCATATTTTTTCTCTTCAACATACTACTCGTCATGTTAATAATGGTCCAGTTCTTCCTCTCCGCCACTCCATTTTGTTGCGGTGTAAATGGAGTTGTCACTGGACGTTGAATTCCATTCTTCTCACAAAAATATTTGAATTCATTTGATGTGAATTCACCACTTGTGTCAGACTGAAGAACTTTAATTTGATAGCCACTTTGTTTCTCCACCATGTTTTTCAAATTCTTGAATGTCTCGAACACCTCCGATTTTTCCTTCAAGAAATACACCCAAGTTTTCTGAGAATAATCATTAAAAAAATTACAAAATAATTATTCTTACCTAATGATGAAGGCTTGATAGGTCCACTGACATCTGAGTGGATCAACTCTAATGAATGTTGAGCTCGTGTCAAGGACTCCTTCGGGAAACTCTTTCTTGCTTGCTTTCTAAAAGCACATCATTCACAAAGTTGATTCGGATGATTTATGGAAGGCAATCCCCTCACCAATCTTTCTTTGCTCATCAATCTTAGGCTATCGAAATTCAAGTGTCCAAACCTCAAATGCCATATCCATGAACGATCTTTGAAGCAAAACTTCAAACACATCGGGACATTTCTTTAGATGTTTAGCAAAAACATTCTGTTCTTTGTCATGGGTACCTTAGCTAACAATCTTCCATTTTCATCTTTCATCGACAAGCTTCTATTTTTCAAACGAATATCATAATTCTTCTCTAAGAGTTGTCCCAAACTCAAAACGTTGCTTTTCATATTTGGCACATAAAAGACATTAGAGATGAATTGAAGGCTTCCATATTTCAACCGACTTAAAATCGTACCTTTTCCTTTCACTTGCACCTTTGAAGAGTCTCTAAAAGTTAATATCACCATCAACGGATTCACCTAGCTCCACAAATAGATTTTTCTTACCACAAATGTGACTGCTTGCGCCAGATTCAAGTTATCACTTATTATTCTTTTCTTCTTGATCATTTATGCATGCAAGAAGCAAAGTGAGGTCTACATCTTATTTGTTGTTGTTGCTCTCCATGAGGTTGGCTTTCTCCTCCTCATTATTTCTACATTCCCATGCAAAATGGCCAAAATGATGACAATTATAACATTCAACATTTGATTTGTCATACCTTGATTGGCTTGGCCTAAATCCTCCTCCTCTTGCACCTCTAACTCATGCATAACCTCTTCCCTGGTTGAAGGTTTGGCTTGATTCATTATTTGATGAGTATATGTTGCCTCGTCCTCCTCTTCCATGGCCTCGACTTTGATTTTGACCATGACCTCATCCTCTACCTCTTTGGGATGTGTCATGACTTGTCTCCTTGTCTTACAAGTGTAGATTTACCTTCAACACCATCCTCCACAGAATCCCGTACTTCATAGGCTCCAAGCAGAGCTTTCATTCTAATGCACCAATTATCATAGCTGTCTTTTGTGAGGATGGAACTACAAATGGTATTCCATTTGACATCTTTCTTCAAGCTTTTGGTTTCCAAAAAAATAATGGCTCTGATACTACTTTGTTAGAATATGGAGAGCATATAGGATTTGAGGAACAAGAGAAAAATAGAGTAAACTTAGAATTTCTTATTACTTTTCTCCATGACTTTTTCAAATGGCTAGAATACATGGGTATTTATTGGCTACACACCATGAACTACATTATTGCACACATCAACATTTAATTTCTATTCATTCACCTAGCCAAGTACATGCATAAACTCAAGAGACACATTCATGGAATTTAGAGTGTGTTTGATAAAAACTCAATTCCATGGAAATGTCACATCTGAGAAATTGCTTTCCTACTTGTTCCATTTGATACGAAGTTGGGATTGAAATTCGAATTCTAAGGCACAACCATTTGAAGTTCAGAATTGGCCAATTCATGGAATTGTAATTCTTTTCCACCTTTGGCTATCAAACACACCCTAAGTTCATGAATAGAATATTTCTAGAATATTTAATTTAGTTTATTAATTTAGAACTCTTCATGTCTGATGGATAAGCACAAAATTGAAATTTTACAAAAACATATCGAAAGAAACGAAGAGAAAAAATCGATTGCTTATTATATATATTTTTTTTTGAGTGTATCCGGATTTTTGGCCATTAGGCTTGAATTTTAGGAGATTTGAGTTGGTAGAAAAATGACAATTATGTATTGAAACTTGGAATTCTAAAGTACTGCCTTGTTAAAATCTTGTCAGTAAAACTCGGTGGGATAAAACTTGAATGATTGGGGGAAAAAAAGTACAACGTGATTCTCCCCTGAAGTGTGCAACCGAGTATTCATAAACCTTTTGAACATTGATATCATCAATTTCCTAGAATGTGTGTGTGTGTGTGTGTGTGACACGCAGGCCAAGAAAGCTTAAAATATTTGATAGGTATTACTCATACCAACAAGGTGGACCTTCTTTTCCTGAAGTCCATCATTAGAAACTTCACAGTTAAGCATGCTTGGCCTGGAGCAGTTCTACGATGGGTGACCTCCTGGGAAGTCTTCTTAGGGAGCGTACAAGTGAGTACAAAGTATGCTGAAAAGACTCAAGTTGGTATAGTGGGGACAGTACGTAGTCATCTAATGGCCGAGACAACTCGTTAAGTTGGACTTGGGTCGTTACAAATGTTACAAATGATATTAGAGCCGGTCGCCAACCGAAAATTGGGAACTAAGTGCTATGTGAGACAAAGTGCTACAACATAGGGCAAGAGCCACCTCTAGAATCCCAATGCCTGGCAATAGATCCTCAGATGGTTTAAGTACGACGAGGATGTCGCGAGTCTAACAGGAGTGATTGTAATACCCAGCCTAGGAAAAGCTTAAAAATTTAATAGGTACTACTCATACCAAAGGTGCACCTTCTTTTCGGAAGTCCATATTTATAAACTCCAAAGTTAAGCATGCTTAGCTTGAAGCAATTCTATGATGGGTGACCCCCCAGGAAATTTTCTCATGGTGCATGTGAGTGATGACAAAACATGCTGAAAAGAACCATGTTGGTACAATGGGCACAGTACGTCGTCGATCTAACAACCGGAATAGCCCGTTAAGTGGGACCCGAGTAGTTACAATATATATATTTATATATATGAAAGAAGTCCCTTTGTGTGTAGCCGATATCATTGTTAGCCCAAGACTAAACTAACCAAGAGGGGGGTGAATTGGTTTATAAAACTTTTTCGATAAATAATCTCAAACTTAAAAACCAATGGTACAAGTATTAGCACTTAGTGTTGCAAGTAACTTAACTATCAATTTAGTGTGCTATAAATGTGTAAACTTAATTGATAAAGCAAGTATAGTACTTAGATATAGTGTTGCACAATATAAATTGATAGAATAGAGTAAGTGCAATGTAAGCAAGTAAAAGGGATAAGAGAATGCAAACGCGATTTATGGAGGTTCAATCAACCAACGTGATCTACGTCCCCCGTTACCGAGCTCTCCGTCACGAGCAAGGCCAAATCCACTATATTGGTAACTTACAACAAGGAGTACCAAATCCTTAGGCGACTTACAACAAGGAGCACCTACCCTTAACCAACAATTGAGTTTTCACAAGGCTCTCGAAACCACAAGATATAATGAATTGAATTTACAATTGAAATAACTCTCTTGACAAATGATATACTCAAATTAAGTACCGAGAGAGTTAGGCTAACACTTCAATAGATAGCAATGAATTAAGCTCGAGTGTTAGAGAAAAACTTTGATGCAAAAGATAATGAAAAGTTCAATGCAATCAAACAAAGTTTTTCAAATAATCTCTTGTTAAAATATTGAATCAAATTAAGTACCAAGAGATGCCACACTTGAATAATTAACAATAAGTTAAGCTCAAAGTGTTTAGGCAATGGAACTTTGATGAATCAAATGATAATGAAAATTGTAGCACAAATAATCAAAGTTCCTTAATTGGAATTTCTCTCTTTTAAAAGATTAAAACAAGTTTAGAACAAAGAGAGACTTACACTTTAATTCCAATATGGCGTGAAGATGTTGAAGAAGTTTAAACAATATAAAACCAAGAATCTTCACAAAAACTTTCTTTCAAAAACATTGATGAATTTTGATAAAACAAAGTTTGGATCAATCAAAGTTTTCTAATAAAGATAAAATATAAATCAAGAAAAATGAATTTTTCACAAGAAAGCTTTTCTAAAATCTTCTCTTAGTTGTTAAAAATGAATGCAAGAGAGAAGGCTATTTATAGAGCAAATTTCGCACATACTGTCTTTTGCGGTCGACCTATCCTGCCATGCGGTCGACCTCAATATAGCCGTTGGAGTTCAAAAATAGGCAGTGCGGTCGACCTGAAAAAATTTGCGGTCGACCTGAAAAATCAGGATTTCAAGATTTTGATTTTTCAAGGTTTTCTGATCAAAGTTGATTTTGAAAAAGATATTTTAATGCCTTTAAAAAATGTTACTTGAGCTTTATGAAGTGCATTGCCAACTATTGATGCATTAACCTTACATAAGATTGAAAAGCAATTTGTAAATGCTCAATTCTTTGTAGGCTCCATTGCTTGATCTTCATGCTTTCCGACTTGAAATTTGATCTTGAATATCTTCGATTCTTTCTTGATCTTCTTTGCGTCTCGTGTGCTTGATCACATAGTTTTGATAGACGATTTGAAAATTGAATGCTTCGAATATTTATCATTATATGAAACACTTAAAGCACACTTGTTAGCAACACAATATATTCTTGTTTGTTATGATCAAAACAATAAGGTTAAGTTAACCATAGGTCAACAATTTCCCCCTTTTTGATTATGAAAAACAAGATGATTTGTAATGATAATATAAGCAATTGAAGCGTATAATCAAAGCTTAGGGAAATGAGAATAATTGATAAGTTCATTTTTAGCATATATTCCCCCTATCTTATACAAACCAATGAGGCATAATCTAGTATATAATATAATCCTTTTCATGCAAATAGATTATCCAAAGTCAAGCTAAAAACAAATCATCACCATATTTTCCCCCTTTTGGCATAAGCAAAAAGGTGACATTTATCTCTTAATCATGAGCATAGGTGTGATAAGCATAATAATGGGGCACAAGTAGAATATCTTGATTGTAATCATATTCTCCCTTAGTAAAGTATTCCCCCTTAGTAAAGCATTTGTAGCATGAAATGAGTTAAAGGGTATAATAATGCATATCGGTGTTAAGCCATATCTTCGAGGTTTTTATCAAATATGTTGATCAATAGATTTCTAAATCATTGATCATTCAAAGTCCAAGAGGTATCAAAGAAATTTACCTCATCCTCAATAGTCATGAAGCACATGTTAACCACTTCATCTTGACTTTCATCTTCATCTTGCTCATCATCACTTTCATCCCAAGTGGCTTGTAGAGCTTTCTTTTTGAAGAATCTTTTCTTGCTTCTATACTTGGTACTTTTGTGACCGGGTTTGTCACAATTATAGCAAACAATCTTCTCATCTTTTTCGTCTCTCTTTTGGATTCGATGATTGTTGCGAATGCCTCTCCACTTCTTGATAAGGATAGCAAGATCATCAAGTTCCTCATCACTTATGTTTGAGTTTGATGCGAATTTACCATGTGATGATTTAAGAGCAATTTCGCGCTTGGCCTCTTCTTTTCCTTTTCTTGTCCTCTCCTTTGTTTCGACATTGTTGAACTCAAAAGTCATCAATGTTCCATAAAGCTCTTCCAATGGATGTGTGTTGACGTCTATTGTGTTTTTGATCAACATCCTCAATGGATTCCAATCTTGGGAGAGAGACCTAAGAATTTTACTCACAAGTTCACCGTTAGTAAATTTATGATCAAAGCCTTTAAGACCATTGACAATATCGGTAAAACGAGTAATCATGCAAGTAATGGGCTCATCTTGCTTCATAAAGAAATTTTCAAAATCTTTAAATAAAAGATTTGTCTTAGTTTCTTTCACTTTGCTTGTACCTATGTGTGTGATTTCTAATGTATGCCAAATATCAAATGCTGAATCACATCTGTAAATACGATTAAATTCATTCTTATCCAAAGCACAATAAAGAATATTTTTGGCTCTAGCATTTAAAGTCAATTTTTTCCTATCATCATCATCATTATATTCCTCTCTAGGTTTTGAAATAGTTTGATCCGGTTTTCCACCAACCTTAATAACTTTAGTAAGCATATGAGGACCTTCTTCGATGACTTCCCAAATATTATAATCTATTGATTGAACAAAAATCATCATTCTAGTCTTCTGATAGTTATAATGTGTACCATCAAAGAAAGGAGGACGATTTGTAGAATGCCCCTCAAGATTATGGTTAGCCATAAACTCAAGATTGTAAAATCTTTTCAAAATGAGCACCTAAGCTCTGATACCAATTGTTAGCCCAAGACTAAACTAACTAAGAGGGGGGTGAATTGGTTTATAAAACTTTTTCGATAAATAATCTCAAACTTAAAAACCAATGGTACAAGTATGAGCACTTAGTGTTGCAAGTAACTTAACTATCAATTTAGTGTGCTATAAATGTGTAAACTTAATTGATAAAGCAAGTATAGTACTTAGATATAGTGTTGCACAATATAAATTGATAGAATAGAGTAAGTGCAATGTAAGTAAGTAAAAGGGATAAGAGAGTGCAAACGCGATTTATGGAGGTTCAATCAACCAATGTGATCTACGTCCCCCGTTACCGAGCTCTCCGTCACGAGCAAGGCCAAATCCACTATATTGGTAACTTACAACAAGGAGTACCAAATCCTTAGGTGACTTACAACAAGGAGCACCTACCCTTAACCAACAATCGAGTTTTCACAAGGCTCTCGAAACCACAAGATATAATGAATGCAAGAGAGAAGGCTATTTATAGAGCAAATTTCACACATACTGTCTTTTACGGTCGACCTATCCTGCCATGCGGTCGACCTCAATATAGCCGTTGCGAGAAAATAGCCGTTGGAGTTCAAAAATAGGCAGTGTGATCGACCTGAAAAAATTTGCGGTCGACCTGAAAGTGTCATGCGGTCGACCTATTAAATTTGCGGTCGACCTGAAAAATCTGGATTTCAAGATTTTGATTTTTCAAGGTTTTCTGATCAAAGTTGATTTTGAAAAAGATATTTTAATGGCTTTAAAAAATGTTAGTTGAGCTTTATGAAGTGCATTTCCAACTATTGATGCATTAACCTTACATAAGATTGAAAAGCAATTTGTAAATGCTCAATTCTTTGTAGGCTCCATTGCTTGATCTTCATGCTTTCCGACTTGAAATTTGATCTTGAATATCTTCGATTCTTTCTTGATCTTCTTTGCGTCTCGTGTGCTTGATCACATAGTTTTGATAGACGATTTGAAAATTGAATGCTTCGAATATTTATCATTATATGAAACACTTAAAGCACACTTGTTAGCAACACAATATATTCTTGTTTGTTATGATCAAAACAATAAGGTCAAGTTAACCATAGGTCAACAATCATAACATTCTTCATAAGGTGGCTATGACTTTCTTCATTTGTTGCATACATTCTAGCATAATTAAAGGGTGGTGGTGTTGAATTATAGCCAGTGAACAGCTGTGATAATGTCTCAAAACCTTTCTAGGAAAATCTTATGGGACAGAACATTTGCTAAGGGAAAAAGAGTACAGCCCGTATTCGTTCCTCTCATGGGGACATTAAAAGTATATTGATACAATCTCAAGTCTTTTCATCAAATATATCATTTATGATGAGCTTTCTATAAATCATTCATAGCTCATTTATGATGTACTGAACATACTATATCAAGAAATGTTTTACACTTTTACTAATTGACCGATTGTATTTTTCAAATATAGAATTGATTAACTTCTGGTGAATAATCAAATCTAGAATTCACTTCTGGTAACTAATAAAACATTATTCATTTATAGTGGATAATTAAATATAAATTTGCATCTTGAAAATCAATTGCCTAGATATTCAAATATAATTCATAATAACAGTATGCTCCAATTTCAATTTCAATATATTCTATTATATTATGAGGTCATTTGTATCATTCTTCATGTGATTTCATTTTATATATAAGAATCACATTTCATTCTATAGTGATTCTACTCTTAACTTATTGAATCTTTCAATGATTATATATGTATGTTCTTGCATCTTATAACCGCAATTTCTAATTTACAGGAGTATAATTAATCATTGAAATAGATATCAATTTCGACATATAATATATAATCATTTCACTTCAAATCCCAACGTACCGCAATCAACTGGTATATCAAAGAATACTCCTAAAGTATCGAGATGAGAATCACACATTTTGATCTCTCATTGGTATATCAAAGAGCTCAAGCTAGTGATTTAGATTATAGTCTCATCCACCTGTGTCATGCTGGTTGCATGAAAAAATTCATGTGCAACGAGTCTTGTTTTACTACTATTTTTCATTTGCACAAATAACTACTGGATTTATACATTTAAGTGTTTGGACTTCAGGTCCTATAACAATAATCCCTACATTGGGATTTTTATATTTGGCCAAAGTGTTATAGATTTCATAAATCTCGATCTCGTTTTTACAAAAGAGTTGTGTAATATATGTAATCGACTTATTTCTCGATTCCATTTCATCTCAATATAGTAATAACATATAGAGATCTATTTATATTTTCTATCATCAGATACCTAGTCTTCTTTCATTTAGTTATGTCTCTTTTACTCACCATGAGTATTTAGCTTCAAATGGATCATCTCAATTATTCAAGAAATATATATATTTTTTTGGAATCAATTGACATTACGCTTCAAGTGAGATCACTTTTTAGACGTGTTTTAAATTATGAATTGTTTAATCTCCCCTTAATTCAAGAAAATCTTGTATTATATCAAACGGCTAAAAATGCCCGAACACATGTCATTCATAATTAGGGATATTATCTCAATCATATATCTCAATGCGTTTTGGTGAAGTGTATAAATTTCCCACTTCTTAGAAATCATAAATCTTCACAAGCTGATCACTGTTAAATCATATTGACATGTTTGTATATAAAATATTGTTGCATGTGAAATATTTCTTTTCAAATTGTTCTCATAGCAAATAACTAGAGGCTTTTAATCTTCTAAACCATTAGCATTACATATTATCCCAACTAATTCGTAAAATCATTAATGATTTTGGGATATGTTCATGCTAACATTTATCACTTTATTCGAAATATCATTACTTGAGCAAATAATCAGTAATTCATTTTCTTAGTGGGGTAATCGATTTTCTTTTGAGAATAAGTATCATTGAGAATTTATTAATCTGAAGAATCTTCTGGTTCTTCAATAAATGTCATTTTAAATTCTTAACAAATCTCATTATTGAACCGAGGTGATTCAACCGACCATGCTAAATTGTAGAAGTTCTGGTTCAATACAGTATTTATTTTACTCTTACGTATATATGAGCCTCTGGTTTGATACAATATTTATTTCACTTGTACGTATTTATGTATAGTACAAATCATAATATTTTTCCTTCTTTTATTATACCGAAAAAGGCCAGGGATAATATCCGAAGAAATAATTCTTGTCCCCACATCTTTCTTTCTTTTATTATATAGAAAAAGGTAATGGGCCAATATCTTAAGAAGATAATTCTCGTCCCAACATTTCGATATTTTATTCCCTTATTTCTTGGTGGAATCAATGTGACACGAAGCCACCGCTCTTTACGCGTTAAATAGTGCATTTAAATAGATCATTTGGGAAGAAGATTAGATTCATAAAAAATGGTTGTTATATTATCAAATATTAGCAAATACTATTCTAATCTTTGAGTAAATGTTTTGAAAAAGATTTACCGAGTTCGACTTGCAAGATTGAGGCTACTAATAGATCAAAGTATCTCAGAAGATGTTTGTTGTTTGATCGAAGTAAAGGTTCGATTAGTTGGTGAATTTCCAGGTTTATTTTTTGAACACGTGCATGGTTTAAGCAAGAGTACTTTTGGAAAGAAGCAAAGAGCAAGAAGATTAAAATGTTTCTACAAATGTGCTCGATGGACATGTGACACCCATTGTAAATTAGTAGGATATACATCCAGAAATCGAGATTATAAAATAGATTTCATTAATGTTGGACTAAGTAAAGAGTATTTGGATGATATTTGATTAAATCTTGATACGCACACTTGTGGATATGTACAATGAGAGCTACTTTCTTTAGGGTTAAATTCAAAGATGAGAAAGACCGTTATAGTCTCAAGAATATAATATCAAAAGATCATGTTTGCCAATATGTTATAAACAATCATGTTTTGACTTTTCAACATTGATACAACGTAAATCAACATATTTTGTGTATATATTTGCACACATATCTAATTTAATAAAATATTTTTATGTTTATTTTCTCGAGCATTAATAGACCTTGATTGAAAACTCACCGAAAGGTGAGTGTCAATTATGGAGCATTAATATAATGTCAAAGTATGATAATCAAAAGTAGTATAATTTAGTCAAAGTTAAATAGCCACTTTTCCAAAGATGAGCAGTAAAATAGTGTAAATTTTCGATTTTAAAAAGTCAAATATTTTCACTATTTCATATATCCCAAAATAATATTTTCCCGTAAGTGTTCCTTCCTTATGCTTTTGTGAAAATAAAAAGATGGAATGATCAAAACTTCAACAAATCAAAACTATTTGTGTACTTTGTGGATCAAAAGTAGGGAATGGCTTTGGATATCTAGAATCAACGATGCTTTTTGGAAAGACATTGGGAGGGAAAGGAATTACTCTAGTGTATGGAGGAGGTGGCAATGGATTGATGGGTTGCGTTTCTCAATCCGCTCAAACAGATCAAGCAAAAGTAATAGGCATTATACCTATTCCATTGGCAGATATCTCGGGCAAAATACGAGGGTATGAAATACAGACATTATCTATCCATGAACGCGTGACTTGTATGCTATATGTTTCTGATGCCTTCATATCGTTTTGGTACTTTAGAAGAAATCTTTAATATTACCTCTTGGACTCAGCTGGATATCCATACCAAGCTCATTGGGCTTTTAAATGTTAACAATTTCTTTGATGGTTTGCTAACATTTCTTGATTATAGTGTGAAATAGGGATTCATCTCTCTATTTTCTAAGAGGATCCTTATTTTTGCCCCTACTATCGAGGAGCTATTGGATAAATTAAAATCATATGATGATGTGATCCAAGGAAGAAAGACAAAGAAGAGATCAAGATATCGTGGGTGCAGCAGCAATCTCGAGGGAAAAATGAGCAAGTTTCATGTTGGACTTGAGTTGAACATCAAATTGGATCAATGCAATTCAAAGGGACGAAGAAGGAGTCAAGGTTCAACCACTCGATCGCATGGTGCAACAGAGGGGCAATCGTGGTGGTGTCAAAAAAGTGACCCAGGAGTAAATTGACCCTTCCATGCGATCGCGCAACATAAACCCACGTGATCATGTGGCTCTATCAAATCAGGGTTCCGCGAATTTTTGCCTATTTTCTGTTTTAATTATTTCAGTCCGCCCAGGACTCTATTATGGCGGCCCATTAGTTGTTTGTCATTTTTCTTCATTATATTATCAATTTTTATCATTGTAAAACATTAATTGGGATATTATTGAATTAATTTGAGTGTTTTCTCTAGAACAGTGAGGAATTCCTTTTCTTGTTCTTCAAGAACAACTCATTGAACATATCAAAGATTCTTGAATCTTTATGGCGTTCCAACCCAGAACTTATCAAGGAATTAGACATCCCTTGTGGTGTTCAAAAATCTTGGTTCTTGTTCCACCTCGTCTACTAATTGCGTCGTGAATCTTGGTTTAAGGTCCTATTGTCTATTTATTTCATTTTTATCTTTCTTGTTATTTAATTTCCCGAATTTAGATCTTTCCTTGGTTTTCAATTTATCCTTTCACGTTTTTGTTACGTTTCCCAAAAGAAATTACATCATATGTTCCAATACAAGACCTAGCAGGAGTTAAGATAGATTGGTCGCAAGGAATTGGAATCAAGTGAAAATGGAGTCCGATTAGTGTAAACTTAACCTTTTGAATCTCAAAATAAATTAGGGGTGGTAGAGTACGGAGTGTTCTATTCTTGAGATACATCTCTAAATTTGAGGATTTTATAAATGTCTCCCTTTGTTTTCGTGTGTTTTGCATGTACCCTTTTCTTGACATGTTTTAGTTTAACTCTTTTGTGCTTCCACAAGAGCAATAATAATATCCTTTCAGTATGTTTAAATACTGAATTGTACTTCTTCTAGAGTACATATGTTCCTTTTTCTGGAGTACATAAGTTTCAGTTTGTACAATCTCCAAATTTCCTATAGATTTGGAATTGCTTTTTCATATCTACAAGATATGCATTATTTTCTAATGCAAAAACGCTAAATTTAGAGGAGATAAATTTTTTTGGCTAACGTTGATTAGTAATAATCAGGTTTCTGACACAGATGTTCATCATTTAGATGTAATGTAGAGCATACTCCCGTCATATTATTCAATTGGCTAGAAACTCATACTGATTTGATGATGCTGAATTTGTACAAATTCTTCTGGATAATTTGTTAAAATAGATATTCACGACGATAATCAACTATGTAGTGTTCTTAAAGGCTCTTTAAACAAGGTTGTTTATATGTTCATTTACGCTGTGTTATTTTCTATTCTTTCCAGGTACGACCCTTAGACTGGTATTTATGGTATGGACTTCTATGGTGCCATAGTGTGCTTAGGTTACCGTGGGGGATATCTTCGTAGGTGCAAATTTCGTGTTGAAATCCAGCACATGATAACAAAAGGAGGACACAATGAAGTGGTTCCAGGTGAAATATGAAGGTGTCATCCTCAATCAATCCTCAAATATTTGCGGCTTAGTCTGAAAGGACCATTCGGCTATCCTTACAAAAGCTTATATAATTTTATGCATTTGTAGACCAAGATTCAGACCAAATTATATAATTTTATGCCTTTTTAGACCAAGATTCAGACCAAGACAAAAGTTTTTCACGTAAAAATAGCTTATAGGCAATACTAAAAAACTTCTTTTGAACTTACATGCGCTTAGCTAAAGAATTAAAATTAATTTTGTGTTCTTTGCAGTCATAAAAACCTTTATATAAAATGTAAGTTCAGGCTATATTTCCCCCTACATAATATCAAACCGTTAACGATTTATAGTGAAGTTTTGTTTAGATGCACATTTCTAGCTACTTTTATTTTCTTAAGAAAATCTTCTTGTTTATAAATTAATGAAGAAATAAAATATTGGGATCTTACTTGAAAATGTGGGGGTATTGATGGGTAATGAAGTTTCTAAAGTTAAATAATTATTTATTGAATGCAACCTTTACTCTTGGGAAAGACTTTCACAATTTCCACAAAGAAACAGAAAAACCTATGTACGCGCAATGGGTTTCTGATGTTTGGTAGTCAACCAAATTTTGGAAAGAAAGTGGAGTGGAGTTGTTGACGCCCAAAAAATACCCAAAAATACAAGAGGCCTAAACCTTGGCCCAAACCAAAAGAGGCACAACGTTAAAGACTCATTATAGGCAAGAAGTTGGACGACTGGGCGATTGTGCGGCAACTAGGATATTTGGGCGACAGAGCGAGAGATGAAGCGGTTGGGCGACTAAAGTAAGTAGAAGCAGTTTTAACACTTGTCTTATGATCACACAATCAATTGTTGATGAAGGTGACAGTTGAAATAACGAATTGTGGATGTTACTTAGAGCGACATGGCAAGCAGATGTTACAAGGACGTGGGCAACGATTATGCAACGTGGAGGAAGCAAATTAATATATGCAAGTATTACAAATTAAGGCGGCAAACCGAAGATTCAAATATTGGCAGCAGTTGAAGGAAGTTCATACATTTGTATATATTGTAAAAAATTAGTCATTTAGAGGACCAATCAATCAAATCTCAACAAGAGAATATGTAATTTCCTTTATCTTTACTTTTATCGTCAAACTCTTAGTGTAATTTGTGTACTTGTGCCCCTTGGAGGTGTTTTTCCTTCACCGTAATCTTCATCAATATAGCACCCCTCGTTGGGACTTTGTCTCGAGAGTTTTGTTCCTTACACATTCGTCTGATCCCCTTTTTGGTAATTGTTAGCAAGGTAACCTCCGCGCGAAACAGTTTGGCACGCCCGGTGGGACAATTTGGTGTGTTTTTAAAAATACGAAGTGAACCATCATGCCTCATAATAATTTCGACAAGGAAACAGCAAGCCATCATCTCCCACCTATAATTGAAAGATATGAGGAGGAACAAAGTCCTCCAGGAACAGAGGGAGAGAGTCATTGCCATTATGAACCCATGATGGACTTGAATCCTCGAACCATGCACGCGCTGTCAATGAACTCGCTCAAGACGTGGTTGAACAGGTAAATCTACAATATGTCCATAATATGGAAAAGTTTATTCAAACTTGGGGGGGAATCCAGTGCCAAACTTGGGGGGTAACCCAACTTCGAACTTGGGGAGAATCCAGTACCAAACCTGGGGGGTAACCCAACTTCAAACTTGGGGGGGAATCCAGTGCCAAACCTGGGGGGTAACCCAACTTCAAAATTGGGGAGTAATCCAATGCCAAGTTTGGGGGGGAACCCAACTTCGAACTTGGGGGGTAACCCAGTGCCGAACTTGGGAGGTGACCCAGTCCCGAACTTGGGGAATAGCCCAGTACCTCGGAATAATGTCCAAAATAATGGACAAAATGTTCCACATTTAACCGATGGAGGGAACAATAAAAACAACTTCACCAATGGTAATTGCGCTCCAACTCCTTTACCAAATCCTGTGCCAAACGTCAAGCCACAAGCACCACCAGGGGAAAATCAACCTATAGGATTCCCTTATGATCCCAATACCTTGTTAAGGGATCAAGTCACTGAGATGGTGCGAGATCAAATGGCAGTGGGGATGCGTGCTTATGTTAGGCCGACTTACACTAAGCCATACCCAGATTGGGTGGATCAAGCTTATCCGTGGCCTAGGGGTTACAAAGTGCCAGAATTTTCTCTATTCACTGGTTTGGGAGAGGTCTCCACATTAGAACACAAAGGGTGATTCACGTTGCAGTGTGGTGAGTTGACCGATTATCATAAAATGAGGCTTTTCCCGAGTTCTTTAACGGGGATGGCTTTCTCTTGGTTCATTAATCTGCCAGTGAATTCTGTGCAAACGTGGCAACAATTTGAACAACTCTTCCATGCCCAGTTCTATAAAACGAAATCCGAGGTGACTCTGAATGATCTGGCCAATCTAAGGTAAATGCCTACTGAATGGGCTGAAAGCTTTCTCCAACGATTCAAAACGGCTAGGAGTAAATGCTTTGTACCCCTGCCGGAAAAAGAACTCGTTAGAATCGCTCAGAGTTGCCTGAGTTTTGACCTCAAGAAAAAGTTCCAGGATAGGGAATTCCCTGACCTATTTCAATTGAGCGCTAATGTAGTAAGATATGAGCATCTGCTGAGGGAAGAAGAGCAAATGAAAAATTCTAGTAAAGGGGCTTTTTATAGGGACCCAAATTTTGACATACACGGTGGGTGACGGATATGTTGACCAGACCGAAGTATGCTTGGTCGAGCTAGTCAAAGGGGATCCATATACCTGTCCCCTGGCAGCAAAATCTGGCACGATAATAAAAGACGAGCCTGTAGAAGAGAAAAATAAGAAGGCTAAAATATTTTCGTTCGACGTTAGTAAGGCGGACCTTATATTCGACAAGTTATATAAGGACAAGCAAATCAAGTTAAGCGATAAACATAAGTTGCCAAACCCTGAACAAACTAAGGGCAAAAAATACTGTAAATGGCATAATGCATGGTCTCATACAACTAACAACTGTTTGGTTTTCCGGTACGTGTTGCAAGAAGCCATTGAGTCGAGAAGGATTATGCTCGAGCCTAAGAAAAAGATGGAGATGGACGAGAACCCCTTCCCACAACCGCTTGGAGTGAACATGATGGCAACTAATTTTGCCCAGAAATTGCCAAAGTTTAAACTGGTGATTGATGATGGAATAGAAGATGAACAACGACGTCCTAAAGTGTTTGAACGACTCAAGGGAAGAGAACACCAATGAGACAGAGGTGTCTTATATGATAGGTGCAAAGAAGAAGTGAGTAAGTCTGTAGTAGGAAATAAAGTACAAAGTTTTCACACTTATCCCAAAGTTGCGCCAAGTTTCCAACCCGATAGGGGTCGAGGCCCGGATACACATGGAAAACCGTATCAAGAGAGGCAACCATGGCCAACAAATCACAGGAAAATATTTAGGCCGCAACCACGACAAGCAAATATTTGGCATTCATTTCAGCACAACGCGAGATGAGTCGTGCCCTACAATGAGATGACTAGGACACAGCAGAGGCGTTTTCAGAGGAACCACAGCAAAATGATGAGACGACGACAGGGAATGTTACCTCTAGACATGCCAAGGCTAGTGAATTTGATAGTGACAAAGGAAATAGCAAAGAGGGATCAGTGAAGAAAGCGTCTGGAAGTCCCACCAGGAAATCGAAGTTCGAGCGCAGCAAAGAAGAAAGAGATGAAGAAGATCCAGAGCGAGCCACCAACATTCAGTTCGGGACATTACCCCCAGTTATGGCCAACAACTATATACTGGCCAATGAGTTTAGGAACGAAGAGGATATAGGAGAAGAAGGTGGAGAAAATGAAGGAGCAACCTGCGAGTTGATATGTGAAGAGGGCCAAACGTCCCAAGAGGTAGATTATGAAGAAGGAGACGATGGCATGACAAACATCGAGGAAGAAATTGATTTGGAGTTGGAAGGTAGGAAAAGAGGGGTGTCGCGGAATGTGTTGCTAAAGCAGTTGTATCAAGAAGGTGTGTGCGAAGTGGATCTATTGGGCGAGCCCTTTGGGCGAGCGTTCGATTTTTACAAACTATACGGAATGCCCAAAAGGAAAACGAGAGTGCCACGGGTTGAGAAGTATGGGTCCCCTCCTAGGATACTTCCTCCTCCTACTAGATGGTTCACACATGGAGAGTTGAGATATCAGAATGGGGGCAAGAAGTATTGCAAGCCGAAGCAACAAAAAGGGTCGAAATAAAGGAAGACGGCCAGGAGGTAGAGATCGATGCAGCCGAAAAATTTGTCTTTAGGAAACCCTCCACGAAACTAACCCAGCATCTTAGGCCACTGTATGTGAAGGCCCAGATTAATGGAATTCCAGTGTCAAAGGTTCTTATAGACAACGAGGCCGCTATAAATACCATCCCGTCCAGAATGATGAGAAGATTTGCAAAAAAGGAGGATGATATGATCCCTATAGAAGTTATCCTCACAAGCTTCAACGGGGGGGGGGAGGGGTGGGGTCGGCCAAAGGAGTGATGCCGTTGGACGTCACTATGGGGACTACCACTAGGACCACAGTTTTCTTTGTGATAGATGGTCCTACTAGCTATAACGTACTTTTAGGGAGAGATTGGATCCATGGGATCCGGTGCATACCTTCATCACTCCACCAGTGTTTAGTATTCTGGAATGATAAAGGAGAAGTAGAAGTGATATAGGAAGATCATAGACCATTCATGGCGGAAGCGAACTCTATAGAAAGGTTCATGTACAAGGGGAATTATGGGCCTGTTAGAGTAGTACAAGAGGGGGAAGAAACTCAAGTCATCGTGCTAAGTGAAGAACCATTCTTGGTTGATGCCCTAACAAAGATGTTCAACCAGATGAGGCCAAATATAGTGGCCCTTGAGAAGCTAGTCATTGGCATAAAAGTGATCGAGGGATCATGACAAGCAATCAGCAAAAAGGAAATGTGGCCGATATTCGGGCCTCAAAAGCCAGACTAATGGCTTTCAATAATAAGTCTGAAGAAAATGCATAAAATACGAAAGAGGCAGTGGCATTGGCAATGTTCAGGTGCAAGTTGGCCGTTTTTGAGTTGGAGCAGAATGTTGATGGAAAGATCTACAAGGTGGATTGTTTGGAGGAAGAGTTGCTCACAAAAGGCCTGGACGATGGAGCAATATGGATATCTAAACAGGGGCACTCTCAAACGCAAGACCCTCTCGTAAACGTGAACATTGGAGACAAAGGGGAAGAACGCCCAACGCTCATCAGCCAAACGCTCTGTAGAGAGGTAAGTGATGAATTGATTGTTTTATTAAAAGAATACAGAGATTGTTTTACTTGGGAATATGAACACATGCCTGGTTTAGATAGGAATTTGGTGGAATGCAGATTGCCAACTAAGCATAATTTTAATCCACATAAGCAACCACGTAGGCGTTTTGCCCCTAATGTATTACCTGAAGTAAAAAAGGAAATAGAACGTCTTTTAAAGGCCGGATTTATTTGGACGGCCAGGTATGTAGTATGGTTATCTAATAGTGTGCCCGTGTCTAAAAAGAACGGTAGCATTAGGGTGTGCATAGATTTCAGGAATCTAAATTTAGCCACGCCTAAAGATGAGTATCCTATGCCAACGGTAGATTCCTTGGTAGACTCAACTGCGGGACATGTCATGTATTCTTTCATAGATGGGTATTCTAGATACAACCAAATTTACATAGTTAACGAAGACGTGTATAAAACGGCCTTTAGATGCCCAGGAGCCTTGGGATGTTTTGAGGGGGTAGTCATGCCCTTTGACCTAAAAAATGTCGGTGCCACTTATCAAAGGGCAATGAATTAATCTTTCATGAAATGATTGGAGAATTTATTGAAGTATATGTAGATGATATCGTAGTAAAGTGAATGAAAGAAAAAGACCATTTTCAACAATTAAGATGTTCATTTGAACGAATGAGGCAGTACGAGCAGAAGCTAAACCCTTTGAAATGTGCATTTAATGTTAATTCAGGAAACTTCCTAGGTTTTCTGGTACACCAAAGGGGGATCGAACTTGACAAAAATAAAGCGAGGGCCATTCTAGAAGTAAAATCGCCTGCCAATAAAAAGGAATTGCAAAAGTTCCTAGGTCAAGTAAATTTCCTAAGGCATTTTATTTCTAATTGTGCAGGGCGAACGAAAGTTTTTTCGCCTCTTTTAAAATTGAAAAATCAAGACGAATTTGTCTGGCGGGAGGAACACCAAAAGGCTTTCGACAGTCTAAAGACATACTTATCAAATCCACATGTGCTGGTGTCACCAATTCATGGGAAGCCAATGAAAGTCTATATATCGGCGGAGCAAGGATCTATAGCTGGAATGGTCGTACAAGAAGACCAACTGGGCGAGGAGAGAGCGATCTATTACTTAAGCAGACAAATGACGAAGTGTGAATGTAATTATTCAGCTATAGAAAAACTTTGTCTCGCTCTATATTTCACATGTACTAAACTAAGGGCCTATTTACGGCCTGTAACCGTGTATTTGATATCCAAAGTAAATATAGTCAGGTACTTGTTTTCTCACCCTGTTTTACATCAGAGAATTGGCCTTTGGACATTGGTCCTTTCTGAATTTGAAATACAACACATACCTCAAAAGGCAAATAAAAATCAAGCTTTAGCCAACTTCTTGGCTGATCATCCATGTTTGGACATGCCTAAGGAGGTTAATTTAGAAGTGGATTCGCTCGAAACAAAGACTTGGGTTCCGGCCGATTTTAAGTGCCAGAGCGATTCCGTGGTAAAGCAACACGAGATCGTCCAAGAGCTTTTGGAGGAATTTGATCAAGTGGAGCTTCAGTACACAAGCAAAATTTACAACGATGTAGCGAACAGATTAGCCCAAGTTGCCTCGGGTTATTCAAAGGTGGTAAATGCAACAACAACTTGTGAGTACGGAATAATCATGCCCGCCGTACAAAGGAGGATAAAGGGAAGCAGTATTCATTGTATACAAACCGGGGATGCGATGGATTGGAGAGAAGAACTAAAGAAATTTTTGGAAGAACCTGGTGGAAGAAACGACAGAAAAATGAAACTGCGTGCATTGAATTACGTCATCATAGACGAACAAGTATACAAGAAGCGATCAGATGGGGTGTTATTAAAATGCATAAGTTTGAGCGAAGCTAAGACCATTATGGCAGAAGTCCATGAAGGGATATGTGGGGCTCATCAAGCCGGCCAAAAAATGAGATGGCTGATTATTAGGAGTGGATACTTTTGACCCAAAATGGGAGAATCGTGTATACAATAGGCAAAAAGTTGCTTAGCATGTCAGAGGCACGGACCAATTCAAAGAGCGATAGCCAGGGAAATGACGCCTATTATTAAACCTTGGCCGTTTAAAGGTTGGGCTATTGATTTAATAAGGAAAATTTATCCCCCATCGTCCAAACAACACACGTTCATCATTGTAGCAACGGACTTCTTTACTAAATTGGTAGAGGCTGTCCCTTTGAACGAGATTTCCCAAAAGAACATCATAGAATTCATTCGCAACCACATTATTTATAGGCTCGGGGTGCCACAAACCATAATGGTAGACCATGAAACCTCGTTGAATGGAAATCTAGTAAAGGAGTTCTTGGACGAATTTGGCATCAAGCTAGTTAACTCTACGTCTTATTACGCTTAGTCTAACGGACAAGTGGAAAAATGTTGGGCGAAAATGCCAGGAATTGGCACGAATGTTTGAACAATGCCTTGTGGGCTTACATGACGTCTACACGAATGAGTACAGGAGTAACTCCGTTTCAGCTAACTTATGGACAAGAAGCAGTACTACCTATGAAGATTAACATACAATCAATTCGAACAAGTTTACAGAACCATCTATGCGAAAGCGATTATGCAGAACTGATGGTTCAGAATTTTTAGAACTGGACGAATTGAAGTTGGACGTCCTTGATAGATTGCAAGTTTAGAAGCAAAAAGTGGCTAAATTTTACAACAACAGAGTGATAGCCAAATTATTTAGTGCGGGCGATTTGGTTTGGAAAAACATACTCCCGTTAGAAAGTAAAGATCCCAAATATGGGAAATGGTCGCCTAATTGGGAAGGACCGTTCAGGGTAAGCAGTGTGTTGTCCAACGGAGCTTATCATTTGGAGGATCTAGATAACACGAAACACATAAGATCCATCAATGGCAAATACTTGAAAAAATATGTCCCCTCCATATGGGAGGACGAACAAATATAAGCACATTGTATTTCGCCGAGAAAAGCGCGCTATTATCGCACAAGCAAGAAAAGGGAGAAATGAAGAGAGATGCGCCTATAACAAAAAAATGTTTCTTTTATTCAAAGAAGTTATATACATTTTACAATACAAGAGGAGCCAGCGGGACCTCACTCAACAACAATAGGGAAACGAATACTTCCTACCAACTACTACAGAATGAAGACTGCCTATCGACTATTACAGAGGACGTCCCTGTTACAGATCGATCTTCGTCACCCCAACAATGGCGACATGCTTGTAAACAAGGATGACGCGCCTGGTAGGTCTTCCCCCTTTCTCCATCTCAACCTTTGTGAAGCTTCCATCCTCGTCTTTTCGGATGCATCCACTGGAAGCAATCACAACAGGTGAATGGCCTGAGAAGCACTCTCAGCAAGCCATTAGCCGATCATGGAGTGAGAGATGGCCAGCGAGCCCTCCTTACGGGAAGTTCCTCTACATCTGATGACCCTGTAAGGGGATCACAAGGGAGAGAGACGTCGAAAGGAGCCTCCGCGGCCAAGAAGCAATTTCCTATATCTCCCATACCAAATGTATGTTTAGAGCAGATCGTGGGAAAGGAAAGTTAGATAGTTCATATTTGGGAGAAATAGGAACAAAAGACCTGTCAAATATGGGGGAATATACATAATAGCAGTGGCGTACAAGACTGGAAGAAGTGGATAAGAAGATATATCTGCAACCAAATCCTCTTTTTATAGGGGAAGGATCCACCTCTTTATGTGAGAAAAAGAAGGCAGAATGGCAGAATCTGAACGGTCTATGTTAGAAAAGACGTAAGAAGATTGGAATGCTGAGAGTCTCTAGAGAAAGGGACACCTCGAAATGATTAATATGGCATAAAATTAATGGATGAACATTAATTCCGCCATATTGGGGGGTAATTGTTGACGCCCAAAAATACCCAAAAATACAAGAGGCCTAAACCAAAAGAGGCCCAACGTTAAAGACTCATTATAGGCAAGAATTTTGACGAGTGGCCGATTGTGCGGAAACTAGGATATTTGGGCGATAGAGCGAGCGATGAAGCGGTTGGGCGACTAAAGCAAGTAGAAGCAGTTTTGACACTTGTCTTATGATCACACAGCCAATTGTTGATGAAGGTGGCAATTGAAATAACGAATTGTGGAGGTTACTTAGAGTGACGTGGCAAGTCATTTAGAGGACCAATCAATCAAATCTCAACAAGAGAATATGTAATTTCTTTTATCTTTACTTTTATCGTCAAACTTTTAGTGTAATTTGTGGGCTTGTGCCCCTTGGAGGTGTTTTTCCTTCACCATAATCTTCATCAATATAGCACCCCTCGTTGGGACTTTGTCTCGAGAGGTTTGTTCCTTACACATTCGTCTGATCCCCCTTTTGGTAATTGTTAGCGAGGTGACCTCCGCGTGAAACAGGAGTCTATATGACTAATGGAAAGATAAGCACCACTCCTTTTAGATGATATCTATGTGAAATATGGGGCATTTGGTGGACAACTAAGAATCCAACTTTCAGTGTGAAAACTTCCACAATTTCATTAATGAAGACAAAGAAGATCTATGTGTATTCGAGTCCAAAAAGAAAAAGTTAAAAATTGTTGTATACCTAATGCCTCACTAGCAAAGGCAGACGGACAACATGGCGAGTCTCCGTGCTCTTGGTGCTGGATCCGACCCAAAAAAATATATATATATATAGTTGAATTTTTTGGGTCGCAAATCGAAAAATACAATTATTTTATTAATGTCTGCCCATTCTGAAATTTTTTTATTGATTTTCGTCCGAGCTAAAAAAAATTCTGGATCCGCCACTGCTAGTAAGATTGTTTTTCAAGTTTGGTAGTTGAGAGCGATAAACACCACTCCCTTAAGATGAAATCTACGAGAAAATATAGGGTTTTGATAGATAATGAAATCTCTAAATATGAAATGCTTTTTTTTATTCATAAAAGAAAAATCTATATATTCACCGAATTGATTTCTCGAGTATGGTAGTCAAGTAAATTTTGTTTTGTGTTTCTGGAAAGGAGAATCTAATTCATATAACAGACTAGGGATGTTATGTGGGGCGAGCTGTTGGTGTGAGTTGAGCAGGGATTTTCTCATTTGCGCCCCTTAATATTGGCGAGTTTCAAACACGTAAAGCCTTACATTGTATGTGCAAGTTGATTTGAACCCAAATAAAATTTCGAGAAAAAGGAACAAAAGTAGGAGGGAAAAAACTACGCCCTCGTTCCATTATATTTACTACATTTTTCTCTCTTTCTTACTTTCAACCACACATTTTCCGATACATTCTTCTCTTTCTTAATTTTTAGCTACACATTCTTCAAAAAATTACTATTCCAAAAATCATTTCAACAACTGACTTCTCGAGTTTGGTACCTAAAATATATTTTGTTTTATTTTTGCAAGAATTGGACTCCTCAATTAATAAAGCTAAAAGCATCAGTCCCTTAAACTGAAGAGTCATGCTACACAACCCACCTCCCACGACTCACTCGGTGAACCACCACTCACATGGGTGGTGGAGCCCACACACACATGTTTGTGTGGGCTCCACCACCCATGTGAGTGATGGTTCACCGAGTGGGTCGTGGGAGGTTGGTCATTAAGCATAAACCTTTGTGTGGGCTCCACCACCCATGTGAGTGATGGTTCACCGAGTGGGTCGTGGGAGGTTGGTCATTTAGCATAAACCTAGGTATCAGCGGACAATGAAGTCATTGAAAGTTAAATAATTCTTTTGGATTATATATAAAATGAAATTTCATTCAAGAAAAAAATTCTAAAATTTTCGCGATTAAGATAAACAAAAATCTTAGTTGTGGGGGAAAAAAAGTCAATGGAATTAATATTCCCATCTACCCCATGGGAAAGCAGTTTGCAATTAAACATCAAATGTGGAAAATGTAGATGAAAAATATTTTTCTTCTCCTTTTTTTACCCCCTAATCAAACACACCCTAAGCTTCCAATTGATTTCTTGAGCGTTCTAGTCAAGCAAGTTTTGGAAAAAATAAAAATTTAGTCAACAATAATAGAGCAATGAGCCCAACCATTCCATAGAGATAAAACCTAAAGCACAACTTCTAACCACAGACTACTTTGTGCACTTATCCTGCATGAAGCACTTATTTCATATTATATATACACATACAAATATAGCAAACACCTTATTACAACCACCTCCAAATCTTTTTTATGAATTCCAAATTAGCCATGCGTAAAAATGTGATGTTTGTGTTGTTGGTAATTTTTATTTTCTTATCTACGTTGTTGTGTCTATCAATAACTCTATTGACGAATATGCTCTTCTAGCCTTTAAATATCAAATAACTTCTGATCCGAAAAAATATTGGCAAAAAATTAGTCACAAGGAACCTTTTTCTGTAATTGGATTGGTATCACTTGTTGCAGAAGACATAGAAGAGTCAGAAGCATACATCTAGCAGATATGGGCTTGAGAGGTACTGATTATTGTCCAATTTTACTTGTTTTAAAGAAGTAAATAAATGAAAAAAATACAATTTTGGGATATAAATTTTGTCATTTAGAGTAAAACTGGTAAAAGATTCAATTTTATTTGTTAAACACTAAATTGATTTTATTTGTTAATAATTTCATTTATTTAACTGCAGGTACATTTTGGACAATTTTATCTCAAAAATCCCTAGTTTAATGGACCCGAAAAAGCCCAAATTGAGAAAAAAACCTACACACCACTCAGCACCCATTCTCTCTCTGGGTGCGGTCTCTATCTCTATAAAAAAAAAAGAAAAAAACTCCAGCCGTCTTCTGCAGAGCTGCCTCACGACTTCACCTCTCCCTCCTGTCTTCTCTCAACTCCTCTAGCCACAACCGAACCAGCGTCCCTCTTCCCTCAGCCTCCTCTTCCGGTATCATCCTACGTCTGCTCCCAGAACCAGCCGCCAACCTTCTCTTCCACCATAACCAACCAGCCACCAGTTTATAGCCGCAACCTGTTTAGCCCTCAAACAGAACCTACATCCTCTATCTCACGTAACTCACACCAGCTCTATCACTTCAGACAGCAGCCAACTTCTTCTCTTCCAAAATCACAGCCAGCAGGTCTCTCTGTCGGTCTTCTCTCTTAGCAGCCAGCCAGCAGGTATCTCTGTCTGTCTTCTCAGCAGCAGTCTCGCCAGCAGCCTCGCTGCAGCAGTCACGCAGCAACCCGCCAACCTCCGCCTCTCACAGTCCGGCAGTCTGCTCCTCTCAACCGTTCCCAGCTTCTTCATTCACAGCGGACGATCGATTGGAAGTGGAGTTGGTGGTTTTCGGTGATTGGTTCCAATTTTCATATTTTTGCTTACATGTTGAATTGTTTCAATTTCTAGTTTTCATGAATCTGGATTATTGATGTTAGTTGTTTTTATTTATATTTTGGATGATTGTTTTAGTTTAATTCCCGTTTTATTTATTCTTCTAGCCGTTTTAATCATTAGTTTAAATAATTTTAGATTATTGATATTAGTTGATTTTTAGATATTGTTAGTTATTGAATTTTCATTTTCAGACTTGAATTTCGTTTCCTAGAATGGTGATTGTTTGTTGGAACTTTATTTAATTAATTTAATTATGTTCGACTAAGTTTTATTTGAGAGGAGTTATTCTTAGCGTCAATGGGTGAATGTTTTAATTCGTTATGGATGAATTCTTGTGATTGATGATAATTAACGAGTGTTTTAATTTTTCAAATTATTTTACTTCGATTGATGTCGTTGATGTGGTATGTATTGATTATGCACACAACATGCTCGACTAAATGCCGTAAGATAAATTGATTAATTCTCGTATTGATAGCGAAAGAATAATTCCACTCAAATTTCCCTTTCATTGCAATTTAATTATATTCTCTCCCATTTCATTTTAGCACAATTGAAATCATAGTTTAGATTTCGAATTTAGCAAATATTACGATACCAATAAAATCCCTAGAAAGAATGACCCTGGATTATTGTTAGGCTACAACTTGACCTCTTTATACTTGGAGGGTAGATTTAACATCGAGTCAAGTTTTTGGCGCCGTTGCCGAGGATTATTTTGGTGTTAATTGATTTTTGCTGAATTCTTTTTATTTTATTGTTATTTTTTTCTCTCGACTACTATTCTTGATATTGTTCGTTGTTTATGTCTGTTTGGTTTCGAGATAATTCTAAGCGATTAGTAAGATCGGAACCTACTAACCAATTTTTAATTCTTGAAAATCAGCAGGTAGTAATGGCAAATAATGCAGATCCAAATGAGGCGCCAGTCGTTCGAAGTCTTAGAGATTATATTTTTCCAACAATGGCAAGTACTCCATCATGCATTGTAGTTCCTGCAAATGCAGCGGTTTTCAACTTCAAACCAGGAATGATTGATCATCTACCACGCTTCCATGGGATGCCTTCATAGAGTCCATATCACCACATCCAGGAATTCGAAGGGGTTTGTTTTACTTTTCTTGAAAGAAATTGTACTGAGGAAGTCATTCGACTCAAGCTTTTCCCTTTTTCACTAAAGGATAAAGCTAAGTCGTGGCTTAACTCTTTAAGGCCTAGTTCAATTACAAATTGGGCAAATATGCGGAAAGAGTTGATTAAAAAAAAAATTCCACCACAAAGAACCACCGCTATTCAAAGACAAATCATGAATTTTTCCCAAAAGAATAATGAAAATTTTTACACTAGTTGGAAAAGATTCAAAGATTTGTTGTTATCTTGTCCCCATCATGGTTATGAGCAATGGATGTTAACTAAATTTTTTTATGAAGGGCTCAGACCAGAAATGAGACAATTTGTGCAAACCATGAGTAATGGTGATTTCTTTGCAAAAGACCCGAATGAAGTTTTTACATTTTTTGATGATTTAGCTGAAAATGCCCAATCTTGGGATAACATTGATGAGTTTGATAGGGGTGTTGCAATAAAAACTGAATTTCCAAAAATTGCATCTGGAAATGGAATTCATTCACTTAGAGCAGATGATGACATAAATGCCCGATTGGCTGTCATCACTCGAAAACTTGAAAACTTGGAAACTCAAAAAGTGAATGAAGTCAATTCCTCTTCCACTATTTTAGAAAAATGTTCAATTTGTGATGATACACAACATTTAACCTCTGATTGTCCTGCACTTCCCCAACTAAAAGAAATGTATTTTGATCAATCTGTTGCTGTTAATATGATTTCCAAACCTTATTCTAACCCATATTCGAGTACTTATAATCCAGGTTGGAGAAATCATCCAAATTTCAGTTGGAGGAATGATCAAGGAGGAAGCAATAATGTTGGCAACAATGCTGGACCTTCACAACCAACACCTTATATGCCACCGCAGAAGAGAAGTCTGGAAGACCAAATCCAACAATTCATGCAAAGCCAAGCTGCCATCAACAATCAAAACTCTCAGGCCATTAATGACATCCGATCTCAGCTTACAAAGCTGACTACTCAGGCAAGTGCAGCAGAAAAAGGTAAGTTTCCAGCTCAACCAATGCCTAATCCTCAAACTCAATACAATGGGGTCGATGAATCCAATTTAAGACATGTGAAAGCAGTAACTACCTTGAGAAGTGGTAAGCAAATCCAAGTTCCTGAACCTCAAGAGAACTTGGTGGGTAAGCAAGCTAAACCTCCTGTCGATGATACTATATTAAAATCTTTATCTGATGTTCAGGAACCACCTAGGCCAATAGTAGGTGCACCCCCTGCCCCTTTTCCTCAAAGATTACAACCTGGTAATAAGACCAAAAATCAAACAGAAATTAATGAGATTTTTAAGCAAGTTAGGGTAAATATTCCTATGTTAGATGCAATTCAACAAGTCCCTGCCTATGCTAAATTTCTTAAGGATTTGTGTACAGTAAAGAGGAAGTTAGCTGTTAAGAATAAGGCCTTTTTAACTGAACAAGTGAGTTCTATCATACAATGTCAAACTCCTCAAAAATTTAAAGATCCTGGTTCTCCAACCACTACTTGTATGATAGGAACCACTCGTATTGGTCATGCATTGCTAGATTTAGGTTCGAGTGTGAATCTTTTGCCCTTCAGTGTGTATACACAGCTTGGTCTAGGTGAACTTAAGTCCACTCCCATGATTTTACAATTAGTAGATAGATCTATTAAGATTCCTAGAGGGATAATTGAGGATGTTTTGGTTCAAGTTGATAAATTCTACTATCCAGTTGATTTTGTTGTTATTGATGTTCAAAGTACACCTAAAACTTCTCCTCAAATCCCTGTTATTCTTGGTAGACCATGTTTTGCAACTTCAAATGCTTTAATAAATTGTAGGAGTGGTATTTTAAAGTTGACTTCATGGTAACACGAGGAATTGTTTTAGGTCATATAATTTCTGTTAAAGGCATGGAAGTAGATAAGGAAAAAGTAGATTCAATTTCTAGGTTACCTATTCCTTCATCTGTAAAAGATGTTCGATCATTTTTAGGCCATGCAGGTTTTTATAGGAGATTCATAAAAGATTTTAGTATCATAGCAAAACCTTTGACTACACTTTTGATGCATGATACAAAATTTGTTTGGACTAATGAATGCACTGCAGCTTTTGAACATTTAAAAAAGGCACTCACCACTGCACCCATAGTTAGATCACCTAATTGGTCTCTACCTTTTTGAATTAATGTGTGATGCAAGTGATATAGTTGTAGGGGCAGTGCTTGGCCAGAGGAAAGGTAAGGAACCTTATGTAATCTATTATGCTAGCAGAACTTTGAATCAAGCTCAATTGAATTACACAACTACCGAAAAAGAGCTGCTAGCAATAGTTTTTGCACTGGAAAAATTTAGAACTTATCTTATTGGGACTCCTGTTATCATCTTTACTGATCATTCTGCTCTTAAATATTTGTTCACAAAGAAAGATGCTAAACCTAGACTCATTCGATGGATTTTGTTATTGCAGGAATTTGACTGTAGCGACCAAGAATTTTTACGCGATTAATAATTATTTTAATAGAAAATCGTGTCGCTACTATTTCACCCATTTTTATTAAGTTAACGCCACGACGTATTCGTATAGCCAAGTCAAGAAATAATCGAGATCGTTCGATTTTAAATTAAATTCCGAATTTCTAAAAATATCTCCATTTTCTTGATTTAAAGTATATTAAGTCCAAGTACTTAATTCAATGTTATCCCAATATTTATTTATACAAAAATTATTTTTATTATTGAAATTAAGAAAATATATGCAAGCATGAGAGGTTCCATTATATATAATAATTATGAGAATCTTAATTTAATAAATATGGAAAAGTATATGAATGAATTATATACTCCATTATATGTAATCATGAAGAGCATAATATTTGTATAAATATGGAAAAGTATATGAATGAATTATATACTCCATTATATGTAATCATGAAGAGCATAATATTTGTATAAATATGGAAAAGTATATGAATGAATTATAGACTCCATTATATGTAATCATGAAGAGCATAATATTTGTATAAATATGGAAAAGTATATGAATGGTTGATAAGATTCCATTATATGTAATCATGAAGAGCATAATATTTGTATAAATATGGAAAAGTATATGAATGGTTGATAAGACTCCATTATATGTAATCATGAAGAGCATAATATTTGTATAAATATGGAAAAGTATATGAATGGTTGATAAGACTCCATTATATGTAATCATGAAGAGCATAATATTTGTATAAATATGGAAAAGTATATGAATGGTGCTTTACTTTAAGAAAAGGATGTGTTAAAATTAATAGAATTGAATGATTATGTTTACAATATGCCAACTTTATACATCTATTTAAACCCATCTCTTTTACACACAACTCTACACATATACACTTATTTCCAATCTCTTGACAAAATTCACAAGTAAGAGAAATTCAAGGTGGTCAAGAAAGTTTTGGTCCATTTACTACTACACTTCATTTTAATCTTTTAAAAGGTAAGTATATCTTATGTTTTTATGAAAAGTAAGTATGTTTTTATGAAAGGTAAATACACCTTATGTTTTTATGAAAAGTAAGTATGTTTTTATGACAAGTAAGTATATCTTATGTTTTTATGAAAAGTAAGTATGTTTTTATGAAAGGTAAATACACCTTATGTTTTTATGAAAAGTAAGTATGTTTTTATGACAAGTAAGTATATCTTATGTTTTTATGAAAAGTAAGTATGTTTTTATGAAAGGTAAATACACCTTATGTTTTTATGAAAAGTAAGTATGTTTTTATGACAAGTAAGTATATCTTATGTTTTTATGACAAGTAAGCATATCTTATGTTTTTATGAAAAGTAAGTGTGTTTTTATGAAAGGTAAATACACCTTATGTTTTTATGAAAAGTAAGTATATCTTATGTTTTTATGAAAATGTTTGGATCATTGCTATGAAATCAATCTCACAAGATTGTTATGGGTTCCATATGATATGTTTATGATTATGCTAAGGGGACCGGAGTTTAGTAGCGCTACACATAAGAATTCTTGCCATTTAAGTTCGGTAAAATTCTTGTGTCTCCCTATGTTTATGAGTATTTCGATCCTATCCTATGTTATGATGAAAATGATCCATATGCTTTCAAAAGAAAATTTATGCTTGGTATACTTACTGGGATTTTATAAATCTCACTCCACGATATTTACCATTTTCAGATAATTGAAGGTTCGAGGCGGTCAACATGGAAGTGGCAAAAGTGGTTAAGATTGATGAGATAATTATGTTGAACTTTATGTAAGAAAATTATGTTCTATTTTTATTCACAAATAAAATTATGGGATTCTAATTATTCTTTTGAATAATTTTACATTTCTATTTAAGTCTCGATAATATGATATGAGTCACTTTTAGTGGCACTCGAATGGTCGAGAATTCGGGTCGTCACAGTTGGTATCAGAGACAAGAGTTTTAAAAACGATTCTGTAGATTTTTGAAATTTTATTTCTTAAAAAAAAAAAAAAAAAAAAAAAAAAAAACACTATTCACGTGAACAGTAAAACGACGTGCTATTCATGATGAACAGTGAACGAAATCACTATTCAATTAAAAAAAAAAATTTGAATTTTCACATGTCAAGTATGGTTATGATTTTGAAAAGTATGATGAAATTTGATGTGCGAATTTCAAGGACAAAATTCATTTTAAGCAAGGGAGTTTGTAATGTTCTGAAGATTTTATGGAATATAATTAGTTAGTGATATGATGTTTATATTGATGTCTTTGATAAATTTCTAGAAGTTCGGGGACTAAAGGAAAATAAGATTTGACGATAAAATTTTATTTGGGTTAATTAGGCCCAATCTTATGTAAAGATGCGAAATGATTAATAATAATTTTTTTTTTTAAATATTTTAACTCATCACTCTACTATGTCACTCTCCACGTATTGACTCCTCGAACCAGGTATGTTATATGCTTTGCAAGTCATTTACGATTTTATTAAGACATGTTAAGTATGAAATATTCATATGTTATGAATCTTTAAGTGAAATATACATGTTGAGTATGATATGAATTGATAGAAGCCTAAATTTTAATTTATTCATTTTAATGTAGA
Source organism: Ligustrum vulgare (assembly GCA_963555705.1). Taxonomy (NCBI): domain Eukaryota; kingdom Viridiplantae; phylum Streptophyta; class Magnoliopsida; order Lamiales; family Oleaceae; genus Ligustrum; species Ligustrum vulgare. Next base: position 13,329,365 of record OY743190.1, read on the forward strand.
ATCATGAGACATAGAGGATATTGATATGAATTTTGGTTCATATTAAGCTTAGTAAGATTGACTCAATTAGAAATTAAGTTGGGTTGTAACTTTGGCCCAAAATATATGGAATAATATATTAAACAAAAAAATTGATAATGAATTGTACAATAATTTATCCCTTTATCACTACCTTTGTGTAAAAACAAGGGAAAAACTGTGGATGGTTATTAGTACTTCCTCTTCAAGTTTCAATTTTCGGTTCAATAATTTATCCCTTTATCACTACCTTTGCTTAAAAGCAAGGAAAAACTGTGGATGATTATTGGTACCACTCTTCAAGTTTCAATTTTCGGTTCAATAATTTATCCCTTTATCACTACCTTTGCTTAAAAGCAAGGAAAAACTGTGGATGATTATTGGTACCACTCTTCAAGTTTCAATTTTGAAAAAAAAAAAAAAAAATATGATTTACGAATGATTTTCAAAATAATCTTTGTCGTCAAGTTTAGAAATGATGAGCTCTAAATGGACTTTGCATAATTGATTTTAGACATGGCACTAAGTATGAGAAGTCAACAGAAAGGACTAGATAATATTTTCGAATTATTCATCGTTTAGATTAAACGAGAAATAGAAAGTCAGTTTTATGAAGTTATGATGAGATGTTGAGATTATAAGTGATATGATTTTATTGAGATTTTTATGAGAAGAATTATGAAGTTGGAGATTTAAAGTTTAGGCTCTTAATTATTGAGAAATAAGGACTTGATATGGTGATATTAGAAATTATGATTTGAAATTTCTATGTTGAGGAATTATGAATTGATTTTCTGGAATATTTATGATGATATTGAAGTTTGATGAAATTGTGATCAAATGTACAATTAGTTATTATTGTGAGTTATGAAGTATGCTTACGATTTGGATAAGTCCAGATTTCAAAGGAAAACTCTGCCTAGAATTTTATCGTTTGGAGTTAAGAGCATAGTATGGTATGCAATCACTAAGAGAATTGAAGTTAGACATACAAGTTCATTTACATCACAAACGAGATTTAGTAGATGATAACAGAGATATTATTATTTTCTCATAAGGAGAACACACAAGAGTCACCCTAGAAAGGAAATACATGAAAACACGCAAAAGCAAAAGAAAGCAACATGGGAAATTCCTCAAATTGAGAGATGTGTTTCCGGAGTAGCCGTATCCTACCACCTCTGACCTTTTGAGGAAATAAAGAAACCTTCAAAAAGGTGTGTTTCGAGAGTAAGAATACTCCGTAATCTACCACCTGGAACCTTTGAGGTACACACAAGATTTAAACATTAAGGAAAATCCTAGGAAATTAGAGGGGTGTCTCGAGAGTAAGAATACTCCGTACTCTACCCCCACCTATTCTAAGATTCATAAAGTTAAGTTTACATTAACCGGCCTCCATTTTCGCTTGATTCCCCTTCCTTGCGACCAATCTATCTTAACCCCTGCTGGATCTTGTATTGAGATATATGACTGCAGCTTATCCAGTAGTTCATCAATAGTAGGAGCAGAAATAAGGAGTCTTCTGGAAAATGGAGAGATGAATCCCTGTTCCACAGCATAATCAAGAAAGGTTAACAAGCCATCAAAAAAATTGTTAACATTCAGAAGCCCAATAGGCTTAGTATGGAGATCTAGTTGAGCCCACGAGGTAATGTTAAAGATTTCTTCTAAGGTACCAAAACCTCCGGGCAGGGCTATAAAGGCATCAGAACCATATAGCATACAAGTTATGCGTTCATGGATGGATAAGGTTTGAACTTCATGCCCTCGTGTTTTTCCTGCAACATCTACCAAAGGGACAGGTATGACACCGATTACTTTTGATTTCTCTGCAAGAGCAGATTGGGAAACACAACCCATTAGACCACTGCTACCACCCCCATACACAAGAGTGATACCTTTTTCCCCCAGTTTCTTTCCAAGATCTACGGCCGCTTCTAGATAACTGAAGCCTTTCCCCACTTTTGATCCACAAAATACACAAATAGTTTTGATCTGTCGAAGTTTTGGTGCTTCCATCTTTGATAGTATAGAAGAGAAAACTTACGAAGAAGATGTGATTTTGGGATGCCTGAACTATGAAATATGTTTGGCTATTTAAAGCCGGAAAAACTTACTGTTTTTCATTGATTCTGAAAAAGTAAAGATTTACTTTTGACAAAATCGGCCAACTTTTGACTGTTTTACCAAAGATATCACCTTTCGGTGATTTATTTCCAGCTTTATCAAACCTCGAGAAAGGAAAATATATTTATTTCCAGCTTTATCAAAACTCGAGAAAGGAAAATATATTTTATTTCCAAAACGCGTGAAAGAAAACAGCAAAATATTTTAAATGTGTATCAAGAGATTTACCTTATATCATTGATGAACTGCCAGAAGCCTCATTTTGTAAAACAGACTAGCAAACAGGATCTTTTGCTATTATATTTTGGAGACTATAACGATTTTTGTCCCCGTTAAACTGAGCGTATAAGGAGAAAAGTTCACGTTGCACATAACCACTTGGGTGCGTCTCAAGAGTCAGTCGAATATCATCCAAAGACTCCTTACTCAGTCCACCCTTTATGAATTTGATTTTATCATCCCGATTAGTAGAAGAATATCCTACTGTTTTGCAACGAGTATCACAGTTCCAACGAGCACATTTGTAGCAACCATTCAGCCTTTTTGCTCTTCGTTTCTTTGCGAAGGTGCTTTTGCCTAAACCAGGCATGTGCTTTGGAAATGTCATAGGTAATTCACCAGATAGTCGAACCTTTGCTTCGATCAACCAGCGAACATCTTCTGAAACACCATGAGCCATCAGCAACCTCAATCTTTCGAGTCTTATTCGATAAATTTTCCTCAGATCATTCATTGGAAGACTGGAATAATACTTGCGAATGTTTGTAAGAATGATATCCATGTTTTGATGGATCTAACCTCTTCCCAGCATGAACTATTTAAAAGCATTAAGGATCGGAGGAAATCCGCGTGATATTGATTCCAGCAAGAAAGCGCGGAATAGAATAATGGAAAAGAGGGAACAAGAGTTATGCGCCGTTTACTTTCTTGATAAAAGGAAGATTTGATGATGACGGGATTTGAGATATGGAATATTTTCTTGGATTTTGGGTACTGATATTTTGATATAATAATCAAGGTATAGAAATAATACGGGAATACGTGAAAGTGAAATAAGGACTGTATTGAATCAGGATTAATAAGTTTGTGCAAGTGAAAGGAATACCTTACGGGAAATGTTATGATATTTGAGTTAAGAATTTTAATTATTTGGGAGATATTTGTTTATTGAATTTTGCAGAAATTTTGGGTTACAAATATTGGAAAGATAAACTGATGATTATGTTGATATGTGAATAACATGTTTGGGTATATTACATAGAGAATATTCAGGTAATCGTTTTAATTATTTTGGGATATTTGGTGATAAGAAGAAATGACAAATTATTATGGTATGATATGTTAGTAAAGATTTATTGAAATTTTAGAGATATTAATACGAATATTTGAGGTTACATGATACGATGATAAGTGACAGGTTACATGAGTACTACAAGATATGATGAAATATCACATACGATTGGGAATTTTCATTTTGATTCAGAAGAATTTATGAGTAGACATATGTCTACTATTGATAGAAAAGTTCATGTCTTAAGAAAACAAATTGATGCATTTAGTCAAAGTCCAGTGGGTTAAATATGGTTGGGTTAAATATGGTAGCGATGATGCTACATAAGAAGAAGAAGAAGAGATTCTGATTAAGTGTTCAGAAATCATAAGATCAAGTAAGTTTAATTTCGAGGACGAAATTATTTTAAGGGGGTAAGTTTGTAGCGACCAAGAATTTTTACGCGATTAATAATTATTTTAATAGAAAATCGTGTCGCTACTATTTCACCCATTTTTATTAAGTTAACGCCACGACGTATTCGTATAGCCAAGTCAAGAAATAATCGAGATCGTTCGATTTTAAATTAAATTCCGAATTTCTAAAAATATCTCCATTTTCTTGATTTAAAGTATATTAAGTCCAAGTACTTAATTCAATGTTATCCCAATATTTATTTATACAAAAATTATTTTTATTATTGAAATTAAGAAAATATATGCAAGCATGAGAGGTTCCATTATATATAATAATTATGAGAATCTTAATTTAATAAATATGGAAAAGTATATGAATGAATTATATACTCCATTATATGTAATCATGAAGAGCATAATATTTGTATAAATATGGAAAAGTATATGAATGAATTATATACTCCATTATATGTAATCATGAAGAGCATAATATTTGTATAAATATGGAAAAGTATATGAATGAATTATAGACTCCATTATATGTAATCATGAAGAGCATAATATTTGTATAAATATGGAAAAGTATATGAATGGTTGATAAGATTCCATTATATGTAATCATGAAGAGCATAATATTTGTATAAATATGGAAAAGTATATGAATGGTTGATAAGACTCCATTATATGTAATCATGAAGAGCATAATATTTGTATAAATATGGAAAAGTATATGAATGGTTGATAAGACTCCATTATATGTAATCATGAAGAGCATAATATTTGTATAAATATGGAAAAGTATATGAATGGTGCTTTACTTTAAGAAAAGGATGTGTTAAAATTAATAGAATTGAATGATTATGTTTACAATATGCCAACTTTATACATCTATTTAAACCCATCTCTTTTACACACAACTCTACACATATACACTTATTTCCAATCTCTTGACAAAATTCACAAGTAAGAGAAATTCAAGGTGGTCAAGAAAGTTTTGGTCCATTTACTACTACACTTCATTTTAATCTTTTAAAAGGTAAGTATATCTTATGTTTTTATGAAAAGTAAGTATGTTTTTATGAAAGGTAAATACACCTTATGTTTTTATGAAAAGTAAGTATGTTTTTATGACAAGTAAGTATATCTTATGTTTTTATGAAAAGTAAGTATGTTTTTATGAAAGGTAAATACACCTTATGTTTTTATGAAAAGTAAGTATGTTTTTATGACAAGTAAGTATATCTTATGTTTTTATGAAAAGTAAGTATGTTTTTATGAAAGGTAAATACACCTTATGTTTTTATGAAAAGTAAGTATGTTTTTATGACAAGTAAGTATATCTTATGTTTTTATGACAAGTAAGTATATCTTATGTTTTTATGAAAAGTAAGTGTGTTTTTATGAAAGGTAAATACACCTTATGTTTTTATGAAAAGTAAGTATATCTTATGTTTTTATGAAAATGTTTGGATCATTGCTATGAAATCAATCTCACAAGATTGTTATGGGTTCCATATGATATGTTTATGATTATGCTAAGGGGACCGGAGTTTAGTAGCGCTACACATAAGAATTCTTGCCATTTAAGTTCGGTAAAATTCTTGTGTCTCCCTATGTTTATGAGTATTTCGATCCTATCCTATGTTACGATGAAAATGATCCATATGCTTTCAAAAGAAAATTTATGCTTGGTATACTTACTGGGATTTTATAAATCTCACTCCACGATATTTACCATTTTCAGATAATTGAAGGTTCGAGGCGGTCAACATGGAAGTGGCAAAAGTGGTTAAGATTGATGAGATAATTATGTTGAACTTTATGTAAGAAAATTATGTTCTATTTTTATTCACAAATAAAATTATGGGATTCTAATTATTCTTTTGAATAATTTTACATTTCTATTTAAGTCTCGATAATATGATATGAGTCACTTTTAGTGGCACTCGAATGGTCGAGAATTCGGGTCGTCACATTGACATCACAATTAAGGATAAAAAAAGGGGTGGAAGATGTTGTCGCTGATCATTTATCCAGATTAAATTCTGAAAATTCAAAAGTTTCTCACCCTTTAAATGATTCATTCCCCGATGAACAGTTATTTAGCTTGAACATTGTTCCATGGTTCGCTGACTTGGTTAATTATCTTGTTACAGGTCATATGTCTTCAAATTGGAGTGTCCAAGACAAAATGAGGATGAAAGCTATTGCAAGGAACTTCTTCTACGATGATCCATACTTATTCAAATATTGTGCTGATCAGATCATCCGAAGATGTGTTCCTGATGACGAGGTACAACAAGTTCTTACTTTCTATCATTCTCATGCTTGCGGAGGCCATTTCTCTTCGCAGAAAACAGCTGCTAAGGTACTTCAATGTGGTTTTTATTGGCCTAGTTTATTTAAGGATGCCCATACATTTTGTAAAAATTGTGAAGCATGTCAGAAACTTGGTAGTCTCAGCCATAGGAATATGATGCCATTAGCACCAATCCTTGTTCTTGAAATTTTTGATTGTTGGGGATTAGACTTTATGGGTCCTTTTCCCCCTTCTTTTAGATATCTATATATATTGGTTGCTGTTGATTATGTGTCAAAATGGGTAGAGGCTATTCCATGTAGAACAAATGACCATAAAGTTGTGCTCAAATTTTTGAAAGAACATATTTTTTCTAGGTTTGGTATGCCTAAGGCCATAATTAGCGATGGAGGAACACATTTTTGTAATAAACCTTTTGAAACTCTGTTAAAGAAATATGGCATTAGGCATAAGATTTCCACTCCCTATCACCCTCAAACTAATGGTCAAACTGAATTAGCCAACCGAGAAATTAAAGGCATTTTGACGAAAACAGTTAATCCAAATAGAAAAGATTGGGCTATAAAATTGGATGATGCTTTATGGGCATATAGGACTGCTTTTAAAATTGTTCTTTGAATGTCTCCATATAGAATTGTATTTGGAAAACCTTGCCATTTGCCGGTTGAAATCGAACATAAAGCTTATTGGGCAATCAAAACACTCAACTTTGACTTAGATCAAGTTGGTGAATTTAGGAAACTGAAATTGAATGAGTTAGATGAATTGCGTTTGGAAGCATATGAGAATGCAAAAATTTCAAAAGAGAAAATGAAAGTTTTTCATGATAAGAAAATTTTTAGAAAATCATTTTTTCCTTCTCAAAAAGTATTGCTATATGACTCTAAGCTTCATTTGTTTCCTGGTAAGTTGAGAACTAAATGGATTGGTCCTTACATTGTGCAAACTGTTTACCCTTATGGAGCAGTTGAAATCTTGGATCCAAAAACTGGTACTGTTTTTAAAGTTAATGGACAACGTCTGAAACCATTTTTGAATAATTTTTCTGCTGATATTAATGAACTACCTCTGCTGGACCCTGCTTCCAGCTGCTGATTTTCTTGGAACTAAATTTTATTATTATGTATATATTTTCTTTTCTTTTTGCAGTTTTATTCTTTTCTTCATTTTTTAGTTTTTCATTCTTGAATAATTGCTCATGTGCATAAGCCTCCTCTCAGGTACACTCTTCTCCTTTAGCTTGGTTTCATTTTGAGTCGTGTTTATTATTCACCGTTCATTTTTCTTCTCTTTGAGTCATTGAGGACAATGTCTGATTTTAGTTGGGGGGAGAGTGACTCAAATGTACTTGTTTTGCATAAATTCTTTTGTGATAGTTGAGATGTACTTGTTTTGCATAAATTCTTTTGTGATAGTTGAGCATTAAAATTGAGTACATCTTGAGTCTTGAGTTATATCTTTGTTATTCTGTAAAGACCTCCCTCCTAAAAAAAAAAATTTTATGCACGAATTTAAGCCTTGTGGTAAGATGGATAGTCAACACATACAACTAGAGCTCTCTCAAGTTTAAGTAATTTTAATTGTTCATCATGAGAGTTGAGTGATTGGTGGTTTTCTTATATTGCCCTTGTTTGATATTGCTACTTCCATTTGGCATCATTACACGGATTGTGGATTGTTGGTGGTTTACACTTGAGAAACGATGAAGGTCAATGTCAAATAAAAATTTGATCCTTTGAAGCTAATATTATCATATTCTCTTCCCATCACAAATCCCTTCATATCCACAAAATTCATTCATAGCCACAAAGCCCTTTCATTTATTTCACATTAAAAATGAAATTACATCCAGACATTGCTTCCATAAATACATAACCTTGTTTCTACTTTCAAGTATAAGTGAGGATAATTATTTTTGCTCCATATTTGAAGAAAAAATGTTCAGTGCATAAAAAGAAAGAAAAGTGGAGTTAGAAATTACTTGACAGTCATTGAGACTAGAGGAAAATGTTGAAAAATTATTTGAGAGGATCTCAATTTGAAAAAAAAAAAAAAAAGGGACACGTATTGAAGAGAAAGTAAAGGTTGTAAAGAAGAAAGTAAGCTTGAAGTGTGATTAAAAGTGAAAATTATTATCCTTGCTTATATTTTGAAAGTCCTCGATTTCTACCAACTTCTTTTATTTCCTTATCCTATCGAAAAAAAAATGCTACCATTGCGTCGTATACTTCCATTTGGAATTTCTTGTTCTATTATTATCACTGAAATATGCAAACCTCTTCTTCCATCACTCATTATCAATTCTCTTGAGAACCCCATCATTACCTTTACGTTGACATTGACATTTTGATCTTAAGTTGGCTTGTGGTAAGAATGGTTGAGTCCCAATGGTTGTGAGCTTTTCATGAGGTCAATATTTGCATTGCTGTCATCCACATATATATGGCTTTTGTTTTCTTTTGGAATGCTTGAGTGATTCTTTGAAAAACTCCATGAGTGACCCTCTAACCAGTTCAAAAACAAAATACACATAACCGTGAGTATATGGAGTTTATACTTGGCTTAAGTGAATACTCGACACTGTATGTGTTGGGGTTAGTGGTTTGATGGATCGGCTTAAAACACACACACACAAAACTTTGGGAATGTTTTTTATGGATTAATTTAGATATAATGCTTGATCTCTTGATTTTGCGAAGTTGTTGTGCTCGACTATCTACACTCATTCTTGACTTTACAATCGAAGTTTTTCATTGAGCTAATCATGTTTTTTTAATTCGCTTGAATTTCTACAGACTAGCAAACAGCTAGTTGGGGAGTGTGATTATTGTCCAATTTTACTTGTTTTAAAGAAGTAAATAAATGAAAAAAATACAATTTTAGGATATAAATTTTGTCATTTAGAGTAAAACTGGTAAAAGATTCAATTTTATTTGTTAAACTCTAAATTGATTTTATTTGTTAATAATTTCATTTATTTAACTGCAGGTACATTTTGGACAATTTTATCTCAAAAATCCCTAGTTTAATGGACCCGAAAAAGCCCAAATTGAGAAAAAAACCTACACACCACTCAGCACCCATTCTCTCTCTGGCTGCGGTCTCTATCTCTATAAAAAAAAAAAAGAAAAAAACTCCAGCCGTCTTCTGCAGAGCTGCCTCACAACTTCACCTCTCCCTCCTGTCTTCTCTCAACTCCTCTAGCCACAACCGAACCAGCGTACCTCTTCCCTCAGCCTCCTCTTCCGGTATCATCCTACGTCTGCTCCCAGAACCAGCGGCCAACCTTCTCTTCCACCATAACCAACCAGCCACCAGTTTATAGCCGCAACTTGTTCAGCCCTCAAACAGAACCTACATCCTCTATCTCACGTAACTCACACCAGCTCTATCACTTCAGACAGCAGCCAACTTCTTCTCTTCCACAATCACAGCCAGCAGGTCTCTCTGTCGGTCTTCTCTCTCAGCAGCCAGCCAGCAGGTCTCTCTGTCTGTCTTCTCAGCAGCAGTCTCGCCAGCAGCCTCGCTCCAGCAGTCACGCAGCAACACGCCAACCTCCGCCTCTCACAGTCCGGCAGTATGCTCCTCTCAACCGTTCCTAGCTTCTTCATTCACAGCGGACGATCGATTGGAAGTGGAGTTGGTGGTTTTCGGTGATTGGTTCCAATTTTCATATTTTTGCTTACATGTTGAATTGTTTCAATTTCTAGTTTTCATGAATCTGGATTATTGATGTTAGTTGTTTTTATTTATATTTTGGATGATTGTTTTAGTTTAATTCCCGTTTTATTTATTCTTCTAGCCGTTTTAATCATTAGTTTAAATAATTTTAGATTATTGATATTAGTTGATTTTTAGATATTGTTAGTTATTGAATTTTCATTTTCAGACTTGAATTTCGTTTCCTAGAATGGTGATTGTTTGTTTGAACTTTATTTCATTAATTTAATTATGTTCGGCTAAGTTTTATTTGAGAGGAGTTATTCTTAGCGTCAATGGGTGAATGTTTTAATTCGTTATGGATGAATTCTTGTGATTGATGATAATTAACGAGTGTTTTAATTTTTCAAATTATTTTACTTCGATTGATGTCGTTGATGTGGTATGTATTGATTATGCACACAACATGCTCGACTAAATTCAGTAAAATAAATTGATTAATTCTCGTATTAATATTTCCAAGTTTTATCGATCTCAAGAAATTCATGCTAAATCCCTCTGCAAAACCCAATTGATAGCGAAAGAATAATTCCACTCAAATTTCCCTTTCATTGCAATTTAATTATATTCTCTCCAATTTCATTTTAGCACAATTGAAATCATAGTTTTGATTTCGAATTTAGCAAATATTACGATACCAATAAAATCCCTAGGAAGAATGACCCTGGATTATTGCTAGGCTACAACTTGACCCCTTTATACTTGGAGGGTAGATTTAACATCGAGTCAGGTACTATTGCAAAAGAGATCCGTGAACTCTCTTTCTTGAGATCCTTGATTATTAGCAACAACAATTTCCACTGATTTATCCCTAATGAAGTGGGGAGTTTCAGCCAACTTCGAGAAATAGAGATGCAGTAAAATGAGTTAAGCGGTTTCATTCCATCAAGTTTTGGATTTCTTGAAAATCTACAGTTTTTAGATCTCTCCAATAACAAACTCCATGGAGATATTCCTAATAAGATTTTCAACATCTCTTCTTTGATAGAAATTGGTTTAGGTAACAATTATCTCTCTGGGAGTCTTCCAAGGAATGTCTGCAACAATCTTCCATATTTAGAGAAGCTTGGAATTTCATGGAATGAAATAAGTGCAGCATTCCTCCAATCTTGGGAACATGCATGAATCTTGAACTACTTTCTCTATCGTACAATAATTTTGCTGGAAGCATTCCAATGGAAATCGGTAACTTGTCAAAGCTTCAAATTCTCTATCTAGGAGTAAATAATCTTGCAAGTATGTTTAAAGCTAGTTCATATACATGCATCTTCTAAAACAATAGATATGTTTTTCGAAAATTGTGAAATTTCTGCATGCATAGTTATCTGAATGTTGCTTCCCATGGCCGAATATGTCCTTGTACATAGCTATACTAAATTTTAAGTATGAACTCATAACTAAGAACACATACTTTAACAAAAAAAAAAATAAACAAATAAAAACCACAAACAAACTTGAAGCCCGAATCAGCAACATGATTAGTTGTTTGCTAACTTGTTTTAATTGCAACGACCATGATGAACTTACATAGATGTAACAATCTTAGAAGAAGTAAAATAGTATAAGAAATATGAAAATACCTTATTATGCCTCGGCATAGCCAAGGGACTTGTAGGCTCTTAAACGTTGACCTTGTCGCTTTATCATACCTCGTACCTTTTAGAACCTTGATGTACAAAATTAAAGATGTAATAATAATAATAATAATAATAATAATAATAATAATAATAATAATAATAATAATAATAATAATAATAATAAAAAATGCAATATTCAATATGAATTGATGGACTACATATTAACAATATTTAATAGCTCCATCCATGTCAATTGCTGCTTTAATTTGTTCTTATAAATTAATTTTGGTAAATGTCAACATAGTAATTGTTAAGGGGATACTATGTGCATGTGCTAGTGTGTTTCTGAGTCTCTGGGATTTTGTGATTATCAAGGCATGTTTTGCAGGAGACATGCCTTCGACCATCTTCAATATCTCTTCTCTGCTAGAAATATCGGCCAGTGTTAACAAAATTTCTGGAAAGTTTCCTACAGATCCATTCAACCGACCTACCAAGCTTGAGTTCTTAGAACTTGGTGACAACAAATTTCATGGAGAGATACTTTCAAGTCTATTGCAGTGTCATGCACTTCTAACTCTTAACATCTCTAGAAATGAATTTACAGGAAGTATTCCAAATGAAGTTGGAACCTTATCCGCACTTCAAGTGTTAGATTTGAGTTACAATAACTTCATAGGTAATACATTATTGACTTCACATTCAATGGTACTTCTTTTATCTCATTGAATTTACTTCATGTTAATTTAACACTTGATATTTCAAAATCTATATATATAAATTGGTTGAGTGCAGAAAACATTCCCAATGAAATTGGGAACCTCGCTGCACTTGTATATTTGCATTTGGGTGGAAATGGCTTCAATGGTATGTAGCTAGCTAGATCTCGTGAACTTATTTTATACATTAAATCCATTTCAATTTGTTATTTAAAATTTTTTCAAGTTGTCACAGAGTTTTCTCAAATATTTTTAGTGTCCACTTAACTTTCAAAGTTCTCCGAAATGTGTCACTAAGTTTACCAAATGTTGTTTCACTCATCACTACATCACTCACACTTTTAAAACTTAACGAACTTGAAGAACATAGCAAAATATTATCAAGTTCATCATTATGTCGACCATGTCATTTAGTCCCTTGAGCTTTAAAATAGTGAATGAAGGAGCGAGGAATATGATAACGTTTTTATAAAGTTCAATGAAACTGAGAAAATTTTGGGAAAGTTCAGTGACAACTTAAAGAACCATTGAAATGTTTTTGAGAAATTTCATTGGCAATATTTGAGATATTTAACTCATATTTTATTTACTTTTCATTAATAATGGGATTCAGTTTTTTTAGTTGTACAATATTTTTAGTTGAAGGACGTCTAATACAATTTCTGTTGATAGGTGACCACGATTTTAATGTGACGACGTCAGCCGAAAACTTCTATCCAGACTGGTTATGATGACCCGACCCGATGTCCGACCTGACATCATCTGGTCGGATACTATTACAATGAACTATGGAGATTACAGGCAAATTACCCAACCTAATTCCGATGTGGTCCAGTGAGGTCGGTTACTTACGATGATTCCGATGTGGCCCAGTGAGGTCGGTTACTTACAATGATTCCGATGTGGCCCAGTGAGGTCGGTTACTTACGATGATTCCGATGTGGTCCAGTAAGGTCGGTTACTGCTCAGTCAGAACAAGACTAACTACCTTCTTACATGCTAGTTAAGACGGTTATTGAGACATATAGGTAGTTAGGTTAAGTAAAAGTCAACTACTTTGTACTATGTAAGAACTCAAATAGTTCAGTTATGTACTTATGTCAGATAGTCAGGTATTGTAATAAGTCAGCTCACCCCATTCTCCCTATAAATATAGGAGAGGGTAGCTCACAAAGGGAGAACTTTTGGCTATTCAAAGCCAATACTATATTTATACAAGAAATCATACGTGGAGTCCAGGTCATTCACACGATCTGGGATCCACCTCTTACAAACCAGCTTTATTACCTAAGTGGAGTCCAGGTCATCCATTACGACCTAAGGTCCACCTCTTTCACATATAATTTTCGATTACGTAACTAACATCCACTAAATTCTTGCTGACTTGGAATATTTCATATTTCAACCGTCAACAATTGGCGCTAGAAGGAGCCCCCCCCCCCCCCCCCCTTTGTGATAGAATAGCAGTCCACTACACCAGCTCATTCAAATACTGTGCAATCTCTCTCTTTAGATAATAACATGGATGAACTAGGTTCAGGAAACAACCATGGAAAGAAAACGGAGGCACAGGGGGATACAAGGATGGAGGTCGACCCGGAAGTCAGGCCTCACCAAGATTCCCAGATGGTTGAGGTAATGCATCAATTGTGGAATTTGACACAAGCTGTAGAAAAGATGCAGCAGCAACCACCGGGAAACACTCAGGCCCCTTATGCTATTCCGGTGCCTCCTCATCACCCCCCGATAACCAACGAGTCCGACGAAAACTTAACTATGTGCCCGACCGGTCTGAAAGTTCTATTGGAGAGAGCAATTCCTGTTCTCCACGTAGGGGATCACCGAAAAGGACAAACAGCGTGTTCAGCAGATTAGGCCCGGATCACACAGCTCCCGCAAGAGAGGGCCAAACACCGGGGATAAACAGAAAACTTGCAACTTCGTACTCGGAAAGATCCGCACGAAGTCCATATAATGAGCCCGCACGGACTCGGGGTAGGAACTTCAAAGATCCTAACAAAGACGCACCCACTTTGAATCTCGATGATCCGTCCTATGATGAAAGAAGAAACAGGGAAGAACTCAACGTGTTGAGGAAACAACTTAGTGATCTAGAGGGTTGTTGTGTTTGAAATCGCAAGTGTACGATATCGTAATCAAGTAATAAAGTGGACCTTAGAGTCCGGATTATCGTTCCCACGAGGACTGCTATTAATTACCGAAATATTTCAGTTCTTAACTTTATTTGAACAAAGGAAAATCGTTTGAAGAATAAAAATCTAGAATTAAGAAATGGAACTAATGAATTAAAAAGAATTGTTAAATTGTTTTGTTTTCAAATAAGATTGTAAAGTAGTTGGGATTCACGAATTCACCAAGCTAATTAAATCAATTCCAATTCCAGTTTTATTTCCTATTTGTGTGTTCGGTCGAATTCACTAATTTAAATTGAGATTCGTCTCTCGAGTTTAAATAAATCCTACCTAAATAAGTCAACCTTGACCTCTACAGCGGGTCCGAATATTCCTTAACTAGATGCATTACACACAAGAATTCACACACGACCGCAATAATTACAAGAGTATATCTCTATCTCTCGTTCAATTACCAGATTTATTACCTAGATCTATGTTATTAACTCACCTCTCGGATTATGGAAATAACACATGAAATCATGAATAAGTGGCCAGTTCATTCACGCATTAAACGCAATAATAAATCAACACATGCATTAAAGCGTTAAAACAAGGAATATGGCATTAAAATAATTAACTAGGCTACATCGTTCATCCCAACGTTAGAATTTAGTTACACATCATCATGAAATAACAAAAACAGTAAAAATAAACGTTCATTGAAAAACAATATAAAGAATGGAAAGATTGCACCAATTATCAATTCTTCAATTGTTTTCAATTCACGCCCCTCTGCTATGCTTGATTCTCCAAGAATTTGATGTTGAATTCTCTATTGTGGCTCGTTCTATGGAGAGGAAAATGTCCGATTTTCGTGCAAAGAGGTTGTATATATAGGTTTTGGAGAAAACCTAGGTCAAAAAGCCCAATGCCTGTCAAAAATCGCGAGAAAAATCTGATCTGCGGCCCAGTCGGACAATCGCGCGATCGCGTGGTAGAACCTCTGGTGATCGCGTGGTAGACGTTAAAAAATCTCGGGTTAAGAATTTGCACCAAATCATGATCGCGTGGAACGTATCTAGCGATCGCGACTTCCTCTTTTCTCGGCTGTACAATTTAGTCCCTGACTTTTAATTGCACCTTCAATCCTCAACTTTCAATTGTTGCAATTTAGTCCCCAAACTTTATCCTCTTCTTGATTTGCCCATTTTAGCTCTCGTATCCTTCAATTCGTTCCTCCAACCTTTGATTTAGTCACTTTGGCACCAAGCATGTTTCCCGGTTGTAGTCACAAACTCCTCACTTGTCCAATTTAGCTCCAATTAACTTCCAATCATGTCATTTTTCCATTAATTGCTTCATTCTTCTTCAATTGGGACATTTTCTGAAAAGTAAACAAATAAACATAAATTAAATAGCAAATATTCCAAAACGAAAATAATTACACCTAATTTAGACATACAAATAAGCGTATAAAATACACTTATCAAATACCCCCAAACTAGAACTATTGTTCGTCCTCGAACAATGTAAACTAAACTACAAAAATCAAAGAAATAAGAGAACAAATATTTTTTTTTGTGTCAACATGTTTACCATATGCCTCTACAGTCCAAACCAATTTAAGCTTCAGCAAGCGTCATGAACAACAATGCAAAATATTTTCTAGTTATATCCTGCCAGAGTTTCAAGTGTGTGTGTGAATAGCCAATGTCAAAGGCATACTTATGCAAAAGATATACTCAACACTGTGTGGCTCATTATGCATAATCCAGCCCGAATCCCATGTGGTCAATCTATGATTTCTAATAAAATTCCTTTCAACGCTCATGGATGATCACCACTTTCTGCTTTTTCTCTCGCATCCCAGGTTTTTATCTATGTGGGTTCTAAAAATATTCTTAGCTTTTTCCACACAAAGCAGTCAAAATCAGAAATATGCATGCACAACTAATCAAAAGAAAGCAGTCCCCAATTCTACAACCTCAACCACCACAGTTCAGTCAACAAAGATTATACCATGCAATATTATTTTTTTTATGGACGACTTTTTCTTTTAATTGTCCCTGTCTTTTACCATCTTTGTGCAGAACTTTTCATACGGGCTTTCTATATGACCCCTGTAGCGGGCTTTCATATCGACAACTCCCAAACCAATTGGCTTTAGGGTACTAGGTTCAAAGAACCCCTCAGACGTACTTGCTCGAGTCATAAAGGCTTAAATAGAAAAGTTAAAGATGTTATAATATCTATGTGTAAGTCCACTCTCCGTACTTGCTTTCTAATTGACCCATGTAGCGAGCTTTAGGTCAATGACTCCCAAGCCAGTTGGCTTTAGGGCACCGGGTTTGAAGGACCCCTCGGACTTACTTACTCGAGTCAAAAAGGCATTTGAGGAGTAGAATAAGACCTTCAGCATTTTTCTGTTTTTATACTGGAAATGGTTTATACTAGTTGACCAAACTGCAATGACTAAAGTGCAAAACCAAGAACCACAGACCTCCAACCCGTCAATACATACAAATTCCAACAATTTTACCCCCAAACTTGCATTTGAGCATGATTGGTTCTAATTTAGAGGTGGGATAACTTATGATCTAAGTTCAGGGATTTTTAAGTCATTCCTAAGTTCAAATTGCATAAATTTTCCTCACATGTATTAAACAAAATCCCTTACACAAGCAATTATCCAACACTGGCTATGTGCGCAATAAATATGAATCTAGCAAAACATAACTAGTTCAAAAATAAGTTCATGCTTTCATGTTGTCCAATTTTCAAACCTAAGCACAAATTGATTCATACTATATCCTAGGCAATAAACATGTCAACAAATTTTTCAATTTTTTTTTTTTATTATTATTATTTTTTTTTAAATCCCAATAAAATCGAATGAATATAAAATGAATGAAAAATGCAATGAATTTTCACCCCCAAACTTGAAATGAACATTGTCCTCAATGTTTGTAAAAAAAAAACTCAATAATGTAAAACAAGACAAAGAAAAGAGAACGAGAACTTCCCAAGTGCAGAGGATGTATTTCTTTGAAGCTCCCTGTTGCATTGCATTGGATGAATCGACCCTTTGTTTGTATTGTTGAAATTTGGTTGGGGTGTTTTGATTGGTGTTTTCCTAGCAAATAAGAGATAAGTAACATTAGAAGTCATAAACACCAATAAGAAATAATAGAAGTTCACTACCACACCCCAAATCTAAAGTTAAAGAAAAATTTTGAATTTTCAAAATTGGTCGACCACACACATTCAAGCCTTGACATCGTCTAGAAAAACATAAATTTTCCTGAGCCATCTTTTGATACGTTAAATTTCACAGCATGATCGACAATATATTAAAAATTCAGCTCATTTGGAGTTCAATATGGTCATGAAAAATTATGGAGAAGTGGGTGACGTGAACTGAATTTCTGGTGCAATGGCCTGCAGTGGCCTTGCAATGGGGCTGCCTTGATGCAATGTTGGTTTTCATGATTTTCATGCAATGTAGTGAACTAATTCTAGAACTAAATACACACAATCAATGATGAACATGTCATGAAGATAAATGTCGGAATGAATTTCTAAAATTAGCACAAGAACATCTTTGTGGCATTTCATCAAACACTTAATGGGCATTACAAAAATCAATGGATATGCATAGGGTTGGAGGCATGAATGAACCCAAAATTTCTTGTCTACTAAACCACAAATCACAAACTCCACCCACTAACCTAAGCTCATTCTTCACAATTCACAATTTCTAGGTAGAAGAACTTAAAGAGGCATTCACAATTTTGACTAAAATTTGATTTAAGTGAAGAGATCATACCTTCAATTGGATTTTGAAGTCATGTAAGCAATGATATTGATGCAACAAAGTGTTGATGACATGCACACAAGATGTAAGATCAAATACGAGGTGTTTAGGGGAGAGAAAACGAGCTTGTAATGTTTAAAGTTGAAAGAATGAGGAAAAACACTTAAACTGCAGAATTTGGTCCCAGTATAGCCACGCGATCGCCTGGCTGAAGTGCCAGCGATCGGGTGGTTCAAGGTTTAAAAATCTGTTCATTTTTAAATGCAAACTCGCGATCGCCATAGCCTAGTGGCACGTGATCGCGCAGTTTACGACAGTAATGAAAATTTTTCCTATTTTTGATTTCCAAAATCATTTTTATCCCCCTACTCATTTCATGATCAATGTAATGATTTTCCAAACATTAACTACATGATTCAAACTAGTGTGCGTGAGTTTGGAATGACGATAAAAACCTATCATAATGTAAAAATGCAAAATCAAAAACATTACTAAATATGCAATGATAGAATACTATGCACAAGTGCTCTTAACATGAAACATGCAAAACATTCAAACACAATTCCTACCATGCATATATTTAAATTCAGTAAATAAATAAATCATGAAAGCGTAATAAATATGTAGCGACCGAGAATTTCTACGCAATTTAATAATTATTTCAAAGTCTTGAAAATCGTGTCGTTGCGATCTCACCCATTTTTAAGTTAACGTCACGACGCGTTCGTCTAGCCAAGTCG
This sequence comes from Ligustrum vulgare, assembly GCA_963555705.1. Taxonomy (NCBI): domain Eukaryota; kingdom Viridiplantae; phylum Streptophyta; class Magnoliopsida; order Lamiales; family Oleaceae; genus Ligustrum; species Ligustrum vulgare. The sequence continues at coordinate 13,348,224 of OY743190.1, forward strand.
AGAAATGTAAAGTCAATTTGATTTTAATTAAATTCCGAATTTCCAAATATTATTGTTTTAATTATTATTTTCACATCATATTAAATTCCAATTTTCATCAATATCATTTTATCAGTTTAATTCTTCCAATCCAGTTGAATTCGCGTGAGAATTTTTCCTCCTGCTGCGTGCATGTTTGCCTTGAATTGCGCACTCTACCCAACCCAATAAAATTCCCATACAAATATTCTACGCAACCCATCCTTCCACCACCCTAAGCCCATACTCTATTGCTCTCACTTCACCCAGCACACTCCCTCCTTATACACTGCACAATTCCACCATTCGCCTCAAACCAGCATCTTCCCCAGCTCCTGTTTCAGCCTACAGTCCAGCAAGGTAACGCTCCCTCCCCCTTCATCAACCATCACCAAACCTCAATCACCACTGCCCCCAACACCACCATTTTTCAGCGATCAATCTACCCTACTGCAACCAACTCCAAACCGCCCCTGTGCAGCACCGTCTCAGCACCACCAATTCCAGCCCAAACCACAAACCTGCACTCCAACGCACCTCCACGGCTTCATCGCAAACCAACCTCACACAGCCGGAAATCACACCCAGCATTCACCATCATCATCACCCTCTGCAGTACCGCCACCGTGCAGCCACAAACTTCACTGCTGCCGCCTAGCTCAGCCTCGACCACCGCCACCTCCAACTCACCTCCATCCCCATTACACCACGCCAACCCAGCCAACCTGTACAACAATCATCATCATCACCAAGCTCCACATTCACCACCACCATCAAGCCGCCGCGACCCCAACACAGACACACCCATCACCGCAACCACTACCCTCTCCAATTTTCCCAAAACAAACCCAAAATCAAAACCCAGAAATAGAAGCCCAAATCCTTACCTCGACCGCCGCCGCCTGTTCGCCGGAAAATCGCGATTCAAAGCCCCGGTTTGCACCCATTTTCACACCCTTTTCGCACCTAAACCCCACAAGAACCCAGCCTACCCCACCTTGTCGTTCGCTGCACCCGGTGCCGGAGTCTTCGCCGGAAATAACCTCCGCCGCTCCTCCCCCTCCCCTCCTCTACTCTCTGTCTCCGCTCTCTCTCTCTATACGCTCCTAGTGAGAGAGGGAGAAATGGGATATGTATATATATATATAATTTTATTATTTGAAAGTTTTCTAAAAATTTTATGTAGTCCCTAAGTTCCAAAATGTTTCAAATCGGTCCCTATAGTTTTAAAACCTACCATTTCAGCCCCTTAAGTTCCAAATAATTTTAATCAGCCTTTCATTTTTAAAAATCTATTATTTTCAGCCCTATTGTTTAATTTTCGTTATGAGCTTCGACCCAACTTTTGAAGTTTACATTTTAGTCCCGCAAGTTTGATAAGTATTCATTATTAGTCCCTCAACTTTCAAATTATCAATTTTAAACTATAGATTTCAACGGATTAATTTAACTTATTTTCAAATTGGATAGACGAAGCGTACGGTGAAATAAGGAATTGAAGTCATTTCCCGCTCAACTTTACACTCGTCAGATTTAAGGTAGACTCTTATCTACAAATTTACGTTTTTCAAAAGTGCGCATCAATAATTATTTGATTTATAAGTTTAGCATATATGATTTTGTGTTCATGAGAATTACTTGCTTAAATGCATGAGACTTGAACATTTTCTTTGTTCATGAGGATTACTTGCGTAAATGCATGAGACTTGAACTTTTATGTTCATGAGAATACTGGTGATCGTTAGACACCTGAGACTTGAATATCATGATTATGTGTTTTAATTTATAACGTTAAATGATTATTATGCGCGAGTCTACTGAGTATTTTTATGAAATGCTCACGTCTATTTTTAACAACCTTTGCAGATTTCGGAGAAGGTGGCCAATGATGGATGATAGTGGCAATAGTCGTTAAATAATTGAGAATCTTATTTTGATGTTCCATATTGCTAAACTTTGGCAAATTTTGAGATTTTCAATTATTTGGGAAATTAGGGCGTTGCCGAATGTTTCGTATTATTAATGGCTCGACTCGTTAGTTTTGAAATATTTCATAAATGTCATCGAATTTTATCGACCATTACAGTTGATTTAATATTTCCAAAAACGAATTTCAGTGATTTCTTCCGCTAAAATATTATTTTAAAAATGTAGACAAGAAATGACGTGGTAAACCGGGTATTTAGAACTCGGGGCGCTACAGCTTGGTATCAGAGCCAGTCTGCGTTTCTGTAGACTGGCAAAATTTTTCAAAATGAATTTCAAGAAACATTTCACACTATTAAATGATGATTAATGAAGATTGCCACTGCCATCATTCGTCCCACCAACTCCGAGGTAAAGAGTTCATGATGTTTAATGTTATTTCAGTATTTCGGATACTTATTTTTAATGATTTATGAGATATAGAAGAAAAGAAAGAGATAGTATCCGAATAAGAAAGAGAAAGAAAAGAAGAACGAGTGTTGAGCATAATGGGAACAATAATATGATTTAAGAACGCTTTTATAATAATTCCTGTCCTCGAATTTAGAAATGATGAACCCTAGCTGGACTTTGCATAATAATTATTTGGACATGGCATGATTGATGAGAATTAGATTAAGTAGTAGTGAACGTGGTTTTTCGTTTTAAAAGGGAATGTCGAGGCGTGTAATCAGAACCGCTTCGAATCAGACGACTGATGAGCAGACTGCTTCGGGACAGGGTCCCACAACACAATCTACAGTTATCAGAGACTTGCTACAAGCTGTCCAGGATTTGAGGCAAGCCCCAGCGGGTCCCCCGGTCCCAATTATCGAACAGTTTCGGAGGTACCGTCCCCCTACCTTTGATGGGGGCGATAACCCCTTGGCCGTTGAGGAATGGCTTCTGACGATCGAGAGGATATTCCGACACATCTCTTGCCCGGAGGACAAGAAGGTCTTATGCGCTGAATTTATGTTGGATGGTAGAGCCGGCTTCTGGTGGGAATCTGCATCCCGGACCAGGACTGCAGCACAGCAAGCAGCTCTCACTTGGGAAGAGTTCAAAGTTGAAGTCAGGGATAAATTTTTCCCGCAAGCTCTCAGGGACCACAAGGAGACTGAATTTTTACATCTGGTTCAAGGAGAGCTAGATATCACCGATTATGAAAGAAAGTTTGAGGAATTGTCTCGCTATGCTCCACATTTGGTGGAGACTGAGTTCAAGAAGGCACGACGTTTCGAGAGGGGCCTGCGCTCGGACGTTAGACAGATTGTTAGTTCGCATGAACTACCCACTTACAGGGAGGTAGTGAAGAAAGCTCAGGCAGTGACTTATGCGGGTGCACCAGTTGGGAACCAGGGTAACCGTAATGAGCAGAGATATCAGGGTAAGAGGAAATGGCAGAGTCCAAATCGTAATCAAAATCAGAACAGGACTCAGGCGCCTTATAAGAGGCAGAATTCAGGACCCACGGGAGGACCTTTGACTAATTTTACTTCCCCTTGTCCTAAGTGCCAGAGGTTACACCGGGGAGTGTGTCTGGCGGGTAAAGATATCTGCTACAGGTGTGGCCAGTCGGGTCACTTTGCCTTAGACTGTCCTGCTTCGTCTGCCCAAGGTTTCAATCAGAGGAAGAACGCGGACCAGAATAGAAGAGGGAAGGCGAGAGTATTTGCTATGGATGCAGCTGAGGATTCTGACGTGATTGCAGGTACACATGTTATATCCTAAATCCCTGAGCATGTCTTAATTATTTCCCCATAGAGTACTTTTCCATTTTGAGCATGTTAATATGGTAACAGGTATATTGTCTATTTCTGGTATCCCCGTATATGTCCTTATAGACTCAGGAGCTACGCATTCGTTTATATCTGATGTATGCTCAGAGAGACTGAACTTAATAGGGGAAGAAACTGGTAGTACATTAGAGGTTAGCCTACCTTCCGGAGGTACTATCGATACTAATATGATAGTCAAATCGGTACAAATAGATTTTGATGGCCAGATATTGGGAGCAGATCTGAATATTATTCGCATGAAAGATTTCGATATTATTTTGGGTATGGATTGGCTCAGCGCCAATCGAGCTGCGATTATGTGTCACGAGAGGGAAGTTGTTTTTCGCAGGGATGGTGAAGAAGTGTTCAAGTTTTATGGATCGAAGATCAAAGCACTTCCTCGTCTTATTTCGGCTTTGAAGGCAGAGAAGTTGTTAGCCAAGAACAATTGTCAGGGCTATTTGGTTAGCCTTCAAGACAAACCGTCAGAAGTAGTTACCTTGGATTCAGTGCCAGTAGTATGCGAATATAGTGATGTGTTTCCAGATGATCTACCAGGCACCCCGCCTGATAGGCAAGTGGAATTTTCCATTGATTTGATACCAGGAGCTGCCCCTGTATCTAAAGCTCCTTACCGCATGGCACCGAAGGAATTGCAAGAACTGAAGGTTCAGTTAGAAGAACTGTTAGAGAAGGGTTTCATCAGGCCAAGTGTATCTCCATGGGGAGCACCCGTTCTGTTTGTAAAGAAAAAGGACGGAAGCATGAGGATGTGCATTGATTACCGAGAACTCAACAAGCTGACAATAAAGAATAAGTATCCCCTTCCCAGGATTGAAGACTTATTCGATCAGTTAAAAGGCACGGCTATTTTCTCGAAAATTGACCTGAGGTCGGGTTATCATCAGCTGAAGATCAAGCCAACCGATATACCAAGAACAGCGTTCAGAACGCGATATGGACATTACGAGTTCACAGTAATGCCTTTTGGTCTCACAAATGCCCCAGCAGTGTTCATGGACTTGATGAACCGAGTATTCCACGATTATCTTGACAAGTTCGTCATTGTTTTCATCGATGACATACTAATTTATTCCATGGATTCCGAGCAGCATGAGGAGCATTTGAGGATTGTGTTGGAGATATTAAGAGCCGAGAGATTGTATGCCAAATTCCAGAAGTGTGAATTTTGGCTCGAGAAAATTGACTTCTTAGGTCATGTTGTTACGGCTTGTGGCATCGAGGTTGATCCCTCTAAGGTCGAAACTGTAATGAATTGGCCAACACCAGCAAATGTTAGAGATGTGAGAAGTTTCCTTGGACTAGCTGGATATTACCGACGATTCATCGAGGGTTTCTCGAAGATAGCGGGTCCTATGACTCAGTTGACCAGGAAGGGAATTAAATTTCAGTGGACCGATCAGTGTGGACAGAGCTTCCAGGAACTAAAGAACAGACTTGTATCGGCACCCGTGTTGACCATACCAAATGGTTCAGATGGGTTCGTTATCTACAGTGATGCGTCCAAACATGGATTAGGTTGTGTATTGATGCAGAATGGGAGAGTGATTGCATATGCTTCAAGACAGTTGAAACCATACGAGAAGAATTACCCGACACATGATTTAGAGCTCGCAGCCGTAGTGCATGCTTTGAAGATTTGGAGACACTATTTGTATGGGAGTAAATGTGATATTTACACTGATCATAAGAGTCTCAAGTATTTCTTCACTCAGAAGGAACTCAATATGAGACAACGTCGATGGCTAGAGCTGGTGAAAGATTATGATTGCACCATTCTTTACCACCCGGGTAAAGCAAACAAAGTTGCAGATGCTTTGAGCAGGAAGAATGTTGGACAGTTATCAGCTCTGGGAACAATACAAGATCAGTTGATTCGAGATTTGCAGAATCTAAGAATCGAGGTACGAGTCCCATCAGTTCAAGGAGCCCGCAAGTTGGCAAATTTGACCGTTAAACCAGATTTGAGAGGTCGGATTGTGGAAGCACAAGGAAGTGATAGATTCTTAGAGAAGATCAGATCCGAAGTTGGAACTGGCAAGAGAATAGGCTTCGAGATTGCCTCCGATAGAGCACTTATGTTTAGAGGACGTCTCTGTGTACCGAAGGATGATCAAATCAGAAAGGAGATTATGACAGAAGCTCATTCAGCACCTTATGCTTGCCACCCAGGAGGAACAAAGATGTATCGGGATTTGCGTAATACCTTCTGGTGGAGGAACATGAAGGGTTGCATTGCAAGATTTATTTCACGATGCATGACCTGTCAGCAGGTCAAGGCCGAACATCAAAGACCGTCAGGATTGTTAAATCCTTTGGATATACCAGAATGGAAATGGGAGAAAATTTCCATGGATTTTGTCACAGGGTTACCAAAATCAGCAAGAGGGAATGACGCCATTTGGGTCATTGTGGATCGACTTACAAAGTCAGCTCATTTTCTACCAGTCAGGATGACTCTCAATATGGATCAGTTAGCGCAGATATATATCAAAGAGATTGTACGACTTCATGGAGTACCAGTTTCCATCGTCTCGGATAGAGACCCGAGATATACTTCGAGGTTTTGGAAGAGTTTGCACGTGGCAATGGGTACTAAATTAAATTTTAGTACTGCCTACCACCCTCAGACTGACGGACAGTCTGAACGCACTATTCAGACGCTGGAGGATATGCTTCGAGCCTGTGTGCTAGACTTGAGTGGCAGTTGGGAGAATCATCTACCATTAGTAGAATTTGCCTACAATAATAGTTTCCAAGCTACTATTGGTATGGCACCATATGAGGCATTGTATGGACGGCGATGTCGATCACCAATCTATTGGGATGAGATCGGTGAGAAGAAATTATTGGGTCCAGAACTTATTGAAAGAACAGTTGATGTTGTTGAGAAAATCAGACTTCGGATTAAGACCGCGCAGGATAGACAGAAAAGCTATGCGGATCAGAGAAGAAAGGAATTGGAATTCCAGATTGGGGAGAAAGTATTTTTGAAGATAGCCCCGATGAAGGGCACTTTTCGTTTTGGGAAAAGAGGAAAGTTGAGACCCCGCTTTATTGGACCATTCGAGATATTAGAACAAGTAGGGAGTGTAGCTTATCGTTTGGCTTTACCACCAGAACTGGCAGTCGTTCACGATGTGTTCCATGTTTCTCTGCTGAGAAAGTATGTCCACGATCCTAGTCACGTGGTCAATTATCAGTCTCTTACGGTTCAGAAAGATTTATCCTATGAGGAGACACCCATGTGCATAGTAGATAGAAAAGTCCATGTTTTAAGAAACAAAGAGATTCCGTTAGTCAAAGTCCAGTGGGGTAGACACAATAGTGATGAGGCTACTTGGGAAAAGGAAGATGAGATCCTAGCCAAGTATTCAGAAATCATAGATCAAGTAAGTTTAAATTTCGAGGACGAAATTATTTTAAGGGGGTAAGGTTGTAGCGACCGAGAATTTCTACGCAATTTAATAATTATTTCAAAGTCTTGAAAATCGTGTCGTTGCGATCTCACCCATTTTTAAGTTAACGTCACGACGCGTTCGTCTAGCCAAGTCGAGAAATGTAAAGTCAATTTGATTTTAATTAAATTCCGAATTTCCAAATATTATTGTTTTAATTATTATTTTCACATCATATTAAATTCCAATTTTCATCAATATCATTTTATCAGTTTAATTCTTCCAATCCAGTTGAATTCGCGTGAGAATTTTTCCTCCTGCTGCGTGCATGTTTGCCTTGAATTGCGCACTCTACCCAACCCAATAAAATTCCCATACAAATATTCTACGCAACCCATCCTTCCACCACCCTAAGCCCATACTCTATTGCTCTCACTTCACCCAGCACACTCCCTCCTTATACACTGCACAATTCCACCATTCGCCTCAAACCAGCATCTTCCCCAGCTCCTGTTTCAGCCTACAGTCCAGCAAGGTAACGCTCCCTCCCCCTTCATCAACCATCACCAAACCTCAATCACCACTGCCCCCAACACCACCATTTTTCAGCGATCAATCTACCCTACTGCAACCAACTCCAAACCGCCCCTGTGCAGCACCGTCTCAGCACCACCAATTCCAGCCCAAACCACAAACCTGCACTCCAACGCACCTCCACGGCTTCATCGCAAACCAACCTCACACAGCCGGAAATCACACCCAGCATTCACCATCATCATCACCCTCTGCAGTACCGCCACCGTGCAGCCACAAACTTCACTGCTGCCGCCTAGCTCAGCCTCGACCACCGCCACCTCCAACTCACCTCCATCCCCATTACACCACGCCAACCCAGCCAACCTGTACAACAATCATCATCATCACCAAGCTCCACATTCACCACCACCATCAAGCCGCCGCGACCCCAACACAGACACACCCATCACCGCAACCACTACCCTCTCCAATTTTCCCAAAACAAACCCAAAATCAAAACCCAGAAATAGAAGCCCAAATCCTTACCTCGACCGCCGCCGCCTGTTCGCCGGAAAATCGCGATTCAAAGCCCCGGTTTGCACCCATTTTCACACCCTTTTCGCACCTAAACCCCACAAGAACCCAGCCTACCCCACCTTGTCGTTCGCTGCACCCGGTGCCGGAGTCTTCGCCGGAAATAACCTCCGCCGCTCCTCCCCCTCCCCTCCTCTACTCTCTGTCTCCGCTCTCTCTCTCTATACGCTCCTAGTGAGAGAGGGAGAAATGGGATATGTATATATATATATAATTTTATTATTTGAAAGTTTTCTAAAAATTTTATGTAGTCCCTAAGTTCCAAAATGTTTCAAATCGGTCCCTATAGTTTTAAAACCTACCATTTCAGCCCCTTAAGTTCCAAATAATTTTAATCAGCCTTTCATTTTTAAAAATCTATTATTTTCAGCCCTATTGTTTAATTTTCGTTATGAGCTTCGACCCAACTTTTGAAGTTTACATTTTAGTCCCGCAAGTTTGATAAGTATTCATTATTAGTCCCTCAACTTTCAAATTATCAATTTTAAACTATAGATTTCAACGGATTAATTTAACTTATTTTCAAATTGGATAGACGAAGCGTACGGTGAAATAAGGAATTGAAGTCATTTCCCGCTCAACTTTACACTCGTCAGATTTAAGGTAGACTCTTATCTACAAATTTACGTTTTTCAAAAGTGCGCATCAATAATTATTTGATTTATAAGTTTAGCATATATGATTTTGTGTTCATGAGAATTACTTGCTTAAATGCATGAGACTTGAACATTTTCTTTGTTCATGAGGATTACTTGCGTAAATGCATGAGACTTGAACTTTTATGTTCATGAGAATACTGGTGATCGTTAGACACCTGAGACTTGAATATCATGATTATGTGTTTTAATTTATAACGTTAAATGATTATTATGCGCGAGTCTACTGAGTATTTTTATGAAATGCTCACGTCTATTTTTAACAACCTTTGCAGATTTCGGAGAAGGTGGCCAATGATGGATGATAGTGGCAATAGTCGTTAAATAATTGAGAATCTTATTTTGATGTTCCATATTGCTAAACTTTGGCAAATTTTGAGATTTTCAATTATTTGGGAAATTAGGGCGTTGCCGAATGTTTCGTATTATTAATGGCTCGACTCGTTAGTTTTGAAATATTTCATAAATGTCATCGAATTTTATCGACCATTACAGTTGATTTAATATTTCCAAAAACGAATTTCAGTGATTTCTTCCGCTAAAATATTATTTTAAAAATGTAGACAAGAAATGACGTGGTAAACCGGGTATTTAGAACTCGGGGCGCTACAAAATAAAAGGTAAGAAAGGTTGGGTTGCCTCCCAACAAGCGCTCCGTTTTAAGTCTAAAGCTCGACTTTTTGCACTTCTTTATCATGGAGGCTTGAATGATCCTCTTGAAGCTTTCCATTTCTTGCAATTCCCTGCCTTGCATATCTCCATTCGTTTTCTAATTTTTTTGAATCCCAAAGCCTCACTTTTAGCCAATTGTTGATGGATGTTAGGCTTCTCTTCCTTCTTGTCCCTCCATCCATCTTTTGCCTTTACGAACCCATGTTTTGTGATTAGCTCCTCCTCTATATTAATACCCTGCTGGGTCTTTTCTTCTGGTTTCTGGACCACCCCCTCCACCTTGAAGCAGCTTTCATTTAGAACTTCAGGATCTTGCCTTGGCTTGATGCTGAACGTGACTTGTTCCTTCTCGACCCTAAAGATGATTTCTCCCTTTTCAATGTCAATCAAGGCTCGTCCAGTAGCCAGGAAAGGCCTTCCAAGAATGGGGGGCATTTGAGTGTCCTCTTCCATGTCCAGGATCACAAAGTTGACTGGGAAGAAAAACTTGTCCACTTTCACAATCACGTTCTCCACTATCCCATATGGATACTGTATAGACCTGTTCGCAAGCTTTAATGTGATATTTGTTGGTTTAGGCTCCCCCAAACCTAGTTTCCTATATACGGACAAAGGCATTAGATTAACACTAGCCCCTAAGTCACACAATACATTGTCAAAAGTTAAATTACCAATAGTTCAAGGGATAGAGAAACTCCCTGGATCGGTCAATTTTTGTGGTAATTTCTTTTGAAGTATGGCGCTGCACTCCTCACTCAGTGCTACTGTCTCAAAATCAACCAACTTTCTTTTGTTTGACAGTATCTCCTTCATAAACTTTAAGTAGAGGGGCATTTGGGCCAAGGCTTCGGCAAAAGGAATATTTATGTGCAGTTTCTTGAATACTTCCAAAAATTTTCCAAACTGTTGCTCCAACTTATGCTTTATCAATCGTTGTGGATAAGGAACTGGGGGCACATAAGCTTTGACTGGTGGTCGAACTCGAACTTCTTCTTCGACTTTTTCTTGAACTTCAGGAGTCGACCTCTGTTCTTTTTCACCTTTTTCCTCTTCCACCTCATCTTTCTTTTGGCTCTTCTGCTTTTCATATTCCTCTGTAGTCACTTCGGATAACTGAACCCCGCTTCTGGTTGTTATTGCATTAACATGCTCACGAGGGTTCATTTCAGTGTTGCTTGGTAACTGTCCAGGCTGCCTTGTTGAACTGCTTGCTGCCAGCTCTCCCATTTGTCTCTTCAAATTCTTTATTTCAACAACTTGATTCATAATCTCACCATTCTGGCTCTTGACCAGCTGAATTAACTCTTCTATGTTCTCGGATATGTTTTTCTGAGATTGTTGCTGTTGCTGTTGCTGTTGCTGAAATCCAGGCGGCCGCTGAACATTCTGATTGTTAGACCATGAAAAATTTGGGTGATTCTTCCATTCTGGGTTGTAAGTTTATGAATAAGGACCACCCTGCTGCCTGTTTCCTACGAAGTTGACCTGTTCTTGGTATGATTGATTTTGTTGAAGTGGGCAGAAATTTATCGCGTGATTTCCGAAACAAAAATCACACAAAGTTGTATGAACTGAATTTACTGGCTGCACACCCATACTGTCAATTTTCTTCGTTAAAGTATCCAGCTTAGCATTTAATGCTGTAATCTCATTAACAGCAATTACTCCCCCAGACTTAGGTGTAGCTCTATCCGAGTACCACTGATAACTGTTCGTAGCCATCTTCTCAAAAATCTCAGAAGCTTCTTAATATGTTATATCCATTACTGATCCTCCAGCTGCTGAGTCGGCCTACTTCTTGTTTTCATTTGTCAGCCCATTGTAGAATGTTTGAACAAGTATCCAATCAGCGATTCCATGCGTAGGACACTGTCTGATGAGCTCGTTGAACCTTTCCCAAGCCTCAAAAATTGATTCCCCAGGCTGTTGACTGAATGATAAAATCTCACGCCTTAGCTTTGACATGCGGCCAGGTGGGAAAAATTTATCTACAAATTTCTGACTCATGATTTCAAAAGTGGTGATTGTATGTAGGGGCAAAGCGTAGAACCAAGCTTTAGCTTTGTCTACCAAAGAGAATGAAAATAACTTCAATTTCACAGCATCTTCTGAAACTCCATTCATGCGCTGCATTTCACACAATTCCAAAAATGATCGAAGATGTGCATGAGGATCTTCAGTCGGAAATCCATGGAAAACACATGAGTTTTGGATCAGTAAGATCAAAGAGGTTTTGATCTCAAAATTGTTAGCTTGGATTGCAGGAGGTACTATGCAGGTTCTAATGTTCCCCACAGGAGGAACCATGTAGTCTCGCAAAATGTGCCTTCCATGATTTTGTTGCTGTCCATTTATAGCTGCTGGCAGATTTTGTTGATTTCCCTGATTATCTTGCATTATGTTATCTACCATGGCTAAGTCTGTTTCTTGATTCGCTTCCAACTGTTGTCTACGCCTCTGTCGAAAGGTGCGTTCAATTTCTGTATCAAAAGGAAGCAAATCGAATGACTTAGTCCTTCTTAACATAAATTAAATAAAACACTAATTAAAACAAAAACTGAATATAAAGATAAAAATAAGCAAAGTAAAGTTCAAAGTAAAATAAGAACTAATGGGTGTCGATATTAATGAACAGTCCCCGCCAACGGCGCCAAAAACTTGTTGTGTTTGAAATCGCAAGTGTACGATATCCTAATCAAGTAATAAAGTGGACCTTAGAGTCCGGATTATCGTTCCCACGAGGACTGCTATTAATTACCGAAATATTTCAGTTCTTAACTTTATTTGAACAAAGGAAAATCGTTTTAAGAATAAAAATCTAGAATTAAGAAATGGAACTAATGAATTAAAAAGAATTGTTAAATTGTTTTGTTTTCAAATAAGATTGTAAAGTAGTTGGGATTCACGAATTCACCTAGCTAATTAAATCAATTCCAATTCCAGTTTTATTTCCTATTTGTGTGTTCGGTCGAATTCACTAATTTAAATTGAGATTCGTCTCTCGAGTTTAAATCAATCCTACTTAAATAAGTCAACCTTGTATCTCTACAGCGGGTCCGAATATTCCTTAACTAGATGCATTACACACAAGAATTCACACACGACCGCAATAATTACAAGAGTATATCTCTATCTCTCGTTCAATTACCGGATTTATTACCTAGATCTATGTTATTAACTCACCTCTCGGATTATGGAAATAACACATGAAATCATGAATAAGTGGCCAGTTCATTCACGCATTAAACGCAATAATAAATCAACACATGCATTAAAGCGTTAAAACAAGGAATATGGCATTGAAATAATTAACTAGGCTACATCGTTCATCCCAACGTTAGAATTTAGTTACACATCATCATGAAATAACAAAAACAGTAAAAATAAACGTTCATTGAAAAACAACATAAAGAATGGAAAGATTGCACCAATTATTAATTCTTCAATTGTTTTCAATTCACGCCCCTCTGCTATGCTTGATTCTCCAAGAATTTGATGTTGAATTCTCTATTGTGGCTCGTTCTATGGAGAGGAAAATGTCCAATTTTCGTGCAAAGAGGTTGTATATATAGGTTTTGGAGAAAACCTAGGTCAAAAAGCCCAAAGCCTGTCAAAAATCGCGAGAAAAATCTGATCTGCGGCCCAGTCGGACAAGCGCGCGATCGCGTGGTAGAACCTCTGGTGATCGCGTGGTAGACGTTAAAAAATCTCGGGTTAAGAATTTGCACCAAATCATGATCGCGTGGAACGTATCCAGCGATCGCGACTTCCTCTTTTCTCGGCTGTACAATTTAGTCCCTGACTTTTAATTGCACCTTCAATCCTCAACTTTCAATTGTTGCAATTTAGTCCCCAAACTTTATCCTCTTCTTGATTTGCCCATTTAAGCTCTCGTATCCTTCAATTCGTTCCTCCAACCTTTGATTTAGTCACTTTGGCACCAAGCATGTTTCCCGGTTGTTGTCACAAACTCCTCACTTGTCCAATTTAGCTCCAATTAACTTCCAATCGTGTCATTTTTCCATTAATTGCTTCATCCTTCTTCAATTGGGACATTTTCTGAAAAGTAAACAAATAAACATAAATTAAATAGCAAATATTCCAAAACGAAAATAATTACACCTAATTTAGACATACAAATAAGCGTATAAAATACACTTATCAAGGGTCAGCAGAGAAAGGACGGCCAGGATGACAGGTATACTACCCCCAGGACTACCCCATTTTCAAAAGAGATCCTGAAAGAGACGTTACCAAGCAAGATCAAGGTTTCGCAAGTACCCAGCTACGATGGGACGACTGACCCGGTGGCCCATATAGACCGATATGTTTCCTGGATGGGGTTACAAGGTGTGAGCGATGCCATCATGTGCGGGACATTTCCACTCACCCTAGGGGACAGGGCTCAGAGGTGGTTACGTACTCTACCAGATCACTCCATATCAAATTGGAAAGACCTGTCTTCTCAGTTCCTCTATAACTTTATGGCTGCAAAAACAAGGACGACCACCAAAGAACAACTGGTAACCATCAAGCAAGGAAGAACAGAGTCGTTAAAGAGTTATCTGGACTGGTTCAACAAGCAAATCATGGATACGGATAAAGTGTCAGACGACACACTCCTAATGGCAGTAACATCCGGCTTATGGCCTGAATCCCAGTTCTGGTGGACAATACACGAAGAGGGGCCAAAGACTTTTCGAGAATTTCTCACAAGAGTAGACAGAGCCATTGGAGCTGAAGAGGCGAAGGCTAGTAGGATGGAAGACAAGGGAGAACCGAAAGATCTAAAGGAAAGGAAAAGGAAATACAGAAGGGTGACAGGTACAGCCAGGAAAAGAAACGGGACTTTCGGGGTCCCGGGAGTTTCCGCCCCCACTCATCAACTTCTTCACCAATGGACTTCCAGAAAGCCAGACCTGAGACCATATTCATGAACATTAAGGATTAGAATCTGCTACCACGGCCCCGACCGTTAAGGACCAGCTCATCCGAACTTAATCAATCTAGGTACTGTAGATACCACCGGTCAGCGGGACATGACACAAATTACTGCAAGGACTTGAGGATAGAACTCGAAAAATTAATTAAGGCAGGTCATCTGAAAGAGTACACGGGAAGATCTCAAAAGGATCAAGGGAAGCAAGGCCAAGTAGAAATTGGGGACACGCCTACAGCTGAAATCCGCATGCTAGTGGGCGGCAGTCAAAGCCAAGAAGGATCCAAAAGGCAAAGGCGTCAGTACATCAGGGATGCTCGGAATAGCTATCAGATTCTATCGGCGAGGGCCCCAGTACTTGTCAAAGAAGGCGAATCCTTTAGTTTTGATGAAGGAGATGCTGAAGGAGTCCTTCAGCCACACGCAGATGCTTTGATCATAACCATGCCAGTGTTGAGAGTGAAGATCCATAGTACTTTGGTGGATAACGGGAGCGTCGTGAACATCCTGTACTGGAAGACCTGCCTCCAAATGGGAGTGGAAGAACGACATCTAAGCCCTTACACGACGAAATTACAAGGTTTTACTGGAGATTACGTCACACCTCTGGGACAGATAGCACTCATGGTAGAGCTCGGGAATCCTCCATGCTCCAGGCGAGTAATAGCGGACTTTGTCGTAGCAAACATACCGTCCAACTATAATGCAATCCTGGGAAGGCCTATTCTACATGAACTGAAGGCGGCCACCTCAATATACCACTATGTGATGAAGTTTCCCACTTCCCGTGGGGTAGGAATAGTGAAGGGAGATCAGCGGATGGCCCGAGAATGCAATCTTAGTTTCTGCCCTTGCCAGGCACAGCAAGTGGAGGTTGTTCGGATGGAGGACCAGTTTGAAGAGATCCAAACGTTGGACCCCCGCCTGGACCAAAATGAAATCAAGACGGGACCAGTAGAGGACTTGACATTGATAACTCTGGACCCGAACAAGCCCGATTTATAGTTAAAAATTGGGAAAGACCTTCAGGAGCCAGTAAGGTCTGAACTTGTAAACTTTTAGGGAGAAAACAAAGATGTCTTTGCCTGGACTCATGCTGACATGGAAGGGATACCAGCACACCTGGCCTGTCACAAGCTCAACATTGATCATGGAGCGAAACCAAAGAGACAGAAGCGTCGTCCACTAAATGGGAGAGGTATGAAGCTCTCGCAAATGAGATCCTGAAGTTATTGGGAAATGGGTTCATACGGGAGGCAAGGTATCCAGAATGGGTGTCCAATCCAGTTCTCGTGCGAAAGAACAATAAATCCTGGAGGCTCTGTATTGATTTCACAGACCTGAACAGAGCTTGCCCAAAAGATTGCTTTCCACTTCCACGTATAGATCAAATGGTAGACGCCACGGCAGGACATGAGCTACTGAGCTTCATGGATGCCTACTCAGGCTACTACCAGATTCCCATGTATGGTCCAGACGAAGAGCACACATCATTCATCACAGACTGGGGGTTATATTGTTACAAGATGACGCCATTCGGGTTGAAAAATGCAGGGGCAACCTACCAGAGGCTGGTCAACAGAATGTTCGCAAAGCAGATCGGAAAAACTATGGAAGTGTACGTGGATGACATGCTGGTAAAGAGCATCGAATCATCATACCATGTTCAGCACCTGGCTGAAATGTTCACAATACTTAGAAAATACAAAATGAAGCTAAATCCACAAAAGTGTTCCTTTGGAGTCGGATCCGGGAAATTTTTGGGATACATGGTGCATCAAAGGGGAATCGAAGCCAACCCTGAGAAAATCAAAGCCCTGATTGACATGAGAGCCCCAGCCAACATAAGAGACATCCAAAAATTGACTGGAAGAATAGCAACTTTGAACCGATTCGTCTCGAAGTCAACAGATAAGTGTGGACCTTTCTTCGAAGCGTTGAAAATGGGAAAGAACTTCCGGTGGACGGAACAATGTCAGAAAGCCTTCGAAGACCTAAAAACGCAATTGGCCTCACCACCTCTTCTCTCCAAGCCAATAGCAGGAGAAGTGTTGGAGTTGTACCTAGCAGTGTCAGAGAGGTCTGTCAGTTCCGTTCTTATCAGGACAGATCATAGCGTTCAACACCCCGTATACTATGTTAGTCAGGTCTTGAAAGACGCAGAGCTGAAATATCCGCCTATGGAGAAACTAGCACTGGCTTTAATTATGAGTTCGAGAAAATTGAGACCTTACTTCCTGGAGCATTCATTGGAAGTGCTAACCAACTATCCACTACGACAAACCTTACAGAAACCGGACACCTCGGGAAGATTGATGAAGTGGGCAGTAGAATTGGGACGATTTGACATCTCATACAAACCGAAGGCAGCAATTAAAGGACAAGCGTTGGCAGATTTCATAGCAGAATTCCACATGGAAATACACCCCCCCCCCCCCCGTCCGTGACGAACTCTGGTCCCTGTATGTGGACGGGTCGTCGAATGAAAACTGCGCAGGAGCTGGAGTTGTCCTAGTCAGCCCCGATAAATTACTATATTGCCAGTCCCTCCGCTTCGATTTCCCAGCAACCAACAACGAGGCGGAATATGAAGCTCTCATTGCAGGTCTAAAAATGGAAAGAGGTATGGGAGTAGCCAAAGTGACTGTACACAGCGATTCTCAGCTAGTTGTGAACCAAATCCAAGGAATCTATAACACGAAAGAAGAGAAAATGGCTTCTTACTACAAGGTGGCCAAGAAAGAACTGGAAAAGTTCACCCATGCGGATATCATACAGATACCAAGAACCCAAAACAGTCAAGCAGATGCTCTCGCTAGGTTGGCCACCAGCGAAGGAGCCGACACTTTAGACAGTGTGACTATTGGAAGGGTCCAAAACTCAGCCCCAGCGGAAGCGGAAGTGCTAACGATGGAAATCAACACAAATCAAAGCTGGATGGATTCAATCATCCATCACTTAAAGGAGGGAGTAGTGCCCCCAGGCAAGGATGATGCTCGTAAGCTCAAAATCAGATCCCCCAGATATACTCTGATAGACGGGGTGTTATACAAACGAGGTTTTTTCCTCCCACTACTTAGATGCTTGGATGAAGAGGAAGCCCTATATGCTATGAAAGAAATACATGAAGGAGTGTGCGGAAACCATACAGGAGGACAAGCCCTAGCATTCAAGATCTTAAGACAAGGATACTTTTGGCTGTCCATGAAGAGAGATGCTATGGAATTTTTGAAGAAATGTGACAAGTGTCACAGGTTCGCCCCAATGATCAGATCTCCCCCTGAAGACCTAACTTCTGTCATGGCACCATGGCCCTTCGCAAAATGGGGCATTGATTTAATTGGACCATTACCGACGGGAAGATGATCAACAAAATATGCAATAGTGGCAGTAGACTATTTCACAAAATGGGTTGAAGCAGAGGCTTTAGCTAGGATCACTGAACAAAAGACAACGAACTTTATATGGAAGTCGATCATCTGCAGGTTTGGTATTCCTCATTCGATAGTCACTGACAACGGGAGACAATTTGACAATGCAAAGTTCAGGTCATTTTGTGAAGAACTGAAAATTAAGAATCACTACTCCACCCCATGCCACCCACAAGGCAACGGGCAAGTGGAAGCAATTAACAAAATCATCAAACACACACTGAAGACCAGATTGGATGAATTGAAAGGGGCATGGGCCGATGAACTACCTACGGTGCTATGGTCTTACAGGACAACATGCAAGACGACGACGGGAGAAACTCCTTTCGCCCTCACCTTCGGATATGAAGTTGTGATCCCTGTTGAGGTGGGAATCCCCTCGAGCCGAACTCAATATTTTGGAGAAGGAGCAAATACTGAAATGCTAAAATCTACGCTGGACTTGATTGAGGAGAGGAGGTTGAACTCAGAGCTCAGGAACGCTTCCTACAAACAAAGAAGCACCATGCACTATAATTCTAAGGTGAGGAGCCGAAAGTTCCACGCTGGAGATTTGGTACTCAGGAAAGTGTTCTCAGCCACAAGGGAAGCTCAATCCGGCTCGCTTGGCCCATCTTGGGAAGGACCTTACAGAATTAGGAAAACCTTGCCAAACGGGGCATATGAACTAGAAACTTTAGAAGGAAAAAATTTACAACATCCATGGAACGCAGAACATTTGAAAAAGTACTATCAATGATCGTGTAACCAGAAGTTATATAATGACCAAGGGGTCTTAAAAGATGTTACTTGAATAAATTATTTTCCTTTTTTACCAGATTTGCAAGTGTTTTTGATAAAATAGGCCACATGCTCATCAGGTCTGTCATAACGGAATTTACGAATTTCTTAGGACCTCAAGAGAAAGGCCATCAGGTCGGTCATAACGGAATTTCCGAATTCCTTAGGACCTCAAGCCAAAGGCCATCAGGTCTATCATAACGGAATTTACGAATTCCTTAGGACCTCAAGCCAAAGGCCATCAGGTCTGTCATAACGGAATTTACGAATTCCTTAGGACCTCAAGCCAAAGGCCATCAGGTTGGTCATAACGGAATTTACTAATTCCTTAGGACCTCAAGTCAAAGGCCATCAGGTCTGTCATAACGGAATTTTCGAATTCCTTAGGACCTCAAGCCAAAAGCCATCAGGTCTGTCATAACGGAATTTACGAATTCCTTAGGACCTCAAGCCAAAAGCCATCAGGTCTGTCATAACGGAATTTATGAATTCCTTAGGACCTCAAGCCAAGAGCTCATCAGGTCTGTCATAATGGAATTTACGAATTCCTTAGGACCTCAAGCTAAAAGCTTACCAGGACCACAAGCCACGGGGTCCCAAGTAAAACCAGGAGCGAGCTAGCTTATCAGTACATATGTTTAATTCAAGTCACACTAGGCCAACCATACCGTACTCCTCCAGGTCTGAAACGGATTAAACAAAAGTTTAAAGCATTCCGGATTGAGAGCCCTACTATGTTCGTGAGTTTATCTCAGCATCAAACTTAAGGTTAAAGCACACAATCAGATCTGATAAGTTTGTTATTACGAACAGTGCGGAAAATGATCACAAAAGCTAATTTCATTTATGTAAAAGTTAGGTCGGACTAGCCCTACAGACTACCAAAGGCAAATATTTTTTACAAGTTTTCACCCAGCCGCAGGTGCCGTACTCTGAGCTAGCTCAGCCATGGCCGCAACCTGATCTTTCCTAAGCTTCTCCAGCTCTGCCTTCAACTGGTCCATATTGAATTCGGGGTGGAGCTCCTGAAACCTTCTTACGGCGTCTTCCAATGACATGATATAAGTGTCGGTATGATCCACCTCATATTCCTTGGACTCCTTGTACACATCCACTGCAGAACTTAAGTCCGATCTGGCCTGTGCGAGATCCTTCTTGACCAGATCAAGCTCCGCCACTGCCCCTCTTTAGCTTGCTGGTCCTCTGCTGCTTTGGCCTTCAACTCAGCATTTTCCAGTTGTATCTTTTCCAGCTCGGACAGAAGCAGACCGTTTCTCTGTTTCAGGCTCTCACACTTCAGCTCAAGCTCTTTCTTGGCCCCAGCCAGTCTGTCCCTCTCCAACCCAAGTGCGTGGTTCTGATCCTTCACAACAATGCTTTGGCGCATTAATTCGTCATGCAGCTCTGTCTATGCATGGGCTTTAGCTCGGACGTGGGATACATAGTTTGCGCAAGTCCAAGGAAAGCAGATGTGGCGTGGGCAGCGTTGAGCAGGTCCATCTCGGCGGCCATGGCTTCCTTCTTCTTGTCCCAGGTCCGCACCACTATATCGACTGAGTTGTGGACACAACTTGGGAGGACCTTCAAGGAATTCGATCCCAAACATTTGTGGGACCGAACATCCCTCAGTGCTTTGGGGAGCTTACCTTTCAATTTGTCCATCTCCATAGCCCGAGCCTTATGGATGCCAAAGTAGGAGAAATCGGCGGGATTGGCATATACAGATACTGGGGGTGGCAGATCTGAGGCACCATGCAGTCCGAACTGATCTGCATTATTAGATGATTCTTGATTATCTGAAACTATGATCGGATCAGCAGAAGGAGGAGGTGGAGCAATCGTGTCCTCTTCGACCATCTTCCTTTTGCCGTGGGAAGATCTGGAAGGACTCGGAATGGAACCAGGAGGCCCGCTGGATTGACCAGACCTAGGAGTGGGGCCCATGCCAGGGAGGAAAGTTTTCCCACCAGTAGTAGGTCTCCTCTTCTTGTTGCCGACAAATGCACTTCGGTCGAAAGGAGGCATGTTTCTTCTCTTTGATTTGTTCGGTTCTGCAAAAGCAACCAAGTAATTTGTATAATTAAGGAAAAAGATGAGTTCGGGATATTAAGTACTTAGACGTGGAGGAGGTCGGAAGGAAGTAGATGGATGTACGATAGTGAGCCCAGCCCGGAACAGATTCTCTTCAGTGATCAATTCTCTGAAATCCCTGTCACACCGGTCAAGTTCACGTGCCCTTTGCAACTGCTCTTCAAATGCCAAGGACCTGGAGGGATTAGCCGGACCTGAAATACAAAAGAGATAATTAATATTAGAAGAGGCAGTTCATACATGCAGAATAAGGTCTGAAACATACAGTAAGGTTTGTAATGGGTGGGAACAATGTAGTCCAGGTCCTCAGTCCGCTCCAAAGTTTTCCACCCGCCACCTACATAAAACCACTGATCCCTCCACCCCTTAATAGAATCTGAAAGTTCCTCTATTAAGTTCCCTCCAGTTCGAGGTCGGACCATTATATAATACCAACCAGAATCCTTCCCATCAGATCGGAGTTGGTAAACGGAACCGAACTCACTAGCACGGGGTGGAGGTAACCCTAATTTGCTCCAGATGACTAAAAAACCTATAATCACCCTCCATCCATTAGAAGTGATCTGAGAAGGGGCCAAGCCCCAATACCGTAGGTAATTGGTTATAGTACAGGGTAATGGAAACCTGAGACCCGCTTCCAACATCATCCTATTCACCGCTACGCAACCCTCAGGAGGTTCGTCAGCCCGCTCATCGCTCCTAGGAAGAAAAAACAATATCGAGTCCGGGATCCTAAACCTATAGCGCCATTCATCCAGGTTAGACTCGGAGACAACGGAAGGATGAAATCCGGCCTGCCAAAACGTCGAAGTGGAACTAGAAAGGCCTGCTCTATCAGAATTTCTTTGTGGGGGTGGGATAGGTCGAGGGATAAAGGAAAGGTTTGCGGACCTAAGCGGTTGCACCTCACGAGTTACATCTCTCAGGTTGGATACACTTACTGACTCACTCGACCCAGATCCTAAATCCAGGCTGGACTCCTCATTCCCACCACCCCAGGAGTCATTTCTCGTAGCCTCACTATCACTACCGGAGTTGCTCATGATTTATCAAGGATAAGAAGTAATACCTGGAAAACAGATCTGGACTCTAGGTCGTGAACTTATAAAACCGAACAACTCATCACTTCGGGAAAAAAGGTCAGAAGCTTAGAGTGTTTTGAAGAAATTATGAAGGGGAAAGCCGCCCAAGGGTCCCTTATATATAAGAACTTCATTAATTATCAGTACAGAATTTGAAAAGACACCTAGAGCCCCTCAAAGAGAAATGACGGGTGACGGCATTCTACTGGCATTGTCAGACCTAGGTGTCTAGGACTAGGACACATGGCAATATCATTATGGCTTATTTTTATATTAGTCTTCAAGAATTATCAGTAGGAGCGGATCGGAAATCCTTTCAGAACCACTCCTAGGGGCAATTGTTGATAGGTGACCACAATTTTAGTGACAATGTGACGACGTCAGCCGAAAACTTCTATCCAGACTGGTCATGATGACCCGACCCGATGTCCGACCTGACATCATCTGGTCGGATACTATTACAACGAACTATGGAGATTACAGGAAAATTACCCAACCTAATTCCGATGTGTTCTAGTGAGGTCGGTTACTTACGATGATTCCGATGTGGCCCAGTGAGGTCGGTTACTTACGATGATTCCGATGTGGCCCAGTGAGGTCGGTTACTTACGATGATTCCGATGTGGTCCAGTAAGGTCGGTTACTGCTCAGTCAGAACAAGACCAACTACCTTCTTACACGCTAGTTAAGACGGTTATTGAGACATAAAGGTAGTTAGGTTAAGTAAAAGTCAACTACTTTGTACTATGTAAGAACTCAAATAGTTCAGTTATGTACTTATGTCAGATAGTCAGGTATTGTAATAAGCCAACTCACCCCATTCTCCCTATAAATATAGGAGAGGGTAGCTCACAAAGGGAGAACTTTTGGCTATTCAAAGTCAATACTATATTTATACAAGAAATCATACGTGGAGTCCAGGTCATTCACACGATCTAGGATCCACCTCTTACAAACCAGCTTTATTACCTAAGTGGAGTTTAGGTCATCCATTACGACCTGAGGTCCACCTCTTTCACATATAATTTTCGATTACGTAACTAACATCCACTAAATTCTTGCTGAGTTGAAATATTCATATTTCAACCGTCAACAATTTCTATTATGATAAATGATATGGTTTTTCTTTATTAGCTGAAAGATGTGCTTTGCTTTTTGAAGTATTTTGATTAAAAAATTGTAAATGTTGAAAGAGTTATCTACTAGAATTTTTTGTACCTGAATTGGTTATTTAGTAATTTAATGTTATAATTGATTTATACATTTGATTTCTAAATTCGGTCTTTTTATATTTTAGTAATGAATATTGGAGCCACTAATAATATTTAAATATAATAATTTGAAATTTAATTACATTGAATTATTTATAGATTCAGGGTTTTGAAATTTTAAATATTTGACTTTGAATTTCTGATTCTAATTAATATCCTAAAATCTCTATTTACAGGAAGCATTCTAGGTGAAATTGGAAACTCACCAGAACTTCGATATTTATATTTGTATTTGAACATCTTGACAGGTAACTATGTACTATTTGTTACTATTAAAATGAATTCAAAGGAAGTATTCCAAATGAAAATGGAACCTTATCACAACTTAAAGAATTGGATTTCAGACAAACTAACTTCACATGTACTTAATTATTGACTACAGATTAGTTGGTACTTCTTTTCTCTCATTGGATTGATTTCATGTTAATTTAACATTTTATATTTTAAAGTCAATATGTTTAAATGGATTCACAGGAAATATTCCAAATGAAATTGGAAACCTGTGAGTGAGAGGATTTTAGACAGTAGTGAAACCACGGCAATTGCTTATGGCGTAGGATTCTTCATTATACAGAAAATTATAATATTGAAAACTGTATATTTACAACTAATCAACCTTGTACTGCTCCTTGATGCTTGGATTAATTTCTGGGTTTGATTTGGCTTGCAACACGCGAAGCTTGGATCCGAATAGCAAAAATGGGGTTTTGATGAACTTTTGGTGAATATGTCAGCTATTTGCAAGGTTGGTGGAACATGTTTAATATTCAATATTCCAATGAAGACTAATTCCCCAACGAAGTGAATGTCAATATCAATATACTTGGACCTTCGTTGAGCTACTGGTTTCTGAGTCATGAAAATGGCACTTGTGTTGTCATTGAGCATAGTGGGCCGTTTTGTTGGTTGAATTTGTAAATCATAAAGAATTATTAACCATTTAATTTCAGCTGCAGTGAGTGTCAATGCTCGATATTCAGATACAGCTGAAGACCGAGATACTGTGGACTGCTTTTTGGAAGTCCATGAGATTAAATTGTCGCCCAATAAAATTGCATATCCTGATGTTGATTGACTTGTTTCTTGGAAACCAGCCCAATTGGCATCTGTAAGAGCTGAGATTCTAAGATTGCTTGATGGACTGATTTGGAGTCCGAAATGGAGAGTTCTCTTAACATATCCGAGAATTCTTTTTACTGCTTGAAAATGTTGCTCTTTTGATGCATGCATGAATTGACTTACTGAATTTACTACATGTGTAATATTAGGCCTGGTAATGGTGAGATATTGCAGTGAGCCAACGAGGGATCGATAAGTTGTTGGTGAATGAAAGAGGGGACCATTGTTAGTCAAATGATTTGAGACAATCATTGGTGCTGCAATTGGCTTTGAATCATGGAGATTAGCTCGGATAAGAATATCTCTTGCATATTTCACTTGGCTGAGGAACATTCCCTTTTGAGAATGAGTAACTTCTAGGCCCAGAAAATAATTTAGATTGTCAAGATCCTTCATAGAAAACTCTTGCCGTAACTTATAATTAATGGAAGTGTCAAGGAGAGACACATTGCTGCCCGTGATGATAATATCATCCATGTGTAAGAGTAAATAAATGATGCCATTGTTCGATGAATGAACAAATAAATTGGAATCAGCTTTGCTGCAATTGAAACCAATTTTGGTTAAAAAAAAGTGCTAAAGCAGTGGAACCATGCTCTCGGTGCATATTTCAAACCATAGATTTCCTTTTTGATATGACAAACATGATTTGGATGAAAAGCATCAATATATCCCGGTAATTGTTCTATATAAACCTCTTCTTGTAGAAGACCATGCAAGAAGGCATTTTTAACGTCATGTTGACTTATGTTCCAGCCACTAGAGATTGCAATAGAGAGGACAATGCGAACTGTAGAGGCTCTAACAACTAGACTAAATGTGTCATTAAAATCAAGTCCATAGAGTTGAGTATAGCCTTTGGTAACAAGGGGTGCTTTGAGCATATCAATAAAGCCATCAGAATGATATTTGATCCGAAAAACCAATTTGGATCCAACCACATTAGTAGCAGGTGGTCTAGGAACTAGTTCCCACGTTTGGTTATGAGTTAGAGCTTGAATTTCATCTTCCATTACAGCTAGCCATTCGGGTAATTTGGCGACACTCTTGAATCCTTTTGGTTCCTTCATTACTAATAGGGATGATAATAAAGAAGAGGAAGGAACTTGACAAACATAATTATAATGTTTGGATTTTGAGATACCAGCTTTTCCATGCATTAACATGGGATGAGAATTCTGATTTGCTGTAGAATTTTAAGCTGGTGCAGTTGGCATATCTGAAAGTGTCTCTGTTGGTGAAGTAGGCATAAGAGGCAGTTCTGGAACTTGCTCATCTATTGGAGTAGGTACATGAGGCAGTGATATTGGTGAGCTCCAAGATGTGTTCAACTCCAAGGCACATGGTTTTGATGGAGTGATTGATGGTAATGGTCGATAACCTGCAGAAGAATTAGTGTTGGACAAAGGATAATTCGATGAACTGGGATCATGAAAAGAAATATAATTCGAGAGTGCATTAGAAGGTTGCATATCATAAGAAGATGATGGAAAAACTGTCTCATCAAACCTCGCTGTGATTTATGATCTAGGCATCAAAATCCTTTGTATGATGTGTTGTAACCAAGAAAAATATATGGACGACTTCTTGGTTTAAACTTGTGTTTAGTATAATCTCTCAAGTATGGGAAACATAAGCATCCAAAAATCCAAAATATTGCATAGGTGGGAGACTTACCATACAGAATTTCAAATGGAGAAGCCCCATTCAAGACAGGTGTGGGCAAGCAATTCTTTCTAAAAACTGTTGTACCAAAGGCTTCAACCCAAAGATGAAAAGGAATATTGGCATGAAAAAGCATTGTTAGGCCTTTTCCGGTGATGTGTCTGCGTTTTCTCTCGATACTATCATTTTGAGAGGGTTTATAGGGGCAAGAGTGCTGATGGTGGATACCACATTTGGCTAAAAGACTTAAAAATTGTACTTGTGAATTCAGCTCCCCCATCACTTTGAATTTTTTTTTATCTCTGCCAAGAACTAATTTTCAAGAAATGTTTGAAATTTTATGAAAGTTTAATAAAAATTATCTTTGTGCTTTAATGGATAGAACCAAGTGAAGCGAGAGTTACCCTCTATAAAAATAACATAATATCGATATCCGAAGATAGAAGTTATTGGTGCCGGCCGGATCCCATTATTTGTAGTGTATGAATCCTAAAATTCTTTTGGATCGACTATCACTTGTTGGAGAAGGTAGTTTATGGATTTTAGCCTTTTGAGAACTAACGCACAAAGATGGTTTCGGCAATATAGAGGTGAGAGATAGAAGACCTTCCTTATTAAGCATGGAAATTATTTGAGGTGATACATGGCCTAAATGGGCATGCCAATTGTCAAAGGAATTACTAAGTTGTGCTTGCTAATAACAATAGAAAAACATGGTTTCCACGCTTCAGTACATAGAGTCCATCTACACGATTACCGCTTACCAAAACATTCACTGTTACAAATTAACTTATTCGCGTCGGTTGCTCTGGCCAATACACGTCGGTTGTAAAAGCGACGTATTTGCCACAGACGTGTAAAGTCTTAACTTTACGCATCGGTTGTAAAAAACGCCTAAAGGACCACTTTAGGTGTCGGTTCTAGTACTAGAATCGATGCCTAAAGTCTTGCCATCGCATTTGAAGATTCTGTATGGTAAAATCATTGTCAGTAAAGGAAACAGACAAAGGAAAATCATTTGTTAATTTACTGACAAAAAGCATATTCTGTTAAGGCTGGCACCACAAGAACATCATTTAATTGAAGAATTGGAGTGGGAGAGCATGAACCCATGTGTGTGATGGGTAGAGAGGATCCATTACCAAAAATAACTCTGGCCTTACCAGTGTAGGGTCCCCCACCTTATCAAGCTGAGACACATCGGAAGTCATGTGTGCGGATGCTCCTGTATCAGTGTACTAGTCTGATGTGTCGTTGCTCATGATGCAACTTGCTAGTGCTTCAGCTATCTTTGCATCAAATTTTGTGTATCTGATCTTACAGTCTGTGGCATAATTACCTTCTTCACGGCAGATCTAACATCAAGGAGGTCTCCTATACTGTTGCCTGCCACGATATCCTCCCTTTGATTGGCCTCCTTTATATCTATTTTGATGATTATTAGGCCTTGCTTTTTTGTATGAAGATACAAAGGGGGAATGATCCATATAGGTAGGGGCACCACCTGCATTATTATCAATAGACTTGGAAAAAGGATCAAAGCTTTTTGCTTTAGGAACAATATCTTGAAGCTTGGGATAGGAGTTAAAGCTAATTGAGTGGTGGAAATGTTGGGTATTTGACCCAAAATTCAACAATGGAGACTAATTAATTAGGTAAGAATAGTTGGTGAAGAACTTGTTAGGTATTGAACCGACAATTCAACATGAAGACTAATTAATTAGGTAACAATGGTTGGTGAAGAGTTAGGTGAGATAAGTTGGTAAGATTGGTTGGTGAAAGAATTTGTTATTCCCAATCCGTCCCTAATCTTTGCCTATAAATAGAGATCTTATTGTTGAAGAGAAATGCACCACAAGCACAATTGGAGAGTGCCAAGTATTGTGAGTCGGTGATCAAAGAGAGAAAATTGTGAGCCTAACATATTGTAGTGTAAGTCAAAGGGTAGAAATTATATGTGGTAAAGCTCGTTTGTAGTATTTTCTCTGTGGTCCGTAGGATTGGGTTGGTGAGTGAAAGTCTATATATTTGTAACAATTTAATATATAGTGAAAAGCTTTGGCGAGGGTCCGTGGACGTAGGCAAGTTGCTGAACCACGTAAATTTCTGTGTTCGTATTTATTTTCTTGTTTGCTTATTTTATTTTGAACATCAAAAGATCTTGTGGGAAAAATAAAGTGGGAATCGACGTGTTAAAATTCCCAACAAGTGGTATCAGAGCTACAGGTGGTTCAAATAATTTGAAGCAAAAGAAAATATGTCTGTCAAGTACGATGTGGAGAAATTTGACGGGAGAATCAATTTTGGCTTGTGGCAAGTACAAGTCAAGGATGTCTTGATTCAGGCGGGTCTGCACAAAGCTTTGAAAGGAAAACCAACTGAGAGTTCTGACAAAGAAAAAGAAATTGAATCCAGCAAGACTGATGAAGATTGGGAAGATTTGGATTTGAAAGCTGCTAGTACAATACGACTTTGTTTGGCCAAGAATGTTCTTGCAAATATTCATGGGATATCTGCTGCTAAGGAACTTTGGGAAAAACTGGAAGAGTTGTATCAGACGAAGAACTTGTCAAATCGCTTGTATCTGAAGGAACAGTTTCATTCGTTGAGAATGAGCGCAGGTACAAAAATCTCCGACCATCTTAGTGTTCTTAATGGGATTGTTTCTGAACTGGAATTTATTGGAGTCAAAGTTGAAGATGAGGATAAAGCATTGAGGCTCATCTGGTCTCTTCCATCCACGTTTGAGCACATCAAACCGATTTTGATGTACGGGAAAGAAACGGTGGATTTTGCGGAAGTTACAAGTAAATTGATCTCTGAAGAGCAGCGATTAGGTGGAGACGATAATTCATCTAATAATAATTTGCTTATTACTGAAAAGTGGAAGAGAGGGAGCTCCATGAAGAAGAAGGTGACATGTTAGAACTGTGGTCAATCCGGGCACGTGAGAAGAAATTGTCCAAAAGGTGGAGCAGATACGGCGAACTGCTCGAAGGACAATGCGACTCTCCTGGTGGAGGGTGGTGATGATGTACTCTGAGTAAGATGGGACATCCTCATGGCATGATGCCAGTTGCCATGATAGAGGATGTGTTCTTACTGGCACGAGTACTGTGTTCGCATACAGCATTGGTTTGGTTTAGATGCAAGGTATGTGGTTTTTTTTGTCGATGGCTGATGAACTTCCAAGGAGAACCAAACATGGGAGTTGCACCATAAATTTCAGCAAATTTTGTTTCGACATGTGCCGATGAAAAGCTCGGAGTTCGTTGATAATTCTGAGTGGTTATACTCATATGGTGGAGTATGAGATCTGTTAAAGCGGAAAAATGCTTGCCTGTTACCCAATTGTTGAATTTGAATGTTTTGGCTTGGAGGAATTTTGTGTCAAGGTGGAGATTGTTGGGTATTTGACCCAAAATTCAACAATGGAGACTAATTAATTAGGTAAGAATAGTTGGTGAAGAACTTGTTAGGTATTGAACCAACAATTCAACATGAAGACTAATTAATTAGGTAACAATGGTTGGTGAAGAGTTAGGTGAGATAAGTTGGTAAGATTGGTTGGTTAAATAATTTGTTATTCCCAATCCGTCCCTAATCTTTGCCTATAAATAGAGATCTTATTGTTGAAGAGAAATGCACCACAAGCACAATTGGAGAGTGCCAAGTATTGTGAGTCGGTGATCAAAGAGAGAAAATTGTGAGCCTAGCATATTGTGAAGTTTCTTGTAACTCTTTGTAGTGTAAGTCAAAGGGTAGAAATTATATGTGGTAAAGCTCGTTTGTAGTATTTTCTCTGTGGTCTGTAGGATTGGGTTGGTGAGTGAAAGTCTATATATTTGTAACAATTTAATATATAGTGAAAAGCTTTGGCGAGGGTCCGTGGACGTAGGCAAGTTGCTGAACCACGTAAATTTCTGTGTTCGTATTTATTTTCTTGTTTGCTTATTTTATTTTGAACATCAAAAGATCCTGTGGGAAAAATAAAGTGGGAATCGACGTGTTAAAATTCCCAACAGGAAAAACTCAAGAATTCGTAGCCTAGATCACTTAAATACCAGTGCACTTTGTCAATATCTTCAACTGGATGTCCCATTGTCGATAATTGATCACAATGAGCCTTGAACACTCGAGAGTATTCAGAAACACTACAGGAGCCACGCTTTACGAGATGAAGTTCATCTTTTATTTGAAGTTCACGAACCTTAGATTTGTGACTAATGAATGCTGCTTCAAGAGCGTCCCAGAATTCTTTTGTTGTTTTAAGTCCAATAATGACAGAGAGTGCTTCCTCTGAGAGAGAGGAAAGAAGACTCATGAGTCATGACTAGTTGAACATTTTACTTCCAAAGGCTGTAAGCTGTGGGATCAGACTCATCAGAGGTAGCTGAAGACATTGGCGTTGAGCCATCAATATATCCATAGTATTTTTGACATTGCTTCAATTGTATGTAAAAAATATTGTCAATATTCAATATGACTTGATTTTACGATGGATAAGATTTCAACTTGTTTTCCTTCGTCGAGTATGAAACTTCCCAGCCACTGTACATAACCTAACAATATAATATTACTGCCTTTCCTCTTATTAATTTTGGTAGATGTCTTACTTAGATGTGCATGTCTGAGTCTGCAGGAGACATACCTTTGACCATCTTCAATATCTCTTCTCTACTGGCAATATCAGTTGGAGGTAACAAAATTTCCGGACAGTTTCTTAAAGACTCGTGCAACCGAACTACCATGCTCAAGTTCTTACAACTTGCTGACAACAAATTTCATGGAGAGATACTTCCAAGTCTATTGCAGTGTCATGCACTTCAAGTTATTAACATCTCTAGCAATGAATTCACAAGAAGTATTCCAAATGAAATTGGAACCTTATCAGCACTTCAAGCATTAGATTTCACACAGAATAACTTCGTAGGTATGTAAATATTGACTTCAGTTTAGTTGGTACATCTTTTCTCTCATGGAATTGATTTCATGATAATATTTTATAATCAATATGTTTAAATGGATTGGCAGGAAATATTCCAAATGAAATTGGAAATCTATCAGCACTTGTATTTTTATATTTGGGAGAAAACAACTTCAGTGGTACGTAGCTAACTAGATCTCGTGCTCTTATTTTATATAATC
The DNA here is from genome assembly GCA_963555705.1 of Ligustrum vulgare. NCBI lineage: Eukaryota > Viridiplantae > Streptophyta > Magnoliopsida > Lamiales > Oleaceae > Ligustrum > Ligustrum vulgare. The sequence goes on from OY743190.1 coordinate 13,379,371, forward strand.
AAATCTATTTCAATTTGTTACTTAATGTCTTATTGAGGGTTTATATATTAAATCTATTTCAATTCATTTCTATCTATTTATAAATTGAACTGTTTACAAATTCTTCCCAAACGGAGGTTAAAAAATGATTAGGTATAACAAAGATTTTTATGTCAATGGAAAATCTAAATGAACTTTAGGTCATCACCTAGGCAATTTAACAGTCCTTTGACAATGTGTTTTCGCTTGGGATGAAGATTGATACCAATGGCCTCATTTCATTATTTTCTTGGGTTAAATATCATTGTTGTCAAGGAATTTTTTCCAACATGTAACTTTAAAAGTTTTTCAAGTTGTCATTGGACTATCTTAAATATTTTTAGTTTCCACTTAACTTTTTAAAATTCTCCTGGAACTTTAAAAATACTTGGAGAACTTTTAAAGTTCGATTAAACCATGAAATTTTTTGAAAGTTCTGTTGCAACTTGGAAAACTTTAATAGTTCAATGGCTATTGGAAGATATCTGAGAAAGTTCAGTTGCAGCTGAGATATTTAACCCTTATCTTGTTAACTTTTCATTATTAATTAGATTTAATTTTAATAGCTGTAAAATGTTAGATAGTTTGAAGACCTATAACGAAATTTCTGTTGTGATAAATGATTTGGTTTCTCTTTATTAGGTGCAAGATGTGCTTTGCTTTTTGTATTTTTTGATTAAAAAGTTGTAAATGTTGTAAGGCTTATCTACTACAATTTTTCCTTCCTAAATCCGTATTTTATTTTGTGAGATTGGTTATTTAAAAATAATTTAATGTTCTAAATTTATTTATACATTTGTCATTCTAAAATCAGTCTAGTATTAAATATTAGAGCCACTAATATTTGAATCTAATAATTTGATATTTTTAAATATATTGAATTATTTATAATTTCAAAGTTTTTGTTTAATAATAACTATTTGAAATTTAAAATATTTAACTTCTGATTTTTCTGTTTTTGATATCCTATAATCTATTCACACAAAGCATTCCATATGAAATTGCAAACTCATCACCACTTCAATATTTATATTTGTATTCGAACGTCTTGAGAGCTACATATCTATTATTTAATAATACTTTTAAGATTCATTGTAGTGTGTTGACAAACACGAATGTTACAGGTACAATTCCATATTCAATTGGCAGTTTATCAAATTTGAAGGGATTGATTATTGGTACGAATAGTCTTCATGGCCACATACCTCAATCCATCTTCAATCTCTCCATGTTGCAAATACTTGGCATTTACGATAATAATATCTCTGGAAAACTTCCATTATCAATAGCCAATGTGTTCCCTAATATCAAAGGCCTTCATCTTGGTGGCAATCGATTGAGTGGAGAAATTCCTGGCTGGATTTTAAATTGTTCTCAGCTTATCCAATTGGGTCTTTCTTACAACTTGTTCAGTGGACGTGTACCCATTAATCTTGGGAATTTACGAGACCTACAAGTTCTATATTTACAAAGAAATCTCTTGACAAAAGATCCTTCAATGCTGGATTTGGATTTTCTAGTTTCGTTGACAAATTGTAGACAATTGAAGAACATAGATATTGGTAACAATTTTTTTGAAGGAATGCTTCCAAAAGCTATGGGAAATTTTTCAACATCTCTTCAAGCGTTTGATGCTCCTTATTGTGGCATCAAAGGAATAATTATACCTGAAATTGGTAATTTGACCAGCTTGATGGAGCTAAAAATGGGAAGAAATGAGTTCACGGGAAAAATTCCTGACACATTGAGTCAATTGAGGAAGTTGCAAATGTTGTGGCTTGGTGGCAATAACTTGCACGGGCCAATACCTGACAGCCTTTGCAATTTGAAAAATCTTTACTTCCTAGGTTTGGATGATAATCAGCTCTCACAGCAGCTACCAACCTGTCTGGGAGATGTTACTTCTTTACGAGAAATTTATTTAGCTAACAACTCATTGACTTCAACCATCCCATCCACAATATCGACTAACAAGGAAATTCGAAAAATGGACCTCTCATATAATTTTCTCAATGGTTCGCTTGCTCCAGAAATTGGTACTGTGATGGCGATGATAGAGTTGAATCTATCAGGAAATCAGTTCTCAGGTGAGATTCCAAGCACTATTGGGCAACTTGTGAATTTGGAAATTATAATGATTTCAGACAATCAACTGCATAGTCGTATACCTGAGTCGTTCAGTAATTTGATTTCAATGCGAGAACTCGATCTGTCAAAGAACAATCTCTATGGTATAATCCCAATGTCATTGGAGAAACTGAAATACCTTGAGTATTTCAATGTTTCGTTCAATGAGCTCAGTGGTGAAATCCCAAATGGAGGGCCATTTAAGAACTTTACCTCTGAGTTTTTCATAGGAAATAGAGAATTATGTGGAGCATCTCAATTTAAGGTCAAGCCATGCAAAGATAATAGAAATAGATCATCCAGCAATACCAGAGTTTTGAAGTACATTTTACCATCAATTGTTATTGTATTAAGTCTTGCCATTAGTGTAGTTTATATAATAAGACATCGTGGCAGAAATACACTTCTTCCAGCTCAGTCTACATCTCCCATCACCATCAAGAGGATTTCATATTATGATATTATAAATGCTACCAATAAATTTGGTGAAGAAAATTTGATTGGCAAAGGTAGCATTGGTTCAGTGTACAAGGGGATATTTTCAGACGGCATGATCGCTGCTATTAAGGTTTTTAATCTAGATTTGGAAGGTACAAATAGGAGTTTTGATACAGAGTGCCAAATACTCTGCAACGTTCGTCATAGAAATCTTATCAAGGTAATTACCAGTTGCTCTAACCTTGATCTTAAAGCCTTGGTGCTGGAATATATGCCGAATGGGAACCTTAACGAATGGCTGTCCTCGAGCAACTATTTCCTGAATATAGCTCGAAGATTGGAAATAATGATAGATGTGGCATGTGCACTGGAGTATCTACATCATGAATATCCCTCTCCAATTGTCCATTGTGATTTGAAGCCGAGCAACGTGCTTTTAGATGAAGATATGGTTGCCCATGTTGCAGACTTTGGCATTGCGAAGCTTTTCACAGAAGAACAGAGAATTTTGATGTCCAAGACGTTAGGCACCATTGGATATATGGCTCCAGGTAAATGGTTCTATCAACTGTTTATATATAGAGAAATCATGTTATGCACATAATTAAGAATAAATGTTAATCTAGAAGTATATATTTATTTCATTCAACATTTCATTTTTTAAATTGATCACATATGCCAATTTTGTAGAGTATGGATCGACAGGATTAATATCGCCTATGGTGGATGTTTATAGCTATGGGATAATGATGATGGAAACATTTACCAATAAGAAGCCAACAGATGATATGTTTGTTGGAGAGTTTACCATGAGGAGATGGGTGTCTGAATCATTTCCCAATGCAATAATGAACATAGTGGATGTGGATCTAGTAAATGCAGTTGATGACAATATTCGAGCCAAAGAGAGCTGCTTCAGATCGATTATGGGACTAGCACTAGAATGCACAGCTGATTTGTCCGAGGAGAGGCTTAATATGAAACATGTTGTAACAAGGCTCAAGAAGATTAAAACTGAATCTTGTTAGAAAAAGATGAAGAGGTTTGTTTCTATGCCACAGTTGCTTTTTCCATCCAACTAGAACACAAAAAAGATGATTATTTGATGCTTATTATGTTGCTATTGCACAAAACATGGGAATCATGTGAACGTTTTCAAGCTCTATTTATGTTGTTGTGTTGTGTTGTGGTCCCGAAAACTGTATTGTAACGTAATTTGTCTGATGAATAAAGAATTTTATGAAGTTACTGTAAAATAAATTAAACGACGCTTATGTATTTGGTTAATTTGCTGTGAGATGCTATAGTGAATGAAATCTCAATATTTTCGTATTAGACTTGCTCATAATTCAATTGATTATTTTGCTACTCTAGCGAAAAGTACTTTCTCAATTTCTTTCATCGACGCAATTTGCAAATGATAAAAGTTTCTTCACAAATTCTAAAGTGGTGGATATGGCTTTCACTGAACATTCAACTTCTGTCATTATGAAAGATGTTCTAACAAGGCTCAAGAACATCAAAACTTAATTTTTTTTATAGTATAAATGTAGATGGTCATAACTATATCTAAGGTTGTCTCTAAAGGGGACTGAAACATTTTGACAATGAGCCAACGAGAAAACAAGTACTCCAAGGATAGGAAAGTGAAAAGAATACTGTTAGGCACTATTTGGATTAAACAAATATCTCCCGTGTCTGGCTCCAGCTGAAAAGGTCAGTTTTCATCCCTGAATTTTGCTATGTTTTATTAGAAAATTGGGATCATTTGCTCGAATATGACTCCGTTGATGCCATTCTCAACCTAGGCTGGATTACAATTCTTACAGAAGCAATATCTTATGGATGAAAATTTCCATGTTGTTTAATACAAAACCTTAAAGAACTCGTCCTCGTATCATTTGAAGTCTATTATAAATATATACCAGTGACTCTGATTTCCCGCCAACCACATCACCAAATCTAGCACCCTCTACATAATAAAATCACGAAAGAACCATGGCAAAACAAGGGTTAGCACCAAACATGCCATTAGAAAGTTGCTTAAAGACTATATATTTGACACCTTTAACACTCCCACACTTGCCATTTAAATTCTTCTTAACACAAGGAGACACTTGGAACTTTTATACGTGCCTAATGCTATTCACCAGTGTTGCTTACCCATGAGCATTAATGCGGAATTAATTATTTGTCACCTTAAATTCTACTTGGATGGTAAGAAGACTTGATTTCACTTTCATTTTTATTTCATAGTTTGATTAGGATATTCCACTTTATCGTGGTTGTAAATAAAATCGCCTTTTTACTTTTTATTGATTTCCTGGAAAATTAAAAAATATATATATAGAAGATCTAGGAAGCCTTGTTACCGAGGTCCACGATAGCCCCGTAAATAAGTTTCATGTCGTGTCATATCATGCCAAGTGGGGGACATTTCTTACCAAGATTGAGGTCTTGGGTTCGATTCTCCTGGAGGAATTTGGGTGAGTTTGTAGTTGTATATAGGAATTCGTCAAAAAAAAAAAAAAAAAAAAAAAAAATTCTTAAGGCCCTGTTAGATTATTATTGATCTAAAACCCATAAAAAATAAGTACTTATTTTCTTCTGGGAGAGGTTAATATCAAACATCATGAATTATACCTGTTTTCTCTCTAGCCAAACCAAGTCTCTGCACAACGTATGTGTGAAATCCCAATTCTCCTTTGCAGTCACAACCAAGTGAAATCATTTCCGAGTTTACCAGATGAAGTTTTTCCATTACCAAAATGACAAATTCTTCAAACCTTTTCTGCTTTCAGATTTTCGTCATTTCTTGATTTATCATTCATATTTCCTTCATTCACACCCCTTTTTCATACTTGCTGCTTCCAATTTGTCAACCTCTTCATCTTCCGCTGCATGATCATGCATTTCCTTCTCCATTTAGCATTAAAAATTTCACCAAATCCAGAGGTATAAATTCTGATATAAATGTCTTTTTTTGTTGATGAAGGGATATTCCAAAGGATCTTACCTGTCCTAAGATTTAAAGCTTGTTTGGTAAAGGTAAAACTTTTACCACAATTTTTCAACTCAATCTCAATCATCCATTCTTAGTCAAGCCCACCATTTTTAATTTTTCAAACATTTTTAAACCACACATCCATCAAAAAAAAAAAAACTACAAGAATCAAAAAATTTCACATTACCAAACAGGCTCTAATAAAAAAAATAAAAGACAAAACAGATTGATAAACTAGTGAAGTAATAAATACTTAGATATGCATACGATCATTTAACTTAGTTTAGGAGACTCTAACAAGAAAGGATGACCAGTGTGACTTTTTTTTTTCGCCGTTCATTTTTCATTTATATTTGACCTAATTTTGAAAAAAAAAAAAAAAAAAAACTTGGTTGGTTCAGAGGTGAAATTGGGATAAGTCAGCCCATTGTAAAATCGGGAGAGTATTTTAGAAGAAATATGATTAGGGTAGAACTCCAAAATTTTATAAGAGTATACATTACATATATGGCAAAATGGGTCTATTGGTATAGTTTTATAAAGTTCAAGGACCTAATTGTAATTGTAAACTAGCAAAATTCTCCCATTGATGTAGAAAATATCATTAGAGTATAAAATATTAAGAGATTATTACTTGTGAAAAGTCATATTTTGGTTTATTTAGTGAATTTTAGAAACATAAGGATTAAAGAGAAAATTATGAAAACGATTAAGAATATTGATTTTACATCATTAGATGTTGCATTGATGACTCATAATGACAATAGTGAGCTTTTGTACTCAATATTGGGCTCGTTTTTCAGCTCATAATTAATCATATATATTATAATCGAGAAAAGTAAATTTAGGTAATATCATATCAAGTTAGAATTGATAAAAAAAATTATGATTAAATGAATTCTTAATAAAGTGCATTAACAAGCACAAAATCTTCTACTTGTATTATAGAAAACAATCATCCTACTTGAACAACTATAACGAACAACTACTTGTATTAAAATCACCTGACGCTTTGATACTTCTTATTGGGAATTAAACGTAGATTCCTTCTCTACTTAACCCGCATGAACTTTTGATGTTCAAGAAATAATTGAGCAAACAAGAAAATAAAAACAACGCAAAATTTCGAATCGTCAAAGTAATTCACTATATATATAATAAAATTTTACAATCATATAGTATTTCTCTCACCCACCAAACCCCCAAATATTGTAGAAAAATATCCAAGATTTATCACATTTACCAATTTCTACTTATTTGTACAATTCACAAAGAAAACAAGAAAACTCAAGATGCTGGACTACAATTTTTCTTCACAAAACTCTTTAGTCTGATACTATAAAATAATGAATAACATCATCTATTTATAGAAGTAACTACTACATAGAAGAGTCTTATTCAAATTCAATCAATGGAGAAGAAACTCTTTCATAATGCTAAAAGAAACCATAAGATTTATTTCAAAAGAACTCAATCTTTATTTTAATTTCTTTTGCAACAGAAGTCCTACAAACTTCAAAACAATCCTAATTGAAATCCTTTTCAAACACATGGAGCAAGCATTCAATTAGAATTAGAACTTGTTTGAGGAAATTATCCCAACAATATTTGTTGCTTAATTTTTGAGGTTTCAAAGGTTAAACTTCCCGTTTGAATAGAAATATTTCCAAGTAGTCTGCTGATTACTTTCACAAATTAAATCATTATTTACCATGCTGGGTTACATGCATTCAAAAGAGACTGAGTTATAATAGGAAAATAAAATTTAAAATGCCTAAGAGTTTCAAGAGAAATATATAGTCTATGGTGTTTTCAAGTTTTCAGAAAAATAAATTTTCTCTTAGTTCCATTGTTATGATTGCATCGTATTTAACCAATCAATATGCCAAGATCTTTTTCATTCAATTCACAGTACAATAAGGTGCTTCAGTTTGGACCAAAGAACATCACATTAGCAGATGTTATGTTATTGGGATGATAAATTTGAACTATTTATTAATTGGTTGCATTCGAGAGTAAGTGGCGCGATTTTCTTGCTGATGTGATGTTATTACTTGGCAACATCTATTTTTGTTCATGTGTGTCTGTTGGAGGAAATTTTTCAATGCAACTTAATTATTTGTGAGTTGATGCAGCGATTTTTTTAAAAGATCAAAAGCTCTAGGTGTTGAACTTCTGTTTCCCTTTGCTTTACTGAGCTTCTCATCTGAACTCAGGGTTAATTTTCTTACTTCTTCTCGAATCTCTGATGTTTGTTGCCTTCCTCGGAATTGCTCAAGAGATGGAAGTTGTCTACTTGTTGCCCTGTTGCATTTCTCTTGTTCTAAAAAGAGAACTTGCATCACTATTCTCAATGGCAAGCGCTCGTTCTTCACAGCATGGTCGCATACCTCAGGCGACAATTTCTGGCAATCTAGAACATGGCAAAGATGCTTCCTATCCGCTTTAGTGAGATCTGGATGGTTCTAGCATCCTGTAATTCAATGCAAATGATGAGAAATAAATTTTATTATTGTTGTTATTAAAAATCCGAAGACAGAGAAAACATATCAAATATTTCTCAGAAACATGTTGAACTTGATGTTGAGTGAGCAATACTGATAATCAATAGCCAGTAGATCTCAAAAATTGATTTATGGTGAATAAAATTCACTGGGATCATGTTTATTTATTTATTTCTCTATTAATCCATTATAATATCCTACCTTGAGATAAATGTCAATTGCCTTGTATAGATCATCATGTTCAGGCCTTGCAATTCTTGGCAAAGCTTCGGCATGAGACGCCACTTTTTGAACTGGTATCCATGCATCCTTTGCCACCATTTGCAGGTAAGAATCAATGAGATTTCCAGGTTTTCTAATTAATCTTAGTGACTGGTTTTCATATGTAGGAGTTTGTCTTTTCCAGTGCCTCAAGAAACTCTCCAAAACTGTCTTAACCAAATCAATGTCATAAGAAGCATTGTGATCATTAGATGATTGAGCAGGAAGCGGCAGATCATTCAATGTTGCCTAATGCCTACTCAAATTGCATTCTTGGTCGTCTTGTGAGTTCTGCCTTTGTCACGGGACTAGCCCCGAGAAAATTCGTGAGGCCAAGGAGTCTTATCATGAATCCAATTGAGACACATCCTTTATCAGCTGGAATCAGGCTCCCAATGGTCTCAAGAATTTTCTCTTTTCTGTCTAAAGAATTTTCAGCTTGAGAAGTTGAACTCTCTCTAGGCCTGTGATGTCTGGGACCGTGCTTTTGCCAATTTTTGCTACAGTGATTTTGACTTTATGGGACCCACTAATAATTTTGCTCTCGCAGCGTCTACAATGTTTGACTGTTGTTACCGTACAAAACCATAGTTTTTTTACCAAAAACTCGGTCCGAGACAGGGGTTTGTCACATACCCAAAGGTTATTCTTTGTTTTCAATTTCTATCAACATGTGGCAACACCACATTGGCGGTGAGCAACATAACATGTGCCCACACCGTGGGCATTAGATCATTTCTGTTCCTCTATATAGCTCCACATGAAATTCAGATATGGAGGGAATTCTCTCTAAAGGAATAGCGAAAATAAAACGACGAGTGATGGCTGGAAGACATTTATGGAATGTAAGGTAAGTAGTATTGGACAAGATTCGAAGATATTTGGAGAAGATCACTTTTCAGCCTCCTTTTCTTCGTTAATACTGCCCAGGGTTGTAATTTTCTTTCTGTATTAGTGCAATTATAACAAAATACATAGATTCGTTAATATTTTGAACTCATATACATGATTGCAGACAAAAATAACGATTTTTTTTCTTTAATCCAATTGTGTATAATTTAATATACCATGAATACTATTGTCACGTTATATATGTAGTATTATAGATGCAATTTGGTGGATATAATGCTCATGAAAAGAAAGGAATATGCAATGATGGAATAGAAGTTCTAATTGATCTCTCTTTTGTTATTGCCTGGTCAAGAAATATGTTATGTTACAAAGAAAAAACCCTGATGATTATGATCACTTTGTAATTTAAGTTCTCGTTTGACCTTCATTTTTTTAAAATTCATTTTCTCGTCATAATCATTTTTAACCACACATTATGGAACCACGAGTTTTATTAACTTTTAAACTACATTTTATCAACTTCATCCAGGCCCATAGTTCTGCAATTTCTATGCTAATCAAGATCGAGAAAAGAGCTTCTAAATGCGGTATTTCGTTAGTGATCTTGGTTTTAAAAATGAGTGATCGTCCTTCTCCGACACTCTCGTTTTTCATTTTGTTAAGTGTATTTTTATACACTTTTTATGCTTTTAAATTATCGTTTTTTGGAATATCTTGAGCAAATATCTACTAATTTATACATATTTTGTGTTTAAATAGGTTAGTATCCAAGTTTGAGGCCAAAAATCACAAAAAGAGTGCAAACTAGCTGAAATTGGAAGTTTGGAAACCATTTGTCACTTTCGAGAAGTTCTGGACAACTTGCGCAATTAACCGAGGGACCAAATTGCAAGATTCTAAAAGTTGAAGAACCTAAAGTGCAACTTTAGAAGGGCCTATTAGAAAGAAATCTGAAAATTTGGGGACTAAATTGATCAGCATTGAAAGATGAAGGACCTCGTAGCAATTACAAAAGGGCTTGGCTGCAAAGACCATGCCTCAGCTGAACCACGCGAACGCGTGGTCTAAACCTAGCCGCACACACGAACCATGGTTCGAAACTGGACAGAACCATTTTGGCTCACCGAAATTCTCACTGTGCAATCGCACGCGGTAAAAATACCTGGCCGGTCCTGGTTCCCTTTTTTGGGTTTTTGGGTCAATTTGGAGCACCTATAAGTAGAATTCAACCTCATTTCATCTAGGGTTATGTAAGCTCTTGCCTCTTTTTATTTTTTCTTGCATTTTTCTTTGTATTTTACTCTCTACTTTGTCTCTTTTAATGCAATTATGTCTTTAAATTATTGTGTCTTTCCTTATTTTCTTTCATTTTAAGCTTATTACTGTTGTTGAAATTCTCATTATTGTTGTTTATCTCAAATTTTCACCTAAAACTTTCATGACATATATGGTTTATTTAAAGCTTTGTGTTGGATTGTTGGAGATATTGATGGATAATGGAGAAACTTGATTTAAAGCGAAGAAATCTTGAAGTTTTCACTTCAAGAACTTAACCAAGGGAAGTTCTCTTTATTCTCTTGTTTGTAATCTTTCATTTAATTTTTTTTTTATTCAAATGATTATGTTAGTTATTAAGTGTTGTTATTTTATTATGGATAAATAGTATTTTGTTGGGATGATTGGTGTTACTTAACTTCACTTAGCTAGTTTAAGATTGTTTATTTATTTTGAGTTATTTATTTTTGAGTATTTGAATTTATGATTATTATGCTTTAATATTGTGTACTTAGATTTATGATTTTTGTCTTGTATTTATTTATCTTATGTAGTTAATTTCATTTACAAAATGTAAATTAATCAAGTGATAGTTAAATGAAATCATGAATTCAAACTTTTTTAGTATTCCATTTTCCTCATTGTTGTTAGAATTTAAAGTCAGCTTGTATATGTTTTATTTTCAATTTCACAACAAAAAAATCCAAAAACTTATTGTGTGACTTCATTGTTAAAATTAAATTAACTATGGTGTAATTGAGTATACATTCCTCGTAAGATCGACAATCCGGACTTAAAAAGTTCACTTTGTTACTTGAACGCGACCCGTGCACTTGCGATACACAATTTTAGCGAACACGTTTCATTTAATTGGTCTATGTTATAGGATAACAAAATGGTTAGAAATCGGGAATACTTTATACCTAAATGGGTTTGAAAAAGAATGTTGCTATCAAGAATCACTCTCTCGTGGAGCTGAGCATGTCTGTAAGCACAGGAGAATGTCCTTTATAGAAATTTACTAAAAAAATTAATTTTTTTTTTTTATCTAAATCAAACGGCAGCTAAGTATAGTTTATGTAAGACCATCTCTCACCCCATAATATACTCCGCATTCTAAAATTTACCAAAGAAAGTAATTTTTTTAGAAAGTGATAAAGTTTCTAACTTTTGCAATAATATGAGGAGAAATTGAAAAGATTATTTGATTAACAGTTCTGCTCTAGTGCCAACGAAGGGCATTCGTTGGCACTAGAACCATTACATAATAGTGGAAGATGGAGAACCTATTTCCAATACATATTGTATTGATTATTTATTTGTGAGTCATGTACTAATATTTAGCCTTATTTGATTTTGATAAAACATCTTTTTAGTACATATTGATAAAATTTAGTAGAATATATGGTGAAAAGTTGATAAAAGTGGTAGGTCTCATGAAATGTGTGATTTAAATAAGTATCAAAAAAAAAAAAAAAAAATCTTAAGAATCGAGTCAAACTGAACTTAATATAAAGAAATAATAACTTTCCCGCCTCGTTCCAATTTTCTAAATTTTCTAGTCAAATATACGCAATAAACTATGTATATAGATTGACGTTGTTAAAATGATACCTCACCTTCTAAAGTAAGATTTTGAATTTTCAACCTATATAAAATTTTGAATAGGTCTCCACGTACTGGAATTGATAATTTGATAGAGCGATTGAGAATATTGATTACCTTTCTAAAAGCCACTATTCTCAAGGCAATAAGAAAATGAGTTTCATTTTTCTCGCAGTGGAGCAATGCCACGCGAACAACAATGTTGAAAAATATTGTGGACAATACACTCACATAGGGTGGAATCCAATATTTCTTATTTCCTTTAGAGCATATTTGGTCCCTCTAAAAATATTTTCATAATTTTTCAAACTCAATCTCAACCATCCATCTTTAGTCAAGTTCACAATTTTTTACTATTCAAACCAATTTAAACCACACATCCATCAAAAAATCCACAAAAAGCAAAATTTTTCTATGGACCAAACAGGTTCTTAGGTAAAATGTGTGGATAAAAATTAATTTCCAAAAATGTATATGATTAAAGAATTATTTGAAAATTTATGTTGTTTATAAATTGATTTATAAATGATAATCTGTAGCGACCAAGAATTTTTACGCGATTAATAATTATTTTAATAGAAAATCGTGTCGCTACTATTTCACCCATTTTTATTAAGTTAACGCCACGACGTATTCGTATAGCCAAGTCAAGAAATAATCGAGATCGTTCGATTTTAAATTAAATTCCGAATTTCTAAAAATATCTCCATTCTCTTGATTTAAAGTATATTAAGTCCAAGTACTTAATTCAATGTTATCCCAATATTTATTTATACAAAAATTATTTTTATTATTGAAATTAAGAAAATATATGCAAGCATGAGAGGTTCCATTATATATAATAATTATGAGAATCTTAATTTAATAAATATGGAAAAGTATATGAATGAATTATAGACTCCATTATATGTAATCATGAAGAGCATAATATTTGTATAAATATGGAAAAGTATATGAATGGTTGATAAGATTCCATTATATGTAATCATGAAGAGCATAATATTTGTATAAATATGGAAAAGTATATGAATGGTTGATAAGACTCCATTATATGTAATCATGAAGAGCATAATATTTGTATAAATATGGAAAAGTATATGAATGGTTGATAAGACTCCATTATATGTAATCATGAAGAGCATAATATTTGTATAAATATGGAAAAGTATATGAATTGTGCTTTACTTTAAGAAAAGGATGTGTTAAAATTAATAGAATTGAATGATTATGTTTACAATATGCCAACTTTATACATCTATTTAAACCCATCTCTTTTACACACAACTCTACACATATACACTTATTTCCAATCTCTTGACAAAATCCACAAGTAAGAGAAATTCAAGGTGGTCAAGAAAGTTTTGGTCCATTTACTACTACACTTCATTTTAATCTTTTAAAAGGTAAGTATATCTTATGTTTTTATGAAAAGTAAGTATGTTTTTATGAAAGGTAAATACACCTTATGTTTTTATGAAAAGTAAGTATGTTTTTATGACAAGTAAGTATATCTTATGTTTTTATGAAAAGTAAGTATGTTTTTATGAAAGGTAAATACACCTTATGTTTTTATGAAAAGTAAGTATGTTTTTATGACAAGTAAGTATATCTTATGTTTTTATGAAAAGTAAGTATGTTTTTATGAAAGGTAAATACACCTTATGTTTTTATGAAAAGTAAGTATGTTTTTATGACAAGTAAGTATATCTTATGTTTTTATGAAAAGTAAGTATGTTTTTATGAAAGGTAAATACACCTTATGTTTTTATGAAAAGTAAGTATGTTTTTATGACAAGTAAATATATCTTATGTTTTTATGAAAAGTAAGTATGTTTTTATGAAAGGTAAATACACCTTATGTTTTTATGAAAAGTAAGTATATCTTATGTTTTTATGAAAATGTTTGGATCATTGCTATGAAATCAATCTCACAAGATTGTTATGGGTTCCATATGATATGTTTATGATTATGCTAAGGGGACCGGAGTTTAGTAGCGCTACACATAAGAATTCTTGCCATTTAAGTTCGGTAAAATTCTTGTGTCTCCCTATGTTTATGAGTATTTCGATCCTATCCTATGTTATGATGAAAATGATCCATATGCTTTCAAAAGAAAATTTATGTTTGGTATACTTACTGAGATTTTATAAATCTCACTCCACGATATTTACCATTTTCAGATAATTGAAGGTTCGAGGCGGTCAACATGGAAGTGGCAAAAGTGGTTAAGATTGATGAGATAATTATGTTGAACTTTATGTAAGAAAATTATGTTCTATTTTTATTCACAAATAAAATTATGGGATTCTAATTATTCTTTTGAATAATTTTACATTTCTATTTAAGTCTCGATAATATGATATGAGTCACTTTTAGTGGCACTCGAATGGTCGAGAATTCGGGTCGTCACAGTTGGTATCAGAGAAAAGAGTTTTAAAAACGATTCTGTAGATTTTTGAAATTTTATTTCTTTAAAAAAAAAAAAATCACTATTCACGTGAACAGTAAAACGACGTGCTATTCATGATGAACAGTGAACGAAATCACTATTCATTATAAAAAAAAAAGTTGAATTTTCACATGTCAAGTATTGTTATGATTTTGAAAAGCATGATGAAATTTGATGTGCGAATTTCAAGGACAAAATTCATTTTAAGCAAGGGAGTTTGTAATGTCCTGAAAATTTTATGGAATATAATTAGTTAGTGATATGATGTTTATATTGATGTCTTTGATAAATTTCTAGAAGTTCGGGGACTAAAGGAAAAATAAGATTTGACGATAAATTTTATTTGGGTTAAGTTATTAATTATTGATGGGGAGATAATTACTATATCGATATTGGATTTGTTTTGAAGACTGTGATTAATTAGGAATTATGATTCAAGAAAATGTTGATTTTGATACAACCACATTAAATTATTGTTGATTAAAGGAAAATAAGATTATATGAAATATTTTAACTCATCACTCTACTATGTCACTCTCCACGTATTGACTCCTCGAACCAGGTATGTTATATGCTTTGCAAGTCATTTACGATTTTATTAAGACATGTTAAGTATGAAATATTCATATGTTATGAATCTTTAAGTGAAATATACATGTTGAGTATGATATGAATTGATAGAAGCCTAAATTTTAATTTATTCATTTTAATGTAGAATCATGAGACATAGAGAATATTGATATGAATTTTGGTTCATATTAAGCTTAGTAAGATTGACTCAATTAGAAATTAAGTTGGGTTGTAACTTTGGCCCAAAATATATGGAATAATATATTAAACAAACAAAATTGATAATGAATTGTACAATAATTTATCCCTTTATCACTACCTTTGTGTAAAAACAAGGGAAAACTGTGGATGGTTATTAGTACTTCCTCTTCAAGTTTCAATTTTCGGTTCAATAATTTATCCCTTTATCACTACCTTTGCTTAAAAGCAAGGAAAAACTGTGGATGATTATTGGTACCACTCTTCAAGTTTCAATTTTCGGTTCAATAATTTATCCCTTTATCACTACATTTGCTTAAAAGCAAGGAAAAACTGTGGATGATTATTGGTACCACTCTTCAAGTTTCAATTTTGAAAAAAATAAAAAAATAAAAAAAAATATGATTTACGAATGATTTTCAAAATAATCTTTGTCGTCAAGTTTAGAAATGATGAGCCCTAAATGGACTTTGCATAATTGATTTTAGACATGGCACTAAGTATGAGAAGTCAACAGAAAGGACTAGATAATATTTTCGAATTATTCATCGTTTAGATTAAACGAGAAATAGAAAGTCAGTTTTATGAAGTTATGATGAGATGTTGAGATTATAAGTGATATGATTTTATTGAGATTTTTATGAGAAGAATTATGAAGTTGGAGATTTAAAGTTTAGGCTCTTAATTATTGAGAAATAAGGACTTGATATGGTGATATTAGAAATTATGATTTGAAATTTCTATGTTGAGGAATTATGAATTGATTTTCTGGAATATTTATGATGATATTGAAGTTTGATGAAATTGTGATCAAATGTACAATTAGTTATTATTGTGAGTTATGAAGTATGCTTACGATTTGGATAAGTCCAAATTTCAAAGGAAAACTATGCCTAGAATTTTATCGTTTGGAGTTAAGAGCATAGTATGGTATGCAATCACTAAGAGAATTGAAGTTAGACATACAAGTTCATTTACATCACAAACGAGATTTAGTAGATGATAACAGAGATATTATTATTTTCTCATAAGGAGAACACACAAGAGTCACCCTAGAAAGGAAATACATGAAAACACGCAAAAGCAAAAGAAAGCAACATGGGAAATTCCTCAAATTGAGAGATGTGTTTCCGGAGTAGCCGTATCCTACCACCTCTGACCTTTTGAGGAAATAAAGAAACCTTCAAAAAGGTGTGTTTCGAGAGTAAGAATACTCCGTAATCTACCACCTGGAACCTTTGAGGTACACACAAGATTTAAACATTAAGGAAAATCCTAGGAAATTAGAGGGGTGTCTCGAGAGTAAGAATACTCCGTACTCTACCCCCACCTATTCTAAGATTCATAAAGTTAAGTTTACATTAACCGGACTCCATTTTCGCTTGATTCCCCTTCCTTGCGACCAATCTGTCTTAACCCCTGCTGGATCTTGTATTGAGATATATGACTGCAGCTTATCCAGTAGTTCATCAATAGTAGGAGCAGAAATAAGGAGTCTTCTGGAAAATGGAGAGATGAATCCCTGTTCCACAGCATAATCAAGAAAGGTTAACAAGCCATCAAAGAAATTGTTAACATTCAGAAGCCCAATAGGCTTAGTATGGAGATCTAGTTGAGCCCACGAGGTAATGTTAAAGATTTCTTCTAAGGTACCAAAACCTCCGGGCAGGGCTATAAAGGCATCAGAACCATATAGCATACAAGTTATGCGTTCATGGATGGATAAGGTTTGAACTTCATGCCCTCGTGTTTTTCCTGCAACATCTACCAAAGGGACAGGTATGACACCGATTACTTTTGATTTCTCTGCAAGAGCAGATTGGGAAACACAACCCATTAGACCACTGCTACCACCCCCATACACAAGAGTGATACCTTTTTTCCCCAGTTTCTTTCCAAGATCTACGGCCGCTTCTAGATAACTGAAGCCTTTCCCCACTTTTGATCCACAAAATACACAAATAGTTTTGATCTGTCGAAGTTTTGGTGCTTCCATCTTTGATAGTATAGAAGAGAAAACTTACGAAGAAGATGTGATTTTGGGATGCCTGAACTATGAAATATGTTTGGCTATTTAAAGCCGGAAAAACTTACTGTTTTTTCATTGATTCTGAAAAAGTAAAGATTTACTTTTGACAAAATCGGCCAACTTTTGACTGTTTTACCAAAGATATCACCTTTCGGTGATTTATTTCCAGCTTTATCAAACCTCGAGAAAGGAAAATATATTTATTTCCAGCTTTATCAAAACTCGAGAAAGGAAAATATATTTTATTTCCAAAACGCGTGAAAGAAAACAGCAAAATATTTTAAATGTGTATCAAGAGATTTACCTTATATCATTGATGAACTGCCAGAAGCCTCATTTTGTAAAACAGACTGGCAAACAGGATCTTTTGCTATTATATTTTGGAGACTATAACGATTTTTGTCCCCGTTAAACTGAGCGTATAAGGAGAAAAGTTCACGTTGCACATAACCACTTGGGTGCGTCTCAAGAGTCAGTCGAATATCATCCAAAGACTCCTTACTCAGTCCACCCTTTATGAATTTGATTTTATCATCCTGATTAGTAGAAGAATATCCTACTGTTTTGCAACGAGTATCACAGTTCCAACGAGCACATTTGTAGCAACCATTCAGCCTTTTTGCTCTTCGTTTCTTTGCGAAGGTGCTTTTGCCTAAACCAGGCATGTGCTTTGGAAATGTCATAGGTAATTCACCAGATAGTCGAACCTTTGCTTCGATCAACCAGCGAACATCTTCTGAAACACCATGAGCCATCAGCAACCTCAATCTTTCGAGTCTTATTCGATAAATTTTCCTCAGATCATTCATTGGAAGACTGGAATAATACTTGCGAATGTTTGTAAGAATGATATCCATGTTTTGATGGATCTAACCTCTTCCCAGCATGAACTATTTAAAAGCATTAAGGATCGGAGGAAATCCGCGTGATATTGATTCCAGCAAGAAAGCGCGGAATAGAATAATGGAAAAGAGGGAACAAGAGTTATGCGCCGTTTACTTTCTTGATAAAAGGAAGATTTGATGATGACGGGATTTGAGATATGGAATATTTTCTTGAATTTTGGGTACTGATATTTTGATATAATAATCAAGGTATAGAAATAATACGGGGATACGTGAAAGTGAAATAAGGACTGTATTGAATCAGGATTAATAAGTTTGTGCAAGTGAAAGGAATACCTTACGGGAAATGTTATGATATTTGAGTTAAGAATTTTAATTATTTGGGAGATATTTGTTTATTGAATTTTGCAGAAATTTTGGGTTACAAATATTGGAAAGATAAACTGATGATTATGTTGATATGTGAATAACATGTTTGGGTATATTACATAGAGAATATTCAGGTAATCGTTTTAATTATTTTGGGATATTTGGTGATAAGAAGAAATGACAAATTATTATGGTATGATATGTTAGTAAAGATTTATTGAAATTTTAGAGATATTAATACGAATATTTGAGGTTACATGATACGATGATAAGTGACAGGTTACATGAGTACTACAAGATATGATGAAATATCACATACGATTGGGAATTTTCATTTTGATTCAGAAGAATTTATGAGTAGACATATGTCTATTATTGATAGAAAAGTTCATGTCTTAAGAAAACAAATTGATGCATTTAGTCAAAGTCCAGTGGGTTAAATATGGTTGGGTTAAATATGGTAGCGATGATGCTACATAAGAAGAAGAAGAAGAAGAGATTCTGATTAAGTGTTCAGAAATCATAAGATCAAGTAAGTTTAATTTCGAGGACGAAATTATTTTAAGGGGGTAAGTTTGTAGCGACCAAGAATTTTTACGCGATTAATAATTATTTTAATAGAAAATCGTGTCGCTACTATTTCACCCATTTTTATTAAGTTAACGCCACGACGTATTCGTATATCCAAGTCAAGAAATAATCGAGATCGTTCGATTTTAAATTAAATTCCGAATTTCTAAAAATATCTCCATTCTCTTGATTTAAAGTATATTAAGTCCAAGTACTTAATTCAATGTTATCCCAATATTTATTTATACAAAAATTATTTTTATTATTGAAATTAAGAAAATATATGCAAGCATGAGAGGTTCCATTATATATAATAATTATGAGAATCTTAATTTAATAAATATGGAAAAGTATATGAATGAATTATAGACTCCATTATATGTAATCATGAAGAGCATAATATTTGTATAAATATGGAAAAGTATATGAATGGTTGATAAGATTCCATTATATGTAATCATGAAGAGCATAATATTTGTATAAATATGGAAAAGTATATGAATGGTTGATAAGACTCCATTATATGTAATCATGAAGAGCATAATATTTGTATAAATATGGAAAAGTATATGAATGGTTGATAAGACTCCATTATATGTAATCATGAAGAGCATAATATTTGTATAAATATGGAAAAGTATATGAATGGTGCTTTACTTTAAGAAAAGGATGTGTTAAAATTAATAGAATTGAATGATTATGTTTACAATATGCCAACTTTATACATCTATTTAAACCCATCTCTTTTACACACAACTCTACACATATACACTTATTTCCAATCTCTTGACAAAATCCACAAGTAAGAGAAATTCAAGGTGGTCAAGAAAGTTTTGGTCCATTTACTACTACACTTCATTTTAATCTTTTAAAAGGTAAGTATATCTTATGTTTTTATGAAAAGTAAGTATGTTTTTATGAAAGGTAAATACACCTTATGTTTTTATGAAAAGTAAGTATGTTTTTATGACAAGTAAGTATATCTTATGTTTTTATGAAAAGTAAGTATGTTTTTATGAAAGGTAAATACACCTTATGTTTTTATGAAAAGTAAGTATGTTTTTATGACAAGTAAGTATATCTTATGTTTTTATGAAAAGTAAGTATGTTTTTATGAAAGGTAAATACACCTTATGTTTTTATGAAAAGTAAGTATGTTTTTATGACAAGTAAGTATATCTTATGTTTTTATGAAAAGTAAGTATGTTTTTATGAAAGGTAAATACACCTTATGTTTTTATGAAAAGTAAGTATGTTTTTATGACAAGTAAATATATCTTATGTTTTTATGAAAAGTAAGTATGTTTTTATGAAAGGTAAATACACCTTATGTTTTTATGAAAAGTAAGTATATCTTATGTTTTTATGAAAATGTTTGGATCATTGCTATGAAATCAATCTCACAAGATTGTTATGGGTTCCATATGATATGTTTATGATTATGCTAAGGGGACCGGAGTTTAGTAGCGCTACACATAAGAATTCTTGCCATTTAAGTTCGGTAAAATTCTTGTGTCTCCCTATGTTTATGAGTATTTCGATCCTATCCTATGTTATGATGAAAATGATCCATATGCTTTCAAAAGAAAATTTATGTTTGGTATACTTACTGAGATTTTATAAATCTCACTCCACGATATTTACCATTTTCAGATAATTGAAGGTTCGAGGCGGTCAACATGGAAGTGGCAAAAGTGGTTAAGATTGATGAGATAATTATGTTGAACTTTATGTAAGAAAATTATGTTCTATTTTTATTCACAAATAAAATTATGGGATTCTAATTATTCTTTTGAATAATTTTACATTTCTATTTAAGTCTCGATAATATGATATGAGTCACTTTTAGTGGCACTCGAATGGTCGAGAATTCGGGTCGTCACATAATCACCTTTAAGAACATAGGGTAAATTTTTCGAATTTCGCTAGACTTTTTGCGAGGACACAAATGAGTAAATCTAGGGGCAAATTACACTAAATACTACTGAAGTTTAAGAGAAGTTTCAAAAATACTACTGAAGTTCAATTATTACGCGAATTACCACTTAACTTTTGATCACATACAACACATACCACTCTACTCAAATATTAGCTCCAACCCGCAAGCCTATCCATTAATAGATGACATGGCCTCACTTCCCAAGATGTGGCATTGCGGCTAAGGCGGAAAATGAGAGACCCAAAAACCACTTAAAAACATCTAGACTAGGAAAAGGATAATAGTCGTACCCGGAATTCATTCTTCTTAGTTCTTACTTCTGCTGCATATGAACCCAATAAACCAAATTGATGAACTAAAGAACCTCACATCAACTCTTTAGCACGTCTCCTAACTCTCCAAGCCACTGTTTTGCTAATTTCAACACCTTGCTCTTTCAAAGTCGTGGCCATAATAACATGATATCCCACCCCGCTGCAATGCTAAATGTCTCTATGTACTTATTTGCTAACCACTTCAATGACACACTTTTATTTTGGTATGCCTTACTATGAGAATGAGTTGGCTCAAACGACTTTATCTGCCATGTCGATTCTCCAGCAAGTTCCGATGCCCATACCCTCCAAGGATATTTATTTACTTTGTAAGTTGCCTCAAATCTTCCTTTGTCACTATACCGAAATCCAACGACAAACCTATTGTTGATTCAGTAATTTTTTACTGCTGCAGTAAATTCCTTTTTAGAACTAAATATTTTCCCCAATTCAAGCTCTGGATTCATCATCTCTTTCTCGGCATTAAATTCAGGATAATGCACAACCTTGTTATCAGAGTCTGAATTAAGATATTGTAGTTCATCTGATAGTACATAGTTAAAGTTCTCAGATTCTAGAGAGTTGGCCAAGACCATGTGCTTTCTTGCATCAAGTTCAATGTTATTCATTACATTTTTCTTGAAGATTACGTCGTCATCTTCACCTAATCTATAATCAGAGTCCTTGAAGTCAAGGTCGGAGGCATCACTAATTTCCTCCACTGCATCATAAAGAAGACATTTTCCTGCTTTGAATCTTACGAAATGCTTAAAGGATAGGAGAACCAAGAAAAAATTGAAACTATTGAAATTAATTATTTATTCCAAAATTCTTAAAAGTATTTTACTTTTTAGTGAGAGGGACACAATGCCACCCAACATGGATACAAAGTTAAGGAGAACAATGTTTAAAACAAATCCCACGTTTTTCACACACCAACAATGTGGAATTTTAAAACATAGTGGTCACAGATGTCAAAAAAAGAAAGGGTGCAACAAACATGTAAAAGGACCCTTATTACCTTCAGATTCTCTACATTCATCGGCCATCTTCAACTGGAGCAGCAAACTGAATTTGGAGCTTTTGCGAAGTTGTAAGAGTTTCAACAAGGATTGGGATTTGGGGAAGATGACATGTTCCTTCGAATTTAGGTGAAATTTCACATGGTTTTCTTGCAAAAAAAAAAAATGGAAATTAATGTTGTTTTCCTTGCCAATGATTGGGATTCGTGGTTGTGGACTTGAATGAGGAAGGGACAGAAGACAGACGAGAGAAATGTGAAAGGAAATGAGATTTAAGTTGTTTTTGGGTTTCTCATTTTTCACCTCAGCCACCACATGAATGCCACATAGGGTTTTGATCTAAAACCCATTGTGGGTTTCTTATGAAACCCACACCCCACCCCCTATGGTGGGTGGGCAGTGGAGCCCGCCCACCATTATCCAACCCCCATCCGCCACATGACGGATGGATTTTATAACTAGTGCCCATCATGGGCACTAGATCATTTCCCATGCCACATATTGGAAACTGGGGTCACATCATCTATTAATAGACAGGTTGACGGGTTGGAGTTAGTATTCGAGCAGAGTAGTATTTGTTGTAAGCAATCATAAGTTAATTGGTA
Source organism: Ligustrum vulgare (assembly GCA_963555705.1). Taxonomy (NCBI): domain Eukaryota; kingdom Viridiplantae; phylum Streptophyta; class Magnoliopsida; order Lamiales; family Oleaceae; genus Ligustrum; species Ligustrum vulgare. The sequence continues at coordinate 13,402,366 of OY743190.1, forward strand.
ATTCACGTAATAATCGAACTTCAGTGGTATTATTGAAATTTCTCTTAAATTTTTGTGGTATGTAGTGTAATTTGCCCTTAATCTAGAGCCATCAAAATGTGTTGGGCCAAAAGCCCGGTAAAAGCTAGCATCGCTCCTATATCAGGGCCTTTTTTCAGAGACAGCGGTCCCGGCCACCTTACATGGACCAATTTATGCTGACTTGTGCCATGGCATTGAACCATGCCGAAACCAAAGAACTTTAGGCGTTTCAGACCAAGGATGGCTCGACATTTTACCCTTTCTTGGACGTCTCACTGTCACTTGATGAAACTAAGAAACAACATTTTAAAAGGAAGACTCTAAAATTAGCAACATTAAGGATTGCATGACTAGCTAACTCTCTATAGAAAGTTTTCTGAAAAAATTACTCTAGGGTCTGTTTGATAGGCTAAGATTTTCCGTGGAAAAAGAAAAAAAATTTCAACTTTTCTACTTTACTCCGTTTGATTGCAAAAATTTTTCGCGGAAAATATTTTCCGTGGACCCCACCCACGCGCCCCTTTTCCTTGTTTTGGTAGAAAATATTTTCTTTGGGTTTTGGTGGATTTTTATTTTCCATGGTAGATGGAAAATTATTTTCGACACGTTTAATCAATTTTATTGTTGTTAATTGACTTATTTTATTTCCAAAAAATAACATTATCATCATCAAGTACAAATATATTTAAAAAGTAAAAAAAAAAAAAAAAAAATTGATTAAAATAGCAAAAATTTACTTTATTTTCCATGAAAAATAATATCAATCAAACAACAAAAGTTGGAAAATTCCCTACTTTTTCCACCTAGAAAATTAAATCAATCAAACACATTAAACTTCTAATTCCCAAGAATTCAATTCCCTAGAATTCATTTTCTTTCCACCCAAATTCCACACTCGCTATCAAACGCACCCTAATTGTTTTTTGAAAACTAATTTCTACACCCTCTAAAAACTCTTCTAATTGATTAAAGTACTTTAAAAAAAATGTCAAACTAATCAAAATCAGGTTGTCTCAAAAATAGTTTTCGACTTTTCATTCCACACATGCCATCACCGGACTTAGGGAAATAGTCAAATAAAGACTTATCGTTTTAGGTCACTGCCTATGAACGATTTATTGTTTTTTTTTTTTTTTTTTGGCAAGATTAAACCCCGAATCATCTTTCTTTACTCGATAAGGACCTCCATTCACTGTCGTTAATTTTTTTTCGAATAAATAACCAAATAAGGACCTATCGTAGGTAGCGACCTAAAACGATAGATCTTTATTTAACTATTTGCTCCCAGACTTTTGATCAAAGCTTTAACTGCCAGCCTAATTTGGTTGTGTGAGACAGGGGGCATGAAGACACGCTGTGAAGCACACAAAATTCATTCCGTACATAATATTTTCCCAATGCGGTTACATAACTGTACCAACATAATATCGTTTTTACAATTTTAACTGCTAATTTTTTTACACGGTAGCTTCGATCATTTCTAATAGCTGTGGCTGTGAACTGTGAAGGGTTCTAGAAATACACGCACGTAAAATGTGCAGATGTGCTTCTTTTAGTTGCATCCTGAGCCACTAATATTTTAGAACAATAAAATAGAGCAAATCAATGCAAATGCAGAAAACTTGGGAGTTTCACCAGGAAGTTGATGACCAATTAGAAAATGTTATGCTGCGAGATTTCAAAAAGTTCCAAGAGAAAATGACCCATTTAAAATCAGATGGTGTTATTCATTTTGAAGACCTGGTTTATTTGTACATCACCCATGGCCAAGGTAATGCCAATTCAGATCTTTCACAGTTGACCCGAGCCCAGTTCTCCTCTTCTTCAAGATTTTAACAAGTTTGAAAACACAATGCTGCCTACATATCAAGTGGAATCCACAAACATGCATAACAAAAATGACTTGCAAGAACAAATATTGAAGCTTGAGTGAAATGACGGTTAAAAAAAAAAGGCAGGTGTAACAAGCCCAGACGCTACAGGAAGTTATCTACACACCCTTCCAAGTGTGAACAGAACTTCCCATGAGGATACCAACAGGGTAAATATCATTAGATACTCTAACATGACTTGTTATAGAGCAAACTGTGGCGGTGGTGGTGGTGAAGGTGGAATTTTGCTTGGTCCATCCACCAAATATTTCAGGGCTCAGGGAGGTGGTGTAAATCAATGGCCAGTACAAGTTTCCTAGGAGGAAGAGAGTCAAGAGAGAGTACGGGGGTTGTAGAGAATGAAGAAGAGACTGCTTGCAGGTTGGAGCAAACGAAAATTAAGAACAGAGAGGTAGCAGCTAAAGCACGAGCCAATAAAAGGGTAAATTTATTTTTCTTGCTCTATATCAAGTACTAGTAGGTTTGTAGAATTGTTACATGGCCACCCTAAACTTCAATAGTCAAAAGAATTAAAAAGCCTATCCTGTTGGTGTTGCATAATGATTAAGAATTTCACTAAAGTAGCTGTAAAGTTAAGAGATAGAAAGACCATTCATATACTACATTGAAAAGGTACATAACAAATCTACCATTCAGAAACACTCATTATGCACTACAGAACCATGTTTTCAACCATAAAACCCCCAAATGTGCTGAGAGTGATTTAGATCCAACATCCTATGTTAATCATGGATGTATAAGAACTTGATCAAACAATGTTCTGTTTATAGAAGCTTATGAAAGAAAGAAATTTTTTTTAATTTATAACTTAACCTCTGGGGAAAAAATAAAAAATATAAAAAAATATAAAAAAATAAAAAATAAAAATATCCTTATAAACAAAGAATTTGTTGTTTTCGAGGTAAATATGCAATTGAAAAATGGTTTGAAAAAATGAGTTTAGATAAAAAGTGATTTGGGGAAATGTGTTGTTTATAAACATGTTTGTAAACACTTCACCAAACAGAGGCTTAAACACATTGTCATGTTCCAATATATATAGAAGAAAAATCCTCTTAAAAGTCCTACTTGTACAAATTCAGGCCCAAAATTTATAGTCAAACCAAAGGTTCATGGAGACACATGACAGGTTGTAAGAAGATAAGGTACAACAAAAATTTTCATCCACGGGATAGTACCTGTTGCTGAATTAAAAAATAAATGTTATCTTCTTGATTAGCATCATCATTGTTGTCTTAATTCACAAACAATCGGCTCATTATGCCTAGCCAAATAGATCATCATCATTGTCGTCATCATTCTCTCCAGAGTTAATTTTGGGATTTTCTCTTAGAGAACCGGGAGCATTTCCTTCAGCATGCTTACTAGGAGAAGCTGATTTACCACCAGATCCAGCCGATGATAATGCCCAAGAAGAACCTACTTTGCCAGAAAATGATTCTCCATAAAGATCATCATACATTCCACCACTCTTTGAAGGAGTCTTGACCTTGTTCAAAACTTGTTGAAGTTTCTCTGTCACGCCTATTTGGGAGACAGAGACTTCCTTCACAGAGGTATGTTCCATCCCTTTCGGTATAACAGTGATTTGTACAAGGGATTCATATTTTCCAACAAGACTTCCTTCTTTCACACCCATAGGTCCAGGTTCTGTCTCTACATCAGCCCCATCTGAAACCCCAACAACTTCAAACAGCTCCCCGCCAACCTGATCTCTAAATGCCACTCTGGTTCTCTTAATTCTCTTTGGTGCTCTCTCATTTAGCCGACTGTCATCCTTTCCACCTGATGAGCTACTTGATCCTATGGATTTAGATAATATTTCAGGCCGTGTCAACCCATTCAAAGAACGATTAACGTATGTGTTATAAGCCAATACTGCTTCTTCATCTGAAGGATCTGGAGGAGAAGGTAATTCAATTTCTGTGGGTCTTGGAGGTGGAGGGAATAGAGCAGCATTATTCTTCCTCAATATGTAAGTTCTCGTAGATGCAGCAAAACGCAGAGACTGTCCAACCTCAAGCTCAACAGGAGAATCTTTGGTTAATCGCTCATTTGCAACAAATGTTCCGTGTGCTGACCCCAAATCAATTACATATATACTGTGACATATACATGCAACTGTGTCAGTGAAAGTTATATGTAACGGTTCATATGAATAAAATACACATTTTCTATTCTGAATTGTCTAATAAATAAGCAACATCAAAAGCAATTTCCTATTAATTACTCTTCTTGCTTAGTCAGCAAACAGAGATGTACATACTTTGACCTAAAACACATACTTCTGTTTGATATTAAATTATGGAAGAATCATATGTTTATCAATGGGTTAATTTCATCAGCAGTCACTTTAGTTTAAAAGTTACAAAGCTTCAGCAATGGCCACTGAAGTTGCAAAATCTTCCACCAATGGTCACTGACTGAACTACCTAGCCTAAAATGAAAACTTATGAACTGCTGGTAGTGGTGGGGTTGGAGGCAGGAGGTTGGGTAGATTTAATTTATTTAATTTCATAAAAGATTAAAATAATAATAATAATAATAATAATTGCATGTCGGTCCCCATAGTTCATAAATTTTCATTTTAGGCTAAGAAGTTAACACAATGACCATAAGTGAAAGAATTCGTAACTTCAGTGACCGTTGCTGAAACTTTGTAACTTCAGTGACCTGTTTGTAATCTCAATCAAATTCCAGTGACCGTCAGTGAAATTAACCCGTTGATCAGTAGAGTTACGGATAATATTGTAGGTACTAAACTGTATACTTCAAAGCTGGTATCCCAGTATTGTGAAAAGCCTGATGTTTATAACATATATATGTACATTCTCACAACTGTGATCGAATGAAATATGCCAAAGCATTGTAAAGAACTATAAAGGAAAGTAAATAGAGTTAATGAAAGGTTAATATCAAACCTTCCATTTTTGTGAGGAACAACAACGGCGTGTTGGCGCGAGACAGACTGATGGTCCAAAACAAAATCGCACGTCGGAAGCTGCCTACCAAAGATATGCCTCCGCTTATCCAAATTAATTCGATCAAGAACCTCTCCATCCTTTAAAACTTCAAGATAATAAACACCAGGACGTGGCTCAATAGCCCAATCAGGAGGCTGCCAGGTCGACTGGCCTCCTCCAACCTGAGTCATGTGCTGAGTAGGCACTGCAGCTGATGCCACATCAAGGCCCCCGATTTTTTGAAAAGCATTGTGCTCATTTAGGTATTGGGTTTGTGGATAAGATGATTGAGGATGATTAATTGGAGCTGAGGAATGGGGAGCTGCATTAGTAGCTGCCGATGTGGTTGATTTAGTAGCTGAATTTGCCTTAACTGAGAATGGTTCCAAAGTCTCGGCTTTCTTAAAACGATCAAGACCTGATCTTCCATACATTGTTTGCAGCCTTATCTTCTCATAAAAAAAGGTTTCAAAACTCTAATTGAGTAATAAGCATACTAAATCGCAGTTCCAAAATGTAGGGCAAGCTCACGCAAGAAAACCAACCAATAAGCTGATCTTTGCTTCCTTCCCCTTTACTGATATCCCTCTCAACTAGAACATAAGTTCCCAAAAAAACGTGTCCATCATGGTGATGCTAAGTACTGGACGCATGATTGTGTGCAAGAAAGCGAAGATCAGAAGAAATAGAAAGATTCAATTCCAAAAATAGTATTATTAATACACAAATGTTGAGGTGCCCAGCCTCGGGGTACTTCCGGGACGTCAACAGGTCCCATTTTCAAATATTATTAATCGAGCGAGAACCATAATTCACACACTTCTCCATATACTTAGTAAACAAAAATCCGATTAAATCAGTAACACTGAAAAGCTAGACATTAATGCAACCAGTACTCGATTCAATCACACGAGCATGGGTATCGAAAAATTTCAACGTCAAAATGCAAGTGAAATTAGTTCACGGCGTGCAATATACATTAAGCATTCAGTCTGGGCAATAACATATAATTATGAAAATCGCAACAGCAAAAACAAAGGATTTATAGCGTAAAATCTAGTAATTCTAAACGACGGAAAAAAAAAAACTAACTCCAGTCCGAAAAAAGTTCAATTATTTATTTGCTAACATAAAGAGTTTGCTGAGAAAAGGAAAAAGGAACGCTGTAACATGAGACAGAGGCTTACCTCTTGTCGGAGTTTTGCCTATTCTGGCTTAATTTAAAACTTTTACTACTAAAAACTTCAAAAGTTGGAGAAATTTGTATAGTTATTGAATCTTCAAAAGAGAAAAGTGAGATGAAGATTGTAAATCGAAGAGACACAGAATTAGGGAGTGCGAGGGTAAAGGAGGAGAGGAAGATGATCCCAAGAGTGCGATTAATGGATTGTTGACCGTCTTGAGCTAGGCTTTAGGACTTCATTTTGGGCCACGGCCTTTTTCTTTAGGGATCCATTTACCACATAGAGGAGAAGGGTTAATTCCACAAATGACTATCCAACTTTACACTTAGGCTGCGATTGATAGTGATGGTGAAATTTGGGTGGAAAGAAAATGAATTTCAGGGAATTGAATTCTAGGGAATTAAATTTCTGGGAATTGAAAGTTTAATGTGTTTGATTGGTTTAATTTTTTAGGTAGAAAAAGTGAAGAATTTTCCAACTTTTGTTGTTTGATTGACATTATTTTCTATGGAAAATAAAGTAAAATTTAGCTATTATAATATTTTTTATTTTTTTTTTCATTTTTTAACAAGTTTGTACTTGGTAATAATAATGTTAATTTTTGGGAAAAAAATAAAAATCAATTAACAATAACAAAAAGGATCGAACGTAACAAAAATGGTATAAGATTTTCCATGGAAAATAAAACCTCCTCTCCCCATTGAAAAACGAATTCATCCAAAACAAGAAAAATATCGGATTTCGAGACAAGTGGAAAAATGAATTCCATGAAAAATTTAGGCAACCAAACAGCGCAAAGTTGTCACGTGGAAAATCATATTTTCCATGGAAAATATATCGAATCAAACGGAGCCTTAATGTCACTTTGGCCACTAAATTGATTTTGTTTCACCATTGACTATCCAAATTGATATAAATTACAAAGGAGAGTGGCCATTGGTATAATTTTATATGAAGTTGGGTGACCAATTGTGATACAAAATCAATCGAGTGGCCAAAGTAAAGTGTGAAGTTGGGTGACCATTGGTGAAATTAATCCTAGAGAAGAAATAGTATTGATGTAAATCGTTGGTACAAATGAAGAATTGAATAAAGTCTCTATTTGGTCACTTGTTTATAAATAAATTTATAGATGACATATTTTCTCAAATTATTTTTTAATTATATACATTTTTAAAATTATTTTTTAACCACATATTTTACCTTGAAAATATCACATTCTTCGTTTATAAACAAAAAAAAATTATAATAGCGACGTGACAATATTTCGCTGGTCCTTTTTTTAAAAGGCGCAAATCTTTGATCAGTCGAAATTGTTGACTTTTCAAAAGAAATGTCCAATGAGATATTGACACGTGGTTGTTTTTTTAAAACAAAATTTATAAACAAATTTTACCAAATAGAGGCCGATTTTGCTAATGTACATAATGATTTACATACATGTGATGTGGTGCGGCATAATTAGATTAAAAATTCTTCAATATATATATTTAAAAAAAAAATTGTCTTTCTTTTTTACACCTCATCCACTTGTAATAAAAATATTATAATATCCCTGTGGGCACAGCTTATGTTGCGCATGAGCCACGTGGCACCTCGTAATGCCAAGGTGTCCCATGCGAACACCACAAGAGGCACCATATTAGGACTGCAATATGTAAATTATGTAAATCTATTATGTACAAGTAACATTATCCCCCAATCATATATGCTAAATAGTGAATTACTTTATTCTCGGGCAACAATTAACCGATGTATGTTGGAGATTAAAATTTAAAACCAAAACTAAAATCTAAATCTACATTTAAATTAAAGTCAATAATTAATTTTCAATTATTTCATGGGACTAATAACTTTTCAACTACACATTTTATTATTTTTATCAAAATTTATTAAAAATCTTATGTTAGTTTGCACCAAATAGAAGCTTTAATCATAAACAACATACAATTACATCTATGCTCAAAAGTCTTGAAGTTTGACATAGCTATCTTGTCACGCCTCTGTTTGGTTAAAGTTTTTTGTTTATTTCGAAATAACATATATGGTTAAAAAGTGATTTGAGAAATATGTGTACTTGAAATGTAATTTGAAGAAATATGTTATTTATAAACAAGTATAGCAAACTGAGGGAATTTTGAAATCTTGCACACAACACATGGTGGGAAACGTGATCATAAGATTTTAACCTTAATCCTTTAACCAAAAATAATGAACTATTCTTACGTTATTGAATAGAAATATTGGATTCTAAGCGTTGATAAATTTTCTTTTTTCACGTTTTTTTTTTCAAGCATGCATTCACACAATTAAATATTCTCCACATCTTATTAATTAATCTTATTAAAGAAGGATAGTGAAAATGAATTTCCCGCCCAAAGCCAAGCCTAAAAATCCCACCTAAAAATCTTGCTTAGGAAGAAAAGCCTGTGTGGAGGAAGAAAATCCCTCCCACGTGGTCAGTAATAAGGACCCATTTTGGAGGGCCCCACCTGCAATCCAGGTATGCATTTCAAATTTCAAAACGTCAGCATCCAGGCTCCATCATCAAAGCCCAATCCCCAAAGGTCATTCGCTTCGACAGTGGCATTGAAGATGAAAAAGGCGTCGGGGCTAAGATTCGGCTCGAAGCAAGGATCTGATGGATGCATCCTCTGATCTACCCAGGTCAATTGGTAAGAACAACAGCTTATTAATCGAATCTTTGAATAACCCTAAAACCCCAAAAGCTTTTTACAGCAACAAAAAGGAAAACCCAGAAGTTCTATAATGTAAAGTTAGGATTTTTCATGGGTTTCGCTTGAAGAAGTAACAAAACTTGAAGAACGCCATTCGGGTGAGTTTCCATTTTTTTTTTATTTCATAGGTGATAAATCTATGATTTTTATGTTTTAAATGAAATTTTCATTTAAGGGAGCTAACGCTTCTGAGATTTTCCACACGTGACGGATCTTGACATGATGCATTCTTTTATAAGATAAATTCAACCAAAACTTGTTGAATATGGGTGGGAATTACATGCTTTACATGATGCTTCTTTTTGTGTTTTTACTATATTTCACTATAATGAAATATGATGTTGAGGTGGACACTACTTTGACAGACATCCTTACTTGAAATTTAAGAGGAATTAGTGTGATTTTTTAAGCCCTCTGGTCTTACTATTACTGTAGTTTGGTGTTACTATGACAACAGAGCTCTTTGTTCACGTGCACAGTGTTTATGATGCAAACAAATATCTGTGATACATTAGTTAACCAAATGCATTAGTCAAGCATTCCAAATTCCAATCTTGTTTTGACAAGAATGGTGTAGGGATTTGAATATAGTTTATCAAATTAAAATGTATTTTGATTGCCTAGAATCATTTCAAAGTATGAATTTTAGTTGGTGATAGATTTTGTTCAACCCTTTTTCAGTGGTTACACACTTTCTACTCAAATCTTTCTATCCTAAAATCAAAGTTGATGATTGATTTTTCAGTGGTTACACGCTTTCTCAAATTAAAGTTGACGGTTGATTTTTCTGGGGAACAAATATATGAATTTTGGGATGTAAAATTTTTTAGGTTCATTTAGTTTTAGGATGAAGCAGTAGAGATTATTTTTGTTGACACTCCACCATTTTGGAAAAATATGTAGTTTTAAGAGATAGAAGTGAGTTTTGTGGGAAGCCACCATGTGGAAAGGTCTATATGACAAACCAAGAAAGCTACAGAGAGAACAATATTGTTCTACATTGTAATGCTTTTTTGGAATATTTGCAAGGTTTGGAGGAAACATTTTACAAAGATGAATCACAACTGTAACCTCAGAGCAAAGAGTACTAAAACTGGAAGAAGAGGAAGGAACTTAGAATTTGTAGAACAAAATCTTGAAATTCTTGCTTTGATGGGTTTTCTTCCCCATTTAGGGGTTCTTCTGTTGATAGGGATGCTACATATGAAAAGGCCTTCCTCTTATTCAAGATTCTTCTTCTTCTTCATTTAAGGTATCTCTACATCTGCTTTGGACGGTAATTCTATCTAATTTTAATTGTCTTTTGCATAGAATTTATTCGAGAATCAAGGAATCTTGAATTTTGGACGAAAAATCAAAGTGGGTCAATCCAGTACTCAAAAAAGTACTTCGACGATGCCTACTAGTACATGTTTTTGTCTAATTTATTTGAATTATCACTCTCTTTAATCTTACGTGTGTTTTGTTGTGTTGAGGATAACTTGCATTTCTTCATGCATTTTTTGGAATTTTCAGGCATGTTATTCTTCCACCAAAAGTGGCTAAACTGCTTCCTAAGAATCGTCCTGTCTGAACTAAGTTTTTCATATTCTTGATTACCTTTATAATTAGGATTGGGCTAAGGTTTTTATATTTTTGTTAATTGTTTCATCGAATGCTGCTTCTTTGTTAGTTAATTGCAAAATGAAGATGCTGAGACGATTAAAGTTTTGTAGTGCATTGATTTTTTGGTCGAAATTATTAAATTCATTAGTAAAAAGTATGGTAAGTCAGCTGATGAGGATAGTTAGTTTGATAATGGATGACCTTTCAGTATATCATCTTTATACTTTAGCTCTAACTATTTAGTATAAGAAGTTTCTACTCACTTTTTCAGGTACCATGCTTCCTGGCTTCATTAGTAAGCTATGGTAAGTCAGCCGATGAGGATAGTTAGTTGGATAATGGATGACCTTTCAGTATATTATCTTTATGCTTTAGCTTTGACTATTTTGCTACTCACTATTTCAGGTACCATGCTTGCTGGCTTCCTCACAGGCTCAATCCGATAAGTGACGACCTATCTAACCACCATTTCATCATATATATTTAATGAAGGACTTCTCATAAATAAATATGTTCAACAACTATTTATGACTTTCTTGAATCTTGGTACATGGTAGCAATTATAAGTTTTCGAAAAAAAATTATTTATTCTAACAAGGTATTAATTGATAGTTTATGTTGCCAATGTATCACATTTTTTTCTTTTCCGAATGGTGTGTTGATTATATTGGCTATTGGATAGTGTTTGAAATGTAGTTGCCATTAAATAATATTCTAAATATGTTGAACAAGACTTTAAAAGGAGTTATGTTTTAATTATAAAGTGTAATGGTTCTTCCTAAAAATAGTTAATTTTTATTTCTTTTCTACTTATAGTTTCATTATTTGTATATTGGATGGTTTTTGAAATGTAGCTGGCTTATGGAAATTTTTAGTGCATCGTTATTTTTCTTTAAATCAACCGCCCAGTTCTCTCACCGCAAATGTAGATACAGAACCAGCAGTCCATCATCTTCGATTCTGAGCTTAGGTGAATCAATTTTTTTCGTGTTCTACTTCAATTTTTTATATAGCTCTTTTTTTGTTTTGATGTGTCTGTCGTTTATCATTGCTGTCAATCTGTTCCATATTTTTTCCTTTTCTACCACAAGATTTAAAACCAAATTTTGAGCAACAAAATATCCTGAAGAAAATGCATATATAACTACGTTACTCCATTAAAATACAGTACTGAATATTATGGGTCAATTCATGAGGCAATCGATACAAGTTTTAATGTAATATATACATATATGAGTATGTAAATATGAGTCAAGTCTATTTATTTGGCGGCGGAATCAAATTGATACTAATAAGCCAATGCACAAATGGTATGCCTTTCATTGAGAACAGGAACATAATGCATTGTGGCATGCATATAATTTTTTCTTCTCTGATTGCTTTAGTTTGTATGTAAATTATCTTGGTTGTTGTGTGCAATCCTATTTTATTTGTTTACCCTTAAAGTTCAATTGATTATATTTATTTGAAGTAATTATTTTCAAGTAGCAAGAATGCAAAACGTGGAGTTTTTCCAGTAACAGGGGAAGCCTAAGAGCCTAAACTAACAAAATTGGTAAAATGGGAATTTAAAGTTAGTGATCGATTTTTCCCCCGATGCCCAAAAAATCGGATATAATGTGTCGGTTGTATGTTTTCAATGGCGGTGAAGTGCTAAATGGTAAATCATTGTTGGTCATATCTCGTGTCTTTAATTGTATCTATATCATCATTTTATATGGTTATAAACCAATTGCTAATTTGTTTAAATATGGTCATAAAAGATTGACTTTTATCATGACCTTATTGTCTGCAGATGGTTTAGTCTTTAGTTCGGGTCATTGTTTTTAAAGAATTATTCATTGCAATTTATAATTTATGATTTTCTACTTTTTATTCAAGATTCAAGTGAATTAGATGCGGGCTTCCAAAACTTTTGCGGTGAATTGTTCTTGGTAGTTTGAATCATAGCATTTTATATGGTATGGAATTTCTTCCCCTAACCATTTTTATTACTGGGTGAGCAGTAAAATAGAATGCATAATTCAGTAGTTAACTTAAGCAATATGTTACTTATAAACATGATGATTTCCTTGTGTATATCGATATAAGGCTTGGATGTCTGGGTATTTTATTATATGAGATATAAAATGCTGCAATCCAATAATGAAATGCTATCGATATAAGGCTTGGATGTCGTGGTACTTAAAGGCTATATGAAAAGCTTTTGAGGTCTATTTTATGTGCTGGATTTCTATCTAGAAGAATAAAAAGGTTTGGATTTAACTATGGATCTTGATTTTTCTTTTGTTGTTGCTGTTGCTGTTACAGAGTACACCTAAATATTCTTCTTTAACCTTCAATTGTCATGTTTGGGGGAATTGATGGAAATTGGGACTGCGTTTCTTTCTGCACATCATGTGTTTGTTTAATTGCTTCACTGGATTTTGTCGCGAATTTAACCATGTTTGCATCTGAATCCTAGCTGGTGGATGCGACCTGCATTCTGCTGTTAATTATTCATGCTTGCCGACTTCTAAATCTATATTTCAACTATTTATAATTAGTTTTGCTTTGGTATTGTGAAAACTCTCATGCCACTATATAGGTCTAATTTCTTAACCAAAACCAATTGCTCTAATATCAAAATTTTAATTTTAGGATTCATGTTTATGTCCTACAAGAAAGTTCTTTGCTCTCGCAAATGTGATAGTTCTTCTTCACTTTATATTCTATAAGAAAATCCATATTAGTTAGTTAGTCATTCAACTGCGATAATGACCATTTTTTTAATCTCAGTCAATCTTTGCAACTCTGGACAGGAAAACTGGAGTAGTTGTTCGTAGGAGGGCTGATAGGCACTGTGAAGAGGAAGGCCCTATTCTCTGTGTAGCATTAGACGATTTGAGGCTGCCATCTTTTTAATTCACTTGAAGTTAGAGTCAAGTGCTTCCAGTTGCAATATCTTTAAATCATTTATTATTAACTGCAGAAACTATTTGCAACATTTAGGCTTTTAAATCATTTATTATTTTGAGAGGCTCAAATGAATTAAACAAGTTGCTTTTGTTCTCGATTTAAGTTGACTTATAAATTCTTATTTCTCCCATAAGATTTAGTGACTCCTTATAGTTTTGCATGGTTACTGCATTCTATCTCCTAATTTTTTTCAAAAAGTAAACAATGAAAAATTGCCTGTTGGAATTGGAGGCCTTTTATAATTAGTAAAGAACTTGTTGAGATCGTGCCCAAAAACATAGTACGTTGAACTACCAGTGAAGGCCCAATGGACCTTAGCCCACGATTAAAGTCTAGGGCATCACCTTGGGCCAACTGCCGAGGTAGAATAGCACGTGAACTTCTTTGGCCGAACTGATTTACGTTTAGCCGAGGTGCTTTACATTTAACCGAGGTACATTACGTTGACGCCACAGATGAGTGATGGGACAACGGGTGAAGTCATAGATGTGACACCGCCTTTACCAAAAGTGACAGGCGCCCATCCCCTACCAAACGTAACAATGATTACTGTTAAAAAGCAAGATTTTCCTCTCCAACCGCTAGGGTAAATACACGTGTAAAATCTACCACGTGTCGCCATCCAAGATTATAAATTCCCCTATAAATAGAGCACTCCTCCCGCCTGGTAAAGAGTTAGCATTTTCACTCTCTTAACTGAATATTTTACTCTCACTCCCCTTTCTCTCTTTTACACATTTATATTTCCCGCACCCAATTTATATTTGCTTGAAATGAGCACTGACTTTGGCATCGGAGTATAAACCGGAGCCACCTCGGCCCCCTTTGTAAACTAATTGTTTGTCACAGTGCGAAGGAGATCCACGTGTTCAAGAGGGAGGAGCTGAGACGTGTTGGTCCAAGGTCTAGCCGGATTTTGTGGTCAACAGAACTAATCTTTGACATTTTCCTATTGGAGTTGGAGGCCTTTTATTGAATGGATTTGTTGAACTTGATCATTAAATCATTAGTTCATTAGAAATTCTCTGTATTTATGTTCTTGAATAATTGCCCGGTGTTCATATCAATTATTGAAATAGACAATAAGAACTTCTGGTATTTCAAGATTTTAGGTCATTCTTGCTTATATATTTGAAATATCAATCCTTTAGAACGCAGCTCCAAAAAAATAATCTAAAGATATGTTTGGTAGGCAGTGCCAGTTAGTCAGTCACAGCTGCAAGTATAGTTTATAGGATTTTTCTTTCTTATTTACATTAATATTATCCAGTCCATGTTAACATGTAATAAGCAAGGGATATTATTTAATTGCATATTTTACTTTTGACTGAATTCGTCTACTCTATGTAGGTGATTTCAAAAAACTCTCTCCGAATACAAATCAAGGATTAATAGATAGGAGCTCCCTTTTCATTTGGTTTGGGGAAATGTTGATAGATTGTATTCTGACCATCAGTGGAGTTTCAATTGCTGAAGTTCTTGCCTTCAAAAAAGGCTCCAGGTGGTGCTTCAGTTAATGAAGCCCTTGGGCTAATTATGGTCCTTCAATTAAACTCAATTTGCAGGATCTTCCAGTTTACGGAGTGCTTTTGACATTAAAGGACTAACATGCTTCCCTTCATCACTAGCAAATTATAATTAGGAATCTTGAGGTGAACTTTTCTCATCCTTTCTTATACTTGAAGAAAACTCTTCTCCTGTACGTATTTGAAATTTCAAAACAATGAGTAAAACAATCCTTCATTCTGTGAAATTTTGACGGTGAGCTATGGCAATCATTAGAGTCAGCATTTGTTTCAATAATTCTCACATTTCCATTAGGGAACCAGGCAGAAATTTTGACAAAATGGTTGTTAAGCGAAGGCTGACAATGCTAGATGAAAGCCATTAGACGACTAAGAACGTATGATTTCTCCGCTTTCTTTTTTTATTTATTTTTATCTTTTTGCATAATGATTAGGATTTTTTGAGAGTGAAAGAGCTATTTGCAATATTCTAGAGCATTGCCTAGGTGGAAAAATGTATCGCTAGTGTATAATTACATAAATCTGTTGTACTCCATACTTCGAAAATCCTTATTGTGATACTTGGATGTGTGATCAATGAATATTTATCTTGACTAGAATTTATCCATATGACACCTTCTTAGTTTATGAGAAACCATAATACAAATTAATTTCTCCATCCCAGGTTCATGGTAAAAGCTCATTTGGAATTGCACTCCGACTTCATTTCTTCAACCGAGATTAATATATCTTATTTATGCAATAATCCTTTTAATAAAGTTTCTCTATAGCTATCCATGTGATTTGAAATATAAGTGTTGTGTGAACTAAATGCATGAATCTTAAACTCTGTTTCCTCTATGGTTCCTGAAAATATGATATGGATGAGTTTTAAAAATTTGGATTGATTACCATGTCCATGCAAAGAGAAAGAAAAATGATTAACTGTAAGAATTAGGAACAATAGATTAAGCCTCTGTTTGGAAAATTAATAAATGGTCTATACATAGGAATAGGTGTGAGTCTTATGAAATGTGTCAATAATAATGGGTAGTAGTTATGAGTGTAGTTGAAATTAATATTTGGCTTTGATTGTATTTAAAAACACTTATAAATTTATAAATTTATATGAAGATGTAAAACGTGCACATGAGATGGCTGCCAAGATGGGATTTCGACAAGATCTAAAGTTTGCTCCCCTGATTAATATGTTTCAAGGACAGATGCCTTTCAATGTTACCATGCAGCCAAAGCCTTCCAAAGCTCCCGTTCTTTATTTGGATGCACTGGATCGGGAAATTGATGAGCACGGCAATGTGGTGAATGTTCCTAAAGCGAACAACTTGAGCACCCTAAAGGTATAAGAATCCATAATGGATTTTTTTCTTCATTTCTGGCGTTTAATGGATTTTTTTCTTCATTTCTGACGTTTACTTACTCTTCACACATTGTAAGGTAAACATCAACAAGCAAAAAAAAAAAAAAAAAAGATGCTTTCCAAATTCTAAAACCTGAACTTGAGGTGGATCTGGAGAAAAATCCTCATTTTGATGCAATGATGGAAATTGAGCAAGCTTTTGAGACCTAAGAGAATGAGTTTCTAGTCTGTTGAGGAAGTCAAATAGTCAAAAGATGCTGAAATCATTAAGCTGAAGGTTAAAAAAATTTGTGTACTTTTTATACATTAATTATGTTTTACAATTATTATTTATTGAAGATACTAACTTGCGATCAAGATGAAGTGTCATCTAATTCAATTACAAATGTTGTCTTTAAAGAAGTATTTCAAAATTTAAATTAGACGATGATGTAATATATTTTATTTAAACAATACATAATTAATATTTTGTTATATACTTATTATCCATGTGCATATAATGTAGATAAAATTTACTTATGTGTTTCTCTTATAAGATTATTTCTATCGTAAAATAATTCCGTGCATCGCACAGGTGGATGAACTAGTATATATAATAACAATAATTTTAAGGAGGCATTCTGTGGGGACATTTTTAAGTGACTTTGTGATATGTCACACATTCATTATATGATAAACATAACCATCCCACCACTTACTTTTTCACCCCTAATGAATGTGTGACATATCACAATGTCACTTAAAAATGTCTCCAAAGAATGTTTCCCTATAATTACTCATTTTAGTTAGCAGGGAGTTTCACTTAGTATAGAGAAAAATGAACACTTCATCAAGTTCAATCAAAAGTACATCCAACTAGGTTCAAACATATTCTAGAAATACTCTTTGTTCGGATGTTATTAATTTATATAATCAAAAACTTGAATAATAAGTGAATTTAAGTAAATATACTAGTGTTTAATTATTTTCGTTTGACTTGTGATCCAATTATAACCATAAGGACATAATTGATATTGTACACTACTACATAAATAAATTATGGATGACTCATAAAAAGATTATTGCTCTTAAAGTAATGAAATTTCCATCTAATTCTTGTTGAAGTGTTAGATTTTGATGTAATTGATAATCCCGTGAACAAAAGGACTCATTTATAAAGTCAAGATTAGATTCAAATTATTTTAGTTTGGTTAGTTGAGTATTTGAGCTCAAGAAGACCAAAATAGTGTTCAAAAAGACTTTGTATGCAATTAGAAATCAAATGAGAATCAAAATCCAGAATGGGTTATGTTTCAAACTTTCAATCGGAGGTTGAGACATGTTTTTCGTATAGTAAACTTTCGAATTGTAAAAATACTGATGTGATCCGATACGGGGATCACCAAGAACACGCGGAATTAAACGCCGAAAAGCTCTAAAATCTAAGATAGTAGACGGTAACAATGCAACCCCGACCTCACGACGCAAGAACTATGGGTATATTAAACCCAAAACCCGTTACGATGCGGAGATAAGAACCACAAAGGGGGAACACCACAAAGGTTGTCAAATCCTTTGATAAGTTCAAATTTGTTCAACGAGAACAAGAAGAAAATTAAGGGAATATCTCACCTTCAATATCATTAATCTCAAGAATAAAAGTTGTTGTTTACAATGCTGAATAAATCCATATATATAGGCTAACAAAATAAAACAACCTAAATAAACTAGAATTGTAAATAAACCAAACAATAAACCAACCGCCTAACATTATCCTAAATTGCAGATACTATGTTACGACCGTGACTTATGAGTTTACGGCCGTAAGAATGCTACAGATTAAAATTAAAAACATATGTTACGGCCGTGACAAATTTATATACGGCCGTAATTCGACTTTCTGAATAAAAATATAAAAACTACCAAACTTTATTTACGGCCGTGAGGATTGGTATTACGGCCGTAAGTCCTCTTCTGCATAATTTGTCTTGATGATGTTACGGCTGTGAGAACATGGTTTACGGCCGTGATTGCCATTCTGTCCAAATTTCGCCAACATGACTTTACGGCCGTAAAAGTAGGGTTACGGCCGTGAATTCGATTCTGCCTCAATTTCTTGTTGTTCTTCGATCCAAATGCATTGTAATAACGTTGGCTCCTCTTCCACTTTGTTATGCAACATAAATGAGGTCTTTGCACTTGAGCACTCATCCATCCACGCTTGCATGAATCCTTGCATTGCCTGCTTGATTCTTTTGGCTCTTTGTCTCGTTATTGGTCCTACGGGCACGTGCAACGGGTCAACGCTCGTCGAGCCACTCTGGAACTCATCATCCCCTCCCTGTTGAAAAGGATTCGTTCTCGAATCATCACCTGCATCAAACAGAGAAAGATCAGAAACATTAAAAGAAGCAGACACATTATACTCACCTGGAAGATCGAGCTTATATGCATTCTCATTTATCTTTTCAATGACTTGAAAAGGTCCATCTCCTCTTGGCTGCAACTTAGACTTTCTTTGGGTTGGAAATCGCTCCTTTCGCAAGTGCACCCACACCCAATCACCCGGCTCGAACGTCACTTGCCTCCTACCTTTGTTGGCATGAGTCGCATAACGCTCATTTTTCTTTTCAATTTGTTCTTTCACCTTCTCATGAAGTGCCTTCACAAGTTTAGCCTTTTTCTCCCCGTCCAAACTGCTCCGTTCATCTACAGGTAAAGGAATTAAATCAAGAGGAGTTAGCGGGTTGAAACCATAAACAACTTCAAAAGGTGAACATGAAGTAGTAGAATGCACAGATCGATTATAAGCAAATTCCAAAAATGGCAAACATTCCTCCCAACTTTTTAAATTCTTATTTATTATAGAGCGCAAAAGTTGGATTAATGTCCTATTAACTACCTCCGTTTGACCATCAGTTTGCGGGTGACATGTAGTAGAAAACAATAATTTAGTACCCATCTTCCCCCACAAGACTTTCCAAAAGTAGTTTAGGAACTTAACATCCCTATCAGACACAATACTCCTAGATACCCCATGGAGTCTCACAACTTCCCTAAAGAATAGGTCAGCAATGTTTGGTGCGTCATCAGTTTTATGACAAGGAATAAAATACGTCATTTTGCTGAACCTGTCTACCACCACAAATATCGAGTCTTTACCTTTTTTTGTCCTAGGCAGACCTAACACAAAATCCATGGATATATCTACCCAAGGTCCATTAGGTACGGGCAAAGGTGTATACAAACCTTGTGGTAAGACTCTAGACTTAGATTGTCTAGAAGTTATGCATCTTTCACAAATATGGTGAACATCCCTTTTCATTTTAGGCCAATAAAAATGTTCTTGTAAAGTTTCTAATGTCTTAATAACACCAAAGTGTCCCATTAACCCCCCACCATGAGCCTCACGCACTAGCAATTCACGCATAGAACAATTAGGCACACAAAGTTTACTTTCCCTAAACAAATAGCCATCATGCCTATAAAATTTATCAATTGCACATTTTTGACATGAAGCATAAATGGTAGAAAAATGAGGGTCATTAGCATACATACCTCTTATATATTCAAACCCAAGCAACTTCGCGTTTAAAGAGTTTAGAAGTACGTACCTTCGAGAAAGGGCATCTGCTACCACATTCTCCTTACCTTGCTTATAGCGAATGACGTATGGAAAAGTCTCAATGAATTCCATCCAACGGGCGTGTCTTTTGTTTAGCTTACCTTGTCCCTTGAGGTGTTTCAGTGACTCGTGGTCAGTGTGTATGACGAATTCCTTTGGCCACAGGTAGTGCTGTCATGTTTCCAAGGCACGAACAAGAGCATAAAGCTCCTTGTCGTAGGTAGGATAATTCACGACTGCCCCACTCAGCTTTTCACTGAAAAATGCAATCGGTCTTTTTTCCTGCATAAGAACAGCTCCAATACCTATTCCTGATGCATCACATTCAATCTCAAAGGTTTGGTTAAAGTTAGGTAAAGCTAAAACCGGTGCAGAACATAACCTATCCTTAAGCATTTTAAAAGCATTTTCTTGTACTACCCCCCAATGGAATCCTACACTTTTCTTAACTATCTCTGTGAGTGGTGCTGCAAGTGTGCTAAAGTCTTTAACAAATCTCCTATAAAACCCAGCCAACCCATGGAAGCTCCTAACCTCGGTAATACTTTTGGGAGTTGGTCATTCTTTAATAGCACGAATTTTCTCCTCATCTACCTCAACACCATTAGCACTAATGAAAAAACCAAGAAAAATTACCTTTTCCATGCAAAAATTACACTTTTTAAAATTAGCATATAGTTTTTCAGTTTTCAAAACTTCCAAGACAGATCTTAAATGTTCAATGTGATCACCTAAGTTCTTACTATATACCAAAATGTCATCAAAGTATACCACAACGAATTTACCAATGTAAGCATGCAAGACATGATTCATTAATCTCATAAAAGTGCTAGGTGCATTTGAGAGGCCGAATGGCATAACCATCCATTCATATAAACCATATTTGGTTTTGAAGGTGGTTTTCCATTCATCACCTTCTTTCATACGAATTTGGTGATAACCACTTTTAAGGTCTATTTTACTAAAAATACTAGCACCATAAAGTTCATCAAGCATGTCATCAAGTCTAGGTATGGGATGGCGATACTTTACCGTAATATTGTTGACTGCCCTACAATCCACGCACATCCTCCAAGTCCCATCCTTTTTGGGTACCAACAGAACCGGTACTGCACATGGGCTCATGCTTTCCCGAACATTGCCCTTTTTCAGCAGCTCTTCAACCTGCTTTTGTAGCTCCTTGGTCTCTTTTGGATTGCTCCTATAAGCTGGCCTGTTTGGAATGACCGCTCCTGGCACGAAGTCAATCTGGTGTTCAATCCCTCCAATTGGCGGCAGCCCACTAGGAATCTCCTCGGGAAATAAATCTGCAAATTCCTGCAAAAGAGACACAGCTAAACTGGGGAGGGAGTGGTTAGCTTCATCAAGCACAAGGAGGGATTCCTTGTACATTAGTAAAATCACGGGATTATTTTTAGAAATAGCTTTGGTGATATCACTCTGTTTTGCGTAGAAGCTCACTTTTGTTTTCTCTCTTTTACTGGCACTCTTCACACCCTCTCTTTTTTCTGGGATCGTGGTCCCAACTCTCGATTTTTCACACAACTCTCCTTTTTTCGGGATCGTGGTCCCGACCCTCTTCTGTTCACTCAACTCTCCTTTTTCCGGGATCGTGGTCCCGACCCTCTTTCTCTCTTCCTCACTTTTTAATTTCAGTTGGTCTTCATAGACCTGTTGAGGTGATAAAGGCATTAGTTTGATATTTTTCCCATCCTTAGTGAAGGTATACCTATTTTTAAATCCATCATGAATAACCTTCCTATCGAATTGCCATGGCCTGCCCAACAAGATGTGCCCCGCATGCATGGGTACCACATCACAAACCACGCTATCTTCATACTTCCCAATCGCCAAATCAACTACCACCTGTTTATTTACCTTAATCTCACCCGATTCATTTAACCACTGTAGCTTATATGGCCTAGGGTGTTTTAGCATAGGTAGGCACAATTTCTCTACTAAAGTAGTGCTACCAACGTTCGCACAACTACCCCCATCTATTATCAAACTACACACCTTGTTATTCACAAAGCACCTAGTATGAAATATATTTTCTCGCTGCTCACCCGACTCTTCCACCTTAACTTGAGTACTAAGGGCTCTCCTAGTGACAAGTGATTTACCTACTGCATAGTCCGCATCATCATTTTCACTAACATCCTCTAGAGCTGGCATATCCTTATACTCATCATCCACCTCTCCCTCTTTCTCATCCTCCGAACTTAATACCCCATCACGCAAAACCAATAATCGTTTATTTGGACATTGTGAAGAAATATGTCCTAAGCCGGAACATTTAAAACAACGAATATCTCTAGTCCTAGGAGTTTGAGAATCAGAAGCAATTTTACCTTTGTTGGGTGGCTCTACTTTTCCCTTCGGTGCCTCAAATTTATTTTTCTGTACAACCCCTTCATTCTTAGAAGTCCCACTCCATGTAGACTTTCCAAAAGAATTGGAACTCGTAGTGAATTTTGAAGTTTCCTTCCTTTTTAATTGTCGCTCCACTTTCATGGCCATGTGAAGCATTTCCTCCAAATCGATATAATGCTGCAATTCAATAACATTAGCAATATCTCGATTTAAACCATTTAAAAACCTAGCCATGGTTGCCTCCGGGTCTTCCTCTATATTAGCCCTAATCATGGCAACCTCCATCTCCCTATGGTAATCCTCCACACTCTTACTACCTTGGGAAAGGGTTTGTAATTTTTGGTAGAGATCCCTATTGTAATGACCAGGCACAAATCGTTTTCTCATAAGGGCCTTCAACTCATCCCAAGTTTCAATAGGCCTCTCCCCATTTCTCCTTTTACTAGTTACCAATTGGTCCCACCATACTATAGCATAATCAGTAAATTCTACGACTGTTAATTTAACCTTTTTAGATTCAGAATAATTATGACAATCGAAAATTAATTCTACCCTCTTTTCTCATTCAAAATAAACGTCCGGATTACTCTTACCCTGAAACGAGGGAATGGACATTTTTATATTACCAACATGTCCATCTACATCATCCCTACGATCACGCCTATATCCCCTATGACGTCTTTCTCCTCGATCTCGTCTCCTACCAACACTAGTAATAGACAATTCACCACTATCCTCATCACTATCAACAACCTCAACACGTTCATTCCTAGCTCTAAATTGTGGGTTGAAGTCATACCTTAGTGGTCTCCGTAAATTAGGAAAATTGAGCGGTTGTTCCTGACGTGGTTGAACATTTCCCGCACCTCGTGTCTCCCCCGGATTATTAGCCCTTTCCACATTCACGCCGGATTGTGGACCAAATTTTGCTTCCAACTTGGCATCCAATCTCGCCTCCAATTTTGCAAAACGTTCCTCCACCATTGCAAGCATTTTAAAATCTTGAAGATCATTTTCCGTTGACGAAACTTCCTTCTGTGACATAGTTAGTAATAAAGAAAAGAGAAAAAATTAAATAAAGATCATCACGTGTTTTATCGCTCGTGTATCACTCAATTTAGCTTTTTCCCTCTATTAATCTCACCACTCTGCCTTTTTCCTCTCTATTCCCTTTTTCCCACGTTCTCAAAGAACCCACCAAACTAGTCACAGATTTGGTCCTTGTGGAATAAACCCCAAAGTGCAAATAAGGAAAGTTGATGGAAAATATTGGAATTAGGAAATTTAAGAAAGAAATTATGGAAACAAGAATTCTATTTCAAGAAGAAGTTTTATGGAAACAAGAATAAGGAATTTTATGGAAACATGGATTTGTTGGAAAGATTTGCCCAAGATTATTTTCTTGATTTCTTGTTCAAATCAACAACTATCTCTTTCTTTTTCCTTTTTTTTTTTTTTTGTAATTTTCGGAATTTTTTTTTTTAATCCTATTCAACAAGAATAATCAAGAACAAGAAAACAGAAATTGGCAAATCTTGAATTTTCTGGAGAAATTTCAAGAAACAAGAATTGGAATGGAATTTTTTTTTTTTTTTTGAATGATTAATAACTGGAAATAAAAGAAAAAGAACTGGAATACTAAATAATTGGATTTAGAGACAGGCTCTGATACCAGATGATGTGATCCGATACGGGGATCACCAAGAACACGCGGAATTAAACGCCGGAAAGCTCTAAAATCCAAGATAGTAGACGGTAACAATGCAACCCCGAACTCACAACGCAAGAACTATGGGTATATTAAACTCAAAATCCATTACGATGCGGAGATAAGAACCACAAAGGGGGAACGCCACAAAGGTTGTCTAATCCTTTGATAAGTTCAAATTTGTTCAACGAGAACAAGAAGAAAATTAAGGGAATATCTCACCTTCAATATCATTAATCTCAAGAATAAAAGTTATTGTTTACAATGCTGAATAAAGCCATATATATAGGCTAACAAAATAAAACAACCTAAATAAACTAGAATTGTAAATAAACCAAACAATAAACCAACCGCCTAACATTATCCTAAATTGCGGATCCTATGTTACGGCCGTGACTTATGAGTTTACGGCCGTAAGAATGCTACAGATTAAAATTAAAAACATATGTTACGGCCGTGACAAATTTATATACGGCCGTAATTCGACTTTCTGAATAAAAATATAAAAACTACCAAACTTTATTTACGGCCGTGAGGATTGGTATTACGGCCGTAAGTCCTCTTCTGCATAATTTGTCTTGATGATGTTACGGCCGTGAGAACATGGTTTACGGCCGTGATTGCCATTCTGTCCAAATTTCGCCAACATGACTTTACGGCTGTAAAAGTAGGGTTACGGCCGTGAATTCGATTCTGCCTCAATTTCTTGTTGTTCTTCGATCCAAATGCATTGTAATAACGTTGGCTCCTCTTCCACTTTGTTATGCAACATAAATGAGGTCTTTGCACTCGAGCACTCATCCATCCACGCTTGCATGAATCCTTGCATTGCCTGCTTGATTCTTTTGGCTCTTTGTCTCGTTATTGGTCCTACGGGCACGTGCAACGGGTCAACGCTCGTCGAGCCACTCTGGAACTCATAAAATACTCTTTTCTAAAATAATTGTTACTTCGAGTTATCTTTACAATGTACTTTGAATTGCCTCCGTCGGATATCATGAGAGAAAGATATAAACAAAACACTGAATATCGTAAAATCTGAACGAATGTTGTTACGTGATTTTTAGATTCTTATAATCCTAAACTATCTCAAAAACTTCATATTATAAAGGCTCAAGCCTTATTTCGTTTTTGTGTGAAGTTGATCATTATTATTAATTAAAAAATAACATTATATCTATCTCTTGATCTGTCCTTTGATTCCAATGATTAATCACAGTTGTTTCTTGATTCTCCAAGATTATCAATCATAAAACATCAAGCTCATAATCCTTTATCAATAGGCCTTTTTAAGCCTAGAGTAGGAAAGATGGAGCTCTAGTTGATGAAGAAAAAAATTTGTTCTTGGCAATCTACATCCACACGGAGAGAAAACAGTCCAAAGTTGTAGGAATGTGTGGGAACCACAATCGAAGAGGAAGATCTTCGGTGATTTAAAACTTGTGAGTTAGAGTTAACTAAGGGTTAATAGTGTTTATATCAATTTCTATAGTCAAATCTTTTCCATTAGATTTTACAGACATGTTCAGGCTTGGATTCCATTAGCGTGTACTTGATAGAAATCTTTCTTCGAGTGGCTCAGTGATCTTCCCAATACAATCATCAGTTCTATCTGCTCTAAGCGGTTCTCTTTTTTGAGACCCAATCAATGGAGTTCTATTCTGCCTATTCCTCTGATCCAAGAGTAGAAGACTATGCCATGGCCTCTCTGAACGCTTTCTCTTTCTAGACTCCTTCAGTTCCTTGACACTGGCATTCTGGCCTAATGTCAAGAGCTGCTCAATCTCGATATGGAACAAACAGAAAGTTCCTGCACAAACTCCTCTGCTGGCTCGGTCCACTAACAAAATTTTTTATGTAACTAGCTCGGGCTTTAGGTTAATGGTAAAATTTTGAAAGAAAATCAATCGGTTCAACTCTAGCTTAGACCAGGCATGGGGTGGGTCAACTGAATCAATCCAATCAATTGCTTTCACTTGCGTTGAAGGGTTACTGGGACACTAAACTAATATAGACAAAACAAAAAATAACATAAAATGAATGTAGTGTATTACAATGAAAACCAACCGCTTACCTTAGAGCAATGGCAGCAGGGAAGATAAATCCAATACTTGGGAATAATTTTGCACCTAAGATACAAAAGAAATAATCTCCACAGTAATCAATGCAAATCAACAATTATTTATAACCAAAAGCATGGAAGGTGGAAAGAGTAGGCCATCCAAATTCAGGTTCAATGTATTGGAATATAATAGAGAAAATTAGCATGAGGTGAAATACATAGCTGATGCAAACTGTATCATTCAGCAGAGAAATATATGGGACATAAAGGTATGAGTTGAATTTTGATGAAACATCATCAATAGTTGAATCTCCGAAAATAAGGAATGCTAAATAGCTTATTATAATGTAAATGATTGAGCACAGACCAAATGAATTCTGCACAACAACTCTTATCCAGTAAGTAGGGATGGACCAAAAAACTAGAACCGATATGACCGAATCGGAACCGTATGATTTTAAAAAAATAAAATAGAAAATCGGTTTGGAACCGATGATCGATTCAGTTCTCGGTTTCACCTTTAGAATCGAAAAACCAAATCTAGAATTAGGTCTTTGATCCTTTTTATTTTTTTGATGGTTTTAATTGAATGTCCTAAAACTAAAAATAAAAAGAATTTGTAACTTTCTTTGGTAAAGTGAAAATGATTAAGTTTTTTTATGAAATTTGTTACGTCTCTACCTTATTGTAACATTTAACTTCACACTTGGATTGAAATTCTTAGTAAGTGAAAATAGAATGAAACTAACTTATTAATAAGCCAAATTGTAAATGATCACGATGGAGTAAATTAAATATTTAAATACAAATATAAAACAGTTAATAATAATGCATTTAAAACTCATGATTCATCCTACAAGTTTATTATACAAATTTATCAGTTGTTATTTTTCATTATATATATTCATGAAATGTCATTTGAATGAAAAAATGTCACCCACTAATTTGTCAAAATTTATGTTTATAAATAATTTTTATAACATTTGAAATTGTAGAAGGACATTTGGCCATATCTTTGAGAAGATATTTATAAAAGTGAAAATTACACCTACACCTACTTTTAACACTTACAATTCAAAAATCAAGTTTGTAAGTTTTTTATACAATAATTAGGTCCTAATTAAAATTTGACTATTAATAATAATTTTATGAAATTATAATAATCTATCCCCTCATTCTCACTCAACCAAAGCCCTAAAAAGGATCCCGTCCCTATCAATGTTTCATCCCCTCCGGTGAATGCCGCCTGTGCTAGGAGGCTACAGGTTTTTGCTATGGCAGCGTTTGTGGTAGTTTTGCTATGATTATTTATGTGGAGTGTTGGTGGATTTCCTTTTCCATCTGGTGCTATGTCTTCTTCTTTGCATGGCTATTATCGGTTCTTCTGCGAGTGGTAGTAGATTACGGAGGGCTGACCTGCACTTGTTATTTGGGGGTGACCTACGATTGGTATCGGATGTTATTTTAGCGGTGATAGCCGACGATTTTGGTGGTGCTAGCTGGCGGTTTTAATGGTAGTGTAGGTAGTGGTTTTGGTTGTGATTTATGTTGTGATTTAGGTGGTGACTGACATGCCCCGCCCCAAGTACCTTTATTAGACTTGAAGAGAGACATGTGCCGACGATAGATTTTAAATAAAAAATCAAAACCTATCATCAAGGCTCATAAAATCTAAAATTTTCTGAAATAATTTGACAATATTTGCCTTTAATAATTAACACATATATTACCCTGTTTTTCAAAAATAATTTTAAATCACAATTTTCAACATAGAAGTAGTTCCACCCACGATTCAATATCGATGAAATTAGTTTACTTTACACATTCCCTATATTCGTATAAAACAACACGTTGAGGAGCTCAACTATATTTACATGACATATGAAATAATTACAACCCATAAAATCTACAAAGTTTTCAAAAGACAAAAGTGTTCAAAATTAACATCATGTGATCATGTCCACCCTATCTTTTCTAAACTTGATGTCACAGGCTAAGCGTACCAAAAGTTCCTTAACTTCAGTTGTCACCTGAAAGAAATTTATATGGGGAAAAATAGGTGAGCTAATAAACTCAGTGAGTGAAAAACTCAATAACAAACCATTTTTCCAAAAATTTGTTTCCCAAAAAAAAAAAAAACACATCATCATATAACAACAATACAAAATTCACCAAAGTTCTCATATCATAAACTCATCGATTGTATTTTATCATATCAAAACACATGCACGCAATGTGTCAGCTTGAGCCACTGGTAACCTGTGGCCCCTTCGTCAAGGCGGCATAATTAAACAGCTTGAGCCCTAGGCCCCTTCTCCCGTAGGAGGCATATTTAAACAGCTTGAGCCCTAGGCCCCTCTCCCGTAGGAGGCATATACTTATCAACATCGAGTATCACTTAGAAAAATTTTGCATTAAAATCATAATTAACAATTCACGCTTCACATCATTTTTCAGAACTTTCACATTATCTCAAAATCATGAAATGTCATTCATATCACATAAAACTTTTCAAAGATAAGTCATAACATTTATGAAAACCATAGAAAACATCATAAATAATTTCTTTTCTAAAGAGTAAGAAAGAGAGTTTTCCACTCACAGTTCAATATTTTAGTTTGGTTGGTATGCTTTTCCAATCTCCTCAATTTCACCTGTAACACACAATGTAAACCAACTTACATTCCAATCTTTTCAAGAAATTTTCTACCCTTTTTTATACCTTACTTATATTATGTATTTCCCAATTTCATAAGTAATTATGGTTTCCTTACATTAGTAATCATCATAAATCCTATAATTCATGTAATTGGTGATGGTTCTATAATTTTTTAGACCAATCATTATCTTTGTTAAAAAAAATTCAGCATACCCCCTTTTTCTACATTTTGGAATTCAAGCCAATTTCATCAAAAATTCCATTTCTTCCTTCACATATATCATTTCCCCATTCACATACCAATTTCATGAGATCCAAAATTATAAGAAATAAGTTCATAATTCACCTTCATGCTTCTTAACCCACTTGATATGGAAACTAACATAATTTCATCATATTTGTTAAATTCTAATTTCTAGGAAATTTCTATACCAAAAGAAACATATGAACAAGATTATGATTCATTCTTCAATTCCATCCCAAAATTTCATAAACCCTAGGTTTTCAAATCCCTTCCAACTTGTAAGAAAATCAAAGAATTCAAAGAAGAAATATTTCTTACCTTGTTGAGATGTCTCCTCTTTCCCTTCCTTTTCTTTTCTTAAAATTTTTTGCAAATTTTTTTTCCTTTCTTTCTTCTCCAAATTTCGGCCCTCTCTCTCTTCTCTAAGCTCTCTCTTTTGTTGTTTTTGTGTAGTGGTTTTATAATAAATAATTAAAGGTAAGGGACAAGTTAATTAGATTACAAAATATCAACAATTCCTTATCTCTTTCTCTCTCCTCTTAACCGACTTAGGAGCTCCCCTTTTTTTTTTCTTCCTTTCCATCCATCTACAAGTTGGTCCTCAATCTTAGGTTCCCGTTCAGTCTAATCCCTGAAACTTTATTCGCGATTCTATGCAATACCAGGAAAAATGACAAATTCGGAACTTTCACAATTTTGGTCCCTATTTTCACCAATTTCATTCTTATATACTATAATATAAAAAAAATTCAACAACATATAATCAAAGACACAAGAAAATAGTTATAAAACTTAGTAACCTTTTAAAAAAATACGTGAACCAGGGTATTACAGTGACTGTGGTGGTAGTTGGGCAGAAGGTGATCGACGATTGCGGGTTGTTGCGGTGGGTGGTGGTGGTGGTGGTGGAGGAGGAAGAAATGGTTTAGGTTTGGGAATGGGGATGGGGATGGGGATGGGGATGTGTTAAGTTGGGTTGGGTTTGGGGTGGATCTGAAGGGGATTGGTAGGGGATAGGGTGACTTGAACATTGTTTGTGACCAATTTATAGATTATTATGAATAATAAATATGTAGATTGTGACATGTAAATAATATGTGGCCTAAAAATATGAGAGGTCGACTAAATTTTTAATTGTACTCACAATTTTTTAAGTTGAAACCAATTAATTAGTAAAATTGCGACATAAAAATTAAGTGGTAAATGATGATTTTTTTTAATTTGTGACCAAGAAAGTATGTGTGGCTTGTAATATTTATGATATGTGACTGGGAAATAAGTCGATTTATAAAATTTGTGATAGATGACCAAGTAATAAGTTGTGAACAATTAATTTTATAAAATGTGATTGAAAATAAGTTGTGACCTATATATTTATAATTTGTGACAAAAATAAGTCATGACCAAATAATTCTATAATATGTAATCGTGAAATAAGTAACGTTTTGTGTTTTGTGATCAAGTAATAAATTGTGATCGAAAAATAATTTGTATGTTACTTTGATCTAATGATATAGTATTGTGACCTTAGTATATTTAATTCATAAAATATTTTTTTTTTATTATTTTTAATTAAAAAACTAATTAGAACCTGATTTCACAATTTTTAAACATTTTTTTCTTAACTTTGAAATATGCATTTTTGACCCCCCCCCCCCCCCCACCCCCCCTCTTATTTATGTATTGTTCCCTTTATGATGTTATTTTTGAGAAGATGGGCTAGACCATTCAGGCCCACTTGTTTGGCTCGACCCAGGATAGTGTGTGTCGAGAGTCTAGCGGCTATTCCTAAATCTCCCGACCTTGTAGTCCGGAGATGACTATCTCCATTTAAATTTCTTCATATCTAGTAATGATGTTGTTTTGTGCGGGTTTGCTCGTGCTAATAATTAAAAAAAAAAATGATCAGACGATGTGTTAGGGACAAATCTTTTAAGACAAATCATCAACAAGGGATGTTAAAATTCAGAATGATTTAGTTTACAACTTGCTTCCAATGGATGCATGGTCACAATCCTCTCTATAAAAAGGGCTAGTCTTTCGTCAAGAGAAGTCGACAATAACGATTTATCATTATTTAAACACTTGTAAAATTAATATCTATGAGCTTGTTTGGTAAAGAAAAGATTTTTACCACAACTTTTCAAACTCAATCTCAACCATCCATTTTTAACCATGTTCACAGTTTTTGACTTTTCAAATATTTTTAAACTACACATTCATTAAAAAACTAATAAAAATCACAAAAACCAAAATTTTTCACATTACCAAAAAAGTTCTATTTTAGTACTTTTTCTTCCCTTACCCCCAACGTACAAATATAGGTACAAGTGGAATGACATTATAACTAACTGGGCATTTTACTTGCACATTCTTAATATTTTACATCATGAAGAAATAAAAACATTTAACACACGTAGGTGGTGGTGAACTTTCAACATATTTAGGTGGTGGTGAACGACTATCAATATTATAGCACGTGATCTGCTAACTCATATGATATCTACTATAACATTGGTGTCTACTTTTAGTGTAAACGGTATGTTCTGATTAATTACATATCAAGATTAAGGAAGACAAACTAAAGAGTTTAATGCATTTAATTTTAAAGGATGGAAAAGATGAAAATTTATGTAACCAAGATAAAGTAAAGAGATTATTATGTGTTCAGTAACCAAAAGTAAATGGTTTATAAATCAATTTATAAATTACACAATTTCTCAAACTATTTTTTAAGCACATACATTTTCTTTCTCCAATTTTTAACCACTACTTTTTACCTCAAAATCATAAATAAATCTGTTTATAAATCAAATAGTGTTACCGAACGAAGGTGATGAATATCTTTTAGACTTAATCATAATTTGTAAGTATTATTTATATTAATGTTTTTTAATTTTTCTCATCAAAAGAAAAAGAAAATGTGCACATAATTACTTATTAAGGTACAATTTCAATATCCTCTACGTTAAAAGTTGTTGATCCCAAACCTTATGATGTTCATGTTCTCATAGGATCACAGTGAGAAGAACTACTTGGCCTATGTTTGGCTAAACAATTATAAATAAATTTTATAACACATATCAATTTTTTTAATATCACATTTAATTTAAGTTCACCGTACACATTTTTTCAAATCAATTTTTAACCTCAAATTTTATCTATAAAATATAAATAACATACAAAAGAATGGCGGCTAGCACCCGAGAAACAGAGGCTTGATTGTTTACATGTATGTATGTATATATGTATGTATGTATGTATGTGAAAAAGTTTACTGCTCCGCATTTGTGTCTTTTATCTAGTGTTAAAAAAGGCGCCGTATTACGCCGTCTAGGCGTGAGGCGTGGACGAAATGCCTTGCATCAGGAGTATGCGTGTAAAAATGCGTTCAAAATTTTTTTTGCCACATAGGCGCGCGTTTAATCCCACCAGGCACGCGCTTAATCCTTCCTAAACGCGTTTTTTTTAAGTTAAAAAATATATTTTATATATAAAAATATATTTAATGTTTTAAAAATACAAAACCCATTATGACGCCTATTCTTCAGATTGACACACATAAACTTATTATTCTTGATTCTCGACCTCGACGCCTCGCAACGCATTACGCCTTTTAGAACATTGGTTCTACTAGACCCCTTCAATTATATTTTTATTAATTTATTTGAAGTTGTGTCTATCTCTCTTCTTTTTTTTTTTCCTCTCTTTTTTTCTACTTTCAACATTCATGTTCTCTCCATAATTTAATCTTAAAATAATATATATATCTCTCTCATCCAACCTACCTCCACTTTTCGCCAATGTTTTGAAAATCGGATCAGACCGACCGGTTTAACCGGGAAAACCATTCCGGTTGACCAAAAAAATTGGCCGAAAATCGGCCAGGTTTTTTAACCCGATTTTCATTTTTTTTTTTTTGCTTTCTTGTTTTTTTTTCTAGTTGTTTTAAGTTATTTTTGTGTATAATTTTATCTTCTAAATGAGTAAATATTAGTTTATTTGTAAAATAACATGTTTTTTAGAAAATTTTGTGATTTTTGAAATAGTTTTTTATGTTTTAATTGAAACTGGTTCAACCTCGGTTCAACCCGGTAAGACCTTTTGACCCATGACTCGTTGTCTTTTTCGATTCGACTAGGTTTCCGATTTTCTAAACATTGTTTTTCACACGCCAATTAAAGATGTCCTTATAAAGGCCGCGGAGACTTATGTTAATGAGGATGGGCAAGCACTGGGCCACTATCATCGCTGGCAGGCAACTGGAAGAATTATTATTTGGCAGACATTTACGAAGTGTTCGGCGGCTAACCTAAGAATTTTTTTTTTGTTTAATTTGGTATTTTTAGATAGATGCGGAGTTAAAAATTGAAGAGAGAAAATATGTATGATTAAAAAGTAATTTGAGAAATTATGTTATTTATAAATTTATTTATAAAATATAATCATTGAGTAAAATGACGATACAGATACTAGGAATTTAGGCCATGTTCTCTTAGCTGTTTTCAGCCCGTTTTGAGTTTTCGATTTTTGGAAATATCGAAAACGCGTTCACTTTGCCCATTTTCAGAAATGCGTTTTTCAAAACACAAAAAAAAAAATATATATATATATATATATATAAAGGAAACTCAAAACGAGTTTATTGCGTTTTGGATATTTTGTGTTAAAAAGTCCAAAACGCGCGTTTTGGACCAAAACACGCGTTTTGGAATTTTTTTTTTGTAAATGTGAGACACTACCTTCACTTGAAGTTCTTATGTTATTTTTTCATTATATATAGATCCATCCATGTTAAGATTTTTTATTTATTTATTTATTTATTTTGTAAATTTTTTTTAAAATTTTTTGTAAATGTGAGACACTTCCTTCACTTGAAGTTCTTATATTATTTTGTCATTATATATAGATTCATGTTAAGATTTTTTATTTTTATTTTTTATTTTATATATTTTTTTTTTGTAAATGTGAGACACTTCTTTCATTTGAAACTCTTATGTTATTTTGTCATTATATATAGATCCATGTTAATTTTATTTTTCTTTTTTTGTAAATTTTTTTTTTTTATTCTTGTTTTGTAAATGCGAGACACTTCATTCACTTGAAATTCTTATATTATTTTGTCATTATATATAGATCCATGTTAAGATTTTGTTAGTATGGGGATGAATTTTTGTTTAGATGAAACAATATTAATGATGAATTTATTGATACAGAGAACTAACTGATTTATTGACATTAAAATTAATGTTATTCAACAAATCAACCATTTTTTACATATAAAATATTACAAAATAAATATATCAAAAAATTACAAAGTAAACGCATTTTCCAGTTTTCTATTTTTAAAAATAGTTTTCCAAAATCAAAAAGAGAACATGTTTTCAGCAATCCCAAAATAAACAATCAAAATCCAAAATTCAAAACAAAATTCAAAATTCAAAATCGAAACACAAAGAGAACGGCCCTTTATATTCTGGTCCCAGTTCGGACTAGAACAAGTACAATTCTGAGTTTATTTCCTCTGACACCATTTCATGGTCCCCTCTCCTTCTTCAATGAACCTGATTTTGAACGAAGATACGTCAACACGTTATAGCAAATCATTGGTGCAGAACTAAGAGAACAGGTCGTTGGATGCTCTGATTTTCGCCTCCCTTTCATTCTAAGCCAGTACGGATTTTACTATGCATTTGCTGAAAGAGGAATGACAAAAAGGACCGAGGAAGCATTCAATATGCCAATTTTAGGGGCATATCAGTCTGAGCAGATTCGTTTGTTTCAACCACGCGAATTGTGCTTGAAAAGAAGAAAAAAATTCCTTCAAAATCAGATTGTTTCTTTGCTGTAACAATGGAAGGCAGAGCCAATTTACCGACAAGGTTTTTGGAGTATAGTTTGTCCACACCCACTGCCCAACACAAACTGGTAAATTGCCTTCTTTTCTTTGTAATATTGTCAGGTATTTTTTTCTTTATTTTGTTTCATTAAGTGATGAAGGCTCGTAAATTGAGTTAATGTTTTCTAAAAAATGTTTCGTACTTTTGTGTTAATTAATGTAAAAATTACTGTTCATAATATGCTATGAAATGACATC
This sequence comes from Ligustrum vulgare, assembly GCA_963555705.1. Lineage (NCBI taxonomy): Eukaryota > Viridiplantae > Streptophyta > Magnoliopsida > Lamiales > Oleaceae > Ligustrum > Ligustrum vulgare. The sequence goes on from OY743190.1 coordinate 13,437,357, forward strand.
ATCAGGCTTTAGGTAAATCAAGTATTGGGAAATTCTTGAGAAATACTTGAAAATATTAAGTTGTTCTCACTCAAATTTGTTGATTCTAGCTCAAGAATATGTATTTTCTTACCAAGGGTTGGATTGGTTATTGACTGCCGCTGCCGGTAGTTGCTTCTTTCATGGTTGGGCAAAAGCTTAAGATCAGTTATTTGTCTCCCATAAATTCCTGATTTCTCCTATAGCATTTAAGTTCCATTAGATGATATTTTTAGGTTGAAAAGTTTAGGATAAATTGGATGGTTTGAGCCAAGCTAAACATAGTATCTTAAAATGTGAGCAGAAGACAAGCCACACTTGAGCTGGAATTTTGTCATTGTTAACATGAGCCACAGAAGGAAAATTCATTGTTATCAAGACCGCTGGAGGGGAAAACAATGGACAAATTTCTTGGGGAGGGGGGGGGGAACAAATATGGAGAAGAGGCTCGACAGGGCAGACCGGTGGAGGGGGGAGGGAGAAGGACAGGGGGAATTGGTCGGGGAGGAAGAGATGATTTCATTTTTATCTATTCTTTATGTTCTTAAATTAAGCTATTAGAATATCCCTGCCATGTTATATATTTCATTAAGACGTGTTAGATATTGTGTAGGTTGAGAATATAAAGAGTGACGGAGTACGGGAGAAAAATAAGGCCAAAGCAGCTAGTTTGGAACCGAAAAATTTCAGTAAACAAAGTGAAACTTCGTTAGAGGTTCGATGACTAATAGTGTTTTTGATATATCCTCTTTATTTCTTTTAAGTTTGGAAATATGAAGAGATGATTGAGATTTTAGTATTAGATGATAGCCAAATTCATTTGGTTGTGCATAAATTTTGTAATTCTGCTAAACAGTTGAAATAAGTTATAAAAATGCTGCTGGTACTTGAAGGAAATTTCAGGTTTCTTCTTGTGTACGTTAAGCACTATTCTTCATTTGAATTTCTCTTTACTTCATTGAAAAGTGAAAACTAAAATAGAGTTGTGAAATATATTTTGCATTTGTGCAGAAGCTCCAAGACAAATTTGTTGAAGAATACGGGAATGAACTCTCTGATGTTGTCAGACTCACTGATCGTATAGGGGCATTTGGTTTGTGAGTTTGGAGAAGGTGGAAGAAACACTTTGACTTCTTCATGGCTGGGAGAAGTTCTTTGTGGAACACTCCATTCAATATGGCTACTTTATACTCTATGAATACAGAGGGAACTCAATCTTCAATGTGTATATATTTGACTTGACATCCACCGAGAATCACTATCCACCAAAAGCCTGCCGTAATTTTGAAGAAACCAGTTACTGTCCAGGGAATTCTTTTCCTATAAGAGAAGAGCATATTAACTATAACAATGTTACAATTCCTGATTCCCTTCCCACTAACCTAGTAGTCTGCTCTCCAAGAAGTCATGCTCCAAATGGAAGTATAGTTAAGGCTAGACATGGTGAATGCACAATTTTCAAAACATGCAGTCTTTCTTCAACTGAATTTTCCAAGTTAATATTATGTTTCTTAAAATAAAATGATTTCCTTATATGTGAATTGTTGAATGTTAGATGAAAATCAACCATCTCGTGGTATCGAAAGGGATTTGGGAAAGAAGGCCATACACTCTGCTGGAACATCTTCAATTGCATATCCTTCATTCACAGTCAAAATGAAAGAAAACCTGACTCCACAATGGGTGGTGGTAAACTCTTGAACTTTGCAGTATTGTTAAAGTTTACTAGTGAATTTTGTTACCTTCTTGACTTCGTCTGAGATAAGTTAACTACGTTTTCTTGCATAGCCTTCACTCGACATTAACATGGTGCTTTTTTTCTTGTTTCTAAAGTATGTCCCAGCTTCATTTGCAAGGAAGTATCTGCCAAGATATCCAGAGCTTATTTGACTTTATGATTCAGATGGTAAGATTTGGCCGGTTCATGTTAATATACGAGAAGATTATGCTGATGAAAGAGATTGTGGTATGGTACGTGCTTCATCCATAGGATGGGCGGCATTTGCGAAAAAGATTGAGGTTGAAGATACATGTGTGTTTGAACTGATCCAAGACAATGAACCTGCACTGTAGGTTAAGGTTGGATTCCATAAGTGGTCTAGGGCACACATGCAAACAAACAGGTTTGTTGTGATGACATCCAACATCGTGGAGTCTGGAAATGTGGTGACGAAGTTCATAAAGCACTGCCCCATTGACTACTTTTTCGAGTAATCAAGACACATAATGCAGACATGATTTTCCAAGAATATGAGTATCGCCTAAGGGATGTTGACATGCTTGGCATGAAAGCATAAAACTTGATCGGGTTAAAAATGAAGTGTTCTTTGAAATTTAAGGTAACATTTGAATTATTAAAGGTGCTGGTAAATACATTTTTCTGTGATTTATGCCATTTCAGATAGTATGTTCTTCACTTTTCATTGACTAAATGTCATGCCTTTTGGTTTAGTCAATACACACATAATATTTGGAATAACTTCATAGGACATGATTTCATTTATGAGCATGTATATAAATTTTTAAGAGGTGGCTGATAACTGTACATTATATGTGTGGATCAGATGTTTTATAGAATTGGAATAGTCCAACATGATTACTAACATGAGTCTTATATGTATTCGATGTCTACATCAAATGAGCTTTTGTACCAAGATTCGGATGAGAACACACAACACGTAGTTTATACGAAGATGATGATGTGCACGTGCAACCATAGGAGAACGTGAAGGAAACCTCAACCTTTGAATAACATTTGGAAGCGCAAAAGAGGTCTGGAAGTCTAGTGGAGTCACAACTCATTCACAATTGGATTGTCTGTCATTGCTTATAAAAATTAGTATGATGTAGAATGTCATAGCGAAATATGATTATCATGTTTTCCTTTTTTAATTAATATAAATTTGATGATTCACCCACAAATACCTTGTTTACAAGATTGAAAGATGAATGATTATTTTTTGAGTTTCAAATTGAATAAATGCAGATTTGAATCTATAAAGATTTTGTATAAGAATGTCTGGGACATTGGAATTCTCTAGTAACAGTATTTTATACTCCATGTGTGATGCTTTCCGATTCATATTTTATTATTGGTACAAGCATGGTAATCGTAACCCCTGGAAATGTGGTGACGATTTTTTGCGTAGTAAAAACAAAAGCACATTTAACAGTTATATTTCTTGAAAAAGTATAATAGTGAACTGAACATTGTAATAAACCAGTCTCTAATTAATTATACTCATCCATATTCTTTATGCATGATATCTGTAGCAATCTTGACAGCAAGATGGTCAATGCATTCTACTTGATCGGCCATTTTGGGTTGCCAAACATTAATGTTAACCACCAGACATTGCAGTACACATGCAAATTAAAGCCTCCACATCGGTGATGAATTGTTAATCGACTTGGATTATAGATAGTACATAGACCTCTCTTTGATGTTGAGGTGACCAAGTACCCAATGGGATTTCCACCAAATCTATTCTGTGGGATGTAGAATCTAATATCCCGTTCCATATACAATTAAAAAATATATATATATATATATATGTGTGTGTGTGTGTGTGTGTGTGTGTGTGTATTATCATTTGTATAGTTGTGAAAACACAGTGATGTGATAAAAAATGTTACATTAAAAAAGCACGTTACACAAAAATGATGCAGAACGGAATCAAAGATTAACAAACGTAAATCTAAAGAACCTTAATTGGAATCTACCAACGGAAAGAGATTTTATTGAATATGAATGAATGAATAACTGAATGACAAACAACCCTTTAAAAAAAGTCTCAGCAAACCCTAATTGAGCAAAAAGACGAAAATAGACATTCACATAAAATAAACGACTTAAAAGGATAATTTAACTAAAATTGGAAAAACTTCGAGTGGTCGGTAACTCCTTTTAAAATGCATTTTTGAAGCCGAAAACAACCTCGAACCGGGGAACCTGGGTTGAAATGTCGTAGAGCATTGCGCGACGATTCCAAAAACATATTATAATAAGGATTCTAAAACTGGTGCAAAAAGTTATGGCCATTTGTTCAAAACCTCCGTTTTATTTGCCAATTTTCGATCAATCTCTTCTTCAACCTCTAATGCAACTTGTTCTACATCAAAAAAATATCAGATTTCTTTTTGGGAAAATTTTGATATTTCAATTTTGTCCCACATACCTAGTAGCGGGGATGTATACCATAACCAACATGCTTGAAATGTGTGAATATACTTCGATGATATATGTATGTATGTATGTATGTATGTGTGTGTGTGTGTGTGTGTGTGTATATATATATATATATATATATATAATCCTTGAACATATTCATGTACAAAAAAAAAAGTAGGAAAATAATCTGGGGTTTCATATGCTTGCAGTAAATTAATGAGTTTGGGTAGCTTGATCAATTAAAAAAAAATTGAAAAGAAAAGAAGAAGAAGAAGAAGAAGAAGAAGAAAATTGTAGATTTTTAATTTTAAAATATACGACAACTTTTATGGAAATTCAATTGAAATGTGTAAAGAAGGTATAACATTCAGAATAAACAAGGGATGTCAATTTTCAAAAAAAAAAACCAAAATTTGTGTCCAATAATAGTAACATATCAAAGCACATCTCTCAGAAAAATTGGCCTCGGATCTAAAAATATTATCGGTGAATGAGTAATACATGTTGTGGGGTGTATATATGTGTATCTCATTATTGAGTTCAACAACCTTCATTGTTTTTTAAGGCTCGTCGGACTAATGAAATCCAAAGATAAACGATGTTTTGGGTTCCGAAGTGGAATTTTTACACTTTTTTGTTCCCTCACAGAACACGCTGACAAACAACGGGATGGGTTAGAGGGGACTAATGTTTGTTCTTGTTTGAACCCAAATTTGAATGACAAAATGGAGACGCCATAGTATGTTTCAAAAAACAACTGGACGATGTAATGAGGCTGGGTAACAAAGATTTTCAACTTACAAAGATCATCACATTCTGCGCTTTGGTTTATATATGTTGGAGGAATTTGTGAATAGTGACGTCAAAACAAGTAGAAAAATAGTTTTTAAATTCGTGCTGAAAATTGGACAGAGTAATAGTAAGGAAAATACAAACAAGAAGAAGAAGAAAAGTAGGGACAAAGCCGAGGCAAGAGTTGGACTCTTTGTCCTTAAGTCGAATTTGCCTCGCAATGGTGCCTACGGATTTCAACAATCGACTCCCAAGATACAACGGCTACACTTGTGTTTGTAGCACTCCAAAACACAAGTACAACGAACCAAATTTTGGCTTATGTACTCCAAGGATGAAATGAAGGAAAATCAAAACAAATGCAATGATTTTGTTTTTGGAGAGAAGAGAGGATAATATATGTTTTGCATATCAAATTGTGAGGAATAGGACACTCAAAGAGTTCTATTTATAGATCATGAAAGGGTGTTGACGAAATGGTTGAAGTCAAACCATACACTCTTTCCAAACCATGCACCTTTATGAAAATGTGTCTATTCACCGGACAACCGTGCGGCCGCACGGTTATAGTCCGTGCGGTCGCACAGTTTTACTCAAAAATCGGAATTGAATTTGATGTGTGATAGCACGTTTCCAACCATGCGGTCGCACGGTCAAATATTTTTGACCCTGCGACCTGACCGGGCAGGTCGATCCCCGTTTGTACGCCCCGAAGGGACGAAGTGGTAAACAATTTTGCCTAAATGGATTGAGTCGAGCTTTTGAGTATTTAGCCGAAGTCGACACGAAGTCACTTTAATCGATTTTCAATTCTCGATTTATTTAACCAATATCCAACAATCCCCCACATGAATGAAAATTCCTCGATATGTGCAACACAATGCGAATGCATTGCAAATGAAATGCAGACTCTAACAAATGGAGTACACACGACAAGTCACAGCATCAAGATAGGTAGCTTGTGGCCTTGAACCTTCTTTAGTTGAATACAATCGGATTTACTAGGTTAGTTGGTGAACGCGATGTCTTGAACCATCCAGTCGTTCATGTAAAACCAAACAACTGTACCAACACCATGACTCATCTAACCAATTCGGTTCTCATGGTTGTGTGCATTTTGGCCCTGGACAACTCTTGGTTTCATAAGTGCTGTAAGAGAATTAAGCCTCGAATTCTCGTAGAAGCGGCCCCACTTCACACTTATATAGGTGATCTCATACCTTTCTATCTCAAGGTTATGAATCATTAAAAGTATATATGTATACTTATCCTTATACACATTTTACATAGCACTTTAAATTTTAGGAATGAGAATAAGTGCTTTATTCCAAATCATTTATGACTTAGTTGTCCCATTGAACCAAGATCTTGGGATCTCCAATATACAAGGTTGGGTTTTCGTCTAGTAATTCTATTCAATAGGCTTTAGGGTCATTCCCCTCGAAAGATGGTATACTTGATCTCTTGCAAGTCCTTTCGTCAAAGGATCAGCCAAATTTTCTTTTGACTTCACATAGTTAATAGAGATTATACCATTCGATATTAACTGTTTAATGGTATTATGTCTCCGACGGATATGTCGAGACTTGCCATTAAACATACTATTTTGTGCCCTTGCTATTGCCGACTGATTATCGCATTGTATATTAATCGCAGAAACCGGCTTTTCCCAACATGGAATTTCTTCAAGAAAATTACTAAGCCATTCTACTTCTTCACCGGCTTTGTCTAACGCAATAAACTCATATTCCATCGTGGATCGAGCAATACATGTTTGCTTAGACGATTTCCAGGACACGGCTCCACCTCCAATGGTAAATACATAACCACTCGTGGATTTTGAATCCTTAGTGTCAGATATCCAATTTGCATCAGTATATCCTTCTAACACCGGGGGATATTTTGAGTAGTGTAATACATATTCAACCGTGTGTCTTAAATATCTAAGAACTCGGTTTAATGTCTTCCAATGTACAATACTTGGATTACTAGTGAATCTACTCAACTTGTTGACTATGTATGCTATATCCGGTCTTGTGTAGTTGGTAATATACATTAAATTACCAATGACACACGAATATTCCAATTGAGATACGGGCTCACCAGTATTCTTGGCTAAATGAATACCTAAGTCAACTGGTGACTTAACCGGTTTATCGTCATACGCCTTAAATTTCTTAAGTACAGTCTCAACATAATGTGATTGAGACAATGACAAACCATCGGATGTCTTAGAGATTTTAATCCCTAATATTATATCTGCCACTCCCATATCCTTCACGTCAAAATGTTTTGTTAACATTTTCTTAGTCGAGGAAATGACTTTGGAGTTATTTCCCATAATTAGCATATCGTCAACATATAGGCATATGATTACATATTCGTTAGGTGTGTTTTTGATGTAGACACACTTGTCACATTCATTGATTTTGAAGTCATTTGACAACATAGTTTTATCAAACTTTTCATGCCATTGCTTCGGTGCTTGTTTCAATCCATACAATGATTTTACAAGTCTACACACCTTCTTTTCATTTCCTGGTGCAACATACCCTTCAGGTTGTTCCATGTAGATTTCTTCTTCTAATTCACCATTTAGAAACGCGGTTTTGACATCCATTTGATGTATTTCAAGATTATGCAATGCTACGATTGCAATCAAGACACGTATAGACATAATTCTTGTAACGGGTGAATAAGTATCAAAAAAATCTAGTCCTTCTTTTTGTCTATACCCTTTGGCTACTAATCTAGCCTTGTATTTATCAATTAATCCATCTGACTTCAATTTCTTTTTGAAGATCCATTTACAGCCTAAAGCTTTGTTTCCCGGAGGGAGTTCAACAAATTCCCAAGTATGGTTACTCATGTTGGATTCAATTTCGTTGCGTACGGCTTATTTCCAAAAAGGAGCTTCGGGAGAGGACATTGCTTTATCAAATGTCCTAGGATCATTTTCAAGTAAATTGGTTATGAATTCTGGACCGAATGTCTTTGGAATTCGTTGCCTTTTGCTACGTCTCGGTTCTTCATTTACTTGAAGATCATCATTCTTCTCATGTATGTTATCATAAGTTCGTTTATTTGAACTTACTTCCTTTTCTTTACATGGAAAAATGTCTTCAAAGAAGACCGCATTTCTTGATTCAATAATTGTACCTACGTGTAAATCATGTACTTCATATTTGTGAACTAAGAATCGATATGCACTACTATTGATAGCATATCGAATAAAAACACAATCAATTGTCTTTGGTCCAATCCTAACTTGTTTAGGTTTGGGTATTTGTACTTTCGCTAAGCACCCCCACACTTTGAGATATTTGTAGGAAGGTTTCCGACATTTCCATAATTCGTAAGGCGATTCAACCTTATCTTTGTGTGGTATTTTATTAAGGATATAATTTGCAGAAAGTATGGCTTCCCCCCACAAGTTTTGAGGTAAGCCCGAACTTATCAACATTGCATTCATCATTTCCTTTAACGTTCGATTTTTGCGTTCAGCAATTCCATTAGATTGTGGTGAATATGGTGCCATTGTTTGATGAATGATTCCAGATTCTGCACTAAATTCTTCAAACGGTGCAACATATTCTCCACCTCTATCACTATGAATCATTTTAATTCGTTTTCCAAGTTGATTTTCAACTTCATTTTTGTAGTGTTTAAACACTTCCAAAGCTTCATCTTTGCTTTTCAATAGGTATACATAACAATACCTTGTACAATCATCTATGAATGTGATGAAGTACTTTTTACCACCCCTTGTTTGTACGAACTTCAAATCACATACATCCGTGTGAATTAGTTCTAATGGTGTGGTGTTTCGTTCAACCAAATGAAATGGTGTTTTGGCCGCTTTTGCCTCTACACATGTTTCGTATTTTTCATTATTAAAATGCATATTCGGAAGTAAACTTAAATTCATCAACTTGCGTATTGAATTAAAGTTTGCATGTACTAATCTATCATGCCATAGATTAGATGACTCAAGAATATAAACTGAAGATGAAGTTTTATTGATTATATTCTTTGGTACAATAGGTAGGAAATTCATTTTGAATAGTTCATCTTTTACATAACCTTTGCCTATATACATATTATTTTTGGTAAGTACAGACTTATCCGATACAAAGACTAGTTTAAAGCCATTCTTGCTTAACAAAGAACCCGACACAACGTTCTTGCGAATATCCGATACGTGAAGGATATTATTGAGGCTAAGTTCTTTTCCCGATGTCATCTTCAAGACCACTTTGCCTTGTCCTTCCACTTTGGATGTTGAAGAGTTCCCCGTAAACAATTTTTCTCCCTCGGTTGGAGTATATGATGTGAACATTCCTCTATCGGCACAAATGTGACGGGTTGCACCCGTATCAACCCACCATTCCATGGGATTTCCAACAAGGTTGCATTCAGAAACAACCGCCGATAAATTCATATCGGACGTGCCATTTGATATGGCATCAGATTCGACAATGTTGGCTTGGGATTGCTTCTTCGGTTTGCGACAATCAACCGAGCGATGTCCAGCCTTTCCACAGTTATAGCAATTTCCCTCGAACTTCTTTGCATCTTCTTTGTTGGTTCAATGGAATGCTTTCTTTTCTTTCCTTTGTTGTTGCTAGATTCCACCATATTTGCCTTTGCTTGTGGTATGTTATTCCCAACTCATTTTTTCAAACTTCGGTTGTCTTCTTCAATCCTCAATCAGACCACAAGTTCTTCAATGTTCATCTCCTTGCGCTTGTGCTTGAGATAGTTTTTGAAGTCCCTCCACATGGGTGGAAGTTTCTCGATAATTGCGACCACTTGAAATGATTCACTCACGGACATATTTTCCGCATGAATGTCATGGAGTATGACTTGCAATTCTTGCACTTGACTGATGACGGTCTTCAAGTCTACCATCTTGTAGTCCAAGAACTTTCCCACAATGAACTTCTTTGTTCCGGCATCTTCGGTCTTGTACTTCTTTTCCAAGGATTCCCATAGCTCCTTTGCAGATTTCTTGGAGCAATATACATTGTATAAGGCGTTGTCCAAGCCATTAAGAATATAATTATTGTATAAGAAGTCCGAATGTTTCCATGCATCTAAAGCAATCAATGATGCCCTATTGTTTTCCCCTTCTTGTATGGCGGGAGGATCTTCATTCAAGAATTTTGCCAAGTTGAGGGTTGTTAGATAAAACAACATTTTCTGTTGCCACCTTTTGAAATCAACCCCTACAAATTTCTCCGGCTTTTCCCCATGTGAAATCGAGTTTGAATGTACGATGGTAGGGGCACCCACAACCGGAGGAATCACATTTGTAGTAGTTGTAGTCACAATTGGAGGATTCACACCGGTAGGAACACTTCCTTCAGAAGTTCCCATGTTCGAAGTTTCATTCGAAGTAGTATCGGTATTAAGAACCGTATTCATTTCTGTTTACGTAAAACAGAAGATCAACCAAAACAAAATAGAAGTGAAGAAGAAGTTAAACTCAACAAGTTTAACCAAACAAGAATGTCACTTTCACAAAATATATAAAATTCGACTTAAGCTTGTTGGAGGAATTTGTGAATAGTGACGCCAAAACAAGTAGAAAGATAGTTTGTAAATTCGTGCCGAAAATTGGACAGAGTAACGGTAAGGAAAATACAAACAAGAAGAAGAAGAAAAGTAGGGACAAAACCGAGGCAAGAGTTGGACTCTTTGTCCTTAAGTCGAATTTGCCCTGCAACGGTGCCTACGGATTCCGGCAATCGACTCCCAAGATACAACGGCTACACTTGTGTTTGTAGCACTCCAAAACATAAGTACAACGAACCAAATTTTGGCTTATGTACTCCAAGGATGAAATTAAGGAAAATCAAAACAAATGCAATGATTTTGTTTTTGGAGAGAAGAGAGGATAATATATGTTTTGCATATCAAATTGTGAGTAATAGGACACTCAAAGGGTTCTATTTATAGACCATGAAAGGGTGCGAACGAAAGGGTTGAAGCCAAACGGCCGCACGGTTATAGTCCATGCGGTCGCACGGTTTTACTCAAAAATCGGAATTGAATTTGATGTGTGATCGCACGTTTCCCAACCATGCGGTCGCACAGCCAAATATTTTCCCAATTTCGTCCTTTTTCGTAATTTCTCATTCATCCGATATTGGTTTTCGAAGTGCCAAATATACCCTTCAATACATGCAGAGAAATCAAAATGCGCTGCCCCCTCGACCCCCACAACCTGACCGGGCAGGTCGATCCCGTTTGTGCGCCCCGAAGCGGCGAAGTGGCAAACAATTTTGCCTAAACGGATTGAGCCGAGCTTTTGAGTATTTAGCCGAAGTCGACACGAAGTCACTTTAATCGATTTTCAATTCTCGATTTATTTAACCAATTTCCAACAATATACGGATCAAAGAAATGCCAAATTGCAGTTTGGAGATGGGAATTTTTAACATAAAATATGGACAAAATGAGAAGGAGATATGATGATTTCTTGGAATCCATATGTGAGGTTTGTTAATTTCTACAATAAAGAAGAAGAGGTAAACTGGGAACTATTTTGGCAAGATATGCTTTGACGTGTTTGGTGGAGTGATTTTAGCATTCAAATTGGTTAGTAGGATGAGTGATGATGTTTCTTGATCATCATTTTTACTTCATATTTTGTAGTATTTTTGGATTAAAAATCGTTGTAAGGTAAAATACGAATATTGGGTGTAATTTCCTCTACTTTTCTTAAAGCTTTCCTTTATGCCTTGCCGTGCTCCTCCTTCAATTATATTTTTCATCACAGTGCTTTGCAAAAAGTTAATTCGCCAAGAAAATACTAACCGAGAAGATTGTTCTCCTGATGGAAGCTCAGGTCCTACTGTCCTAGAGTAATGCAATAAATCGCTTCTACTTCAAAAGTTTTCCCATCTGGAGTGCTCACGCTTGCTAAAACTACAAAAGCCTTCCCACGTGAGCAATCATACATGAAAAGTGATAAAATGTACGATTAAAAAGTGATTGAAAAATACGTGTTAATAAATATATTTATAGTCCAACTTACTGAATAGAGGCTAATATTGAAAGAACTGCTAAATTTGCATTTTCAACAAAGTTATACATATATATGCGTGTGTGTGTGTCTATATATATATATATAAATATATACTGTCATTTATTGTTCAAATAAGTTTTTAATAATTTGGATTATTTATGTTATTTTTTAATATTTAATAGTTATTGTAATAAGATATTATTTTTTTTATATATTTTGTATTTGCATTGATTATGTATAAGTATAAAAATAACTTATCGAAATCGATATTGTGGATAACAATTTTCATAAATTGCTTGGATGAAATACTAATAACTAATAATAATTGTATATAATGAAAATAAATTAAATTCTAAAGTTAATATTGACAAAAAATGTAAAAATTCAAGTGTGTTATTAAAAAAAGAGAATTAATTTAAATGTTAATAACTAATTATAATTGTATTTAATGAAAATGAATTTAATATTTAGAATAATATTGACCGAAAAAACAATAATTTAAGGGTAAAACGAAATATCAAAAGTTTTTCACTCATCCTCATTTTTAATATATCGTAAATTGTAGATATAAATTATAGATGAAGATTGTCCAAGCAGAACCGTGAACAATTTTTGGGTCTCAAAAGCTCATTTTGATTTTTAAAAAGCCACGCCAAATGGACCCCTTCATTAATTTGGACTATTATTTTCTCAAACAAACGTTAACAACGCAGAGATCGCATGTTCAAACCTTCATAGGTTTAAATTTGCTTAGCACTTTATCAGTTCAATAGGTGGTACCTGGATGCTTTTCAACTTGATACATAACTTGCGATTTATATCATCCACCAATCTCAAGGGCAATGGGGCGTCTTAGGTTGGCGTGCAACTTTTTTTTTTTTTTTTTTAAATACTTCTAGTAACTTTTTTTGAAATTCTAAATAAATATTTTTTCACCTGCTTTTCATCATAGCCAAACATGGCGTAAAGGAATATGAAGCCAAATTGAACTTGTGTGCTCTAAAAAGGGAAAGGGAAAGGGAAGCTGATGCTTTTCATTATACGAGGACCAATTGGAATCCCCTATTCCGTATCAGAATATATTCGAATCTCAAGCTGTAACGTTCGCTAAATTACACATAGTCGAGTCGAGTATCCTCTGCTTCTCACAGTCTCTCTTCGCGGGCAATGGATGGACAAATCTCAGAGTCAACAGTGAAAGAGAGAACAAAATGCCGGTCTCTCTCTCCTAGCAACGTCAGGGACCTCGTTGATTCCGTCGATGCCTTTCTCTTCGACTGTGATGGTGAACACACTCCAAGATATTTCAGACTCTCTCTCTCTCTCTCTCTTTCAACTTTGTTGCATTAACATGTGCTTCTGTGCCTTTATATATTCAGGTGTGATTTGGAAGGGAGATTCACTGATTGATGGTGTTCCAGAGACTTTGGAAACGCTTCGATCCATGGTATTTATTTTACCTCCTTGGTCTTTATACTTTACCAATACCAATTTATAGAGGGTTTTCATTAGTTTAATATGCAATTCATATATTAATAATCATACACAAAGCAGGATTTTACTTATTTGTTGCGTTGCAATTACCTGTTGTGCATTGTGCTTTGAACATCATGTAGGAAAATGATTGTCGAATTTGATTGACAAAAGAACAAGCCAAAAATGAATCCACAATAATATAAATATTGATGAAAACCAAAATTGTAAATACGAGAAAAATTTGGAACCGAGGCCTGTGCAAACACAGTTTCCTTAAAACAGATTCGCCCCCCTCACCAATCTGTGCTTGAGGTTTGTCTGAGCGTCTGTCTCCCAGGATACAACGGAGGTTAAGTAGTTAACTCAGCACAATGTTACCACTCCAACGAACCGAATTTATGTATGAACAATCACCAAAAGGACAAAAGAAAATTATGGACAAAATATAGAACAAATGTGTCTTGACAAAACAATTATTTTCTTTTTTTCAAAAGAGTGAGGAGATTGATTATATAGCATACAAAGGAGTTATACCATAACTCCACACACATAACTCCCCAATTAACAACCATAAAACCACACATAACTCCCCAATTAACAAGGCTAATTTAACCACCATCAATTGTAAGACATGGGAGTTACATGGGTTGAAATTTCTCATTCACATTTTCACATTTTTCCAACAATCCCCCACATGAATGAAAATTGCAAGAGACACAAAAACAAAAGACACAAAGACTGGGTGATATAGTTCAACGGTTGAAACCTGCATATGATAGGTAGGTATTACCCTTTGAACCTTCCCCTGTGAAAGTATATTTACTTTACTTGCTGACCAGTAGACGCGATGTCCTTGAACTGTTCTGCATTTTGTGTAAACGATGATATACCTCACACAGGATTCTTCCTTACATAGCTCAGTTCTCACGGTTATGTTCGTTAGGCCATGAACATATGCCTGGTTCTGTGAGAGTTTCTAAGAATTTAGCCCAACACAATTCCTTTAGAAGCGGCCCCACTTCTCTCTCACATAGGTGATCTTTTAATTAAGAGTAGCCCGCTCTACTCTGCTCGGATTTCCGACGCATAAGAATCATTAAAAGCCTAATGCTTATCCTTCATCTTACGAGCATCACTGTTACATCATAGGAATGGACAAAGGATGTTAACCCCCACGGTGATTCAATTAAGTCTTTACAATTAGGTTGTCCCTTTGAACCTAGATCTTGGGATCTCCAGTCAACTAGGTTGGGTTTCCATTGTATTAACTCATTCGTCCAAGGGCTTAAGTCCCATTCCTCTCAATGACTTTGCAACTAACTCTCTATTTAACTCTTTGGTTAGCGGATCCCCAATGTTATCTTTTGACTTTACATAGTGAACAGAGATAACTACAGTTGAGAGTAGTTGTCTTATGGTATTATGTCTACGACGTATATCTACAGACTTACCATTATACATATTGCTTTGTGCCCATCTAATTCCTGATTGAATATCTCAATGTATACAAATTACTGGCACAAGCTTTGACCATTTAGGAATATCCTCTAACAATTAGCGTAGCCATTCAGCCTCTTCACCACACTTGTCAAGGGCAATAATTCAGATTCCATGGTAGATCTGGTTATAACTATCTGTTTAGAGGATTTCCATGATATCGCTGCACCTCCCAGTGTGAATACAAATCCACTTATAGACTTTAAGTCTTTAATATCAGATATCCAGTTACCAACACTATGTTCTTCAATAACTACGAGATATCTGGTGCAGTTCATATATCTCAAGTATCTTAGTACTCTTACTATTCATTTCCAGTTGTCAGAACTTGGATTACTCTTATATATACTCAGCTTGCTAACCGCGTTAGCTATATCTAGTCTTGTAAAACTCATTAAGTACATAAGACCTTTGATTATTCTAGAGCACTCAACTTGAGAAATATCGTCGTCTCTATTTTTCGATAGATGTTGACTTGTATCTATTAGGGTTCTAGCTACTAAAAAATCATCCTTGTTAAATTTCTCGAGAACTTTGTCCACATAATGTGACTGACTTAGAACAAGCCCATTTGAGATTTTAACTCCAAGGATAACATCGGCTAAACCCATATCTTTCATGTCGAATCTCGAGTTCAACATGTCTTTTTGTAGATTTAATCATCTTATCATTATCACCAATGATAAGCAAATCATCAACGTGAAGACATAAAATGACATAGCCATTTTTAGTATCTTTGTCATACGCACATTTGTCATATTTGTTGATTTTAAATCAACTTTCCACCATGACATTAGCAAAATTTCTATGCCATTATTTGGTTGCTTGTATCAAGCCATAAAATGACTTCTCTCACCAATTTACAGACTTTCTTTCCTGCCGTGGTGATGAAAACCCTCAGGTTGTTCCATGTAAATATCTTCTTCTAAATCTCCATTTAGAAAAGCAGTTTTAACATTCATTTGATGTACTTCGAGATTGTACAAAGTCGCAATCGCAAGTATCGTCCTAATGAATGTTATTCTCGTCACCAGAGAATACGTGTCAAAGTAATCTAAGGCTTTCTCATTGCCTGTAACATTTAATTAAAAGTCTGGCCTTGTACATCTATAGTTTCATTTCATTTTCTTTTGAAAATCAATTGGTAGTCTAGTGGTTTGCTTCCCGCGGAAAGATCCACTTCCCAAGTATGATTTTTCAAATGAAATCTATCTTACTTTTAGTGGCCTCCTTCCCTTGAGGTCATTTTGAAGAGTTTGCAGCTTCTTTAAAGCTTTGAGGTTCAGTTTCTAGCATATAGGTCAGAAAATCAGGACCATTAGATTTTTCTGTCATTTCTTGTTTGCTATGTTGATTTAACCTCAACTTCCTCTTCCAATTTTCGGTCTTGACTATTTTCAAGCATAGTCTCATATGTCCATATATATTCAAAGAACAAAGAACAAAGCATTTCTCGATTATTGTGTTTTATGTAAGTCTTGAATCTTATATTCGTACACAATAAATTGATAGCACTACTGTTGTGCAAATATCTATAATAATATTGCGATCAACAGTTTTCAGACCTATCTTCACCTTCTTTGGTGTAGGTATAGCCACTTTGGCAAGACGCCCCCACATTCGTAGGTATTTCTAGGAAGACTTCCTCCATTTCCGTAACTCGTGGGGATATTATCTTTCCAAGCTGGAGGCATCTTTTAGATTATGGAAGCCACTTGGAAAGTTTTACTCAGAGTCATCCTTTCGGTATGAATCTCATGTGGAATCACTTTGACTAGTCACAGTCTTTGAATCCACCATCCTATATTTAAGGAAGCGGCCAACTCCCACAATTCCTTAGCCATTTTTATTATGCAGTACACGTTGTACAATGAATCATCCAAGCTGTTCATGACATAATTTCGGCACAGGAAATCAGAATGCTTTCGAGCATCTACTACACTAATTGCTTGAATGTCTCATTTACCCTCTTGGAGTATTTGTGCATTCTCAGTCAAGAATCTCGCAAGATTCAAGGTGATCAGATAGAACATCATCTTCTGTATCCACCTCTTGAAATTCAACTCATTGAATTTCTCCGAATATCCCAATGGTTAATCGGAACAATCACAGTTGGGGCTTCAATTTGTGCCACTATTTGGGTCACAACATGACTTGGCAATTTAGCCACAGTTTGAGTCACAACATAACTTGACATAGCCACATCTTAAGTACCAGTAGGACTTGGCAATTTCATAAAACTTTAGTGGCCAATTTTGAAATAATACTTAGTTTTGGGTACTTAATTGCAATTTTGCAAAGCTTTAGGGGCTGAATTGTAAAACCCAATCCTTTCAAGTCCCAACTTGAATATTTATAAAATCTGGAACTTAAATAATAAATTCCTTAATTTCAAGGATCAATTTTAATATTTTAATAAGACTTGAGGACTTCAATGTGCAATAAACCATTAAAACCAAATTGGCAATGAGTCTTCAAAATCTTCAAATTTCCGATCCAAACCCCTATCTTGATAATTGATCCAGCTAGGTTTTTAAACATTAGCCCAGCCACCGCCCCAAGTCCAACCAGCAAGGCCACAGCCCCCCCCCCCCCCCATGGCGTTGAGTACCACAAGTGTGCCTCTTCTCATTACTTCAAGACCACAAATAATTTCATCATTAGTTCGTTATAGCGTATATTACAATTGTCTGCTTGTGTATAGAAAGCATCAACATCTTTAGCAGAGGCCATATTATAGTCCCAGGGCCTCGTAAAGTGGATTAATATGTTGGGTGCTATCTTACCCACTTCCATCAATTATGCCTTTTGATTTAAAGTAAAAAGACATGCATTTCTCATAAACATAAGAAAGGCGCTTATTAGCCATGAATCTGTGGAAGATGGCTAGAGTTAAAGCATACTGTAAAATTATAATCTATTAGTATCATCTTATGCCACCATATATGATATCACATAATTACATTATTGAAGGCATGTGAAAGCCTATAAGCATTGAACTAAGAATGATTGCAGTATGCAAAGTGCAAAAATCAGAAGACCCATCAACACCCTTTTCGAATGAACCAACAATTCCGAATTGCCAAGATCGGTACAAGAATATGTTTTGCATGTCTATGCTAATTTAAACTGCAAGAAACATGGAGGACAAATTCAAGATTAAAACCACTTAATAACAGTATAAATTTGAAAGTGGTTACCAGCCAATAGGTCACAAAACTTCCAGAGACGTAAAGGCATGTGAAATAATGGTCAGACAGAGAACCAATTACCCATTCTATGTAATTAATAAGTTCAAATAGGGGCTTAAAATTTGTGCTACCAGAATGGCAGAATCTTCATTCAAATATTTGTCAACGTAGAAGGACGACTGGGTAAAACTATTGAAACCACAAGCAGAATCTCAATGTCTAGAGCCAATAACGTTCAGTTTTTCATTACCTGTTCCAATTTGGCACCATCAATTTCTAATTTATGATTTCTAATTACAGGCTTTATAGACCCACATACAAAGAAAGGTTAGCATAGATAGTGGTGACACTTTTGTATTAGAAGAATCAAATAGCCCACTTGACTCAATGGCCGTCAACCTGCTGCCCTTTTTTTTTTCTAATCAGAACATGAAACAAGATCATCTTTGTTTCAATTGGATGAGTAATATGCTATGGTGATTGGTGCATAATCAGCACCTGTGGATGCTAAATCCCTTGCATCAAATCAAAATAAATAATAATCCAAAGAGGATCAAATTCTTTGAATATAATAGAACTCCTGGTTATTGATTTTCCATCTCGCGTTTCTGTGTCTTTCAGAAAACCAACGTTAATAAAATTATCCCTTGTTTGATGCTTTTGAAAACCAAATTCAATTTTTGAAAAAAAAACGAATCTGTTTTAAGTTTGTAGGAAAATGATTGTCGAATTTGATTGACAAAAGAACAAGCCAAAAATGAATCCACAATAATATAAATATTGATGAAAACCAAAATTGTAAATACGAGAAAAATTTGGAACCGAGGCCTGTGCAAACACAGTTTCCTTAAAACAGATTCGCCCCCCTCACCAATCTGTGCTTGAAGTTTGTCTGAGCGTCTGTCTCCCAGGATACAACGGAGGTTGAGTAGTTAACTCAGCACAATGTTACCACTCCAACGAACCGAATTTATGTATGAACAATCACCAAAAGGACAAAAGAAAATTATGGACAAAATATAGAACAAATGTGTCTTGACAAAACAATTATTTTCTTTTTTTTCAAAAGAGTGAGGAGATTGATTATATAGCATGCAAAGGAGTTATACCATAACTCCACACACATAACTCCCCAATTAACAAGGCTAATTTAACCACCATCAATTGTAAGACATGGGAGTTACATGGGTTGAAATTTCTCATTCACATTTTCACATTTTTCCAACACATCAATCTCGCATTCATAATTCGTTTGGATATGTTCAATAGATCTTAGTCAAGAAGAAACTTATGATCTTTTTTGAACGTATGTATTATCTAATGTATGTGGTTGCAGGGAAAGAAGCTGGTGTTTGTGACAAATAATTCAAGGAAATCAAGAAGTCAGTATGCCAAGAAGTTTCAATCCCTGGGAATTTCTGTTACTGTGGTTTGTTCTGTTTATCAATATATTTAGTTGAACTCAGTTTGCAATATACAATTTAAATTGAGAATTCTGCCTAAATACTCTACTGCTTGCAGGATGAGATATTCTCTTCCTCATTTGCTGCAGCCATGTACTTGAAAGTCAATGACTTTCCTAAAGATAAGAAGGTTATTTCAGTATTACAAGGTTTCATAATGCTTAGAATTTGAATCATAAGAATGATATTTTGGTGGATGACACTAGCTCAAAGACTGATTGTTAATTGTTATGGAAATATGTTCCTAGCAATATATCATTGTTAATGTTAATAAATTAACATATTTGAACCTCATGATTCCTGAAGTACCGTAATTCTAATATGTCAAACAACAGCTGTAGAAAATTTATCTACAGCCTCTGATTAACAAGGCTACTTTTTATCATTTTAACCTATATAGCACTCTTGGTTAGATCTATTCCAGTTTAAAATCTCCTTTGTTATCTTATTTTCCAAGGAAGATAATGCAATTGTGAATGACTTAAGTTTGACCCAATGACAGCAAAAATGCCCTCATCTTCGACCAATTAACAGAACAATCTAGGGTAGCTAAATAAATTTTTAAAATTCATATCTGCTCTGTGCATTTTTATTTTATTTTATTGATATTTAATCAAGATCGATTATTTGATTTGATTTGATTTGATTTTATAGATGTTAAGATTAGCATGAAGCAACAACCTTAACAGATTGATAATGAAAAAATTGAACTTGGAACAGTAGAGAGCATCTGCCCAAAGCAGAGAATCCTAAATTGGAATATGGATGGACACCACACCACACCATATTCTCATAATCCTTATCTTAACCGAGCCTAATTCCTCATATAACTGGATGATGTCGGTGAAGTGATGGCATGATGATAATATCAAGCTTTTCCTTATATTTTGCAGGTTTATGTCATTGGCGACGAAGGCATATTGGAAGAACTGGAGCTTGCTGGTTTTACTGGCCTCGGTGGCCCTGTAAGCTTCAATTGGGTTCATCTCTGAATATATATATTGACCCTATTTAATAACACTAATTTTTTAGATTTTAATCTAATTCAAAGTCAACGTTGAATCTTAACCACATTTTTTATGGAGCCCACAACTTTTTAACCACACATCTCATCAACTTTTATCAAAATCTACTAAAAATCTGATTTTTATCAATACCAAACAGGGGCATTATATTGAACCATTGGTCCAACTAGCTGACATTTACATTTTGTCTCTATTATATGGTCTTGAAGGAATGAAAAATTCCGTTGCTCTCAATCTCTTGGGCTTGCCCCTTTATTTCACCTCTTTGATTCATTCTTTTTTATTACTTACTCAACTATTTTCAATGCATAGTATATTGATTTACCTGTTGATGTTTGTTTTTCATATTGAAACTAGCTGTCAAGTGCTTTGTAACTATGCATGCTATTCGTTTCAACCGTCTTATCACCTGTTGATGTTTGTTTTTCATATTGAAACTAGCTGTCAAGTGCTTTGTAACTATGCATGCTATTCGTTACAACCGTCTTATCACCTGTTGATGTTTGTTTTTCATATTGAAACTAGCTGTTAAGTGCTTTATAACTATGCATGCTATTCGTTACGACCATCTTACTAGGATTTTATATTTGTATAACCATTTGTTCTCTGCAGGAAGACGGGAAAAAGACTGCTCTGCTGAAACCAAACACTCTTTTCGAACATGATAAGAGTGTAATATGACATCTTTCCCTTAATTTATGGATGCATTCTACCTTTTTCTGCTGTTTATTGACTGCAGATCTGATTGCATATCCCAGGTCGGAGCTGTAGTGGTTGGACTTGACCAGTATATAAATTTTTACAAGCTCCAGTTAATTCCCGTTCCCTGTTCTAACCTGCCTATTGTTTTTCAGAATCTATGGTTAACTTAAGTGAATAAAATCGGGTGCACTACTGCATGAATTGGATGCATATCATAACTTATAGCTTGCCAAAGGGCCCACATGGAATTTCTCATGCTTTCATTCTGATTCAGCTGGGCAAATTTAGCTGGAAAAAATGAACTGTTCCTTGTGGTGCATTTCAGCCCAGTGAATGATTTATTTCTTAGAGCCTGTTTGGTGTAGGAAAAATTGGAGAAATTCTTGAATGTATGGTTGAAAAGTTGTTGAAATGTGTGTAAAGTGGTGAGTTCTATAAAAATGTGTAATTGAAAATGAATTTAATGAAAAAGTCGTTGAATTTATCTTGATCAAATATTGTGACTTAAAGGCCTTATAAAACTTTTAGAAATACTCTCTGATGTAGCATCATGGAATGAGAATAAAAGAATTCATTTGGCATTAGAGTTAAATTAAGGGACTCTATGCTTGAGTAAATATTTATTCTGTATTATTTTGGAATCTCCCTGTCTAGCATGTAGATGCTCTAATGAAAATTTATAACTAAATCCACAATTCCAATCATCTGAAGGTATGGAACTCTTTGCATACGCGAGAATCCAGGATGTCTCTTTATTGCCACCAACCGCGATGCAGTTGGACATCTAACTGATCTGCAAGAATGGCCTGGTAAGCTTGCATCTTTGCTTATTTGACTAGCACGGAAATCTCAGAATTAAATTATCTTTTGGTTACAGGTGCTGGATGTATGGTTGCTGCCATGTGTGGGTCGACACAGAAAGAGCCAATTGTAGTTGGAAAACCATCGACCTTTCTGATGGACTTTTTACTAAAAAGGTAGGTGAAACTCACACAGTAAACGTACTTTATCTCTAGCTTACTGTTTATTTTGAATAATAATATCATATGTGATAATCTCGATAACTCGTTAGTCCCACGTGAGTCTGTTTATGTATGCAAGAACTTGAGAACCCATCTTTTTCTCCCACAGATTCAATATCCCTACTTCCAGAATGTGTATGGTAGGGGATAGACTGGACACGGATATTTTATTCGGACAGAATGCTGGATGCAGAACTCTTCTTGTTCTTTCAGGTCACCTCTTGTTACTTATAAGATTCTCTTCAGCATAATTTCTTAAGACCCATTGCTCACTAAGTTGAAAAACCAAGAGATTCGAGGTTCACGAGCATATGTGACACTGTTATTGCTACGGTGTTGCAGGTGTGACGAATATATCAACTCTTGAAGACTCATCGAACCATATTCAACCAGAGTATTATTCAAGCAAGGTGTCTGACATTCCTAAGTTATTAAGAGGATGATCATCTGCTACGGTGTAAAAATATTTTTTTGTGGACAGCTTAGGCTGCTGAATTGAGGGGGGGAAAAATGAACGTGAACAATTATTTTCGTCATCCCAACAACTATTGTATTACACGTTCAAGGTTTCGTTTCCTATGTTTTTGTATACCATTTTTAACACTATAATGCAAACCTCACTGACCTTGGCAAATTTCTGGCTTTTATGGATCATGCATAAACAGGCTTACCTTGGTATTTGATTTATTTTTCTATAACTAAGATGGACCCGTATTTTGATTCTGACTACATTGTGCATGAAAAGTTAAGGATTGGAGATTTCATTGTATTTTGGAGGCTTGTTTGCATTCCAGTGTGCATCATAGATTGGTCGGGATAAATAATTGCATAGATTGGTCGGGATAAATAACTTCAAAAATGACATTTACTAAGTATCTTAAAGTTGGTATTATTTAAGTTCGAGTTTCTGTTATATTTCAAAATTTAGTTCATCTACTCAACATCTCAAAATGAATCTTACCAATAATGAAAAGTGTGATTTATTGTTACATAGACGAATGCAATTGATATTCATATTAGATAGTGTTATTCAAGAAAAACAATTCATCAAATGGTAAATTAAATAGGGGCATATAAGTAAATTAAATAATATCTATACAGAAAGTGATATAATTTGGAATAAACAAAAAATGATAATAAGTGTTATAAATATCTTGGGTGTGAATGACCCATTATGCCCTTGTAAAGTTTATATTATTACAATTGTACCATTATCTACCCCTATAAATAGGGTGCTTCACTCCTTCATTTAACACACAATTGGAATACATAAATTCTCTCTCTATCTCTATATTCTCTCTAATATTTTGATAGTCTTGTTCTATCTAATACTTTGGTAGTTTTACAACACGTTATCAGCACGAGATTCTAGCCAACTGAGTTAAGAAGGTAATAATTTTAAATATATTTTATATATTATGCTACCACCTACATGGTTGGTTTTACCACCTACATGGTTGGTTTTATCAGTTTTAATTATATCATGCTACCACCTACATGGTTGGTTTTACCACCTACATGGTTGGTTTTATCAGTTTTAATTATATCATGCTACCACCTACATGGTTGGTTTTATCAGTTATAATTATATCATGCTACCACCTACATGGTTGGTTTTACCGATTTTAATTATATTATGCTACCACCTACATGGTTGGTTTTACCAGTTTTAATTATATTATGCTACCACCTACATGGTTGGTTTTACCAGTTTTAATTATATTATGCTACCACCTACATGGTTGGTTTTACCAGTTTTAATTATATCATGCTATCACCTACATGGTTGGTTTTACAATTTTTTTAGTATATCATACTACCACCTATATAATTGATTCTACCAGTTTTATTATCGTTGGTTCTACTGGGTTTCTTTAAATATATGATTTAAATGAAATCACATTTTATGTATTTTCAAAAAGGATAAATTTATAATATAATCAATTCATCATTCCAATAAAGTGTACTTACAAAAGTAAAAGTTATTTTTCTTTTTGAAAATTAAAATCACAATTTCAAAAGATGTAATGATTAAACATCACTTCATGAAACATGGTTACATACATACCACATAATTCTTGAAATGCAATTTCTGAAAAATCTTTTGTTAATGTCACTATCATTATACGTATTAATCAATTTATTCTTGATAATTATTATCTGGATTAATTGATACCACAACTTAGATTTACATAGCAATTTCGAAATTTTGTTTCATTGCTACAACAACTTAGAATTATAATTAATATTCCAGAAGAATAAAAACTCGATATAGAAATCATGTCATTAATTCTTTACTGAGATTTTTCAAGGAATTAATTATTTTTCATGTTTGATTGAATAGTTATCCTAATGGCAAATATCACAAAACTCGAGTTCATTGCACTAGATTTATCCGGGAAAAATTATCTATCATGGATCCTAGATGCCGAGATCCATCTTATTTCAAAAGGGCTTGGAGAAACAATCAAAGAAGGAAACAACGAATCCCTGCAGGATCGTGCAAAAGCACTTATTTTCCTTCGTCACCATCTTCATGATGGATTGAAAATAGAATATCTTACTGTGAAGGATCCACAAGAACTCTGGAAAAACTTAAAAGACAGATTTGACCATCAGATGACTGTAGTCCTCCCAAAAGCCCGTTATGAATGGATGCATCTTCGTTTACAAGATTTTAAAACTGTGAGTGAGTACAATTCTGAACTATTTAGAATATGTTCAAAATTGAATTTATGTGGAGAAAAAATCACTGAAGCAGATATGCTAGAAAAAACATTCTCCACCTTTCACGCCTCAAATGTGCTCCTGCAGCAGCAATATCGTGAGCGTGGTTTTAAAAGGTACTCGGAACTCATATCTTGCCTTTTGGTAGCCGAACAAAATAATGAGTTGTTGATGAAAAATCACGGATTACGTCCAACCGGTTCTGTACCATTTCCTGAAGCAAGTGGTACTGCATTTCCTGAAGCAAATGCTATATCAAGAAATAGACACGGATACAAACGTGGCCGTGGCCGTGGACACGAACGTAGGCGTGGACACGGACATGAACAAGGACGTGGACGTGGAAGGAATTCTGGACAAAATCATCAACAACATGGCCACATGGTTAAAAGGCACAAGGCAAATGAGAATAACATAATCAAACGGCAACACGAAGAAAGTTGCTTCCGATGTGGCATGAAAGGGCATTGGTCACGTACCTGTCGTACGGCAAAACATCTTGTGGACCTTTACCAACAGTCTATCAAAGGAAAAGAAAAAATAGAGACAAATTTAGCTGATTGTCCAGTTAATAGGACACACTTAGATGTCTCTGATTTTTATACTGGTGATATGGAAAATATAGATTAGTTTGCTTTATCAGAAAGTCACGATGTTATTTTGAAATCTTAATATGTATTGTCCGTTTGATGTTAAATTATGTTTAACTTCTTTTTATCATAAATTCACTTTTCTAAAATATCTATTTGATTATATTTTAGATGAATTGCCAAGATACATGTCTTGTTGATAGTGCAACAACACATACTATTCTCCGGAAGAAAAAGTATTTTCTGAACTTAACATTAGCGGAAAATAATGTTAATACAATATGCGGCACATCGAAGATCGTTGAAGGCTCCGGTAAAGCCTATATTATTTTATCAAATAATACACAACTATGTATTAACGATGCACTATACTCAAGCAAATCCAGAAGAAATTTGCTCAGTTTTAAAGATATCCGCTGCAATGGATATCACATTGAAACAATGCAAGAAAACAATATTGAATATCTTTGCATTACTTCTTTTGTATCTGGCCAGAAGCAGATAAAAGAAAAACTTCCGGCACTTCCTTCTGGAATGTATTATACATCCATAAAAGAAGTCGAATCAAACAACGTCACGAACCCGAAGTTCGTAGACTTAAAAAGTTTTAGACTTTGGCATGATCGACTTGGACATCCAGGAGCTATAATGATGCGTCGAATAATTAGCAACTCACATGGACATCCTTTAAAGAACCAGAAGATTCTTTCACCTAATGATTATTCATGTGTTGCTTGCTCGCAAGGGAAATTGGTCATTAGACCTTCCACTACAAAGGTAAATGTTGAATCTCCAACTTTCTTAGAAAGGATTCATGGAGATATATGTGGGCCGATACACCCACCATGTGGACCATTTCGTTATTTTATGGTACTAGTTGATTCTTCTACTAGATGGTCGCATGTCTGTTTACTGTCCACAAGAAATGTAGCATTTTCTAGGCTACTTGCTCAAATAATAAAATTACGAGCTCAATTTCCTGATTACTCAATCAAGACAATTCGTCTTGATAACGCTGGTGAGTTTAGATCATAGAGATTCAATGAGTATTGCATGTCCATTGGGATTGCAATAGAACATTCAGTTTCTCATGTCCATACACAAAATGGGTTAGCGGAGTCATTTATTAAACGTCTACAATTAATTGCTAGACCACTACTCATGAAAACAAAACTCCCAGCTTCTGTTTGGGGTCATGCCATATTACATGCTGCATCATTGATTCGCATAAGACCAACTGCTTATTATCAATACTCACCTCTGCAACTTGCATCTGGTCATGAACCTAATATTTCTCACCTAAGGGTTTTTGGTTGTACTGTCCATGTACCAATCTCTCCCCCACAACGTACCAAAATGGGTCCCCAACGTAGACTTGGGATTTATGTTGGTTTTGATTCACCTTCCATCATTAGGTACCTTGAACCCTTAACAGGTGATTTGTTTACTGCACGTTTTGCAGATTGTCATTTCGATGAAATGAACTTTCCAACTTTAGGAGGAGTAAAGTTGCATCCTGAAAATCAAGATAAAATTTCTTGGAATGAAACAACTCTATCTCACTTTGATCCCCGAAGTAATCAATGTGAGCAAGAGGTTGAGAAAATTATTCATTTGCAAAGAATTGCAAACCAATTACCTGATGAATTTGTTGACACACGAAAAGTGACAAAGTCATATATACCAGCAGAAAACACTCCGGCAAAGATTGATGTCCCTGTAGGACAAACTGCTATAGCAAGTGAACCTCAAAAACGCCAGAAGCGTGGTCGACCAGTTGGTTCAAAAGACATCATACCTCGTAAGAGGAAATTAAACCAACCAAAGACTCCTGGACAAGTAATAATAGAAAAGATTGATCAATCTAATAGTGGTGACATGGTTCCCGCAGAACCACAGATTTCAATGAAACAATCTAATAGTGATGACGTGATTCCTGCAGAATCACAGATGTCCGAGAATAATGAGATTTCAATAAATTATTTGTTATCTCATAAATTATGGGAAAGGGAGAATGTTGTTATAGATGATATTTTTGCCTTCCAAATGGCTCTTGAAATAATTCAGAATAATGATCCTGAGCCACTGTCTGTTAAAGAATGCCAACAGAGAGAGGATTGGCCAAAATGGAAGGAAGCCATGCAGACGGAGTTGAATTCCTTAGAAAAACGAAAGGTGTTCGGACCAGTAGTTCGAACACCTGAAAATATAATCCCTGTAGGATACAAATGGGTCTTTGTAAGGAAAAGAAATGAAAATAATGAAGTTACAAGGTACAAAGCCCGGCTTGTAGCTCAAGGTTTCTCACAAAGACCTGGAATTGATTATGAGGAAACATATTCTCCCGTCATGGACGCCATCACATTCAGATTTTTAATTAGTTTGGCTGTGTCAGAAAGGCTCGATATGCGCCTTATGGATGTAGTAACTGCATATTTATATGGCTCACTTGATAGTGACATATATATGAAAGTCCCTGAAGGACTTAAAGTGCCAGAAATAAATGATACATACCCGAAGAGTATGTTTTCAATCAAATTGCAAAGATCATTATATGGATTGAAACAATCTGGACGTATGTGGTATAATCGCCTCAGCGAATACTTGTTGAATGAGGGTTACAAAAATGATGATATATGCCCATGTGTTTTCATAAAGAAAACAAATATTGGATTTGCAATAGTGGCAGTTTATGTTGATGATTTAAATCTTATTGGAACTCCAGAAGAGCTCAACAAAACTGCTGATTACTTGAAAAATGAATTTGAGATGAAAGATTTGGGAAAAACAAAATTTTGCCTTGGGTTGCAAATTGAACATTTTTCAGAAGGACTATTTGTTCATCAATCTTCATATACAGAAAAGGTTTTGAAGCGATTTTATATGGATATAGCACATCCATTGACATCACCAATGGTCGTTCGATCACTTGATCCAAAAAATGATCCATTTCGCCCACTTGAAGATGGAGAAAATGTTCTTGGTCCAGAAGTACCATATCTAAGTGCAATTGGAGCATTATCATATCTTGCAAATTGCACTAGACCTGATATAGCTTTTTCTGTAAATCTACTCGCAAGATATAGTTCTGCACCAACTCAAAGGCATTGGAATGGTGTTAAACACATTCTTCGTTACCTAAAAGGTACTGTTGATATGGGATTATTTTATTCTCACAATTTGGGATCTTCTTTAGTGGGATATGCAGATGCAGGTTATCTCTCTGATCCACATCAAGCAAAATCACAAACAGGATATGTGTTTACACGTGGTGGGACGGCTATATCGTGGAGATCCGTGAAGCAAACTTTGACAGCAACATCTTCAAATCATTCAGAAATTATTGCAATCCATGAAACAAGTCGAGAATGTATATGGTTGAGAAACATGACTCATCATATCCAATCATCATGTGGATTAGCTTCGACAAAAGATAGTCCAATGATATTGTATGAAGATAATGCAGCTTGTATTGCACAACTTAAAGGAGGCTATATCAAAGGAGATAGAACAAAGCACATTTCTCCAAAATTCTTCTATACACATGAGCTTCAGAAAGCAGGTGATATCGATGTTCAACAAATTCGATCAAGTGATAATGTGGCAGACTTATTCACTAAAGCATTACCTACATCTACACTCAAGAAATTGATACATAAGATAGGAATGCGTCGGCTCAGCGATTTACGATGACTAATATCAGGGGGAGTAGCTGTACTCTTTTTCCTTCGTCTAGGTTTTATCCCACTGGGTTTTCCTAGCAAGGTTTTAATGAGGCAGCATTTATTTTTATACTCCACAATGACTGTACTCTTTTCCTTAGCTTAAGT
Source organism: Ligustrum vulgare (assembly GCA_963555705.1). NCBI lineage: Eukaryota > Viridiplantae > Streptophyta > Magnoliopsida > Lamiales > Oleaceae > Ligustrum > Ligustrum vulgare. The sequence continues at coordinate 13,466,894 of OY743190.1, forward strand.
TTTATTCCACTGGGTTTTCTTAGCAAGGTTTTTAACGAGGCAGACATTGAATATTAGGTCATTCAAGGGGGAGTGTTATAAATATCTTGGGTGTGAATGACCCATTATGCCCTTGTAAAGTTTATATTATTACAATTGTACCATTATCTACCCCTATAAATAGGGTGCTTCACTCCTTCATTTAACACACAATTGGAATACATAAATTCTCTCTCTATCTCTATATTCTCTCTAATATTTTGATAGTCTTGTTCTATCTAATACTTTGGTAGTTTTACAACAATAAGTATATTTTTATGGGATGTGGAAGTATATAATATGTCCTTTTCAATGATCAAGTAAACGAATAAAGGTTGGACATCAACTTGCTCAAAACTCAAAAGATCTGGGACAACTTTTCAGAAAAGTATACTGGGGACTCTTTTGTTACATTGAGCAAAGTTAAGGTCAGTTTTCTTTTAATAATTTCACAAAAAGTGAGGGATAATGAACTTTGAATGATTGGTTATTATCATTTTTCTCATCTTTACAGATAAGAACTCCATGAAATCACGATTCATGTTCATCTTGATTTCTTTTTAATTTGGACGGTTGATGTGTACTACATATTCAATAAGAAATATAAATTATAAGTTTCAACTTTCCATTTTCACCTTTTGGGGAATTCTGATCTTGGAACTGTTGAAAAGAAATAAAGATGCAGCTTGTAGGAAAAATTGTTCTTGTGCTTTCAATCATTTGCCTCCTCGTCGGATGTGCAGTTGCTCTTCCGGGCGGTGGAGGAGGAGGCAGCAGTGGTGGTGGAAGTAGCGGAGGAGAAACAAAGGGTGGTGGTGGTGGCAGTAGTAGAGGCAGCCGTACTGTCAGTGGCGAAGCATACCGTGGCGGTGGAGGCACATTAACCCACAATAGTGGTAAAACTAGTGGCGCAACCAATGTGGTGCGCTCGCGCCAACTGCCTATGTCCTTCGCATGGCCGTGTTTAGTAATGTCGTGTTTGGCTTACGCGTTTTGATTGTTGATTATGAGTTGAGATTACTTTTTTATGTTATCGAAGCATTAATTGTCCAAATAATCATTCGACTTATATCTGAATTTTCGACTAAAGATTAAACTATCGAGTTTTTGGTCACTAAACTTATGTCTATATCTTTAACTGTTTAATGAAATTTAAATTGTTGAGTTTTGATTTATTTGTCACATTAATTACTAAACGTGTGTCTATTGATTACTAAAGTTTAAAGTATCGATTTTTTATCACAAACGTATCAAAATATTGGATGTTAGTAATTGACTTAACTTTCGTCACGAAATTGATGATGTGGCAAACGATTGTGCATGTGGCGTCACGTCACTTTTAACGAATCAATTACAGCACATCTAATTATCAAATAAAAAATTTTTAAAAACGATTTCAATTTGTCACTAAACTTTTAAAAATATCTTCGATCGTTGATTTGTTGTATACAACTGATAATTTTGAAGATCATTTATAAATTTTTAGGTCAGTCGTATCATGTTTTACAAGTTTAGACCAAACTCAACCACCGTAAAATTTAGTGAACAGTCTAAGACGTTTTAAAAAGTTTAGTGACTAATCGAAGACTTTTTCAAAAATTTCTTACATTGTAATTTTTTTTGTCGTAATTGATCGATTAAAGGTGACCTAATGTCACGTATACATTTTGTCTACCAAGTCATCAATTTCGTTACGAAAGTTAAATAAATGACTAATGTCTATGGACGGCAAACCCGATACTTGCAGGCCCCTGATCCTACTAGGAATGCCTCGCCCCAAATAATTGGGTTTGTGACCAGTAAATTTTTTATTTTTTTTCTTTTTTTCCCTATTAAAAAAGAAAAAATAAAAAGGTAAAAAAAAATAATTAAGAATAAACGAGGTAATAATGGGACGAGAGGGTTGCCCGGCCCTACCCCGCGACTCGCGAGGGCTCGTGAGTCCGGGTAAACTCGACTCATTTCCATTATTATTAATGTCTAACATTCAGTGATCAGTTATAAACTTAGACATAGGTCAGTGATTATCGAGACAATTAACTCATAAGTTTAGTGGTCAAAATTCGACACTTTAAATTTTAGTAATCGATCGAGAATATAGACATAATTTTTTAGACAATTAACTCCTTATCCAATGACTTATGGGTTTATTCTACATGCGAATATTACAAATTATATCCCCAAATTGGTGGAGATTAAAATCAGGTATTTAGTAGTTATTGATCGAAGTTGATGGAATGTGGTTGAAAAATTGTGGATATTATAAAATAAGTAGTTAAAATTAATTATTGATTTTGACTTAAAACTTAATTAGATCCAAACTTGGGCTAAGTATGTATTTTGGTCAATCGTCAAATTATTTGAAAATAGACACGACTTGACTTTGCTATCAACTATAAACATATCGTGTTGCTAGATGTCGACCTTTATTTTACCTTCAACCTCGGCCACAAATAGCTAAGCATTAAGATCACCTTTGAAGAAAAACGCAAGATTTCAGAACTATGGTACCCAGGAAACTCTAATTTCATTCAAAACTCCGTATGGCAACATTTTGTTTATAAATTTTATTTATAAACGATCACATTATTAGATAATTTGATGTGATCCGGGAAAAGAGCTCAAAGGAGAAATCAAGATACAGACAATACAACAACAATCTACATGAAAAATTAAGCAAGTTTCGTGTTGGGCCCGAGTCGAGAATCAAATAAGATCAAGTTGTTTCAAAAGGGACGAAGAACCAGCCAGACTTGAACCATGCGATTGCTCGGCATAATCTGGGCTCGATCGCGCCATTGCATCGAAAAAAAATCCGAGAGTTTCAAGGTTAACAATGCAATCGCGCAGTTGAATTCGGAGCAGTTTTACGCGTTTTTTATTATTATTTTCAATTTTAGGTTAATTAGAACTCTATTTTGAGTCCAATTAGCGGGTACCCTAATTTTTAGATCAATTTTACTTATTTATATGATTTTCCATTCATTGTAAAAATAGTTTTGGTTTAATAAACAGTTTTATTGAGGATTCAATAAATTTATAGGTGGATTTCATATATTTCTTTGAACTTATCAAAGAGTTATTCTTTGTGGCGTTCATCCCGAACTTATCAAATATTCGCGAAATATTTGTGGCATTCAAAACTAGAAACTTATCAATGAAGTTGAACAGATCCTTGTGGCATTTCGAAAGTTTTGGTTCTTTATTCTGCATCGTCGATCTTCGCATCGTGAATATCGGGTCAAAGTTCCACAGTCCATCCATAACCTGGGCTCGGAACTTTCCGGCGTTAATTCCGTGCATCTCGATTCGTATCATTTGGTATCATTGCTAGACTTTGAATTCAGATTTATTATATACAGTTTGATTTTTATGTGTTTATCATCGAGTCTGCTACATAAAATCATTCATATCTTTTTTTCCTTTTGTTGAGTCTTGCTCTTCGTGTCAGTAAAATTTTTCAGTTTTTTATCCATATAAAAATTTAACAAAAATTCAAAAGTCTTTATTTTATTCATTTTTCGTCCAAATTAAGTCTTGTTTGTTTTGTTGCAATCGTGTCGAATTTTCGAATTTATTAAAAAAATTATTATTTTTATTTTATTTATTTAATCTGAAAATTCATACATTATTCAAAAAAAAAAAAAAGGGTCATTCCAAAATTCAAGAACCACTTTCTTGAATTTCTTTAAAATTCTTGGTATTCATTTCCTCTCAAGTCAATAAAAGTCGTTCTTGCTATTTGATATCTAAGTCTTCTTCGTTCTTGAATTTTTTTTAACGCCACATAAGGAATGAATTATGATCCGGGCTCTTTATTCAAAACTGGATGTTATGTACATCATAAGGGTTGTAGTGTGGCAATTGATAGAGAGTGTTTTACTAATTTTGTTAGTAGCACCATGGTTGAGAAATTAGGATTACCCCTAGTACCACACTATAAATTTTATAGGATGACGTGGATGAGGGAGTTTGGGAAGTTCAAAGTAACCAAATAAGTTCTAGTGCCTATCACCCATGGAAGGTATAGTGAGGATGTATGGTGTGATATAGTGCCATTAAAATCTTATCATATTTTATTGGGAAAACCATGGAGATGTAGGAGGAATGTTGTTTATGATAAGAATATGAACATATACAAATTCCTTGAAAAAGGAAAAATATGCGCACTATATGGGTTGACATTAGAGGACGTACTAGAAGATTCACGAAGGGTAAGGAAGGAGAGTGAAAGGTGGTGTAATAGGAAGTATCGTGGGGATAATGATATTGAGAAGGAGGGGGAGTTGAAATTAAAAACAGATTATCAAACTCCAAAATTTGATGAGGAAAATGTAGAGTTGGATAGCGAGGGAATTATTGAAAATACAATTGTTGATGATGGGAAGCATAAATTGGAAGTGGGGGGGGGGGGGGTAGAAGTACAAGTTTTGTATTTTGAAGTTGAAGATCCACATTTGATTTGTGGGGAGGAATTGCATAAAATTGTTGATAGAAATGTGGAGTTAGAAGAGGTGGTTGGGTATGAAGAAAAAGAGAGAGAGGTTGCTGAGCAAAAAGTTGAAAAGATTGGGGAATGAGAAGAGAAGGGTCTTGTTGTGGAGAAAAATGAATTGTTGGAGATAATGAGCCATGAGTACAAGGATCCATATCTTGTACCATTTGAAACTAACATTCCCCCACCCTATTTTATTTAAATCTTTTTTGCAGGTTAAAGGCATTTGGAAAAATTAGTCACGCCACCTACATCTAAAGGTGTTTCTACTTCAAGTCATTCATGTAACCCCAGTTGCCAAATACTGTTGGTTGATCCTGTGGCAGGGAATCAATAATTTTTCATTCGATCCAGGTGGAGCAATTTTACATCAAGGCCCCAAGAGCAGGAAATGTTTGAGAAGCAGGCCAAAAATTGATTCAAGGTTGAATCCTTGTCAGAGAGGGGGGATGATGTGATCCGGAAAAGAAACTTAAAGGAGAAATCAAGATAGGGGCAATGCAACAACAATCTACATGGAAAATTGAGCAAGTTTCGTGTTGGGCCCGAGTCGAGAATCAAACAGGATCAAATTGTTTCAAAAGGGGCGAAGAACCAGCCGGAGTTGAACCATGCGATCGCTCGACATAACGGGGGCGCGATAGCGCCATTGCATCAAAAAAAATCCCAAGAGTCTCAAGGTTAACCGCGCGATCATGCGTGTTAAAACCACACGATCGCGCGGTTGAATTCGGAGCATTTTTAACGCGTTTTTTATTATTATTTTCAGTTTTAGGTTAATTAGAAGTTTATTTTGAGCCCAATTAGCAGCTACCCTAATTCTTAGGTCAATTTTACTTATTTATATGCTTTTCCATTCATTGTAAAAACATTTTTATTGAGGATCTAATAAATTTATAGGTGGATTTCCTATATTTCTTCGAACTTATTAAAGAGTGATTCTTTGTAACGTTCATCCCGAACTTATCAAATATTCGCGAGAGTATTTGTGGCGTTCAAAACCAAAAACTTATCAAGGAAGTTGGACAAATCCTTGTGGCGTTTTGAAAGTCTTGGTTCTTTATTCCGCATCGTCAATCTTCGCGTCATGAATATCGGGTCAAGATTCCACAGTCCATCCATAACCTGGGTTCGGAACTTTTACGGCATTAATTCCACGCATATCGATTCGTATCACAATCTTCTTAAAAAAATTAACAATTTCGATCAGTAAAAAATTTACACTACTATTTTTTAATTCAAAAAAATGGACCGACGAAATGTTGTTACATCACATTTATAAACAATTTTTTATAAACACATTATCAAACATGCTATTAATTATTTACATCACATATAAGTGGATAAAAATCAATAAATATGCTAATTGCATTTTTTTTTTTTTTTTTTTTTTGTATAACTTAACATTTATTTGTAAATGAAATAATAGTTTGAGTTGCAAATAAACGATCATATTTTCATGCTAATATATTTTAGAGACTAATGAACTGTACAACCCAAATAAACCAGTGCAACATAAGCAAACTGGGTGTCACGAGCTTGCAAATCTTCAAGCAACTGTGTGACTTTAGCTTTTCAACCCTTCGCCCCCTTTACGGTTCTATGTTAAGTCAATCTTATGTTTTCACCTTGCAGGCTTGCACTAGGAAAGAACTTAGGTAAGAGTGGGAAAACAAAGAACACAAGCTTAAAGAAAATTCTTTGTTAAGATAAGAATACACTTACAATGCTTGAAGGCAAGTCATTCACTACTTGTTGGACCTCCTCTTCCTTCGGCTCCTCCACCATAGCCGATAATGATCCAAACTTAGGGCAATTTTTCATTGTGTGACGCGTGGGACATGACATGGGGCACATTAACAAATAGGACCATGCATGGGAAATGGTTGATGAGTTGTTCACACCACCACCGCTAGGTATTAGGAACACATTGCCACCACAATCATCCTCACCACCACCATTAATGCCATCTTGTGCAATTAATGCTGAACTTAATGTAGGACAAAATTTTAAACAGTGAACATAATACAGTAAACTAAATATAAAGAAGACAGAAAATCAAGTTAATGTCTAAAGTTGAGATATATGTTCAATACAGTGTTATTAAATCAATATTCGTCCTCTCATCGAAGTAACTTGAGTGCATGCTACCCAGGATACAACGACATGAACTGTTGCTTCATGGTCAAACTGAACAACTATGTCGAAAATAGGCCACCAATCTGATTGGAACAAGGCAAGATTTTGAAAGAACTGCAGAGGGGGAAGAGAGATATTTCGTGGTGTGATTGTTGTGCCTAGACTGAGGGACATAGCTGTTGAATATGTAGGCACGGGGAACCTCTGTGCACTTACTACGGCCATTGAAGTGCCTATAACTTCTGTCATTACACAACCTTTAAATTCAGGCATTTTCTGAGTTATGGTTCAAATGAAAAAAAAAAAAACCAACAACAACGGGAAAGAAAATTTTCAAAACGTTCTGTCAGCCAATATTATGATTGTTTTTTAACATATTTGGATATTTTTTAGAAGTGTTTTTTCCATCTGGAATTTTTTTTAAAGGAAGCTAACCCAAAATTCTCTACAAGCAATAGAATCCCTGTCAAACAATCCCTAAGACAGTTAAACATGATGAAGTAAAGGCACAAGATTACAACTATTCTTTAGTCTACTTTTGTAGAGATTGTTTGCTCGGTAGCTACACTTCGATCATTTCATTCATTTGAACAAGAGAAAAAGTTAAAAATACAGTTACTAACATGCACTTTGATATATCAGTAATACACTATGAATGTCTTTAATTTCCTAGTAATTGATATTGATGTGCAATTTTCTCCCTTTAGAATCATGTCAATGGAAGACAGGACAACCTTCAACTTGTACTCCGACTGCGGTGGGGCAATTGGCCAACGAGCAGTGATCAGACACCGCCAAGCCCCACCACTGAGCGCCATTGATGTCGTTACCTTGCAACAAGAAATAACACAGCGTCGCCATGAATGCAACTCCGGCATCTAATCCAGCAGATAGTATGTAATTGTGTCTTGCCCACCACCCCTTAAACCTCCTATACACGTACAAGTTGAAGAAAAGTCCCACAGCAAACCAACACATATAGTTAACAGCCTTGGCTGTTGGCATACCAGTTGCACCTGATATAATTATCGGCATATTGATCAGTCTTATCCACTCCTTCTCCGGATATTTGCGCGAAAAGTACCAGACTGGCACCGGCGCAAGAAATCCGATGAGGAAGAAGTAGTTCATCGCGGGGTATAGCCCGAGTCTACCAAACATTCGTAAGGGACCAACCACGCCCCATATTATGGAAGCATTGTAGAAAACGTCGTCTCCAGGGCAGGTCCAGGGGCTCCCTTGGGGCAATTTGGATGGATCGCATATGTTCTCGACTGTGGTCAAGAGCCACCAGGCTGTGCCAAAATAAACCGAGGAAGCAATCACTGTTCCCACTAGCTGAACCAAGAACATGGATTTTGGAGGGATTTTCATATAATGGCCTAGCTTGAAATCTGAGAGGAACATAATGGCTTGTGACGTGCTTATGCAGCCGTAGGTTTTGAACGCGACATTGGCCAGAGGTTTTCCGGGATACATGTAGCCAATGATCATTTCGGTGATGACATTTAGTCCTGGTTGCTGTTACAGTTATCTGACTATTACACGAGCGTTGAACAGAAAAGAGGGCGTTAGAAAAAAGCGCGTTATTAACGTACCTGGTTCGTGGTGGCCATAATGACACCAATAGGCAGGGTGAAAATCAGAGCCATACCAATAGCTAACAAGACTCCCCAGTAAGGAAGCTGTAATTGTCTGCCGAAACCTTCACAAGTAAATAATGCTAGCCCAATTACCAAAAACAGAAGCAAATGAAACCACCACTGAGGAACAGGATCATAGTTTTTCTTCATCAACCTAGTATGAACATCCTCGAATCTGTCTTGAAATGATGCCTTAGTCTGCTGCCAAATTGCTCTGCAAATTAAGAATCATCGAAAATATGAGTATACGCCTGAGTCGTCTGATGTTCGTGTAGAGGATGAACTGTAAGTAATGGAAGTTACCTTCCATGAAAGAGTGCAACGTGTGATATAGTGGCAGCCAGTGTCGCGAAGCTTAAACCGTAGACTAATGCGAAAAAGATGCTTAAATGAACCTTGCTGTAACTTTCATATCCCTGTTGATTGAATTCGAATGTTTTCTCAGTAAGAACTGCTGAAATGTTGTATGGATTTCCATTAGCATCGAACACGTGAGAAGAGATGATCGGAAATCGCTTAGCGCCGTACAAATTGTTCCAATAGGCAATTGGTAACACAACATAGACAACTAGAATGAACCCAACCAAAATATTGACAATGGCAAATCCTGGAGTTGCCAAGGGACTGCCCAGAAAAGCTGCAACCGTGGACCAATCAAGCGCGAAAGAGCCAAGGCCGATGCCATGGAGTCCTGAGCCTAGCTGCTGGGCTGTGACCGAGTCTTTCCATATCCAGCAGACAAAGGAGAGGGTAGTTATGGATGGAAATAGATAGTTGGGGACAATGTAATATGAGAAGCTCGAAACGAGGACTATAATGAAGAATTGCAGCCTCGTTAGTCCTCTTTTCTGTCGAATCTCAACCTCGTGCAATGCACGAAAAAGCGAAACTTGAACCAGATTAGAAGGCCACCACATGTACGGTGAATCAACGAGAAACTTGCGGAAAATTCCAGCCCAGCCATATCCAAGCATCTAATGACATGTTTGTAAGGTGAATCAGACAACACTTTAGACGAAAATAAGGCTAAAATTTTGTTTATTGCAATATTACTGTGTACCAAAAATGTACTAAACCTTCAGAATTTGGCTAAAACATGATGAAGCAAAATATACACAAAGAAGTTCGATTTCGAACGGATTAAACGTTCACCTGAGTACTTTGTGCTAACAACATTGCTGCGATAGGATTAAGTCTACGGTGATAAAACGCCTTGACAATTGTTATAATGTTCACTGCATAAACAGAATTTGAGCCGGAATTGGCAAATATAGTGATAAGAACATGCTCTTTTAAGTTGAATGGCCCGGGATTCAATGAAAACGACCAATTCGTCGCAGGGATACGTATAACTTTCTTCGGTAGAGATGCTGCCATAAGCTTTCCAATAGGAAGTACAACAATTTGAGCTGAAACTGATGATACATAGAGTGCATTTTGTCGATAACCGAAGAACTGGTTCAGCATTGACAGAGTAACACATGATATTATCCCCAGAACCCATGTCCTAAATGTCAAACATGGCAATGTTGGATCATCTGTTATCGGTACCGTTAGCCGCACTTCCTCAATCGGAGAATCATTGATCTCATCTGCAAAAACTCGATAAAAAAATATGTACTTAAAACTTCAAAATCTTCGACTGGAGAAGCTAAACATTAGGATTATGTTCATACCAGCAGGAGTTTCAGAAACAGGTTTCTTAGGCTCATATGTCAAAGATAAAGACTCCATTCTGATAACAAGAACTGAAATTTAGGACAACCAGTAATGAAATGAGACAAGAATCTTAAACTGTGGAATCCTAGATTGGAATCTGTATTATTTATATTGTTTTCCTCTTAAACAATCATTAACTTGTGCTTGGCCTGGCCTGGCCTGGCCTGTCTTGTATTTTGTGTCTGAAATGAAATGGAAATATTAAAAGATTGGTATGAAATATAGGAAAGGGGTAAGAAGAAAATTTGAAGCCTATTTCTTTTTTGATGAAGTCACACTTTAGGCGAGCTAACACCAATCTTTGCACCTAATTTCTTCCCAATTTTCACTACAAGAGAATTTATGGTGCTTTGTTTGTTACTCATATTTAGGTGTATATGTACTGCTCTCAAGACTCATAATTCAGTCCAATTATTTCGAGGGAAATGCTTCTCTCTCTTCTGTCCATCAACTTAGTTGGTCTACGTGCCGAATCTACCCCAAAAATGTGAACATGGCCATTTCCAGCTGTGTAGGTTTAGGCTAATGTATTGATGGGTAAATCCGTAAATCACTCTTTATAGTAGTGGGCGAAATTAAGCCTAGTTTTTCGTTTATAAACAGAAATATTTAGTATTTTCAAGATAAAATACGTGGTTGAAAAGTGGTTTGAGAAAATGCTTGTTCGAATAGCACGGTTGTTCTTAAACAAAAATGTTATTTGTACCATGAGTGTACCGATTGTATAATGACCGTTGATCAATGAGTGATGTGATGTGTTGAAAAATAAGATCGTGTTATGTGTAAAATCTGTATACAAATATGTATATTAATCTATACGAATAACACAGTTGAATATTCTCTGTTTAAGCCTCTCTTCGTTCGACGGCTTTAGATTCACCTTTATTTTTGATTTTTTTGTGTTTTTTAGGTAGAATTTGTGATATTTAAAATGTAGTATTAAAAATTGTAATGATTATAATTATGTGTTATAACTTATATAACATAATAATCGAACACGTGCTAAAAGAAATAAATAAATAAATAAAATGGAATCCATGTAATTGTGATGTGTGAGACCGTTTATTTTGATGATTGTATTAATCTACGTCAGATTCAGAGAGGCTCCTACTCTACTTTACTGTGTGTGAACAAAATTGTACATTTTCCATGGCTACTAATTAAAGAGTGGTAGATATTGTTCTTGGTATTTAATCAGAAAGAGTGTGGTCCAATTATAATGAAATTAGTTTCATCTAGTCTAGTCTAGAATATCTATACTATATATAAATGGAGGAAAGTCTGGCTAATGTGAACATAAAATGGTTTAGTGTGAATGCAAAAGCTGGATCAATGTGAACACATTTATTGCCTAATATATATTATTATGGTAAAACTAAATAATGGTTGATATTTTTTTAATTAATTTTAATTTTATTACTAATACTAATACTGAATGAGTTCAATTAATATTTTTAGTTATCAGTTTAAAATTATTATTTAATGATTTTCTTAATTTATTTGTTGTTCTTAATATTATAAATAAATTCTATGTGTAGCCATCAATATAAGAATTATGTTTTAATTATTAATGGTCAAATCATTTGTTATCTTTAATATTAAAAACCTATTTTTCGAAATATATATGTGGTTGAAAAAATGCGATCTATATCTATACTATCTATACTATATATAAAGGGAGAATAGTGGATTAATGTGAATGCAAAGTGGGTTAGTATGAATGCAAAGTGGATAGATATGAATGCATTTATTATCTTATATATAATATTTTATGGTAAATACCAAATAATAGTTAATATTTTTTTAATAATTGTGGAAAGATTATATAAAAAGTAAAATTTGTAGGGAAAATGCACAAATTATAATAAATATATTTATATCTTGAACAAGCATAAATATTTGTCCTCATAATATTACATCTAACATTATATACAATTAAAAAACTATAGAATTTGCATTTATCATTCAAAAAAGTTTTCGATAATTTAGATTATTTATGTTGCTTTTAATTTTAGTAATTGTTGTAATATAAATTATTTTTGTATCTTCTGTATTTGTGTTGATTATGTATAATCATTAAATTTTATGAATGCTTATCTATATTGTGGATATCAATTTCAGTTCATCACACTGGTGAAAATCTATAATCTATAATATATATAAGAGTATGATAGTTTGACAGAATTTAATTCTTAAATTCTATATGTTTTAGTATTATAGTAAATGATTAATACGATGTTATTGTTATTTGTATATTTTGGTTATTATTATTTTTTTTTATCATTAATATTAATATTAATATTGAATGAGTTCAATCAATATTTTTAATTATCAGTATCAAAATTATTATTTAATCATTGATTATTTATTTATTTGTTGTGCTTAATATTATAAATCCTATGTGTAGCCATCAATAATTAAATTGTGTTTTAATTATTAATGGTCAAATCATTTGTTATTTTTAATATTAAAAATCATATTTTCTAAAATATATATTATATATTATTATTTAATATTTTAATAAATTAAGCCTTTGTTCAGCAACTATATTTTTGTTTCGAGGTAAAATTTGTGGTTGAAAAATAATTTTGAAAAAATATGTGGTTAAAAAATGGGTTGAAAAAATGTACTGTTTATAAATAATTTATAGAAAAAGTTATTGAACGAAAGTTAATATTGAAGAGTTAATGCTTTGTTTTTTTTTTTTTTTTAGTTAATAATTTCGTAATCTCCAACTTTACCCAGTTTTCGTATCATGATAATCACGAGGTTTTTGAAATTATTATTTTGACTACTTAATTTTGCAAATAAAGTTTTATTGGTTAAATTCAAATATTTTGACTATTTCTTTTTTTAATTATTGTGATTGATGTTTATGAATGAAAATTAAAAAAATACGTTAAATACAAGAGACAAATGTAGAAGTTATGAGAAATATGCTAATACCTTTCATATGCATCAATATTCATGCATATAATATTACATCAAATGTGATATATCATTAAAAAACTACTAAATTTATTTGGTTAATGAATGTTTGACTATTTAAATTTACATTTGGATTATTTTCAAACAACTACTATATTTACCTAATTTTATTAAATTTTTAAATTAAATAGTTAAAATAATTTTTGTAGCAACACAATTTAGGATGTGTTTGATTCACTGTCATTTGCCTGAAAAATATTTTCTCACCTATTTGGTTAGATGAGAAAACATTTTTCTCAGGTGGAAAACATATTTTTTGTTATATTTAATTATTATTATCAAGTACAAATGAGTGAAAAATAAATAAAAAAAAGTTTTTTAAATTAAAATAGCTAAATTTTGTTTTATTTGCAATGAAAAATAATATCAATCAAACAACAAATTTAGGAAAATTTCCTATTTTTTCACCCGACACTTCCAATTGACATTTTTCAGGGAAAAAATTTTCAGGCAAATCAATTCCTAAAAAATATTTTATTACCATTTATTTTCCATCTTTTCAATCAAACACATGAAAGATTGTCTTTCAAGTTCAAGAGGCGACAATTTCAGTTGGTAGCTTCGTATGCTATGAATATCAACAAGAGTCAAGGGAAATCACTTTTCAAGATTGGTCTTTTTAAAGAAGTCACTTTTCAGTCATGGATAACTGTACTTTACGGTCTCTAAAGTGACAAATTGCAGTGATTTGAAGATGATCATTTTCGACAAAGATGGAAATAGAACAAACTCAACTACGAATGTAGTTTATATAGAAGTTTTTCAAAATTTATAGTGAAAACATTGCAACTCTATTAATTACAGTATCCATTTATTATTTTTCTATTTATTTCATTATACACATATTTGACATATAATTAAAAAAAAAATTAAAAAATATTAAAGTCGCAATTATATGTTTCAACGTGATGTTGTGCATCTCACGGGTGAAACACTAGTATAACTTACAAACAAAAAAGAGTGGTATATAAGAAAAATGTACCCATTGCCATTTTTGTCTCTTAGTTTCTGTTTGATGTTGAACAAATTTATACGATTGAGATTATAAATTCTTGTGCATGCGTCTTTTCCAAAAAACACAACAATCAAACGTAGAGTTATCTAGGTATTTTCAAAATTAATTAATACTTTTTTTTTTCTTTTTTCTTTTTTTCTTTGTCGACTTGGTAGATAAATTAAGGGACAAAGAACATAAGTGACACAATGAGTATATCGATCGATCGTTATTGAAAGGCAGATAAATCAAAACTAACATGAACGTATTTGAAAATAAGAAGATACATGTAAAATACCAAAATTTATTAAGAAGAAGCATTGGAGCATGTTTGGCTCTTAAAATGGTTAAAATTATTTTGTTATTGATAGAAATCAACATTAATAAGTAACTTAGCCTTTGCTTGCTAAAATTTGTTTATAAGTTTTGTTTATTAACAGTCACATGTCAATATCTCATTGGACATTTTTTTTTGTTTGAAAAATCAACAATTCCGGTGGGTATAAGATTTATTTCCACCTTTTTTTATTTTTCAAAAAAATAGACCAACGAAATGTTGTTACGTCGCTATTTATAAACAACCGTTTATAAACGATTTACTAAACATTGGCTTAACTTGACCTAAAGTAAGAGCTTCTTTCATTTTTTTTTTTTTTAAATATATATATATGTAAAACTTAAAAGCAAAAAAAAAAAAAAAAAATCACCAATTTCGGCACTGAAAGATAATGTAGTCTGGCAGTAGCTAATATCTACACAAGCGCGGAGCCAGTATAGGCCCAACACTGTCCATGGACCGCGCTGGACCTTGGATTAGCACCGGTCAGACCCAAACCACAAAAAAAAAAAAAAAAATCAAAGCTGGTTGAACACAGAATCATAGAGAAAATTGCAATAGCCCAAACCTAACTCCCCATTTTTCGCCACCGCTTGGCTGCTGCCTGTCACCTGAGTCCGACTCGTCTCCGACCACCTCCTACCGACTCCGTCCGACAACCCACTTAAAGCCTAAGCCGTTGCGTGCATTGAAGATTGAAGGAGAAGGCGTCCGACTTGAAGCTTCCTGAGTTGTTGCGCTTGCGTAATTGTTGCTTTGAATTTTGATGGAAAAATGTCACAGATAGAAAGTAGGTTGAGGTACACTTCCAATTTTCTTTTGCTTTGAATTTTTATTTTTTGGCAATTGGCATAAAGTTTTTTTTATTTTTATTTTCAGCACACAAATTTGCCCCTGTAACAAAGAAAAAGAATGTCAGCTTTTAGAAGATTTAAAAGAAGAAAGTGATGAAGAATTAGAAGATATAGAAATAGATTATCAATTTATTGATAATGAAAAAATTTATGACATGTTAGTTACAGAACAGGATATAGAGAATTTGATAAATAGATTAGAAAAGATGGAGATTTTAGGAGAAAATGTTTTAAAATACTGGGAAAGAGACAAGATTTTTTGTGAAATAAAGATTAAAAATCCAGAATATATCATAAGAACCAAGAACATAGAAGCAACTAATTTGGATTTAGAAGATTTTAAAATGCATATAGAAGAACTAATGAAATTAGGAGTCATTAGAAGATCAGATAGCCCTCATAGATCAGCAGCCTTTATTGTTAGAAAACACTCAGAAATAGTTAGAGGAAAAAGCAGAATGGTCATAAATTATAAAAGACTTAATGATAATACAATAGACGATGCATACAAAATTCCAGATAAGACAGTTTTAATTAATAAAATTCAAGAATGTAAGATCTTTAGCAAGTTTGATTTAAAATCAGGATTTTGGCAAGTAAAGATGCACCCAGATAGTATTAGATGGACATCATTCACATGTCCAAAAGGACATTATGAATGGTTAGTCATGCCATTTGGATTAAAAAATGCACCTAGCATTTTTCAAAGAAAAATGGAAGATATTTTTAACAAGCATAGTAAGTTTATTATTGCATACATAGATGATATTTTAGTCTTTAGCAAAAATAGGAGAGAACACAGAGGACATTTACAAATTGTTTTTTCAGAATTCATTAAACATGGTCTAATCATTAGTAAAAAGAAAATGATTTTATTTAAAGAATATATAGATTTTCTAGGAGTAAATATAGGCCAAGGAGAAATTAAGTTACAGCCTCATATAGCTCAGAAAGCCTTAGAATTCCCAGACAAATTAGAAGACCTAAAACAAATCCAAAATTTTTTAGGATTAGTAAATTATGCAAGACCATTCATTAAAGATTTAGGAAAAATTGCAGGACCTTTATATTCCAAGACCTCTCCAACAGGACAAAGACATTTTAATCAAGAATATAATGAATCAGAATACCCACAGATTGTTCCAGAACCAGAAGATAATGAATCAAGTCCAGAAAACAGTCACGAAGGCCATGAAGGAGAAGCTTTTAATAATTTAGACAGTGGAATGTCATTTTCATCCACAGCAGAACATAATCTGAACACATAAAAAAGAAGATGCTGCCGACGCAACAAAACAAGAGACTTTAGAAAAGAAGATGCTGCCGACGCAAATAGACAAAGAACTTTTCAAAAGAAAGATGCTCTTAGGATAAGATGTCCAAAACTTTTTTGACCAGAGTTGCTCGGAGAAACGCGTGTCAAAAAAGTAGAAGACAACTTTAAAAAAGTAAAGACAGCTGTAAGATAGAATTATTTTTCCGCTCCCGAGAATTTCTCTATATAAGGATTAGTTTTCAGAAGAGAAAAGCAAGAGTTTTCAGCCTGTGATCTCCTTGCTCTCTACTCTAAACCTTCCTTATCAGAAAAATTCATCAATCCAAATAGGAACCCCTGTATAGAAAAACTGTGAATACCTCCAAGGTACTCGTTTTCTTTTAAGTTTTATACTATCCCCTAAGGGATTTTCCGAAAGGGAAACCCTTAGTTGTATTTTCTTTATAATGTTTTAATAAATCTCCAAAAAACTTTTATGTTTTACATTTTGTATTTATGTTTTTAGTAGTTCATGTAATGTAAATTTTGTTGATAATTTAAATCATTTCATTCTATGCATATCATAAAAGCATAACTTGATCTTTAGAAGCCGTACTGTTTTTAAGTTAACCCTGAGTGACCCAGAGAGATAGGATTGTTGGCCGGAGTGAGCCTATTGTGATCCTTAGATACTGGGGAAAGGGATAAGTTAACTTAGGAATCTTGTAAGGGAGTGTCAGTGGTAACCTTATAGGAAGAGGTCAGGTTAAAGATGATATGTCTTAGGTGGTGAAAAAAAAAAAAAAGGGAGATTTGTTAGAATATTATTAAGAAATACAGAAAATTAAGGAAAGTACCTAGTAGGATAAAAGTAAAATTTGGAAAAACAAAAAGATTTCATGAACCCCTCATCATCACACAAATTAAAAGAGATAAAAATAGAAAAAGAATTTCCAAAAATTATTTCAGACTTCGAATATTTATTATCATTACACCAGACCCAAATTATTGTCATAGACCAAACTTTAAAAGAAGACTATAATACTTTAGATAAAGTAATAGACATCCAAGGATATAGTAGTAATTTTTATCCTTTTAAGAATTATATTAATAGAACTAGTAAAAGAAGTTTTAATTTACAATTTAAAATCAAAGAACTTGAAGAAATTTTAGAAACAAAAATTCTAAGAACAGATAGTGAATTCTATCCTTTCTATTTAGAACAATATAGAATAGAGACGGGATATTATAGACAAGACTGTGAAAGTCTTTTAGACCAATAATTCCGCATACAAGCCGAACTCTGCATCTAACCTTAGAATAAACCCTTCTACGCCAGTGGCTGTGTTTATTTTAAGTATACCCCCCCCCCCCGGGTGAAGTTCATTTAATATATAGACTATAGTATACTGATTTTTTCATTTGGAATTAGTGATTTATTTCTTATATCTTATTGTCTACTTGATATTGATTTGGAATTGGAGATATTTCTAATTGATTTAATTAATGATTAGCTTTGTTTGAATTTTATGTAATTTGAGATTTGTGATTTGTTGAGATGATTTAATTTTGAGATTTGTGATTTGTGATTGCACTAATTCTACCAGTTGCTACCGCTACTGTTGAGAGAGTATTTTTTGTAATGAGCATTGTGAAGAATAGATTGAGCAATCGAATGGGTTATGAGTAGATGAATGATAGTCTTTTTGTTTATGTAGAAAAATATATATCTTTGAAGGTTGATAATGAAGTCATTGTACAATGATTTCAAAGTATGAAAACTCGCAAAGAACGATTATAAGGTGTTTCATTTGAGTTGAAATTTGTTTACTTCTCATTTGTGAAACTAAGTTTTCTCTATTTAGTTTAATTTATCTAAAAAAAAAAATTTTTTTTGGGCAACCCCCCCCCCCCCAAGTCATTTAGTTTTCGACCACACTGACTGAAAATCCTGGCTCCGCCACTATATCTACATGTCAAGATATTTTGAAGCATTATTCAAAGCAAATATGTTCACTTGCGCTTGGAACGCATCCTTTTGTGTTATTTTTTTCTGCTTTTGTATTTATCTTTGATTTTTTTTCTCACGTCTCTTCATTCTCATTTTTAATGTATTTTTTTTACAGTCTTTGTTTGGTAACACCGTTTAATTTATAAACCGATTTATTTATCATTTTGAGGTAAAAAGTAGTAATTAAAAATTGAAGGGAGAAAATGTGTTGTTAAAAAGTATTTTGAAAAATTCTGTAGTCTATAAACTGATTTTATTTTATCTTAATTTATTGTCGTGCATTAATTGGTGATCATTTCGATCTTTATAGTTATGAAAATTAATAAATACTATTTGAACAAAAAAAAAAAAATACAAATTAAAATAGACTTAACACAAATAATCTTAGTTCGAAAAAAAATTACATGACAATTTAACTGGAAAATGATTACACAAAAAATATTGAAAAGATAAGGCTTCGTTTGTTAAAAGTTTTATGTTTAAAGACATGTTTTTATATTTTCGAGGTAAAATATGTGATTAAAAAGTAGTTCTAGCAATTGTGTTATTTCAAAATATATTTTTTATAGTTGCCAAACTGATTTAACAATTCAACTGTAAAAAGATTATACAAAAAATATTACAAATAATTTAAAGCAATACTACATCAAAAGTCGAAATTGAAGTGACAATTCATGTAGAGAAAAAAAAATACTATAAGACATTAGACAATTCACTGAAATAAGATTATACAAAAATATTACAAATAATTTAAAAAAATACATCAAAAGTCGATATCGGAAAGTCAATTTTTAATTTTATCAAACATGTATTAAGTAGTTAATAAATATAGTTGGAAAAAAATTGTAATATGACCGCAACAACCATTTGAAAAAAAATAAAAAAAATAAATAAAAAAATTATATGGGAGCCGACTGTCCAGTCCATTTTAACTGTGCTTGGAGGCACAGGAGATCAGCTGCTTTATTCAAAGTTGTTATGTTATCAATGCCTCCTACAGTGTAATGTCCACTTGACCCAAATAAGTCTGCTTAAAAAGCGGATCAATTACACGTGCGAGCGTATATATGGGGAAAAATACATAAATGAGATGTTTTTAAATACAAATTTAAAAAATGAGGTTAAATTTCTATAATTTCAAAAATTAGTTGTAATTAAAATTAATTAATTTAATTAAAATTAAAATATTTTAATAAATAGATATATTAAAATCACAATATTATATAATTTCAAGTTACAAAAGACAAATTTTTTAGGTCATAAATTTATTTTAAATTACAAATCAAACTTTCAAGGTCACTAACTCATTTTTAAGTCACAAATATTTAAGTGTCACCCCGCCAGCCCATTTGCTATCTTGGGAAATACTTTATGAAAAATTGTCAATGAATCAAAAACAATTTTCGTGTTTGAAAAGTCATTTTAAATAGGTCCTTTGAAATAATATTTTAGTTTTAAAAGTAAATTTTAACTTTCTAAAAATCACGTAAAAAATTTTTTTTATTAAATAATTAATTAAGTTCGAAAAGTTATTATCACTAGTGAATCATCCCGTGCGATGCACGGGAAGAAACGTCTAAATAAAAATAATCCTATTCGAAATTAAATGAATCCTTAAACAAAATAAATAACATTCACAAATAAGAGATTAGTTTATCATTTATTATTTCATGTATAAATATAAATATTTTGATCATTGACAATGAATAATAATAATAATAATAATAATAATAATAATAATTGATGCTGTCAAAAATCCTAACCTTGACGTGGTAGGATCTGATGATACTTGATTGCTGGAAGAGATCAATGAACTCGCCTTGGACGACCTGCAAAAAAGGCGAGGAGGATTCTCCCAGTCGCCCCTCCGGTGTGAGAATTAGTTTTCTGGAAAAAGGTAGAGAGAGAATATTTAACTGGAAAACGTAAAGAATTGTGTATGAATATATGTGATCAAATGAGCTGTATTTATATGGTTGAAAAAGCCCATAATTTCCTTTATTTAAGGAATGAGTCCTTTTTGCTATAAACTTTACCTTTCAGGAGGAGTTCTAATCTTATAAGAATTGTACTTCCTCTTTTTTAGGATGATTCCTTATAAGCTATGTTTTATTCCGAGGGCCCAAGAAGGTGGCCCATTGTTAAAGCCCATAAACGGTGAACACCTGGAATCTAAAGTGGCTAGGTTAGACCGGGCACGTTTCCCACTATGGACGCAGGACATGAATAGGTCGGGCATACATGGGCCGGGATGGTCATATGGACGAGCAAACATCCCGGCCTATAGAAGAAAGGATAGATGGCCGGGACTGATATAGCCCGGGATGAACACTCTGGGGAAATAGCCCGATCAATGGCCCCCGTGCATCAGTGATCTGGTTCATTGATTGCTGTCACGTGTCAAAAATGAGAGGTGGGATTTCAAAAAATTTCCCTCCTTTTTCCTCTTATATATATGTGGTCCCTATGCTCTCATTCTTTTCACTTTGCAATTTTAGTGAAAACCAGACAACTCCCCGAGCGTATAACACGAGATAAAAATTTCAAGCACGACCTTTAGGTAATCTCGACCTCTCCTGACGTTAATCTTATTTCGTAATTTACTCGTTAGGAAAATGGCCAGGCAAGTGAACATTACGGACCTTAGGGAGGTAGAAAATTTGGACGAGGCCTTAGACGCAGAGCCAATAGGATTTTACCAACCTCCACCAACCTCCGGGGGGGACGAGTCGAGCGATGACGAGGAAGTCAATAACCCTGAATTTGATGAAAGACCGGGCAGTCCCGACCTAGAGTTACCAACATACAACAGTAGGATGAAGGAACACATGGTCGAGGCAGACATGAGGAAGTTTGGTCTTTCTGATAGGTATACTTCCCGAGTCCCCTAGCATGATGATGTATCACATCATTGTCGGGAAGGGGAGACCATAGTATTCCATGACTCGCTAGTAGCCGGCCTTAGGTTCCCCTTACATCATTTTTTTGTAGACTTCCTGTTAATGGCCATCATTCTTCCCGGGCAGCTGGCCCCAAACGGGTGGAGAATTCTAGCTTACTTCTTTGTTTTATGTAGGTGTCTAGGGATCGAGCCTACCGTGAACCTTTGTAAATGCCTTTTAGATTTGAAGTTTTTACCCCGATATAACTGCTTCGTTTACTTATGCGGGAAGGGAAGGTTCGAGGTGCCCTGGGCCCCCTCTTCCTTAAAGTATTGGAAGGAAAAATTCTTTTACATCAAACCTCGGGAAGGTGAGATTATTTTTTGGCCCACTTTTAGGAAACCGGAAGTAGATAACTTTAATAGAATGGGTAATGTGGGAGAGAACGAGATGGCCGACCTCTTGGCCAACGCCATAAAGGTTTGTGACTTCGGACTTCTGGTCGAGGAGGCTTCTGATCTTACTACCAGCGAGATCTTAGGTCAAGCCGACCTTGACTTGGAGCCCGGTAGGACCCGACCTTGTAAATTAAGTAATAGTTGATTTCATTTTTCCACTAGAAAATGTTGCCTTCCCCTTCTTATTGTTTTTTATCTAACCTTCCCGTTCTTTCATAGGTATGGCCTTTGATGGAGACAGGTTGAGGAAGGCGGCCGAGGAGAGGGCTCGAGCTGCTGCTGAGAGGAGGAGGGAAGGTGGTATTACTCGAAGACGGCCACAAAAAAGCGCACTCCAGGCACAGTCCGGGCCGGGCGAAACCTCAGGGAGGAACACGGAAGCTCCACCTCGGCGCGAGACCATCCAAGGTGTTCGCCGCCCTCCTGTCCAGGAAGAGAATACCAGGTCTGATCCTCCCGAAGCTGCAGTAGAGGGTCCTACCCTGGCCGAGTTGCGGTCCAAATTGGAGGAGAGTTACCACCCCGGTCTACTGGAGAAATATTCTGATGAAGTCTCGCTGGAGAACGGGGTGGATCATTTTCTGAATGCGGCGCTTAATGTAATTTCAAGATGACCTTCTACCTTTGGTGTTACATTTTGCCTTCAATAATACAAGTATTTAACTCGTACAGATGCTTAGCATTGGCCAGGGTTTTCTAACCCAAGGTGTCCGGCGAGGGGAGGCTACGAGTCAGCTCGTCCATTCTGTTCAGTACGAGGCAACCCGTGCTAACAATGCTGAAGAAAAGTTAACCAGAATGGAAACTGACTTGGCTTTGATGACTCAAGACCGGGACCTTGCTCGCTCTGAAAATGCCAAACTTTCTGAAGATCTTCGCCGGGCAAGGGAAGAGATAGAACTGGCGAAGGTGGCGGGGGTCGAGGCTTACAAGAAGTCTGAAGAATATGACCTTGTCGTGGGTAACTATGCCCTGGAATCCTATTCCCAAGGCATGAGGCAAGCCCGGGCATGGGTCAAGATACATGCGCCTGACCTGGATACCAGCCCGCTCTCTCAATTTCCATTGGGCACAGAAGATCTTGACCTCACTCCTTTCATGGAAGATGTAGTGGAGGTCGACTCTGACGAAGAAGAATGTAGCGGCCGAGAATTTTCTATGACTTATTTAAATAAATAATTATTTTAAAAAACGTGTCGCTACGACTTTGTCCATTTATTTTAAAACACGTGATCGTCTAGCCAATTAAGTGAAATTAAATTTATAAAAAAAAAAAAAAACTTCGTCAAATTTCAATTTTTATCAAAATATTTCAATATCACAGTTTATTTTCAAAAGTTCAAGTATTAATTTTATTAAGTCCAAATTTCAACTGTTTTAATCCAATCCAACCTCTCGAGCCCAAATGTTTTACCGATCATTCAAGCCCTTTTAACATCCCAATCAATAAATTCTTGGCCCAACTAAATCAACAACTTATTTTCCAAGTATTTCCTTACACAACCATATTCACTTCCAAAATTCTTACAAGTTTTCCATAAATCAAGTTTTAACTTAAACTACCATGTTTAACACCTAAATCAACTATTAATTGGACCCCTATCCCTTGCATTCACGACACCCAGACCTCCAGCAGGTATAATTTTCTCTCAATTTTCTACCATAGCCAAAGCTTGGTATCTGCATCCATCACCAGTGCCAACCACTAGCCTGAAAACCACCAATTCAACACCCCGAGCAGAACACAATTTCAAAATCACCTTCAACCTCGAGACCAACCTCCACTGCCGGCTGGGTATCTCCACAACACCACCAAACCAGCCGCTACCTACTGCCATTCGTTCCCAAGAACAACCAAACAACTGCCATTTTTATAATCTGAACCTTCATCCGACCATCATCACCAACGGAACCACCACAACAAACCCCAACCACCGTCTGCACCAACCAAGAAAAAAAAAACACCACCCAACCACCTATATCATCATCACCATCACCGACTGCCAAGCCGCCTCCTCCATCGTCCACTCAAACCATGAACAACGCGCCACACCATCCCACAGTCCAACCCAAAACCGAACCACCACCGCGTCGGAATCGCGGCCTCCAACTTGCAACTTCATCAACACCGCACCGACTACCCAACTCCAATCCTACCTCAAATTCACTTAAAACAAACCCAAAAACCCAAGAATAAACTAAGCCAACAAACTTACCTCAATCATCAACCGTATCATCACCGGAAAACCCATGACTTCCGATCCTTCAAGCCTCGGTTTCGCACCCCAAACCCGCACCAAATCCGGCCAAACACCCACTGGCGCCACCACACGAAGGTGGCGCTGTCCTCGGTTCTGCCTTCCGGTGGCCGTGGTGGAACGGGCGAAACCCTCCCCGTCGCCTCCCTCTCTTGCCTCTTCTCTGAAAAAAAAAAAACGAAAGTGAAGAGAGAGAGAGAGAATGAATTCTGTTATAATTATTTTGATTTTATTGAAATTTGCTTTTAAGCCCCAAACTTTGAAATGTGTCTATTTCAGTCCCTTGTTTTAGAAGTCCCTTAATTTAATGCCTACACTTTTGAAATGAGTTAATTGAGCCCTAGCATTTTAAAATCCTATGAGTCAGCCCACTAATTTCAAAAATTCCATTTCAGCCCCTACACTTTTAAAATCCATGCTTTCTTTAAAATTCCAAAATCAACCCCTAAACTTTATTTATTCACTTTAATATTTCAATTTTCGAAATACTAAATTAATTGAATTTTCTTTTGGCTAGGCGATACATTTGGTGATTTAGAAGATTGACGTGATTTCAGCTTTACTTTCAAACTCGTGATTTAAGGTAGACTCGCCTCCACTAATTAGTTTAAATTATAATTTACATGCCTTATGTGAAATTACATGAATTATATGCTTTGTTGCATGAGACGAGAATATCTCTTATGAGATAAGAATGAGAAATGATGTTATGCATAACTTACTTGCTTAAATGCATGAGACGAGACTACCCACACCCCATGATTTTTTTTAGAGCCTTTGATTTTATTTAAAATAGCCTATGATGATGATGATGATGTCACGGTATGATTTCATAATTACGTGTTAAATTATTCATTCTGTAAATTAATTATTGGCGATGAATCTACTGAGTATTTCTTTCGAAATGCTCATTCCATTTTTAACAGTTTTTGCAGATCTCGGAAATGGCGGCGAATGAAATGGCAGCGCTGGAAAATTAAATAAAAGATGATGTTCATTAGACAAACTTTCTGAATGTTACTCGTTAAACTATTTATCGTTAATTTTATTTAAATAATTGAGACACAAGTTTTTTATGAATTGTTCTATATTTAATTAAGTTCCCGCTGAAGTTTTCAAATGATGAATGTGACACTTTGAATTAAATTGATTTTTCGCAATAAAGTCAATTTTAAAGGACGAAGTGGCGTCCCGGGCTCCGCGGAATTCGGGGCGTTACAAAGAAGCCCGGGCCAGTGACCCCGAGCAGTAGTAGGAAAATCTTTTGTACATTTCCCTTTTACAGCCCGAGGTCTAACCTCGTGGGCTTTTTTTTTTTTTTTTTGTAACAAGGTTTTTGGTTAATGAAGAATGTTTCTTTTGTCAAAGCTCGTGTTTATTGTTTCGTATCTAATTTATGGATTGATGATAAAGCACGATCTTCCGTTTAATATAAAATAGGTCGAGCTTTTTACTTGTACGAATTCTCAGAAATGATATCCTATAAGGTCAGGTAATACCGAACTATTTGAACAATTCCTGGGGTCGAGCACAAGATTCCTAGAATTTATCTTGTTTTGACTCCATATGGTCCGGTAGTGGCCGACCTTATGTTTCCCATCATAAGAATGGACTTAACCTTTTGTAGTATCAAGACTTTGAGTGGGATACAACTTGACTGGTTAGACCGGGTTTGCCCAACCCTTTTAGTCAATTGATTAGTAAGAATTGCGAAATGTATTTTGAAAAGATCGGGCGGTACCGACTTGTTTTTGTAAATTATGGGAAATAATTTGTAACGTCTTACCATGAGACCTTGTAAATTATTCGTGGAAGAATAATTTGTAAAGTCTTGCCATGAGACATTGTAAATTATTTGATGGGAAATAATTTGTAACGTCTTGCCATGAGACCTTGTAAATTACTCGTGGAAGAATAATTTGTAAAGTCTTGCCATGAGACATTGTAAATTATTTGATGAGAAATAATTTGTAACGTTTTGCCATGAGACATTGTAAATTATTTGATGGGGAATAATTTGTAATGTCTTGCCATGAGACATTGTAAATTACTCGTGGAAGAATAATTTGTAAAGTCTTGCCATGAGATATTGTAAATTATTTGATGAGAAATAATTTGTAACGTCTTGTCATGAGACCTTATAAATTACTCGTGGAAGAATAATTTGTAAAGTCTTGCCATGAGACATTGTAAATTATTTGATGGTAAATAATTTGTAACGTCTTGCCATGAGACCTCGTAAATTACTCGTGGAAGAATAATTTGTAAAGTCTTGCCATGAGACATTGTAAATTATTTGATGGGAAATAATTTGTAACGTCTTGCCATGAGACCTTGTAAATTACTCGTGGAAGAATAATTTGTAAAGTCTTGCCATGAGACATTGTAAATTATTTGATGGAAAATAATTTGTAAAGTCATGTGAATGACCTTGTAAATTACTTCGATATCTGATCTTTGTAGTGCTCATTTTATGGAAAAAGTACTTTTATTGAAGGGAACTGAATGATGGGCCTCGTTAAAACCTTATCCAGAAAAACCCATTGGGAAAAAATCTGGACAAGGAAAAAGAGTACCCGTCCCTGACACTGAAAGACAAAATAATGGGCAGTAGGCCCGACCATAATATTCACTAATGGACGTGCAATTCCGAAAGTAAAAATAAAAATGGGCGCGCAGGTCCGACCTTATTAGGACTAAATGACTTGATATGATTACTTGTAGTATGGCTTCAAGTTCTCCACATTCCATGGTCGAGGAAGGGGTTTTGAATCCATTGTGCGGAGGCTATATGAGCCCTTGCCCACCTTTCGGATGACTTCATAAGGTCCTTCCCAAATAGGCCCAAGTTTCCCTGGTTGATGACCGGCAGCCTCACTGCAGCGAAGGACGAGATCCCCCATTCTGAATTCCCTCTTCTTTACTCGGATATGGAACTTCTTAGACATGGCCTATTGGTAAACTGCTATTCTTAATAATGCGTTTTCCCTGACTTCTTCTAGAAGATCCAGACTTTCTCTCTGTCCTTCGATGTGGTCGGGCGAGCATGTGGTCATAGCACGGAAGCTTGGAATGGTTATTTCTATGGGAACAGTGGCTTCCATCCCGAAGGCAAGCATGAATGGAGTTTCCCCCGTCGCTGTTTTGAACGTGATTCGGTTGGACCAGAGTACTTCTGGGAGAAGATCAGGCCAATCTCCCTTGGCACTGCCAAGGCGAGATTTCAAGTCTTGTAAGATGAGTCTGTTTGTAATTTCAGCTAACCCATTACTCTGCGGGTGCGAAACGAAGGTCAACCTGTGTTCTATTCCCAGATTCTTGCAGAATTGCTTGAAGGCTTGGCACTCAAATTGACGCTCGTTATCTGTTATTAATGTCTTGGGAAGACCAAAACGGCAAACTATTGATTTCCACACAAATGCTTCCAGCTTTTGTTCTGTGATCACGGCTAGCGGTTCGGCTTCCACCCACTTAGTGAAGTATTCCACTGCAACTTCCAAGAACTTGACCTGACCCCGAGCTATAGGGAAAGGTCCGAGTATGTTGATTCCCCATTGGGCGAAAGGGTATGGGCACAATATTGAGGATAGCTCTTCCGCGGGTTGATGTAATCGGGCTGCGAATCTTTGGCACTTGTCACAGGCTTTCACATAACTAAGGGCGTCTTTCTTCATATTCGGCCAGTAGTATCCGTATCTTATTAATTTCAGTGCTAGAGTTCTTGCTCCCTGGTGTCCTCCACAAATTCCTTCATGAACCTCGGCCATAGCAAGAGCTGCTTCTTTTGGAGTTAGGCATCGGAGATAAGGAAGTGTGAAGCTTCGGCGGAACAAGGTATTCTGCAGCAAGGTATACCTCGGGGCTCTTGCTTTGATTTTTCTGGCCTCTACTTTGTCATCTAGAAACTTTCCTGATGTTAGATATTCAATTATTTGATCCATCCAACTGGGCTCTTGATCTGAAATATCCATGACCTCGGGTTTACTAGGCTCATGAAGAGTTCGTACGAACACGATCCTATCTAGGTGGTCTAGATTGGAAGAAGTAAGTCTTGACAAAGCATCCGCTTTGTGATTGGCGGACCTCGGAATTTTGTTTATGCAGCAAGACTTGAACTTTCTTTGCAAGTCCAAAACCATCATCCTGTAAGATGACATTTTCTCATCTTTTGCTTCAAAAGTGCCGTTTACCTGTTCTACCACCAATTGTGAATCACTAAGGACCTTGACATGCTCGACCCCTAGATGTTGAGCTGCTTGAAGTCCAGAAATTACGGCCTCATACTCTGCATTCAATGCTCCATCCACTTGCAAGGTCCATGTGGCCTCTTCCCGGTCATGACCTGTCGGCCCCCGAGGTCTTGGGGTGAGTTCGACGACAAATTCGGCCAAGACCTGTGCTTTGATGGAAGGTCGAAGTTTGAACTCGATGTCATACTCCCCGAGCTCGATTGACCTCTTCAGTAGACGACCGAATACATCTGGTTTCTGCAAGATTTGCTTCAAGGGCTGATTTGTGAGGACAGTTATTGCATGGGCTTGAGAGTATGGTCTTAACTTTCTCGCTGCTGTAACTAGGGCAAGTGCGAGCTGCTCTGCCAATGTATATCGAGTTTCTGCTTCCAACATCATCTTACTAACATAATATATAGGCTTTTGAGTCTTCTCTTCCTCTTTAACCAAAACGGGGCTCACAGCATGATCAGACACTGCTAGATATAAGAATAGATTGTCCCCTGGATTCGGCTTTACCAGTATCGGAGGTTTACCAAGTATTCTTTCAATTTCCTGAAAGAAACCTCACATTCCTCGTCCCACTTGAAGTCTTTGTTTCCTCAAAGAGTTTTGAAGAAGGGGAAACATTTGTCCCCTGCCTTTGACATATATCTACCTAATGCTACTACTCTTCTTGTTAATTTCTGCACTTCCCTGATGTTTTGGGGAGGTTCCATTGAAGCTAGGGCTGGAATTTTGTCTGGATTGCTTCGATACCTCTCTGAGTGATCATGAATCCCAAGAACTTTCCCGAGCCCACTCCGAAGGCGTACTTTGCAGGATTCAGTTTCATCCAATGTTTTTTAAGTGTATTGAATATGTCCTCAAGGTCAGCAATGTGATCTTTCTTTCTTCAGCTTTTTACGACCATGTCATCAACGTAGACTTCAATGTTAAGCCCAATGTGTCGGGAGAAGACCATGTTAACCAACCTTTGATAAGTAGCTCCAGTATTCTTCAATCCAAACGGCATGACCTTGTAGCAATATATTCCTTCATCTGCCATAAATGAAGTTTTTTCCTGATCTTCCTGTGCCATCCGAATCTGATGATATCCCGAGAAGGCGTCTAAGAAACTGTAAAGTTCGGAGCCAGACGTGGAATCCACCAATCTGTCGATTCTGGGAAGGGGATAACTATCTTTCGGACATGCTTTATTCAAATCTGTGAAGTCTATACAAACTCGCCACTTGCCATTTGGCTTCTTCACCAAGACCACATTGGCTAGCCACTCTGGATACTTCACTTCTTTGACTGCTTTCAAGAGTTTATCTACTTCCTCTTTTATTATCTGCCTCCTTTCTGTGGCAAACTGTCTTCTTCGCTGTTTTATGGGTTTCTTGTCGGGCATGACGTTGAGCCTGTGTTCGACGAGCCCGGGATCTATCCCAGGCATATCTTCAGCACTCCATGCAAAAACATCGATATTCTTCTTTAAACACTGTGACAACTCTTCCTTTGTCATTTTGGGGAGCTCTTTCCCAATTGTGAAGCACTTCCCTTCTGAGACATGAACCTCTTCCAGCTCCTCTACTGGCGACATTCTTTCTTCGAGAGGAAGTTCTATTGACATCAGATCTGTCTTATTTTTTCCAATGCAGTTGATGTAGCAACTTCTGGCTACCGATTGATTTTCCTGAATAGTTGCTATGCCTGCGGAAGTTGGGAACTTGATTTCCAGGTGATAAGTTGACACTATAGCTTTGAGGCTATTCAGGAATGGCCTTCCCAAGATAGCATTATAGGCCATAGGAGTTTTGACGACTTGGAATGGAGTCATCTTCGTTACACGTTTCTCTTCTGATCCTAGTGAAGTGGGAAGGTCAATTAAGCCTTCGGGTTTCACGGTTCCTCCTCCAAACCCAGTTAGGGGAGTAATGACCTGTCGAAGCCGATCTTTGGGAAGTTGCATCTGATTGAAAGCTTCCAAGGAAAAAACGTTGGATGCGCTCCCATTGTCAACTAGCACCCTCCTGACATCAAAATTGGCGATTGTTGCACTGATAACAACAGCATCGTCATGAGGATACGAAATCCCTTCCATGTCAGTATTGCTGAAGCTGGTGCTGTTCGAGACCTCCTGGTCATGACATCCCGACCTTTCTTCCTGATCACTCAGTGCACGGGCATAATTTTTTCGTGCATTATTCGAATCACCTCCAAATGCTATTCCTCAGACGATAAAATTTATGATGCCAGCGGATCTGGCCTTCTCTTCCCCTGTTCCATGCTCTTTATCGTCTTTCTTTATGTAATGCCCCAGGAAGCCTCTTTTTATGAGGGCTTCTATCTCCTGTTTCAAAGTTTTGCACTCATCAGTGGTATGGCCCGGGCTCTTGTGAAATTCACAATACTTATGTTGATTCTTTTCGTCGACTTTCCCCTTAATAGGCTTGGGCCATCGCAAATCTTCCCGTCCTTTGATTTCCATCAGAATGTGAGATCGTGCTGCGTTTAGCAGAGTTAAACTCTGA
The DNA here is from genome assembly GCA_963555705.1 of Ligustrum vulgare. NCBI lineage: Eukaryota > Viridiplantae > Streptophyta > Magnoliopsida > Lamiales > Oleaceae > Ligustrum > Ligustrum vulgare. Next base: position 13,497,693 of record OY743190.1, read on the forward strand.
TGCCCATGACCATTCCCCTTTTGGTTATTTCGGGAAGAATTTTTCTCATCCTCCTGTCTTGACCTCTTATACTCCCCTGCCTTGTTGATTGTGAAGACTGGGCTACTGTCCCATACCCTTGATCCTGTGCCCGAACTGAAAAAAGTGTTTCCTCCATGTTTATGTACTTTTCTGCTCTTCGGAGAAGCTCTGTTACATTTGAAGGTGGGTTCTTGGATAGGGACATTCTGAATTCCGGGCCTCGAATGGCCAAGGTAAGGGCTGAAATTGCTGATGATATATGGAGATATGGAATCTGAAGTCTTTCAGCGTTAAACCGAGTCATGAACTCTCGTAGCGTCTCATTCTGAGCTTGCTTTAACTGCATGAGGGATGCGGCGGTCATCTTGATTCTTTTTCTACTTGCAAAGAAAGCAGTGAACTTCTCAGTAAGATCTGCAAAGGAAGAGATGGATCCTGGAGGTATCGTAGAAAACCAGTCTCGAGCTGAATTTGTCAAGGTTTGCGGAAAGGCCTTGCACAGAATCTGATCGGGAGCATTCTGCATGTCCATGACATCAGTGTAGGTATTCAAGTGGTTGTTAGGATCTGTTGTTCCATCGTATTCCTTTATCCAAGGATATTTAAATCGATCTGGCAAGGGAAAGGATGTTATTTCAGTAGTAAAGGGGGTTCTTCTCACGAATGACGTCCGACCTCGGGCGTTCTATCGTATTCCATCAGCAATTCCTTCTTGATTGATTCTTGAGATCTCTTGCTGTGTCAAGTTGGCAGATCCTTCTGTCATGGGATGGGCACCCCTAATTCCCGGGGAGTTGTCAGCCATAGGATTAGCTGGCTGGAGATCTTCCCTGGGAATTGTGCCGGGAGTGTTCGGGTCAGTTTGCGCTTGATGACTGTTATGTTGTTGAAGAGCTTAACGAAGTTCGCAGAGCTGCTGCTGAAGTTCGTTGAAATCTTCCCGACTAACAGGTTCATTGTTTGGAGTGGCCTCTGGGTTTTGTTCTTCCCCAACATCTTCAAGAGGTGGAGGATTATCATCTTAAGCCGAGGTCTTGGCCGGAAGGGATTGACCAGTGGATGCGGAGGGACAGGCTTGACGTCTATTAACCATGGCTAGTTGTATCTCTTCCCACAGACAGCGCCAATTGATGTTGTCAAAAATCCTAACCTTGACGTGGTAGGATCTGATGATACTTGATTGCTGGAAGAGATCAATGAACTCGCCTTGGACGACCTGCAAAAAAGGCAAAAGGGATTCTCCCCGTCGCCCCTCCGGTGTGAGAATTAGTTTTCTTGAAAAAGGTAGAGAGAGAATATTTAACTGGAAAATGTAAAGAATTGTGTATGAATATATGTGATCAAAGGAGTTGTATTTATAGGGCTAAAAAAGCCCATAATTTCCTTTATTTAAGGAAGGAGTCCTTTTTGCTATAAACTTTACTTTTTAGGAGGAATTCTAATCTTATAAGAATTGTACTTCCTCTTTTTTAGGATGATTTCTTATGGGCTATGTTTTATTCCGAGGGCCCAAGAAGGTGGTCCATTGTTAAAGCCCATAAACGGTGAACACCTGGAATCCAAAGTGGCCGGGCTTGACCGGGCACGTTTCCCACTATGGACGCAAGACATGAATAGGTCGGGCATACATGGGCCGGGATGGTCATATGGACGAGCAAACATCCCGGCCTATAGAAGAAAGGATAGATGGCCAGGACTGATATAGCCCGGGATGAACACTCTGGGGAAATAGCCCGATCAATAATAATAATAATAATAATAATAATAATAATAATAATAATTTCGAGGTTGACAAAAAATATTACATTAAATTTATGATATTTTAGGTTTTCAATATTTATACAACGTAATTATTTTTTGATTGAAATTATAATTTAGTATTGATCATCTCAATTTTTAGTTAAGTAAATTGGGAGACAATTTATATATTATTGTGAAAAAACATCATAAAATTGAATTAAAATATAGCAAAGAATATCTTGGTATGGTTAATTACTTTTTGAAATTTTAAAATTAACAGTTAGGACAAAAACCATTAATAACTATATCATTTCAAACAATATATATAAATTTGTTAACCGTTAATGTTAAAAAATGTGATATGAGACTTTTTGGAATAAAAAATTAATTAAGAATTGAATGTAATTGTCATTCAAATAATTTTGATAAATAATGCAATATAGGAAAGAACTTTAATATGTATATGTAATAAATAACTTTAAAATAGGATTTAGTTATAAAAATTTCAATACAACGTGATTTATAAAAATACGAATGTAAATAAATTTTAGATATAATTTTAATTGAGAATTTGACATTGGATCTGTATGACCGAACCAAATATTTATCCATAAAATTAAGACCAATAAAATATCACAATTATTATAAGAAATTAATTACGTATTAAATGTAATTATCTATAAAAATATTTAATAATAAGCTATAACAAAGAGCTCCAATTTTTAGATGTACTAAATAACTAAAAATAAGATTATTTATAAAAAAAACTATATGTATGATGTGATTTATAATTTAGTACTCCCTCCGTCCCATAAAGATAGTCATCTACTCATTTTCACACAGATTAAGGACAAAATGGAATATAAAATATTAATTTCACTTTTAAAAAATAAAGTAGACTGTCTTTTTAGACGGACAAAAAAGAAATAATGGACTATCTTTGTAGGACAGAGAGAGTATTATCTAGTAATAAAATTTCGATATAATTTTTAACTGAAAATTTTACTTTGGATTTGTATAACCGAACACAAATATTTATTTGTAAGATTGAAAACGTTAGAAGAACACATTTTTTTTTTATGAAAAGAGAGGTTTTGACAAAAAAAAAACCAAATATAAATAAGTAAAATCAAACAAATTATCGTTCTTATATCATAAAAAATAAAAAACAAATTTTCGGTAAAACCAAAATTTAAAAAAATAATAATTCTAGTTTCTTGTTTTTATTATTTTTTATATAATGTGATATACAATTTCATCAAATATATATTGACCGATGAATAATATGTTTTTTCTTCACTAAACGGCCAAAACCATTAACATATCTATCCAACCCAAAATTATTCTAAATAGCCCAACATTAGTTAACACATTGTAATCCCAATAGAGAAATTTAGAACATAATATAAATAGACTATTAACAAATCTCTTATTAGTCCAAAATAATTTTGCATTCTATATTGTTTTCGAAGCTTTCTCTACAATATTATTGTTTTAATATTTTTTTTTTTTTCAGAAACCCAAATTTATGTTCAACGACTCAAAATATCACAGGTTTTGAAGAAAAAGTAGTGTCAATTCTTTTTACTTTTTCAAAAAATAATTTACGAATTTTTATTTTCAACTGATTTGTAATATTAATAACTAATAAGCATTACTACCGCACCAGAAATTTTGAATCATAAAACGTGATAAATAGAAGGTGGAGTGGAGCGATCATGTTAAACAGTATACATTTTTTCAAAGAAATAACCCTTTAATTGAATCTTTTATTATTGTGTATATCTTCATAATAATTATATAAAACAGAAATGAAAGAGGTTGTATATAGGGAAATGGAAAAAAAAAAAAAAGGATTTAGAAAACAAAAATGAATAATCAGATTTTGAAAAAGGGGAAACAAATGAAACAAATTATGAAAAAGCGAAAAAGGAAAAAAAAAGAAAAGAAAAGAAAAGAAAATAATTGGCTTTCTAGTGTAATTAGGCGACGAAAAATAGAAGTCATGTAAACACAATAAATATTGAAGACTGTAAGTAGACGTCAGGGATTTTGAAAATAATAAATAAATATTGAAGGCCCAACTATTTTTGAAGTGGGTTTTGAAGTTGATTATTGGATAGGAGATATGAGTAGTGTGAACATGATAAATATTGAAGTCCCCAAAAATTGGAAACATAAATAAATAAATAAATAAAATCTGCACATAGTACAAGAATTTTGAAGGAAAACAGTGAGTTGACTGTGATTGACTCAACTACTTTTATATATTATATTGATATTGATATTGATTATATTGTTATATTGATATTGATGTTATGGAGAGCAGATTTCATTACATATTCGAGACTATTTTGTTGATATTTTGTCTTAAATTATTAAATACTCCATATTATCCCCGGAAAAATATTGGATTCTAGAAACGGTCCTTGGTGATCCATCATGCGTTGCACGCCTCACCTAAATTTTTGAATCCCAACAAAAATTGTATTTATCTTTTTATCATTTGGATTTTTTCAACGTTTATGGCGGGCCATCATGCTTGACTATTATTAATTGTCACATGCACGAAAGTCGAAATATATAATTATCAATTATTTATTAAATAAATTGTACAATGCCTGACATAACTTGTACATTTATATATAATGAAAATACTTAAAAAAAGTAAACATAAAATTGCGACATGCACATTTCGTTTAACAACTAATTGTTCATTCTCTAATTTTCTTTGTCTATATAGGCGAAATAAGATATGAACATGCGACTTATTCTGTACTTTACAATTTTGATATGATGATTGAAGTTGAACTTATGATTTTTTTATTTTTAAAAGTTGAAAGGTCTACGATTTTCAAATCGTAAAATGAAATAAAGAGGCTAATAAACATTTACATAATTAATTTATCAACTTCTCGTATAGCATTATAAGAATTTGTACAAACTATTTTAATGAAATAATTGATATTTAAATATATTAAACAGATATTTCATTTCATTACATATTGGAAAAAGTAAAAAAGTGTAATTAAAACTTTTACATTTAGTATTTAAAACGATTTACGAATGATATGTTTATAATTTGCTCTTAGGCCCTGTTTGATTACACAAAATTTTCCATAGAAAATGGAATATGTTTTCCAATTCCCACTTTTGGTTTGTTTGTTTGACAAAATTTTCCATGTAAAACTTTTTCCGCGGACCCCACTTTTTCTTCCATTTTCCTTGATTTGGCAGAAAAGATTTTCTTTGAATTTTGGTGGAAAAATGTTTTCCAAGATAGATGGAAAATGATTTTGGACACGTTTAATCAATTTTGTTATTGTTAATTGACTTATTTTCTTTTCAAAAAATAACATTATCATCATCAAGTACAAATATATTTAAAAAGTAAAAAAAAAAAAAAAATTTTGATTAAAATAGCAAAAAATTACTTTATTTTCCATGGAAAATAATGTCAATCAAACAACAAAAGTTGGAAAATTCCCTACTTTTTCCACCTAGAAAATTAAACCAATCAAACACATTAAACTTCTAATTCCCAGTAATTCAATTACCTAGAATTCAATTCCCTGGAATTCATTTTCTTTCCACCCAAATTCCACCCTCGCTATCAAACGGACCCTTATTTCTTAGTTTGTATTAAATTTCTCGTTGAGATCTTGAATTTTACACCTACACTGCATATTTTTCGACTTCAAAATAATGCAATAATTGTCAAAAGAAAAAAATAATCTATAATTTGACTTTTATAGATAGGGTAAATTATATGTACACCACGAATTTTGTTAATCACACTACATTATATATACACATATATTAAAATATAAATTTTATAATTACACCACATTTCTTTTACAAAAATAACACTCATTAAATAAAATTGGTACACCACAATCATCTTCTTCCATCTTCATCTCTCTATCCGCAACGATGGTTATGTTATACCAAAATCATTTTCTTCGATCTTCATCTCGATCTCTAAACCATGAAGTTCTACAAAAAATTCGAAAAACAATAGAATCGATAATCGAATTTTTATTCATGACCTACACCATAGACTGTGTGGCTGAGTAAAAAAAATTTCGAGAACTCGGACAAAGCTCGACATGTCCTTTATCCATGGAGTTTGAAACGAATCCCACAGATTCCACAAGCCCATTGAAATTGCAATTCTTGGTATCATCAATAGTATGCTGAAAATGATCTTCAGTTTCCAATGTCAAAACGAATTTAAGAGTCAATTTAATTGTAATTATCAACAAATTCATGAGTCTACTGGAGTTGGGAACAACGATTATACTTAAATCAAAAACCAATTTTTTGGTGTCCAACAATGGTTTTTTCAAATAAGTAATACATATATAAGTTAGGGTTTTTAAAATTTGTGGTGTACACAAAATTAAAAAAGAAGAAAAAATAATATAATGGATAATTATTTAAGTCAATTTAATTGTGACCAATTTAGTAAATATAAAATATAAAAAGTATGGTGTGATTAACAAAATTGATTGTGTCAATATAATTACCCTTATAGATATATATTTTTCACAAATCCATAAATCATTTATTATATGCAGTAATCGAACTTTCCTAAATCATGTATTAAAATAAATTGATAAAAAATAAATAAATTTCCTATAATGGCAGTTGAAAATGGACAAGAAACTATGTGCGTAAAATGGTGACAGTTATCCTATTATTATTATTATTATTATTATTATTATTATTATTATTATTATTATTATTATATATATATATATATATATATATTAAATGAGATAAATTTAAAAGATTGGATGTTGGAAAAAGTAAAAAGTATAAGTAAAACTTTTACATTTAGTATTTAAAATGATTTTATGAATGATATGTTTAAAGTTTGCTCTCATTTCTTAGTAAGTATTAAACTTCTCGTTGAAATCCTGGATTTGACACCCATATTGCATATTTTTTTATTTCAAAATAATGCATTAATTATCAAAAAAAAAAAAAATCTTTAATTTGACTTTTTATAGGTATTTTTTTTTTCAGAAATCCATAAATTAATGACACATGTAAAATAATAATTGCTAAAATATTTATTTAATATACTATTTTTTACCAAAAAAATTTCAAATTTAGAAAGCTTTTTTGGTGAAAAATTATGTGTATTTTGGTGACGGATATTCTACATTTATATATATTAAGATTAAGATTAAGATAATATAAAATATTAAGATTAAGATAAGATTAAGATATAGTTTGTTTCCGTGAAACTAATTTTTTTAAATGTACAGTTAAAAATACGAAAATTTTTAAATTTACTTATAAAGTTATTATATTTATAATGCTATCAAGTAGTAAATTTGTTTATTTTTGTGATAAAACTCATTCATTTAAAAAAAAAAAAAGTATAGGGTTAAAAGATACAGAAAAATTTAAATTTACTTGCAAAATTTTTATATTTATAATGCTATCAAGTAAGTAATAATAAATTTGTATGGATTGTAAATTACCTCAATTAATAGTCCATAAATTGGTAATTGGCACTTGACTTTTTTTCCCCAACGAATTTGGAATTAAATTCATATTTAATTAAAATAATAATGTCAAAGTCCATCTTATTACTCCCTCCGTCCCAAAAAGATAATTATGTATACTATTTTTGTCTGTCCCAAAAAGATAGTCTTGTTTTCATATTGGGCATGCATTAAATTTTTCATTTTCACATGTATCCTTATTTAATGTATCTTGGTACAATGCACATATACTACTTAACTATTGCATTTTCAAATTTTTTATTGGAAACAAAGTGAGTCAACTTAAAACAATAAATAAGGGATAAAGAGTATAAATAAAAAACATTGTTAAAATTTAATACCCTAACTATACTAACTACCATTTCTTAATCTGTGTGAAAATAATCATAGGGCTATTTTTTTGGGACGGAGGTAGTATATTCTTAGTAATTAATAATAGTAAATGCAACACATTCAAACTATTTCCTAGGATTAATTAATGCTAATTAATTTCAACAAATTCCATTTTTGGTAAGTATAGAAATTATAAACAAATGTCATAAATGCATAAGGCTATTTTTGAAGGTTTTTAGGCGGAAAAATGAAATTTGACGGCTATTCTGCTTTTATATATAGATAAAAAAAACTTTACTTTTTTTTGGAAAAAATTACACAGTTATTCTTAAATTGTAAAACTATTCTTACACCTGCACTGGATAAAATTTCTGGTCCGCTCATGAAGCTACGCAGTATATACTATGGGATAAAACATGATACTTTAATTTATTTTTAGTTATTATTCCATATGGACAACTAGTATCACACTCGTGCGTTGCACGGAAGAATAATATGAAATGATTTTACTATAAATATCATTACAAAATAGGAAAAAAAATTGAACACATAATTTGTTTTGATGATACAGACTCTCAACGAATGCTCAAAATAGAAATAAATTACAATTCTCATCAATTTTGAAAAACTTTTTTAAATAATACATTATTTGTACAATTTGTAGTTGCTCACACCTGTGTGACGAAAGTTGCTATCGATAAAACATATTTAAACAATTGCTCAAATTTAAATTAAATAATACAATTTTTCAAATATATGTTGTATAGAATAAATAAAAAATTTCGTCCAAATATTTTTTTACTAATGTGAATAGAAATAATAACTCTCAAAATATTATAATTTACGTAAAATAAAGAAATTGTAAAAAATTAAATATATGCAATCCTATATTTAAATAAATGTAACAAATTAAGTGTTGACGCCACCAGGCTCATGGCTACTTACGACTCGACCAACACAGCGAATTGTTCACTGCATGGTGTGGATTTGTTCCACGCGAGGTGGACGCGTCCCCAGGGGGTTTCGAACCTTGGACCTTTGGAATATATGAATTCCAAAGGCCTACAAACGCAGACTCATTTCTGGTGGTCAGTACATGAGGATGGACCTCGCACGTACCAGGAGTTCCTTAACAGGGCGGAGAAGTTTATCAATGCCGAGGAGGCGTCAAGTCCCAAAGAAGGTCATCATAATACAGCGGCGATGTCAGACAAGAAGGAAAGCAGGGATGATAAGAAAGAATTTAAAAGGAATACTTCTGGGAAAAAGAGAGACTACAAACCAGCGGATAGGTTCCGTCAATATAATCCAGAACAAAGAAGTGGGCTCACCCCATTAAATGCATCAACTGAGGTCATTTTCATGAACGAGAAAGAAAAGGGGATAATTCCGCCGGCCCCGGCCGATAAAGCAGAACCCGAATAACTTGGACTCCTCCTGGTATTGCAAATACCACAGGTCAGTAGGACACACCACGGACGAATGCCGAAATTTGAGATTCAAAATTGACAGGTTAATAAAGAGGGGAAGCTTACAAGAATACGCTGCTGAACCACGGGATTCAGGAAGGCAATTCAAACAACATGAGAAGTATGCCGTCCATCAGGGGATAGAGCCTCGCGGTAAAGACCGTCCTGATGAAATCCGTACAATTGTGAGCGGAAATCAAGTGCATGTCGGGTCAAAGAGGAAAAGACGAGAGTTCGCTCGAGAAGCCCGAAATAGCTATCAGATATGTAGTCATGCAATGACGCCAAACGATTTGGAGTCTTTCAGTTTCTCCGAGGAAGACGCAAGGGGGGGGGTACTCCAACCACATTTAGATGCTTCGATGATCACGATACCGGTGAGCGGTATAAAGATCCACAGAACTCTGGTGGATGACGGTAGTGCTGTGAATGTGTTATACTGGAAGACCTTTGAAAAATGGGAATTGACCCTCGTAGCTTACGGCCAAGGAGAAAAATGATTCAGGGTTTCACTGGTGACTACATCTACCCAAAAGGTGAAATATCTTTACTAGTGGAACTGGGGACAGGGTCCTGTTAAAGGCGCGTGATCGCTGATTTTGTGGTAGTAGACGTCATGACAAACTACAATGCCATATTGGGAAGACCGATCCTCCACGAGCTTAAGGCAGCAGCTTCAATTTATCACTATTGTCTGAAATTCCCTACGCCACACGGGGTGGCTACCATAAGAGGAGACCAGAGGGTTGCGCGGGAGTGCAATTTAGGCTTCGCTTCCAACGATGTCCAAATGGAGGAAGAAGAAAGTCCCGTCGTGGAACCAAGTGGAGAAGACGAGCCGATAGCAGAGTTGCAAACGCTGGATCCAAGAGGTACACAGGATCGGGGTCAGTCAGGTCCTGTGGAAGAGTTGGATACTGTTAAAGTTGACGATGCAAAACCTGATGTCGAATTCAGAGTGGGACGTGAATTAATGGAGCCCATCAGGACCGACCTCATCAATTTTTTGAAAAAGAATTCGGATGTGTTTGCATGGACTCACTCGGACATGGAAGGGATTGATCCTAAACGTGCATGCCACCACCTCCAAGTTAATCCGGATTTCAAACCTAAGATACAAAAAAGGAGGTCACTTAATCCTGAACGGTATGAAGCGCTGGCAAGGGAGGTGGTGAAATTACTTAGAAACGGATTTATCAAGGAATCTTTCTATCCTGTGTGGGTATCTAACCCAGTGCTTGTAAAGAAAAGCAATGGGACATGGAAGCTGTGCGTTGACTTCTCTGACCTAAACAAAGCATGCCCTAAGGATAGTTTCCCCCTCCCCAGGATAGACCAAATGGTGGATGCTACGGCCGGACATCAGCTCCTCAGCTTCATGGACGCTTACTCGGGGTATAACCAAATACCGATGAATGAAGCAGATGAGGAGCATACCTCGTTTATAACGGATCGAGGACTCTATTGTTACAAGATGATGCCGTTTGGTTTAAAGAACGCTGGAGCAACGTATCAGCGTTTGGTGAATGAAATGTTCAAAGATCTCATCGGGAAGACGATGGAGGTATATGTCGATGACATGCTCGTAAAGAGTATCCAAACTGAAGACCATATTCAGCACCTTGATGAAATGTTTTGAATACTGCGAACTTACAGAATGAAGCTGAATCCCAAGAAATGTTCCTTCGGGGTAGGATCAGGGAAATTTTTGGGCTACCTGGTAAACCAAAGGGGTATCGAAGTTAACCCTGATAAAATACAGGCACTGATGCAGATGAGGGAACCAAGGAGAATTAAAGAGGTGCAGAGTCTGACGGGGAGGATAGCAGCTTTGAGCCGTTTCGTATCAAGATCTACGGATAAATGCCGGCCATTCTTTGATATTATCATGAAGAACAAGGATTTTGAGTGGACGAAAGAATGCCAGACGGCCTTTGAAGAATTGAAGAAGCAGTTGGCGTCCCCGCCTTTCCTTTCCAAACCGATATCGGGAGAAGTGCTCTCTATATACTTGGCCGTTTCCGAATTGGCAATGAGTGCAGTCCTTGTGAGAACCGAGCAGGGAGTTCAACGACCAGTCTACTATGTCAGCCAGGCCCTGCACGACGCCGAACTTCGTTATTCTGAAATGGAAAAATTAGCCTATGCTTTGATAATGTCGACTCGAAAATTGAGGCCTTACTTTTTGGAGCATCAGGTTGAAGTATTGACAAATTACCCTCTGAGGCAGGTGCTACAAAAACCCGAGATGTCTGGACGGTTATTGAAATGGGCAGTAGAGTTGGGACAATTCGACCTTGTGTACAAAGCGAGAGCCGCCATCAAAGGGCAAGCCTTGGCTGATTTCATAGTGGAGCTCACACCAACTAACTTAAGTTGTTGTTCAGAGGTAGATGGGACATGGCGGTTCTACGTTGACGGATCATCAGCGGGAAACCGGGCAGGGGCCGGGGTCGTCCTAATCAGCCCTGATAATCAATTCTTCTGCAGCTCCTACCGTTTTGAATTCGAGACAACCAACAATGACGCTGAATATGAGGCTCTGATTGTGGGAATGGACCTGGCTCAAGCGATGGGTGTTGATAGCCTTATCCTGCACAGCGATTCACAACTGATAATCAACCAAATTCGGGGAATGTATGAAGCCAGGGGTGAAAAGATGAAGACGTACAAAGCAAGGGTTTTAGAGGAGCTGAAGAAGTTTAGGCATGCAGAGTTTATCCAGATCCCTCGATCCAAAAATAGTCAAGCGGACGCTTTAGCTCGCTTAGCGACAACTGAAGGAACATCTGAATTGGAAAGCATATCGAAAACTTGTCGCAATCTGCCTTAATACCGTCGCCTTCAGTCGTCCTGCAAACCACTCTGAAGAGGACATGGAAGGATGAAATTATCCAATACTTACGAGAAGGGACGACGCCACTTGATCAAGTGAAAGCCCGGAGTTTGAGGATCAGATTTGCGAGGTACACTTTAATTGGGAATGATTTGTACAAGCGAGGTTTCTCCCCACCACTGTTAAAATGTTTAGACAATGAAGAGGCTGAATATGTGATGAGAGAAATCCATGAGGGCATTTGCGGGAACCATACGGGGGGACAAGCTATGGCGTTCAAAATTATTAGGCATGGGTACTTTTGGCCTACCTTGAAGAAGGACGCGATTGAGTTTGTAAAGACCTGCGAAAAATGTCAAAGGTTCGCCCCGATCATAAGGAACCCTCCCGAAGAACTGACTTCAGTTATGAGCCCATGGCCGTTCGCTAAATGGGGAGTAGATCTGATCGGGCCATTACCAACGGAAAAAGGGGAAACAGGTTTGCTATAGTTGCAGTGGATTATTTTACAAAATGGGCAGAAATTGAACCGCTGGTCAAAATTACGGAGCAGAAAACTACAGACTTTATATGGAAGTCAATCATTTGTAGGTTCGGAATCCCACAATCCATTGTGACAGACAACGGTAGACAGTTCGAAAACGAAAGGTTTAAATCTTTTTGAGAAGGGTTAGGCATCAGGAAGCATTTCTCCACTCCGAACCATCCTCAGTCCAACGGGTAGGTCGAAGCAGTGAACAAAATTATCAATCATAACCTGAAAACCAGACTCGAAAACCTGAAGGGAACGTGGGCGGAAGAACTGCCCGGGGTATTGTGGTCCTACAGGACATCAACAAGAGAGACCCCGTTCACTTTGGCCTTCGGGACAGAAGCTGTAATCCCGATGGAGGTGGATATGCCATCGTTTCGGGTCACTCACTTCAATGAGAAAGATAACCATGATGCCCTCACTGCTGAATTGGACCTTACGGAGGAGAAGCGATTACAAGCACAGGTTAGGAATGCAGTATACAAGCAAAGGAGTGCGAGGTATTACAGTGCCAGGGTGAGACCGAGAAAGTTCCAAATGGGGGATCTGGTGTTAAGAAAGAAACCCACGACGCGTGAACCTCTGGGACCAAACTGGGGAGGTCCGTATCGAATCAAGAAGACTGTGAGCAATGGATCTTACGAACTAGAGACACTTGACGGAATTCAGCTTCAACACCCCTGGAACGCAGAACACTTGAAGAAATATTTCCAGTAGGACAGGATGTGAAATGGAATGTGTATATTTTTTGATGTCAACCGAAATATAATCAAATGAATAAAGAGTTTAATGTTTCAAAGTATGCGAACCTGAATGGATGTTTCCAAAACAAAGACCTTAGTTGATGATCCGTAAGTACCTGTAAAGCAGGATATCATCAACATCACAAGGCAATCCGTCTCAAAGACGAGAAAGACCTCCTTGAGAGGCAAAACAAAGACCTTAGTTCATGATCCGTAAGTACCTGTAAGGCAGGATATCATCAATATCACAAGGAAATCCGTCTCAAAGACGAGAAATACCTCCTTGAGAGGCAAAACAAAGACCTTAGTTGATGATCCGTAAGTACCTGTAAGGCAGGATATCATCAACATCACAAGGCAATCCGTCTCGAAGACGAGAAAGGCCTCCTTGAGAGGCAAACCAAAGACCTTGGTCGATGATCCGTAAGTTCCTCTAAGGCAGGATATCATCAACATCACAAGGAAATCCGTCTTAAAGGCGAAAAAGACCTCCTTGAGAGGCAAAATAAAGACCTTAATCGATGATCAGTAAGTACCTGTGAAGCAGGACATCATTAACATTACAAGGCAATCTGTGAAGACGAAGTGGGTCCCCGCGAGACACCGGATCGGAAAATGGCCGACCTCCATTTTACAAACGAGGTGTTTTGGTGAAAAATTTCGAGGTGACAAATGACCGACCTCCATTCTACAAACGAGGTGTTTTGGTGAGAATGTGCCGAGTTAAGTATTCACCTCGTTTAAAATTCACCTCTGCATTTCATATTAAGTGAATTAACGTTTGAATATTGCTTAAGTATTTACCTCGTTTAAAATTCACCTCTGCATTTCATATTGAGTGAATTAACGTTTGAATATTGATAAAGTATTCACCTCGTTTCAAATTCACCTCTGCATTTCATATTGAGTGAATTAACGTTTGAATATTGCTAAAGTATTCACCTCGTTTCAAATTCACCTTTGCATTTCATATTGAGTGAATTAACGTTTGAAAATTGCTTAAGTATTTACCTCGTTTAAAATTCACCTTTGCATTTCATATTGAGTGAATTAACGTTTGAAAATTGCTTAAGTATTCACCTCGTTTCAAATTCACCTCTGCATTTCATATTGAGTGAATTAACGTTTGAATATTGCTAAAGTATTCACCTCGTTTCAAATTCACCTCTGCATTTCATATTAAGTGAATTAACGTTTGAATATTGCTAAATTATTCACCTCGTTTCAAATTCACCTCTGCATTTCATATTGAGTGAATTAACGTTTGAAAATTGCTTAAGTATTTACCTCGTTTAAAATTCACCTCTGCATTTCATTTTGAGTGAATTAACGTTTGAATATTGCTTAAGTATTTACCTCGTTTAAAATTCACCTCTGCATTTCATATTAAGTGAATTAACGTTTGAATATTGCTAAAGTATTCACCTCGTTTCAAATTCTCCTCTGCATTTCATATTGAGTGAATTAACGTTTGAAAATTGCTTAAGTATTCACCTCGTTTCAAATTCACCTCTGCATTTCATATTGAGTGAATTAGCGTTTGAATATTGCTTAAGTATTCACCTCGTTTCAAATTCACCTCTGCATTTCATATTGAGTGAATTAACGTTTGAAAATTGCTTAAGTATTTACCTCGTTTAAAATTCACCTCTGCATTTCATATTGAGTGAATTAACGTTTAAATATTGCTCAAGTATTCACCTCGTTTCAAATTCACCTCTGCATTTCATATTGAGTGAATTAACGTTTGAAAATTGTTTAAGTTTTCACCTCGTTTACAATTCACCTCTGCATTTCGTTTATAATTCATTTTGTTTGACTTCGAAATACTGAGTGCTAGAATGAAATTCTTCTTAATACTATTCAAGAGGAACATAATCGATAGTTACAAGACAACATTGAACTTAAAATGTGTAACTATTCTTCAACATTGACAACCTTTTCTTCCAGATTGATTTGAGATTCAGTGAGTGGAGAGAGTAAGGGTTCTTCATCGACCTCTTCAGGCATCAGCTCCAAATACTTTTTGTAGACCAGTTCGAGTTTCTCTTTTAAGAAATTAATTTCCACCTCAGGTCGTTTTTGTTCCAACTCCTCTACTATCTCTTTGAATGTGAGATAGTAGGTCTCGTCCACATCGTGTTCATATTCCACTGAATCTTTGAATTTTTTCACGGCCTCCTTGTATGAACCTTGGACAGCGGCCTCAAGTTCATTTTTTTCCTTCTTCAGATTGGCCTCAATATTATTGGCCTCGTCCAATTCCTTTAACAGTTTTTCTTTTGCGACCTGCAGTTGGGCCACATTACCCTTCAGAGAGGCCACCTCCTCCCTTAGGGGGAGCACTTCATCCTTAAACTTGGATAGCTCAAGGTTTTTCTCCTTAAGTTTGGCCACCTCGTCAAGGGCCTCCTTCAGTTTGGCCTCTGCCTCGTGCCTGGCTTTCACTTCCGCCTCGAACATGTTCCTGGCGTCATTGGCAAGCCTCTTGAACTTTCTGGTGTCTGAGGCCGCCTCGCTTAATCTGGATTGAGCTCGGCAAAGATAATTCAAAGCTTGACCAACGTGTGCAGTTCCGGTCGCTAAAAGGTCATCCCAGGGCATATCTTCGCTGAACTTCTCTTTACGAGGTGTCCAAGTCTTGGCCGGAACGTCCATAGCCACCTTGGTCTGCATGGGAACCTTTAGTAAGCCCATTGGAGTTAAGTTGGCTGCTGACACAAACTCCCTGTAAATTTTGGGGCGAGACCCTTTTAAAGAGCTTGCCAGTTCAGCTCTTACAGGATGCACTCCCAGAAATGAGCCCCCCTGCAGGGCAGATTGAGAAGACCCAGCTTGGTCACCAGAAGTTTGAGGTGGTGGGATTGGAATGTCAGTTTTTTCTTTGGCGACCTCAGCCCGTTTGGATTTCTTTGGAAGAGGTAGGTCAATCAGACGCTCTTTGGGAGGAGGTGAGGCCCTTGAAGTCTGTTTCTGGGCTGCCCTCTTGCGAGCCTCAGCCTTGGCGTTTGCAAGCTTTTTGGCCTTCATTGACTCCATTTTCTTTCTACTTTTGCGGGCTGACATAAAAGGTTACACAGAAGTAAATGTTCTTAGTATACACATCAAGAATATAGGGCGTTAAAAAATTGTAGTGGAAATGATCTGGAATTTACATTTTGGAAGTGGAGGGTAATAATCAGATGGATCAACAAAAGTAAGAGTTGATTCAAACAACCGTTCTTCAGTCAAAAGCTCTTTTACCGATCTGAAGTGATCAGGTTGGTCGGTCAGTTGGATAATCCTTTCAATGGCTTCAGTGTCCAAATCTGCCTCTCACCTCTGCAAAAAACGAGATGATTAATATTAGAACAATTCAGCTCGAAAATATCTCAGATATAAAGACTTACTGAATTTATCCCTATAGAGAACGGGAATGGCCGAACTGATTCCATCACTACGATAGGGGCTCATCCAATTTCCCCCAACGAAGAACCATTTTTCTTTCCAAGAGCGGACTGATTCAGGAAAATCAATCAGCAATCTTCGACCACTGAATACTGACCTCTGCATCGCATAAAACCACCCCATTTTTTTGGCATCAGCTCGAAACTGATATGCAAAATTAAATTCCTCCACTGAGGGGTCGTTGTATCCAAGGCGATTGTAAAGGGATATGAACCCAAGGATGTACCTCCAACCATTAGGGTGAATTTGGGTGGGGGCGACACCCCAAGATCGGAGAAAGTCAGTTATAATGAACGGAAGGGGAAACCTGAGGCCTGCCTCCAGAATTTGGAAATTAGTTGCTACGCAACCTTTGGGTGGCTGGTCAGCTCGTTCGTAACTTTCGGGAAGGAAAAAATGTACGTATCCTGGGATTCTATATTTATTTTTCCAAATTTGTAATTCATTTTCAGTGGCTTCAGATCGGAAATGCTTGCAAGCAAAATCCGAACTATAACTAGTGCAAGGGTTAGGTCGCTGGAATGTGGCGGTAGAAGGGTATCGAAATGAACTGGCCAGGAGAGAACAGGATTCGGGTACAATTGCTAAAGGTATGGGCTGCGGGATTTCATCATCACCCCCCTCGCTTTGAAATATGGGCTGCGGGATTTCATCATCACCCCCCTCGCTTTGAAAAAGACATTGGGTTTCCTGACTTTCCTCCCATGACACAGACAATTCGGTCTCTTTGCCCCTATTTTCCGACCTCACCTCACTTTCCTCGAAACTAATACTATCGCTCATCCTTATATAGTAATTACAACGAACTGGACAGTTAGAAAAAAAAAGGGGGGGGGGAAGGAATTTCAAAACAAGAGAAAACAGAGAAGAAACGTCAAAGCAACCTCACCTGACGAAAGAAATAGAAGATCTGATATGATAATGAGGTTAATTACAGGTCGTCTAAGAAAGCGAGCTGATATTGGCAGAGAGAATTTCGGAGAATCAATAGGTTTCTTACGAGAAGAATGCCCCTATTTATAAGGGGAGAAGAGAGAGAGGCCATTTATTAGTCATAATGACAAGACGTGTTTTCATCATGGAGGCGGAGACACTTGATCCCAGAACTGACACACCATTCACACAACGACACCTGGCAATTTGAATCCTATAAAAATTAAATGCGACGTCAATTGGAAGTTTGTTCTACTGGGATTTCGAGATCCGTCCACAAAGTTTTTGTTGGACCGATCTCGAGGGGACAATTGATGTTTATCTTGCTGACGTGGATTCAATATGTTGACCTCAACTTTGAGGAAGAGGTGATTTGCAATGACCGATCTGATAATGTGCCGAGATGAATTTGGAGCCGACCTCAACTTTGAGGAAGAGGTGATTTGCAATGACCGAGCTGATAATGTGCCGAGGTGAATTTGTAGCCGACTTCAACTTTGAGGGAGAGGTGTTTCGCATTGACCGAGCTGATAAGGTGCCGAGGTGAATTCCGAGCATAGTGAGATTGGCGGCGCTGCTGATACATCAAATCAGCCGCATTACGTGTCAGTAATTATGATTGTTTGTGAAATGTCAGTATAATCATATGTGACATGTTGTCAGCAATTGCAGTAGTCATTGTCAGTCACATACTGCAGAAGTGATATATTGTAATGATTATGTTTTAACTCTTCAACTACTATAAATAGAAGTGGTAAATGCTCATTAATGGGCATGTGATATAAAAAAAACCTCAAAACTCTTGTCATTTGGTTTCGTGGATTCGACCTGGCTTTCAGATCGGTATCGAACTAGACGTGAATTTATGTAACTTTAACCTCAGTTCGCTTTCGATCTGTTGTTTTACTCACCTCTTGCAATATTTCAAACTTTATTACAACGTATATAATCATGCTTAAGAGCTATATACTTAGACAAATTAAACAAAAATATACAATTCGTTTATCAATTTGAAAGATCCTACTACTTTTATTTGTTGACAAAAAGAGACGTCAACATTAAGCAATATGGACGATGCACGAAAGTGAAAATCAACATCAAGATTTGTGGCGCACGTACTTGAAATTCAACTCAAGAAATCCTTCGCATGATTAATAATTTTTAATTTTTAAATGCAATGCATTTAATTGAACATAATAAAATGCATATTTAATTATATGTCAATAAAAAAATTATTAATGAAAATATAAATAAAATATATATAGTGAGTCTTTTTGTCTATATATGTTAATAAAATTAAGAAATAAAGTTTCACCATTTTTTACGGCATATAATTAGTTTTTAAATATTTTAATAAAATTGTAAATCGTTTAATTGTTTTATCATCTTTACGGGTCATGAATTAAGTGTTTTAGAAATTGTACAATGAACATATCAACTTCATTTCTGAAATTGAAGTTCAATAAATGAAATTTTCTTTTTAAAAAAAAACTTTTGAACTACAAAATTAGGCTCATATAATATATGTGCAAAACTCAACTTACATATTCTCCTTAAGATCGACGCTTTTCTTTTCATATATTGTTCTTCATCATATTCTTCCCAAAAAGAGGTGTAAGATAGACTTTTTTGATAAAATTTAATTTTTTAAGTATTATTATTAATTTCAAGTGTTTTTCTAAAAAAATAATCATTAATTTTAATAAATATTGTTACATTAATTGATTCTTCTTTATTCATACTGACAAATTATTTATTCATATTGTTACATTATTATTGTTTTAATAAAAATTAATGATTGATCAATTGTTTAATAGAAATTATATTAACTAATTGTTAAAATCTATAATATATTTTTGAATGTTTTAGTTATTTAAATTTGTAATGAAAAAATAGAAAAATGAATAGAATCAGTAAATAAATAAAAATAATTTGAAAATAATGAATGAATTGAAGAAATCTTAAGTTTTTAAAATTAACCCAACTTAATTGAATTTGCCTTAAAAATTGGTATAATTATTATTTATTTTAATTTGATGAGAAAAAATCAAAACAGAAATGAATCATCCATGACTAAAATGAATTTAGTTAACTAATTATAGATAATATTATAAGATTTAAATGATATAATTTAAAATGAATTAGATATTAAAGAAAATTATAAAATATAAAATATAAAATAAAACTTTACCTTTGATTTTTTATATGATTTTATGGACAATATATTTACAATTTACTCTCACTTGTTAGCCTACATTAAACTTCACATTGTAATCATTAATTTGACACTCATATTACATATTTCTCGATTTCAAAATAATAATAAAATAGAAAAAAAATAACATTTTACATTTTGATGTTATTAATAACATCGCACGGATGTCAATGCAATTAATGACAGATGTAAAATAATAATTGCTAAAATATTTAATATACTCTCTCCTTCCAAAAAGATAGTCTTACGGTTATTTTCACACGAATTAATAAATGGTAGTTAGTATAGTTAGGCTATTAAATTTTATCAATAATTTCAATTTATACCCTTTATTGTTTTAAATGGACTCACTTCGTTTTTCACAAAAATTTGAAAATGCAATAGCTAAGTAGTTGATATGTATTATACCAAGATACATTAAATAAGAATATACGTGGAAATGAAAATTTTAATACATGCTCAATATAAAAATAAGACCATCTTTTTGGAACAGACAAAAATAGTACGCAGGACTATTTTTTGGGACATAGGGAGTACTATTTAATTTTACCAAAAAATTTGGAAATTTTTTGGCAGGAAACTATGTGTGTATTTTGATGACGACTATTCTATTTTTATATATAAAATATATAATTAAGAATTAAGAATATTAAGATTATTTTGGACAACATTGCATTTAATGGAATAGACCGTATTTAATTTTTTTTTTTTTTATACCTTCAAATTTGGCTACCTACGGAGCCAGTTTGGTAATGTAGAAAATTTTGATTTTTGTAATTTTTTTAGTTTTTTTTATGAATGTGGTTTATAAATGTTTGAAAAAGTAAAAAATGGTGAACTTAAATTAAAAATGAATGGTTGAGATTGAATTTGAAAAATTGTGATGAAATTTTTTTCGTTTGCAAACAAGCTCGTACATATCTCAATTTTTCTTTCGTTGCTACGTGTATGTTACGTACACATTTGGACATCACGTTAGACTACACATTACAATAGCTTGACTAATTGCGATGATTGCAAGAATTTCTACGCTCAAGTCAAAGTTTGAATAAATTATTTGAGTGTGAGAGAGACACAATGGGAAAAAAAATATAGGTTACACCCAGATTTGCATTCGTAGTTGCATTACGAGAATGACATTATTAAAATTAAATTTAACATAGATGAGTTCATCTAAAATTCACAAAAACATCATGCTGTAATTATCAAGATCGAAACTAAAGCGGAAGCGTACCTGAATCCATTATTGTGTTTGATTGAACGGGGTTATGGTCTTCTAACTGATTCGTGATTTTCTCCTTATTTTGTCCTCTATTGATGGGGATGCAGAGAATTATGAAAAGTCACGCTCAATCGGGGACCATGATCTATATAAATAGTTGTAGGGCAACTATCGTGTTTCAATGTTAATAAATTGGCCCATCATCAATTTAAAACATTGAATCCGTCTCTACACTTTTATTTCACGACATTTAATACTCATTAGTCCTGAATAATCTTTAGTGAATCACTTTATTGACTAAATCCTTAAGATAGCACCACACATTTTATTTTATACATGTTTGGCCCCACATTATTGAATTTTATCCAACAATCTCCCACTGGGCCATACATGTATCCTTACAAATGTGTACAACCTTATGAGCTCAAAAATGTGCTATCATTATTAAGGGTATTTCCAAACAATCTCGTCCATCAATCATATCAATATGGGATCAAAGCGACTTTCGTTACATTAATCGTAACTAAATCCATCAATGGTCACGTATACCAATATAACCAAATGACATAGATCAATCATGAGAGTGTAGTATGAAAATTACATGTTATGTGATCCAAACATGCCTATTTTCAATTGGTCCGACTTTATTCCTTAAGTGAGATCAATACCAAACATAATGTGACAGAGTCGAATGAACTGAATACTTTATTTTTGTACAGAAAATTATCCAAATACACAAATGTGTCCAAAACCAAAACATAAAGCAACCAAAATACAAACTCCCACTAAATCATGATATCCTCAAGAAATATTACACTCATACGAGCAGTGTGCTCGTGAAAGACATTGGGTGCTAATCCCTTAGTAAGCGGATCCGCAATCATGGAGTTTGTCCCAATATGCTCTATGGAAATCTGTCTCCTCTGTATCCTTTCCTTCACAACCAGGAAATTAATGTCAATGTATTTTGACTTAGTTGAGCTCCTGTTGTTACTGGAATATAAATCTGCTGAGTTATTGTCAAAATATAACTTTAGTGGTCTTTCTATACCGTACAGAATATGCAGCCAAGTGACAAAATTTTGCAGCTATATTCCATAATTAGATGCCCCCAAAATTGCTACAAACTGTGCTGCCAAGTAAAAGAAGCTAAAGTGTTTTTTAAGCACTCCTTCCTGAAATAGCTCATCCAACTAGCAGATAGATGTAGCCTGATATGGATCTTCTACTGTTTTGGCATCCAGCAAAAATCGGAATCATAATACCATATGATCTCCAACTGATTCGATTTTCTGTATGTGAGCATGTAATCTTTTGTTTTCTTTAAATACCTTATAACCCATGTTTGGCTGCTTTCCAAATGATCCATCCCAGGGTTACTTAAATATCTCCTTAGTATCCCAATAATGTACGCAATATCCGGACGCGTACAAACTTGAGTATACATCAGATTCCCTATAGCTAAACTATATGAGATCTTCTGCATTTCCTTAACTTCAAGATAACTTTTCGGGCATTAGTTGAGACTAAACTGTCTCCCTTAGCGATATGGGTGTCCCCTGATTTACTGTCTTGCATGCCAAACCTCTTAAGTACTTTATCGATATAGCCCTTTTGTGACAATTCAAGAATACCCCGAGAGCAATTTCGGTGTATCTGAATCCCTAATACAAAAGAGACGTCACCAAGATTTTTAATCTCGAAATTCCTTGACAAAAAATCTCATAATTTTATGTGACATGTCTATATCATTGGTGGCGAGCAATAATCAACATATAAAATCAGGAAAATAAACTTACTCCCACTGAACTTGTAATACACACAACCATCAACAACATTAATCTCAAGACCAAATGAGATAATTACATGATGAAATTTGTATTATCCTTAACGAGAAGCTGACTTGAGCACATAAATGGATTTCTTTAATTTGCAAACCGTCTCATCAATGTCTCCATTGAGAAACGGCATCTTAACATCCATTTGATGTAACTCGAGGTCAAAATGTGCAACAACCTAACTTTCCTGAAAGAGTCTTTCATAGAAACCGAAGAGAAAGTCTCTTTATAATCAATGCCATTATTCTATGTGTAAAGCCCTTAGATACAAGACGAACCTTATATCTTTCCACATTACCTTTCGAATCCCTCTTGGTTTAAAAATCCATTTAAGACCAATGGGCTTCGCACCTTCTGGTAATGGGACAAGATCACGAACATTATTGTCTTGCACTTGCTTATACTCTTTATTTATGGCATCAATCCACTTTTGAGAGTTAGAACCCTGCATGGCCTGATGGAAATTGATTGGACCATCTTCCACCATTCCATTATTTCCTTATGTTCTTGGAAAAATACTATTTAAATTATCCGGAATAGTATTTTTTCCCTTTCTCTCTTGGATCTCCTTAATGGCTTTAGTTATTGAGGTTGTTGAGTTTGTACTTCTGAAATTTACCTTATTTTGGATGGGAGTTCTTTAACATTGTCTAGTTGAGGTTCCGAATATGCTTCTTAATCAATGACGTGTATAGAAACTTGCACATTATCAAAAGCAATAGTAGGAATCGAAACCGATCCTTCATCAACTTCTTCCTTAAAGACAATATCTCTAACCTTATTTCTCCCCCAAACTCAACATCCTCAAAAATTGTTGCATTTCCCATTTCAAAAGTTGACTTAAGTGTGGGATCATAAAATTAATAGCCCCTTAAATGCTCAGAATAACCAATAAAGTAGCTGCTGACTGTTTTGGAGTCCAATTTATTTATGTGGCCTATAAAGCCTAGCCTTAGCTGGACATCCCCTAATGTAGAAATGCTTTAGACTAGGCTTTAAGCCTGTCAAAAGCTCTTAAGGTACTTTAGCAGCAACTTTAGTTAGTAATATGTACGATCTTTTCTTTAAATGTCCAGAT
Source organism: Ligustrum vulgare (assembly GCA_963555705.1). Lineage (NCBI taxonomy): Eukaryota > Viridiplantae > Streptophyta > Magnoliopsida > Lamiales > Oleaceae > Ligustrum > Ligustrum vulgare. The sequence continues at coordinate 13,521,619 of OY743190.1, forward strand.
TTCTAGCAAAAGAAACAACCATCAATGTCTTTATGTGGTTTCTTTTGTTCTGAACCCTTAACAACTTTATTTTCTTTCTTGCCCTTATCTTTAGAGGTGTTTTCCAAGTGAACACTTTCAATTCTGTCATGCTTCAACTTTTCTTCCTCTTGCACACAAAAATAGAATGAGCTCATTTAGAGTTCATTTCTCCCTTTGATAGTTACAACTGACCTTAAATTGACTGAATTGTGCAAGAAGCTTGTACACTATAACTAATCTTAAATTAACTATATTGTGCAGGAAGCGATATCAATACCAAATGTACGAGCAAGTCATTAGACAAGTCGAGTTTTAGTTCCTTAAGTTTTGAAGCAGTGTGAGACATCTACATGATGTACTCCCTTATTTTTCTCATTGCCTTTATATACTTTATTGAAATCAAGCTTTGCATAAGTGTGCTTGTTTCAGTCTTATCGTTTTTCGCAAAACATTTCTTAATTTCTGCAAGGAATTCATTGGCATCATTTACCTCCTCAGATACTATGTCACTAAAAGCTTCCGGAATGCCGCACTTAATGATCATGAGACTCACGTAATTTAAGCAATCACACTTCTCAAAGTTCCTCATTTGATTAGATGAACTTTCATCCGTAAGAGGAGCAGGTTGCTCAATCCTTAGTACACGGTCTAGATCCATGCAGCCAACGAAAAGTTAATGTTCTTGTTTTGATCCTTGAAGTTTGTTCCATAAATACAGGGATTAAATTTGAGCTTGTAGATATACTACTAGCAGAATTTGAAACTGATAGAGAACACTTAAACAAAATAACTCACATAAATACCTTATTATGCAAATCATACTTTCAAACAATGGTAGAGCCCATCACAAGATACCTAGCACAACATCAATATTTAGTATTTGGACAGAAATATTAACTTGTAAGTGGTACTCTTGGTGTAGTGATCAAACACTGACAGTAAGACATGTCAACCAATAAACCTTTCTTTGGACCGATTTATTGATCACACGTAAAAACAAATAACCGTCACCTGTTTATCACCACAAGTTCATGTGAAACTCGAGCAAAATATTGACCTTCCTTTGGGCCGATCAATATCCGCATGAAATAACACACAAACACCTAATTTTCCCTTAGTGTAGTGATCAAATACTGGAAATAAGACATGTTAACCAATAAACCTTTCTTTGGACCGATTTATTGATCACACATTAAACCAAATAATTGTCACGTATTCATCACCACAGGTGCATGTGAAATTCGAGCCAAATATTGACCTTCCTTTGGGCCGATCAATATCCGCAATGAATAACACACACAAATACATTCTAATATTCAAAGTTAATTAATATCCACAAGAGAGGTTGCTTTGGCAACATGTTGCTTCAACTAACTTACTTTCGAATATTATTACTCTCAAAAGAGTCCGTAGTACCAAAATCTGAAATTGAAATCCATTGATATTCATCTATATTTGACCTTAGGATTTGAATAATAGAATTCAAAACTTTAGAATAAAGCAATCCTTAAGTTGAGAGAGTCAATTGCAGTATTCATAAACTTTAGGTGGCCAATTATGTGAAATTTTAATCTTAAAGGACTTAAATTACAATTTTTCCAAAACCTTATTGGCCAATTTAGAGAAATTCCAAACTTTAGGTCCCAATTTGAAAGAAAATCAAACTTTAGAGGTCCAAAATAGTGAATTTGGAGACTTTAAGGACTTAATTGAAAATTTTCAAACTTTAGGGACTGAAAATTAAAATTTTCAAACTTTAGGGACTGAATATGAAAATTTTCAAATTTTAAGGGACCAAATTAGAAAATTTTCAAGCTTTAGGGACCAGTTTTAAAAATTCTCAAACATTAGGGGACTGAATTATTAAATTCGAAACTTTAAAAAAGCCAACTTAAAAATTTTATAACCTTAGGGGCTGATTTTATAAAATTTAGAACTATGAAGACCAACTTAAGTTCCTTAGTAACTTTAGGATCAAACATTTAGTCCAAAAAAAAAAGAGAGGACCGAAGGTGCAATAAACATAATTATCCAAAATTGCAAAAGAAGCTCTTGAAGAGTTCTAATTTTCGGCTTAAGTCCCTGAACCCAAAATAGAAATAGCTAGGGTTTGCAACCAAACCCTAGCCGCCGCTGCAACCGGCCCAAGAACGCGGTGCCATCTCCGGCGCCGCACTCCGCCTGCAGCACCATCAACAGCACTGCAACCACAAAAACTGCGTCGCTGTGCGCGACGCAGTATTCCGCCGCGCGCAGCGCTGAATCCACCGAAGAATGTGGCACGCGGCGACACTGCAAGCCGCGCGCATCGCGTGGCTTCTCCTTCCCAACCGGATCGATTCCATCAACAAGAAACACAACCACAATTCATGCTCAATAACCCAATTCGAAATAAACAGGACCACAGGTTGCGAAAATTGAAGTCCAAATTCGAAAAAAAAACTTATATATTATACAAATCAGATTCAAAACCCAATTTAGAAATCAAGATTTCAAAATCAGACTCGAAAAATCAGTTTACAGATCCTTATGTCCAATTTTCGAGATCAAAAATTTCGCATACATGCATACAGAGAGATCGATTGGCTGAAAAAACCCAAAATCACGTTCCAAATTTTCAATAAACTGAATGCATATTTCTCAATTTCGAATCTTGCAGTGTGTATGTATATTTGAAATCAGAGACTTGGTTTCATACGTAAATAAGGTTTCACATATATGAGATCGAAATAGATCTGATAATTCAACACGATGTTGGCTCTGATACCACTTGTTAAAATTAAATTTAACATAGATGAATGTTCATCTAAAATTCACAAACATCATGCTGTAATTATCAAGATCGAAACTGAAGCGAAAGCGTACCTGAATCCATTATTGTGTTTGATTGAACGGGGTTATGGCCTTCCAACTGATTCGTGGTTTTCTCCTTATTTTGTTCTCTGTTGATGGGGATGCAGAGAATTATGAAAAGTCACGCTCAATAGGGGATCATGACCTGTATAAATAGTTGTAGGGCAACTATCGTGTTTCAATGTTAATAAATTGGCCCCTCATCAATTTAAAACATTGAATCTGTCTTTATACTTTAATTTCAAGACACTTAATACCCATTAGTCCTGAATAATCTTTAGTGGATCACTTTATTGACTAAATCCTTAAGATAGCACCACACATTTTATTTTATACATGTTTGGCCCCACATTATTGAATTTTATCCAACAGACATTACCTTTGAAAGTCATCAAGTGCGAGTATTTACGTCAAAAGACAAAAGCTCATGTCCATTGCATGCTTGACCATGTAACCTTATCTTAATGGCTCACTGATGAAGTTCAATTAAATCAATCCTGGGTTGTCATAAGCATGTGAACGTCTTACGTACCAAGCCACCCACCCAGGCCCATGGCTTAAAGTCAATTGAACGAATTTGTTTTAGGTTTGACAAATCTATAAGAAACATGGAGTATCTTCATCGAAGCAAGATCCATGGAGATACTCTCACAAAAGATGTCAATCACCTCGAAAATGGACTACAGCAAGAGGTGACGCCTCGCCTCAAAAGTAATCACTTCCAAGGAAGGTGTTGAACCTTCATGTGCCCCCATTGACTAAGAAGGGCTGGTCCCTTAAAAACCCATTACTTAATAAGGATTTGTTACTCGCAAGTTTCGTCCAATTGCCTTGTGGAGCACATTTGAAAGGGTCCAATTGCCTTGTGGAGCACATGTGAAAGGGTCCAATTGCCTTGTAGAGCACATGTGAAAGGGTGAGGCTGCAAGATCTCTTACTTTGCTTGAAAGACGGTTAGAGCATTTTTAATGAGTGTGTTTAAAGTTGAGGTCCATTGGATGAGAGAGAAAGAGAGTGAGATATTATTTTAAGATTAAATTATGGAGAGGATGTGGATGTTGAAAGCAGCAAAAAAGAGGAAAAATGAAAAAAGAAGAGAGATTGACACAAATTCTAAATTAATAAAGAAAATAGTGAAAGTAGTAAAGTAAAAGGTCCAATTTTGGACTTTTTGAATGACCCAAGTGTGGAAAAATATGGCAGAAAATGGAAGAGAGAAGAAAATAAAGATATTAGAGTGAGATCCATAAATTTTTTGTGTCTATCTCTTTCACGCACTTGACCTCTTCTTAATTCAAAATCTAACATTCCCAAGTCGCAAAATTGAAATACAGAATGTGTCGAATCCAAATTGCAAAATAGAATTGTATCATGGGTGGCAACGTCAGATAGGGATGACTGAACCACTGCATTTTGCAGGACACATCCCACATGCATGCGCGGTGCTATTATTTGCATGGTAACACTACAATTCAGCAGTCAATTATGAGCACATCAAGATTCCTCCTTTTTCTCCAATTCCAATGATAAAGGGATAAAATCCACCAATAATGCTAGTCAGACCGAATTCGGTGGCCAATGGTTGTTTGAACTGCTGGTTGATTTCGAGATTGATGTGATTATTGAAAATTCAGATTGATGATATGTGTAAAGGTGTAAAAAATTCGGTCAAAAATTATGGCTAGCCCGATTGTGAAATCCACAAAGGAAAGTAGAGGTAAATTGAATTACGTCTTACTCAATTCATATATTGGACGATTTGAGTTGGTCAAATTCCAATGAACATTCGAGATAATTCAATATTAAGACCAAAAATCTTCAAAATTATGAGGCTCGAAATTGATCTGGCTAGTTCGAATGGTCACTAGAAGTCTAGAACCCAGCTCAATGAGTACTTTGATCAAATGTTAAAAAATATGAACCATCAATTTTCAATAACACAGGACTTTATCAATAACACAGGAATTTTTTATCAATCAAAAAAAAAAAAAAAAAAAAGATTTTTTCTCTAATGTTCCGAAGTGTTAAATAATAGCGATTTATAATGTTTCTCAAAGGTGTACATGTTTTATTTGCTATATCATATTATAATTACACTCTAAATAAAATATGATTTTTATAAATATGCCACAATAATTTTACGATTTAGTCCTAGCAAATAACAATTAATTTTACCAACGAAAAGTGGATATTCGTGGGAAATTTCTATTTCTTTAATTTCATTTTTATGATTTTTGTTTAACACAATTCTAATCAAAATCAACCTCAATTTTTTGTATTCTCTTGTTTGCCAATCAACTTGAGGGTCAACATAAAAGATGATTTTTTTACTGTTAGTAATAACGTTTGTGTTTTCCCATTCAATTCTTAATAATAAATATAGTTGTGTGTGTATATATATAAAAGAATTAATAAGTAATCATTGTTATATTTTTTTATATAATGATTAGTTGTTTGGATTTTATAAATTAAATAATAAATGATCTGAAACTGTTGGGATTTTTTGGTCCCAATCAAACCTCGGGGGTAATGATAATACACAGTGTCGGATTAATTATGCTTCGTAGGCCCTCGGCCCATGATCGAAGATTATAGTATTGTCCAATCTCCACAATTAGGCAGCCCATGTGCTAAGAGATTAACTGTCCACTTCGAGGTTTTAATTGAGTCTCGACCCTGTTGCTCGATGAGTAGGCTTCGGAGACGACCCATTTAATTAGGGCTTCCCTAATTAAGCCCTAAACCTATATCTACCCACATCCCACCCTTTGGCTCGATAGAACATTTCACGACACTCCCTCTCCACTCTCTTCTCTCTGCGCAGCGGCGCTCTCCCTCTCTCTTTGTGAGACCGATCTTCTCTCTGTGAAACTACCTTACCTTACCTCTTGGCCTCTTGCTTGCACACTGCCCTCTCCTTCGTGGGTGTTGGCTCGTGCTCCTGTGCTCTAGTGCGGTGTAAACCGCGACCCTCGTGGCTTCTACGTTGTGCAGTCACTTGTTCGGCCCTCGCTGGTTTCGGTCCTTGTTGTGGCCGAGAGTTGTGTGTTCGGTTCTTCCTTGGCTTTGTGCTTTCGGCCTCTACTGTGGTTCACTTGTTGTGGCCGTGTCTGTTGGGTCTACTTTGTGCAGCCATGTTCGTTGTTGTGGGAAGGTGTGCTTGGGGAGTTGTCTTAGAGTGTTCTCTAGCCGTGTATAGTGGTGTTACCATTGTGGGGATTTGGCTGAATTTGAGCCCTCTTTCTCATCCTTTCAATAGGCTAATTTGGTGCAAAAAAGGGAGTTTTTTTTTTTACTTGCATTTGCTTTTATTGCTTATGTATTGATTCAATTACGTTGCTAATCATATTGTTTTTCTTCCGTTGTATTGTGATTAATCTCGATTACTTTGTGTTTTGCGAGGTTGAATTTATCAACAGAAACTTAAAAACAAACTTTTGGAGTTAAAATTGTAGTCGAAATTATAATTTCGTGCAAAATTATTTATTTATTTCTTTTTTGAAAAAAAAAACATATAAGAAAATTCAACGAGCTTTCAAAATTAGAGAAAGTAGTTGTCAATGTTGCAATCGCAAACAAGTTCTTCACCATAATCCAAAACACTATCATCTTCGTCTCAACATTTGTTGAGATAAAATGTAAAATGGATAGAGAGATAGGAAGTTCTTATTAGAAGCCATTCAACGTAGGCAAAAAAATATTAGCATTTATTTATACATTTAAAAAGTAAATATACGAGTCCAATATTTGACTTGGTATTTGAAATTAACATACAGTCAAAGAATCTAATTGACCATTTATAAGTGCATCTACAACGCTTATTTGAAAGATAAATACTAATAATAATAAAATTAATAATCTCTGTACCATAAGACAAATTTGCAAAATAGCTTTAATAATCACATTTTCTTTTTGTTTTAATTTTGTAATTATATAATTATTGAAATTTTATTTTAGTTGCATTTAGTTAAAAAAAAAAAAAAAAAAAAAACAAAGAAAAAAATATTGTTACTTGAACTAATCTATACATTATGAATGCAATTAAGGGACAAAGATTTCAATTAGCTCAAATGGTTGGGGTTGACTTACACTCAATTAAAGGGCAAAGGTTCAAATCTAGGTGGTACTATTCAAGATCATGGTGGGCTGGCAGTGGAGATGAATTAGGCTGCGAACTTTTGAGTCGGGTTGGTCCAAATTATTATTTTTAAAAAATAAACGAATTTTTTTTAAAAACTCTGATGGACTCTACAATCCATCGAAGATTTTCAACGACACAAAATTTCGTCGTAAACTTATTAGTGAAGCGACCTTCTCCAACGATCTTTTCGATTGACATTGTCCGTTGATATTGATCATTGATTCATTTCCAACAAATATTAGAACTTTAGTGAAGGAAAATTCCGTTGGTAAAAGCCGCATTTCTATTATATGTTTATTATTTTATACGTGAAGTCGTTAGAGAAAATATAATAAGTTTGCTTCAAGTTTGTAATAATGTAGTAAAACTAGTTTTCCTTCAGTAAATTATATATCAAGCACGTTGTCTAAAATATGTATGTATGTGGAGTCAAAGACAATATTGTTGAGAAAATTTTTTTCTCAAGTGAAATATCCGCTTGAAATGAAGTTGACACAAACTTGAAAAAAAAAAATCAAGAAGAAAGCAAAAATTACAAAATGACTTGAATCGCAAAGAATGCTATCCTAAAAGCGAAATTTGTGCCCTCTCGTAATGAGAATGCTAAAGGGCTTCCAAGCAAATTGCTTTAGCTAATTTCAAGTCTCAAACCAAGTATCAAATAGCACAATTGATAAACTTGAAGAATAGGAACAAGAAGAGTAAAATTGGAAGATTCTAAGTATAAAAGATCAAAGTTTTGGGATGATAATCGCAAGTGAGGTATATTGAAAAAGATGATCAAAACCATGAATTCTATACCTATTTATAGAATTCCATCACCCCAATTCGTGATCTACACAACTCTTCATGAAAGAGTGCCAAAAGTTGTTGAAAAGGTGCATGAGAAAATCTGAAAATTATCTCCAACTGTCAAATATTATGACCACGCGATCGTGCGGTACGAGACACACGCGATCGCGTGATGCCCTTTATTTTAAACAATTTCCAAACCGTGTAACCAAGTGATCGCGTGTTTTTCGTTTTTGGCCGGACCAATTGGTCCATCCAGTTGTATTTGGTCCGATTTTCACACTTCTTGAACCGGTTATCTATATTTTAGACCGGTTCTTGCACCTTTTCAACTTTATACATATATTTGAACAACATTTCATAACAATCCCCCACTTGTTCATATATATAAACTAAACTTAGAATCATAAACGATGCCACGCATAAAATAAGGTATCTTTCGATTTTAACCTTAAATTAGTGCTAATATTGCAAAGTAATATCGAGATCCCAGGTAGCCTTGGCTTTGAACCAGTTGTCCCTTATGGTATTACCAGCGATATCGCACACGTGAACATTCTTGCTCGATGTGTTCCACACAATTTACTTTTGCGCGTTAATGGCCTTGCGCTCATCCGAGTTCATGAACTTTTCAGAAAGTAACTCCAAAACTTTCCTTGAAGCTGCACTACTTCTAAGTTCATATAGGAGAAATTCTTAAAGTGTCTTGGTAACTTTTAAAGAAATTTGTACTAAGTACTGAATTTCTTTAAGATTTATTCAACCCTCTAAACAGTTACCCTAGCACTTACATCCTTAGGATATGGTCTTTAAATTATTTTCTAAGTGCTGCAACAATTCACTTATCGAATGACTTGTTGTTACCCTTTAAACCCGTGAATTACTCATTTCTTAATGACAGGTAGGGTTGCCGTCATTGGTGAATTTATATTAGGAGTTTTTGCCCCATCCTACTCAATGTTTGTCTTACCAACTCTTGGGTAAGTGATTTTGTGAATGGATCGGCCAAATTTTCACTAGACCTCACATAGGTAAGTGATATTATTCCATCCTTTATTAATTTTCTTATGTAATATGTCTAGGACTCATATGTCTAGACTTTCCATTGTAGAATTCGTTATAAGCCCTTGCTAGAGTAGCTTGACTATCGCATAATATAGATATTGAAGACTCATTCTTCGTATCTAGTGGAACTTCATAAAGATGATCCTTAAGCCACTCTGCTTCCTTTACAGTTTCGGCTAGTGCAACAAACTCGGATTCCATGGTGGAATGTGTAATCATTGTTTGTTTCTTTGATCTCCAAGAAACAGCACCACCTCCAAGTGTAAACAACCATCCCGAGGTTGATTTATTTTCTCCAGCATTTGATATCCAACTCGCATCGGTATATCCTTCTAGTATAGCTGGAAACTTGGAATATTGAAGTCCAAGGTTTTTAGTTCTCTTTAAATAACCAAGAACTCTTCCAATTGCTTTCCAATGCTCAACACTTTGATTGCTAGTAAACCTACTAAGTTTACTCACGACAAATGCAATATCCGGTCTTGTGCATTGAACTGCATACATTAGACTCCCAATTGCACTTGCATATTCGAGTTGTCCAATAGCCCTTTCAACATTCTTTACAAGTTTAATACTTGAATCAAATGGAGTATTTGCCTCTTTAATGTTCAAATGTTTGAACTTTTCAATCACATTCTAAATATAATATGATTGGGTTAATGCATACCCCAACTCATTCTTGATCACTTTTATATCCAAAATGGTATCCACTTGACCAAGATCTTTTATTTTGAATGTTGATGATAGAAACCTCTTCGTTTCTTTTATTCCATCCATGTGATTACTTATAATCAACATGTCATCCACATATAAGCACACAAATATTACATGTTTATCACAACTTTTGATATATAAACATTTATCTACCACATTGTGCGAAAAATCAAAAGACATAATTGCATTATCAAATTTCTCATGCCATTTTTTAGAAGCTTGTTTTAAATCATATAGTGATTTAATAAGTTTACAAACTTTATTTTCATTACCCGGAAGAATAAAACCTTCCAGTTGTTCCATGTAAACTTCTTCATCTAATTCTCCATTTAAAAATGCAGTCTTCACATCCATTTGATGCACATGTAAGTCATATATAGAAGATAATTCAAATAGAATTCTAATAGTAGTGATCCTAGCCACGGATGCATAAGTGTCAAAATAATCAATTCCTTCCTTTTGTTGAAAACCTTTAGCAACTAATATTGCTTTATAGGTTTCGATCGAACCATCGGTATTATATTTCCTTCGAAATACCCACTTTCAACCAATGACTTTTGATCCAGCCGGTAAATCAACAATCTTCCAAGTATTGTTGAACATTATAGAATCAATTTCATCATTGATAGCATCCTTCCAAAATGTGCTATCTCCAGAAGTCATTGCTTCTTTATAGGTTTTAGGATCACTGTCAATTTGAAGAACATATGGAATTGTTCTTACTATATCTTCTTTACTTGCTTCAACCAAGTATAGATAAAATCTTTGAGAATCAATCTCATAGTGTCTCAATACCTTCTCTTTATGAGATCTTTTGCTTCTTCGAGGTTCACTAGTCTCAATTACATCTTGGGAAAATGTTTCTAGTGATTTAGAAGCTGGAAATTTATTTTGAATTTCTATTGAATTTTGAGGAATATCATCAACGCTTAATGAATTCTCAAAAATCTCACATCTCGTGATTCTATAATCACATTGGATATTAGATCAAGTAGCCTGTATGCTTTACTATTTATAGCATATCCAACAAAGGCACTTATGATCCCTCTTGGTCCTAGTTTTGTCCTATTAGGATTGGTGTTTTTATAATAAGCCAAACACCCCCACACTTTAAAGTATCCTATGTTAGGCTTCCGACCTTTCCACAATTCATAAGGTGAAACTTTAAGTTTTTTAGAAGGAATTCTATTATGTATATGACATGCGGTAAGTAATGCCTCTCCCCATAAGTTATTAGGCAATTTAGACCTTGTTAGCATAGCATTTATCATCTCAACTAAGGTTCTATTTTTCCTTTCCGCCAAGCCATTTTGTTCCGGTGTTCTAGGTGCACTACATTAGTGTAAAATACCATGTTCTTCACAAAAGATATCAAAATCTTTAGAAAAATACTCACCACCTCTATCACTTCTAAGAATTTTAATCATTTTATCCTTTTGATTTTCTACTTCACTTTTATATGCTTTAAACATATGAAAAGTCTCACTTTTATGTTTCATTAGATAAACATAACAAAATCTAAAATAATCATCAATGAAAGTGATAAAGTATTTATTACCACCCCTAGTTAACACGCCATTAAGTTCACAAATGTCAGTATGAACTAAGTCAAGAATATTGGATAATCTTTCTACACTTTGAAAATGTTTTTTTAATCATTTTTGACTTATTATAAATTTTACACTTTTCATTCTTTGTAAAATCACAAGATAGCATGCAATTTCTAATAATTCTATGCAAAATAGAATATCCAACATGTCCTAATCTATCATGCCATAAATTTAAAGAAAACACAAAGTAAGAAGAATTTATTTTATTGATTGCACTGTCAATAGTACACAATTTGACCATTCCATTAGTGGAATAGCCTTTACCAACAAAGAAACCATTTCGGGACAATACAAGTTTTCCCGACTCAAAAATACATTTCACGCCCGATTTTCCCAACAAATCACCATTTACAAGGTTTCTATTCATATTTGGCACATGTAAGACATTTGTAAGAGTTACAACTTTTTCGGATGTGAATTGAAAATCAACATTCCCTTTGCCTATGACTTTTGAATAGTGTTCATTTCCCATTTGAATTTGTTGACCATCATCAATTTCTTGATAGGTCTTGTATAGGGATTTCTTCATAACAAACATGAACAGTGACACAAGTATCATACCACCATCCCGGAATTTTTCCTTTGACAAAATTTACTTTGCTTATAGTAGCAATAATTTCATTCTTGTCAATGGAATTAGCCTTACCTCCAAAATTGCTTTATTTTTTATGTCGGAAATCTTTCGCATAGTGGCCGAATTTTTCACATACAAATCATTCTCTCTTGGGCTTCTTTTTGAATTTTTTGTTGTTGTTGCTAGTAAATTTTCTCTTGTTTACTTTGGTCACTTTGTTGCTCTCCACGGCATTGGCTTTAGAAGTGCCAACATGGGAATTCTCTATCCCATCTCTTGCCCTCGACTTTTCCTCAATTTGGAGATGTTTTTGAATTTGCTCCATTGAAAAGTTTTCGGAGTTGTGAAGAATTTTCTTCCTATATCCTCTCCAAGTAGAAGGCAATTTTGAAATAATTGCTCCTACTTGAAATGATTCCGGAAGTTCTATCTTCACTGTTTTTAGTTTATTGACAATCACTTGCAATTCATGTATTTGGGGGTAATAGGGGAACATTTTCCAAAAATTTAAAATCAAAGTACCTTGTTATAAGGAATTTTGTAGTTCCTTCCTCTTCGGCCTTGTACTTATTTTCAAGTGCATTCCAAATCTCTTTTGCAAATTTAGTGTTGGTGTACAAGTCGTAGAGACGATCCGAAAGTGCATTCAATATATGACCACGGCAAATGAGTTCATCTTCTTCTCGCTTCTTTCAATTGATCCTTTCTTGTTCGGTATCTTTATCGGAAGGTTCGGGAAAGTCCTCCAAATTAGGATCAAGAATGTAGAAGATTTTCAGCGCCTTTAGTAGAAACTTGATTTTGTCTTGCCACCTTGTGAAGTTGGTACCATCAAAGCGATCCAAGCGAACCAAATCTTGATTCATCAACTTGATTGTAGCCATGGTTGTGTCTCCTTCGGTTGCCATTCAAAAGTTCACTTTTAGATTGTTGAGAAAATTTCTTTCTCAAGTGAAATATTCGGTTGAAATGAAGTTGACACAAACTTGAAAAAAAAATCAAGAAGAAAGCAAAAATTACAAAATGACTTGAATCGCAAAGAATGCTATCCTAAAAGCGAAACTTGCGCCCTCTCGTAATGAGAATGCTAAAAGATCTCCAAGCAAATTGCTTTAGTGTATTTCAAGTCTCAAACCAAGTATCAAATAGTACAATTGATAAACTTGGAGAATAGGAACAAGAAGAGCAAATTTGGAAGATTCTAAGTATAAAAGATCAAAGTTTTGGGATGATAATCGCAAGTGGGGTATATTGAAAAAGATGATCAAAATCATGAATTCTATACCTATTTATAGAATTTCATCATCCCAATTCGTGATCTACACATGAAAGAGTGTCAAAAGTTGTTGAAAATGTGCATGAGAAAATCTGAAAATTTTCTCCAACGGTCAAATTTTATGACCACGTGATCGCGCGGTACGAGGCACATGCGATCGCGTGATGTCCTTTATTTTAAACAGTTTCCAAACCGTGTAACCACGCCATTACGGGACCACCAACCACACTATCTCGTGGTTTTCGTTTTTGGCCGGACCCAGACCAATTGGTCCGTCCAGTTGTATTTGGTCAGATTTTGGCACTTCTTGGACCGGTTCTCTATATTTTAGACCGGTTCTTGCACCTTTTCCACTTTATAAATATATTTGAACAACATTTCTTAACAAATATGTATGTATGTGGAGTCGTTTGAGGAAAATATAATAAGTTCGCTTCAAGTTTGTAATGTAGTAAGACTAGTTTTCCTTTTGTAAATTTTGTATAAAGTACATGTTGGGAATTATACACAAATTTCCTCTCTAATTAACCTTACAGGATTTTTTTATGTTCAAGAAATAATTGAGCCAACAAGAAAATTAAAAACAACGTAAAATTTACGGACCGCCAATACATTTCACTATATAATAAATTGTTGCAAATATATAGAATTTGCACTCGCCTAACCCCCCAAGTATTGTAAAAAAAAAAATAACCAAGCTTTACCATATCTACCAATTTCTACTTCTTTGTACATCCTACAAAGAACCCAAGAAAAACCAAGTTGTTAGACTATATTTTTCTCACAATACTCTCTAGTCAATGTGTTCTACAACAAAAGAGATCACATATTTATAGAGAATATATGCAGCGCACTTCTCCTAAAATTCACGTCACTGACATCTTCAATTCGGACTGGGAGATTTCTTTCCTTGATTAACTGCTCTACTTGCAATAGTAGTTGTCTCTAATTGTTCCACTAGAAAACGTAAACCACTAGGAAACAAAATCTAACAATTTGTAGAGGAAAGCACTACTAGGAATTAATTACCTCAATTCAATTAAGATACGTCAATCATAATTTACTTCCATTAGGATTTCAATCCTATTTCAGTCGAATTACAAAATTTATTCTCCAATTACAATTAAAGTCCTTCAACTTTTGGCAATTTGAGGCAACAACCCAACAATCTCCACCTTATCGAAAATGAACCAAAATTCAATCATCTCTTTTGTTCACAATACTTGGAAACAGGTAAACTTTGACACACTTTGACGGTCCCAATTCTCAAATCAGAGAATTAACATACTCCACCATATGAGTATAACCACTCAGAATTATCAACAAATTCTGAGCTTTTCATCGGCTCATGTCGAAATAAACCTTGCTGAAAAATTATGGTGCAACCCCGATGTTTGGCTTTCCTTGGGAGCTCATCAGTCATCGACATCAATTTCACAACACACCTTGCATTAACGCCAAACCAATGCTCATGTGCAAACACATGTACCCGCCAGCAAGAAAACATCCTCTATCATGGCAACTGGTTTCATGCCATAAGGAAGTCTCATCTTAGTAAAGTACATCATCACCACCCTCCACTAAGAGAGTTGCATTGTCCACTTTCGAGTAGTTAGCCCACTATGCTCCACCTTTTGGATAATTTCTTCTCACATGACTAGATTTACCACAGTTTAAACACATTTACCCAAGTGTAAACACTCATGAGACGGAAATCTCAGTATATGTAGTGTCGAGATCGGATAGATCATGTGTCAACACTAGTAGAACTTAAAAGTAATATACTTAAATGTAAAACACTATACATCGACAATCAAGGGATTGATGTCGATACTCGATTCTTTGTATCAATACCTAAACAAATATACTCATTAAGTTGTCATTTTAATGAAAATATTGGTTTTGACCCTAGATTTCAATACCAAAATTATTTTACCTCGAAAATAGTGCTGGTGTCGACACCTCTCTATATTGGTGTCGACACCAAACCAATAGTGTAGCTTCAGTTTGTTTGGTGTAGACACCAGTGTCAACACCTAGGGTTCTGCGGGCCAAAATTTTTAAATTTTATCCAAATTTCTCGTAAATACTATCTTTTAAGTGGAGGGTTTTGGAGTCATCACAAGTGTGGTATTAAACAGATTTAGACATTTTTGAAAAATTCTTCTTCCTACGAACTCCAATTACATGATTATACTTATAGTATTACGTACTGATAAAAAACTTGCATAACTAGTCTTTCTTGTAAACCTTCTCGAAGAGTTATATTTTCATAAACTTATTTGTAAAATTATGCACATGTAAAATTTCTTGTAAAAGTAATGTTCTCGTAAAGTCATGATCTTCTAAATTGCATAAACTGATTTTCTTACATCTATCATGAATTGCGTTTTTATCACTCTTGCTAATATCATTTACTTCTGTGAGATTTGGAAACCCTATTAGGGAAAAAGTTCCATTTTGGCTTGACGTGGTCCTGTAAGAACTAGGAACCCTAGTTAGGGAAAAAATTTCGTGATTGGAAACCCTAATTCGAGCAAAAGTCTCATACCAGCTTGACGTGGTCTTGTGAGATTTGGAAACCCTATATCGGGCAAAACTTCTATCTCAGCCTGTTACTTGTATTGAACACTTGGGATAGTAATTGTGATCATGGTAAGGGTCCCACGAAAAATGATTTTTCCTGCATGAATATATTATATGTTATGGTTTATTTAAAAGTATTCATCAAGTGCATACTAAACTACGATTTCTCCAAAGTACCCCACTAGTAATTCTGGATATATTGTTATATACCTTGAGCTGCATAATGATAAGGCATGACGGTATATTGATGTGTAAATAACTGAAATCCCCGGTGGGATGTGTATGATGGAAGTTATGGGTTTTGACCCATTATGATATGTTATGGAGCTCTCAGGGTACTAGATGAGAACCGTAAGGGACCCATCATGTCATGCATTGCAGTATGCAATCATCCATATTGGAAACTACCTATGATGTATGGATAGCCAGTGATACGGTACCCACAATATATCTCAATTATATTGGCTATTACGATACGGATATGTTATTTGAGCAGCCGGTGATACGGGCCTGCAACACATCACGATCTTGATTTGTCAATTATTTTGGATATATGGATATTCCGACCATATATCGAGTTTGACTGGCATATTTTAAACAAATACTTTTCAAGAGATTGAAGTTTAATTTGAGAAATTACCACATAGTTGGAACTCTTTTTAGAAAGATATGCATTAATGTGAGTAAATTCTTCATTTTTCCATCAAAATACTTGTTACATTTAATGCATTTACTTTGGACTAGTTTCATACTCTGTTAGAATTATGTTGACCTATGGTTAACTTAACCTTATTGTTTTGATCATAACAAACAAGAATAAATTGTGTTATTAACAAGTGTGCTTCAAGTGTTTCATGTAATGATAAATATTCAAAGCACTCTATGTTCAAATCGTCTCTCAAAGATATAAATCAAAAATATGTGATCAAGCACATGAGACGCAAAGAAGATCATGAAAGAATTGAAGATATTCAAAATCAAAATTGAAGTTGAAAATCATGACATGAAGATCAAGAATTCAAGTATACAAGATTAGAGTTCAAGTTCAAGAGTTGATTTAACCTATGTAAAGGTATAACACTCTCAATCTTTAGCGATGAAATTCAAAGAGCTCGAAAATGATTTTTATGCATTAAGAAACTTACTTGAAAATTCATCACTTGCATAAAATATTTTTATCTAGGTCAATATTGCTTTTCATATGTCATTTGATCTTAAATCATGATTATACTATGTTAAACCACTTTGAAAAACAAGTTAGAAACCTAAAAATCCTAAATTTTCATGTTTTTCAAAAGTCAATTTTCGATCAACCGAAAGTCAACTTTCGGTCAACCGAAATTGGTCAGCCGAAAGTTCAACGATTGAAAATCTGTAACAGCTATATGCATGTTTCGGTCGACCGAAAGTCCAGAATTGGTCAACCGAAAGTTGCTGAACTTGAATATCTTGATTTATAAATAGTCATCTCATTTACATTCATTTTCAACAATATAGAAAAGATTTTATAGAAACTTTCTTGTGAAAATTCATTGTTCTTACTTGGTTTATATTCATCTATTATTATTATAAAACTTTGATTGATTTAAACTTTGTTTTATCAAATTCATCAAAGTTTTTGGAAGAAAGTTTTGTAAAGATTCTTGGTTTTATATTGTTTAAACTTCTTCAACATCTTCACACTATATTGGAATTGAAGTGTAAGTCTCTCTTTGTTCTAAACTTGTTTTAATCTTTTAAAAGAGAGAAATTCCAATTAAGGAACTTTGATTATTTGTGCTACATTTTTCATTATCATTTGATTCATCAAAGTTCCATTGCCTAAACACTTTGAGCTTAAATCATTGTTAATTATTCAAGTGTGGCATCTCTTGGTACTTAATTTGATTCAATATTTTAACAAGAGATTATTTGAAAAACTTTGTTTAATTGCATTGAACTTTTCATTATCATTGCATCAAAGTTTTTCTCTAACACTCGAGCTTAATTCATTGTTATCTATTGAAGTGTTAGCCTAACTCTCTCGGTACTTAATTTGAGTATATCACTTGTCAAGAGAGTTATTTCAATTGTAAATTCAATTCATTATGTCTTGTGGTTTCGAGAGCCTTGTGAAAACTCGATTGTTGGTTAAGGATAGGTGCTCCTTGTTGTAAGTCGCCTAAGGATTTGGTACTCATTATTGTAAGTTACCAATATAGTGGATTTGGCCTTGCTCGTGACGGAGAGCTCGGTAACGGGGGACGTAGATCACGTTGGTTGGTTGAACCTCCATAAATCACGTTTGCATTCTCTTATCTCTTTTACTTACTTACATTGCACTTACTCTATTCTATCAATTTATATTGTGCAACACTATATCTAAGTGTTATACTTGCTTTATCAATTAAGTTTACACATTTATAGCACACTACATTGATAGTTAAGTTACTTACAACACTAAGTGCTCATACTTGTACACATTGATTTTTAAGTTAGAGATTATTTATCGAAAAAGTTTTAAGAACCAATTCACCCTCCTCTTGGTTAGTTTACTCTTGGGCTAACATCTTAGAGGTCTTTAACTAAATATTTGAAGATTGAATATTAATAATAGTATCAAAGTGCATAGCAAAAACGTTAACCTGTTGAAAGTTTTTTTCTGACATACCTAGATAAAGTTAGAACTTATCATTCCTTGCGGAAGACGTGTTCAAGTATTATTTCCAAAAAGTGTGTGTTTGATTATTCTGTGTCGACCGTGTCTTTCTCTTACACAAAAATATTCCATTTTTCAAATATGGTTATTTGAAATTTTAAAGTTATACTTCGTCATTGACCAAGTATACGAGATCTAATTTCTCCTTCATCGAATTTCGAAGACGAAATTCTTTTAAGAGGGGTAGATTGTAATGACCCGAAAAATTATGACGTCCTTAGTTGTCCACTGTGACATAATAAAAGTTTTTTAATATTTATTTAATTATTTTGGAAGTTAAAGAAATAAAAATAGAGTTTTTAATTAAATGAAAAGTTACGAAAAACGTATTTACACCCCTTTCTTTAGAAGATTGTTTTGACTACTTTCGTCCTCCGATAAATGCATAATTCATATGTACTGATAAGTACTCAAAGTGAACTTCAAGAATCTGAAATCCATTCATCATTCTGATTAATGTACAGCTTGTGGCGAATTTCAGAGTTGGCGCTGCAACCATACGACCCGGAAAGACAGTTTCGAAGGGTCAAATTTGAGACATCATAACTCTCACCTCGGTTAACCAAATCTTATGATACAATTTCCATATGAAAGTACTCTGTGATTACTCTGAAATGAGACCAAGAACAACCAATTTGGAATTCACTTGCTACCTCGAATTTAAGCTCAAATACAGAAACCTGGAACTTCCTAAAAATTGGAAAGCTGTGGGAAAATGAAGCATGAGCTGGACATTAAATCTCCATATCCAGTTTTAGCTCACATGAGTCACCTTCTATCTCCTTAGGACACCTCCAGCTGCATGGAAATGGAGTGACACCTCAAGCTTGGCATTAAAATATTGTTTCTTAACCATGAAGGGAAAACTTTAATCCTATACATCCATCTCCTATGCTCCAATCCGTGCATCCATCCTCTTCTATAAATAGGGATGAGTTTGAATGAAGAAACATATCAAAAATTTGATTCAAAATACTGCAAAATCGTTCTACCCTCTTTCAAACCCTAAGTATTGATTGCATGCCAAAATCATGTTTCAATCCGTTATAATCCATCATTTTTATTAGAAAACATGTTTTCTCAAAATTCTTTATAAAAATAATGATTTTAGAGCAAAGAAATCAAGAAAACCGACTTTCAGATTCTGGAAATACGTTTAGTGTCGATATCTACTAGTTTTGAGTCGACACCATGTTCATCTGAGCTTAAAAATGGCATTTTGACACTTAGTATCGACACCAAACTGACTGCCCTGCGACATAACTTTGTTCAGCCATAACTTTTGATCTACAACTCCGATTTGCAATTCGTAAAGTAATTTGAACTCCTGATTCAATTATATTTCCATTGATATATTGTACAACTCAAGGAGATTTATGTACTAGGAGGTATGTAGTTGTTTCTTCACAAAATCTGTTCAAAGCTAGTTAAAGGATCCTCATTCCAAAAGGAGGTCATTCTGGGAGTTGTTCATGGATAGATTCATCCAATAAACTGTGAGTAGAATGTGTTTATTCGATATACCTTATTATGTGGTAATGTGATAACATGATATATTGAAATTACATTCACTCATGTTTTGGAAATGCAATGGCATTGGATTGATGATATTTTGGAAATACAATGGCATTTGATAGATATGAATCATGAAAGAAATTTTATGCATAAAGAAGAGTTTTGTGCATGTGGATTATATATTTGAACTCTAGCCCCCTCAACAATCAATATAAATATCGATGTTGATTATTTTGGGAGCACCTCGCGAATCTGCGAGTTGTGAGGAATGACATGGTGATCTAATATCTCTATTGGAGTCGAATAGGGTGAAAGATGACACGGATGTAGAAGCCCTAAAGGATAAAATATCCCTATGTAATATGACCAATGTTGATGATGTTAGGAGCACCTCGTAACTCCGAAGGTAGTAAGGAACGACATGGTTATCTAATATCTCTGTTGCAGTCGAACAGGGTGAAAGATGACAAGGATGTAGAAGCCGTAGAGGATGAATATAGTCCTATGTAATCTGGTGTGTTATGGTCATGTTATCGATATCCGGGTTATGAAAATGATAAGCGCTTTGGGGTAGAGGAGATAATCTATAATCGGGCCCAGAAATCATATTTTTAAAAAGAACACGCATGTGCATCGATTACTCATTATACATTTGAAGTTATCTTGAACACGCGACGTTGACTTGTATACCCCCAATGTGCAATAACACATGTGCACCATATTCTACTCACTGAGCAAGTGTATACTCATCCCATGTTATCCAACCTTTCAAGTAGCTATTGATATAAGATAGAATAGCGGGGACTTCAGATAGATTGACAGAGAGTGCTGTGCTAGGTGACGACTTGTGAGTTGTGGACTTACCACTGAATAACTTTTATATAAATGAATTTTATTTTAAGTGGAGGGATTTTAAATGAAAAAGTCTTAAGAAATTCAGGCGTGACAAGTGGTATCAAAGCATTATTTTTTTAAATGGTTGAAATTTTTGGGGCGTTACACCGAGAGAGTGTGTTCTTCCATTTTGAGGAAACAATTTTTTTGGTGCGATGATGTATGCTTTTAGTGCAAGGGCTTGATCGTTGTTAGGCGGTAGAAATGGCAGTGGTGGTGGTGCTTATTGGTACAGGCGACAATGATGGTGGCGGGTATGTGTGTATTAGTCTGTGCAGATTTGTGTCTATATATTGTTGTAGTGGTGTCGAAGCAGCTTAAATGATGGTGGTTCTTTGTGGTGCAGTGTGAGTGATAACAGTGGTTGGCGATGCGGGGGTGGCAATGGTTGTGGCTATGGTGGCGGTGGTGGCGATGGTGGTGGTGGTGGTGAGATGACGATTGGTTGGTTGTTCATTGGTGGTCACTAGAGTCACATACAAAAGTCACAAGTTACATGTTCAAGTCACAAGTCACGTGTCACTCTTCATAGATTATATGTCACGTTACATAGGTCACATGTCTCAATTCATCCAATCACAGCACTTCATAGGTAACAATTCATATTTCAAGTCATACATCACACTTCATATATACAATTCATTTATATTCAGGTCACAAGTAACAGTTCACAGGTCACAACTCATATTCCATAGGTCACATATCAATTTCGAAAAGTCACGAATCCAAGAGGACTGCCACATCCAGTCTTAGGTCACATATTTTCTCGGGATTTTTAAAAATTGGATAGTCAAATTTGAAATGGAAAGATAGCATATCAGCATGCTTGATTATAAGCTTATTAATTAAATAAATTTACACACACCCCATACACACACACACCCCATATCTCTATGTGTATATATCTATATATATGTGTGCGATTATGAAGTGACAGTTGTTATTGGTGAGGAGGTGGTGGTGGTGCATCGGAGAAGGTGGTGGTTGTGGTGGCGGTAATAGTGCGCAGTGATGATAATTCATCGGAGATGGTTGTGGTGGTGCACATGAGATGTTGGTGATTGTTGTTGTTGTTGTTGTGTTTGTGGTGGTGGTGGTGGTGGTAGTGGTGAGACGCAGTGTAGTTATGAAAGATATGTTGTGGGTGAGTCTAATTTATATAATATATTATGCCGCTATTTGGATTAGATTAAAATTTCTTTTAGTATATTTTGATAAAAGTTGATGAGGTGTGTGGTTGAAAATGTGTAGGTCCCATAAAATGTGTACTTAAAATTAATTGTTTACTTTGACTTGATATTAAAATCAGATTTTAATCAAAACCAAACACGGACATATTAATTGCCACCACATATTTGCATTTTAAAACTTATTTCTTTAAATTTGAAATAGATTATAATAAACACCTTGTTTATGCATTGCTCTAGTGTAGTTAACACCTTGTGTAATTAGGGTTAATTAGGTCCAATCATATGTTTAGATTTTAAATTTTTAAAATCGGGTAATTAAATACTATTGTATTAAAACAATCGTTTTCATCTTTCGGTGGACCTAAAATCCCATTCACTGTAGCAATCAAAACTCCAACAGCCTCCACTCTGATAGAGGAAGAGCAACTAGTTGTCGATCATGAACTTTATATAGAGGTGTAAAGATTGTGTTTTTACAGTAGCTTCAGTATATTTTAGGCACAACTCTTGTGACTTTATCAATTTTTTATATAAATTTTGAATTTTTTTTGGGGGTTTTATGATTTTTCCACGACTGCTGGTGCAGAAGTGTCTTGTGAGACAGTAGCGGTGGAAATGTTGCCTTCATCTTCATTACCAAAATACATTGATACCGCCATTGAAAATATCAATGAAAATGATGCTATTTTAAGATTAAAGATTTAGGGAAGAAAGATATAGATTATATTGTTAAGGACTCATATTCAATGCAAATGAAGAAAATTCTCAAGCTGAATCCTTCAGCCAAAGAGTTTTTTCCTTCCTCCCATAAAAGCAGCCAAATGGCAAACAACAATTTTGTGTTGCCTATAAGATTTCAGGAATGAAGGTTTTGTAAATAACCGAAGGGTAAATCTAGTTTTCCCTTTGATTAATTTTGCCATGTTCATTGTTAACTTGATTTATAACAGTGTGAGATTGTGTGTTGCTTCATTATTTATTCGCTTTATGAACTATCATTGAGCTATGATGTTAATTATGTGGACAATACCAGGAAAAAAGAAGCAATACGTTGGCCACCATTCTTTGAGCTCTAATGATATTGACGTTTTAAAACATTGCAGCGGCATTAATGAAGAAGAAGATGATGATAATGCATGTAACTCGGAAGATTAGAACAATTCACAGTTGTAACTAATTACAAATTAAATTGAAATATAATGTTATATTTGTAATTAATTGTAAATTGTAATTCGTTACAGAATGTAATTAAATTGTAGTTGCAGTTGTAATTAAGGTAAACGTAACTAATTCAATTAATTTTAGCAACAAAAAAAACTGTCATGTTCTATAAATTCATTAGCTACAATTATAATTAATTGAAAACTATAATTCACTACAAAACGTAATGAAGTTGCAATTGTAGTTTTAATTCAAGTGAACATAACTAATTCAATTAATTTTTAAGAAAAAAAACCTGTTATGTTTTACAAATTATTAGTTACAATTGCAAT
Organism: Ligustrum vulgare; assembly: GCA_963555705.1. Taxonomy (NCBI): domain Eukaryota; kingdom Viridiplantae; phylum Streptophyta; class Magnoliopsida; order Lamiales; family Oleaceae; genus Ligustrum; species Ligustrum vulgare. Next base: position 13,545,041 of record OY743190.1, read on the forward strand.
CAATTACAAAATTGAAATAAAGTTACAATTGTAATTAATTGTAGAACCTAAAATAAATTTACAATTGTAATTAATTATAAAACCCAAATTTAAGTTACAATTATAAATAATTCAATTAATTACAATTTGTAGCTAATTTAATTAATTTTCAAAGAAAAATAAAATTTCGAATGACTTGTAATATACAATTTAGTTACAATAATAATTAGTTAGTTACATTTATAATTGATTACAAAATTGAAATTTAGTTAAATTTAAATTAATTACGAACTGTAATTCATTCCAAATTAATGTAATTAAGTTGACATTGTAATTAAGTCACAATTGTAATTAATTACAATTCATAACTAATTCAATTCATTTTAAAAGAAAAATGAAATTTTGAGTGATTTGTATATACAATTAAGTTATATAGTAATTCATTAATTACAATTGTAACTAATTGCAAAATTAAAATTAAGTTACAATTGTAATTAATTACAAATTGTAATTATTAAAATTTGTAACTAATTCAATTAATTTTAAAAGAAAAATTGAATTTCGAATGACTTGTAATGTACAATTAAGTTACAATAGTAATTAATTAGTTATATTTGTATTTGATTATAAAATTAAAATTAAATTACAATTATAATTAATTACAAATAGTGAATATGATTTTCATAACTTGATTGCATGATTTTGATAATCTATATATATATATATAAACAAAGTCTTTGCAAAAAATAAAACACACACTTTCCCGTCAAAATGTACTTGCTAAATTTGGAAAGATTTTTCCTAAAACACGAAAATCAAAAAATAAATAAATAAATGATTGCATTTTGAAAAGTGTAATGATTGCAAATTTGAATTACACTTTTGAGCACTATATGCATTTGTTCTCAAACAAAAAAATAAAATAAAAATCGTTTTAAGCACTGTTAAATCTATATATATATATATATATATATATATATATATATATATATATATATATATAAATAAGTATTTACCAAAAATAACACACACACATACTTTCCCGTCAAAATGTACTTATTAAATTTAGAAAGGTTTTGCAAAAAATACAAGAATTAAAAAATAAATAAATAATGATTGCATTTTGGAAAGTGTAATGATTGCAAATTTGAATTACATTTTTGAATACTACATACATTTGTTCCTAAAAAAAAAAAAAATCATTTTGAGCATTGTTAAATTATATAAAAAATAATGGTAATTAAAATTTTTTGCTTAAAAACAAAGAATGTGATGTTTTCGAAATAAAAATTAGTGATTGAAAAGTTGATAGAAAAAATATATGTGATTAAAAGTAGTTTAAAAGCATGTTGTTTAAAAATATTTTGTCAAACAGAGAAGCTTCATTCCAATTCAAAAAAAGGACAATTTAATTTTTTTTTAACAAATTTGTTTTTACTTAATAGGATTATTGATTTTAATATAACTATTAATCTTATTATGTATACTAACTTCATTTTTATTTTTATTTTTTTGGTGAAAAATGTGAAAAAATTACTTCAAAAGTATCATAAATCTAATTTAAAAAATAAATAAATAATTCTCTATTATTATAAAAAAGTATTCAAGATCCGTAAATTCGAAATTTTGTTAAATTAATTAAAACAAATTATTCAAAAATATTCTGCTTAATCATAATGTAACTAATTTGGTAAAGTAACATTAAATTATTTATAAAGATATAAAATTATATTATAAAATGATTTGAAAAACATTTAAATAACCCGAAAATGTTTTAGTTTAAAGAACGAAAAATGTTTTAGTTTTAAGAACATTGCTTATATTGTGTATTTTTTTTATAAGTTTTCCAATTAGATTATATAAAAAATAAAAAATTAAATGACTAATCCAGAATTTTTCTTTCAAATCGAATAATTTCATACTTGATTGAATATAATTTCCCTCGTATGTAATGTAATGGCAATTAACAAGAGATAGAAGTAATCACTCTCACATGTACGAATATATTTGAAAAATCATATGGGTAACTATCAGTATTAAAATTATGTTTAAGCATGTGTTCAATAAACTTGTAAAAATGGTTTATAAACCATTTTATAAATTACTCAATTTCTCAAACCACTTTTTTAACCATACATATTATTATATTGTTTTGAAGTCGAAAAATATGTAATATAGACATCAACTCGAAGACATCAACAAGAAATTTAATACAATATAAAAAGTGGGATCAAACTGTAAAAACATTGTCCGTAAAATCGTCCAAAAGATCAAATGTCAAAGTTTTACTTTATATTTTTTACTTCATTTTAAATTATATCATTTAACTCATATAATACTCCGTATTCAGAAAACCTGAAATAGTTCGACCTAAGAGAGGCAATAGGTCAAGGTCAGAAAATTAAATCGGGTTGAATCAGAGTCGAATCGATTTTAACTAAAAAATAAATAATTATTTGAAAGATCAAAAAATTTTCTAAACACAATTATTTTACAAAAAAACAACATTTACTCATTTGGAGTAAAATTAAATAAACAAAAAATATAACAACAATATTCTTTAACAATTCAAAGCAAATATAGATTTATGGTAGTTAATTTGATTTATTAAATTGTATTTCAAAATAATTTAATATATATAAAAAAAAAGATAAAAATGACTTATTTAAAAAATAAAGTTTAACAAACAAATAAATAGTAAATAAAACTATTTTTTTTAAAGAGAAACAATTTTAAAAAGAAAAGAAAAAAAATCTTATAATGATCGTAATTTCTTATTTTTTATTATTTTTGTAAATGTAGCATTTCCTATTTTGATTACTTTTGTTTAAAAATTTTGAATTCGATAATATTTTGTATTAAAATTTTATTGTATTATATTTTTATTTGATATGATTGTATAATTAATATATTTTTATAAATTTTGATCGAAATCACTATCACAACTATATTTTCGTGCATCGCACGGGTGAAAATACTAGTATCTTTTAAAATACTTGATATTTAAAAATAAGTCCCTTAAATTTTTTTATTTCTTGTACTTAACCCTTGCAATTATCCCTTTCATTTTATTGTTGGAGGCCCATAATGTATTGATCCTAGGGCTGAGGCCCAATGGTTGATAATTGTGCCCAATTTCCTACTGATCGAGCCTTACAAAAATTCATTGGAAACTCAAAAATTCTTCTAAAGATGGAAATAGAATCATGGGGCATTTGTACAAATCCACAACTTTTAGTATCATAATTGAAATTTACCTAATTTAAAAGTATCACATATTAATTCTTCAAAAAATTCTTATTATTGAAATTTACGTTATTCAAAACAAGTATCATAATATGATATTTTTAGAGTATGTTTGATTGTCAATAATTTTCCAAGGAAAAAGAAATTTTTTTCCTACTTTTCCATTTTCTAGTGTTTGATGGTAAAAAATATACTTGGGAAATTTTTTTCCAACCATGTACTTCACGCGCCCATTTTCAAGGTATTGGGTGAAAATATTTTTTCGAGAAAAGATTTTCCATGTTGAATGGAAAATTATTTTTGACACGTTTGATCAATTTTGTTGTTGTTAATTGACTTAATTTTTTTTTTTCAAAAAATAACATTACCATTATCAAGTACAAATGTGTTGAAAAAGTTAAAAAAAATGATTAAAATTGCAAAAAATTAACTTTATTTTTCATGAAAAATAATGTCAATCAAACAACGAAATTTGAAAAAAATTTCACTTTTTCACCTAGAAAATTAAATCAATCAAACACTTTCAATTGATTTTCCACAAAAATATTTTCCAAGCAAAATCAATTTCTTATAAAATATTTTCTTTCCACCTATTTTCCACCTTCGCAATCAAACACATCCTTAAAGTATCATAACATAATACTTACGGAATTTTTAAGGTCTTCGTATTATAACTTGATACTTTTCAAATTTTTATGATACTTGGACAAGATTTTAATATCACATATTAACACTTTCAACTTTTTATAATACTTTTCATCATATTCATTCAGACATTTCATCAAATACATTATAACGGTTATACAATTGATGAAAGCTCAATCATGACATTTTTCCAACAACACACCCCGTCCTGAGTATGTCGTTGCTGGAGCCTCGTTGAAAGACAGTGGAGGTAACACGGTGTTAGTGAATATATTGTAGGGTTTGAAACGAAAATAGAAAATGAAGTAAAATCGGTTAAAATATTGATGCAAGTAAAATTCATTAAAGGATATTAAAGTAATATAGAGTGCAATTATCTTCACAATCATTCATTTAAGTTCAATTTTATCTAAAACACTACAATAAGAGTCGGTTTAATAAGATTTTTTTTCCTTTTCTCTCGTAGAGACTAGAGAGTTTGATAAGAAAATTACCTTACTTTAGTCTCTGTTTGATCCCTATTATTTGGAAAATAATGTAATTTTGAATAGTATTTTTGAAAGAATGTGTAGTTAAAAATTGTTTGAAAAGTTAAATATTGTGAACTTAACTAAAATAGATGATTGAGATTTGAGTGTTTTAAAAACTTGATTTTCAAATAACGAGCTCCAACATGAACTTAGTGTTTGATAGTTAATTATAATAGAGTTTCTCTGATAAAAACTAAAAAGAGATTTTAGGAGAAATATTGAATTATTTTCACTTGTCGTCGTTGTCGCACCACATTTATTTCTTTCGAGCATTTTGGATTTTTCTACTTTGCATCCTCGGTTTATTATTTTTCTAAATGCTATACAGAAATCTTCGCGTATTGCGGGGTTTCATGTGCATGGAGCAATGTAAACTATTGTCTTCATCAGCATCAAAAGACAACAATGGAATTTAAAAACATAAAAGAAAAAATAAAATTGCTCAGAACAAGAGAGTGGGGCCACGCTTCACATGCATGACATGCAAAACCACGTGCAATGGAAATGTCAATAATAATAAAACCTTAATATTCATTTGACAACTTAAACTTCGGTCAAGCTTTATTATCACATCAGACTTGGTACGATGTACTCGATTAACGTGATTTGCAAGTTATTGCGTCAGTTCAAGAATTCATCCAGTGCACTCAAAGAGTAACGACTATGGATTCCATCGTAAATTAAAAAAAAAAAGTTATAAACGAATGTTCGTCAAGCATTTTTTAATCACATGCATGTTTTCAAACCATTTTTTATTCACATATTCTACTTGAAAAGGTCACATTAAAATATAAAAAACCACTTTTAGGTGTTTACTTTAAGGCTGCATGCGATGAGGTAATGGTAAGCGTGCATGTAATTCATGGAGATCCGTGAGTGTGAATTGGCCTTTTGTTTTTTGTTTCCACAATTTTTAATTTTAGCCTTAGCCCCATCTTGGTCAACTTATTTATAAATAACATGTTTTCTCAAATTACTTTTTAATTATATTTATTTTTTTAAATCACTTTTCAATTTTATATTTTATCTAAAAAATATTGCATTATTCTTTTATAAACAAGAAACTCTTACGAACTTAGGCTTAGAGTATGTTTGGTAATATGAAAAGTTTTAATTTTTATGATTTTTTCTTTGATTTTTTTATGAATGTATGGTTTAAAAATATTTGAAAAATTAAAAGTTATAGGCTTGACTAATAATGGATGGTTGAAATTGAGTTTGAAAAATTATGATGAAATTTTTTGCTTTACCAAACAACTTCTTAACTTCTATTTGGGAACATTTTTTATTTATAAATTTTATTTATAAAGAATCAAGCATAATATTTCATTGAATTATTTTTTATATATATATAAATCTAACAATTTTGATTAATTAGAAATCTTCCCCCACAATTCTTTACTTTTAAGAAATGGACGAATGAAACTTTTCTACATTGCTATTATTAAACAATCGTTTATTAACATATTAATTATCAAACAAAGGCTAGTTACATGATACCCTCAAAAGTAAAGTTGTAGAAAATAATTCAAATGTGCTTAATTATTTTCATTATTAAATATATGCTAATCTCAATTTCTAATTATTGAGCACAATATAAGATGTTATTTTAGGGTGAACACGATTTGATTTGAGTTATTTGGAACAAAATGTCAAATCAAATTGTATAAAAGGTTTGAAATTTTTTCAATAAAACAACTTCAGTTTCTAAACCAAATCATATATTTATTTATTTTTGCGATTTGGTGCAGTTTGAACCAGCAATTTACCAAGAAATAAATTACTAGAATTTAAACTAGTTCAAAGATACATATTTATCTAATATTTCAAGCTAAATGTGCACTTTATGTTTTGTAATTATTGTGTTTTCATTAAGCGTCTTATATTATTGTAAAATTAAATATGTGAATTGTAATGCAAGAGATTAAATCGGGTATTCACTGCTCAAAAATAGGGTTTGAAATTTAAAGATGATTTTAGATCTTTGGACAATTGAGAATTTGAGTTGGGTAATTTAGCCCCTGTTTGGCAAATTATTTTTGAACATATTTTTAAACAATATATTTTCTCAAAACACTTTTTAACAACATATTTTCTTTTTTTTCATTTTTCAATTACATATTTTATCTCGAAAATATCACATTATTTATTTTTAAATAAAAAACCTTTAACAAACATAATCATTTTATTGGATAATAATATTTAGTGGATTTGGAATTGAAAACCAATGAGAATAAAAATGCTTCATTTTTTTAAATTGGAAGCTTGCCTTTATTTTTATTATTTTTATAATTTTTTAACACTTGACGGATTTACGGTTTGAAACCACGATTTTGAAAATTGACGCCTAAATCAAATCATTTATAGCAGTTTGGAATTTTTTCAAATCGAATCAAATCGAACCAAACCAATTAATTTGTTGCAATTGGTTCGATTTGACGAAACATTGTGTTCGGTAAACCACTTTTTCGGTTTATAAATAAATTCATAATCTACACAATTTCCTCAACAATTTTTTAACTACACACATTTTTTCTCTTCAATTTTCAACCATTATTTTTTACTTCAAAATTATAAATAAACCAATTTGTAATAATCCAAACAGTGTTACCAAGTGGAGGCAAAAGTTATTGTCCGTCTTCCTTTGTCTATTTAATTAATAAGGACAGTTGCCTTTGATTTCTAAGGGTCAATTTGATCGAATTTTTTCTTTTTTATTTCTAATTTTTGTAAAAGAACTTTCTTAAGATTTTATTTTACATTAATTTTCTCTAAAAGCTCTCGTAATTAGAGAAACACTTTTAAAAAAATTATTCAAATAATCAACTCTTGAATTTTCAAAAGTCTTCTCAATTTGAAAATTTTATATTGCAATTATGGAGACATAGTTCTAGTTATTCATTTGATTAAAGAACAAGCATTGTTTGGTTAAAAAAAATTATAAACAAGGAATATGATATTTTCAAGATAAAATACGTAGTTAAAAAATGATTTGCAAAAATGTATTATGATTAAAAGTGATTTGAGAAAGTGTTATTTATAAACTTTTTTAACATGAGTTTGGTAAAAATATATATATAAATATAAATAAAGAATGTAATGTTTTCGACGTAAAATATATTGTGATAAAGTGATTTATGAATATGTATGTAATTAAAAAAATGATTTAAAAAAATACGTTATTTATAAATTTATTACCAAACGGAGGTTTATAAACAAGTTTACCAAACGTGCAAAGTAGTTAATTGAAAATCTAACAAAGGACGTGCCGAGCCTTTTAAGGAATAAAAGTAGGAATATGCTTTGGAGACTTTTCTTTACTACCAATTTTTGTTTGCTTTCTATTGTCGCGTTCCATTGATTTTTCCAAACACGACATAAATTTGGGGTCCATTTTCCTTTTGAGTTCATCTAGTTGATATGGATGGCTGCTTAATCATGGACAAAAGAAAGACTTGGAAGCATGGTTATAAAATTCGATTTCACCAAAAATTCAACAACTCGGGCCCTTGATTGATCGAGTTCTTAGATGATCGGACTGCAATCGGTAACGATTAGACCATATCAAAGCTCGTGTGTGCTATCAATTTTTTTTAACCCTAGCAACCTGATTTGATCGAATCTTAACCAAGCCTCAAAAACTTTCATCTTTTGGCATGAATGTATTGAAAAATGTTAAATGAACTATCAAAATTGAACAATCTGTGGACCCCACCACCCATACGACAGGGAAGATCACTTGATTGTTTAATTTTGATTATTCATATAGCAAAGTCCGAATGTATTTGATACGTGACCTGCAATCACATTTCTCATATTCTATCAGGAAATTGATCGGGTCAAAATAGTGGATCAATTAGTCACTCGTTGAATCATTGCGTCAGTGCTTGAACTGATGCCCGATGGGGCATTTGCTCAAAAAAATATTTAAAGACTTTTCAAAGCATAAATATTTTCTATAAGAAAAAAAAAATTAAAGTTTACGAGTTATTTTTCATTAATCATATTATATCTGTAAACTATTGATATTGTAAAATAATTGTTGTTATAATGTTTACATTTTGATTTTCGAACTTCTTATTTTATAGAATTTAATAGAACTTAGACCGTGTTTAATTGAAAATATGAAAAATAGATGATAATAAAATATTTTCTAAGAATTGATTTGTCTAAAAATTATTTTCGTAAAAAATATCGATTGGAAGTATTTAATTTGTTTAATTTTCTATGTAGAAAAGTGAAGAATTTTTCAAATTTTGTTGTTTGATTTATATTATTTTTCACGGAAAATAAAGTAAATTTTAGCTATTTTAATAAAAAAAAAAATTAACTTTTTAACACATTTATACTTGATAATAAAAATGTTAATTTCTTTAAAAAAAAAAAAGTTAATTAACAACAATAAAAATGACCAAATGAGACGAAAACATTAAAATTCTTGGAAAATGTTTAAATTGGAAAAGGTTGGCAATCAAACGAGCAAACGATGAAAAATTTGTGGAAATTTTGCATTTGCTTTGAAAAATTTGTGCCAATCAAACATAAAATTTCAGTGTATTAAAATATTCGATTCATCCTAACTGAAATACTCTCTCTCAACACAAATAATTCCATAAAATAATCTAGTAAAATGTTGATTTATTTTCAAGAATTTAAGAGATACGATTCCAACACAAGTGATTTATTTTCATAAGATATACGATTCAACTAAACATCGAGTGTTGACGTCTCTTTTTGTCAACAAATAAAAATTGTATAATCTCTTAAATTGGTAGAAGAATTGTATAATTCTTTGGATTAATTTGTCTAAGTATGCAGCTCTCGAATGAAATGATTTACGTTGTGGTAAAAGTCTAATGATTATACGAGACAGGAAAAACAACAGATCGAAAGCGAACTGAGACTAAAGTTGCATGAATTCACGTCCAGTTCGATACCGATCTTAAATCCAGGTCGAATCAACTAAATCAAGTAGCAAGAGTTTGGAGAGGTTTTTTCATATATCATGCCCCTTAATGAGCATTTACTCCTCCTATTTATAGTAGTTGAGGAGTAAAAACATAATCATTACAACACATCACTTCTGCAGGGAGTGATTGAAAATGGTGATTGACCATTCTGACAGACATACATCAAATGATTATCCGACATATTACAAATAATGATGATTACTGACACATAATACGGCTGATTTGACAATACTACCTACTAACACATCGTCTTCTTCGTCCGTAATTGAGGTCGGCTCGCACACTTCACCTCGGTCGAACAAATCACATCGGTCTCACGGATTCACCTCGCTGGCATGAATCACCTCGGTCCAAAAATCACCTCGGAAAACACAGTCACCTCGGTCAAGACATTCCACCTCGTATACAAAAATCACCTCGGAAATGAAACCACCTCGGTCGTGGCGTACCACATCGGTTGTGATAAAGGACATACAGATCGTGATTCAAAACATCATTGACCGTTTTATCAATTTGTGGCAACTGTCTGGACGTTGACTATTTTGACACTTCATTTACTTTCCACCTCATATCGGTATATAACAAATGTCCCCTCTAGATCAGTTCGAAATTATGAGAGCGGATCTAGAAACGCAATCCCTTGTTGAAAATTTTAACATCGGCGTTCGTTCCGCTAATTGTGTAACCCTAGCCACGCGTCATTACCTGATTGGCGTGTCAGGTCTCGGATCACGCGTAGCCACCATCATTATGACAACGCGTCTTGTCATAATTACAGCCGCCCCATTTCTCTCTCTTCTTTTCCTATATAAGGGTTCATTTGCTAGTATTTCCACGATTTTTCTTCGACTCTCTCCCAATTCCTGCGAGATCGTTTTCTGTTCCGTCCTCCGTTTCTGTTCGTTTTTAAATCCGAGGTGAGGATCATTTATTTATCATTTTAACATTTCTTTGCTTTTTATACATACATATATATAAAAAATGAGTGGGGACGTGAGCTCTAGCGAAGGTGGCGTGAGGTCGGCGGGTGTAGGTAGTACTGGGGGACCTACTGTGTCTTGGAATGAAAGCGTGGAAACTCAGTGTTTATTCTGTGATGATGTGGAGGAAGGGGAAACAGCTCAGCCTCTCCCGTTAACGATAGTCCCCGCTTCTCGAACTATTTCACCCAGTTCGTTTCGACACCCTTCTTGCGCCTCCTTCACCCGTCCTGAACCTTGTACCAGCTATAGTTCGGACTTCGCTTGTAAACACTTCCGTTCTAGTGTTACTGAAAACGAACTGGTCATGCGGAAAAACAAATATAGAATCCCGGGCTATGTGCATTTCTTCCTCCCCGAGAGTTTTGAACGAGCCGACCATCCACCTCGCGGCTGCGTGGCAGCAAATTATCAGATCCTGGAGGCCGGTCTACGCTTCCCTCTTCCCTTCATAATTACCGACTTCCTCCGCATTTGGGGGGTCGCGCCAACCCAGATCCATCCCAACGGGTGGAGACATATCTTAGGTTTTATATCCCTTTACAATCAGATGGGATATGGCGACCCTTCCATTGACGAATTCCATTTCGCCTACCAATTCCGGGCTGATGGTAAACGGACGGGGTGGTTCTATGCGATGCAGAGGTCGGTCTTTGAAGGGAGGAAACTTCTAGTAGACCTGCCTGATTCAGTTCGTTGGTGGAAGGAGAAATGGTTCTTCGTTGGAGGGAATTGGATGAGTCCCTACCGAAGCGAGGGGATGAGCCACATCGTACCTGTTCTTTATAGGGAAAAAATCAGTAAGTTATATTTCGCGATACCTTCGAACTAAAAAAGGTCTAATATTAATCACTCCGTCTTTTGCAGAGGTGAAGGAACCGGAGTTGGATGAAGGCACTATCAGAAGGATAGTGAATTTAAAAGACATACCGGAGCCAGACAGGTCGGTTAAAGAGTTATTGACCGAGGAGCATTTGTTTGAAGCAGGTCTGACTCACGTTGATCCGTCAGATTACTATCCTCCGCTTCGGAAATGTAAGCATCCATCACTTCGGTTTTTATATTTCATGCCATTTACGAACTGGATACTTGTAAAAGATTTTTGTGTTTGTTTTTCAGCTCGAAAAAGCAAAAAAGGCATGGAATCCATGAAGGCAAAGAAAGAGGCCCATGCCAAAGCTGAAGCACGTAAACGAATGGCCCAAAAGAGAGCGGCCAAGGGCTCACCGCCTCGTAAAGAGGGTCAGATTCCTCCTCAATCTCCTCAGAAGAAGTCTAAACGGGCCGAAATCTCCAAGGGCAGACCTGACACAGCCATTCCTCCTCCTCCTCCTTCAACTTTTATCGAGGCAGAATCTTCACGAGGTGTTCATGCTGCTGAAGGTTCCTACCTTGGCACCGACAGGGTTCGAGCTGACCTGGTGAACTCGCTGAAGGGGAGTCGTCCAAAGATTTACCGGGACTTCGTTTCTGCTGCCAACTTGACCCCCATTGGGTTGATGAGGCTCCCAGTTCGGACCAAGGTGGCGATGGACATCCCGGCTAAAACTTGGTCACCTCGGCATGAAAAATTTTGCGAGGATATGCCAGTTGACGACCTGGTGGCTACCAGCATGGCGCACCTCGGCCAAGCTATGAACTACCTCACCCGCACTCAATCTAGACTGTCTGAGGTGGCTAGTGACACCAACAGGTTCAAGAAACTAGCGACCGAGGCCAAAGGGATGTTTGAAGATGAGGTGAAAGCCCGGAACGAGGCCGAGGATAAACTGAAGGATGCTTTGGCGGAGGTTGAAAGGTTGAAGGAAGCCAACAAGGAACTTCAACTATTCAAGGAGGAGGTGATCCCGCTTAAGGAGGAATTAAAAGACTTGAAGGATGCGGTGTCCGAACTGGAAAAGTCGAAGGAGGGGCTCCTTAAGGAGTTAGAGGTCGCTAATCGCATCGAGGCTGATCTTAAAAAAGAGAAATCAGAATTGGAGGCAGCAGCTCAGCTCGCGTACAAGGAGGCCGTGAAAAAGTTCAAAGACTCCACCGAGTATGAGCACGATGTTGATGAGACCTACTATCTCACCTTCAAGGAGATAGTGGAAGACCTGGAGAAGAAGCGACCTGAGGTTGACATCACATTCCTCAAGGAAAAGCTCGATCTGGTTTACAAGAAATATCTCGAGCTGATGCCAACCGAGGTTGATGACGAAGAAGTGGATCTTTTTTCTCCGACGCCAGAATTCCAACCTCCGGAAGTTGACGAGGCCATCAATGTGGTGGATTAGAATGAATTCTACGTTGGCGGCTTTTCTCTTTTTCATTTCTTATTTTATTTCGACCTTTGTACTTTCCTGATTTTCAATGAAGAAGATTTTTATTGTGTCTAACATTTATCATATGAACGAGACTCTCTGAACAAGTGCAAACTGTCAGTTCATTCCAAATAAAAATGCATATGTGAATTAAGTGCAGAGGTGAATTGAAAACGAAGTGAACACTTAAGCAATTTTCAAACGTCAATTCACTCCAACTTAAATGCAGAGGTAAATTGAAAACGAAGTAAACACTTGAGCAATTTTCAAACGTCAATTCACTCCAAATTAAATGCAGAGGTGAATTGAAAACGAAGTGAACACTTGAGCAATTTTCAAACGTCAATTCACTCCAAATTAAATGCAGAGGTGAATTGAAAACGAAGTGAACACTTGAGCAATTTTCAAACGCCAATTCACTCCAAATTAAATGCAGAGGTGAATTGAAAACGAAGTGAACACTTGAGCAATTTTCAAACGTCAATTCACTCCAAATTAAATGCAGAGGTGAATTGAAAACGAAGTGAACACTTGAGCAATTTTCAAACGTCAATTCACTCCAAATTAAATGCAGAGGTGAATTGAAAACGAAGTGAACACTTGAGCAATTTTCAAACGCCAATTCACTCCAAATTAAATGCAGAGGTGAATTGAAAACGAAGTGAACACTTGAGCAATTTTCAAACGTCAATTCACTCCAAATTAAATGCAGAGGTGAATTGAAAACGAAGTGAACACTTGAGCAATTTTCAAACGTCAATTCACTCCAAATTAAATGCAGAGGTGAATTGAAAACGAAGTGAACACTTGAGCAATTTTCAAACGCCAATTCACTCCAAATTAAATGCAGAGGTGAATTGAAAACGAAGTGAACACTTGAGCAATTTTCAAACGTCAATTCACTCCAAATTAAATGCAGAGGTGAATTGAAAACGAAGTGAACACTTGAGCAATTTTCAAACGCCAATTCACTCCAAATTAAATGCAGAGGTGAATTGAAAACGAAGTGAACACTTGAGCAATTTTCAAACGCCAATTCACTCCAAATTAAATGCAGAGGTGAATTGAAAACGAAGTGAACACTTGAGCAATTTTCAAACGCCAATTCACTCCAAATTAAATGCAGAGGTGAATTGAAAACGAAGTGAACACTTGAGCAATTTTCAAACGCAAATTCACTCCAAATTAAATGCAGAGGTGAATTGAAAACGAAGTGAACACTTGAGCAATTTTCAAACGCCAATTCACTCCAAATTAAATGCAGAGGTGAATTGAAAACGAAGTGAACACTTGAGCAATTTTCAAACGTCAATTCACTCCAAATTAAATGCAGAGGTGAATTGAAAACGAAGTGAACACTTGAGCAATTTTCAAACGTCAATTCACTCCAAATTAAATGCAGAGGTGAATTGAAAACGAAGTGAACACTTGAGCAATTTTCAAACGTCAATTCACTCCAAATTAAATGCAGAGGTGAATTGAAAACGAAGTGAACACTTGAGCAATTTTCAAACGCCAATTCACTCCAAATTAAATGCAGAGGTGAATTGAAAACGAAGTGAACACTTGAGCAATTTTCAAACGTCAATTCACTCCAAATTAAATGCAGAGGTGAATTGAAAACGAAGTGAACACTTGAGCAATTTTCAAACGCCAATTCACTCCAAATTAAATGCAGAGGTGAATTGAAAACGAAGTGAACACTTGAGCAATTTTCAAACGTCAATTCACTCCAAATTAAATGCAGAGGTGAATTGAAAACGAAGTGAACACTTGAGCAATTTTCAAACGTCAATTCACTCCAAATTAAATGCAGAGGTGAATTGAAAACGAAGTGAACACTTGAGCAATTTTCAAACGCCAATTCACTCCAAATTAAATGCAGAGGTGAATTGAAAACGAAGTGAACACTTGAGCAATTTTCAAACGTCAATTCACTCCAAATTAAATGTAGAGGTGAATTGAAAACGAAGTGAACACTTGAGCAATTTTCAAACGTCAATTCACTCCAAATTAAATGTAGAGGTGAATTGAAAACGAAGTGAACACTTGAGCAATTTTCAAACGTCAATTCACTCCAAATTAAATGCAGAGGTGAATTGAAAACGAAGTGAACACTTGAGCAATTTTCAAACGTCAATTCACTCCAAATTAAATGCAGAGGTGAATTGAAAACGAAGTGAACACTTGAGCAATTTTCAAACGTCAATTCACTCCAAATTAAATGCAGAGGTGAATTGAAAACGAAGTGAACACTTGAGCAATTTTCAAACGCCAATTCACTCCAAATTAAATGCAGAGGTGAATTGAAAACGAAGTGAACACTTGAGCAATTTTCAAACGTCAATTCACTCCAAATTAAATGCAGAGGTGAATTGAAAACGAAGTGAACACTTGAGCAATTTTCAAACGTCAATTCACTCCAAATTAAATGCAGAGGTGAATTGAAAACGAAGTGAACACTTGAGCAATTTTCAAACGCCAATTCACTCCAAATTAAATGCAGAGGTGAATTGAAAACGAAGTGAACACTTGAGCAATTTTCAAACGTCAATTCACTCCAAATTAAATGCAGAGGTGAATTGAAAACGAAGTGAACACTTGAGCAATTTTCAAACGCCAATTCACTCCAAATTAAATGCAGAGGTGAATTGAAAACGAAGTGAACACTTGAGCAATTTTCAAACGCCAATTCACTCCAAATTAAATGCAGAGGTGAATTGAAAACGAAGTGAACACTTGAGCAATTTTCAAACGCCAATTCACTCCAAATTAAATGCAGAGGTGAATTGAAAACGAAGTGAACACTTGAGCAATTTTCAAACGCAAATTCACTCCAAATTAAATGCAGAGGTGAATTGAAAACGAAGTGAACACTTGAGCAATTTTCAAACGCCAATTCACTCCAAATTAAATGCAGAGGTGAATTGAAAACGAAGTGAACACTTGAGCAATTTTCAAACGTCAATTCACTCCAAATTAAATGCAGAGGTGAATTGAAAACGAAGTGAACACTTGAGCAATTTTCAAACGTCAATTCACTCCAAATTAAATGCAGAGGTGAATTGAAAACGAAGTGAACACTTGAGCAATTTTCAAACGTCAATTCACTCCAAATTAAATGCAGAGGTGAATTGAAAACGAAGTGAACACTTGAGCAATTTTCAAACGCCAATTCACTCCAAATTAAATGCAGAGGTGAATTGAAAACGAAGTGAACACTTGAGCAATTTTCAAACGTCAATTCACTCCAAATTAAATGCAGAGGTGAATTGAAAACGAAGTGAACACTTGAGCAATTTTCAAACGCCAATTCACTCCAAATTAAATGCAGAGGTGAATTGAAAACGAAGTGAACACTTGAGCAATTTTCAAACGTCAATTCACTCCAAATTAAATGCAGAGGTGAATTGAAAACGAAGTGAACACTTGAGCAATTTTCAAACGTCAATTCACTCCAAATTAAATGCAGAGGTGAATTGAAAACGAAGTGAACACTTGAGCAATTTTCAAACGCCAATTCACTCCAAATTAAATGCAGAGGTGAATTGAAAACGAAGTGAACACTTGAGCAATTTTCAAACGTCAATTCACTCCAAATTAAATGTAGAGGTGAATTGAAAACGAAGTGAACACTTGAGCAATTTTCAAACGTCAATTCACTCCAAATTAAATGTAGAGGTGAATTGAAAACGAAGTGAACACTTGAGCAATTTTCAAACGTCAATTCACTCCAAATTAAATGCAGAGGTGAATTGAAAACGAAGTGAACACTTGAGCAATTTTCAAACGTCAATTCACTCCAAATTAAATGCAGAGGTGAATTGAAAACGAAGTGAACACTTGAGCAGTTTTCAAACGTCAATTCACTCCAAATTAAATGCAGAGGTGAATTGAAAAGGAAGTGAACACTTAAGCAATTTTCAAACGTCAATTCACTTCAAATTAAATGCAGAGGTGAATTGAAAACGAAGTGAACACTTAAGCAATTTTCAAACGTCAATTCACTCCAAATTAAATGCAGAGGTGAATAAGAAGTTGGTATATATTCAGTTCGGTACATTTTCAGCAAAATGCCTCGTCTGGGGACTGGAGGTCGGTCATCTATCACCTCGGTATTTATTCACCAAAACACCTCTCTTGTGGAATGGAGGTCGGTCATTTATAACCTCGGTATTTATTCACCAAAACACCTCGCTTGTGGAATGGAGGTCGGCCATTTATCACCTCGGTATTTATTCACCAAAACACCTCGCTTGTGGAATGGAGGTCGGCCATTTATCACCTCGGTATTTATTCACCAAAACACCTCGCTTGTGGAATGGAGGTCGGCCATTTATCACCTCGGTCTTTCGTGGGACCTACTTCATCTTTACAGACTGCCTTGTCACGTTGATGATGATGTCCTGCCTTGTAGGCGCTTATAGATCACCGACCAAGGTCTTTGCCCTGCCTTATAGGTACTTACGGATTTCCTTGTGATGTTGATGATATCCTGCCTTACAGGTACTTACGGATCATCAACTAAGGTCTTTGTTTTGCCTCTCAAGGAGGTCTTTCTCGTCTTTGAGACGGATTGCCTTGTGATGTTGATGATATCCTGCCTTACAGGTACTTACGGATCATCAACTAAGGTCTTTGTTTTGCCTCTCAAGGAGGTCTTTCTCGTCTTTGAGACGGATTGCCTTGTGATGTTTATGATATCCTGCCTTACAGGTACTTACGGATCATCAACTAAGGTCTTTGTTTTGTCTCTCAAGGAGGTCTTTCTCGTCTTTGAGACGGATTGCCTTGTGATGTTGATGATATCCTGCCTTACAGGTACTTACGGATCATCAACTAAAGTCTTTGTTTTGCCTCTCAAGGAGGTCTTTCTCGTCTTTGAGACGGATTGCCTTGTGATGTTGATGATATCCTGCCTTACAGGTACTTACGGATCATCAACTAAGGTCTTTGTTTTGGAAACATCCATTCAGATTCGCATACTTTGAAACATTAAACTCTTTATTCATTTGATTACATTTCGGTTGACATCAAAAAATATTCATATTCCATTTCACATCCTGTCCTACTGGAAATATTTCTTCAAGTGCTCTGCGTTCCAGGGGTGTTGAAGCTGAACTCCGTCAAGTGTCTCGAGTTCATAAGATCCGTTGCTCACAGCCTTCTTGATTCGATAGGAACCTCCCCAGTTTGGACCCAGAGGTTCACACGTCGTGGTCGTCTTTCTTAACACCAGATCCCCCGTTTGGAACTTTCTCGGTCTCACCCTGGCATTGTAATACCTCGCACTCCTTTGCTTGTATACTGCATTCCTAACCTGTGCTTGTAATCGTTTCTCCTCCGCAAGGTCCAATTCAGCAGTGAGGGCATCCTGGTTATCTTTCTCATTGAAGTGAGTGACCCGAAATGATGGCATACCCACCTCTATCGGGATTACAGCTTCTGTCCCGAAGGCCAAAGTGAACGGGGTTTCTCTTGTTGATGTCCTGTGGGTTGTCCGGTAGGACCACAATACCCCGGGTAGTTCTTCCGCCCACGTTCCCTTCAGGTTTTCGAGTCTGATTTTCAGATTATGCTTGATAATTTTGTTCACCGCTTCGACTTGCCCGTTGGACTGAGGATGGTTCGGAGTGGAGAAATGCTTCCTGATGCCCAACCCTTCACAAAAAGATTTAAACCTTTCGTTGTCGAACTTTTTACCGTTGTCTGTCACAATGGATTGTGGGATTCCGAACCTACAAATGATTGACTTCCATATAAAGTCTGTAGTTTTCTGCTCCGTAATTTTGACCAGCGGTTCAGCTTCTGCCCATTTTGTAAAATAATCCACTGCCACTATAGCAAACCTGTTTCCCCCTTTTGCCGTTGGTAATGGCCCGATCAGATCTACTCCCCATTTAGCAAACGGCCAGGGGCTCATTACTGAAGTCAGCTCTTCGGGAGGGTTCCTCATGATCGGGACGAACATTTGACATTTGTCGCAGGTCTTTACAAACTCAATCGCGTCCTTCTTCAAGGTAGGACAATAGTACCCCTGTCTAATAATTTTGAACGCCATGGCTTGCCCCCCCGTATGGTTCCCGCAAATGCCCTCATGGATTTCTTTCATCACATATTCAGCCTCTTCATTGTCTAAACATTTCAACAGTGGTAGGGAGAATCCTCGCTTGTACAATTCATCTCCAATTATAGTATACCTCGCAGATCTGATCCTCAAACTCCTGGCTTTCACTTGATCAGGCGGCGTTGTCCCTTCTCGCAAGTATTGGATAATTTCATCCTTCCATGTCCTCTTTAGAGAGGTTTGCAGGACGGTTGAAGGCGGCGGTTTTAAGGCGGATTGCGACAAGGTCCCGATTGATATGCTTTCCAATTCAGACATTCCTTCGCTTGTCGCTAAGCGGGCTAAGGCATCAGCTTGACTATTTTTGGATCGAGGGATCTGGATAAACTCCGCATGCCTGAACTTCCTCAACTCTTCCAAAACCCTTGCTCTGTAGGACTTCATCTTTTCACCCCTGGCTTCATACGTTCCCCGGATTTGGTTGATTATCAGCTGCGAATCGCTGTGCAGGATAAGGCTATCAACACCCATCGCTTGAGCCATGTCCATTCCTACAATCAGGGTCTCATATTCAGCGTCATTGTTGGTCGCCTCGAAATCAAAACGATAGGAGCTGGAGAAGAATTGATTATCAGGGCTGATTAGGACGACCCCAGCCCCTGCCCGATTTTCGGCTGATGATCCATCAACGTATAACCGCCAGGTCGCACCCACCTCTGCACAACAACTTAAGTAAGCCGGTGTGAGCTCCACCATGAAATCAGCTAGGGCTTGCCCTTTGATGGTGGTTCTCGGTTTGTAAACAATGTCGAACTGCCCCAACTCTACAGCCCACTTTAATAACCGCCCAGACATCTCGGGTTTTTGTAAGACCTGCCTCAGGGGGTAATTTGTCAACACTTCAACCTGATGCTCCAAAAAGTAAGGCCTTAATTTTCGAGTCGACATTATCAAAGCGTAGGCTAGTTTTTCCATTTCAGAATATCGGAGTTCGGCGTCGTGCAGGGCCTGGCTGACATAGTAGACTGGTCGTTGAACTCCCTGCTCGGTTCTCACAAGGACTGCACTCATTGCTAATTCTGAAACGGCCAAGTATATAGAGAGCACTTCTCCCGATATTGGTTTGGAAAGGATAGGCGGGGACGCCAATTGCTTCTTCAATTCTTCGAAGGCCGTCTGGCATTCTTTCGTCCACTCAAAATCCTTGTTCTTCCTGATAACATCAAAGAATGGCCGGCATTTATCCGTAGATCTTGACACGAAACGGCTCAAAGCTGCTATCCTTCCCGTCAAACTTTGCACCTCTTTAAGTTTCCTTGGTTCCCTCATCTGCATCAGTGCCTGTATTTTATCAGGGTTAACTTCGATACCCCTTTGGTTTACCAGGTAGCCCAAAAATTTCCCTGATCCTACTCCGAAGGAACATTTCTTGGGATTCAGCTTCATCCTGTAGGTTCGCAGTATTCGGAACATCTCATCAAGGTGCTGAACATGGTCTTCAGCTCGGATACTCTTTACGAGCATGTCATCGACATATACTTCCATTGTCTTCCCGATGAGATCTTTGAACATTTCGTTCACCAAGCGTTGATACGTTGCTCCAGCGTTCTTTAAGCCGAACGGCATCATCTTGTAACAATAGAGTCCTCGATCAGTCATAAACGACGTGTGCTCCTCATCGGCTTCATTCATCGGTATTTGGTTATACCCCGAGTAAGCGTCCATGAAGCTGAGGAGCTGATGTCCGGCCATAGCATCCACCATTTGATCTATTCTGGGGAGGGGGAAACTATCCTTGGGGCATGCTTTGTTTAGGTCAGAGAAATCGATGCACAGCCTCCATGTCCCATTGCTTTTCTTTACCAGCACTGGGTTCGCTACCCACGCAGGATAGAAAGATTCCCTGATAAATCCATTGCTAAGTAATTTCACCACTTCCCTTGCCAACGCTTCATACCGTTCAGGATTAAGTGACCTCCTTTTTTGTACTTTAGGTTTGAAATCAGGATTAACTCGGAGGTGGTGGCATGCATGTTTAGGATCAATCCCTTCCATATCCGAGTGAGTCCACGCAAACACATCCGAATTCTTTTTCAGAAAGTTCATGAGGTCGGTCCTGATGGGCTCCATTAACCTACGTCCCACTCTGAATTCGACATCAGGTTTTGCATCGTCAACTTTAACAGTATCCAACTCTTCCACAGGACCTGACTGACCCCTATCTTGCGCACCTCTTGGATCCAGCATTTGCAGCTCTGTTATCGGCTCGTCTTCTCCACTTGGTTCCACGACGGGACTTTCTTCTTCCTCCATTTGGACATTGTTGGAAGCGAAGCCTAAATTGCACTCCCGCGCAACCCTCTGATCCCCCCTTATGGTAGCCACCCCGTGTGGCGTAGGGAATTTCAGACAATAGTGATAAATTGAAGCTACAGCCTTAAGCTCGTGGAGGATCGGTCTTCCCAATATGGCATTGTAGTTCGTCATGACGTCTACTACCACAAAATCAGCGATCACGCGCCTCTGACAAGATCCTGTCCCCAGTTCCACCAATAAAGATATTTCACCCTTTGGATAGATGTAGTCACCAGTGAAACCCTGAATCCTTGTTCTCCTTGCCCGTAAGCTACGCGGGTCAATTCCCATTTTTTCAAAGGTCTTCCAGTATAACACATTCACAGCACTGCCGTCATCCACCAGATTTCTGTGGATCTTTATACCGCTCACCGGCATCGTGATCATCAAAGCATCTGAATGTGGTTGGAGTACCCCCCTTGCGTCTTCCT
Organism: Ligustrum vulgare; assembly: GCA_963555705.1. Taxonomy (NCBI): domain Eukaryota; kingdom Viridiplantae; phylum Streptophyta; class Magnoliopsida; order Lamiales; family Oleaceae; genus Ligustrum; species Ligustrum vulgare. The sequence continues at coordinate 13,566,547 of OY743190.1, forward strand.
CAGAGAAACTGAAAGACTCTGGATCGACCGGCGTCATTGCATGACTACATCTGATAGCTATTTCGGGCTTCTCGGGTGAACTCTCGTCTTTTCCTCTTTGACCCGACCTGCACTTGATTTCCGCTCACAATTGTGCGGATTTCATCAGGCCGGTCTTTGCCGTGGGGCTCTATCCCCTGATGGACGGCATACTTCTCCTGTTGCTTGAATTTCCTTCCTGAATCCCGTGGTTCAGAAGCGTATTCTTATAAGCTGCCCCTCTTTATTAACCTATCGATTTCGAATCTCAAATTTCGGCATTCGTCCGTGGTGTGTCCCACCGACCTGTGGTATTTGCAATACCGGGAGGAGTCCAAGTTATTCGGGCTTTGCTTTATCGGCCGGGCCGGCGGAATTATCCCCTTATCTTTCTCATTCATGAAAATCACCTCAGTTGATGCATTCAATGGGGTGAGCTCACTTCTTTGTTCAGGATTATATGGACGGAACCTATCCGCTGGTTTGTAGTCTCTCTTTTTGCCAAAAGCATTCCTTTTAAATTCTTTCTTATCATCCTTGCTCTCTTTCTTGTCCGACACCGCAGCTGTACTATGATGACCTTCTTTGGAACCTGAAGCCTCCTCGGCGTTAATAAACTTCTCTGCCCTGTTAAGAAACTCCTGGTACGTGCGAGGTCCATCCTCATGCACTGACCACCAGAAACGAGTCTGCGTTTGTAGGCCCGACAGAACAGCCATGAGAAGCGCGTCGTCTGATATTCTTTCCATTCCCATGATTTGTCTATTAAAACGGCCCAAATAACTCTTCAGTGATTCCTCCTTCTCCTGTCTAATGGTCACCAAGCTCTCCTTCGGGGTGGTCGGAATTTTTGAACCCATGAATTGCTTTAAAAATTGGCTACTTAGTTGAGACCAACTCGATATGGAGTGCTGAGATATATTGCGGAACCACCGTTGAGCCCGGTCCCCTAGAGTTAGAGGAAAAGCCCTGCACATTATTGCGTCGCTTGCTCCTTGAAGCTCCATCCATGACATGTACTGATCCAGATGCGAAACCGGGTCAGTTTCCCCATTGTACCCGGCGAGATGAGGCATCTTCATTTTGCTTGGCAGGGGCTGTGACAATATAATCTTCGTGAAAGGTGATGTCCTCTTGGTAGATGGTTCCGTTGATCCCAAACCTTCTTGTTTTGCCTCCAAGTCAGACAGTCTTTTCTTCAATTGCTCAACTTCGGTTTGATCCGGTTTGCCTAATAGAAAAGTCGGTGGCCGGCCTAAGTGAAAAGTAGAGCTTCCATCAGGCTGGTTTTTCGGATTCACTTTCTTCATCGGAGATCTGTCCCCATGTCCCCTAGTCTGTACAGCCTTACTCTCCTCTCCTTTTTCACCCCTTCTCATTTGACTCGGTTCCATCCGACCCAGCGGCTTTTGACTCCGTTCATAAGGTGTGCTTTCGGCCACCGCACTCCTCGTGTTATCAGAACATCTAACTTGTTGTTCTTCGGAATGTGGGCGTCCACCAGACATTCGTAGTTGTGATTGCACTTCATGTTCCTCTTGGTGACAACCCCGGTCTTGATTTCTCCTCATCTCTTCCATTTCTCTTTGCATCCTATCAAGTCGATCTAAGACCATTCCCATGTTGGCCTCCGCTGGGGGTCGTGAAACGGCGGATCTCCTGGACATATGGGAATTGTCTTGCGAACCCTCATCACGATGTGCCCGGTGACTCCCTGAACTTTGCCTGTCACTCATTATGATGCAAGAGCAAATATGTGATTGCTGAATACAAGGATACGGGCCCTCCTTCTAGCGCCAATTTGTTGACGTCTCTTTTTGTCAACAAATAAAAATTGTATAATCTCTTAAATTGGTAGAAGAATTGTATAATTCTTTGGATTAATTTGTCTAAGTATGCAGCTCTCGAATGAAATGATTTACGTTGTGGTAAAAGTCTAATGATTATACGAGACAGGAAAAACAACAGATCGAAAGCGAACTGAGACTAAAGTTGCATGAATTCACGTCCAGTTCGATACCGATCTTAAATCCAGGTCGAATCAACGAAATCAAGTAGCAAGAGTTTGGAGAGGTTTTTTCATATATCATGCCCCTTAATGAGCATTTACTCCTCCTATTTATAGTAGTTGAGGAGTAAAAACATAATCATTACAACACATCACTTCTGCAGGGAGTGATTGAAAATGGTGATTGACCATTCTGACAGACATACATCAAATGATTATCCTGACATATTACAAATAATGATGATTACTGACACATAATACGGCTGATTTGACAATACTACCTACTAACACATCGTCTTCTTCGTCCGTAATTGAGGTCGGCTCGCACACTTCACCTCGGTCGAACAAATCACATCGGTCTCACGGATTCACCTCGCTGGCATGAATCACCTCGGTCCAAAAATCACCTCGGAAAACACAGTCACCTCGGTCAAGACATTCCACCTCGTATACAAAAATCACCTCGGAAATGAAACCACCTCGGTCGTGGCGTACCACATCGGTTGTGATAAAGGACATACAGATCGTGATTCAAAACACCATTGACCGTTTTATCAATTTGTGGCAATTGTCTGGCCGTTGACTATTTTGACACTTCATTTACTTTCCACCTCATATCGGTATATAACATCGAGAATCGAAATTAAATTGTGATCGAACTTAAAGTTAAAATATGTAATCACAAAAATTAATCATGAATCTATCCTATTTTAAGAATGAACGAGGGGTCTTACTCTCACTAAGATGGGGCTAAGGAAGTGTGGAAGGAAGCGGGTTGGTGGCATGTGATTAAGAGATTGTTGGGACTTTTGGATGGGAAGACTATGCTCTATGAATTTTGCAGAAATTACTAGTCGATTAGGAGGATTGATGTTGGTCATTTGGGGGAACGAAATAGAGCATATCAGGCGGCACTAGGTGCCCCTTCTCGGTGATTGTGGAGGTGTGGCTAGTGGATTGTGGAAGTGGAACTCACGAGGGGTAGGAGATGTATACCTTCCGGTGGGGGAGGTTTTTGGACGTAGTGAGGGCAAGCTGGATTGGAGGTTGTCAAGAACGGGAAGGCTTAAGATTATTACTGATGCCGCAATCCGTGTGGAGCAAGGTCGTTAATTGGTGGGGGATAGTGATAAGGGATGATAACGGGGTGGTCGTGGGGGAGCAAACTAGATGTTTTGAGGGGGTATTGGTCACAATAGATGTTGAGGCCATTTGTGGAGACGAACTCCCTCCTAGTGGTTGATAAGTGTGTTTTATACACTTATTTGTACGTCTAAATTAGAAAAAATTATTATCATTTTAGAATATATGCTATTTAATTTGCATTTATCTGTTTACTTTGCAGAAAATATCCCAAAAGATGAAGAATGAAGTAATTGATGAGAAAAATACATAATTGGATGTTGATTGGAGCTAAAACGAGCAATTGATAAATTTGTGACGTCAACCGGAAAGATGCTGTGACGACCCGAATTCTCTTCCATTCGAGTGCCACTAAAAGTGACTCATATCATATTATCGAGACTTAAATAGTAATGTAAAATTATTCAAAAGAATAATTAGAATCCCATAATTTTATTTGTGAATAAAAATAGAACATAATTTTCTTACATAAAGTTCAACATAATTATCTCATCAATCTTAACCACTTTTGCCACTTCCATGTTGACCGCCTCGAACCTTCAATTATCTGAAAATGGTAAATATCGTGGAGTGAGATTTATAAAATCCCAGTAAGTATACCAAGCATAAATTTTCTTTTGAAAGCATATGGATCATTTTCATCATAACATAGGATAGGATCGAAATACTCATAAACATAGGGAGACACAAGAATTTTACCGAACTTAAATGGCAAGAATTCTTATGTGTAGCGCTACTAAACTCCGGTCCCCTTAGCATAATCATAAACATATCATATGGAACCCATAACAATCTTGTGAGATTGATTTCATAGCAATGATCCAAACATTTTCATAAAAACATAAGATATACTTACTTGTCATAAAAACATACTTACTTTTCATAAAAACATAAGGTGTATTTACCTTTCATAAAAACATACTTACTTTTCATAAAAACATAAGATATACTTACTTGTCATAAAAACATACTTACTTTTCATAAAAACATAAGGTGTATTTACCTTTCATAAAAACATACTTACTTTTCATAAAAACATAAGATATACTTACTTGTCATAAAAACATACTTACTTTTCATAAAAACATAAGGTGTATTTACCTTTCATAAAAACATACTTACTTTTCATAAAAACATAAGATATACTTACTTGTCATAAAAACATACTTACTTTTCATAAAAACATAAGGTGTATTTACCTTTCATAAAAACATACTTACTTTTCATAAAAACATAAGATATACTTACTTGTCATAAAAACATACTTACTTTTCATAAAAACATAAGGTGTATTTACCTTTCATAAAAACATACTTACTTTTCATAAAAACATAAGATATACTAACTTGTCATAAAAACATACTTACTTTTCATAAAAACATAAGGTGTATTTACCTTTCATAAAAACATACTTAATTTTCATAAAAACATAAGATATACTTACTTGTCATAAAAACATACTTACTTTTTAAAAGATTAAAATGAAGTGTAGTAGTAAATGGACCAAAACTTTCTTGACCACCTTGAATTTCTCTTACTTGTGGATTTTGTCAAGAGATTGGAAATAAGTGTATATGTGTAGAGTTGTGTGTAAAAGAGATGGGTTTAAATAGATGTATAAAGTTGGCATATTGTAAACATAATCATTCAATTCTATTAATTTTAACACATCCTTTTCTTAAAGTAAAGCACCATTCATATACTTTTCCATATTTATACAAATAATATGCTCTTCATGATTATATATAATGGAGTCTTATCAATCATTCATATACTTTTCCATATTTATACAAATATTATGCTCTTCATGATTATATATAATGGAGTCTTATCAATCATTCATATACTTTTCCATATTTATACAAATATTATGCTCTTCATGATTATATATAATGGAGTATATAAATCATTCATATACTTTTCCATATTTATACAAATATTATGCTCTTCATGATTATATATAATGGAGTATATAAATCATTCATATACTTTTCCATATTTATACAAATATTATGCTCTTCATGATTACATATAATGGATTCTTATCAATCATTCATATACTTTTCCATATTTATACAAATATTATGCTCTTCATGATTATATATAATGGAGTATATAAATCATTCATATACTTTTCCATATTTATACAAATATTATGCTCTTCATGATTACATATAATGGAACCTCTCATGCTTGCATATATTTTCTTAATTTAAATAATAAAAGTAATTTTTGTACAAATAAATATTGGGATAACATTGAATTAAGTACTTAGACTTAATATACTTTAAATCAAGAGAATGGAGATATTTTTAGAAATTCGGAATTTAATTTAAAATCGAACGATCTCGATTATTTCTTGACTTGGCTATACGAATACGTCGTGGTGTTAACTTAATAAAAATGGGTGAAATAGTAGCGACACGATTTTCTATTAAAATAATTATTAATCGCGTAAAAATTCTTGGTCGCTACAGATGCAATGTGCCAAAATGAACGAATCAGAGGTTGGAGGACCTAATTGAATGAATTAAGAGCTTAAATGGGCAAATCAAGAAGAAGATAAAGTTTGAGGACTAAATTGCAACAATTGAAAGTTGAGGATTGAAGGTGCAATTAAAAGTCAGGGACCAACTTACACAGCCGAAAAAAGATGGAAGTCGCGATCGCTGGATACATACCACGCGATCGCAAGAAGGTGTTAAATTATAACCCGAGAGTTTTGGGGTCTTCCACGCGATCGTCGGCCTTACGCCTGCACGATCGCGTGCTTATCCGACTGGGCCGCAGATCAGATTTTTCTCGCGATTTTTAACAGACTTTGGGCTTTTTGACCTAGGTTTTCTCGAAAACCTATAAATACAACACATGAGGCACGAAAATCAGACCTTTGCCTCTCCATAGAACGAGCCACAACAGATATTTTAATTAAAATTCTTGGAGATTCAAGTATCGTAGAGGGGCGTGAATTGAATATACTTGAAGAATTGATAAGTAGTGCAATCTTTCCATTCTTCTTTGTTATTTTCAATGAACGTTATATTTTATTGTTTTTGTTCTACAATCATGATGTGTAATTAATTTTAAAGTTGGGATGAATGATGTAGCCTAGTCATATTATTTTAATTCCATATTCCTTATTTTAACGCTTTGATGCATGTGTTGATTTATTAGTGCGTTTAATGCATGAATGAACTGGCCACTTATTCATGATTTTATGTGTTATTTCCATAATCCAAGAGGTGAGTTAATAACATAGATTTAGGTAATAAATCCGGTAATTGAACGAGAAATAGAGATATACTCTTGTAATTATTGCGGTCGTGTGTGAATTCTTGTGTGTAATGCATCTAGATAAGGAATATTCGGACCCTCTGTAGAGATACAAGGTTGACTTATTTAGGTATGATTGATTTAAACTCGAGAGAGGAATCTCAATTTAAATTAGTGAATTCGATCGATCACATATTTAGGAAATAAAACTGGAATTGGAGTTAATTTAATTGGTTAGGTGAAATCGTAAATCTCAACTACCTTACAATCGTATTTGAAAACAAAACAATTCTCTAATTTTAAATTCTTTAGTTTAATTCTTTAGTTTTAGTTTAAAACCTCAAGTTCATTTGTTCGTTCAAATAAAGTGTAGAACTAAAATATTTTGGTAATTAATAGCAGTCCTTGTGGGACGATAATCCGGACTCCTAGGTCCACTTTATTACTTCTCACGACCCGTACACTTGCATGGATATCTCGCATCGCAAGATATCAGTGAACAAGTTTTTGGCGCCATTGCCGGGGACTGTTAATTAATATCGATACCCATTAGTTCTTATTTTACTTTGAACTTTATTTTGCTTATTTTTATATTAATTTTCAGTTTTTGTTTTTATTTAATTTTTGTTTTATTTAATTTATGTTAAGAAGGACTAAGTCATTTGATTTGCTTCCTTTTGATACAGAAATTGAACGCACCTTTCGACAGAGGCGTAGACAATAGTTAGAAGCGAATCAACAAACAGACTTAGCCATGGCAGATGACATAATTCAGGATAATCAGGGAAATCAACAAAATCTGCCAGCAGCTGTGAATGGAAAGCAACAAAATCATGGAAGGCGTGTTTTGCGAGACTACATGGTTCCTCCTGTGGGGAACATTGGAACTTGCATTGTACCTCCTGCCATCTAAGCTAATAATTTTGAGATCAAGACTTCCTTGATATCCATGATCCAAAATTCGTGCGTTTTTCATGGATTGCCATCTGCAGATCCTCATGCGCATCTGCGGACATTTTTGGAACTTTGTGATATGCAACGCATGAATGGAGTTTCAGATGACGCCGTGAAATTAAAGCTATTCTCATTCTCTTTGGCGGACAAAGCAAAAGTCCGATTTTCCTCTTTGCCCCTACACACAATCACCACTTTTGAAGTTATGAGCCAGAAATTTGTAGATAAATTTTTTCCATCTGGCCGCATGTCAAAGCTAAGGCGTGAGATTTTATCATTCAGTCAACAGCCTGGGGAATCAATTTTTGAGGCTTGGGAAAGGTTCAACGAGCTCATTAGACAGTGTCCTACCCATGGAATCGCTGATTGGATCTTAGTCCAGACATTCTATAATGGGTTGACAAATGAAAATAAGAAGCACGCAGACTCAGCAGCTGGGGGTTCAGTAATGGATTTGACTTATGAAGAAGCTTCTGAGATTTTCGAGAAGATGGCTTCTGTAACACCCCAAGTTCAAAAATTTTAAAACCTAGGCGTGTTAACTTCCATTCACATTATATGCGGAAATAAATTGTTTAAACATTAAAATGCGGAAACAAATCATATAAAAACTTCAACGTTTTCATTTTCTGTTCTAAAATTTTATAGAAATTTCGGCAGAGTCTCCTTTATAACTTGGACATAACCAACCTGTAGAGGGACATCATACCTACAATACATATGCAAATTCTCAACCCATTCAAATCCAACATTTAACATCCAACCACAATTCAAAAATTCAACTTCAACATCAATTTCCCAAACTCCTCAACAAAATAACTTGAAGTATAAATTTATAAACTCATGAAACATGATAAAAACTAATCACAGGGAAATACCATAACTTATTTTAACTAAAACAGACAAACTAATCAAAAGAATTTATCAATTAAAAGAATAACCAATGAATTAATTTGAGAAAGCCCTTCATTTATTCTTAAAAGAAATAGAATTTATTAGTACTGTCTGAGTCAGCCGCCAAATGCTCTCCTCGGATCACCTGAAATGTTAGGGAGGGATTGGGGTGAGCTAAAGCCCGTAAATAAACCTTATGCATGAATGCATGCTTATGACATGAATGCTTTAAAAATTTCCATATATGTATCCCCTTTTTGCTTTACTTTCCAGAACATTCCAAACATTTCAAACTTTCACTTAACATTTCAAAACTTTCTCTTCATTTCCATCGTGAGCTCACTTGGTGTAACTTCTAGTCAATCAAAATACAGTGGGCAATTACTTATTTGGAACCAGATTAACATTCACATTTTCACCGCAAAGCGGTTTAACATTCACTTTCCCACCGCAAAGCGGTTTAACATTCACTTTCCCACCGCAAAGCGGTTTAACAGTCCACCGTAAACGGTTGAACATTCCGTCGCAAAGCGACTTAATTCGGGTACGCCGGTCCCCCGCGCCCCATTTCCCACTCGCAACTTTCATGAACTAGAAGTACACCCATTCATTCTTAAAAAAAAAACTTGGGATACATAACTTTTGAACAAACTTGCACTTCACACATTTCTTTCATTAAAAAAACATTTGACTTCCCAATTTCGATGCCAATGCATGCTTGATGATGCAATGACATGATAATGTGCATGCTTAACATTCTTCTCAATAACATATGCTTTCACAAAGTAAGGAAATTCATCAAGGAAAGTAAGTTGCACGACAGTCATTTACACATAACTTTCATATTTACATTCAACTTGATGAAAATAGGGGGGAAGTTTACTTACTTGACATCCTTAGTATTTACCGTCATCTGGATTTGCAAGTGGAGGAGCCTCGACTGCCCGTGTCGTCAATGTACCAAAAGTCCTAATTATTCACATTCATCAATAAATATGACTCTCAGTTCACAACCACGTTCGTTATTCATTTTAATACTAATCGAACATTGACCGAGATTAAAATTTCAATTTAAGCCAAACGTGACTTTACATAATAACCAAAACACATAAAACCATAATCGAAAGCAGAAGATTAAACCATTCGACACAACATTATAAGCTTAACTATTAAGGTACTTAAGTCAAAACCAAGTTTGAGAAATGTACACGACTTTACAATTTTCTCAAATCTAGTAATTATACAATTATTACTCACGTTCACACAAAAATCATATTTGAAATAAGGGACTTAATTGCATGCAGCTTACGAATTGTAATAATCCATTTACTCGAATTTCAAACTAAATTATAACTTAGTCAAACTTTACAAAACAACGTTCCATTAAAATTCCAACTTTTAGTTTAAAAATCACAAGTCTCATTCTTCTAATATTAACAGAACTTGCAATCGAGATCAAACCTCAATTTAACCTAATGGTGGTCTTCAACTATGAACAACACATACATTATCACCTTCGAAATACGGATTTAATTACATATACTATAGGAAGTTTTCTGATCCTTTAATTTCAAACTCAGATAACTATATTGACTTAAACCAAAATTTACCAAATTCTTATTAGCAACTTTAACCATTCATGAATTTTTCCAAGGTAGAAAATTACAAATTTCCACTCATAGTTAAACACGAACAAAAACTAACAAGCTTAAATTCATAATTTATCAAAATTTGAAAATTTTAAACAAGGTATTTTTCACAAATTCTAAATCTGAAATTTCTCAATACATACACACGTGCATATAAAAACATACACATATATTCCACTAAATGAATCAAATGTATACATACATATTTATAAACATTACTCAAATCTCAAAATTAACCTTCACAGATTAACAATTAAGTTCAAACAGTAAGCTAACGCAATTAAAATCACAAATTCTTAAAAACTTCAAATATGAAATATATAAATATGTATGTATAACTATATACACACACATATAACTGTATCGTGTGTAAAATCACGAGCTTGTGCACTACTGTGTACGCGGTGACTGTGTGTGCGTGTTGCTGCGGAAAAGGAAGGGCTCACCGAGGCTGGAAAGTGGTGGAGGCCGGGTTGTGGTCGCCGGTGGTGTGGCGGTTGGCGTCGGGGGAGGGGTTGAGGGAGGCGGAACCGAGAGTGCGAGAGAGAGCGAGACGCGGAGAAGTGAGACGAGTTCGAGAGAGTGAGAGAGAGACCGAGTGCGAGGCTTACATTAGGTTAGGTTAGAAATAGAATTTAATGTTTAATCTTTTGAAATTTGCAATTTACTCCCTCATGTCTCCTCCTGTGTTTAATTAAGCCCATAAATTTTATTTACTCTCCAATTGCCACTAAACTTTCCCCAACTTTCCATTTAACACAATAAAATAGAACATAGCATGTTTCGAAAATAAAAACAATTAATCACATAAATTTCACGTAAACTATTAAAATAAACAATTTAGAAACTTTTAATTGGTACATTAATCGAGACGGCATCCAAGTCCTTCCACTGCAAAATAATTCAAATCATAGACATTAAAAATTATCAATTTAAAATTTATAAGAACATTAACATAAATATTACGTACGATTTCAGAATTGCCCATAAAATGAAAAGCGGTTTTACAGCTTCAAACAGTTACCAATGTTATTCAGAGAGGTCTGCACCTAAGTCCAGGGGAGTAATTGTCGTTAATGAGATTACATCATTAAATGCTAAATTGGATGCGTTGACAAAGAAATTTGACAGTATGGGTGTGCAGACAGTCAATTTAGTTCAAACAGCGCTATGTGATTTTTGTTTTGAAAATCACACTGTTAATTTTTGTCCCATGCAATAGAGTCAATCAAATCCAGAACAAGTCAATTTCGTGGGCAACAGGCAACAGGGTGATCCTTATTCACAAACCTACAACCCATAATGGAAGAACCATCCCAACTTCTCCTGGTTTAATAATCAAAATATTCAGCGTCGGCCTGGTTTTCAACAACAACAGCAACAACAATCTCATAAAACCATGGCAGAAAACATGGAGATGTTAATCCATCTGGTCAAGAGTCAGAATTGTGAGATTATGAATCAAGCAGCTGAGATTAAGAATTTGAAGAAACAAGTAGGAGAGCTGGCAGCTAGCAGTTCCACAAGGCAGCCAGGACAGTTACCGAGCAATACTGAAATGAACCCTCGTGATCATGTTAATGCAATAACAACAAGGAGCGGGGTTCAGCTATCTGAAGTGACTGTAGAGGAATATGAGAAGCAGAAGAACCAGAAGAAAGATGTGGTGGAAGAACAGGAAAGTGAGAAAGAACAGAGGTCGACTCCTGAAGTTCAAGAAAAAGCTGAGGAAGAAGTTCGAGTTAGACCGCAAGTCAAAGCTTATGTGCCTCCAATTCCATATCCACAAAGATTTAGAAAGCATCAGTTGGAGCAGCAGTTTGGAAAATTTTTGGAAATCTTCAAGAAACTGCACATAAATATTCCTTTTGCTGAAGCCTTGGCCCAAATGCCCATCTACTTAAAGTCTATAAAGGAGATGCTATCAAACAAAAGAAAGTTGGTTGATTTTGAGACAGTAGAACTGAGTGAGGAGTGCAGCGCCATACTTCAAAAGAAATTACCACAAAAATTGGCCGATCCAGGGAGTTTCTCTATCCCTTGCACTATTGATAATTTTACTTTTGATAATGTATTGTGTGATCTTGGTGCCAGTGTCAATTTAATGCCTTTCGCTGTGTACAGGAAACTTGGTTTGGGGGAGCCTAAACCAACCAATGTCACACTGAAACTGGCCAACAGATCCATTCAGTACCCGTACGGTATTGTTGAGAACGTGATAGTAAAAGTAGACAAATTCTTCTTTCCAGTTGACTTTGTGATCTTAGACATGGAGGAGGACACTCAGATGCCCCTCATTTTTGGAAGACCTTTCCTGACTACTGGAAGAGCCTTAATTGACATTGAAAAGGGAGAAATCATTTTTAGAGTCGAGAAGAAGCAAGTCACTTTCAGCATCAAGCCAAGGGAAGATTTTATAATCTAAAAGAAAGTTGCTTCAAGGTGGAGGGAGTGGTCCAGAAACTAGAAGAGAAGACCAAGCAAGGTAATAATATTGAGGAGGAGCTAATCACAAAACATGAGTTCGTAAAGGCAAAAGATGGATGGAGGGACAAGAAGGAAGAAAAGCCTAACATCCCTCAACAAGTGGCTAAAAACGAGGCTTTGCAACTAAATAAAGTGAGAAAACGGGTGGAGAACTGCAAGGCTCTGAGATCATCTTTCAAGCCTCCATGATATTTATGTGCTAAAGTCGGGCTTAAGACTTAAAACAGAGCGCTTGTTGGGAGGCAACCTAACCTTTCTTCCCTTTTACTTATTACTATTTCATTATTTACTTTATTATTGAAATTTTAGATATATGCATGGTAGGAAATATGTTTGAGTGTTTTGCATGTTTCATGTTAAGAGTACTTGTGCATAATAGTCTATTATTGCATATTTAAGTATGTTTTTTTATTTTACATGTTTACATTAGGCTAGGTTTTTATCGTCATTCCAAACTCACACACACACTAGTTTGAATCATGAAGTTAATGTTTGAAAAATCATTGCATCGATCATGAAGTGATTAGGGGGATAAAAATGATTTTGAAAATCAAAAATAGGAAAAATTTTCATCACTGCCGGGAACTACGCGATCGCGTGCCAAGAGGATCTAGCGATCGCGAATTTGCATTAAAAAATCAACATATTTTTAAACCTTGAACCACGCGATAGCTGGCAATCCAACCAGGCGATCGCGTGGCTATAATGGGACCAAATTCGGCAGTTTAAGTGTTGTTCCTCATGTTTTCAATTTCAAACATTATAAACTCGTGTTTTCTCCCCTAATCACCTCATATTTGATCTTACATCTTGTGTGCATGTCATCAACACTTTGTTGCACCAATATCATTGCTTACATGACTTAAAAATCCAATTGAAGGTATGATCTCTTCACTTCAATCAATTTTTAGTCAAAATTGTGAAATTCTCTTTAAGTTTTTCTACCTAGAAAATGTGAATTGTGAAGAATGGGCTTAGGGTGGGGGTTGGAGTTTGTGATTTGTGGTTTAGTAGACAAAAAATTTTGGGTTCATTCATGCCTCCAACCCTATGCATATCCATTGATTTTTGCAATGCCCATTAAGTGTTTGATGAAATGCTACAAAGATATTCTTGTGCTAATTTTAGATATTCATTTGAGCATTTATCTTCATGACATGTTCATCATTGATTGTGTGTAGTTAGTTCATAATTTAATTCACTACATGGTATTAAAACCATGTTTGCATCAAGGCAGCCCCATTGCAAGACCATTGCACCTGAAAATCCACTCACGTCACCGACTTCTCCATAGCTTTACATGACCCTATTGAACTCAAAATGACCTGAATTTTTAATATGTTGTAGACCATGATGTGAACTTTAACATATCAAAAGATTGCTCGGAAAATTTTGTGTTTTTCTAGGCCATGTCAAGACTTGAATATGTGTGGTCTACCATTGTTGAAAATAAAAAAAAATTAAAAAAAATCTGCTTTAACTTAAGTTTGGGGGTGTGATACTGAACTTCCATTATTTCTTAATGATGTTTATGACTTATAATGCTACTATCTCTTATTTTCAAGGTGAACATCAATCAAGGCAGCTCAAACTAAGTCGGGAAAAGCAAGAAAATGGTCTTATTCATTCAAATGCAATATGGAGGCTTCAAAGAAGTACATCCTCTACACTTGGAAAGTTCTCGTTCTCTCTTCGTTGTCTTATATTACATTTTTAAATCTTTTTGACAAACATTGAGGACAATGTTTCTTTCTAATTTGGGGGTGGAAAATCTCACACTTTTAAAAAATTGCTTCCATATTCACGATTTTATTGGGATAAAAAAAATTTTGAAAAATTGAAAATGTGTTAACATATTTATTGCCTGGGATATAGTATGAATCAATTGGTGCTTAGGTTTGAAAATTGGACAACATGAAAGTATGAACTTATTTTTGAACTAGTTATATTTTGCTAGATTCATATTTATTACGCACATAACCAATGTTGGATAATTGCTTGTGTAAGAGATTTTGTTTAATACATGTGGGGCAAATTTATGCAATTTGAACTTAGGAATGACTCAAAAAGCCCTTAACTTAGATCGTTAGACATCCCACCCCTAAATTAGAACCAATCATGCTAAAAGGCAAGTTTGGGGGTAAAATGGTTGAAATTTGTGTGTATTGACGGGTTGGAGGTCTGTGGTTCTTGGTTTTGCACTTTAGTCATTGCAGTTTGGTCAACTGGTATAAACCATTTCCAGTATAAAAAGAGAAAAATGTCGAAGGTCTTATTCTGCTCTTCAAATGCCTTTTTGACTCAAGTAAGTAAGTCTGATGGGTCCTTCAAACCTGGTGCCCTAAAGCCAACTGGCTTGGGAGTCATCGACCTAAAGCTTGCTACAGGGGTCAATTAGAAAGCAAGTACGGAGAGTGGACTTACACATAAGACATTATAACATCTTTAACTTTTCTGTTTAAGCCTTTATGACTCGGGCAAGTACGTCTAAGGGGTTCTTTGAACCTGGTACCCTAAAGCCAACTGGTTTGGGAGTTGCCGATCTGAAAGCCCGCTACAGGGGTCATATAGAAAGCTAGTATGAAAAGTTCTGCACAAAGATGGTAAAAGACAGGGACATTAAAAGAAAAAGTCGTCCAATAAAAAATAAAAATAATAATAAAAAAATATTGCATGGTATAAGCTTTGTTGACTGAGTTGTGGTGGTTGAGGTTGTAGAATTGGGGACTTCTTTCTTTTGATTTGTTTTGCACGCATATTTCTGATTCTGACTACCTTGTGTGGAAAAAGTAAAGAATTTTTTTAGAACCCACATAGATAAAAATCAGGGATGTGAGAGAAAAGCAGAAAGTGGTGATCATCCATGAGTGCTGCAAGGAATTTCATTAGAATTCATAGATTGACCACATGAGATTCGGGCTGGATTATGCATAATGAGCCATACAGTGTTGAGTATATCTTTTGCATAAGTATGCGTTTGACATTGACTATTCACACACACACTTGAGACTGTGACAGGATATAATTAGAAATTATTTTGCATTGTTGTTCATGACACTTGCTTAAAACTTAAATTGGTTTGGACTATGGAGGCATATGGTAAACATGTTGACACAACAAATATACTTGTTCTCTTATTTCTTTGATTTTTGTAGTTTATTTTCCATTGTTCGAGGACGAACAATAATTCTAGTTTGGGGGTATTTGATAAGTGTGTTTTATACACTTATTTGTACGTCTAAATTAGAATAAATTATTATCATTTTAGAATATATTCTATTTAATTTGTGTTTATCTGTTTACTTTGCAGAAAATATCCCAAAAGATGAAGAATGAAGTAATTGATGAGAAAAATGCATAATTGGATGTTGATTGGAGCTAAAACGAGCAATTGATAAGTTTGTGACGTCAAACGGAAAGATGAAATGTGCCAAAATGAACGAATCAGAGGTTGGAGGACCTAATTGAATGAATTAAGAGCTTAAATGGGCAAATCGAGAAGAAGATAAAGTTTGGGGACTAAATTGCAACAATTGAAAGTTGAGGATTGAAGGTGCAATTAAAAGTCAGGGACCACTTACACAGCCGAAAAAAGATGGAAGTCGCGATCGCTGGATACATACCAGGCGATCGCGAGAAGGTGTTAAATTATAACCCGAGAGTTTTTGGGTCTTCCACGCGATCGCCGGCCTTACGCCTGCGCAATCGCGTGCTGGCCCACAGATCAGATTTTTTTCGCGATTTTTAACAGGATTTAGGCTTTTTGACCTAGGTTTTCTCCAAAACCTATAAATACAACACATGAGACACGAAAATCAGACCTTTTCCTCTCCATAGAACGAGCCACAACAGAGATTTTAATTAAAATTCTTGGAGATTCAAGTATCGTAGAAGGGCGTGAATTGAAGATACTTGAAGAATTGATAATTGGTGCAATCTTTCCATTCTTCTTTGTTATTTTCAATGAACGTTATATTTTATTATTTTTGTTCTACAATCATGATGTGTAACTAATTTTCCTAGTCATATTATTTTAATTCCATATTCCTTGTTTTAACGCTTTGATGCATGTGTTGATTTATTATTGCGTTTAATGCATGAATGAACTGGTCACTTATTCATGATTTTATGTGTTGTTTCCATAATCCGAGAGGTGAGTTAATAACATAGATCTAGGTAATAAATCCGGTAATTGAACGAGAGATAGAGATATACTCTTGTAATTATTGCGGTCGTGTGTGAATTCTTGTGTGTAATGCATCTAGATAAGGAATATTCGGACCCTCTGTAGAGATACAATGTTGACTTATTTAGGTGGGATTGATTTAAACTCGAGAGAGGAATCTCAATTTAAATTAGTGAATTCGATCGATCACATATTTAGGAAATAAAACTGGAATTGGAGTTAATTTAATTGGTTAGGTGAAATCGTAAATCCCAACTACCTTACAATCGTATTTGAAAACAAAACAATTCTCTAATTTTAAATTCTTTAGTTTAATTCTTTAGTTGTAGTTTAAAACCTCAAATTCATTTGTTCGTTCAAATAAAATGTAGAACTAAAATATTTCGGTAATTAATAGCAGTTCTCGTGGGACGATAATCCGGACTCCTAGGTCCAGTTTATTATTTCTCACGACTCGTGTACTTGCGGGGATATCTCGCATCGCAAGATATCAGTGAACAGTGATCCAAGAACTTGCCTCTGAATTTTCTTGTGCTCCTAATGCACATATTCTTACGATCAGCTCATGGAACGTTTTGCCATGTTTCTAGAGATAATAATAAAGTTATCCAATCGTTAGCTGCGTTTGGAGCTGCTATAGGGTTTAATTTTGTTTTGATTGATTGTATTCCCCGCTTTATATCGGACTTGGTGTATATGAATTTGAATTAATGAAGTTGGTTTTGAGAGAGAGAGAGAGAGAGAGAGAGAGAGAGAGAGAGAGAGAGAGAGAGAGAGAGAGAGAGAGAGAGAGAGAGAGAGAGAGAGAGAGAGAGAGAGAGAGAGAGAGAGAGAGAGAGAGAGAGAGAGAGAGAGAGAGAGAGAGAGAGTAAAATTGGCTACTAGTCGATGTTGGCTACTAGTCGATGTTTCTCCTTGTCTAATTTCGAAAGAACAAATGTGTATAATTTCCACAGTCAATGAAATTAGAAGGTTTTAGATATTTGATTGGTTCTATACTCTCAAGTCAACTGCTTCAATCAATTTTGACCATCCTTTAATCCATATTTGAAAGAGATTTTTTAGAATAAATTTTGTGAAAGTAATTCTTGAAAAATGTATAATTAAGAGTAAAAAAAAATTTATTCGTGTATAAAATTATTTATTAAGAAAGATTAAGAGTAGAAAAAACTATGTATTGATGTATAAAATTATTTACTAAGAAAGTATAGATTAAAAATGAATTTGATCTATTTCAAAAAAAAAGAATTTGAAGAAATATGAACATTAGAAAATGGATTAATACACAAACAAAGAACAGAGGCCATGGCTGACTTCTCTTTTCACTGCAAAATCTAAGACCTGACATTTGCTTGCGCCCTTCTGATTCTTGCAAACTTAGGTTCTTTACTTTTTCCTCCTCTTTCAACTTCTCTTCATTTTGGGTTTGCGCCTTTTTTTCAAGATTCTTCTTCTCTAAACGGACCTTTCATTTATTTCAAATCGAGTTTGTAGTTCTCTTCTAGTTACTCTTTTACTGTCAATATCGATTTTTTTCTTGATTTTTTTTTCGAAGATTAAATTGTTGCATGTTAGTATGTAACTGCTGCATTTGTTCAGGATTCTTGTTTGTATTTTTTATTTTTTATTTTTGGAGTTTATCTTTCTGGTACTCTGGAAGTGTTTTTACTTTTATAACTCTTTGAAAGCCTCTTTTTTGAGGGGAAAGTGTCCCAGTGGAGTCATATGATTGAAGTCTCTCTCATTCAATAAATCACATCCTGCAACTTTGGATTGAAGAATGTATTTTTGCTTATATTTAAAATTTAGGTCCTGGTTGATTATCTTTTATCATTGTCAAACTTGCTACAATTTGAGGACAGCTGAGAATTCTGATATCTGAATCTCAAACTGGGGTCAAGTATTTGAACAGTGTACGTTTGAAGACTATTGCATTTTATAGTCTGATTTACATTTGATGATTCCACTCGTTTTCTAGATTCATATTGTTTGCTTAGAACGTGTAAACTGTTGTTGAAGCTATGTGGTAATCTAATTAAACTCTGCTATATGAATTCAAGAATTTTTGCAGTTAAACTTTTCAGTTTTTAGACACGATGCAAAATATGAAAATAGATTAGTTGGATATAGCTTAAGCAATTGTTTTTGTTCCTCAGATGGCCTCAGAAACTGGCATTAGACCTTCACTAGAACTGCTACAGAACACTATTGGCTCTCAGGGAACAGTTGAAGCAAATGATTGCAGATCTTTACCTTCTGAGGTCTCAAAGAAGAGCAAATCCAAGCTGGTTAATCGCAAAGAATCTGAAGAATCAGGTCAATTGACAGGGCTGGTGCTTTTAGATGATACTGAGACCAAAAGATCGCTGACTAATTCTACAGAGTGTACCGATTCTCCATCTGGTAACTCTGATTCAAATATTTCTTCGACTCATAATGAACAAGTATCAACAGATGTAAATCCCGAAGTATATGGGATTACAAGCTCTCTGGAAACTTCAGTTTATTTGGAAGAGAAAACAGGTAGTGTGAAGAATATTGCAGTTTCTGCAAAGAATAGTGATGGAGGATGCAGTCCTGCAAAAATGAGTAGAAGGTCTAAAGTAAGCGATCGTGCTGAGTATGTTGAGAGTGGACAGAATAGTATGTGTCGAGTAAGCAAGAGTAGCGATGTGAGTGATGAGAGCACATGTAGCAGTTTAAGTAGTAGTATCAACAAACCCCATAAAGCAAATGATTTGAATTTGGAGGCTATCCAAGCTGTCCGAATCCGCGATGGGGTACTAGGTTTGAGCCATTTTAGGCTGCTGAAGAGATTAGGTTGTGGAGATATTGGGAGTGTTTACCTGGCCGAGTTGAGTGGAACGAAATGTCACTTTGCAATGAAAGTTATGGACAAAGCATCTCTAGCAAGTCGTAAGAAGCTTATTCGTGCTCAGACGGAAAGAGAGATACTACAGTCTCTGGACCACCCATTTCTTCCAACTCTCTACTCCCACTTTGAGACGGATAAGTTTTCTTGTTTGGTGATGGAATTCTGTCCTGGAGGAGATCTACATGCTCTAAGACAGAGGCAACCAGGAAAGTATTTTACTGAACAAGCAGTCAAGTATGATATCTTCAAATTCAAATCGAACTATAATTTCACAGAACCTGTCTCTCTTTTGCTTATATCATTCTGCATTTTAATAACCAGTGAATAATGTTGCATTATAGAATTTATCTTTATAGTAATTTTTCACTGCATTAGTTTTTCAGGTTTAAGTTCATAAGTTGAATCCTTGCAAAGTTTTGTCAGATTAGCTATCCCTTTTCAAGTGATGCACGTGTATTTTATTTTTATGTTAGAATGTGCATCTCTGGCAGTTACTAATTTCCTTTGTGGCAGATTTTATGTTGCAGAAGTCCTGCTTGCTATGGAATATCTACACATGCTCGGGATTGTATATCGCGACCTGAAGCCTGAGAATGTCCTTGTAAGGGATGATGGACATGTAATGCTCTCAGACTTTGATCTTTCACTTCGTTGTGCTGTCAGTCCAACTTTGGTCAAGACTGCATCCTTGGAGTCGGAACCAATGCGAAAAAATTCTACATATTGCGTCCAGCCTGCCTGCATTCAGCCATCGTGTGTTGTTCCAACAACTTGCTTCTCTTCTCGTCTGTTTTCTAGCAAATCCAAGAAAAATCGCAAACCCAAAAATGAAATTGGAAACCAAGTTACCCCGTTGCACGAGCTTATTGCTGAACCAACCAACGCTCGGTCAATGTCGTTTGTGGGAACTCATGAATATCTGGCACCTGAAATTGTCAAAGGTGAAGGTCATGGAAGTGCAGTGGACTGGTGGACCTTTGGGATCTTTTTATATGAACTTATGTTTGGCAAAACTCCATTTAAAGGATCTAGTAATCGAGCCACATTATTCAATGTTGTCAGGCAGCCTCTTCGTTTTCCAGAATCTCCCATTGTCAGTTTTGCTACTAGGGATTTGATCAGGGGTTTGCTAGTGAAAGAACCACAGCATAGGTTGGCTTATAAAAGAGGCGCTTCTGAGATTAAACAACACCCTTTCTTTGAAGGAGTTAATTGGGCGTTGATACGTTGTGCCACCCCTCCTGAAATCCCAAAGCCTTTCGAATTCGACAGACTAACCATTCCAGCACCCTCAGTGAATGGAAAAACAGCTCACCCTGCAAATGTTCCAGATCAAGAAAGTGATAGGTTTCTGGAGTTTGATTTCTTCTAGTTAATTGGAACTTGTTTTTTAGTTTTGGAGAACAAATTTTGTGGACAATCCCGGATGTTAAAGATCAGGTTCATGAGATTCCTATGCCTGTCATGGATTATGAATTCCGATCAATCGTTCACGACCTCCCTTAAGAACTCTATGAGAGCTAGGTTTGTTCTTCAGTATCTGGGCTCGAGGGTATCTACCTGTTTGATCAACTGCATGGTTCTAGATGCACTGAGCGCGTGGCAGTTTTAATTTGAAAGGACATTGGATGGATTGCATTTGACTACAGGATGAACTTTAACAAAAAATGTGCACTTGTTATAAAAAATTATAATTCTGGAAAATTTTCTTGAATGCCAGGCAATGAAGGATGGAATTTAGATAGTATGTGATCTTTTGAACCAGAAATGACTAGCCATGTAAATTAATCCATTATTGTATCGTTTCTCTTCCCCGTCGCATACTTGTAAGAATAATCAGAATAACTTGGTTCTGCTTCATTAATGTCTGGTTTTGCTGTCTTGTGCACAGATTCTATGCAAAATCCTCTGTATCTGTAAGCCACATTTGTAGATGCCATAGTACTCTAGTTGGAAATTCTTGAAGTCTGATGAGCACTATAAGGCTCGATTTTCTGTTAATCTGCCTCACTCTATATCTTCCTTTCCTTTCAATGTGCACACACTTGTGATTTTGCAAGAGGACTTCTGTTAAAACAAAAGGAAGATTGAAAAGTTGAAAGAAGAAATGATTTTTTTTTTTTTTTGGATACAGTAGGGTGAGACTTTGGTGCATATACTTTCAGATTATTTTTATACAGTGTGATTAATTGAAAAACAGTAAAAATGAAGCCACATCAAGATCTCCCGTCCGAGCTATTCCCCGTACTGGTGCATGATTCTTTTAGCATTCAGAATCTTGTCTTAGGCCTGAAGCACCCACATGCAATGAAATCATTATTGATTTGTTGTTGTTCTTGCAGAGATTTGGCACTTCGATCGGCAGCTCGTGGAGAGGGAGCGGGAGAGGCAGAAGGGGACTCAAACTTCAGGTCAGTTATTTCATTTCCTCCACATATGATCTTAACCTCACAGTATTCTGGTGCATCTTGTAGTATGTCATCAGCTCCACCACTAGCTTTCTTGGACCTCATTTTCCTGAAACACTCGTGTTTTTAATTAACGTAATATTTAACGAAGGAAAAAGTAGAAATCTGAAAATAACTGATGAGAACTAAAAAAAACAAAAGTTTCAAAAGTTGATGGTTGAATGGAGTGATGTTGTACCTTAGATTAGACTTAGGGGTGGGCAGCACCAATTTTCTGATGTTGAGGATGGGAATGAGGTCCAGTATTGCTTTTGCCTCCATGTCACTTTCAATAAGTATAGTGTCCACCTTCATCTTTTCACATAGAAGCACATTATTAGCTCGTGATTCTCCGTATAATTTGAACTCGTAATTATATGTGCCAAGCATCGATGTTAGCTATGAGTAATGTTCTTGAACATTCGATATTTTTACTGGTGCATTCTGTTGGAATTATATATATGCCCACAGAGTATAATTCACGACATTCGAAATAAAATGTTTATTGATTGTATTATTATAAAGTTGCGTTTGTTCATGGGTCGATTTAATATTACAGATTGAGTGTTTAAGTTGTTAAACACAGAAAGATTCAATTTGTAATTCGATCTAAAATTAACGTTCACGATCAGTAAATAAATATGGACAATTTATTTTGATAAGATCGTCTCGATTTTATTAAAGTCTATCTTTGACTTTGGTAATAAAATTAAAAGTACGTTTGGAACGTATTGGACGGGACCACGTGAAATTAATTTGTGACATTGACCATACAAATTTAATTTCACTTGATTATCGTACATGGGACCTTAATCCTAATCGGATAATGGACTTCGATTACTAACTTGAAGTTCTTTGAGGTATCAATGGGTGAGATCAAATTGCTGATCAATATCTCGGTACTTTGGGAATTAAAGTGAACTAACGAGGAACATATATTCGTATCATGAAATCCGTCACCTTTTAGGTATGATCATAATCTCACTGGTTCTTCTAGTGGACAGTTGAATCTGAGCTCAGTAATTCGACAGTGACTGTTGAATTCTATGATGTGATGGGATCACATCGAACTGTCAGATAGAAGAGAGTTGAGAATTTATGAATATTCGGAGAAGGGCATTTTGGTCATTTTAACTTGCTTCGAATATTCGAGTTGATCGACGGGGGTAACATGTAAGAACGATAAGTCAAAGGATATAATTATTGATTAACTGTTTCAGTAATTTCAATTTTACTAAGAGTGCAATCTCATTCTTTTAGTGGAATAGAACGTGATTAATAAATTAACTTTGACTGATCAAGAGTTGATCAGATCATAATTAATATATTGGAGCTTAATTTAATTGGGTCCGATCAGGTTCCCTCGGTGGCTTCATTATAATGGGTTTATACAGGCTTATTACCTGTATTGGGTTGTGCAGAAATGAGCCTGGGTTATGGTACTAGGCCGGTAGGGTTTTGGAGTGTAAAGAGGTTACAAATTGTCTCCCAAGACTATTTTTCTTAACCTAATTGACAAAGTGGCGAGACACACACTAAAGTGTGTAGTGTGTGTTTTCTCCTTACAAAAAAACCCTAATCCTAGTTTAACTAGGCCTTGGGAAAGGTGATCACACACCTGCACAATTGCCATTGGAGAATACCGGGGAAAGCTTGAGGGTTTGAAGCTTTGGTGGAATCAAGAAGCAGTTGATGAAAATTATTGTAAAGCACGCTACAAAGGTAATCTTCTCAAAATCATTTTTGTGTGCAAAATTATTCATTCCAAGTTAAATACATAGAACAGAAAATCCTATAATGGGATGATCTATCACAAGAAACCAATTTTTGTGAGTAGAGCAACACGAGTTCCCAACAATTGGTATCAGAACGTTAGGTTTTTGATACTGTTTCATGTATTTAGGATTAAATAATTTTGTTATGCATGTGTTAGTTGAGCGGTGTTAGGATTATGTGATTTATTTGTTGTTGAATGAATGATATTCCCGTTTGAACAAATTTATGGCCATAGAATTTTTGTGTTAAATTCTTGTATTTGTATTATCGAGTCTTGTAACAAAAGGGGTGGATTACGATTCCATGTTTTCCCTTTTGATTTTTTATTTTTGCAATAGAATTAGGGTTTGTATTATTTCTATTGTAATTGTAAAATCAGAGGACCGGATAATGCAGTTTCCAAATTGAAGGACTTCTTTTGGCAAAATTCGGAGGACAATATCTAAAGTTTTAAATTGAGAGGACTTCTGTTGCAATTTCAATTAATAGGTCTAAACTTCACCATCTACGAAACTGGAGGACCTGCAGTGCAATTTCGCACGAAAACTTGGAAAATTAGGAGCGGCACCGTGGTTGCTGCCATTGGGGTTGACGGAAGACGGTGCTCCTGTCACGTCTTTATTATGGTGACGGCGGTGGCATTGCATGTGCTGCTGCAGATGAAAGGGGCGAAGCATGTGGGTGTCGTTGCCGCGAGGTGCACAGCGATGGTGCTCCAAACGCTGTCGATGCGCGGTCGTGAGGGCAGCAGCGCTACCATGGTATTTTTCTCTTCCTCCTTGTCTTCTCCATCTTCTTTCCGACAGCACGGGTTCAGCGATATAGCAGTGGCATCGGAGCCATAGTCGTCGCAGCGGTTATTGTCAAAAAGTTGCTGCCTGTGCGTGACACAGTGATGGAGGTGGCGGTAGTATACAGGTTTCGTTGTGGTTTCGAGATTGAAGTTCCATCTCCAGCGATGACAAGTCATGGATGGCGGCGACTTCATTTCGATACTGTGTATATATATTGTATATATATTCATCATGCAGAGATAGAAGATGGGTCTAATGGTTTTGGCCGAATCTATACTATTTTCAGTTAAGCCAAATTCAAATTTTGGACCGGAACACTAAATATTCTTTTGGGTCAGATTTGGGTGAAATTAAATATGGCCCAGAAATTGTAAAATTGTCCATTTTAATTAATTGCAATGTGGACTAAATCGTTTAGTTGGGCCAGTGCAATGTGGACTAGATTTTACAATGGGCTGGAATATTTAATTGGATCACTGCGTTTGGAATTTGGCATTTGGGCTGAAGATTATAACTTTGCAGATTGGACCAGTTCGATGATGGGCTGAGAAATATTATTTGAAGAGTTCAAGTAATGGGCTGGACACTTGCAAATGGGAATTGAAGAATTGGGTCGGCTTGTGGCTCAATTGAATGTTTAATTAATTTGTAATTTTTGTGTCTAGGTTTGTCCATAAATTATGTTCATATTTATTTTATTATCGCATTTATTTTATGCTTTAATTAAATTGTGAATGAATGTCATTAGATTGTCATGTAGATTGCATAAACACCGCTCTAGGTACTATACTGTCATGCATTGTTTTATATTTTATTTTCTTTTCTAAATGTTAGATTAGAAAATAAATATATTTATTAATAATTAAATCGATTTTAAAAGTTAAAATTGATTGGTAATTATTAAATTAAAACCCAACAGTTCAAAATATTAAGTGAGTGAGGGTGCAAAATATTTTGAACCCACGGCCTCCCCTATTAGCCCATTAGTAAAAAAATTGTGTATGACTTGTGCTAATCTAATTAGTTTCCCTATAGGAGGGCTGCACTGTTTTGGTTACTAGATTGAGCCCATTAGGTGATGATATTTTAAGTGTAAATTAATCATGATTACCCTATAGGTAACGTAATTAATTTGGTACTTGAAATATTATCAATATAAGATTTAGACACTTAAGTCAATGACATCATGGGGGCTTCCTATAGAATATCCAAACGATGTCAATGATAGCCAAATTTTAACGACTATAAATTAAATATTGCATGAGATGCTGGATATATTTAATTTAGTGGGAGGGTCCCAGCCTAACCATAAATCACATTTATTTTTCTTATAGAGAAATGTGTTTAAGATTTTGGGATTTTAGGTTGTCGTCATATTATAGTAGTTTTGGGTCTACTTGTACATAATTTTTTATTCATGCATCATATATGAAAGTATTCACCATTTATGCAACTCGTGTATTTTATTTGAATGTCGTATTTCCACAACTAGTTATATGTTTAGACATCACCAACTAATTGGCGAAAACTGCAACATGTCTCGTTATAATTCTTTCCACTTATAACATTTGTTTGTGCTAGGAGATCCTTGGTCAATAGTAATCATAAATTTTCCAATGAAAATGGTATTATTTTGATGAGATGATTTATTGCATAGTTTTGATTCTCATATCAAGTACTTTGCAATAAAAACATCAAAATAGGATACCATATTTATTTTCTTGATGAAAGGGTATTTATGATAATTTGAACATTTTAATTATGGAGTTATACAAAATATGCTATCAAGCTATAATATATCTCTACTTATGAACCGATCACGTTTTTACAAGAGACCATTTGGTAAAACATGATTGGTCACTTTAACGTGGTGGAAGTTCCACTTGCAAACATTGATTCATGTGACATAATGCTTGAGAAATATTTTAAGATGATCTCTTGCGGTTCAGTGTGGACTAAATTCACCAGGATGAACGTGTCCCTGAA
The DNA here is from genome assembly GCA_963555705.1 of Ligustrum vulgare. NCBI lineage: Eukaryota > Viridiplantae > Streptophyta > Magnoliopsida > Lamiales > Oleaceae > Ligustrum > Ligustrum vulgare. The sequence goes on from OY743190.1 coordinate 13,593,037, forward strand.
AGGTTCAATGTAAGCTATTCATAGAGAAGAGATTATTTTAAAGCAACAGATAATATGGTAGGCCCTCTAACCTTTTTGCTTTTGAGCAAAGATATGATTAATGAGGAAGTAGCCTTTCATGGAAACTTTATAATGGAGTAAGACTCTATTCATTGTGTTATGGTTAGTAATTGAGTCTATCTTGATTATAGATTCTAGAGTAACTAATCACTATTGCAAGTTGTTGCAATATGGTCCTAGGTGACCAAATAACACAATGAGATAGAGTATACTATAAGAATAAGCACGGGTACGGTAATATGGAAAGAGCCGTTAGGCTTTTATGTTTGCGAAACAATTTGATTGTTATTTCGTCTCTTTATTATTTGAGCGGAATTATTTAGCACTTAATCTCCAGTTATTAGTTGGAATTAAGTTAAATAATCCTCTTATTATTGCGAGACTAATGGTTAACAATCTCAAAGCCTTGTAAATGGTTCTAAGTGTAATATTACTACAAGTGATAAGGGATAGATGACTCCTTGTATTAATGAACTCTTTGATAAGATCTTAAAATAATCATATTTATCTAAATAAGATTGAAAGACTAGTAAAGATAGCCTCTAAGTATTTTGGAGGTAGAATCTATGTGGGCTTTTAAATTTTATTTAGAGGGTAAAATGATTAAGATCTTAGGCTTGGTTACACTTGTCCAAAACTTGATTCTAATACTAGTAAGGGATGGACCTCAAAAGGATCTGAGGTGGAATCTATATTGTTTTCTGAATCTTGTTTAGAGGATAGATAACCAAGAGTCCTTATACATTAAATGGACTTAAGAGTTTGGGGATTAATACACTTCGATATGTGTGGATTCTTTGGTGCTCAAGATACGAGAGAGTACGAGTAATTCATCACTTTTATTGATGATCACTCCAGATCTCGATTCTATACTTAATATCTCATTGATCTGAAATGTTGAAGAATTTCTAGAATTTTGGACAAAATTTGAGAAGTAATTAAGAGAATCGAGATACTTCGATTTGATCGAGGTTTGTGTATCTCTCATATAAGTTTAGGAACCATTTATCGGAAAATGAGAACAAGGTAATACCAAATTAATGATGAGTTATCCTCGTTACTAGTTTCATTTGAGAATGTATACCGGAGATATTCAGGTTCCTTCATAGCCTAGTACCATTGATTCGTTTCCTGAAATACCCCTAGAATTGTGGCATGGGTGCAAGCCCAGTCTACACCACATTCAGATTTGGGGAATTTTGGCACACTAGCTGAAAGCAAGGATTGACGAGATGTCGGCAACAATGAAGGTTTGATTATAAGGAATGCAATGAAACTAGAAATTATTTCTTCTATAATCCTCTAGTCAAGAAAGTATTTGTTGAGTACAAATGTAGCTTTCTTAGAGGATAAGGCCTATAGAAGAATACAAATCAACAAGTAAAATTCTATTGGATGAGATGTTAGAACGTGGTTCAAACAACTTGATTCCAGATTTCCGCATAGAATTAATCTTGATGATTTGGAACTTCCTACGGAACCGATGGTTGCTAATCCTAGTGGGAGAATGGGCAAGTGGTTCAACCACTATTCTTGCCTGGTGATCTCAATGGACACGGGAAAACCAAAGGTTGTAGTCGAAGTTGTTCTCACTGTTCTATCTCTTCTTTATGTTCATAAAGAGGCAGTGAAGAGGTTGATCCCAATTAGGGATATACCAAGTAGTGGGAGGAGAGGAATGGACTCTGTTTGGACATAATGGAAATACACTTTCGGCGACTAATTGGAGTGGGAGGGTTGTAAGACCACCTTCTTGACCCTTATTCTACGGAGAGTCTTTTTAGACAGTCTCTACTGAAATAAGAGAAGAACTCCTCATTTAGGGAAGTGGTAGAAGTTATAGACTTGAAATCATGGAAGGTGAATGTGAACTCGGAATTAGATTCCTAGTAATCCAACAAGTTTGGATATTTGTAGAAGCACCCAATAGGGTCAAACCTATAAGGTGTGATGATTTTTAAGATGATAAAAGAATGGTAGATGGAAAGGTTGATACCTTTAGTGCAAGGCTTATGGTTGTGGTTTTCCCTTCTTGACAATAGCCATGCAAAAGTTTACCTGGATCTTTTATCCATTGTCGTTCATTGTGAAAATGAGGTACGACAAATGGATGTCAAGATGTTGTTTCTTGAATGCATCTTGAGGAAATCATTTACAAAGTGTAATCTGATGAGTTTATATTAAAGACCATGAAAGTAAAATTCATGACTTACAAGTTTCCAACTTTGGATTTGGGTAATTGTTCAAGATATGGAATATAGAATTTGATAGAACCATTGTGATACATGTTCTTGATCAAAATCTTGATATATCTTAAGTATACTCGTGTATACAGAAAGATGAGACAGTTTTCGTGACTATTTATTTGAATGACACTCTACTTATGTGTGAGAGTATTTTCATTAAATAGTAGTTGGCACCATCAATTAGACTTGAAGGACTTGTAGATGACTGTCTATTTTTTTCTAGACATCCGTACTTTTGGGAGTAGGAGAAAAATGAAATGAAATAGAATAGTCTCAAGTTTCATGTAATAATAAGATACTATCTATATTTGCAATATTGAAGTCTTGAAAGAAATAATGTTCTTTGTGGACTTTATCCATCTTATGAGTATTCTCCTAAGACTCATGGTAAGATAGAGAAGGTTCCTTATGCTTCGGCTATAGGAAGCCTTACTTTGCACTAGATAGGTCATATCTTATGCTGGAGATATTATTGGTGATTATTAGTTTGATCCAAGATCAGATCATTAAATAGAGGTAAAGCATATACTGAATCGTTTTCGAAAAAACGAGTAAATATTTGCTTATCTATTTAGTTTGTGATCTGATGGATTAAAACTAATAAAGATCTGATTTGACTAGGACTCTCGAGAGTCGTCAAAATTGGAATATAGTTGGGAGATAATGTGATTAATTGGTTGGGTATAACACAATCTTGGATTGTTTGTTATACAACCGTGACTTACATCGAAAGGAGTTACTATCTTGGTTGAGGACATAATCATTAGCGTAATGATGGTGTTGACAATATGGATTATTCGATGTTTCATGTATACTCTAAGGGTAAGTGGGAGATTATTGAAATTATATATATGCCCATAGAGTATAATTCACGACATTCGAAATAAAATGTTTATTGATTGTATTAATATAAAGTTGGGTTTGTTCATTGGTCGATTTAATATTACAGATTGAGTGTTTAAGTTGTTAAACACAGAAAGATTCAATTTGTAATTCGATCTAAAATTAACGTTCACGATCAGTAAATAAATATGGACAATTTATTTTGATAAGATCGTCTCGATTTTATTAAAGTCTATCTTTGACTTTGGTAATAAAATTGAAAGTACGTTTGGAACATATTGGACGGGACCACGTGAAATTAATTTGTGACATTGACCATACAAATTTAATTTCACTTGATTATCGTACGTGGGACCTTAATCCTAATCGGATAATGGACTTCGATTACTAACTTGAAGTTCTTTGAGGTATCAATGGGTGAGATCAAATTTCTGATCAATATCTCGGTACTTTGGGAATTAAAGTGAACTAACGAGGAACATATATTCGTATCATGGAATCCGTCACCTTTTAGGTATGATCATAATCTCACTGGTTCTTCTAGTGGACAGTTGAATCTGAGCTCAGTAATTCGACAGTGACTGTTGAATTCTATGATGTGATGGGATCACATCGAACTGTCAGATAGAAGATGAGAGTTGAGAATTTATGAATATTCGGAGAAGGGCATTTTGGTCATTTTAACTTGCTTCGAATATTCGAGTTGATCGACGGGGGTAACATGTAAGAACGATAAGTCAAATGATATAATTATTGATTAATTGTTTCAGTAATTTCAATTTTACTAAGAGTGCAATCTCATTCTTTTAGTGGAATAGAACATAATTAATATATTGGAGCTTAGTTTAATTGGGTCCGATCAGGTTCCCTCGGTGGATTCATTATAATGGGTTTATACAGGCTTATTACCTGTATTGGGTTGTGCAGAAATGAGTCTGGGTTATGGTACTAGGCCGGTAGGGTTTTGGAGTGTAAAGAGGTTACAAATTGTCTCCCAAGACTATTTTTCTTAACCTAATTGACAAAGTGGCGAGACACACACTAAAGTGTGTAGTGTGTGTTTTCTCCTTACAAAAAAACCCTAATCCTAGTTTAACCTAGGCCTTGAGAAAGGTGACCACACACATGTACAACTGCCATTGGAGAACACCGGGGAAAGCTTGAGGGTTTGAAGCTTTGGTGGAATCAAGAAGCAGTTGATGGAGATTATTGTAAAGCACGCTACAAAGGTAATCTTTTCAAAATCATTTTTGTGTGCAAAATTATTTATTCCAAGTTAAATACATATAACAGAAAATCCTGTAACGGGATGATCTATCACAAGAAATCAATTTTTGTGAGTAGAGCAACCCGAGTTCCCAACACATTCTACAGTAGATTTGTTAATAAATTAGGTTGCATCCTTTATAACATGCCATGTCTCATTTATAGCAGACTTGATCTGTTTTCCACATATGTTGTCTACCAGACACATTGTAGGATGCCGAGCTACCCATGTGCTCATCACGTGGGGCAGTTCGGCATCATCCAATGCCGAGCTGCCACATGTCCATTGGGCAAAAGATAGAGTGTGCAATACATTTGGTAAGAGTAAACATGAGTATATGATACCTGGGAAGCAATACAGACATCAAGAAACTTTTGAAGGAATCCTCTTCTCTTTCCTCTTTCTTGGGCCATGTAGATCTCCTTCTGCTCCGGGTTCACTTGACTAATTGGAAGTTTTCCCACTGTCACACAAGGATATGCATATTCCAACACCGTTTCAAGGTTAGCTCGTTCGAGTCCATAGCAAGAATTGCAACATAAATCGACTTGTAATTACATGATAAGGTATAGACAAGTTCTTATATCCGCTTACAAGACTCAACTAGCCGATGTTTGAGAAATGAAGATTTCTATGATTAAAAACAAACTTGTAAGTCTGATTTATCATTTTCTTTTATTGTCGGCGTTCTTTCCCTCCCTTTTCATTTTGATGCAGAAGTTGTAGTTCCAACACGTGTCGGAGAATGTGTACAGAGTCGCTAGCTCCAACAGAGTGTCGATACAACCTAGTGGCCTACGATCTGCAGTTAGGAGAGCATTTCTCATACTCCTGAGATTGGTCAATGGGAAACTATCCCCTACAATATTTCAGTACCTATATCTTCTCCTCTATTCAGAATGACCTACCGTTAAACGTAATTCGTTGACTCAGGTCAACCTAGAAACTGGGATGTGGTGGTAAGCACAACCTAACTCACAGTTCCCACTGGTAGAGGTGCCAATCCGGGTGGTCCGGGCCGGATCGACCCGCCAATAAAAAGTCCGGTAACGGTCCGCTTGAAAAAAAAGTCGCCCGCTGCGGGTTACGGGCCGGTTATGGGGTCAGTCCGCAAATTTTGAACTACAACCCAGGCCCGCCCGCTGGCTCATGCGGGTCGCGTTTGTTCTGATTTAGCCCGTATAAATAAAAACATCGATTTTTCATATTTATAGCAAATTTTTTGTCAAATTTCTAAATACAAAATGATTAAATGATAAATTCATATTTATACAATAAAATATTTACATAGAATTTAAAATTATAGTTTATGTTATATGAATTACTTCCTAAATTTGCAAATTTAAATAAAATATAAACAAATAACAATTAAATGATAAATGTATTTCTAATTACTATTGTCAAAAAACATTATTTTTTAGCTATTAGGGAGAAAAAATAAGATTTTACTTTAAAAGTTGTATTAGAGTTTCTAGAAGAAGAGAGATTTTCAATGTTACCATATTAATAAAAACAGTTTTTTTTTTTTTTATACGGGCCAGCGGGTTAATCACGGCCCGCGAAGTTTGGCCCGCAAAAACCCGCGGGTTCACAACTTCTTGACCCGTGAACCGCCCGCACGGGTCATGGGTCCGGCCCGCGGTCCCGGGTCAATCCGGGCCGGTTTTCACTGGTCTGGTCGGCCCGTCCGTCTTGACAACTCTACCCACTGGAGAGAGAGAGAGAGAGAGAGAGAGAGAGAGAGAGAGAGAGAGAGAGAGAGAGAGAAGGAGAAGAGAGGAGAGAGAGAGAGGAGAGAGAGAGAGAGAGAGAGTGAGAGAGAGAGAGAGAGAGAGAGAGCGATGGAGAGAAGAGAGAGAGAGAGAGAGAGAGAGAGAGAGAGAGAGAGAGAAGAGAGAGAGAGAGAGAGAGAGAGAGAGAGAGAGAGAGAGAGAGAGAGAGAGAGAGAGAGGAGAGAGAGAGAGAGAGAGAGAGAGAGAGAGAGAGAGAGAGCTTACATGGTGTAGGGATGTATTTTGTCTCAGGAAAGACATGATTAGAAAAACAAGAGTGAAGAAGGATTCACAGCATTATTCAGAGTCCACTTAAGTGCATCCATGCTTGGTTCTCACTTGTTCCCACTGCAACATAAACAACATCATCCCTGTTGTGAAAATCAAATGAAACTACGCTTCCTTCAACTTCTTCTCTTATCGTATTTAATGGGAATCCATTGTTAATCTCAACAAATCATTCGAAAACTCTTCTTCAATCTCAGAGCTTATCACACCACTGCTAAAATTCCCCAACTGATCCTGATAACGAACTCTTGAGCTAAAACCCTCTTCGGAATTTCCTTCTCCGGTGCTTATAGCAAGGTTTGACGCCATAGTTTCCGGCGAAAATGACGAGAGAAAGACTCGAGCTTTAATGGAGAAATATATGTTCTAAAAGTGCTGCCAGTTGACCGAAGCCTTTGGCTTTTGATGATTTTGTGGGTTAAAAAAAAACGACAGGTTATAAACTTGTGAAAAACGTTAAATCAATGAAAGCTGTTGTGATTTTCTCCGGCTTTGACTTTTATGAACAATACAAATAGACATTCTTTCATGAGATGACTCTATTACGAGTCTGTTTTGTAACGTGAAATTTTTTTTACTTTTGTAGTTTTTTTTTTTTTTTTATATGGATGTGTAGTTTAAAAATATTTAAAAAGTTAAAAATGATAGGCTTGACTAAAAATGAATGGTTGAGATTAAATTTGAAAAATTGTATTTAACCATGTGGAAATTAAAATCAAAATTGATTAAATGTGTAGTTAAAAAATTGTGGATATCGTGAAATTTGTGATTAAAATTAATTATTGATTTTGATTAAATTTTGAATTTAATTTGTATCAAACATGGGCTAATTTCACCCTTAAAAAATTCACTAACCTTTTTTTCACTTTATATACTCCAAAACTGCATCAAGATGCTATTACCATTTTCGAGTTGGACGAATTATTCGAAGGGAACCGTTTAACCATAGTTTCTCTATGAGTATGAATGAATATTGTTGCCCTTGGGGCACATGGCGCAGCGCCAAAATGGGGAATCTTGTGGTGTAAGGTTGTAAATTCGATTGTTAGTTGTGCATTGCACATTCCACAATTTACCTCTTTCAAAGAGTCCCATGCCAGTGATTGTGGAGGCGCTCGTGCTGGGCATTACCAAAAATAATGAATGATACTTGCTATTTATTTTTATTTTTCTTGTTATAATCTTATTATTTGTTTGGTAAAAGATTTTTTGTATATATAAACAAAGAATGCGCTATTTTTGAGGTAAAAATGTGATTGAAAAGTAATTAAAAAAGATAATTCAGCACACACAAAATGAGTTATAAACTAGCGTGTCTCACATGGAGGGGGATCCACCTATATATGGGCTCCCTTCATGTGAGGGATATGTCATTCATTTTATCATTCATTTTGTTTGTAGCATGGTCTAATTAAAAAATGTATGTGATTAAAAAATCGAGTTTTCACTATTTTTGACAAGTTTTTTGCATTAATAATCGCTTGTGTGAAAACCAGGTGTATAAACAATTATTGATGATGATCACCTCAATCATTACAAGAAAGGTCGTATTTGTATACTATTATTATACCCAAAAGGTATATACTATTATACCCAAAAAGGGATATGCGAATACATAGAGAATGTGGGACCCGGTGCAGACCAGGTAACGATCACGATGTGTTCATGTATAACTAATAGTTTGGTGATGATTAAAATAAATTCTTTTTGTAGATTTTAATAAATGGTGTAATTAAAAAGTTGTAAATTTTATAGAATATATGATTGAGATTAATTGTTAACTTTTGAATTAAATTAAATTAAAATCAAATTTTAACTTTATATCGGGAGCTAAGTGTTAACATTAAGGTTAATAATTATCATTTTTATACTATATAGGCTTAGGTAGAAATAGTGATACAACGGGATGGGTTCAAATTGGGTACCATGCAATTTAATCATTTCACTTCCTCGAGTCCTACGAATTTCGGGGCGGGGCGGGACAGGGCAGGGCAAGTTCATGTTCGGGGCAGGTTAGGTCAGGGCGGGTCAACTCTTCCACTTCGTTTAATTATTTTTTATATTTTCTGCATTTTCTCTTTTTTCTATATAAATAATAATGGTTCAGGGGTGATCAAACTTCCCATAAGAGTTGGGTACCCGTGGGTTCTGGGTGAATCGAATTTTTTTCTAGGGAGAAATACTTGTATCGTATGATGGTACGACCGTCCAATGAGGTGTTGTCACCTAGGCGTGGAGCCCGCACCCTACCAAAGGGGTGCAAAAACGGCTCAACAGCCAAGGTGACAGAGCCTCGAGTTGTCTCCACCATCACGGCCCCACAATGAGATGGCAACATGCGAGTGAGGATCACACCATCCTACGTGGTACGACCATCCCACCTAAGCTTTTCTCGAGCTTAGGATGTAGTAATTATCCAGACAAGCACTCTAGATATCTCGTATTCTAACTCCTGTGCATTGGTTCTAGCCTTGCCAAGGATCCGTTTACAATTGAACAAATATGACAAGACGATGATATTGTGGAAATGAGCATGTTATGAAGGCACGTCTAATTAGTCATGGATTAAGTATGACTCTACTTGGATTAAGCACCGGAGGACATGGACGCAAGCATAAAGCTAAAATGCGTGTAGAAAGTGATGCGCACAAGGTTGTGTAATTTATGGGGTATGCGGATGACCAAGGGATGTCAACGAGTCGAGTCAGCTCGCGAATCGAAGATCAAGGCTCGAGTTCGGCTCGAACTTTTAGGGGTCATGCTTAAAGCTCGTCCCTAAAAACAAGGATTGACTCGAACTTTTTCGAGCCGAGCCGAACCGAGTCTTGAACTTTAAATTTTTATTTATTTTTATGACAAAATTCCATAAATTTGTTATCGAAAATGTATATATACAAGCCGAATTTCAAGGTTCGAGCTCGCATTGAACTTTTTGGGCGGACTTTTTTTTTGCTCGAGTCGAGCCAAGCCAAAGCCCGCCTCTCAAAATAAAGGCTCGATCGGCAGCTTTGGCTCGAAATCTTGAGCTGCGGGTCGAGTAAAGCCTGAGTTTTTTCCTATTCAAGCTCGAGCGGTTCAAGCCGACGAACCATTTTGTCATCCCTAGAATGACCCTCAATTCGGACGAAGCTAGGATAGCTCCTTTTCGGTGAGTATGCTTTCAGAGAAGACCGTATATTGCTCGTGAAAATGTGGACAAGCTAGAATATGTGCACTGCGAATAGGCGAGGGAATTGACACCAAGTGTAGCATAGGGCTATACATCACCATATCAGTTGGCCATCCATTTTTAACGCAATAATATTTCCCGAGTTCCGATGTAACATGCATACGTGAGATTAAGTTAATTACATTATTTGTCATTGAATTTACACTTAGTATCACTCATAGCACAAAAGTTTAAGCCATGTCATTTACCCCACCAAACTTTAGACCTCGTTTTAGTTATATCACGGATCACCGCTTTAATAAGAGGCCACTACCTTGTATGTATTTCAACCCTTTTGCAGCATTCTTATACTTTACTGCTCTATGTATTTTATATAATTTGGATTTGATTTGCTCTATGTTTTATGAATTTAATTGCAACAAGATGAGATATGCTTTGTTAAGCTATTTCATTGGTTGTTCGTCCACTTAATTTTTAGTATCTCAACACATTATGTTTTGTTAGCAAATGGAAAAACATCACCACTGTATAACATAAATGATATCGTCTAAGACATTTTTGAAATAGTAATACTGATTTTAAAAGTAATTGAGCTAATTGATATTGTTAAAGAAAAATTGAAAATTGAATGTAATTTTTAATAAATTAATATTTTATTAAAAAAATTTACAAAATTCCTCAAAATATATATATTAGACAATTATTTAAAATATCAACTTAATAAAAAAATCATGTCTGATATATGAAGTAATTTGACATCATGAAATAATAGGCAAAACAAAAATTGATAAGTAAAATATTTATGATAAGTCGCAGCAAAATATGAAAAATTAGTTTTGATATTTGTTTTTGCAAAAATTCGGAGCATATTTTTGTGATTGGGAAAAGTTTAATAATATATGAGTTTAAAAAAAATAAAAATAAAGTCTTGATATTTTTTTTTTGCAAAATAGTTTTGAAAATATTCATTTTATATTCTTAAGTAGAATATGATTAAAAAATAACTTTCCTTTTATATAAATTAATTAATAGTTTAATAAGAATTTAAGGGTGTTATTGACAAAAAGAATAAAATATTTAAATATATTGTAGATTAATATTAATAACTAATAATATTTGTATTTAGTGAAAATAAATTAAATATTAAGGGTGTTATTGACAAAAAAGAAAGTATTTAGATGTATTATAGATTATTAGAGCCCGTTTAGTATAGGTCATTTTGGAAGAAATTTGGATATGTGGGAGAATGTGTGGTTAAAAAATGTGAAATAGTGGGTCCTATAAAGATGTGTGGTTGAAAATGAGTTTTGAAAGAAATTTTTCAAAAAACTTTAGTACCAAACATGGGCTTATTAATAACTAATTGTTGTAAAACGTTAGATAATTATTGATGATTATTTAGTATTACTAGTTTAAAACACGTGCTTTGCACGTGATTATGAATTTTTCTTTACTATATTTTGTATCAATAAACAAGCAAGTGGTTGATTAAAGTATAACATATCAAATATCCAAAGAAAGATTTTGGAAGAACCACTTTGTTGCTTGTTTTGCTTTATACATTACTATGACAAGCTAGCATAAATAAACAAGCATTTTTACAAGGAAGAGTACACACCAAGGTCGACTTAACTGGACTGGTATTGATAAGTGTTAAGAGTAACTCAATCTCAACAATGACAATCACAAATAGTATCACGAATTTTTTCCAAAAAAAAAAAAAAAAAAAGTTTCAATTTTCAAAAAAACCATTAACTTCTCCTAAGAAAACACATCACATTTATAGGTCCATGAAATAATCAAATTTACTTTGAATTCATTTAAATAAATCAAAGAAACATTAAAATCAATATTGTTAATGTCCGACCTGTATTTACAGTGCTTTAGCAATATACAACCTCATCCTAGTTAATAAGTGTTTATTTAGTTGATTGAGTGTATATAAATCTAATGTTGAGTATCTAATAATAGAAAGATATAGTGTTTTCCTCACATCTCTTGTCATCATCCATAATAATGAGAATTTAGCTCAATTTTCATTTATTTTCTCCTCAATCACGTTTAACATCAAGTTTCACCAAAACAAACAATATTTACATGATATTGAACAACAATTTTCTAGAAATGCTCCTAAATATTCATATATAACATTATATAATATTACTTATCAGAGTCATTCACGTCATAAGCAAGTGCAATAGGCTTTTTATAATGCAATATAAATTAAATCTCAAGGACATGGTTAATTGTATAATGCAATTTTATTAGTATTGTATATATTAATATTAATCAACTTATCAATATCTATAATTTCAAGTTAATTATATATGTAATATTATTATAATTCTTTTAGTAATATATAAGAATTTATTATTATTATTATTATTATTATTATTATTATTATTATTATTATTATTATTATTATTATTTTGTAATATTTTTATATAGTGGAAACTAATTGACTCTACTTTTTGAAAAAAATAATATTAACCAATAATAATTATATTTAGCGGAAATAAATTGAGTTTTTAAGGATATTAATAAAACATAAAAATATAAGGTTGAAGTGAGAAATTGAATGCTTTTCCACCTATCCAGTGTATTTGAAATTCAACCTTTGATGTTTCAAATCTTGTCCAATTGGTTTCCTATCCGAATTAAACATAAACCCCATATTTGTAGCTTGATTTTCGTTTATTTTCTTCAAGTCACGTTCAACATCAAATTTTACCAAAACAAAATAATATAATTTTTTTAATTATAAAAAAGAATGTTTTTATTATTTGCATTTAATAATTAATAATATTTGTGTTTAATGAAAATTAATTTAATTTTTTAAAACAATAATATTAGCTAATAACAATTGTATTTAGTGAAAATAAATTGTTTGTTAAGGATATCAATAAACATAGTCCATTATTCAAAATTTCATTTTTTTTTTTTTTTTGCAAAACTCATTTTCAACCACAAATTATATCAATAAAATAACGTACACATGAACCCAAAAAAATTCCATACATTCAAAAAATTTACTATTACAAACCAAATTATTTGGTTTAATGGGTTTCAAACAAATTCATAAAAGTATAAGGGTATGATGAGAAATTGAATGCTTTCGACGTATCAACATCTTATATATAGATGTGGATGAAGATAAATAAAATAACCTTTATCATTTAGTTTTAATAAATTCATTGATTTATTTGATATGTACTCTACACTCTTCAGTTTCCCACTAAAAGTTATTTTTTGAAAAAAAAAAAAAAATCAATAACTCTCAAATTTCTATTTTTATTTTTCGTCAACATTAGACCATCCATGATTTGTACACGTGTCTAAAGTCTGGAAGGTGAAAAGGCTAAGCCCTTGTTTGAGCCCCATTTGAATGAAAATTAAATTTTATAATAATGATATTTGGATAATGTGTGGTTAAGAAGTAAGGAAAAATTTTGAGTTACGTGCAAATTATTTTTTTGATAAAATGTGTGGTTGAAAATGAGTTTGAGATAAAATGAATTTTAGTTTAATGGGAGCTCAAACATGGACTAAAACCATCAATACTCTCTTTGTATCTTGTGTAGAACTATAGAAGATATGAAGTTTGTCTTTAACAGCAAACTGTGGTGGCAATTCAGACAACAGAAAATTCTTTGGACTAAGATACTGAAAGGCAAATATGGAAGAGAACATCATCCTAGCGACATGGTTGCTAAAACAACTGATTCTAATTTGTGGAAAAGATTGATGAAAGTGAAGGACTCGATGGAAAATCATATAGCATGGAGATTGGGGTAAGGGATAATCTTCTTTTGGAAAGATAAATGGTTACCTCGTGGGAGTTTGTCACAATGTGAATGGTCATCAACTTCAAATAATAGCAAAGTCAAAGATTTTCAGAGTGGAGGACACTGGAACTTGCAGAAAATCCAAGATGCAGTGCCTAATGTGGTGAAGGAATAGATTATCAAAATCCCCATAAAGGCTGTAAATGACCAAATAATATGGTTGGCAGATCACAAAGGTGAATTCACTGTTACGTCATGTGTTCAGCTAAAGAGAAGGAAGGCTACCATTCAGAAATCTTATGACATTATATGGTCTAAAGATGTCCCAATAAAAATATCCTTCTTCATTTGGAAAGTGTGGCACAATTGGATAGCTACTGACTTGGTGAAAAAAAGAAGTTCAGTGTTCAAATGGCATCTAAGTGTCAATGTTGCAAAATGAGGAGGACATGAATCACATCTTTATTACTGGTCCAGTTGCTGCAGAGGTATGGCTATATTTTTTTGCCAAGATTGGTAAGCCCTGGTTAAATTACAGTCATCCTATGTGTTTGTTTAATGCTTGGTGTAAAAGTTGTTATAAACTTCCTGTGTTTTGGACATATATTCCTTTGTTTGTTATGTGGTATTTGTGGATTGAAAGAAATCATTCCAAATTTGAAAACAAACAAATGATGGCTAGTAGAGTTATCAAAACGATGGAAGGAAAAATGCAGATAATCAGAGATGAATTGAATTCAAAAAAGGGGAGAAAGATCAAGAAGTCAATTGCTTGTTGCTGGGAAATGCCCAAGGAGAAAGAGATTAAAATCAACTTTTGTCTTTAAGGGCCAAAAGGCTTATGGAGGAGGTAGCATTGCCAGAGATAAAGAAGGTCAGGTAATTTTTGCATTGAGTAAAAGGATTACAAGTGAGTTTGAATTAGAAGCTGCTATTGAAACTTTAATTGATAGTATTCAGAAGTGTAAGGAACTTAAACTGGAGAATATTAAATTTGCCACCGAACAACAGGAAGTTGTCCACAATGTTAATTCCGAAGGAATTGGACAGTGGCCATTATGTTATCAGATGGCTGAAGCTAAAGAGTATATGAGGAGCATAAACTGTAAATTAGAGCTGATGAAGTCTACCAACAAAGCAACCTCTTGGTTAGTAAAAGAGGGAGCTGACACTGATAATATCATTTGGTTTAATATTAAGAACCTTCCTAGAGAACTGCAGTAGATTGTGATAATGGATAAAAGGCAAACTCCCTACATCATTGATCCGGACTGAAGTTGGTTGGAACTTTAGTTTAGTTCTTAGAACATCAGTTGTTTTCTTGATTTGTATAGGGAGTAAGTACTCCTGATTTATAGCTTTTTTGCATTGGAGTTTTCCTCCAAACATTGCATGCATTTTTTTTTGGAATTGAGTGGACTCTGTAATAGGCATCACATTTGGAGGCTAGGTACATGCCCTCCTCCATTAGGTGTATCATTTTTTCTATTTGGTTAATAAAAGGGTAGGGGAAGCCAAACCTCCCCCACAAGAGAGAAAAGAGGAGGATTAAAACCCACTCCATTACTCTTGAGGGATGAGGGATTTTTTTGAAAAAAAAAAAAAAAAAATCTCTTTGTATCTCGATTATGGGTATTTTTCTCATTTCGAGTTTTATTTAACATTGATGACTATGGAAGGTTGAATTTTTTCCCCGGAAGAATTCAATTTAATTTTTTCAAGACTACATAAATTGCCTCGACCAATTAAATTGTCTCTCAATAAGAGTTCAAATGAATTTCACGGATATAGTACTTTGAAGATAATTAAGTAGTCAGTGAAATTCATGTAGACTTCATTTGGAGATTTGTATTTACGATTATGAATATGATTTTTCTTATTTTTTTGAGGGTTGTACTGTATTTTACTTGATTTTTCTAAAAGCAATTTATCAAAATTTTGTTCATAATATTCTCTTACAGGATTTGTGTTCACCTGAAACTTGTTGAATGACGATTTGTGACTTGTGCAATCAAATATGTAATCGTGCAATTGAATGCATTACTTTACATATGAATTCAGTATATGGATATATTGGGTTGTTTTTAAGAATATGTATAATTTACCTCGAGAGATATAGTCGAGTAAAAATGAATAAATTAGGAATTCTAAAAGAATTGAGAGTATTTTTGTTATTAATTATAAATGATAAATTAGGAATTATGAAATATCATTGAGGGTCTTTTCATCCTAAAAAGCTTCGCCCTTGAAGGGACTTTTAGAAGTAGTATAGATATAGATATATAGATATAGATAAATGATAAATTAGGAATTATGAAATATGAAATATAATTGAGGGTATTTTCATCCAAAAAGATTTCTCTCTTGAAGGGACTTTTAGAAGTAGTATATATATAAATTAGAATACATAGATAAGTCGTATCTAGCCTAGAATGATGTTTTCTACTCTTATTGTAACTCTTATTTTGGACCCTATAAATAGACGATTTTAGTTCTCAATAAAACTCACTTGAGTTTTAACTCTTTATATTCTTCTATATTTTTCTATCTAGTTTATAATACGTTATCGGTACGATTCTTTAAAATCAAATTGAATTAGTTAGAAGTTACTCAAATGGAACACACTACTAAACTCGAGTTTGTTGCACTTGACAAATCTGGTAAAAACTATTTGTCATGGATTCTCGATGCCGATATTTATCTTGTTTCAAAAGGTCTAGGAGAGACAATAAAAGAAGGAAACAAAAAATCACTATTGGATCATGCAAAAGCACTTATCTTCCTTCATCACCACCTTCACGATGATTTGAAAATTGAATACCTCACATTGAGGGATCTACAAATTCTTTGGAAAAACTTGACTGAAAGTTTTGAACACTAGAGAATTGTAGTCCTCCCCAAATTCCGTTATGAATGTATGCATAATCACTTGCAAGATTTTAAAACTGTAAGTGAGTACAATTTTGAATTGTTCATAATATGTTAAAGATTGAACTTGCGTGGAGGAAAGATCACTGATGAAGATATGTTGGAGAAAAGTTTTTTTTACCTGTCATGTTTTGAATGTGTTCCTGCATTGAGTGAGGTTTCAAAAAAAAAAAAAAAATACTCATAACTCATATTTTTCTTACTCGTAGTTCAACAAAATTATGAGCAGTGATGAAAAATGATGGGTAACGTCCAATTGATTCTATAGCATTGTCTGAAGCAAATGGTACTGCATTGTATGAAGCAGATGCAATATCAAAACAAGAACGTGCACGTGGACGCGAACGTAGAAGTGGATGAAACCACGGGCGAAATAATCAAACAAAGCCATTAGC
Organism: Ligustrum vulgare; assembly: GCA_963555705.1. Taxonomy (NCBI): domain Eukaryota; kingdom Viridiplantae; phylum Streptophyta; class Magnoliopsida; order Lamiales; family Oleaceae; genus Ligustrum; species Ligustrum vulgare. The sequence goes on from OY743190.1 coordinate 13,609,790, forward strand.
AACAATGTATCAATTTTAAAAGTTATAAAGCGAATGAAGATGGTGTATCCAAAAATGAACATGAAGAAAGTTGTTTTAGATGTGAAACGAAAAGGAATTGGACATACTGTTGGGAACCCGAGTTGCTCTACTCACAAAAATTGATTTCTTGTGATAGATCATCCCGTTACAGGATTTTCTGTTCTATGTATTTAACTTGGAATAAATAATTTTGTGCACATAAAAAGAAAGAGATATTACCCTTGTAGCGTGCTTTACAATAATCTCTTTTCGCTGCTTCTTGATTTCACCAAAGCTTCAAACCCTCAAGCTTTCCTCGGTGTTCTCCAATGGCAGCTGTGCAGGTGCGTGGCCACCTTTCTCAAGACCTAGGTTAAACTAGGTTTAGGGTTTCTTTGTAAAGAGGAAACACACACTACACACTTTAGTGTGTGTTTCGCCACTTTGCCAATTAGGTTAAGAAAAATAGTCTTGGGAGACTATTTGTAACCTCTTTACACCCCAAAACCCTACCAGGCCTAATACCATAACCCAAGCCCATTTCTGCACAACCCAATACAGTTAATAAGCCTGTATAAACCCATTTTAGTGAAGCCACCGAGGGAACCTGATCGAACCCAATTAAACTAAGCTCCAATATATTAATTATGACCCGATCAACTCTTGATCAGTAAAAATTAATTTATTAATCACGTTCTATTCCACTAAAAGAACGAGATTGCACTCTTAGTAAAATTGAAATTACTGAAACAATTAATCAATAATTATATCCTCTGACTTATCGTTCTTACATGTTACCCCCGTCGATCAACTCGAATATTCGGAGCAAGTTAAAATGACCAAAATGCCCTTCTCCAAATATTCATAAATTCTCAACTCTCATCTTCTATCTGACAGTTCGATGTGATCCCATCACATCATAGAATTCAACAGTCACTGTCGAATTACTGAGCTCAGATTCAACTGTCCACTAGAAGAACCAGTGAGATTATGATCATACCTAAAAGGTGACGGATTCCATAATACGAATATATGTTCCTCGTTATTTCACTTTAATTCCCAAAGTACCGAGATATTGATCAGCAATTTGATCTCACCCATTGATACCTCAAAGAACTTCAAGTTAGTAATCGAAGTCCATTATCCTATTAGGATTAAGGTCCCACGTACAATAATCAAGTGAAATTAAATTTGTATGGTCAATGTCACAAATTAATTTCACGTGGTCCCGTCCAATACGTTCCAAACGTACTCTCAATTTTATTACCAAAGTCAAAGACGGACTTTAATAAAATCGAGACGATCTTATCAAAATAAATTGTCCATATTTATTTACTGATCGTGAACGTTAATTTTAGATCGAATCACAAATTGAATCTTTCTGTGTTTAACAACTTAAACACTCAATTTGTAATATCAAATCGACCCGTGGACAAACACAACATCATATTAATACAATCAATTAATATTTTACTTTTAAATGTCGTGAATTATACTCTATGGGCATATATAATTCCAACAATCTCCCACTTGCCCTTAGAGTATACAAGAAACATCGAATCATTCATATTGTCAACATCATCATTACACTAATGATTATGTTCTCAACCAAGATAGTAACTCCTTTCGATGTAAGTCACGGTTGTATAACAAACAATCCAAGATTGTGTTATTCCCAACCAATTAACCACATTATCTCCCAGTTATATTCCAATTTTGACGATTCTTGAGAATCCTAGTCAAATCAGATCTTAATTAGTTTTAATCCATCAGATCACCAACTGAATAGATAAGCAAATATTTACTCATTTTCCAAAAACGCTTCAGTACGTGCTTTACCTCTATTCAATGATCTGATCCTGGATCAAACTAATAATCACCAACAATATCCCCAGCATAAGATATGACCTATCTAGTGCAAAATAAGGCTTCCTATAGCCGGAGCATAAGAAACCTTCTCTATCTTACCATGAGTCTTAGGAGAACACTCATAAGATAGATAAAGTCCACAAAGAACATTATTCCTTTCAAGACTTCAATATTGCAAATGTAGATAGTATCTTATTATTACATGAAACTTGAGACTTTCTATTTCATTTTTCTCCCACTCCGAAAAGTACGGATGTCTAGAAAAAATAGACAGTCATCTACAAGTCCTTCAAGTCTAATTGCTGGTGCCAATTACTATTTAATGAAAATACTCTCACACATTAGTAGAGTGTCATTCAAATAAATAGTCGCGAAAACTGACTCATCTTTCTGTATACTCGAGTATACTTAAGATATATCAAGATTTTGATCAAGAACATGTATCACAATCATTCGATCAAATTCTGTATTCCATATGTTGAACAAATACCCAAATCTAAAGTTGGAAACTTGTAAGTCATGAATTTTACTTTCGTGGTTTTTAATATGAACTCATCAGATTACACTTTGTAAATGATTTCCTCAAGATGCATTCAAGAAACAACTTCTTGACATCCATATGTTGTACCTCATTTTCACAATGAATGACAATGGATAAAAGATCCAGGTAAATATTTTCATGGCAATTGGCAAGAAGGGTTTCACAAACCCACAGCCATGAGCCTTGCGCTGAAGGCATCAACCTTCTCATCTAACATTCTCCTATCATCTTAAAAATCATCACACCCTATAGGTTTGACCCTATTAGGTGTGTCCACAAATATCCAAACCCTAGTGTAGTACAAGGAATCCAATTCCGAGTTCTCGTTCACCTTCCATGATTTCAATTCCATAACTTCTACCACTTCCCTAAATGAGGATTCCTTCTCTTATTTCAGTAGAGACTGTCTAAAAAGACTCTCCGTAGAATAAGCGTCAAGAAGGTGGTCTTACAACCCTCCCACTCCAATTAGTCGCTGGAAGTGTATTTCCATTATGTCCAAACATAGTCTCTTCCTCTCCTCCCACTACTTGGTTATATCCCTAATTGGGATCAACCTCTTCACTACCTCTTTATGAACATAAAGAAGAGGCAGAACAGTGAGAACAACTTCGACTACGACCTTTGGTTTTTCCCTGTCCATTGGGTTCACCGGGCAAAAATAGTGGTTGAACCACTTGCCTATTTCTCCCACTAGGATCAGCAACCATCGGTTCCGTAGGAAGTCCCAAATCATCAAGATTAATTCTATGCGGAAACCTGGAATCAAGTTGTTTGAACCACGTTCTAACATCTTATCCAATAGAATTTTACTTGTGGATTTGTATTCTTCTATATGCGTTATCCTCTAAGAAAGTTACATTTGTACTGAACAAATACTTTCTTGACCAGAGGACTATAGAAGAAATAATTTCTAGTTTTGCTGCATACCTTATAATCAAACCTTCATTGTTGCCTCCATCTCGTCAATCCTGGCTTTCAGCTTGTGTGCCAAAAGTCCCCAAATCCGAATGTGGTGTAAACTGAGCTTGCACCCATGCCACAACTCTAGGGGTATTTCAGGAAACGAATCAATGGTACTAGGCTATGAAGGAACCTGACTATCTCCGGTATACATTCCCAAATGAAACTAGTAACGAGGATAACTCATCATTGATTTGGTATTACCTTGTTCTCCTTTTCCGATAAATGGTTCCTAAACTCATATGAGAGATACACAAACCTCGATCAAATCGAAGTATTTCGATTCTCTTAATTACTTCTCAACTTCTATCCAAAATTCTAGAATTTCTTCAACATTTCGGATTAATGAGATATTAAGTATATAATCGAGATCTGGAGTGATCATCAATAAAAGTGATGAATTACTCGTACTCTCTCGTATCTTGAGCACAAAAGAATCCATTCATATCGAAGTGTATTAATCCTCAAACTCTTAAGTCCATATAATGTATAAGGACTCTTGGTTATATAATCCTCTAAACAAGATTCGGAAAAATAGTATAGATTCCACCTCAGATCCTTTTGAGGTCCATCCCTTACTAGTATTAGAATCGAGTTTTGGATAAGTGTAACCAAGCCTAAAATCTTAATCATTTTACCCTCTAAATAAAATTCAAAAGCCCACATAGATTCTTCCTCCAAAATACTTAGAGGTTATCTTTACTAGTCTTTCAATCTTATTTAGATAAATATGATTATCTTAAGATCTTATCAAAGAGTTCATTAATACAAGGAGTCATCTATCCCTTATCACTTGTAGTAATATTACACTTAGAACCATTTACAAGGCTTTGAGATTGTTAACCATTTGTCTCGCAACAATAAGAGCATTATTTAACTTAATTCCAACTAATGACTGGAGATTAAGCGCTAAATAATTCCGCTCAAATAATAAAGAGACAAAATAACAATCAAATTGTTTCGCAAACATAAAAGCCCAACGACTCTTTCCATATTACCATACCCGTGCTTATCCTTATAGTATACTCTATCTCATTGTGTCATTTGGTCACCTAGGACCATATTGCAACAACTTGCAATGGCGATTAGTTACTCTAGAATCTATAATCAAGATAGACTCAATTACTAACCATAACACAATGAATAGAGTCTTACTCCATTATAGAGTTTCCAAGAAAGGCTACTTCCTCATTAATCCTATCTTTGCTCAAAAGCAAAAAGGTTAGAGGGCCTACCATACTATCTGTTGCTTTAAAATAATCTCTTCTCTATTAATAGCTTACATTGAACCTTTCAGGGACACGTTCATCCTGGTGAATATAGTCCACACTGAACCGCAAGAGATCATCTTAAAAGATTTCTCAACCATTATGTCACATGAATCAATGTTTGCAAGTGGAACCTCCACCACGTTAAAGTGACCAATCATGTTTTACCAAATGGTCTCTTATAAAAACGTGATCGGTTCATAAGTAGAGATATAATATAGCTTGATAGCATATTTTGTATAATTAAAATGCTCAAATTATCATAAATACCCTTCCATCGAGAAAATAAATATGGTATCCCATTTTGATATTTTTATTGCGAAGTACTTGATGTGAGAATCAAAACTATGCAATAAACCATCTCATCAAAATAAAACCATTTTCATTGGAAGATTTATAATTATTTTGAACAAGGATCTTCTAGCACGAACAAATGTCATAAGTGGAAAGAATTATAACGAGACATGTTACAGTTTTCGCAAATTAGTTGGTGATGTCTAAATATATAACTAGTTGTGGAAATACGACATTCAAATAAAATAAATATATTAAACATGAGTTGTATAAATGATGAATACTTTCATATATGATGCATGAATAAAAAAATTATGCACAAGCAGACCCAAAACTACTATAATATGACGACAACCTAAAACCCCAAAATCTTAAACACATTTCTCTATAGGAGAAATAAATGTGATTTATGGCTAGGTTGGGACCCTCCCACTAAATTAAATATATTTAGCATCTCATGCAATATTTAATTTATAGTCGTTAAAATTTGGCCATCATTGACATCGTTTGGATATTCTATAGGAAGTCCCCACGATGCCTTTGATTTAAGTGTTCAACCCTTATATTGATAATTTTTCAAGTACAAATTAATTACGTTACCTATAGGGTAATCATGATTAATTCAAACTTAAATAAATCATCACCTAATTGGGCCCAAACCAGTAACCTAAACAGTGCAGCCCTCCTATAGGGAGACTAAATAAATTAGCACGAGGCATGAACAAATTTTTACTAATGGGCTAACAAGGGAGGCCGTGGGTTCAAAAATTTGCACCCTCACTCACTTAATATTTTTAAACTATTGAGTTTTCATTTAATAATTAAATAATCAATTTTAACTTTTAAAATCAATTTAATAATTATCAAAATTATCTTCTAATCTAACATTTAGAAAAGAAAATAAAATATAAAACTATGCATGACAGTATAGTTCCTAGAGCGGTGTTAATGCGATCTACATGACATGTTATTAAATGACATTCATCCACAATTTAATTAAAGCAATAAATAAATGCAATAATAAAATAAACTAGAACATGATTTATGGCCAAAACCTAGACACAAAATTACAAATTAATTAAAGATTACATTGAGCCACAGCCCGGCCCAATTCTTCAATTTCCATTTGCAAGTGTCCAGCCCATTACTCGAACTCTTCAAATAATAATTATCTGGCCCAACTTCAAAATGGTCCAATCTGCAATTTTTATCCATCCGGCCCAATAAGAAGTCAAGGCCCAAATGGAAGTTGCAGCCCATATAAATCATCTCTTCCTTTGCTGCATTTACAGTAACCCAACCGAGAGGAAGTTTCAGCCGCTGCCTACCGAAATGCCATCTTCGGAAACTGTCACAACCATTGAGACCACAACAGATGCCCCATGTATCGCAGCCGCCATCGCCTGGGTTGAGTCGCCGCAACAGCAGCAGCAGTGCCATGGACGCTGCCTTTTTCGAACCTGCTGCGGCGCTGCCTTTTCGAACCTGCTGCGGCGCTGCGACTTTCGAACCTGCATCGCAGTGGCACCTGTGGTGTCGCTGCCGCCGCTATCTACATGGGGTCACAGCGCCAACAGCGGCGCGATCATCCACAGATCACAATGGCAGCACCCAAGTGCTGTCGACTGCGTGCAGCGGGATATGTGGGTTCCACTACCGTCGCGATCGAGCCAAAATAGCAACGCCAAAAGCGCCACCATTGACCGCCGAGCACATTGGTAGCACCCACGAGTCCCGCCGACTCCCTGCATGCCGTTCATGGTGGATTTCCAGTAATTGCAAGCCAAGTCCTTGAAGTGTTGAAGATGGTGAAGTCAAATCCTTATTTCGAAATTGCTGCAGAGGTCATCCGAATTTTGCAGCAATAGTCCCTCAATCTGAAATTGAATTACCTGGTCCTCCATGTTTCAGCAGTGATGGATCCGGTCCTCATGATTTTGATTACAACAAAAATATAATTGCAAAACTAATTCTAATTCTATTTTACAATAAATCAAAATCAAAAGGGAAACATGGAGTCGTAATCAGTTCATTAAAATATCATTCAACCAATAACAGATCAAATCACATAAAACCTACACCGCTCCACTAACACATGCATAACAAAATTATTTAACCCTAAATACATAAAACAGTATCAAAAACCTGGCGCTCTGATACCAATTGTTGGGAACCCGAGTTGCTCTACTCACAAAAATTGATTTCTTGTGATAGATCATCCCGTTACAGGATTTTCTGTTCTATGTATTTAACTTGGAATAAATAATTTTGTGCACATAAAAAGAAAGAGATATTACCCTTGTAGCGTGCTTTACAATAATCTCTTTTCGCTGCTTCTTGATTTCACCAAAGCTTCAAACCCTCAAGCTTTCCTCGGTGTTCTCCAATGGCAGCTGTGCAGGTGCGTGGCCACCTTTCTCAAGACCTAGGTTAAACTAGGTTTAGGGTTTCTTTGTAAAGAGGAAACACACACTACACACTTTAGTGTGTGTTTCGCCACTTTGCCAATTAGGTTAAGAAAAATAGTCTTGGGAGACTATTTGTAACCTCTTTACACCCCAAAACCCTACCAGGCCTAATACCATAACCCAAGCCCATTTCTGCACAACCCAATACAGTTAATAAGCCTGTATAAACCCATTTTAGTGAAGCCACCGAGGGAACCTGATCGAACCCAATTAAACTAAGCTCCAATATATTAATTATGACCCGATCAACTCTTGATCAGTAAAAATTAATTTATTAATCACGTTCTATTCCACTAAAAGAACGAGATTGCACTCTTAGTAAAATTGAAATTACTGAAACAATTAATCAATAATTATATCCTCTGACTTATCGTTCTTACATGTTACCCCCGTCGATCAACTCGAATATTCGGAGCAAGTTAAAATGACCAAAATTCCCTTCTCCGAATATTCATAAATTCTCAACTCTCATCTTCTATCTGACAGTTCGATGTGATCCCATCACATCATAGAATTCAACAGTCACTGTCGAATTACTGAGCTCAGATTCAACTGTCCACTAGAAGAACCAGTGAGATTATGATCATACCTAAAAGGTGACGGATTCCATAATACGAATATATGTTCCTCGTTATTTCACTTTAATTCCCAAAGTACCGAGATATTGATCAGCAATTTGATCTCACCCATTGATACCTCAAAGAACTTCAAGTTAGTAATCGAAGTCCATTATCCTATTAGGATTAAGGTCCCACGTACAATAATCAAGTGAAATTAAATTTGTATGGTCAATGTCACAAATTAATTTCACGTGGTCCCGTCCAATACGTTCCAAACGTACTCTCAATTTTATTACCAAAGTCAAAGACAGACTTTAATAAAATCGAGACGATCTTATCAAAATAATTTGTCCATATTTATTTACTGATCGTGAACGTTAATTTTAGATCGAATCACAAATTGAATCTTTCTGTGTTTAACAACTTAAACACTCAATTTGTAATATCAAATCGACCCGTGGACAAACACAACATCATATTAATACAATCAATTAATATTTTACTTTTAAATGTCGTGAATTATACTCTATGGGCATATATAATTCCAACACATACATTTCGTACGACAAAGCATCTTATTTTTCTCTACCAAATATCAATCAAGAGAAAGAAAAAAGTGGAGACAAATTTTGCTGATATTGAGGGCTCAATTGATGTGACTTGTTTGGATGTCTCTGAGTTTTTGCTGATTCAAGTGACAACATTGACCATTTGATCAGGGGTGGTGTGATAGAAGATATAAATTAGTATACTTTCAATAATTTAGTATTTTCCCCTTTGTTTTAGAAAATTAGTGTGTGATGTATTTTTACTTTCCTTAAAATTTGAAACTTTAATATGCACTGTTTAATTATGTTTAACTCATTTTCGATTATAAATTCAATTCCTTTTAGATATCTATTTGGTTGTATGATGCAAACCCCTTTGATGTTTGGACCAAAATCTCCACAACAATTTGAAATCAACTCAAGAAAGCAAAAAATGGTAAAATAAGTGATGAAAAACCTTAACCCAAGTTCCCAATGGATGAAGATCAAACAAATTTCAAGGTGGTGAAAATAAACAACAACACAAGAATAATATACTCAAAATGTAGTTGATTATCTTCCAAAGATTATAAGATAAAAGAAATGGAATTTTACCCCACCCAAAGAGGAATTTCTCTTAAGAGCATTCATGAACAAGTTCGTAGCTAGGGTTTTGGAAAAGAGTATTTATAGTACTAGAAAGAAAAGAAATAAAAAGGTCCGGATTTAAGTTCAAAAATTTGCGAATCCGACTTTCAAATTGTCTGCGCGACCGTGTGGTTCACAGGCGCGGCCGCGTGGTTATCATGTGAACAGTTACCTAAACATTCAGCCAAACTCTCAGTCAATTAGTGCACGCGGCCGCGCGCTTGTTACACTGTGCGGTCATGTGGAGTAAAATTCGAAACCTTGATTTTTTACTCCAACTTGATTCTTGGCTCCGCGTTCAACTTAATCTCCTGAACTTCTTTGACATCAGATCTCGTCATGGGTCCTATTGGCATGTGCATCAAGGTTTGACTTTCTCGATCTCATCAGTTAGTGTTGGTTGTTGGTTTTTATATGGTGGTTTGTTTGTTCGGTTGGTTGTGGTTGTGATGCTTTTTTTTTTTTTTTTAATTTTTTTTTGCGCAGGGGTGGTGCCGTGTTGGTGCACCCGAAATGGTGGTGTTAGTGGTTTGCAGGTGGTAGAGTAGGTTGTGTTTGGTGGTGGCAGGCGCGCTAGATTTGGTTGTATTTGGTGGTGGCGGTGTTGGTAGGAAAAACAATTACAAGAACTGTAATGTTACAATAACATTACAATTATTGTAATGTTACAATTATTGTAATGTTACAGTAACTATAATTACACAACATTTCAATGACAGTGATATTGCTTCAAATTCTAGCGAGAAAGTTGAGGTTGATGCGAGTGATGATGATGTTGATGTCGAGTCTACGATGGATTGTAATGTTACATAAATACAATTACACAATATTACGAGGATTGTAATGTTACGGCAACTACATTTACACAATATTGCTTCATATCTCAGCCAACTAGTTGTTAATAATACCAACACGAATAAAGTATTATTAATGAATATTACACAACTGTGGTCATAAATTACAACACGTTACATAACATTAGAGAATTTAATCGTCGAAAAATCTGGTACTATTCCTCAGAAATTGGTAGAAGCCGTGAATAATCGAAAGAAGGGATGCTCAAACCATGATGTATGAAGAAAATCGTTGATTGTAGAGTAATTATTGATAATTAAAAATTGCCTAATTTAAATCCCTAAATAAAAGGTAACAATATCCTAAATAAAATAGTATAATATTTAATGATCTTTATTAATTAATAATTCACTCACATCAAATTCGATATTTTTCCAAAGTGTGGAAACAATTTTTTATTTTATTTTATTATTATTTTTTGGAAAATGTATAGAAACAAAATTGTGTAATATTACGAATAATATGAAAAGTCGGTATTTCAATTACGATACATTACAACCAGGTATTTGCGTAAATTTTCCTAAATTTACTATAAATAAATTGAGCCCTTGTTTGGTTTCCTTTAAAAAAAACTCTTTTTTTTTTTACAGTATTCAATTTCAACCATCCATTAAAAGTCAAGTCCACAATATTTGACTTTTAAACTAAATCGCAATCATCCATTCTCCTAAAAATCACTATTCATTTCAAAAAAATAATTTTTAAATAATATCAAACACATACTGATTATGTTTAAGTTAACGTCAATTATTAATATCAATCAAATATTTAATAGGATTCACAATTTTTCAAATATAAATTTTATCAACCTATATAAAAACGTGGAAATCGTGTCGTGTCATGCACGGTATTTGCTAAAATATTTTGAAAAAAAAATTGTCGTTTGTAAAAATAATTATATTTAATACGTTGTCACTTTTTACATTGTTTACGACTTTTTTATAACATAAAATTATTTCACTTTTCAGATGAACTGGTTTTCTCATTTGGAATGTGACATAATTTTTTGTTATAAAAAAGTCGCAAACAGCGCCATCCTAGTTCCAAAAAGTGACAACGTATTGAATTTAATTATTTTAAAAATGACGTATTGATCTTAATATTTTTACAAATGACATATTTGTCTAAATATCCCTATAAATATTCACTAAAAACTTTATTTTTATCATAACCAAAAATTGGTTTAGTACAAAACCCATTACTTTTATATACAGATGACCCATGCTTTTAGATAAAACTAGTTTTGACTCGTATGTTGTACGAGAACCGTTCTACGATTGAATTTATTAGCATTATTTTAATGTAATTGCAATAGGAGTTGATGACACATACACTTTAGCACTTACAAAGTCACATATTTTCACTTGGTAAATATGTGGAATAAGCTGTAATGGCAATTTAACACGCTTGAAATCATACAAAGGGGTAAGACTGAATACTGCAAGTGATAATAGTTTTTGCCAAACATGTGTTTTAGATGCCTAAGAAAAAAAATTGAGGTTTGATGTCCCTATAGCATACTCCAATTGCAAGAAAGAAAATTAAGAACTATTTTCAAATGATCAACAATGAATTTTATGAAAATCAATTAGAATATATTGACATAGCAGCAAGAGAAAAGCATTTTTACCTAGACTCGAGCCATGACTTTTAGGGTCTATTTGATGAACTTATTTTTTTCAGGGAAAATCAAAATTTTTTCCATCTTCCACCATTTTAACATGTGTGACAGCAAACTTTGGAAGAGGAAAATTTTTTCCAGCCGCCACCCACGCGCCTGATTTTCTCCCTTTATGCAGAAAATATTTTCTCTTACTTTGTTAGAGAAAATATTTTCTTGATAAGGAAAGTTTGATTTTTCGTTATGTGTGATCTATTTTGTTATTAGTAATTGATTTATTTTTGTTCCAAAAAATATCATTATTATTATCAACTACAAATATGTTAAAAAAATCAAAATAACTAAATTTTATTTTATTTGTCATGAAAAATAATGTCAATCAAATGCCAAAATTTGAAAAATTCCCCACTTTTCCACCTAGAAAATTAAACCAATCAAACACTTCCAATTGATATTTTTCACAAAAATATTTTCCAAGCAAATATTTTCTTTCCACCCATTTTTCACCATAGCAATCAAACGCACCCTTAATATCGTTGACTTCCCATGAGCCACGGGACCAATGGAAACAATGTTGATGGAATTTTGGTGAGAATTTCCAAAATTCTCACCATCCCAGAAAGAAGAAACTCCACTGTATAAAATGTAAACAATCACTCCAGCACTCCAGGGATCAGATTCAAGACCATAGCGCTTTCAAAGGACTTCTGGTGCAACATAATGTCGACTACCCACCACGTCGGTAAAATTTTCCCTGAAATGGGTTCACCCATTAGTTCCTATGAGGCTAAGAGAGTAAAGGTCATAAATGATAAAACTATACCAGAAATGTTTGCATTGGTTACTGACCATTATTTTGCTCCAAGTTGGTCTAGAATTAAACTTTGTTTTGAGTTGGTTGCGAAACTTAAACCTTTATTAGTTGGTCTTATGTCCATATCCATTAGTTTGACTAACGGAAAAGCTAATGTGACAGTCCAGTTGGGAAGAAAGCAGACTGACCAAACACATTTTTCATCAGTCGAACTGACATATATGTACGAAGTGCTCAAATTTTAACAAAGGTTAACTTCGGTAACTAACCTAAAACAAAATGAAATTTTGTGACCGCCATAAAACTTAGCTAAAAGTTTAGTTATCACAAAATCAGCAGCCACTTGCAAGTGGAAACTTAACTGGGATAATTTTAGTCCCATTTGATAGTATAAACGTAGCCTTAAAAAAAAAAAAAAAAAAACATTTTGAGGCTGCTGAAATTAGAACACGTGCGTTTGGAAGGAAATGCTATAATACAGTAAACAGTTACGGAGAAGAGCTTATTGATTCATTTTTAATTCAAAGCCCTTTGAAGATGCACATGAGAACATCATATGAATCACCACGTAATTTGAAAAAATTAAAGATTTATTCACCAGAGCAATTGGATGAACAATAAGATGTAGTTGAGGAGAAGTTACAAAAGGTAAAGTGATAAGAAGTTGAGTCTTAGGTGTTTTATCCCATTCAGGCAGAAATGTCAAAATCCTTCACAAGAAAGAACCAGGGGATTCAGATTCAGCTACCTAACGAATCAAAAATCTTAAAGCACACAAAGCATTTGAATCCACTGTGCAGTATAATATAAGGCTAGACAACACAATTAGCGAGATTTTAGTTTCTTTTTCTACTTTAATATTGTCCCTCCTGGTCAATCCGTGCTGGTTAATCCAACACATAATAGTAAAGAATCACTTAAAACACATGCTCGCACACACATACCCAGCTTGAAGAATATTGATAAGCCGAAATCAATTGTTTTGAGAAATGATTCCTCCTGATGATCAAGAAAAAGAAAATTCTGCGGCCTTAGGTCACGACTCACGATGCATAACCCCCAAAGATTGAAAAGCTTCCACCACACCAACTATAGTCCTAGTGAGGTCAGCTACCTTTCTTTCAGTACTATTTATAGTCATCACGAGTAAGTATCGGTACATAATAAATTACAAACAAATACATTTACTGAATTCACTGCCGTACCTTTGTTTAAATCAATTCCACAATTCCAAATTTAAGTAATGGCGTGGAAAAAAATCATTTAAGACAAGTGCTTACCACATGATCAGGAGCATCAAATTGCTCACACATTATCCAATGTACACCTGTATATAGAGAAACAACCATTATAGTTTCCCACAAGGGACACCTTTTTCACCTTTTGCATATCTATAAGAGAATTTAAAACATAAAGAATAACTAAATTAATATCAAATTACAAAGTGGAACTTCAATAGTTTCCTAACCAACCAGTTTTGTCAATAATTTCCAAATAATTCAAACAAGTCCCTATTGAGACAATTTGTATGAATAAAATGTCCAAAGATAATTAAAAGATTAAATGATTGTTACAACATACGAACCTTAATTCTATCCCTTGCCCACTTATTCAAGGTCCTCTTCCCATTGCTACATCCTGAAAAATAAAATAAAGGATTGACCTGATGTAAATAAAAAGCAAAATTAAAACATAACATAACAAACATTATAAACTTGAGGTCTATAATCACTTCATGCTTTAATAATAATAATTGAAGAAATGGAGAAAATAAATAAAGAAATCTAATTAAATACTGACCTCATAATTAGAACACAATCCAATTCTTAAAAAGTCTAAAAGATTCCCCCATTTAATTACAAAACCCAGAAAAAAAAGTATTTAAAATCCAACACAAGGAGGATAGAAATCGAAGTGCAAATGGGTAACAAGAATCTGGTCGAAGACGTGTCTATTTTGGTAACTTCACGAGATATTTACAAGCTTTACACGTGGAGTCTATGAATCCATATTAAAATAGCAGGCAAAATAAGTATTGCAATTGTTGCTATCAAAATCTATCAACAGGGTGAGAGCTTCAACTAATGCCAACAATCTAGTGAACGAAAAATAACCTTTTTCTTGGGCAGAAAAACCATATAAAATGTTCAAACATCTCTCATCCACCCACCAACTTTTAATTTCGCCTAATTAATTAATAAGTAGCGGGGACGCGCAACTTATTTTCGATCGTATAGAAAGCATTACAAACCAAACATGACATTGTCGTACATAATATTGTACGTATTCTAAAAATAATAATAATAAAATAAAAAAGGGTTATTTAGGAATTTATCAACATGTAAGAATTAAATACTATTAAAAATTCATGTCGGTCTCACTGTATTTTTCATAACTGTAAACTGTCGTTATGATCAGTGTAAAATGAGTCAATACCACACAGGGTAGAAAAATAATTTAAGAATTTATTAACAGTATTTGTAAAAGGTTTTTTGGGAGCTCTTGAATTTTGACCCTCTCTCTCTCTCTCATTGTGAGTCTCTAATAATTAGCATTATCGCTCTTGCTGTTGTTCTTGTTATTGTTCTAACTAACAGTTCAATTATTTATTATTATATATATCAAGTAAATAATATTCAATTACAAGTTGAATAATACTACTGCTGAATCTTCAACAGCAAAATTTACATTCTGTTAAGAAGAAGAAATGGCTGTGGTTCCAGAGGAAGCCCTTAATCAGTTTCAAGCATTAATGGAGGAAGGTCTGGTCTTATATATTCCCCTTTTCTTATTTTCTCTCTCTTTCTATTTATGTTTGGGAAATTTATGCAGTTGAAGAGCCACTCAGGATAACTTTTCAGGTTTGAATTGTTTTCTCTTCTCTTTCATTAATTATACTTTACTTGTGTATTCATTTTTAGCATTTTTATCTACCTGATGATCTGCTTCTTAACGGCGATCAGAATATTTGAGAAACTTTTATTTATTTATTTTTTATTTTTTATTTTTACTTTCCCCCTCTGCTTTACCACCTGCAGTTATAAATTTTTATCTTCATTCATTACATAGTATCTATTTACACCGTCTTACAATTGAAATCCTGTTTGGTTGTTTGTATGGAAATTCTTATCAGTTCTTTAAATATTCAGAATGTTCATCAAGGATATCCCAGAGAAACTTTAGTTCGTTTTCTGAAGGCGAGAGAGGGAAACGTTACGAAGGCCCACACGATGGTTAGATAAAGAATTTTCTAGTTTCTATATTAGCCTTCATGATGTGAAATTCTGTTATTCGCTCGATTCTATTTTTACGGATGTTGATGGTGATGATATTTCAGTTGGTTGATTGTTTGAATTGGAGGGTGCAAAACGAGATTGATGATATTTTGGCGGTGAGTGATTATGTGCTCAACTGTTTGTGTTATTTACAACTTACGGGAAAGTTATGCAAAGAATTTAATGTGCATGAACTCAGGCACGCCGAGAATTTATCGTCCATTTTTTGTAATTGCGATGCTATCATTATTTCTTGTTGCAGAAACCTGTTGTTCCCACTGATCTTTACCGAGCAATACGTGATTCACACCTCATAGGATTATCGGGTTACTCAAAAGAGGTTCTTTCTGTTGAATTTGTTCTGCAATTTGTATTTATATTTGATTATTTTCATACTCTTACTACATTTGAAGCTACTGGAACAAGTTCAGTTAGATATACTTCATCATTAGTTAGAGTTAGTTTACCTTCTCCAGATATGAAAATCTGTGCTCATTCTAATAAGTGGTGCCTTTTTTTGAATAGGGTCTCCCCATTTTTGCTATTGGAGTAGGTCTAAACACGTTTGACAGAGCATCTGTAAGGCTTATCGATAATTGATTTCTTCTCTTTCAGTTTGAAGCATTCACCCCAGATTTTCTTTTCATATAACATATATGCCCATTTTTACACATGATGTGGCATCATAAGAAAAATTTTCTTCTTCTTCGGAACTGTTTACAACTCTGTTGCACAGACACTTCAATTATGATAGTGTGTCCGTGTCCAACACATGTCTGACTCTTATCGGATACTTCACGCCTCCGACACTCTACAGTGGTCATTCTAGAAATCATATATTTTTTAAATCAAAACTATTATTAAATAACAAGTGGTGGGCAGTCAAAGTTGAAAGATTTCCACAAGTAAAATTAATAATAAGTATAAAACTAAAATGAAGAATTTCAAAGATTTTAATTAATATGTTGACAACTTGTCTTTGAAAAATTGCGTGTTGGATACACGTGTCCTTGTCGGTGCATCATAGGTTCACAACAAGCTTGTATGGCTGTAAATGAAATCCCCAAAAGCTCAGTTTTGCTGCCAGGACCTTGGTATTTATATTGTTTTTTTTTTTTTTTTTTTCTTGACGATCCAATAAAATTTGGAAACTTGTTAAATTTTCATTTATAATTAATGCTTTCCGTATGTAGAACTGTTTTTTATAAGTTCTGGTAATTTTTAATCTCCAAAAAAATATACACATTCAATTTCACCCACTGACAAGGGGAGAAGATTGTCTCTATCTAACTCAAACCAGCTTTGAGATTCTCATGTGCCACATGAATTGAGCACTGAAATATAAATAAGACATTATCTTGTATTGCTGTAATAGATGGGGGAAATGAAATAAAAAAAAAAATCAACTTGTACAACCGACAAGACGTTAGTTCACAGTGGAGAATAAATTCTGGTACTCAGTATCTATGATTCTATAGATAAAATAAATTATTCAGCATCGAGAAGACATACCTGAATTTATTAACATTTATTTTTTTTTGGAGAAGGCATGATATGAAGTGATAAGTTGTTTCAAATTTTGGGTGTTTGGATGGTAATACAAATCTATTAATTACCCATGATAATTTCTTTCCCTCATAACTCTGACCTTTTCACATGCAAGTTAAGCCCTTCTATGTTTATTGCCTAATATCAATTCAACATCTTCGCTATCTTCAATTTTTTTCTTTGTTTTCAGGTTCATTATTATGTACAGTCGCACATCCAGATCAATGAATATCGGGATCGTGTCATTTTTGTGAGCACATACTTGCTATACGTGTTTACCTTCCCTTTTTTATCCATTTTCCATACTAATAATTGATTTGTTGTAGCCCGCTGCAACCAAAAAGTTCGGGAAGCACATTAGTAAATGCATAAAGATCCTAGATATGACTGGCCTGAAGCTTTCAGCATTAAGCCAAACAAAGGTACATTGGCAGCAAGTTGTTCTATGACTTCCTTCCTATGATTTCTCCTTTCCCTTGTTCTGCATTTTATGATAGAATTATGTTTCTAAAGTTTGATGTTAGTTTTCCTTTTTGTTACAGCTTTTGACTGTTATTTCTTCCATCGACAACCTAAACTACCCCGAGAAAACAGTTAGTTATTATATTGTCAACGCCCCATATATCTTTTCCGCTTGTTGGAAGGTTTGTCCCTTGTTATTGTCTTTATCTGTGTTCAAATATCCAGTTTTCACAGTTAGAATTATTTTTTATTTTATGAAACTTCTGAACTGTTATCAGGTTGTCAAACCTCTTCTGGAAGAGAGGACGAAAAGGAAAATCAATGTATTATCTGGTTGTGGACAGGATGATCTATTGAAGGTAGTGCTTTCTTATAACTTGTTGACATATTTGATCTGGAATCAGAACAATTTAGCTAGGACACTTTTAAAAAAGAAAAAGAAGCTGAAGTCATGTACTTTAGATCGTCCAATCTTTTTCGTTACTGCGTAACAAACATACATTAAGGACGACTTCACATTAAGGAACAGGCTCGTGTTATTGTCCCACTAGGAAAACCTTTTGCCATACTTTTGCATGTTTGCAACTGTGATATCGTTAACCATCTTTTGGTAAGATCTTTGCAGATAATAGATTATTCATCCCTTCCACATTTCTGCCGTAAAAGAAGTTCTGGCTCTTCTCAACATTCAGACAGCTATGTTGGCAATTGTTATTCCTTGGACCACCCCTTTCACCAACAACTTTACAATTACGTTAAGCAGCAATCCCTGATTCGTGAACCTGTCAAGCCGATAAAACAGGGATCCATGCACGTGACTTTGCCTGAGGATGCTGTTGAAGGAGCAGAGATTGCACAGACTCTAGAATCTGAACTTGAAAAATTTAAGGATCTTGATGGATGTCCTCAATCGTTGGAGGACCTGAAAATCAACATTGGTAAGTCCTAGAAGTTCAATCATCTTGTTTTAATAGATGCTAAATCACATCCAACACAAATATCTTGTTCTTAGCACTAACCATTATAGTTATCAAGTTTAAGCGTATTCAATAATAGCTCATATAGAACTTTTGTGGGTGAACTGCTAAGTATGATGTATGTAATTTACATGTTTGCTATATATATAAATTGAATAAAAAAATCACTCTTTTACAGAGCCTTCTCTGGATATCTTCAATTTAAGAACCATCTATCTTGAATACAGAATGTATATTAGTAAAAAATTTGTATACAAAAAATGTAAGGATCTGATCTTGATATTCTTGTTTGCTTCAAATTCCCAGGATGATCATGTTTTGTCTCTTGAGAAATTTAAGATTCTCCAACTTCATTCATTTCTTTTTGGCGCCACTTCTGGAGTTCACCCTCCACTACCTTTCTCGCAGCTTCGGCCATTTCTGCTCTCTTTAGAGCATCCTCAATTTCTGACTGTAGATCCTCATTCTCTTTTAAAGTTGTCTCCACTTTCTTTAGAGATTCTATTTCACTTGCTTTTATAGTTTCCACTTGAGCCATGGCAGTTGCCACTTTAACATCTGCTTCATGCCCGATTTCTTCAATTTTCTTCTTCATCGATTCAAATTCCTCCACTGACAATTTGATCCTCCGACCAGATCCTCCACTTGAATCAGGTTTTGGTGAGTTATGGATTTGATCATCTGCTAGTCTCTCAGCAGCCTTGGCCTTTTCAGCCTCTTTTAATGCAATTTGCAGTTTTTCCTCTGCTTCCTTGGTTGCAATTCGTGCTTCTTCAGCTTCTTGCTTAAGTACTTCAGCTTTTTTCTTCATTTCTTCTGCTTCCAGTCGAGCATTTTCAGCTTCTGTCAATTGCTGCTCGAGGGCCAAATGTGTATCATCAGATTTGGTTTCCCCTGAAATTGCTGCTTCCAGTTCAGTTTTGCTCTTGGCAAGATCAGCTTGCATACTCTCGGCAGCCGTTTCTGCTTTGACAGCCTTCTTCTCTGATTCTGAACGCTCCCTCTTCACATTCTCCAGTTCCAGTTTAAGTGATTCCACTGAACTTCGTAATGAATTTTCTTCTGCTACAATTTCTTGCAGTTTCCTTTTAGCATCATCAAGCTCAGAAGCTATAGTTCTCAAAGAAGTCAAATCCGACGCCTTTACATCATTCAGTTGTTCTTGCAAAACCTTTATCGCCTCTGTCGTTTCTTCGAGCTTCTCCTCGAGATTTTCACCAAGTTCAGGATCATATTCTGCCTTCATACCCATTATTTTCTTGTCAACTTCTTCCTTAGCCGTTTTATGGTTTAATAGACGGGCTTCCTTTTCTTCAATAAGCTTCGAATGTTGTTCTTGAGCCTGGATCGAGGCAAGCTTTACTTGACCAAGTGTTTCGTGCAAGGAGGTAACTTCTCTTGAAAGCTGATCAAACCTCTCTTGATTAACTTTAGCATTATGTTTTGCTTCTTCTTCTTCTTGAAATGCAGCCAATTTTGCTTCCAAGGCTGCATCAAAATCCTGCCTGAGATTTGTAAGTTCTTGTTTTGTAGAAATAAGTTCGCCGGCAGTGGCCTTATACAGTTCTCTTTCACTGTCAACATCCAGCCTCCACGCATCATCGCCTAGTTGAGCCCTTATCGATTTCTGCTCTTCAAGTTCTTTAGCTCGTTTATTCGCGGCTTCTGTGGCTTCAAATGCTGCCTGTTTGGATTCACTAAGGTTTTCGAGCTTGTTTGTTAGTTCTTGTAGGGTTCTATTAGCCTTCTTCAAATCGCGTAAAGCTTGAGCCTTTGCGATGTCCGCGCTTCTAAGTTGTTCCCTGTAATACTCGAGTTCTTTAAGGATTATGTGATGCTGTGTCTCCTTCTCCAGCACTCTCTGCACAGAAAAGTTTGAGTGATAACAAGTTATAGACAAAGTAAAATGAACCGTGCTATTCGTACAGGTTAGTTAATACGGGAAAGCGATATGACATTGTAGCAGAAAAGTCTGTCTAGACTTCTCTACCATCTTTTCAACTATAGTGAGACATTTGTATATGCATCTGTACAAAAGCATTTGTACAAATGGCATTTCTAAAGTAAAATACAGAACCGATGCATTCTACCTCTTCTGGAGTCTGTGTCTTCTTTACGACGGGAGTCGTTCTGGGCGAGGCTCCAGCTTCGCGAAATAAACTTACAGCAGCCTTGACAG
Source organism: Ligustrum vulgare (assembly GCA_963555705.1). NCBI lineage: Eukaryota > Viridiplantae > Streptophyta > Magnoliopsida > Lamiales > Oleaceae > Ligustrum > Ligustrum vulgare. The sequence goes on from OY743190.1 coordinate 13,630,659, forward strand.
ATTGAAATGGTGCTCGAGTGTCGATCTCTCCAACATCTCGTTTGGGAGAACTAATGGACCCTGGAGTTCCTTTGGATGTTGGGGAACTGACAGAGGCTGGAGAACCCACAGACCTCGGAGAACCCGAGCCATTCTGACCTGTTCTTACACTGGAACCGAACATTGTGCAGTTTCCTCGACAACCTGCGTAACCATTAAAATGTTCAACCTTAACCTTCAAATTTATTCGGAACAGGGTTTCAGTTTATTATAAAGTTGGCCTAAGATCCCTAAAATCTAAATATCGACCCTGCACATCGTCAATTCTATACTTATTTTCGACCCAAAAAACCGAAATGTTCAAATAAAAAGTAAACAAGAAGCATGGACATTTTACAAGAAAAGAAGAAATCCAGTACATGCATTTAAGAAATCAAATCGTACCTCAAAATGGTTTCTGTATATTCGATTCAAACGAGGCTTGGACTTTTTGAGTTAGCAGAAAAACACGGTCCTTAATGAATCATTACTCATTTGTCTCCAATATTTCTTTAACTTGTTGGATGTAAAAATTCAAAAGCTCCATGTTTTCAGATGATTTTTTTACAAGGTATAAAAATTCAGATGTTTTGCAACCATGCATAAAATGAAGGGTCTTGTAAATGGATCGACTTCCCTTACATTTCTCCTAACCATTGGACAAAATATTTTAGCAAAGGCTTATTTTTCTCCCAATCTCTCAAATTTCACGCTGACCGTTAGGCAGTAGTTTAATATTAGTATACCTCTTCTCCGCGGTGAGATCCGACCATAGGAGTTTGTTTTCGGCCAATCTCGATTATTTTGCAATTGTTATGAAATTTTCAAACTTTCGATTACGAAAAGAGTGGAGACTTGTGTAAATTGAAGAAATTTGGTGTATTTTGAAGAGAAACGGCTGGAGAGGAGTGATGGAGGAGACAATTCTGAGGTAAAGACAAACAATAAAACATACGGATGTATATAAGTCTTTTTAAAGTGGGTAGCGAAGAAACTCCCTATAGTTGTGATTAATAAACCAAACCCATTACTAATAGTCAATACAAATAACTGTAATCTTTTTGCAACCTCCATCAACTTTTCTAGAGTTTATTGCAATTTTACATGACACGATAGCGATACAACCTACAAACCTTTAGTTTCAAGAATCATAATATAACTACTTACTGGGCTAATTTACTGGTTAACTGGGGCAGATACTATGCCTTGCATAAAAATTTCTACGTACTTTGGGAGAATCCTTGATTCTATAAGCAAATCCACTTTATTTTGGAGGAGAAACAGGAGGAAGCTTGATCAATTTGATCTTCAACTCAATCTCCCCAGACTCCACATCACAAAGCCTCAACCAGACATCTTGAACCACCTCCCCATTTTCCCAGTTTATAGAACTTTCAGCAGCTAGACAATTGTCGGTTTCCGGTATCACCTTCCTCAGTGTTGTTCCATTAGTTGCAACCCCGAGGATCTGCCTCAATCTGGCAGCAGCGGCTAGTGGTTGAAGGTTGATTTGAGCGTTTCCCATCTTGTCATCGGCCTTGAAACGGTCTTTATCAAAAACTTCCTATAAAATTGCAGTACCAAAATCAGTGCATATCGAAAACCACACGACTATATAGTCACTCTAGCAGGAAGTGAGTCGTTAGTGATCCTGTTTCTCATGATGATCTACACCTATATGACCTCGTAATAGAAATGAGGATCCGATTACTATTTTCCTATTCTATCGTCTCATTTCACAGTTTCTTTACCAAAGAAGCTTGTATATCATTCTATTTAATGGAACCATTTCAATCTCCTTTTACAGTGAACTGTTCATTCGTACTAAAATTCAGTTTTCTGAGATAACAAGATGCAATCTTTTAAGGCTCTTGAAAACGCGCCTACAGGAAGTTATACATCTGCGAACGTATATATTATAATTAGACTGTAAATTTCTAACTTCTAAAATTATGAAACTGGGACAAAAGTTCTAGCAAGTGAAAATACTAGCACTGTAGATGGTTTCTAGCATTCTTCCAGCGAAAAATAAGATTTTGTTGAAGATAGATTGACGATTGAAGTATTAGAAACGTACCAATTTGAGAACACCAACAGGTTTTGAAAGGGAGAAACTAAATTCTTCATTCCAGGTAGGATTAAGGCAGCTGTTTATAACCTTGGTCTTTGCTGTCTGGAAACAAACAAAGGTTTGTAAAACTTAGTGGTTTACAAATTACAAATCGAAGGAAATCTAAGAAGCCTATCGAAATATAGCTAGATAGCACCATACAATGACAAAGAAATTCACATAGTTGAGGCTAAATCTTTCCACTGGTCTACAAAAGAGACTATATTTTCTGTTTTTCGATTACTTTGTGCCAAACCAAAATATGCAGTGCAGGGAACAAAAACTGGATGGAGATCCTACTTCAGGTGGACAACGACTGGAGAGGGTGTGGCTGCTGGTGGTTCATTGTGTTAATAGTGTTTCACGTACTGTACTTACGATAAACAGAGCAGCCATAAACATAAAGCACGGAGAATGAACAATGAACTTTAAAAGGAACTAAATGATGAATCCAAAGAAAAACACCATACAGAACATGGAAATATGTCAACCTGGTTCCCAAGCTTGAGGATAACATAAGGATCACTGGTCTTGAAATCCCGGATAACCAATTCGTTTCCTCGTATAACAGTCACTTTTATCCGTCCAAATTCTTCTTCCATATCCCAGTACTAGGAAAAGAACTCAGTAGGAATGTCACAACTACATTTTACAGAAACAACAAGATTTAAAGTAAAAACAGATTTGGAGTGAAAGAAAGTACAATCCATTTCGACTTTTGAAAGAATTCTGAAGATCATATTTCTTACAATGAAACTTGCTAAAATAAGGATCCAACTGCACAAGTACAATAAAAGGTATAGAAGAATTCATTATTAACGGATTTATTTATCCATAGATGCTCAGCAGCTGTTGATCTAACAACCATACGGAGAAATCAATTTCGAACAAAAGTGAGAATTTATATATTCTTCAACATTTAGCAGAACATAGGGTTAAGCCTCAAATATATATTAATCCAATTAATCATTTATAGAATTACTCCATTGAGCAGCAAATTCTTGAAAAAATAATCACAACCCACTTTTCACCGTATATTTAAAATTCATCCAGCACATATGTATAAAACCCTAGATTTGACAAGACCAAAAGAAAATGGATCAAAAAAACCTTATTGGGACAAGAGGGTAAATAAAAGAGAAGGATTACAGCGAAAAGAAAAACAAGAAAAGAAGAACAAAGACAGAAAATACTAACCGATACGCTGTTAAAATGCTCTATCTTTACTACGATAATCGAAGAGCTCTCATTCAGTTTGCTGTTCTTCGTCGAAGGATTAAAAGCCAAAACCCAAAAAGTACATAGCTACAATAATAAACTCATTTATATACTTAAGATTTAAGATTGACGTGGCAACAACTCTCAGTCTCAGGTTCTGATGGTGCTCTAATCTTACAAGTAATTGTTGAATGAAGTGGCAGCGAATGAAGAAATATTTGACTTCTTCATATTTCTAAAATTCATTTTTTTTATAATTTTTTATTTTATTTTTAATCACACATTATTTGGAATGTATGATTTTTATCAAATTTACATTCACGCTTTATCAACATATTAAAATTTCGATTTTCAACTAAACTTACAGTGTATAATTCAGTACAAAGAAAAGAAAAGACAAACTATTTAATATTTATAGTTTTATTAATTTATACACGAGTTAACCCGCATCCGCTTTCCACTATACGTATTGGGTAAACCTCGGATTGACTTAATAGACTGCAAATCACGCCATCAGGTGAATCACACTAGACAAGTTTGGTACAACAGGCTCAACCAAGAAAGTGTTGGTAAGAAGCAGGGGCAGATCCAGCCCTGTGCGAGGGCGTGCGGCCGCTCATGCTAGATCCGCTAAAAAAAAAAAAAAATTACCTTATAATTGTGGTGTTGAAATTTTTTTCCATCTTACCTTGTAATGTCCGCTTATGTTTGATCAATTCCGCTTGTGTTGGATTGAGTTCTTGGATTCATCTCTAGTAAGAAGAATCAAACTTGTAACCAAAAGCCTCCGCGCTCACCTACTCTACTAATTCAGCCCGCTTTCCACTATACGTATTGGGTAAACCTCGGATTGACTTAATAGACTGCAAATCACGCCATCAGGTGAATCACACTAGACAAGTTTGGTACAACAGGCTCAACCAAGAAAGTGTTGGTAAGAAGCAGGGGCAGATCCAGCCATGTGCGAGGGCGTGCGGCCGCTCATGCTGAATCCGCTAAAAAAAAAAAAAAAAAATTACCTTATAATTGTGGTGTTGAAATTTTTTTCCATCTTACCTTGTAATGTCCGCTTATGTTTGATCAATTCCGCTTGTGTTGGATTGAGTTCTTGGATTCATCTCTAGTAAGAAGAATCAAACTTGTAACCAAAAGTCTCCGCGCTCACCTACTCTACTAATTCAGCTACCCCCCCCCCCCAAGAGGGGATTCTCTTTTTTATATAACAAATAAAATTACTTTAGTTCATAGCTCGCAAATTTTAGTCACTTTTATTTAACCATAAATTTATACTCAAAATCTTAATTTAGCCGAAATTATCATTTTTGTTATATTGACTAATTCATCTTTCCTTCATTCCACTTTCATCTATTACTTTACCATGCTTGTTTGAAAACTAATATACTTATTATATTATTACAATTATTACTCTAGAATGACATGGATTTGAATTTAAATAAATTTTTACACATAAAGGGGGGTTTATTCAATTGAGATTTCGAAAGACATTTAAAGACTTTTTTTGATGGACTTTTTTTAATGGATTTCATTGAATTTGATTGACTTTTATGAATTTATATAGACTTTTAAAGACTTTCGTGGACATTTATTTAAAAGACTTTCATATACTTTCAAAAACTTTCATTGATTGATTTAAAAGACTTTCAAATACTTTTAAAGACTTTTACAGACTTTTATTTTTTAATTGAAAAACATAAACTCTAATAGATTAATTTTTGTATGATGTGAATATGGATCGTTAATAATAATTATATGTAAAGTGAATTTAAAAAAAAAAAGCGTGAGAAATATAAATAGTTTTAAGACAGAGAAACATTTGTGATTAAAAAAATGAGGGGAAAATAAAATCGCATTTGATATCGACATAAAAATTGTACTATGTTCATAAAAAATTTCTAGAGAAAATTCTTGAATCACTTTACTTATTATTATTTGTTTTGACACAATTTATTTATTATTTTTCTATAAGATCTTATGGAATTTTAGTTAGATTTATTTTCATAAAAAAATCGAAAAAAACGATGAAAAAAAAAAGAGAGTCCAAATATAAAGAAAAAATATTTAAAATAAAAAAAATACAAAAAGTTGAAGAGAAGAGAAATAATGATTTGTTTAGTCAAATGTTTAAAGTTTCTAAAAATAATATGAAAGAAGAAAAATATAGAATAAATAAAATTACAATTTAAAAGAATTTTTTTTTTTTATAAAAGTCTTTCAAAATCTTGATGGTTAATGAGAGACAAATAAAGAGATTTTGTGATTGTACTTTATGTTTAGAAGTTAGTACATAGAGGATTTCGTAGGAGTCTTTAAAAATCATTGATAATTTGAATAATACGGGACTTTTAAAGACTTTTAAAAGTCTTTATACAATACACCATGACTTTAAAAGACATTTTAAGAGTCTATTAAAATCTAGATTGAATAACTCAAGATTTTCATGAATTTAAAAAAATCTAGATTGAATACCCCTAAACTTTTAAATTCCATCAAAGTCTTTAAATTTCCTTCCAAATCCTAATTAAATAAACCCCCCTTACACTTTTGTGCGTTTGATTCGTAAATGTGACAAAGAAAATACTTTTCATGTAAGTTGGAAAATGAAAAATCACTACCTATATGAGAACATTTTCAATGGAATTACCCAGAAACATGTTTCAAGTAATTGTACCGTTGAAAATGGATTCCATTTTCAACTTGCAATCAAACAAGAAAAGTAAAAAAATATTTTTTCGGATGTAACATATTTCATGAAAAATAATATTATCAAACATAGCCTTAAGTATGCAATTCAAGAAGTGTTCATAAACCACTTCTCGGTAGATTTGACGCTAACGTGAGTTGGGGATTACATGGGTTGTCCGTTTACGGACGCGTGTCTGGTTCTAAGACCTGGCCAGACTTAATCTACGCGCAACTTAGAGGAAAAATAATGTATTTAATTCCTCATTCTTATTTACGTATCTGATAAATTGTACTCGTTCAGGATTTTAATAAGTTTGACCAATTCGGTTGATTTTGACCATGCTTGTCTTTGACCTTTGACCTGGTTGTCCTACTGTTCCATTAAGTGAAATCTTAATTGCTTACATCATTCGCTAGAATAAGCCTTGTTGATAAATATAGTTAAAATTAATTAAATTATAATCCCATAAGATGTGGTTAAAAATAAATTTAAAAAAGATCATTTTTTTAAAAGTGAGGATCAAATCAGGGGCTAAGTACTTTCTTGTATATAAAGGGAATTGAGATAGTTGAGGAAATCTATTTGTGCTATATCATGACAAGTTGAAATGTTTAGTTTAAAATGTAATTTTGATCAGCTTTTTAACAAACAAAGATTTACCAAACAAGAACTAATCAAGAAATACACATTGAAATACTAATCAAGAATCGTTTGAATATCTAAACGCTAAGAATTCAATTTACGACTCAAGTACGAGATTCTTAATGTTACATAACCCGAAAGCAAAAGAAAATCAAATTACACTATCAAAATACACTAATGTGGCGTGTTTGGACGACACTGAATAGGAACGATTAAGCGTAAAAATACTTGAAAATAACTTTTGAATTCTAAATGTACACATAGCTAGGCTATAGAGACGACCAAACTAGTGTTCGACAAAAGTTATGGCTGTACATAAACTCTTAGGCATACAAACATGGAGTTTCAACTTCAATCCTACGTCTAACGAAATATGCAGTGTTCCTTTCCAACTGTCAGTTCTCTTATATGCTACAACACTTCTACTGGGTGCTACAATTTAGCTCAGGATCAGCTAAGAGTCTGCGATTTGGCATGTTGAACCGTGACCGCCAATGAATACCGAACTATTTGCCATTGCCTTATTTTCCTACTCGCTGCTTCCACGCGTTCTGTATTTGACGAAAATCGTATTAGGATGCAGAAATTTATGTCTAAAGAAGATAACGTAATTATACATCAAATGCACAGCTCAAGTGAAGTACAAGAGGTTCATCGTCAGAAAGTTCTGGGTCGGAACTAGAAGCTGGAATCTTCTTCTCGGGTTTATCAGAAGCTGTTGGATGATCAACTTCTTCAGCCCCATGTCCATCTTCTTCCCCGGTCCCATGTGGCTGCTGCTCGTCCGAAGAAGAAACTCCTCCGTTGTCAGATCCTTCCATTCCTTCGGAATGAGTTTCTTCGTCCTTGGACTCTTCTGCATCACTTGAACCCTTCTCGGCATCTTCCATTAGTTTCTCGTCACTGCCCGATTGGTCCACATCAGCTGAGCTCTTTTCAATGCTTTCATTCTGCTCCCTCTCTGAATTGTCAGCAAACAGAGATGAAGGCAGGCAGGGCATAGTGAATTGATAAGGTAAAACGAGTGAAAACATAACATACAACCCATTCTCAAACAATTATGCTTCATGCCGAGCAAGAAAGATTGTTCACAGTTCAAATCCAAATGGGAAAGAAATCAGTATTAACAAAGTCTGATAAGAGAGAGTAGATAAGATGAGCAGGGAAGGTTGTGATATTGTGTATGGTTCCAGTCTTAGTTAAATTTTATTAGCGTTGTGCAGTGTTGTCAGCCATATATTTCATGAATCTACTACGGAATTATCAAATTTAAAAAAAAAAAAAAAAAAAAACAAAATGTGTCAAGAGTGACAATGTCGCCTGATTTGAGAAGAAAAAAAATATGGCAGAGAAAAATGAACATGGAAACTCCACGTGCCGAATATTCTCCTATTTTTACCACTCAAGCATTCCAACTTTTTTGTTCTAGAACCGTTCCATTATCATGGATGATAATAATTTTGATCAAATAAATAATCAAATATCAAAAGGTATGACCCTTTACCATAGTCAATGGACTTTGAGGCAGATTCTGCCAAAGTAACACCAGGACTTTCAACCCTTCCTCTCGTGGATTCAGTCCTTAATGTACCTTTTTGTCTCTTCTTCAAATTTTCCCTTGGAGTTCTTTTCCTTTTTACTTGGGATGATGGAGATCTGTCAGTCATTCAAGTACATAAGATAATTAAAAATCATAAGAAAGACTATTTCAAGTCAACAAAATTGAAACAATTGTCTTACATTTCTGCCAAATTCTTTTGCTTTGAGCCTCCTGTTGACTTCCTTTTTCGTTCAGATGTTCTGCAAAGTTGACAAATGAGAAATTTTCCGAGCAGCTTTATAACATTTTGCAACAGCAATGACAGTTAAAAAAGTCGAGCACCGAAATACAATAAATGGATATCTGTACAAAAGTATTTGTAGTTCCATTTTGCGACAGCTATGGGGGAGAATATGGTTTGGAAACATTGGGTTTCCAATATATCATATATGTTATCAGGATAATCAGGATAACTGGGTTGAAGAGAAGGGAAGATGTGCATTAAATAGCCTTTGAAGCAAATATTGGCAGTGAAACCTTGCTGTCTTGACAACACTAAGCTCTGAATAACATTATTGAGAATGTATCTAGAAATTCTGGGAGTATATATCAAGTATAGGCAAATTAATCTGTTTAAACGCCAGACTTCAGCACACTATATTATGCTTTTATTTGGCCTACATATATAGTTGGTATGTCACAAGGAGAAGAAATAAAAGGTGCATGGGACTGTTTGCACCGGCAATGGTGAGCCTGCTGAGAAAAGGCCGAATTCCAGCTAATAAAACTAACATTTACTATAACATTGTCTACCTACCGCTCCAGAGCAGGGCAAATATAGAGCAACTGGTTTTCTATTTCTGCAGAATGCTACCTACAAGGGTGCCGGTTACCTTTATTTTTTCCATTTTAAATGACAACATGCACATCCAAGCCAGTGCTTCAGATGTATTATATCTCACTACAAAATTTCTACATTTTAATATAATTTTAGCGTGTGATTCCTCTCTTTTCTCCATTTTCCCAGAATCTAGTGAAGACTACACCATGTCCAGCTAAAAATTATGTTAGTACTGACAAATATATAGAGTTAATAAACATATTTGATAGCAAACATGCATGCCGGTTGACATAACTAGTTAAACTGTTAAGAATGCTGCTTTAAATAACAAGTACTCATGTTTATAGGCCAGCAAAAGAATTAAGTTCTTTCACTTGCTTAAAGGTGCAATATTTTCAATTTTTTCACCAGCTTGCTTAAGGGCACATTTTTTTACTCTGCACTTTAAAAGGAAGGCAGCGCTTACCCTATTTTAGGACTGAGACCCTTTGACGAAACTGACCGCTGCAAATGGTGTTCAAACCTTGTCAGATCTTATCCCACAATCTCAGCTTGACCAAAAACATAAATCAAACACATTTCTGATAGGGAAAACAAGACAATGGGACTTATAATTGTACCTTCTCAGTTTTTTGGCCATTGTCGACAAGTTCCCACCGCTCCTTATCTAATCGAAGAACTTCCACATCTCCATCATCATATAATATCTTCAAAATAAATAAAATTACAATCAATACAGAGCTTAATTATAATAAGAATATGGGTAACAATTACACAGAACATAAGCAATTTGTAGCTTACCACGTGCTTCATTTTCTGGGTGTCAAAAGACTTCACGTCACCTTCGTAGAACCTGTAGAGTTGGGCAGTCAAAACGTCAATTCTATATCTTTCCACAAAAATCAAGAAGCAAGGAGGGAAAGTACAATATTATATATTAATATATAGTTACAGAAATCATATTAGTGATTGAGAATGGGTTTTCTATTGATGAAAAAATTAAGAACAGCAGCCTGAAGGAGGTGATCATATAACATGGACGTTAATTTCCAGGACCACTGAGGACATGGTCTAATTAAGGTTCACTGAAGCATGATAACTGCAGTTGCGAGATATACACCATATGGTCCAACGACCGAGAAAGGAAAAGATGGTTTTTTATTTTTATTTATCCATAACCATTCTGAGATCCAAAATTTCGTAGATAGGTTTGAAGGATTGACTTTAAGGGACAATTACACAAATGTACGATCGGAAGAGTGATATTATACATGCAAAAAAAAAAAAATTCATTCCCTTCCCCCCCCCCCCCCCCCCCACCCCCCGGTTGCAATACTACCGTCAAGAAAATAGTTCTCTGATTGAATCAAGAAGCACTTACTTCTTATCCATTGGCCACCAAACTTTTATTCTGCAACCAATCAAGTCAGCTGTAGAACTTTCATTGTCCTTCGCTGAGCACTAAAGAAGAAACAAAGTAGCAGCATTGAGTGACAAGTTATGAAAACATTGAAAAGAGAATTATGAACTTATGATTCTGAACCATCAGAGACATTAACAAAAATTACAGCACTAATTTGGAAAAGAAAGTTTTACATTGAGGAAGCAAATAAATGTTGTCTCCTTATTGGCCTTCTAGTGCCATAGCATTAGACATGTACTATGACATAGCTTGATGGCTCTTACAAGAGAGTGTGCCTTCTATATTGTTGGTTAAGCATGATTCTAAGATAAGCACACATGTTACAGTATATACACAGAGATTTTTGCTACTTCAATAAGCGCAGGTTTGGGAGGCAACATAAAAAAATAGAACATTATAAGTTATGCAATTTAACATGCAAAATTTGTATCCTCATTCATAAACCATTTCACAAGAAGTTGCAAAAAAGATAGGATCAGCTAACCTTTGTTAACCCAATAATACTTTTCTGTTTTTTATTCTTCATGGATCCCGATTTCGAATTACTGATTGGGGATGTGGTAACTGTTAACCCAATTTTCTTAGGCTTCTGTAGCATTTGAAAAGGAAAGTGAAAAACTAATACAATCGTCACGAAACATCGAACAAATTATATGCTCAGTATTATCAATGGAAAAGCATACCTTGGCTTTATGGTTTGAGTGATCATCTCCCTCACCATTAATTCTATCAAAACGCTTGCCTTTCTGTTTTGAGAAGCTGGATTTCTTCTCCACAGATGAAACCAACAAGTCTGACTTTGCAGGTTTGATATTATTTTCTTGCATAGATTTATCTCCTGAACCAGTTTGAAGCTCCTTGTCTATTTTGGTAGAGTTGACCAAGAGTTTCTCTCTACTTAAATTGGCCGGCATCATAGAACCCTTTGGAGAAATTGTCGGAAGAGATTTGTGCAGTTGGGCAGACGATGATCTCTTACGTTTTGGTACAGGAACATTAGTGGATTCACTAAACATCATCTTCCTCTTCTGAGGCTTATGATCACTTCTCCTTTTCTTATGAACATATTCATTTCCATTGCTTGACTCGAGCTTGCTAGTTATTCCCAAGTTATCCATATTTATATCCTTCACCACTTTCAAAATATCAAAATTGTTTTCATTATCCAATTCTGCTGGTGCAGACTTGCTCTCCACCTCTTTTTTTGCCTTTGATGCCTTAGCTTTTAGACGTTTCAGCAACTTTCCCAAAGGCATCTCGCTTCCCTCTGTTTCACTGTCCTTCATAGCATCATCCTCTACAATTTCTGAATTGACCTGAAGTTAACAAAAGAGCACATATTAATCTAGTCAGGAAGCACAAATTACAAAGAAAAACCAATTATATACTAAGCAGAATCATATTTGAATCTTACAATTCCATTAGCTTCCAACTTAAGTGATTCAAAGTGCGACAAGATACTCTCATCAGCCAACCAAGTCTTCCCTTCACCAACCTAGTAAAGGTAAAAAAAAAAAAAAAAAAAAAGAATGCATATCAGCCATAAATATAGATATCATCATCAGGTCATGCTTCTTAAGAGCCTGTTTGGTCCTAGATAAGTTGGAGAAATTTTCAAATGTGTGGTTGAAAAGTGTGAAAATTTAGGAGTCCCACAGAAATGTGTGATTGAAAAATGAATTTAAGGAAAAAAATTGGGTGAAAAGTTGTATGACCAAACAAGCTCCAAGTCTCATGAAATAAAATGAACCATGAAATCATTCATTAAAAAATCCAAGAACTTCAAAGAAGTCGAAAAATTTTACAGAAATTACTCTGTGTGTGTGTGTGTGTGTGTGTGTGTGTGTGTGGGGTCGAGGGTGATATTACTCAGTATCTGGGTCTCTTTAGGATTGTAATTTCCCACTTCATGATATTTGTAGACCTTTGCATTCAAAGACGAAGTTAAGTTTTCCAGTATAAATTTCTTACAGTAACCTGGATGGTTTTCACTAGTTAAATAAAGAAGACTTCAATAAGATTCTAAATTCTCTATTTTGATGGTGAATGTAGCAAACATTGAGCTCCGAGCATATAACCTAAGAGATAAGATTATATACGGCATCGTAGCAGATAGAACTGATATATTTAGTAATCTTAATCTGACTGGTAATTTAAAATAGCTGCAAAGCATTCAAATTAAAAGCTTTTACGGTTGAAGAAGGTATATATAAAATATATGCAGTTCAGCACCCCAGGTTTTTAGGCATAGGTTTAGGAAAATGTTAGCCAAATGCAAAGATCAAAGAAATGCTCAGAATAAAAATGAAGCACAAGCCAAAAATTAAAGTTGAATAAGTGTTTCACAGCAGATCTCCAAAGAGCTGCAGATAATAATATTTAGTGCCTGCTTTGAGGTAGATTTTTAGCAAATATAGTTGATGAAAATTGGTGGGTCCATGAAATGTGTAGTTAAAAAGTGGATAAAAGTTGTGGGTGGAATGAAATGGTGGTTAAAAATGAATTTTGACCAGTTTTTTAGCAAAAAATAGCTTTTACCAAACAAGCATTCAGAAAGAACTAGGATGTCAAGGAGTCATGAGTGCAAAAACTTATATTTGAACATCCTCTTGCCAGGTATAAATTCACAAATACAAACCAGAATTTTTGAATACAGAGACCATAATACCAGTGAGTCATTTCCTTCTCTCTTTTCAAGTGGTTTGTACAGTGCTGTAGGTAGGACCACTGAAGCACTCAAGTCTTGAAGAGCATCTTGCTTGGGTGCTAGCCGCTTAATGATTGACAGGCCAAGGTCACAGAGAGCATATGAGTTCTGTCGTATGATATATTCACATTATTAAACATCACAAAAACCACTAATTTCATTATTTTTTAACTACAAAAGGTCTCATTCAAATAAAGAAATTGCACAATGGATTTAATGCAACAAGGTAAAAAGAAAGGATAGCAGGACATAATTTACAACCTTGGATTTAGTTGCAGAGTAAGCATCTTCTGAATTCTTGATACATAAAAAGTTTGAATACAGTAATGAAATACTTTCCCTGTCCTTGTTATTACTGACATCAGACTTGCCTTCATCATCCCCATGCACCAGCATAGACAGGAACAAATACAATTGCCTGAAATTGGATCGACATATAGAAAAATAGATTTCAATAGCTTACACTCCGTTCTATAACACAATCCTTACAATTCATAAAACAATTTATGAACAACACAATTTCCCAAGAACAATTTTTAACCACGCGCATTTTCTCCCACCACTTTTTAACCACACTGTTTACGGTTTACCTCAGGAACATTAACAACAGAACATGAACAATCAAGTAGTCTTACAGAGTATTAGCTCCCAAAACACTGTACCAAGATTTAAATTAATCTCGAGACAGCAAGAATTGGAACCTTTTAGTTACAGAGAGCGTATAAAAATCTCTAGTAGCTCCATTGGATACTCAAAGGCAGGCTAAAGCTGTTGAAAGACATAAGTATCAATCTAGAATACCTGTACATAACTTCAAATGCTTCAACATCTTTGCACTCATCAACATCAGGAAATGAAGAATGATGAGAAAGAGCATGGACCACATATGGGAGAAGGTATTCTGGATTTATTGGTGTAGAATTTGAATCACCCGGCGTAGAAACATGGCGTGCTTTTCCTTGTTGACACATCTGGATGATATCATTAAAATTGTGTTTGTTCTGCCAAATATATAAGAGAACATAAATCAAGAGATGAGCCCATCTAAACTTTTAATGAAGGTAGATGTGCTTCTCTGTAGAAGATAGAACTATACTCAGTAAAGCATCATACCTCTTCAAACTCCAACTGCTGAGAATCAATATCAAGTATTAAGGCACAAGCATACTTTGGGTCTAAAATGCGGTCCTTTACATACTGATGAACCTTATTGAGTAGTTGTTTCTTTACCTCTGGAAAATTAGCCTACATGCACCCAAGGATATGGGGATAAGAACAGCAGGCTCAATAACAGCCATGAGGAAATCTATTCCATGAACAGTGACATCACTGACATACTTCTAGTCAAGTAAACTCTACCTCAGAAGTTCTCAAGGTCAGGTAAAAGACATCAACAGGAATTTTGTGTTCCCAGTGCTTTGATAGACGAAGAACAGCTTTTGCTGCAGCCAACTTCAAATGAGCCTTATCCAATAAACTGAAATGTGCAAAAGAGATCCACATCAATATCGATATCTTAAGTACAAATTAAATGAAGCCACCACTTCAAACACCATCCAGCTTACATTACCTTGATTGAATCTCTCTTGATATTTCTCCGAAAGACAGTATACTCTTAAGCATTTCAACAAGAGTGTCAATCCCAGAACGAAGATGTGCATCTTTGACAGGTAAATAGCTCTTGACCAATGCTTTAATCCCATATATCTGCAGATAAAAAGCCATTGCTCCTTTAGTGCATAAAAGCCTTCCAAGACTGGTTTGTTTTTACAGTAATGAAGGACAAAGTATCTGGTAAAAGACCTTCAATGAACAAAGTTCACTTCTATCATCCCAACATTCATTTGCTTTATCTTCTGAAATCTGTAAGTAAAGCATGATTTAGATGGAATAATTTCAAAGAAAGAAAAGAATAATGGATCACAAAAGTTTTGGTGAATTCAAGAAGCATACATGGCTGCATTCCAATATGTTTTTCCTTAAGAACTCTTGAACCTCACTCTCCCTTGTTTCAAAGATTGGCATAGCAGTTTGCGCTATACATCCAAGAGATTGTAGTACAGCAGGCAAATGGGACTTCTCCTCAAGCATATCAACAAGCCTCTGTCGGTTTCCAAAAAAATATATATGTTGATGACTGATATCAACAAAGGTGCATAAAAAAAAATACTAGGAAAGGAAAAGTGTAGAAAGCACTGCAGACCAAGACGCTGCTGATGAGAATAAATCGTGATAATCCATTAAAGAGAGACCTTGTAGAGAACAGACAGAGACATGAGCCCATCATCTTTTGTTATTGATGCCAGGGCATATACAGCATACTTGGCTTGCCTCCTGCTACCCTCAATGCATATCCGCTCAAGTATAAGGTCTAACGATCTACAAGTGAAAAATATAGAATTTCAACCATATAAATGAAGAAAACAAGCCACAAATTTGTTGCAATACATCAAAAGTTTTATAAACCTTGACGAAACTCCCAGCTGTTCTCGGATGGTTCCTCCAGCCTTCGCAAGAATATGCAAAACACCTTCCTTCATTATCTCGTTGTCGTCCTCAAGAAGATGTATCAATTCTTCTTCAATTCCACCGAGTAGTAGAGGACTGAAACGTGCAAGAATCTGAAAATTCATCACATATAAATTGAAAAAAGATTTCAGCATTTCCAAAAAACTTGGGATATAGGAACACTATCATGTAAATCTAAAACAATTTTCCATTGAGAGGAAGAAATATTCAAGAAATTTGAAGTACATATATCACATCTTTTTCGTGGACAATCAGATGGTGATACCTAAATGGACCCATCCTAATTGTCAACCCAACATTGTTTTAGTGATGGTGAAAGCGTCGTTACATTGAAAATTGCAGCATTGCTTAGTTTTTTATTCACGGATGAGCATGATACACCCCCAGCTCTTCAATCATGCTTAAAAGTTAATAGCTACAAACTTCTAGTACTTCATGAAACTTGAAATTAGGAGATAGAAAAGAATGTCAAATTATTGTACGCATTTAAGCCCCTTAATACCACTGTCTTACACCCAAACAGAAATGCAGATAAGTATACATATCAAGACAATGTTACACATTAACCAACAATATATAATAAATATAAAACAATCTAAGAGTAAACATTATACCACAAGTATTGTCATGCAGGACAATATTAACTCAGTACTTCCAGTTGATTTCTGTATATCAGCCTCCAGAAGGATTTCTTTGATATGTTCCTTGCCGAAAAGCAGATAAGAGCACTTCAACGAGAGGATGTTCAAAAACTCATAGAGCTGATGCTTCTCACCGACGATCTTCAATATATCATCCTACGGAAGAATAAAGATATTTGAGAAACCATCATATTTAACTTAACTATATTTTAAACTTAAATTCATCCAAGAAAAACTGAATAAAGGAGAGAGAACCACGGAATGAATTTGATATTGGTGTGATGCCTCACCCGTAAACTACAAGCTTGAGGATAGCTAGTGTTTGGGTCAAGAAGACTTGCAAAATATTTCCAAATATTGGAGTCTTTTAACTGGTCAAGAATCTGAAAATTCTCCTCTGCCCTTGCAGGATCAGTGAAACAGCGAGACATAACACGGAAACAAAACGTTACTTTCTTCTGGAGCTCAATCGCATCACCTTCCTGCATTGCAAGAAAAACTGATCATTTCATCAAAGTTCCAGAATAATTATTTCTCCTTTCTCAGATATAGAAATACAAATTACAAAACTGCAAACCTGTGATAATTGTCTGAGGGAAAGATACTTCAGAAACTCTTGTTGCAACCTGTACCAAGATTAGAAACTCCATATAATTTACTGCTAAGCATACCCTGTAGTTTTGAACCCGGCAAAAGTTCATCTAAGAACCACATTGAAACTTATTACAGGTAACAAGAAGAATCAGGACAAACCTTTGCTTCTGCTCTAGTATCTTTTCAAGAGCCTTAACCTCGATTTTGTCAAATCCAGAGAAGATCCTAACCCAATTTTTCACCTTATCTTTGACTGAAAAATCAGTTGGAAAAAGGGATAGACATAAAATGGGTTCAATGGTATCTGATCTGCATGGAAATATCAAACATTTAATAACGTATCCTAGATGTCAAAAATTCATCTGTCAGGCAATTTCGTAGCCACGTCCTCTTAAATTTTCTCTATCAGCTTTTCAAAGAAACAAAGTTACAAACTAACAAACATATAGGAGAAAATGTTATATGTTTGAAAATGTTCATCCAAATTCCATCCTTAGCCAGTTAAGTAAACCGTCCGCAACCAAAAATTCAATGACATACCTGAAATCTTTATCATAAAAACATCTCAAAATCTTTCCAACAATCCAATCATATTCATCAGTCATTGTCGATTCACTCGAACATTTCAAACAATAGACCCGGTATATGTCAGCTAGCCTCTCCATTGTATAACTTTTAACAGAGAGCTGGATATATGCAGAAAATAATTATCATTATCATAATATTAATGAAGGATGTGCTGAATATAAATAACATACAAGGTGCACAAGCAGATTTGGCTATACTTACAGATTTGTCTCGCAGGCGTTCAGCTATCAGCCTGATAGTTCCAAGAGGCATGGATGTGAGGGCATGACACGCTACATCAGAAAGCGCACAAACAACTTGTTTGCGGACGACATCATCGTAGTCCAGCAGCCGGTCACAAAGTGCAGCTAGAAAATTTTTAGAGAACTTTATAAATTTAAGGCATGGGAGGTATGACGAAAAGTAACAATCTATAAAGTCCTTACATATCATTTGAGGAGCTTCAGCTCTGAAAGGATCTGCCAGAAGACAAATTTTCATGCGCTCAAGGACAGACATTCTAACCTCCACTGTTCTATCAGTTAATCTTTTTAAAAACTCCAAAAAGACCGGCTGGAATGATTCAGAGATATCAGATCCCGGCGTAGCAAAAAGGTCTCCCACGAGGCTCACCGCTTTTAAACGAATGTCCAACTGATCAGTCTGTCAATACCAAAATTTGTAACTGAGCAACATTCCAATAAATCCAAATATGATAAGGTTGACAATGACATTCTTGTGCATGCATAGCAAAATCAGTTTTTTTTTTTTTTTTAAATCACAAATTTGTCCACACAGGCAGAAGCGGAATGCTGATCATGGTAAAAAAGGAACTCTCAAAGTAGTTATAACACGGCTTCTATATTGTAACCCTCAAACAAATGAATTGTGGTTCTCAAGTTTTAATGTTTATGAAATCATTTCCTCCCCTAAAATAACATGATTTTCTGTGTCTTATTAGAAAATAGGAACATCTGTGGATACTTCTAAATCTAGGACAAGACATATAAATGATTCAAAACCAACTGTGTATGATTACCAGTAGTTCTCCAGTAAGGTAAGAAACAACTCCTGACAAAATTTTAGGGGCACAGTGATAGATGTCATAAAGTACTTCATGGTAGTCAATCTGACACTTTGTAGACCCTCTGTCGCCTGTCATTGATAATTTAAGAAACTGCTTTATGCCAGGTTCCAGTTTTCCTGCACAATGCTCTATTACATTCATAGCAAGCCTCCTTGCAGCTGTCGATACATCCTAGCAACAAAAAATCCAAAATTCAATAGAAAGGGTAGTGAGATAACTTTGAACATCGAACCAACAAAGGATGATGCTATACCTTCTTATTGCGACCTAAAACAGACAATAGAATCAGTAATAGATCCTCCTCTATGTCCTCGCTTTCTTCTAAAACAACCTCCATGATTGTTTGCATTGAAGTCAAAACATTTTCAGTATGCTCATCTCTGAACAAATGGGAATTTGTCATTCATCACATTAAGTGAACAAAATTGTCCGTGTCTCTTATCACTATACGTCCATATAAAAATAAAATCATTTATTTGCATTGATCACCCCTCCAAATCAAAATCTCAAGAGAGGCAATCTTCTTTGTCAGGGGAATGACTATAGGAGTCAACTTGATTGTTAGTTCTATCTTGGAAGATAGCAGGTTTCTACCAAGGTGTTGCGTGTGCATGAGTTGAGAGAGAATGGGGACCATGTGATCCACATGATCCAACATGCAGTAATCATAGAATTTTTGCATAATTTCTTCGCACTAAAATCAGAAAAGCCTGTAGATAGCGGTGTACCGGCAATCATGGTGCCAAAGGAGAATAGAATACAAGATATAAAAAAATGTGCAGCACCTGAATGGATGACACGGTTGCTATATGTATCTTTTTTGTTTACAGCAATGCTTATAGAAATAAATGGATAGTCAATAACACAGGTCAGTAGAGAAGCTGTATCCTTTTCATAACAGGCTTTTTGGTTAGATTTCCTTCAACTTTTTAAGAAAATACATATTTCTCACATGACAACAAGAACAAACAAGTAGATATAATTGTTCGAATGATGATCTATTTATTCCAGAACTTAACAAACGTTGGGATTGCATCGGACTAGTTTCTCGACCAATATAGAAAAATGGCTGGTTTCTATAGATGCAGTAGCTCTGAACAATAGTCTGCATACTTGGTCGAAGCAAAGAAAATAAAAAATCTCAAAAACATTAATTAGAGTTCAATTTAAGCGCAGTTTTGTAATCAATCTAACCATCCCAAGACTGAACCCACACCTCATACCCACATCTGTCGTGTCCAGATGCCATGTCCAACAGACCAATACCAAATATCTCAAGAACAAATAATTTATACCATGCAGCTCCTAACAAACACATCAGACAAATGGATTCACCACAGACTTGTGCTGCCGGATAGGTGTAACCTTGACTTATTTGTCATGTCTTGGTATTTGGAGACAAAAAGAATATATAAATACATTGACATAAAACACAAGAATAAAAAAGACTTCCTACAAGGACACGGAAATAAACCGGCATGTGGGAAGAAGTGATAGGCCGAAAAAAAAAAAAAAAGGGTGGTGGATACCCTCTTTGCATGACTCAATGTATAACATCCAAAGGGAGAAATCCAAAATTAACAATGGAAATGGAAAATCCATGAGTAATGAAACAAGTAAAGTAGTAAACAACCATTGGATACAACAGTGTCCATTATATTTTCTGTGTATAAACGTATTTTATGACTGACTGACTGAGAAGAACTTGATATGAAAAAGGCATACCTTGCAACTGAGAAAAAAGTGCTAAACATTTCGTTTATGAGATCATCACATTCAAGATCCAACATCACAACGCATGATCTGTATCTAGCCACAGTTTCCAGAATAACAACTCTCCTTCCAAAAGATGGGCTATTTGTATCGCTTAAGCCACTGAAAGTACTCGCAATCAACTGAAAGATATCCTGGGATAGAACATAAAGCAATCAACTAGGACGAAAATAAAAGAAAATGTCATTGTGGTTAACCAAGTGTACACACGAATAAGTGAGCTTCATTATACACATTTTACACATCAGAAGGAAAAAGTACCTTTAAGACATCATCGTCATAAGGAGCCTCAGGTGCAGTAATGCGAGTTATTTCACAGATACAAGCAGCGACGAAAAGCTTGACCTCCGGATCTTGATGCTTAAGAAGTTCTGGCTTAGCAATTGCATTTACAAAAGACTGCATGGACTCCACTACGGATTTCAGTGGTAACTGATCTAAATCAGAAAGGCATCCTGCTGCTTGCTGCATGTGGGGAAGCATTTGGTATTACTATGAAGCAAACAGTTAAAAGCCTAGCAACTTGACAAAGGTAGTTTTAACAGAAATCCAAGACCAAGTTTCCATTATTGTCAAGCAATAGTTAAAATTTACTGCATAAAAATTGTTTAGTGCATGAAATTATCCCTAAAGATTATTACTGATTGTGAGCCGAAGCCAATATATTTTTAAAGCGCCATGGTAGATAAGAATTTCTAGATGAAATTTGTGAACTGATTCCAGAGTGAAAGGTATGTGGAGTCGTTTTTAATTGCTAAACAGCAAGTACAACTACTGAAGTGAGAAAAACAGCAAAATATGATTATTATTTTTTAAGTTGCTAAGTTGCCAGATTTGTGTGGTGTTGTTTAGAGTAAGGTTAATAAATTTTACTGACAAGTAATATGGTTGTAGAACAACTTAGATGGAAGGAAAAGAAAATTAGCATAAATCTCGAAATCCATTATATGCTACATACTAACATTTATATTAGGAGTACGAACATTTTTCCCTCTCTACAACATGTGCTTATATGTATATACAAACCACCACAAACTAAGCTTTATTCCCAAAAAAATTGGATGATACTCGTTTGCAAAATATTCAGAATAAATCAAGAACTACAAAAACAAATAATCACCTATGTATAAAACTAGAAATTTCATCAATCTTCACAATAAACTGATCGGAGGCAGAAAGGGAAACAAACCTCCAAAATGATAAATGCCCCCCCCCCCCCCCCCCCAACACCCCACACCCCCAAAAAAAAAAAAAAAAACAGCAGGGCTTATGGAAGGGGGGAGGGGAAAAAAAAAAGAGTCGGATTTTCAGCTTATCTGACTTCAAAAATAACACTTGAACTCCTAAAGAGAACACAAACTCAACCCTAATCATCCCAGCCCCTCACAAAGTCATGAATCTCGCAAATTCATAAGCATGCATCTGTCAATGAACTTCCAAGCGCACGAAAATTCAATGTTACAACTCAAAATTAGGTAGCAGCAAAATTTTATCCAAGATAGATAAATTAAAAAGAAATTTTCACCTTCAAGAGCTTCATAAGAACGTCTTTCGAATCAGGGGGGCTCTCGAGCTTTGATCCCAGCTCTTTCAGCTGCTCCTGCAGCTTTTCAGCCATTGAAACTAAATTTCACGGTATTTTCTCAGAATTGCAAAAGGAGTGAAAGTTGTGTAAGAACCATACACTGCGCTTTTTGTGCGTGTTTATAGTGTGTGTGAATGTGAATTGGGGAAGTATGGTTTGTGTTTTCTTTCGAACAAGGAAGCGAGAAGCCGAGAACAAGTGCGTTGAGGAATTAAGTGCTGAGTTTTGACTTTAGTGCCCCTCAGATTTCTTAGTATTTACAGTTTTTGAACCGGATAATTTTCTTCTCGAGGTCCTCTACTTTGTGATTAATTTTATTTTAAACCCACTTGTTTATCTTCTCATTCTTCTCTAGCCCCTATTTGATGTTTGATTTTATAAAGAGCCTATTAATAAATAATTTTTTGAATAGTGATTTTATGGGTTAAAAAATAGATGATTTTTTATGAGTTTATATGTAATATTATTTTATTAATAAATGTGAATTAAAAAAAAGAGAGATAAAATGTGTTTTATTAATAATATGGGCAAAACAGTGAATTAAACTTGTGTATAGTGTGCTATATTTATTGAGCACTTAGGACTTAGGGGTTCTAACTATTTTGGGACCGTTGATAAATGGTTTAATGAATTAGCCATATTTGATTTTCATTATTTTAAAATTATGATTTCTCTTTCTTATTTTCAATTACACATTTATTAATAAAATAATATTACACAAAAATAAAATAAAAAAATCACACATTCTTCTAAAATCACTATTCAAAACTGCAAAAATTCTTTTTAAATAATATCAAACGCATCCTTAGAGAGATTTATTTTAGTATAGAATGCAATACTTTGATTTTTGAAATATTAATTGTTGACAACTAAATATTTGCATAGATATGTGAAGGATCTTAGAATTAATAAGTGAACAATAGAATTTTGAAATATTGATTGTTGTTTAGATAGAATTAATTTTTTGAATTAGATTTTTTTTAGTCTTTAATCAAGCTAAAGTTTACTAAACCCTTGTTTGAGACTCATTATTTGGAAAAAAAATCATGGTTTGGAATTGTATTTTTGGGATGATGTGTGGTTAAAAAATGTTTGAAAAGTCAAAAATGGTAGGCTAGACTAAAATAAATTGTTGAGATTGAGTGTTGAAGAAATTTGATTTATAAATAATGGGGGCGAACAAGGGCTAAAGTTATGCTGACTAGATAAACAAACGAGAATTCTCTCTCTCCGGATTCTTCTTTCGAGAGACCGACTTACTGTTAGTGCAATTTCACCAGTCGAGCACATCAAGCTCCTTTGGTCATCGTTTTGCCGGCTTCCTATTGGCCTCGATAGTATCTTACATCCAATTACTCCAAGTTTGAATTTTCCCAGTTATAGCTTTTGTTTCCATCTGGTTTCGTTAAGCCCAGCTGGACCGACCGGTATCTTGTCGGTTGGCCTGTGGACCGCAGCTACGTTTTCTGTTTCATTTTCACCAATTGTTTAGATTCTGGTTTTAGTCGCTCTTGAAAAGGAATTTAGCCATTTTTCCCCATTCCTTCCTTCCTTTGTTCAATAGCAGAGAAGCAATCCCATATTTCATGTCCTTATTACCCCATAGAATTTCAGTTTTTGCTATATCTCAATCGACAGAATACTGCTCTCTGCTAAATTTGGGATTGATACCATAGTTTGATTGTTTATTAAAGAATGGAGGGAATAGATAATATGTGGCGCTCTCTTTCTTTGGAACAAGAGGATGACAACATATTAGTGATAGATTCAAGCACTATCAATTCCCACATACAAATGTCCAGATTTGGATTATTTGGCAAAGTGCTTACCAGAAGAACTTTCTTCCATGAAGCTTTCAAGAATACTATAGGGAATTTGTGGAAATCTTTTAATATTAAAAAAATTCAATTTTTTTGGAAGACAATTTCTTTTTACTTGAATTCAATAATGAAGTTGGTCGACAAATCTCTTGGCCTCACAACCATGGAATTTTGGACGCTTCTTACTGGAATTTTAAACCTGATTCCACAACAGCTAATATCTCATTTGGAGGTGTTCCATTCTGGGTGCAAGTTTACAATTTACCATTGGTTCGTATGACTGAGGACAGTAATTATAGTGAATCGAATTGGGAAGTTTATGGAGGTGGACTGTGATCAAAATGGCTCTTGTTGGGGATCTTTTCTTCGGGTAAGAATTGAGCTTGACATTTGGAAGCCTTTGCGTAGAAATCTTACTGTCAAACTTGGAGAAAATGGAACATTCATTCATTTGGGTTTCAAATATGAGAGACTTCCAATCTTTTGTACTTTGTGAGGTAAATTTGACCATTCCTTTAAAGAATGCACAAAAGAAGTCTCATACATTTTAAAGAAAGTTGAACATCATCGCTTTGGAGACTAGTTGAAAGCACCATCGGGAAGTAAAGTAAAATTGTCGAACCAAAATAGAGAAAATAGCTCCACTCATACCCAGATAGCCACACAAATAGTGAGCCAATACCAACAGATCTCAAACCCAATAATAATGTAGATCCTTCAAATCCTATCATATCCAAGGGCATGTTGCACCGAAACTGATAGTTTGAGGAACGAAATGTCTAGAAAATTTAAATTGGACCCATGTGCTAAAAATGTTAATGTTTTTGAAGACAATAGTTGCAAATATTCTTTTTATTTTTATTTTTCTGTAAAGGATCATTATTTGGAAATTCGGAAACAGAAATGTTCAATATTACATTTATGTGTTTCTTATTTATTCACTGTATGATGTTGATGTTGGGAATTAGAACGCAACTAATCCCGCCCAGGATCGATGTGACACAAATTAATTGGACTGAGAAAATATAAATACGCAAAAATAAAATGCAAATACGAAACACAAAGATTTACGTGGTTCAGCAATTTACCTACGTCCACGGACCCACACCAATATATTTCACTAACTCGAAAAAATGAGGAGTACAAAAATACTACACTGTATTTTTATCTGCCTATGCAAAGGCTATTCTCTCCAACTCACTTTTCTCCCTATTTTGTGAAATGCCTCTCTTGTGTTGCTCTCTACACAAGATCACTCTTTGTTGTGGTGGTGTATTACAAGTGAATTTTAGCCTTCTATTTATAGGCAAAATTCACAAACATGCATGACAAATTTTCAACAAAATTAGGCCACATTTTAGCTCCATGTCTTTTGTCAAAAGTTGGCTCCTTTTGACTAGCTTTTGTCTTCCAATTTCAACAAAATTAGGCCACATTTTAGCCCCATTTTTCAACAATCTCCCACTTGGGGACAAATGTGGCTTCCCCTGAGATATCTCCTTCTTGCAACTCCTTGTGAAATATGGTGTGAGTCATTTCCTTTGTCTTCACTTCAGAAGACCAATTGAAGCTGAGCACAGCTCCAATTTTTCCTTTGTTACTGTCTTGGTCATCATGTCGGCTGGGTTCTTGCTACCCTGGATCTTCTCTAGTGTTAATACTTCATCCTCTAGAAGAGACCTGATGAAGTGATAACGGAGTCCAATGTGCTTGGTTCTAGAATGAAATGCTGAATTCTTTGCCAGATGTATCGCACTCTGACTATCACTGTGCAAAACATTCTTCTCCTGACTGAATCCCAATTCTGCCAACAAACCCTGTAACCAGATCATTTCTTTGCTAGCCTCGGTTACTGCCACGTACTCTGCTTCTGTAGTGGATAGAGCAACAATCTTCTGTATCTGCGAAATCCAGCTAACTGCAGTAGTACCTACTGTGAAAACATAACCAGTAGTGCTCCTTCTGCGATCTACCTCACCAGCAAAATCTGCATCTACAAAACCTTGTAGAGCCACCTCGCCTCGTCCAAAGCATAAGCATCTATCAGTAGTTCCCCGTAGATATCTTAATATCCACTTTACTGCTTCCCAATGCTGCTTTCCTGGATTTGCCATAAACCTGCTCACAACTCCCACTGCATGAGCAATATCTGGTCTGGTACAAACCATGGCATACATCAAACTTCCAATGGCTGAGGCATATGGTATTTTAGCCATGAAGTTTATCTCGTCCTCTGTCTTAGGACTCTGATCACTAGATAGACGGAAGTGATTAGCTAGTGGCGTGCTGACAGCCTTCGCACTGCACATGTTAAATCTCTGCAGGACTTGACTAATGTACTTGGCCTGAGATAACTGCAAGATACCCTTCTGCTTATCTCTGGAAATCCTCATTCCGAGAATCTGCTTCGCTGCACCCAAGTCCTTCATTTCGAATTCTGCTGACAGCTGCATCTTTAACTTCTTGATTTCGTCCATATCTGAGCCTGCTACTAACATATCATCGACATAAAGTAGCAAAATTATATAACTGGACTCGAATCTCCTGAAGTAGCAACAATGGTCAGCATTACATTTGAAGTAGCCATTTTTCTGCATAAATCCGTCGAACTTCTTGTACCACTGTCTCGGGGCTTGCTTTAAGCCATACAGGCTCTTCTTCAATTTGCAAACGAGCTTCTCCTTTCCTTTGACTGAGAAGCCTTCTGGCTGCTGCATATATATTTCCTCCTCAAGGTCACCATGGAGGAAAGCAGTTTTTACATCTAACTGCTCCAAGTGCAAACCCTCTGCTGCAACAATACTCAAGACTGATCTGATTGTTGTCAGCTTCACAACTGGCGAAAATATTTCCGTGTAGTCAATTCCTTCTTTCTGCTGGAAACCTTTGACCACCAACCTCGCCTTGTATCTCTTTGATCCATCATGTTCCTCCTTGATTCTGTACACCCACTTATTGTGTAGAGCTCTCTTTCCTGTAGGTAACTCGGCTAGTTCCCACGTCTGGTTAGAGATGAGAGACTTTATCTCATCTTTCATTGCAAGCTCCCACTTGCCAGAATCACCGACCTGACATGCCTCATGATAGCATTCAGGTTCACCTGCATCAGTAAGTAACATGTAGCTCATGTACTTTCTATTTGGAACATGAGGTCTGGTTGACCTTCTAAGAACAGGGACTGGAGACTGTGATGCATCAGTCTCTAGAACAGGCTCCTGTAAATGCAGATCCTCCTCTGTCTGCTGCGACGTACTACTTTCTGGAGCATCCAACTCAACATATGTTGGATCATCATGTACTGTGTTATCGGACTGCACTGCATTTCTGTCCTTGTACATAACCTTCTCGTTGAATATGACATCCCTGCTTCTGATGACCTTTCTGTTCTGGTCATCCCATAAGCGGTAGCCGAACTCATCTCCGCCATATCCAATGAATGTGCACTTTAGTGATTTGGGGTCTAACTTGCCCCTTGCCTGGTCACTAATATGTGCATATGCGACACATCCAAAAACTTTCAAGTGGGAAAGTTTTATTTCTTTTCTGCTCCATACTTCCTCCGGTATCCTGTACTCCAACGGTACCGAGGGTCCTCGATTGATCAAGTACACCGCTGTGTTGACTGCTTCTGCCCAAAACTGTTTGGGCAAGCCTGCATGTAACCTCATGCTTCTGGCTCTCTCCGTTAATGTCCGGTTCATACGTTCTGCAACTCCATTTTGCTGTGGAGTCCCTGGCAACGTCCTCTCCATTTTGATGCCATTCTGGTAACAGAACTTCTTGAACGCCATATCCGTATATTCTCCTCCGTTGTCGGACCTCAGCTTCTTTACTCGCAATCCTGTTTCATTTTCCACCATGGCTTTCCATTTCTTGAACACATCGAATACTTCGGACTTGTGTCTCAAGAAATAAACCCACACTTTTCTCGAGTGGTCATCAATGAAAGTAACAAAGTATGACTTTCCGCCAATAGATGAAACTGCGGTTGGTCCCCAAACGTCTGTGTGGACTAACTCAAGCTTCTCTCGCTTCCGAGTTCTACCACTAGTGTTGAAACTCACCCTGGTTTGCTTCCCAAAGATGCAACTCTCGCATAAGTCTATATCAGTAGACTGAAGCTCTGGTAGTTTCCCCTTTGCATGCATATACTTGAGTCCCTTCTGACTCATATGCCCAAGTCTCTGGTGCCACAAGTTTGGGCCCTCCTTGCTTTCAGCAACTGCAATTGTCACACAAGCATCCGCCGTTGTGTAGAGGGTGCCAGTATCCTTGCCTCGAGCGATAATCATGGCGCCCTTGGTGATCTTCCAGTTATCACCAGAGAAGGTGGTGACATGTCCTTCTCCCGACAATTGCTTGACGGAGATCAAGTTCTTCCTCAATTCTGGAATATGTCTCACGTCCTTCAGCTTCCACACAGATCCATTGATCTTGATCTGTACATCACCATTTCCAACCACGTCACACGGTTGATCATTACCGAGATATACTCTGCCAAAATCACCCCGCGTATAGTTTACAAAAAACTCCTTATTTGAGGTAGCATGAAAAGATGCTCCGGAATCAATCACCCAGTATTCCGTTTTTCTCTCCAAAGAGCATATCAAAGCATCTTCCGCTTCCTCTTCCACAACATTGACTTCTGTCTTGTCCTCCTTTTCTTTTGGAGGTGCTGTGCACTGATTTTTGTAATGACCGGTCTTCCCACACTTCCAACATTCCACAACCTTAGTTTTGTTGGAATTGTTTGGATTTCTGGACCTCGATCTGCCACTTCTGAATTTGCCGTTGCCCCGCCCATTTCCTCTGTTGGAACTTCTGCCTCTGCTTTCCACGTTCAACGCCGATCCTGAAGTTGAGGCACCTTCTGATTGTCGTCTGATCTCCTCCGTTAAGATCATGCTTACGACATCATCGAACTTCAATTTTGACTTTCCGGCAGAGCCACTAATTGCTGTGACTGTACCATTCCAGCTGTCTGGCAACTGCCCAAGAATTAACAGAGCTCGAACTTCATCACTAAAAGTGATTTCGACTGTGTTTAGCTGGTCCGTCACTTCATTGAATTCATTTAGGTGCTCCCCAAATCTTCCGCCTTCGGCCATCTTCATATTGAACAGCTTTTTAATTAAGTGGACTTTATTTGCTGCAGATGGCTGTTCGTACATGCTAGAAAGGGCTGCCATGAGAGACTCTGTCGTCTTCTCATTTTTTATGTTGAAGGCCACTGATTTTGACAACGTCAGCCTGATTGTGCCGAGTGCTTTTCGATCAAGCAACTCCCAATCCCCCTGGCTTATATCTTATGGCTTTTCTTTTAGTGGCTTGTATAGATCCTTCTGGTACAGATAATCCTCCATTTGCATTTTCCAAAATCCAAAATTTGAACCATCAAATTTGTCAATTTTGGATATTTTCTCATCTGTCGACATTGCTCCCACTTGATCACAAAACAGTCTAAAGAAATCTTTTCTGATGTGGAAGATCAGTCAAAGCTGCAACCACAGAGCATACTAAGAATTTCAAAAGATTTTAATGAGCCAAAGCTCTGATACCAATTGTTGGGAATTAGAACGCAACTAATCCCGCCCAGGATCGATGTGACACAAATTAATTGGACTGAGAAAATATAAATACGCAAAAATAAAATGCAAATACGAAACACAAAGATTTACGTGGTTCAGCAATTTGCCTACGTCCACGGACCCACACCAATATATTTCACTAACTCGAAAAAATGAGGAGTACAAAAATACTACACTGTATTTTTATCTGCCTATGCAAAGGCTATTCTCTCCAACTCACTTTTCTCCCTATTTTGTGAAATGCCTCTCTTGTGTTGCTCTCTACACAAGATCACTCTTTGTTGTGGTGGTGTATTACAAGTGAATTTTAGCCTTCTATTTATAGGCAAAATTCACAAACATGCATGACAAATTTTCAACAAAATTAGGCCACATTTTAGCTCCATGTCTTTTGTCAAAAGTTGGCTCCTTTTGACTAGCTTTTGTCTTCCAATTTCAACAAAATTAGGCCACATTTTAGCCCCATTTTTCAACAGTTGATGCTATTTTATGGAATCACTAATATTTCGAAAAGCACAGGGAAGGAAAAATGTACAAGCTTCGCAAATAATGACATAAATATCGATTTTGATTTGGTACATGCGGATAACACTTCAAGGAAGCAGGTACATGGAAAAGGAGTACAAGAGCAGGTTAATATAGGTCATTCTGTCGAAAATAAGGATGAAATTTCCCGGAATGATGTGAACCCAGTTCTCAATAATTTGATTCAACCCCATCCGACCAGGGTTTCTAAAAAAAGAAAATTTGATGGTAGTATTAGTCCAGAGGGAGAAGTTTTTAAAAGAATGACATTGAAAAAAAACCATAGGATTGCATTCTGATTCGATGGAGACTAATGCGAATATAGGTACTTCGGATGACGTTTCAAAGCCAGACTACGCTCTGCGGGGCCGCCCACCACAATGATTTGCCTAAGCTGGAACGTACAAGGAGCGGGGAACCCTAGTACGATTCACACGCTTCTACGCTTAATTCGAACTTATTTCCCGGATCTAGTCTTCTTGTCCGAGACTAGATTGGCTGGAGATAGGGCAGGAAACTTTAAGTTTCAAGTAGGTATGGATCATGCTTTGGTGGTGGATAGTAGGGGATGGAGTGGTGGTCTAATGTTGTTATGGAATGATGATTAGACTGTGGATTTGAAATCGCATTCTAGAGGACATATTGATGTGGTCATTACAATGAAAGATAGGCAAATATGGCACTTCACGGGATTCTATGGTAATCCTAAATTTGAAAATAGACGATTCTCTTGGGAATTGTTGAAAAGGTTACACAGTCAAATGAATCTTCCTTGGGTCGTAGGTGGGGACTTTAATGAGATCTTGTTGGACGCTGAAAAATTAAGAGGCGATAGCAGGAGATTTAGAGCCATCTATGATTTTAGAATGACTTAGGCTGATTGTGGTTTGTCTGACTTGGGATTTTCTGGACCAATGTACACCTGGAATAATAGAAGACATGGGGCTGCAAATGTGCTCGAGAGACTGGATCGATTTTTGTGCAATGAGTTATGGAGTGAGATTTTTGGAAGGGTGAAGGTTGAGCATTTAGAATTTCAACAATTGGATCATCGTCCTATTCTACTTTGTTTGCCCTCGAATCTACCAAAAGTCAAGAAACGACACACACGCAGACATTTTCGTTTTGAGCCATTTTGGACCAAGGAAGAGGAGTGTGGGGATGTGGTTGTGCAAAATTGGGTAAATTTGGTTAATCATGAGGAAGAAGGGAACCCTCTTGCGAAAATTCAAGGGAAACTAAGAAGATGTAGTATGGAATTATAGAATTGGCACAAAAAAATTTGGTCACTGGAAGGAAGAATTAGCTAAACACAGTATAAAGTTGAAATCTTTATATGACTCCAAGGACTGTGGATATGTGATAGACGATATTCTGAGAATTGAAAGATGGGTGGAGTACCTTGCTCATCAAGGAGATGTTTTGGAGACAAAGATCCAGGATGGAGTGGCTAAAGGAAGAAGATCGCAACACAAAGTACTTTCATTCTAAGGCTAGCAACTGAAAACAGAAAAATGCAATTTCGCAACTGAGGGATGATATTGGACACTATTTTACTGAGGATAAGGAAATTATTGAACACCTTGAACAATATTTTTTCGAACTTGTTTACTTCTACCCACCCTTTGGAACAAGACTTGGAGGCAGGAGTGGCTGGTATTACATCAAGGTTATCGCAGGATGATGTAGATTGTTTGGAAAAACCTTTTATGAATGATGAGGTCGAGGCTGCTCTAAAGTGCATGGGGCCGACCAAGGCACCTGGTCCCGATGGATTTCATACGTTATTTTATCAAAAGTATTGGAAGATTATGGGCAAGGATGCATCCGCGGCCTGTCTGAAGGTTTTGAACTCAGGCGGATCAATCAAGCATATCAATCATACTAATTTGACTCTCATCCCAAAAAAGAAGGATCCATAGCTTGCTAGTGATTTCAGACCAATTAGTCTTTGCAATGTAATATACAAGTTGATCACGAAGACGATTGCTAATAGGCTAAAATGTGTTTTGAATGGGTTGATTGTAGAAAACAAGAGTGCATTTGTACCGAGTATGCTCATTAGTGATAATATCATTGCAGCTTTCGAAATCCTTCACTCTATGCATAGGCAGTCTAATGGGAAGAAAGGATTTATGGCACTGAAATTAGATATGAGCAAAGCTTATGATAGGGTGGAGTGGTGTTTTTTTTTACAAAAATCATGGAGCGTATAGGTTTCCCAGAACGTTGGTGTAGGCTGGTCACTAAATGTATATCTACTTCATCTTTCTCTTTCAACTTCAATGGAGAAACTTGTGGTCGGGTTACCCCTGGAAGAGGTCTGGGACAAGGTTGTCCCCTCTCACCATATTTATTTATCCTTTGTGCTGAAGCATTGTCTGGTTTGATTAGGTTTCAAGAGCTGAGAGGTAATCTAGTAGGAATCAGTGTTCACAAGGAGGTCCCTGATAAAATATGACAAAAAAATCCGACCCGACGAGTACTCGACCCGAACCCGCCCCTAATGGGGCGAAAAAACCACCCCTCCGACCCGCGGGGTGGGTATGGGCCGGTTTCCCCCGATGCGGGGCGGGTGCGGGTTTGGTCATCCCGACTCGAACTCGCCCACAATAAATAAATTAATAAAAAAAATTAAACGGGGCGACGAGGTTGACCCTCCCTGAACCCGAACCCGCCCCGACCCGAAATTCACGGATCGTGGGGCGGGTTTAGAGTTGAAAAAATCTCGCGGGGTGGGGCACGGGTCGGGGGGACCCGCCCCGTTGCCATCACTTCACTAGTCCCCGAGTTAGTCGCTTGTTCTTCGCAGATGATTCTATTGTGTTTTCTCGTGCAAAAGTGTAGGATTTTGAAAGCATCCTCAACATCTTGGGTATCTATGAAAGGGCGTCTGGCCAGAAAATCAATCTGGATAAATCAAGCATATCTTTTAGTCCGAACATGGGACAGGAGGATCGTGAAATTATCCGGACTACCTTGAATATGGAAACGGAAAGCGAACACGACCGTTATTTGGGATTACCTACGGTGGTGGGGAGGGAGAAGATCAAGACCTTTGCGGAGATAAAAGATAGAGTGTGAAAAAAAGTGCAGGGATGTAAAGGGAGTTGCGTTTCAGTGGGAGGAAGGGAAATGCTTATTAAATTTGTTCTGTAGGCCATTCCAATTTATTTCATGAGCATTTTCAAAATTCCCGTGTCCTTATGTCAGCAGCTTACTTCGATTGTCAGGAATTTTTGGTGGGGTGTAAAGGGTGAACAAAGAAAGATGTGCTGGAAGAATTGGGGTAATTTGTGTTGTAGTAAGCGTGATGGTGGGTTAGGATTTCGTTAGTTCACCAAATTCAATCAGGCGCTGGTGACGAAACAAGCATGGCGACTTATTAATAACAGTATGTCTCTCCCAGCACATATATTAGAGGGTAAGTATCATAATGGGGTGGATTTCTGGAAAGCGGGTCCTAAACGAGGGTGCTCCTTGTGGCGTAGCATCTTATGGGGTAGAGAAGTCATTTCACTAGGGGCCGACTGGCGTGTGGGGAACGGTGATAGAATCAGGATATTTAAAGACTCGTGGTTACCTTGTCCGCCAAAATTTACTCCTATCACCCGAGATGAATCAAATGACTATGTTGTGAGCAACCTGATGACGGTATCTGAGATTGGGATAAAGAAAAATTGGAGAGCTTGCTCTTACCTGTGGATGTTCAAATGATCCAATCCATTCCACTTGGGTTGATTCGTGGAGAGGACAAACTTATCTGGCACTATGATAGGCTAGGAAACTATTCTACGAAGAGTGGATACCACCTTATGATGTGTTTTGACTCAAGAGATGAGGGACCTAGTTGTAATAAAGTTGAGAAATGGTGGTAAAAGGTGTGGGATTTGCCTGAGACACCGCGAGTGCGCATCTTCTTGTGGAGGCTATTTTTTTAGATTTTGCCATCAGGTGGGTTACTATTGAGGAAAGGCTTAAAAGTCAACGATTTTTGTGCACACTGTGGCGATTACGAAACAAATCTCCACGTTTTCTTCATGTGTGCACGAGCAAAATCAGTTTGGAAGGCTGCAGGGATTTGGATAGAAATTCAACAACGTGTCTCTGGGACATGTGTAGATACACTTCTCAACCTTACTTTTAGTGGATTTTGAGATCATCGGAGCCATTTCATGGTTTATTTGGTGGGAGCAAAACTACGAAGTATTTGGTGGACAGAAAAGAGATGCGAAACTTCTGGTCGAACTAGCATCATCTTTTATCTCAATTATGGATCAACCCACCGACGGTAGACAACAACCTCCCGTACCTCGAAGAGGTTGGAAGTGCCCTCCCCATGGTCTTTTCAAACTCAATACTGGTGCTGCAGTGAGGGGTGAGATGATGGGAGTTGGAGCTGTAATCCGAAATGATCAAGGGGTTGTGATTGCCGCTATGAGTCGACCTATCACTGGGAGATTTGATTCGGGGGTGGCAGAAGCAGTGGCATTGCGAGATGGAATTATCTTGGCACAATGTACAGGAATCCAGATTGATGTTGTGGAATGTGATGCACTACAATTGATTCAGGACGTTCAAAACTTCTCACCT
The DNA here is from genome assembly GCA_963555705.1 of Ligustrum vulgare. Lineage (NCBI taxonomy): Eukaryota > Viridiplantae > Streptophyta > Magnoliopsida > Lamiales > Oleaceae > Ligustrum > Ligustrum vulgare. Next base: position 13,665,164 of record OY743190.1, read on the forward strand.
TTAGCTCCTATTGCCATGGTTTTACTTGATATTCATGTGCTTATGGAAAAAGTTAGATGTAGTTCTTGCTGTTATATTTCACGTGAAGGGAATAGTGTAGCCCACAAGTTAGCTTCTTATGCTATTTCTATAGTCGATTCGATCATTTGAACTGATTGTATTCTGTATTGCATTGCACCCCAAATTTTGGGCGATCTTATTTGAATGAGAATACAACTTTCATTTTCAAAAAAAAATCATGCGAAAGCTTGGTAAAAAAAAATGAGACATGAAAATTTGAGGTTGTCTAAATTTTATAAACAGACTGTCACAGATGTGTTTGGACAGTAACCAGTTAACAGTAAATTGTTAAGTTCTGTTTAGCGCAGTACTAGATGAATCTTGCTTAGGCAGATTCGTCTGGATCGTAAAACGTAAACAATTAGACTAAATTATGCGGAATTATAAATGAACAAGAACACAATAATTTGAGCTTAACGTGGGAAAAACCCTAACAGGGAAAACCCACGGTTCGCATCCTGCGAACAAAAACAAATCACTATATAAGGAAAGAGTTTATACAGATCAGTCTAAACTATAGGATAAATCTACGCATAGACTTTATTAAACGTCCAAGAAATAGATCACTCCCTGATCCTTCTGTGGCATGTAATGCGAGATGGCGTCCCACCACTCTTCAGTAGTTTTCTTTGAATCTGCAACACCTTTTCAGCAACCTCGAACTCCCGTTCGAACACGATCCAAACCTCCCGTTTGATCTTCATCCTGAAATACTTTCCTTCTCTCAGTGATTGAATCCTCCTCCCGGAGTGTTGATATCACAACTCAATTGAAGTCTTTTGTATTGGTGCACACACGAAAATAGGCTTCAAGATTTCTTAATGAAGTGGACATGAATTATGTTAAGCTCCACACGATTTTTTGTATTTTTCACGTCACAAGAAAAACGTCCCATTTTTCCTCTCTTTATAGTGCAATTAGGTTTCCTTGGCTCCCAAGTTTCCTTATTGCACAAGATCTCTAATACCTGCAAAACATGGTAGAGATAATTAATAAAAGGTAAGATAAATATTCTTAACTAAATCTTACCATAACCAAGATATAGATAAATCATGCAATCTTACCATAAGTTAATCAATCACGTGATTAACATAAATATGGACTTCATATTTTCGGCCCTTAAGAATTTTCCTACATAGATTGTCGTCCAACACATCTTACCATATGCAAGGATAAGAATGAAATATTCTTGACCATATCAAGAAGATACTTACCATATCTTGGATACCAAGAATAAACACAAGATATTATCAAAAATACTACCAACGTATTTTCGAGATTGTGATCAAGATTTTCGTGATTATGATCAAGTAAATATCAATATTTTCTTGATCATTATCTTTTCAATAAAATGTATTTCTCGAAAATAAGAAATAAATTGCATAGTTTAATCGAACTTAATAAATTACTAAATACACGTATTTAGTAATTAAATCAAGTTTTATTAAATTATACATTCGTGAAAAATAGGAAATGTCAATATCATAGAATTAACAAGACACATCACAAACTTATTCATTATTAATTGGCGTGACAAGAAATTATAATCATAACAGTGTGTTTGGTAACTTTGGTTATAATCAAATTTGTAATCATCTCATTTCTCCAAATTATTTTTTAACAACATACATATTTTGAAGCCACTTTTCAAAATATAAAGTGAAATACAAACATAAGGTATTCTCACTTTAACTTCCATCCACCCGCTCCCAACTTCGTATTATTCTTGCACTAAGGGTTATGTAAACATTATTTTGTACATTTCTCTGTTAACTGAACAGGCAAATGTACGATTTTATTATCAACAATATGAGGCACAATTGAACCAAAGTTTGATTGATCAAAAAGTAAAGGAACATCTTGGGAAATTTAGGCCTCTTGTTGCTCCATGCCCTCATATGAGACCTGGTCTACCTATTTCTACCTACTCCAATACCGATTTCGGGCGCTCAATTTCCAGGATTTAGAGCATGTTTGGTAATGTGAAGAATATTGATTTTTGTGATTTTTTTAAGTTTTTTTATAGATGTGTGGTTTAAAAATGTTTGAAAATTCAAAAATTGTGGGCTTGACTAAGAATGGATAGTTGAGATTGAGTTTGAAAAGTTTTGATAAAATTTTTATCATTAATAAACAACCTCTTAGGCCTCCGATTTTGCCCAGGCCCATGCCTGGAGCTCCAGGTATGTGAAACGTTTTAGTATGATCCCACTCTTTTTTCTCCTTATATTTTATTTCATTTGTTGTTTATGTCCAGCTCTTATTTGTCTGAAGCATATGTCCCAGGAAATTGGCATTTAGAAATTTCAGTCTTCTAGGTTATTTGTGTATCTTAGAATCAAGAATGACAAAACATGGCATGATCCAGGACTTTAAATCAGGTTAGGGATTGTTGAATGCTTATCAATAGGTTTGAGGAGGGAAATTCAGGTGTTTTGATAAAGCTATTTTCCTAAATAATAGGTCCATGTTTGAGACCCATTATTTAAATAATGTAGTTCGTAATAGTAAATTTGTGGAGAATGTTTGTTAAAAAAATAGAGAATATTTTTGGGTGCAAATTATTTTATTGGTAGATTGTGTGATTGAAAATGAGTTTTGAAAAAAAAAATAAAGTTTTAAATAATGGGTACCAAACAGGGGCTAAGTTAATCATGTGTGATTAAAAATAAGTTTTGAAAAAAATGAAGTTTTAAATAATGGTTACCAAATAGGGGCTAAGTTAAGTAGCTCTTACCTAACTGTCAATGTAAGTAAGTGAATTCAACTTTGACCCATAAAAAGTTATTTATTTTAAGACTCGTGACTTAACTTTTCAAGCTTCGCCAAACATGCTCATAATCTGGCGATTCTGAATGGTATTCTACTCCTATATAACTTTGTACTTACATCTTCACATCGCCAGGTTGTATGGCTCCTCAAATAATATAATTATTTTCTTTTAATATTGTGTATTTTGATTTATGTTTATTGTCTTGTATTTCTCTATCTTAAGTAGTTAATTTTATTTACAAAATTGCAAATTAATTAAGTGTTGTTTAAGTGAAATCATGAATCCCAACTTTTTAATATTCCATTTTTTTTATTGTTGTTATAATTTAAAGTTTGTTTATTTTCGATTTATTTTCACTAAAAAATCCAAAAACTTATTGCGTGACTTTGTTGTTAAAATTAAATTAACTAGAGTGTGTAATTGAGTATACATTCCTCATGGGATCGACAACCCAGACTCAAAAAGTCCACTTTATTACTTGAACACGAACATGAGCTTGCGGTACACGATTTTAGCGAACAACATTAGCTGAAACTAGAAATGTAGCACAATTGTTAAAGTGTCTCTTTTATGAGATTCCATCAGAGACGAAATGCTCTCCGCCTCTATCTATTTTATTTGATAGTCAAGCAACAGTATCAAGAGCATACAATGAAGTATACAATGAAAAATCTATATATATGAGTCTAAAATATGACTATTTAAGGAAATTAATTAAGGATAAAATAATTTCTCTAAATTACATTAAGTCAGTAGAGAATTTAGCAGATCCACTAATTAGACCTCTACATAGAGATTTAATTGTTTCTACATCAAGAATGATGTGATTGAAATTCTTAAATTAAAGTCCACCAGTGATAGCAATCCTACTTGTTAACTTAGTAAAGTTGACATTTTCTATTTTTCTACAAGTTTGTAATTTAAATAAATTTAATTTAATTATTTAAATATTTCTTGGACGTAATATTTATTTTATCTCCTTTATGACTGTGATAATCATTTAATATTGGAGATAATATTTTTTTTATGATAATGATCGAGAAATATTGTGATAATACTTTGATTGGCCGAGTGAATTGATGGTCAAAGATCATGATTCCATTCTTGGTGTCCAAGTTTATCACTTATGGTAAGATTTGTAAACAACCTTGATTATCTTACCTTATCTTCACTTATGGTAATATTTGCAAACAACCTTGATTATCTTACCTTATCATCATTTATGGTAAGATTCTGTCATTATCTTACCTTATCTCTGATTATTCTTGATTTAATTGCAGGGAATCAAGATTTGGTACAAGTAGGATTCTTGACGAAAAAGCAATCTGATTGCACATAAATAAGGGAAGCTTGGACGATTTCCCTAGACGTGTAGAATTAAAAAAATCGTGTGGTGCACAAAAATACACGTCTTCTACATTGTGGTATTGTTGGTTCTCCGGGAGGAGATTATCAATCACTTAGAGAAGAAAAGACTTTCAGTTTAAAGATCAAACGGGAGGTAAAGATCAAACGAGAGGTTTGGATTGAGATCGAACGGGAGTTCGTGTTGCTGAAGATCGTTGCAGTATCAAAGAAAACTATTGAAGAGTGGTGGGACGCCAGCTCATACTACACGCTATAGAAGGATCAGAGAGTGATCTATTTCTTGGGTGTTTGATAAGTCTATGCGTAGATTTATCTTGTAGCTTAGATTGATTTGTGTAAACTCTTTTCTTAAAATAGTAATTGATTTTTGTCCCCCGGGTGCGGGCACGTGAATTTTCCCTGTTAGGGTTTTTCCCACGTTAAGCTCAAATATTGTGTTCTTGTCTCTTTATAGTTCTGCATAGTTTATACGATCTGTTTACGTCTTATAATCCAGACGAATCTGCATAAACAAGATTCATCTGGTCTTGAGCTAAAACAAATGATAATGATTCACTGTTAATTTGTTACTGTCCAGACATATTTGTGATAGTCTATTGATTCAAACATAAAATTTAGACAACTTTAAATTTTCACTACTTGTTATTATTCGAATAATAATTTACGGGTTAAAAGGTAAAAATAAGTCATTCGTTAAGTGAATTATTGCAGCACTATTATCAATAAATCCCATCCTTAAAAACGAAGTCCTAGTTATTACTAAGTATGAGGGATGATCATAACAAGATCTTAATGATGATAAACAAGTATCTCTAACAATAATCAAGATACTGGAAGAACTTCACATAATTAAACTTCGAGAAGGTGTAGTCTCAATGGAGAGTAGGAGTTTCTCACTTAAAAGTTTGATGAATAGGATAAGTGTAAGGTCATAATAGTGCAAAGCACGTTTGAGGAACTTATGAACATATGATACCTATGAGTGTGTTCTTATCAGTATTATCACAAGAAATAATTGGTTCAAAGCTAACTTGCTACCAAAAATTTCGATAATACTTTGTAAAAACTACACTACGGTCTATGGCTAGATTCAAATCAAAAGATATATATGCCTTTTGCATAAGTATCGGTTAATTGGATTGCCTTCAATACACGTTCTATAAACAATTGAGGATTGTTGGGAATCATGTTTAAAGAAGTGTTGAAGTATTTGGATTAAATTTTGATGAAAAAAGAAATGAAAAATCATATATTAATACAGTGTGATCGCAAAGGCTTAACCGTCTGCAATCGCAACTAGTGGGATAAATTAAGCAAAATCAGAACCGATAAAGCATTGTGATCGCAAATGCTATAACCTTGCATCACAAGTTACAATTTTGACTACTTTTTTATGCTATGGATCGCAATATGTTTCAACCTTGAGATCGTTTGTTCCTTTTTTACCTTTGGGAAGTTGAACTTTTGATTTTCCTCAAAATCTTTTGGAGAAAAGGCATCACTTTTTGTGATATAGCTTGCACCACTTCATAGAGTTGTTTGAAAATGTATAAATAGGAGATATATTTCAATACAAAAACAATTAAGGGAACAATACATAAATAAGGTGTTTTAAAATAAAAATTTCAAAAATGAGGACAAACTTTTATAATTTCAAAAATCAGGTTGTAATTAGAATTAATTGATTAAATTAAAGAAATAAAAATATTTTAATATATATATATAAATTAATGTCACAATATTGTATAATTTCAGTTTACAAAAGACAAATCTTTTAGGTCCCAAATTTATTTCAGGTTACAAGTCAAATTTTTAATGTCACGAACTTATTTTTAGGTCACAACTTATAAATTTTAACAATTTTTTTACGTCACAAATAATTTCTAGGTCACGGGTTTTAAATTAATCGATCCCCAGTTATTTTTAAATCACAACTTATCAATTTATTAGGTCATGAATCTTTTAAGTCACAAATATCAAATTACCAGGTCACAATACTAGCCTACGTTGCCATCTCACCACCACCAGTCTACAACCACCACCGTCTCAACATCGGCGTCGTTTCCGTCGCCACCACAACCGCCACCCCAACCAAGGTAGAAAAAAATCTACTATTGCAAAATCGCTGCTTGAACCCCATAGATTGGACAACACCATCACTTCCATCACCACCCACAACCACCACATCACATCTACCACCACCCAAAATCAAAATCCATCAAAATACCAAGTCTTGTTGATGTGTTCCGGACCCTCGACAATCGAAGTCATAGCAGGTTTGACGGGAAAATTTAGATATTCAAGCCAAAACAAGAATTCAACAGGTTCGACGAGTTTTGAAGATCAAACTGTGTCGAAAAGAACCAGAAAATTAAGCAACAGGCCTTTTACGGCCGTAACCTTTGGAATTACGGCCGTAACACAATTATCGCAAATTTGAGCAGAACCTTCATTATTGGCCATAAAAAATATGGTCACGGCCGTAAGTCTTAAACAGAAAGTCATTTACGGCCGTAAATGACTTCATCACGGCTGTAAATCTAATTTTCCGGATTTTGATTATTTTTCCGTTTTTTAATTATTTGTTTGTCTATTTTATAATTTTAGTCTAATTATAATTCTATTTTGAGCCAATTAGTGGCTAGGGTTTTTGTTTGCTTATTTATACGCTTTTTTCATTCATTGTAATCAGACTTTGATTTTGATATAAACAGTTTTTATTGATGATTCAATAAAAGTTATAGGTGGATTCCTATATTCTTCGAACTTATCAAGAATATTTCTTGTGGTTTTCAAATACCAAACTTATCAAATATTTCTTGTGAATATTTGTGGCGTTCAAAACCAGAAACTTATCAAGGAGATTGCGCAATTCCTTGTGACGTTTCGAAAGTCGTGGTTCTTTATTCCGTATCGTCGAGTCATCGCGTCGTGAATATCGAGTCATGATTCATCCGTCCAACCATAACCTGAGTTCGAAACTTTCCAGCGTTTCTTCCGCGCTTCGAACCTCATCACTTGTACCATAATGTAACTTCAGAAGCAGTAGTAGAAACAGTCTCTCTCTTAGTTCTCTAATTGATGCAATATTTAAGTTTTGAAATAATAAAAAACTCAAAAGATTCCAATTTCCAAAGTACTCCAGAATTCAGTCAATTAACAAACTAATCCACGGTCTGCATGATGTCCTCGACGGTGAATTTGGGGGCTTTGTCCTAATCTGCTGCAGTGCAACCCTTGGCCTTGCGGTCGAGCAGTGACTTGCTTTCCTTGTTTACAGTGGATCCATTAACATTCTCTTGATTGATTCGCTTAACATGCATGACCCATTTCTTGAGGTCAGATGAAAATGAGCGCTCATTAATATTCGGTGCGGCAGTTTCTCTCACTTACCCCTTAGGGATGTAGCCAGTGAAGAAATGGTTGAGGGGGAACGGTTTGAATATATATAGGATAGAAAGAGAAATAATTAGGGCTTGAAGTGGTGTTTTGTGATTTAAATTGAGATATAGTTGAATAATTAATAGAATATTATTATGTAAAATTTTAAATTAATTAAAATTTGAATTAAGATCTAATTTTTGAAGTAATATAAGTTTGATCTCATTTATGAATTTGTATTTTTAAAAGTAGGAGTGAGTGTAATTTCCTTAACAATTAATTTATCAAGATCAATCCAAGATCAAACTTTTTCCAAATTATACAAAATTAACACCCATTATTAGTGTTATTAGAAGAAAACTTAAGTGATTTGAGTTTTCTTCTACTTTTGGCTTGATTCAATCCTACAAATCATTTGTCAATAAGTCCTTAAGCACTCGAAATTATCGAGATGAGGCAAATATCGTTTGAGGACAACGATTACGTTGTTAAGCCTACTTTGATCATTTCGATCATCTTTCATTTTTTTTTTTGTCTTCTTTCATTTCTTGTTAAATTGTTTCTTTCTCTATCCTATTCAAAAACTTTCAACAATTTATAGTGTGTTCAATGGTTAAAGTGCAAAATTGAAACAAAGTTACATTACAATTGTAAATCAATCAATTAATTTTGAAAGAAAAGTGAAATTTGAGTGACTTGTAATATACAATTAAGTTACATTAGTAATTTATTAGTTACAATTGTAATTAATTGAAATTTTGAAATTAAGTTACAACTGTAATTAATTACAATTTGTAACTGATTCAATTAAATTTAAAAGAAAAAATTAAATTTCGAGTGACTTGTAATATAGAATTAAGTTGCAATTGTTATTAATTATAATTTGTAACTAATTCAGTTATTTTAGAAATTAAATATATCATTTTTTGCAAATTCATTAGATACAATTGTAATCAATTGTAAAATTGGAATTAAGTTACAATTATAATTAATTACAATTTTTAGCCAATTCAATTAATTTTAAAAGAAAAATAAAATTTTTAATAACTTGCAATATACAATTAAGTAGCCGTTGTTATTTGTTATAATTTGTAACTAATCATTAATTACAATGGTAATTAAATGTAAAATTTAAATTAAGTCACCATTGTAATTAAGATAATTAATTACAAAAATGTAACCATAATCAAATTATCGTGATTTCACAAAAAAAATTACAGCCCCATGTTTCTCCGTTGTCTTCATACTAGCTTGAATAGAAAAACAGAAAGTTAAGTACCATAAGAACCATTTTACAGGCTTGTTAGGAATATTATCACAATATTATTACCGTATCATACATATATTTGTATAAATTACATGAACCAACAATATCTTTAATCAAGAGATATATTAATAAAGTAAATATTGATACAACAGTTTGGATTAATCACCTTTAAATGTAGTTATGAGTTTGGAAACAATTAATGGGAAAGCAGTAAGGAATTTATGGGATACCCTTTGATTTCATTATTTGTGCATTATCGTCCACTTCATTGTCGAAAATTGGGTCTGTGTTGTGCTAATGTTGGGTTTTTCTTCTTATTTCCTCCTTCCTACCTTATTTTACCTAATTTTGAGAATATATTTTATATTTTTGAAATATCTTTTAAAAGACATGATATTTAAAATAAGTCCGTAAAGTTTTTTATTTGTATACTTTACCTACTTATTTTGTAACATCATAGTTATTATCCACACACAAGTTCATACTTGGTCCCAATTTCTTAGAACTATTTTTCTCAAATTCATTTTAACAACACATTTCATAGAACGCATAATTTTTATAAACTTTTCAACCATTAGGAAGAAGGGACTCAACTTATGAAGTAGGAGCGGAAGCTGAAAGACTATTTCACCAACTTTTACCGAAATCTACTATTAAATTATTTTTATTCAAAGAAAATAGGGGCTAAAGGTCATATAATGTGGTTTTTGAGAAGTCAAAAGCTGCTTTTTGTTAGAATTAATGTACAAGTCCAATTGTTGGGCCGGACTTTACAATTAGATTAGGGAAAATTACATAACTATACAACTAAAACTTTCACTTTTTAAACATAACAAACTTAAATTTTTTTTGTAAAAATCAGGTCTTAATATATTAATTAATTAATACAATATTATAATAATTATAATGAGTTGACAAAGAAAGGTATAATATTAAATAATAAAATAAAAACAATATCTAATCCACAACCACTCCATCCCAATCTAACCCTCCACCCCACCCCACCCCTCCACCCCACCCCACCCCACTGGCACCCACCCCACCCCCATAAAATAACTTTTTTCCTTATACTTTTCCACACTCACCCCCAACACCACCTTACCCACCCCACACAACACTCCTCCCCAACCCCACCCACCCACGCACCCAACCACCCCGCCACCACTCACTCACTCACCCACCAACCCCACCCCACCACACCACACCACAAGAATGATGTTACTTCTATTTTTTTCTCCCCCCACCCACCCACTAGTCCCACCCATCACACTCACCCACCCACCCACCACTCCATCCCAACCCAATCCAACTCAACCCCGCACTCACCTCACTCCACCCCGTCAACCCACCCCACCCACCCCTATCCCACCCACCCCACCCACGACCCCACCCACCCCAACTCAACTCAATAAATGAATTTTTTCCTTCTACTTTTTCATACTCACCCCGAACCCCGACACCAACTTATCCACCCCACCCCATCGCACCCCTCCCCAACCCCACCCCACTCACCCCCACTCACACACCCCACCTCAAATCAATAAATGAATTTTTTCCTTCTACTTTTTCACACTCACCCCCACCCCCGACACCAACTTATCCACCCCCACCCCACCCCTCCCCTCCCCAATCCCAACCCACCCCACCCCCACTCACCCACCCACCCCTACCAAACCACACCACAAAAATAATTTTACTTCTATTTTTTTCTCATCTCAGACACCCACCCACCCACCCACCTGTCCCATCCCACCCCACCTCACTGCTCCCCAAACCCAACCCACCCACCCTATCCCACCCGCACCTCACTCAAAATGATTTTTTTCTACTACTTTTCCACAACTCGCCTAGACCCTACCATATCCTACTCCGCCACCTACCCCAACCCCACCCACCCCACCCAAAATTAATTTTTTTGTACTAATTTTCGACTCCCCCATCAGCCTTGCCCCAGACCCTACCCCAACCCACCTCACCCAAAATGATTTTTTTTTACTACTTTTCCACTCATCCCCAACCCCACCCCACCCAAAATTAATTTTTTCTCCTAATTTTTCACTCCCATACCCACCCCCGCCCCGACCCTACCTCGCCACCCACCTACCCACCCCCACCCCATCCTACCCCACCAAAATATGATTTTTCTTCTATATTTTCACACCCCACCCTAACAACCCCACCAGACCCCACCCTAACAACCCCACCAGACCCCACCCTAACAACCCCACCACAACCCACCCCACCCAAAAATGATTTTTCTTCTATTTTTTCACACGTCACCTCAACCGCCCCATCCTATCCCACCATACCCCCATCCAGAAATGATTTTTCTTCTATTTTTTACACCCCTCCCAACCACCTCCACTCCATCCAAAAATAATTTTTCTTCTATTTTTTTACACTTCCCCCCAACCGCCACACCCCACCCCATCACACCACACCGCACCGCACCCCGCCACCCACCATACCCTATCAAAAAATTGTTTTTCTTCTATTTTTTCACACTTCACCCCAACCACTTCATCTCATCCCACCCCACCCCACCCACGCACCCACCCAAAAAATAATTTTTTTATTCTACTTTTTCCAACCCCCAACCCAACCTAGACCCCCACCCTACCCACCCACCCCACTCCAAAAAAATGATTTTTTTCTTCTACTTTTCCCCACCCTACCCTACCCCACCCACAAAAAAATGATTTTTTTCTTCTACTTTTTCAACCTCGATCCCCCCCACCAACCCACCCACTTCGACCCTACCTCACCACAAAAAAATGATTTCTTCTACTTTTTCTAGCCTCACCCGACCTCTACCCCACCATCCCCACCCCCAAAATCACAGTCAGTCACGTAAGTTGACACGAGATCGCAGTTAAGTCACACAGAGTCACAATTACAAATTTAGTTGTAAAATCTCACCCCTCCAAAGTCACAGTTGGTCACATAAGGTCAAAGTTCGATCACACAAAGTCGCAGTTTGGTCAAACGTGGTCACAGTTAGGTCACAGGAGGTCACAATTAGGTCAAACGAGGTCACGGTTAGATCACGCGTGGTCACAGGTCGATCACATAAAGTCACACTTCGTTCTTACAAAGTCACACTTCGGTCACACATAGTCATATTTGACACAATTGTAGGTCACATCACGTCCTCGTCCAATGGTCACACCAAGTCACAGTTGGTCACAAAAAGTCACAGCTGATCACACAAGGTCACAGTTCCATCACACAAAGTCACAGTTAGGTCACAATTGGTCACACAAGGTCACAGTTTGGTCACACAAGGTCGCAGTCCAGTCACACAAGGTCGCAGTCCAGTCACACGAGGTCACAATTCGCTTACATAAAGTCACAATTCGATCATATAAGGTCACAGTTCGATCACACGAGGTCACAGTTGGGTCACATAAAGTCACAGTTCGATTGCATAAGGCCACAGTTCGATCATACGAGATTACAATTCGATCACACAAGGTCACAGTTAGATCATATAAAGTCAAATTTCGATCGCGGGAGGTTACAATTCGCTCACAAAAAGTCACAGTTCGATCACACAAAGTCATATTTAACACAACTGTAGGTCACATCACATCATCATCTAATGGTCACACAAAGTCACAATTGATCGCAATTAATCAATATTTTGGTCACATTTACCTAATAATTGGTCACATTTCTTACTCGTCACAAGTCGCACAAAGTCACAATTAATCAATATTTTGATGACATTTACCTAAAAATTAGTCACAATCACCTATAATCGATCACAATATATCACCCCACCCACCCACCCCCACAAACCCCCACCTCACTTACCCTACCCCAACCCCCCCCCACCCCACCCCACTCCACCTACACACCCCACCCCACCCACCCCCAAAATCCCTCAGCCCCGTATCGCTAGCAACATGAGAAATCTGATCCAGATCCTCGCCCCCGCCGTCAACCCCGTCACTGCCGCCACCACCGACGGCACCGACAACACCATTACAATCAATAGAGTGCACCAACCATCGAAGCCACAACGCACCACATATCGCCGTCAACACGCAAAAGTCTAAGTTCTGATAAAACCACTGTCGGAGAGCATGAGGCTCAAGCTAGCACTTGATCGATACAGCGGTGCCGCTCCTAGATCGATGCAGCAGCCCCGCTGCTTCGATTCCTACCAGCTTCAATCACTGCCGCCGCTACCCTGGTATTAAAATCAAATTCTGCACCATCGCAAACCACAACACATACAACCAAACACTGCAAACCACCGCACACCCTAACCCGCAACCCACCACCTACACACCCAAACCACCCACCGCATACCCATACCCAAACAGCCCACCCAATCTAGTCATATTGTGCGACAGAGCTGAAGCGGTTCTTCGTCCAACCGCAATCAATGGTTGTACTTTGCACAACCACTAAACGCTGGAGCTGAAGTCACTTACGGTCGCTGCTTCTGATTCCGGTGGACAGAGCTCCTGCTGGACTCTGGTGGTGGCCGGGGGGCGTTGTAGAGAGAGAGAGAGAGAGAGAGAGAGGATACTGATTTTGTGTTTTGAACGATTTTATTAGGTTTGATTAAATGAATTAGGTATAAAATATTTGTTAATATTAATTAATTAGGACCTGATTTTTACAAATTGAAACTCTTAATCTTATTATTAAAAAGTGATCTTTAAATATAGGGTTTCATGTAATTTTCCCATTAGATTAATTAATCAAGGCCCATTAAATGCCCTATTGTCACTAGGGCTAGGGTTTTGAGGTGCACATAGTAATATGTTCACTATTGTAGAGAAATCATGATAGTCGTTTTTCTGTAATATTCTAGCACATGATTTTTCTCTTGCTGGTACAAAGAGAAAAAAAATAAATTCTCTCGAATCCATTCCAATAGTTGGAGATTGACGGAGTTCCAGAATCAACTCGCTGTGTGGATTTCTGTTAGAGGCTGGACAATTGAACAGCTGGTGGTCACAAGTTTGTGCCTCCTGTTTTAGATTTCAGATTCAAGGTGTTCATCAAAGGTATCATTCTAATCACAAATTCTATCTAAGTGCAAGGTTGATCCGGGCTATGGTTTCGTGTTTGTTTAATTTCCGCTGTACATATATGCATCGAAACCTTACAGTGTTATCAGAGCCAGGTTTGTTACTTGTTAGAATTTGTTTAATTCTTTGATGAATTCAATATGATTGAATAAATTTTTTTTCTTGTTTTTGGCTTTTGAGAAAAGTATTTTTCTTTTTCTGAATTTGATTTAAAGAAGAAAATTAATTTTGGGTCGAAATATGGATCAAGAAACGGATTGGAAAAACTCCGGCGAAATCAATCGTCGGAGCTGACAGCCGCACAAAGCAGCGCGCTGCGCTACGTACAGCAGTGTGTGGCCCTTGTATGTGCTCAGTCGCGCACTGCGTTGGCCTCAGTGTAAGCAGCGGCCAACGTCGTCGCTGGGCAGCGTCGTCACTGAAACGACGCTGCAGTCGCGCGCAGCGTCATCACTGCAAAGACGCTGCTGCTACAGCGAGAAGCCGCCGCTCAACAGCGACGACGGCGCCGGGAACCGAGAAAGGGAGGAGAGAAGTCGCTGTGTTCGTTTTTTTAGATTTTGGGGGCGGGGGTCTCTTACGCAATTTAGGAAATTGAAAGGGTCTGATTGCAATTTGCTGATTAGGGTTTAGACTTGGGGCGGGCTTTTACGCAATTTTCTGAAATTGTGAACCATTATCCTGCAATTATAAAAATGGGGTCAAAATGCAATTTTCGAAACTGAAAGGGTTTGCTTATAATTTTGAATATGGGTCATATTGCCAATTTTTTTTAAAAGACTTTAAAATTTGATACTAAATAAGTTTGACCCAATTCAAAGTTTTATTTTAAAATTCACGACTTTTAAATTAATGTTAAAATTGGATTTTAACAAAATTAATAATTTGACCCTAAATTTAATTTTATTTTATTTAGGAGTTTTATCCTAAATTTAAATTTTAATTCAATTTGCCCTAATTCTAGAATTAGAGTTTGGACTCTAATTTGGTGTTTAATTAAAATTTGATTTTAATTAAATTTAATAATTAGTTAATTTGATTAATTTATTATTAATTGAACCTTATTTAGGATTTGATCCTAAATTCAATTGGAGTTGGACTCTAATTTGCTATCTAATTAAAATTTGATTTTAATTAAATAAACCCGTCAATTAAAGTAATTGATTAATTTGATTAATCAATTACTAAATTGAATTTCATTTTATTTTAGGAGTTTTATCCTAATTTGCCTCTTTTGAAATTAGAGTTGGACTCTAATTTGGTATTTGATTAAAATATGATTTTAATTAAATAAGACCCGCTAACTAAAGTTAATTAATTAATTTGATTAATTAATTATTTTTCCGATCAATTTTATCTAAATTAGTTTAGACGGCCTAAATTGCTAGAAACTTGAAATTTGTTTGTATAATATTAGATATTATATTTAATAATACATTTATATGATGAATGTGTATTTAGTGGATGGTTATGGACTCGACCCATGTGATTGGTTGGATGGTTATTTATTCTTCTTGTTGGTTGGGCCTGCGAGCCTATTATTATTTAATTGGGTCTGCGTGCCTATTATTTAATTTATTTGGGTCTGCGAGCCCTAGTTTGTAGATATGGGCCTGCACGTCCTTTGATACAGGCCTGCGTGCCAACTAGTATAGGATACAGTTAGGAGCTGGCCACAAGAAGATAACTAGTATAGGATACAGGTTGCAGCAGCAAATGAAGATTATTGCATTTAGCATTCGATGATCGAATGCAATGTCCCCTAGGAATTGACCAACTAGTCTTCTTCATGGCTCGAGAAGACTAGATAGATATCGTCTATAATCTTCCACAATATTATTATATGTATGATTAATTGCATGGTGGATGTTAGTTAATGTACATAGGAATGATGAGACAAACCCCTCACTTAAAATTATATTAAGTCACGTGCTTTCCATTGTTGTAATGAAAAATCAGAGTTTACTATCGATGTCAGCTTGTTGAGTCACTCAAGGCTACTCGATGGTAGATATGTTTCTCATTATGAAGCACTAGATACTTCTGAACAATCGGTCGGACTTAACCAAAATTTACATCATTTATTGAGTAAATCAAAAGGGATATAATTTTGGAAACAATTTATTAAATTCGTATTAATGGGTTAATACAAAGTGCCTTCCGTTGTTATAGTGAAAAATTAGAATCCGCCCTCGATGCGGCTTGTTGAGTCACTCAAGGCTGTAAGTGGGAAGGTGTGTTTTATCACAATGAGACATAAGATATTTCTGAACAATGGGTAGAATTTAACCAAAATCTATCTTTTGTTGAGTCACTCAAGGAGATGAAGTTTTGGAGGCACAATCAAGTAAATACATAAGATGTGTGCGACAAAGAGTTGTCTACTTGATGATCTAGGAGTTACGTGGAGATGTGATTGATAGGAGTATCTACCTGGATGTTTCATTAGAGCTTGTTGAGTCACTCAAGGTTCTAATGGAATAAACGGGATCCTAGTCTACTGTGAATCTAACAAGATTCTACGAGATTAATGTTGAAGGTCATTAATTCAAGTAAAACAGTGGTCAATCAATTTAATAAAAGACCTTACTAAATTGATTTATACATGATAATACGTGATTCTATTTTTTTTATTGTTGTTGTATGAAATTTAATATTTGAGTTGTTACTTGAACTTATGGAGAATAATTGACACTCTGTAAGTTCATTAGATTGAAATCCTTGAATTGGCGTCGTCCTTTGAGAAATGATCTCAAAACACGATATGATCGAGAATACTCTTCTCGAACATTCCAATAATAGGACACCATTGATGTGATCCGATACGGGGATCACCAAGAACACGCGGAATTAAACTCCGGAAAGCTCTAAAATCCAAGATAGTAGACGGTAACAATGCAACCCCGACCTCACGACGCAAGAACTATGGGTATATTAAACCCAAAACCCGTTACGATGCAGAGATAAGAACCACAAAGGGGGAACGCCACAAAGGTTGTCAAATCCTTTGATAAGTTCAAATTTGTTCAACGAGAACAAGAAGAAATTAAGGGAATATCTCACCTTCAATATCATTAATCTCAAGAATAAAAGTTGTGTTTTTACAATACTGAATAAAGCCATATATATAGGCTAACAAAATAAAGCAACTAAAAATAAACTAGAATTCAACCTAAACTAAAACGCCAAAATTAGGTCTTAATTGCGGCGCCAAGTTACGGCCGTGACTTATGAGTTTACGGCCGTAAGAATGCTACGGATTAAAAATTAAAAACATATGTTACGGCCGTGACGATGTCTTTTACGGCAGTAAGCAACCTTCTGAAAAAAATAAAAATCTGCTAAACTTTATTTACGGCCGTGAGGATTTGGTTTACAGTCGTAAATCCCCTTCTGCTTAATTTCGCCTTTGTAGTGTTACGGCCGTAATTTTGGCTTTACGGCCGTGAATTCGTTACGGCCGTGATTTTAGGCTTTACGGCCGTGAATCAGCTGCTGCACAATTTTCTTGATGTTCCTTGATCCAAATGCATTGTAATAACTTTGGCTCCTCTTCCTCTTTGTTATACAACGTAAATGAAGTCTTTGCACTCGGACACTCATCCATCCACGCTTGCATGAATTCTTGCATTGCTTGCTTGATTCTTTTGGCTCTTTGCCTCGTTATTGGTCCTGCGGGCACGTGCAACGGGTCAACGCTCGTCGAGTCGCTCCGGAACTCATCAACTACATTTATAATTGCGAGGCTTCCTTAACTGAACTGAAGAAGTGAGAAGTTTGGTGAATCTTCTACTTCAGTTTTCTATTTGATAGTGGTCAAATAATCTACTTAGCCAATCGAGTATTAGATACCGATAATATACAATGGCTAAAAGTAGAATAATTGCGAAAATGGTGATATACCTAATTGTAGGTAATAAAGCAAATGTTGCTTGTAAAGTTTAAGAAGTTAACATCTATCTTTGTCTTTTCATTCAGTTTAAAATTAGACAATTGTTAATTACAGTTCTTATGAAGAACGACACTTCCACTTCATGTTTGGACATGAAATAAATATCCTATTTAATTAAGAATAATAGTTATTCGTTAACTTAGATGGGATACTATAGAAGTTAGGTAAATAACAAATAGTCTACATTCTGAATATTAATAAGGCAAAGAAGAAATCACACTTAAATCTGACACTTGACTTATTCAATTAATAGAGATATATATGTATCTCACCTTGGAGGTAAATTGATAAGTCAATTTTCTTTGAAAAAAGGAAAAGTGGGATGGTTGATCCACTGAGCCTGTTACATCCGGATGTAAGCGGGCATATTTCAGAGTGGTCTTTAATCATTAGATAACCATGATTGTCATTGTTATCTATAATAAAGTTTAAATCTGTAAGTTTGAAAAGTTCAAATAATACATATATAAATTAGAGTACCAAAATGAGTAAAATATTCTAAGCACATAGATTTGATCAAAGTGAAGAATATTTTAAAATGATTGACTTCAAGATTATGTTATGAGAACATAATTTTTACATAAATAACCCTTTCGCATATACCTTGACACAATGGCGTATCTTAAAGGAGAATGATTACAATTTATGCAATCATTGATGAAGTCACGCAAAATCTCCAAAACAGTTTTTGGAGCTTTGCACTAAAAACTTTATATTATACACTTAGTCGTATTCCATGATAATCGGTTGATGAAGGTCCATATAAGATATGGATTTAAAAGGTCTAATTTTCATCGCGTTAAGATTTAAGACCTCAATACTTATTAGAAGTATACCAAATTTGGATAAGCAATAGCCTTAGTCCAATATGTATATTTGTGCGATATCCAAAAGATGGTTGGATATTATTTCTACATTCCTATCGAGAAAGAAAGTCTACCTCGAATTTTGTCAATATCTTAGAGAAACAATTCATCTAAGAGAGGACAGTGGGAATAAAAGTAGAACATGAAAGAGTTCATGATTACACATATATACTCAACCGATTAATAAGCTTGAATATATGTTTGCATAGGATGAGGCACAGATCGATGCTTAGGACGCGATCGTTACTCAAGACGTAGTGACGACTGAGAACGTACTAGATCCATGTAAAGATATTACGATCATATATACTCTATTGAGTTACACATCCCTGATTGCTAATATTGTATTAGTCATCAAGGATAATGAGCCTATATTTACATAGAAGCTAAGTCAAACGTTGACTAAATGAGATGGCAGGAAGCCATATAATTCGAGATAAAAAACAAGTTTTGGAACTTGTTTGATTCACCTGAAATGGGTAAGACCCATACGTTGTAAATGCGTTTACTATGAATCAATTCGAATTCTGCTTGCAGTAGCAACATGATGTAACTATGGGATTTTTGAATCCTTAAACATAGTATACTAGTTACAGATATCTATTATAGATTAAAGCAAGCCTCACGGAGCTAGAATCTTAATTTTGATGAGATAATCAAAATGTTTGATTTTATCAAAAGTTGAAGATAAAGAATGTGTGTATATAAAAGCTTAGTGGGAGTATTCAATATTTCTGATACTATATGTAGATAACATATTATTGATTAGAAGTTGAGTCTCTAACCTTTAAAGTGAAAGTGCAGTTATTTTGAATTTCTCTATGATGGATTTGAGAAATAAAACATTTACTTTGGGAACCAGAATCTATAGAGATAGATTAGGAAGGTTGTTTTGATTTCTCAATCCACGTACATAGATGTAATGCTAATGAGTTTAGTATGAATGAATCCAATGTAGGATTCTATCCCAAAAGTTTTGGGGATAATCTTTTCAAAATAGTGTTTAGAACACATATTGAGAAATAATGACGTGGAGAAGATACTTGATTGTTTGACAATAAGATCTTCTTAAATGCGACACTATGTACGATACCTTTTGTATTAGTGAGTACTTGAGAAATACTAAGAATACAATAGACATGAGGAGAAATATAGACTTAAAGTCTTTAGGTATAGAGATACCATCCTTTAGTCCGGAAAGAGATGAAGGAAATATTCAGTCTAATTGTTAATTAACTCATAGTAGTGGTGTGGTCAGTTTGAAATGGTTCAAACAAGAGAGACCACTAACTATACAACCGAGACCAAATACATAAGTGCTTGTGAAGCAATCTCGATCGTTAAGTTCATTAGTGAACTATAACTGTTCCTAGCATTATAGCTCCAGTAATGAGTTGTAGCGTACCCGGTCCTCAAGGGCTGCCGGCCGTCTACTCATAGTCTTTCCACACCCCCCTGGTTGTCCTGCTCCTCAAGGGCTGGCAGCCTCGTTTCCAGGAAGTGGATTTTTGCCTTCCGCAGGATTCGAACCATGTACCTAGGGGTTTAGTACAATGATTCTTACAATCCTGCTACCATTAGACCAGGAAACGAGGCTGCCAGCCCTTGAGGAGCAGGACGACCAGGGGGGAGTGGAAAGACTATGAGTAGACGGCCGACAGTCCTTGAGGACCGGGTACGCTACAAAAAAAGGCGCATTTTTTTGTAGCGTACCCGGTCCTCAAGGGCTGCCGGCCGTCTACTCATAGTCTTTCCACTCCCCCCTGGTCGTCCTGCTACTCAAGGGCTGGCAGCCTCATTTCCAGGAAGTGGATTTTTGCTTTCCGCAGGATTCGAACCATGTACCTAGGGGTTTAGTACAATGATTCTTACAATCCTGCTACCATTAGACAATCTTCAAGCACATATCTTGCCCTGGGGATAAGAAGGTTTTATGCGCTGAGTTCATGTTGGTCGGAAGGGCCGGCTATTGGTGGGAGTCCGCATCGCGGACCAGAACTAAAGCAGAACAGGCAAATCTAACTTGGGATGAATTTAAAGTCGAAATCAAAGACAAATTCTTCCCACAAGCCCTTCGAGACCATAAGGAGGCTGAGTTTCTACGTTTGACTCAGGGAGATATGGACATAACGGATTACGAGAGAAAGTTCGAGGAACTATCACGATATGCTCCACACCTGGTGGAGACTGAGGCTAAAAAGGCTCGTAGATTTGAGAAGGGCCTACGCTCGGAGATCAGACAAATTGTTAGTTCGCACGAGTTGCCTACCTATCGAGAGGTTGTAAGGAAAGCTCAAACTGTGGCTTATGCTAGTGTGAAGTATGGAGGACAGGGTTCCGAAAACGAGCATGGAAAAAGAAAATGGCAGAACCACAATCGAGATCGGAACGCGAACGAGAGCAACGCTCCTAACAAGAAACCCAACGATAAGCCTAATGGAGGACAGACATCGAGTTTTACTCCCTTATGCCCTAAATTCCAAAAGCCCCATCGTGGGGAGTGTCTGTGGGGGTAAGGGCGTTTGCTACAAATGCGGGAAGTCAGGTCACATGGCAAAGGACTGTCGCGCCGGGTCAGCTGGGAACAATGGGCAGACGGGAAAGGCCAGGGTATTCTCTATGATCTATGACGACGCCAATCGAGATTCTGATGCGAGCCCAGGTATACTATCAGCATCCCTATATTTTCATAAAAACTTTGATGAAGCATAAATTTCTGAAGCATGCCTAG
This sequence comes from Ligustrum vulgare, assembly GCA_963555705.1. Taxonomy (NCBI): domain Eukaryota; kingdom Viridiplantae; phylum Streptophyta; class Magnoliopsida; order Lamiales; family Oleaceae; genus Ligustrum; species Ligustrum vulgare. The sequence continues at coordinate 13,686,610 of OY743190.1, forward strand.
TTAGTTTGGAATTAGTAATATTTTGAAATTTGTATGTCATTCGAATGAACGATTGATACCGATCTAAGAGCTAGAAAGATACTGATAGATTTCAGTGGTATAGTCTTGGGAGTAGACTTACATTTAAGTGAGATGATTGATTATGATGCTAAGAAAAGTCCATGTCCTTAGAAATCGAAAAGTTCCTTTAGTCAAAGTCCAATGGGATAGATATAATAAAGTTGAGGTCACCTAGGGAAAAGGAAGAAGATATTTTGCCAAATACCCAGACCTCCAAGAAGAAATTATTTAAATTTCGAGGACAAAACTAATTTAATAGCGCCCTCGTCTAGTCATATTAGTTATTTTAAGATTTTAAGAAAGAAATTTAAATTCATTTAAATCTTTAAGTCCAAATTTCGATTTTAAATTTTGATCTAGAATCCAAATATTTTGAATCAAGAAAGTTTAAAATTTCGAGGACGAAATTATTTTAAGGTGGTAGGGTTGTAGCGACCGAGAATTTCTCATGACTTATTTAAATAAACATTATTTTCATGTGTCGCTACGACTTTTTCAATTTTTTTTTTAACGTGATCGTCTAAATCAGTGAAGTGAAATTAAATTTATTTTAAATTTTATCCTATTCCAAATTCCAAAATTTATTAAATGATGTCCAAGCCCATTATTTATTTATTTTAAGGTCCAATAAATTATCTTTGGTCCAAAATTTTGACGGCAAGATTTAAGGTTTCCTAGTTTAACAAAATTTATTTTCCAAAATTCTTCAACAATGTTTCCAATCTTCACAAGCACTTTCCATACCACATGTACTCAGAATTCCCAACGGAATTTCCTTTGATTTTCCCCCATTACAGATTTAACCCTAAGTTTCCATGTTTAACACAATATCAACCATTAAGTAGAACCAACTACCTTCAGCCCACGACACACACCAACTCAAGGTATGCACCTCCCTATCTTCATTCTGCCAACCACCAAACCTCATACCCGACAGCCTGCAACACACACCACAACCGAGCCTCCACCACCTGCAACATCACAGCCTGCCACCTCCATTACTCCAAACCGAACCTGCATCCAACAACAAACTAAACCACCACTCACCGCCGCCTATCAACCACCGGAATAATCATCATCAACCACTGCCCAAACCGTCCATTCCTGTCACCAATAACCGAGCAAAGCAACACCATTTGGAATTCTCCAGTCTTTCAACACCCAAATCAACCAAAAATACCAAGAAAATAGAAGAAACCCAACCAATTACTTACCTCAAGAACCCCCAATTAACACCCAAAGCCAAGAATCAATTTACCCACATATCTTACCGCCAATCTTTCATCAACTTCACCCAAAACGAACCCCGAAATCAAGAAAGTAAACCAAGAAACCACCCAGTACCTTCGTTGTCGGAGTTCGTCGACGGAAAACCAAATAACCCAAACCTCCAAGTCTCGGTTTCAACCCCCAAATCGCAACCCAAATCATGACCCAACCACTCGGTTTTTCGCCCAAAAATCTGCTCAAACCTCATCCTTTTCGCCACTCTTAAACGAAACAACCCTCTCCACACGATGGTGGCACCATCGCCGGTCGAGCGCCGGCGTTTGACGCCCGGCGATCGGGCGAGAGGCACCGTCCGCCTCTCCCCCCCTCTCTGCGCTCTCTCTCTCTGTTGTGAAATATGGGAGAGAGAGAGTGTGATTTTTATTTTTTATATAAAAAGGATTGTTAATATTTTATTTAATTAGCCTCTTAGTCCGCAAGTTTTAAAACCGTTCATTTTAGTCCCTATTGATTTAAAATCCCAAGTATCAAAACAGTTTATTTTAACCCAGGATTTCTTCTGAAATTCCAATTTGACCAAAAACTTTCTGAGTTTGTCGAACCAATCCTTGATTCTTTCAATTGCACTATTTAGTCACTAAAACATCTCAAAACTTTAATTTCAAGTTTCTAATAGAAGTTATTTATTTATAGGGCTAGACGAGGCGCGAGAGAATTAGAAGTATTTTCCCGTTTGCTCAATACTCGAGAAATTAAGGTAGACTCTAATCTACAAACTTACGTTTTTCAAAAGTGCGCACAAATAATTATTTGGATTATAAGTTTAGCATGTATGATTGTGTTCATGAGAATTACTTGCTTTTCTAAGCATGAGACTATGTTACGAGAATTTACTTGCTTAAATGCATGAGACTTGAACTTGTATGTTATTTACTTGTTCATGAGAATACTGGTGAACGTTAGACACCTGAGACTTGAATATCATGATTATGTGTTTTGATTTATAATGTTAAATGATTATTATGCGCGAGTCTACTGAGTATTTCTATGAAATACTCACGTTTTCCAAAATAAAATTTTGCAGATGATGGAGTTGGCGACGGGGCGTACGATGGTGGCCATTATTAAGAATTTAGAATGTTTTATTTGAAATTATAAAATTATTTTATTATGTTATATTCAAGTTATTTTCCATGTTTAAACTATTCTGACCGTTTGAATCAATTTTTATAAAATTATGTGGAATGGAACTTCAATTTAATTTATTTTTCGCTAAATTATTATCTTCAAAGTAAATTTTTAAACGATGAAGTGGCGTACCCGGGTGTTCAGAACCCGGGGCGTTACAGGTGGTATCAGAGCGGGTCTACGTTTCTGTAGACTTGAAATATTTTAAATTTTTTTTTTTCTAAAATAATAATAAATAATGTTTTGACGACAATTGCCACTGCCATCGCCCGTCGGCCGACTCTGAGGTAAAGAAAGTATATTTAGAAATGATAAATTGTTTTGGATGCATGAGATTATTTTATAAAAGTTTAGAGAAGAAAGAACTTGTATCCAACCAGAAGACGTGTTTGAGCATAATTGGGAATAATTAAAGATTTTATTTTATGTCCTCGTAAGATACATGAGTTATTGGATCGAGTGGGAGTATGTCAGTGTTATGCTCTAAATCCAATAGTTGAAATAGCATAACACATATTATCATTGGTTCAATAAAGGCAGATCTATTATTATATTGAGTTTAACTCATTATTTAGATAATAGAGTCCGTAGAATAAGTTTAAGTAACTTGTAAGTCACAAGGTATTGTGACTGTGAGACACAAGTTATTAATATCTTATTCTAAAATTTTCCCTAGTCGAAGTAACAACAAGATATGGATATTGTTGTTGCAGCTGGACTAGCATGTGCTGCATTTCTTTCTTATGAAGAAAGTAGCTTATCTCACAAGCTAGAATGTAGAGGGACATTCAAATGAACACGTGGATGCATTGTTAGATGAACAAAGCATTGGATGACCCGCCTTAGATTCCACATGGATAACTATCCAAGCGTCAGTGGTGAATCTCTAATGTGCGGTTGTGGATTTGGTCCTTTGACTTGAGGACGTCATATAATCTTATATGAGGATTACTATGCTTTGGAAAGCGTTGATGTTGGCTCTTGAGAGGGAGTCATCAGGATGACGCCGTACGGGTATAGTGAGAGTCATATGAAGGTTGTGTATATCCAATAAGAGGATTCGTCACTCCTGGGTAGTAGAAGATTATAACCTGTATTTCACTCACTTAAGTTGATGTAAATTCCTCGTCCGAAGTGAAGTTATGAGTTGAAAAGGGAGTTTTCAGTCATAACAAGATCAACTAAGATAAGAAGTGAATAACATAATTGGTTGAAATGAGATTTACGCTATCCATATATCTTAACCGATTGGGTTATATTGATGAAGGGATTGCATTTCCATGATAACCGCACATGAACTGGTCTTGTCATGCCACATGACTTTTCCTTTCACATAGATTGCCTCGACACATTGCTAGATGTCAATCTAGGACGGTGACGTGAATTAATCGATCTTGGTGAGTCGAGGATGAATTAGAAATAAATATTTGAATTCATCTTATTCCAATTAGATTGGAATAATAATAACACGACATTTGTCATCGTGAATGGAACCTAACGGGTCACACACAAAATGCGAGAATTGAATATCTGGAATTGGATCTTGTCCAAGTGGGAGATTGTTAGAATTAATGTACAAGCCCAATTGTTGGGCCGAACTTTACAATTAGATTAATTAATATGATTAATTAATCAAGGTCCATTAAAAGTCCTATTGTCACTAGGGTTAGGGTTTTGAGGTGCACATATTAATATGTGCACTATTGGAGAGAAATCAAGATAGTCGCTTTTCTGTAATATTCCAGCGCATGATTTTTCTCTTGCTAGCACAAAGAGAAAAAAAATAAATTCTCTCGAATCCATTCCAATAGTTGGATATTGACAAAATTTCAGAATCAACTTGCTGTGTGGATTTCTGTTAGAGGCTGGACAATTGGACAGCTGGTGGTGACAAGTTTGTACCTCCTGTTTCAGATTTCAGATTCACGGTGTTCATCAAATGTATCATTCTAATCACAAATTCTATCTAAGTGCAAGGTTGATCAAGGCTATGGTTTCGTGTTTTTTTAATTTCCACTGTGCATATATGTATTGAAACCTTACACTTTTGACTCATTCGACAATTTTTGTTTAAAATTAAGTTTATCAATTAAAAGAATTTTTATAGGAAGCTGGTCCAACGTGATTTTCTCTAAAAGTACTTCCGGAGTAGGAGGCACTTTATTTTAATTACTTTCCAACCACTCATTCTCTAAAAAATCACTATTAAAAAAACCACATTATCTTTAAAATGAGCATCAAAAAACAACTTAGTAAAAAGAGTTCTTAATAGTGAATTGTTGGGGAATGTGTGATTAAAAAGTAAGATTTGTTTAGATATACGTGCAAAATTTCTTAAAAAGGTTGGTCATTCTCTAAAAAATCACTATTAAAAAAACCACATTATCTTTAAAATGAGCATAAAAAAACAACTTAGTAAAAAGAGTTCTTAATAGTGAATTGTTGGGGAATGTGTGATTAAAAAGTAAGATTTGTTTAGATATACGTGCAAAATTTCTTAAAAAGGTTGAACCCCAACCTTAGGGGCCCCCACCTGCCCTACCATGAACCTTGGTGAAGGATGTAAATCGCAGGTTATGCCTCCCAGAGTGCAGGGTGAGGGCTTACCTTTTAACTTGGCAAGGGCCGAATTCGAACCCCTGACCAATCGATGCTGGTCTTTAAACCACCTTCCCTTTCACCGCTGGGAGATGTGCCCTGGGGGCTACGTGCAAAATTTCTTACTTTGAGAATGTGTGGTTGAAGTGAGTTTTAAAATAATGATTGTAAAAAAGAATTTAGTTACATACAAAAATTAAGATATGTAATTCAAGAAGCAAAAACAAAAATAATTCAAACGAGCCCTAAGTACAAGTCACGTGTCACGGACTTGCAAATCTTAGCAAAATTGTACAGCCTTAGCGTTACAAACTTCCGTCCCTCGCGGTCTCACGCTAACTCAACCTTACCTTCAATCTTTGCTATGAAAACGAAACTTAGACAAGAAGAAGGAAACAATTACAAGAGCTTTAAAATAAAAAGCTTTATATAGAGCTTGTTTGGTAATGTGAAAAAATTTGATTTTTATGATTTTTTTTAGTTTTTCGATGGATGTGTGGTTGAAAAAGGTTTGAAAAGTCAAAAACTGTGGATTTGACTAAGAATAGATGGTTAAGATTGAGTTTGAAAATTTGTGGTGATATTTTTTCCTTTACCAAACAACCTCATAATATTCAAGTAAACTCTTACAAAGTTTGAGTGTCACAAACGGCCGACTTTTTTCATTTATTTTCAAATTTCAATGCCAACACGTGGCGCACGGTGGAACTCTTTTTTGAAAAGATATGCAAGAATGTCAGTAAATGCTTCATTTTTTGGTCAAAATACTTGTTTCATTTAATGCATTTGCTTAGGACTAGTTTCATACTCTGTTAGAAGCCGTTACTGTTAGTCAATTTCCAAGAAAACGAACTTGTATGATTAACTGACTTCTAAATATTAGCTTCACAGAAGCAACCACACCACTATTTTAGGTGAGGTATCTAGGGAATCTAAGGTACTAATTTCTACAAGTGTGACTGTCAAGTTAAAATCTTCTAAACAGAGATCCTCTTTCTCTTTCTTCTTTTCATCCGATCGATCTTAGAGGCCTTTAGCTGGAATTTGAAAATTGAATATTGATAATAGTATCAGAGTGCGCAGTGAAAGCGTTAACCTGTTGAATGTTCTCTTTCTGACATACCTACATAAAGTTTGAACTTATTTGGTATTCCTTGCGGAAGACATGGGTTCAAAGTATTATTTCCAAAAAGTGTGTGTTTGATTATTCTGTATCTAATATGTCTTTCCCTTGCACAAAAATATTCTATTTTTCAAATATAGTTATTTGAAATCTTAAAGTTATACTTTGTTATTGACCAAGTATATGAGATCTAATTTCTCCTTCATCGAATTTCGAGGACGAAATTCTTTTAAGGGGGGAAGATTGTAATTACCCGAAAAATTATGACATGCTTAGTTGCTCATTATGACGTAATAAAAATGTTTTAGAATTTATTTAATTGTTTTGAAAGTTAAAGAAATAAAAACAGAGTTTTTAATTAAATGGAAGTTATGAAAAACGTACTTAAACGCCTTTCTTTAAAATATTCTTTTGACCAGTTCCGACCTCCGATAAATGCATAATTCATATGTACAGATAAGTACTTGAAGTGAACTTTGAGAATCTGAAATTCATTAATCATCCCGATTAATGTACACCTCGTGGCGAATTTTCAAAGTTGGCTCATCGATCGTTCGACCCGAAAAGGCAGTTTCAAAGGGCTAACTTTGAGACGTCATAACTCTCACCTTGATTAACCAAATCTTATGAAAAAAAATCCATATGAAAGTACTTCGAAATGAGACCAAGAACACCCAATTTGGAATTCGTTTACTACCTTAAATCTGACCTCAAACACGACATCTTGAAGCTGGGAAAAATCTGGAATTGAAGCATGAGGTGGCATTTTGATCTTCATATCCGGTTTTAGCCTTCAAGAGTCATCTTCTACATCCTTAGGACACCTCTAGCTTGTATGGGAGCAGCATGACACCTCAACTTGACATTAAAATATTGTTTATTGACCTTGAAGGAAGACTCCTATCCTCTACAGCCAAGCTCCAGCATTCCATTCGTGCATCATTTTTCTTCTATAAATCGATAGGAGTTTAAATGAAGAAACACATCAGAAATCGGAAGAAGATAAAAGAAAAATAAAGAAAAGAAAAGTTCCTAATTACAAGTATTTAAGGTGGTTTAAAGATTTATTTTTAGATTTATTTTTTCTATAATTTGATTTTTGGAGTAAAAAATTTAAAATATTATAAATCCCATTAGAAGCGTTTATTTATGCCCTCAATTACAATTATTGGCATGTAGACAAATTTTTTGATGCTAAATTTAATTTTCATTTTTCCTTGTGAGGGATTGCTGGGAAAATATTAGGGGCATTTTTATTTGTCCTATTTAATATTGAAAATATTAAGGGTCTTTATATCCGTCTTAATTAGTGTTAATACGGACTAAATGGACCTTTGCCCGTAATAAATTACTAGAGGTCTTTATATCCGTCATAATTAGTGTTAATAGAGATTAAATAGATTTTCGCCCTTAATAATTTATTAATACGGGTGTATCACTTATTATGCCCCTAATTTGACGTCCCTAATAATTTCAATTTTAGTAGTGGGGTATATAACTAAATATATGAGGGTAAAATAGGAGTTCAAAAGTTTATCCTCCATCCACTCTTTTTATGTATGGTAGATAAGGAACAATAAAAGATGTCTAAATTTTCGAATCATTATATTCAGAGTGAGATTACTCTTCTGAGTTTTTCAAATGACCATAGCTACTTTTTTATAGGTAAAGCCTCAACTAATAGACGACTATGATTAATTTGATCTAACAATCTACAAAGATTTTCTAGATTTCTCTACAAAATCTTACAATATTTTACACAAATGAATGGCATAGCGTTCTTTAAAATTCTTGGAAGACGGTTGAAGCTGACATGTCTAGGACGTTCCTCCCCTTTGTCATGTGTACTTAAAAATAAAGTCACGACCCAGACAAAAATTGCTTTCTGCTCGCGGGAAATGACAGACTACTTACTTATATTCAATTTTGACTACCTGAATGAACAAGCCACGATTTATATTCAATTTTGACTCCTAGTCTAGTGGAGTATTTATTTATTTATTCCTGAAAAAGATCGAAATTTTCTTTGGTTCAAAATTGACCGATTCAAACTGCGATTTGAAGAACCTGCTGCATCAGTATGAAATTTTGAGAGACGTTGGGCGACGACCAATTCAATTATTGAATACGACTCTTTCTCATTTGACATTTCAGATTTTTAATTAATGCACCTTCTCGAGAATCACGAGTGATGATCATACATTATTATGATATATTATTATTATCTACGTAATTGTCTCTATAAAATAGTGGTATATATCTGCTACGATGGCATGTATGAAATTTGTACATCGACCCTCCACCATTCTATGTTTCACAACTTCAAGAACTTTCTTTATTTCCAAAATACGCCCCTTCTCCACGGTAAAACCGACCATCAAAGCCCAAAGTCCCAGACGTATGAATTCCTTTCCTGAATCTTAACTCTTCTAATTTTTGTTAAGTGTTTGAAGATTTAGCAAGACACTTATGGGCCTTTCTTGATTGTTTCAGGGAAATTGTCTAAGGTTAGATTTGGCATTTGCCTGAATACCAGATTCCCCATGTATTCCTCCTCCGCATCTCAGGTATTATCAGAGCAGCAAAGTCAGCAAGTGGAGAGAATATTAGAGGCCAGAAATGATGACCATGGAGGAGTAATGGTGGAAATGACCAAAGAGCCCATGGATGCTGGTGTCTTTCTTTCTTTACTTAGAGCCTCGCTTTCCCATTGGAGACAGCAGGTATTGAATTTGTTAGCACATTTTTTTAATTAAACTCAGTCATTGTTTGAATTTTGCTGATTACTTGCCAATCAAATTTCAATATTTTGCCTTTATCCTGTAATGATTGATAGTTTATATTCATGTGTGTATTAAAACTTGATACTAATATGTTATGGGAAATTAGGTTAATCTTAATTTAAGAATGAAACTGAAAGGAGTTTTGCAAGGAAAGTCAAATGAAACAGTGGGATTAAGAGTAAAAATGTTGGCCAAAGATTTAGCCTGTGTTCGGCAAAGTTTTATAATCTAGTTTTTTTTTTTTTTTTTTTACATTTTCCAATACAACTTTTTAACTTTACATCTTTTCTCTCTCCAATTTTTAACCATCAAAACACCTCGAGATATGTGCCAAACAGTGAAAAAACCGGTTTTTTTCCAAAAAATCTGCCGCCGAACAGATGCTAATGGCTCAAGTTTTTTTCAATAGAAAAGTTGGATTGTACTCATAAACTGGGATTTGTTTCGATGATGGAATTAGGGTGGAAATGAAATGAATTCCTAGGAATTCATATTCCTAGAAATTGGAATTTTAATGTGTTTGATTTGTTTAATTTTCTAGGTGAAAAAAATGGAAAAATTTTCAAGTTTGTGGTTTGATTGACATTATTTTTCATAGCAAATATAAAGCAAAATGTACCTATTTCAGTCAATTTTTTTAATTTTTTAATTTTTTAATTTTTTCACTTATTTGTACTTGATAATAATTAAGGTTCTAAAAGGCGTAATGCGTTACGAGGCGTCGAGTTCGAGAATCAAGAATTACAAGCTTAGGTGTGCCATGCGAAGACTAGGCGTCATAATGCGTTTCGTATTTTTAATATTATTTTAATTGAGACATTAAATAGATTTTTATATTAAAAAAAAATATATCTTACATAAGAACTAAATATATTCAAAAATATAAAATATATAACAATATATTTAATTTTAGAATTATTAAAGCAAAAAAAAAAAATATATATATAGATTTAAGTTTGTTAATTTATTTATTTATTATACAACAATTATTTTCAAACTTTTAAAATATTTAAAAATATTTTAACCTATAAAAAATAAGATAAAAATAATATTTAAATAACCTATTTGGGAAAGGAAAATCTAACAAATAAATAAATGAAAAATAAAAATAATTTTAAAAAAGGAACAAAAGAATGTAATATAAATTAAAACAAAGTTCGACCGCCTATGTGGGTTTATTCGAGATTAGGCGGGATTAAACGCGCCTACTCGCGCTTAGGCAGGATTAAATGCGCCTAATCGTGCTTAGGCGGTCAACAAAAAAATTGACCGCCTTTTCACCCTCGTACCCCTAATGTGAGGTGAAATCTACGCGCCTCACGCCTAGACGGCCCATTTTGCCACTTTTTAGAACACTGATAATAATAATGTTAATTTTTGAAATAAATAAATAAATCAATCAATTAACAACAATAAAAATAATCAAACGTGATTCAAAAGTATTTGCCAACTAACACGGAAACCATTTATCTACTAAACTAAGGGCAAATGAATTCCATGAAATCATGCAAACCTTGTCATGTGAGGCTAGGTAGGAATTTGAATTCTAGGCCAAAAATTGTCAATCAAACAATGTTAAAACTTGAAAAATTCCATCTTGCAAGACAAATTACTCCAATCAAACACCACCTAAGTTATCAATTTTCTTTTGGCTTCAAATAAATTCTCTTGTCGGATCCCTGAAAAAAGAAATGGAAAGACAAGATCTAATAAATGCTAAACAATTTGTGTTCAGAACATGTAGAATCTATATGTGTCCGTCCATTGGATAGCTCATAGCTATAAGGCTAAATATGAGGATTCTTGTTGAACATGATTTCGTACAGGAAGGCGAACCTGCTCTTCTTCATCAATAAAATGGCATCAAACAAAAGGACTGGCAGAAAAAAAATATTAATACATATAGGATGCTGATCAGAATGCAAAACCCTTTGATTTTTTTTACTGCTATATTTTTCTATTTCCTTAGGTGCGTTGTTTTCTGAACACATGATGTATTACAGACTGGGTACTTCCTTGACACTGCGTGTCAGTTTTCATATGAAGTCACTTGTGATACATGATAAGAATAGCAGATATGTACCGTAATCTACGACTCAATACTGCTAACATGATAAAGGAAAATATGGAAGAAGAAAAAATATTGGGTTATGTGAATGACATTAGGTTTCAGATATTTGAGATCCTGAAGAACCTTTTTGAGTTCTGTCTAAGTATGCATATGTTATCACTTGTCAACTTATAGCCCCTGTTTGAGATCCATTATTTCAAAATAATGTGGTTTGTAATAAAAATTTTTGGAGGAGGAGGTATTCTACAAAAAAGAAAAGAAAGTATTTTTTCACGTGCTAAGTATTAGGTGGATGTTTTTGCAGGGGAAAAGAGGTGTTTGGATTAAAATGCCTATTGAGCTTGTAAATCTCGTTGAGCCAGTTGTTAAGGTTGGTTTATGTCTTTTGTTAGAATTATTTTGATGCAGAATCTTATCCTCGAAGAGACAAGGAACCTCGTGAAATCTATCCTTTTACAGTTTTACTTCATTTGCCTCACTCTTTCTTATTGCGAATATTTTGTTTTTTCTAGGAAGGATTTTATTATCACCATGCAGAACCTGAATACATAATGCTTGTGCATTGGCTTCCCAGTATTGCTAATACTCTGCCGGCGAGCACCTCACATCGAGTCGGTATTGGCGCTTTCGTTGTGAATGAAAATAATGAGGTATATCCAGGTCAACTAGTTGTCTTATGTGAGCCTTATTAGGTGACTCTTTGTTTAGGTTAGACATGCTGGTTGTGTTTTGAGTCTGCTTTGCATTTCTAAGGGGTTTTCATAATATCTCCTTGTTTGGTTCTCTTTTTCTCTACAATGCTCAATCTCAATCATCCATAAAATGTCAAGTCCACAATATTTGACTTTTCAACCAAATTTTAACCATCAATTCACCTAAAAATCACTATTCATTTTTAAAAAACTCTTTTTAAACAAAATACCAAACACACACTATATATGGACTTCGTGCACCTCTAAAATGATAAGTTGTGATGGTTTCAAAATTGCGGACGGTATGTAGAAAGCAATCTTCCCTTAAGACACTTTAGCGCGTCAGTTCCCTCGAGATAATATTTTTGCCTCTCTACATCAGTTATCCATTATTTATACGAAGCTCCTTACCTATAATGGACTCGAAAATAACAAATAATGAAACAATTCATAAATTGACATTTCATGCTCATTTCAAAATTTCTGCTTTGTTATTCCCATCATCCGGTAACCAGCATTCCAGTCTCCCTTGTTTGGAATACCAAGTACTCAGTAAATTATAGACCATTTCAAATCTTCATTTTTGAGAGGATAATCAACTCTGTGAATATTGATCGAACGAATGCACCTCCAAAATACAATGAAGACAACTTCAACATCTTAGACATTAGTCCTTAACCTCCTCCTATCCTTTTATGTGTCCACGGGTATATGCATGCGAATGATCTGGTGCCCTGAAATATTAGTCCTTAACCTCTTATAATCCATTTTATGCAAGTTTCTTAGAAAAGATGCAATCATGCTCTAGTTGGTTTTGCACTCTGAATGGATCTTTTGCATATTCTATTTATTGGGGCTCTCTTGTTAACCTCTCAGTTTCTGTACTAGGTGCTAGTTGTCAAGGAAAAGAGTGGAACATTCCGTGGAACGGATGTCTGGAAATTCCCGACAGGAGTTGTCGATGAGGTAGGTTCTACCAGTAATTTTATTGTCATCTTTAAAGAAAAGGGATAAAAGGAAAAAGTGTCAAAGCCTTTTCTTCATTTATATCTTTATCCACAGGGGGAAGATATATGCGACGCCGCAGTGAGAGAAGTAAAAGAAGAGACAGGAGTAAGTGTTGAGTCACAAATTATTTGTTATGCTCATACTTTGATAAATTGCATTTTTTAGTTTGCGCACAATCGATTAATAATGCTGTTCTTTACTTGTTCTATTTCAGATTGATTCAAAATTCTTAGAAATACTAGCTTTCAGGTACTCCTTTGCCCAAAATCATTCAAAAAAAAAAAAAAAAAAAAACTGTATTTGAACTGTGGGCTATGTTCTTGTTTATATGCCTATACATATTTGCCTATTATCTAGTTCCTTTTGAGACCAGCATACGCTGGTTCGCTATCATTTTCAGTTTTCTATTGCCTTGTATATTGAGTAAATTCATCCAATTATTTTCAGACAGAGCCACAAGTCATTCTTTGACAAGTCGGATTTGTTTTTCGTGTGCATGATGCAACCACTTTCCTTTGACATAGAGCCACAGGAAGCAGAGATTGAGGCAGCACAGGTATATTCTGGTTTGCATATTATGAGTATTGAGTAAAGAAGTTATTTTCTTAGAAATTTTGTTGAGCAACTTAATATCAGTTACCTTGTAACTATGATGCTCGGTCACTCAGAGCTTGTGCTACATGTTCGATTCTGTTAACAACATTCCTCGAACACTCATGACATACTATGCCCCTGTTTGGTGAGGATTAAAATTAATTTTTTAACCGGTATGCTCTCAATAGTCGCAGAGGAATGCTTAATAGCACATTTTTGCCTAAACATGCTGAACTTGTAAAAGCTTTGGCACCAATTCCATAAAAGCCATTTGTGTATCAGTAAACTTATGGCACAACTTGGTGGCTTTCATATGGGAAATTCTTATTTAGATAGTTTTTCTGAATCAGTAGCTATGGCATTTGAATGCAAATACCTGGTTTTCTTTCGATAATTAAAAGAACTTCGAGATATCTATCTATAAGTAATCTGTGTTGCTTAATTCTTATTTGAGGTGTTTATATCTTTTCAGTGGATGCCATACGAGGAATATGCAGCACAACCATTTGTTAAAAAACACGAGCTTTTCCGGTATGTAGCTGATGTTTGCAGAGCAAAGAAAGATGGAGTGTATTCTGGATTCTCTGCGGTGCCTACATTAACTAGTTCTTCTAAGAAGAAATGCTACTTGTATTTAAATCGGCAAGACGTAAACTCTTAGAGCATCCACAATGGATGTGTTAAGGTTCTGTTTGTTAAAAGTTTTGTATTTAAAAACATTTTTTTTTATGTTTTCGAAATAAAATATGTGATTGAAAAGTGAAGAGTAAAAATGTGTGTTGTTAAAAAGTGGTTTGAAGAATTGTATTGTAAAAAACATGTTAAACAAGTTTGTCAAATAAAGGCTAAAGTGTTTGTTTGTGTCATATGTTAACTAATAGTTAATGTTGACCATAAAATCCGGCTGGATCTTGAACCAACACGTCTCAGCTCCTCCCTCTTGAACACGTGGATCTCCTGCGCACTATGACAAACAATCAGCTTGCAAAGGGGGCCGAGGTGGCTCGCATTTGCATTTCGATGCCAAAGTCAGCAGTCATGTTCAACAAATATAATTTGAATGCGAGAAATATAAGTGCGTAAAAGAGAGAAGGGAGAGAGAAAATATCTTTTTTTTTAGAGTATGAAATTGCTAATCCCTTAAACAGTGTGAGGAGTCATCTATTTATAGACGAACTCGTTGCTTTAAATTGCGACGCGTGGAGAATTTTACACTTGTGTCCACCCTAGCCTTTGGATGAGAGAATCTTGTTTTTTGACTGTAATCATTGCTACTTTTTGTAGGGAATGGACACATGTCACATCTTAGTAAAGGCTGGGTCACATCCCTGACTTCATCTCTCTTCTGGTCATCGCCGTAGAGTGCCCCGTAGTGTTGGCAACGGGGTGGGGCAGATCCGCCCCACCCCGAATTTTTTTAGCCCGATCCGGATCCGCCCTGCGATCCGTCAAATTTCGGGGTGGATCGGTCCACCGATCCGTCGAATTATTTTTTTAAATATATTTTAAATTAAATCTTTTTAAAAATTTTAGAAAATTTATTAATTTTATTAAATTTTATTTATTTTATTGAAACGAGACGTTGACGTATAGAGGCCGATTCGCTGATTCAACAGATCGAGTTTTTTTCCATCACTTATTGGAATTCTTTCTTCAAATGAAGAACATGAAAAATGTGTTTTCTTTAAAATGCAAAAATTGCAGGTTATTCCCAGAAATTAAAGTTTGCTACAAAATTTACATATTAGATTTTTATACATGATAAAAAAATTATATTAAAAAAAATGTCGGATCGCGGATTGGATCAACCCCGATCCAAATCCGCTCCGTGAATTTTCGGATCGGGGCGGATCACATAAATTTCGATCCGTCGATCCACGGATCGGGATTTTTTCGGATCGGATCGGATCGGGTCGACGGATCGACGGGGCGGATAGGATTTTTTTGCCATCTCTAGCGCCCCGGCAGAGTATAAAGCACATCGACCAAACGTAAATCAGTTCGGCTAAAGAGTTTCGCTTGACACACCACCTTGGCACCTGACCCAAGGTGATATTTTAGACATTAGCCATGGGTCAATGTCCATTGGGCCTCTATTGGGCCCTTGCTAATGGATCACTGTACCTCTCTTTGGGCTTGGATTCAACACTAGTCCCTCAAATTCGAAGTGATCATTCATGGACGTGTAGGATTTTTTGTACGCTCGAGGCACTAACTTTGTTATGGTGGCTTTCGTATGATGCTGCAGACCTGAAGCCTAGGATGACATTCCTTATTGGAGGTTTGGATTTGGAGTAAAGCCGACCTCCTACTTCGGCTTTCTCTCCTGAGTGAAGGTTGGGGACGCACTAGCGCGCATTTTAAGCGGCGTGTTTAATGAAAAGGGGCTACTGGTATCGGTTCCCAAGGAATATAAAATGTGATGGAAGTGGCATTTCTGCCGCGCGTGGCATTCACTGTGGTAGCTGAACTGTTTTATCCCTTTCTTTGACGGTTGGGGTTTTGATTAGCCTATTTCCCAAGAGGCGTGGGTTACTCACATTAATCATACGGCTCAAAACCCAAAGGGTCTAGATCATTAGGATCCTTATAAATCCTCCTTCGTTTCATTATTTTTCCCTTTACTGTTTTCCCATAATTTTTGCAGCAACACTCTCGTGAAAGATTGTATCGTTCTTTTCCTTTCTTGCAATTCTCAAATCTTCTTCCCAAGGGTTTTCTACCCAACTCCCGTTCTTAACATTCAACAGCTTTCGTTGACGAGTTCCTCCTTTCAAGTGTACAATCTCTTTGAAGGTAAATCTCTTTGTTTTTGTGTGTGCAAAACTTTTTTGTTTCTAGTTTTTCATTGTGGGTTTGAAAATTTTGTTTCGCATTTTCTTTTTCTTTTGATGAGTCTGACCCGTCTTTTAAGAATAAATGGAAGGAGTTGGGGGAACGGGTTCACAGGAAATGCTAGCAATGACGATTCCTGTCAGAGGTTTCTGCCCAATATCTTTGTCGATTTTTAGTTCCCGCTTCTTTAGGGAGCAGATTAAGAGGATAAATAGGAAAACTAGCAGTATAATTTATTTGAGTGATTCTGACAGCGAAGAAGAGAGAAATCAGAACTACATGGCCCATCTGTCATCCGAAGAGGAATCCGCGCTAAGAGAACTCCGAAGCAAATGTGATAGAGACATGGGGGAGAGAGAGAACAACTGTTCTTCTTCTGGCCCACAGGATCTTGATTTGGGTACCAGGGCCCCTTTCCGGGCGCATAGAGAGGAGCTGGGGCTATCAGAGGAGGAGATAACCCAGGTCGAAGGCTGGGTGGACCTCGTAAATAAAATATCAGGATATCATGTGGACCCTGATCCAAACCCAGATTTTTGGGAGAGCAGCGAGATCGTTACTGAAATTCGAGGAGTTTATTTGGCTGGGGCCTCGGCGAAATTCAGGATGCCAGAAGGGGTTCGTTTAATGCACCCTACACCTTCTTGCCAGCCTTGCAGTCCTCCTTCAGGCCAAGCGGCCATATGTTACGATGATCTGTCCTGCGGGATGAGGTTACCTCTACATCCCTTCTTCCGGGCCTTGCTTAGGAGCTATAACTTGTGCCCCTACCAGTTGGCACCCAACTTCTGGACACAGGCCGTGGGCACTTGGTTAGTGTGGCAAGAGGTCAATCCTGACCATCCCATCTCACTACATATCATTCATACTTTGTACACTCTGAAGAAATCGGTGAGATGGGAGAGGGACGTGAGGCCAGATGTGAAAGACTGGTATTACTTGTCTCCTAGAGGCTCATATCCTCTCGTCATTACTGGCCAACCTACCTCTATAAAGAACTGGAGGAACCAGTGGTTCTGGGTGGTTGGGGAGTGGCAGAGTTCTCCTGTGGACCCTAGTCCAGAAATTTCAGTTCCCTGAACTCTTTCCCTTCCTAGTGAGTCTTGTATTTGCTTTAGTGTCCTTAAGTGTCATGTGTCACTTGATTTTTATTTTCCATTCACCTTTCTTTACTGGTTCTTAACACGTTATCGATTTGTGACAGGGGACACTTTTGCCCGCCTACTCCCTGACGCAGATTTAGCGGCCGTTAGGTGCTTGTTCGCTTACAAGGGCACCTTTCAGGGGTTATTCAACAAAACAAATTATTCGTCAAACACGGTCTCATGCGAGCCATGGGTGAGTTTGTTTTGTTACTGCCTTTATATCTCATGTCCCTGTTGTTCATAGCCTCATTTTACTTCTTTTCTGGTTAGGTTTCAAAGAATTTCCGAAGATTTCTCTGAAAGGTCTCATGGCTAAAAAGATACCTCCAGCCCTTCGCCACGGCAGTGACATTGAGAAAAAGCAGAAAGCAGTGCTTGCTAATCTGCAAGTTTGGGTGGCCAAAGAGGTGTCGGAGGCGTCCACAGCCCAACTTCAGGGTCCTCTTCCAGCACTGTTGCCACCACCCAACCTGTTACCAGGATGAGCCATCAGTGTCCCTCCCTGATCTGGCTTATGAGGTGACGCCTGAGGGGGCAGAAGAGCTGAAGCGCATTAAAGCCAATGTTCTCCTCAGGGATGTTACCTTCAGCCCTACTTTATTTGACTCCCCCGGTTCTCCTCCTGCCAGGGTGGCCTTAATCACTGAGCAGTTTTGGACAGAGGGTTGGGCTGCCTTCTCCTCTAGTGCCACTCCGTCTCGGAAGCTACTTGCTGCCAAGGTCATGAACGCTAGAGCTCTGGCCCTCATTAACGAGGTAGAGTCCTCCGTGGAGGTAGCACAACGGGACAAGAAGGACGCTGAGACTGCTCTCTGCCACGCTGACAACATGCTTAAGGAGATCAATGACCTCAAGGCTCAGCTGTCCATAGCCCGTAAATCTTCCTCAGAAGAGAGGGCTAATGCAAAGCGCCTCCAGGAGGACAATGATAAACTGAAGCATGATCTCCGGTCCTCTGAATCAGACTTGGCGGTTCTGTGCAAAAAATTAGATGATTCCAACCGAGCGCAGTCAATCACCTCTGAAGCTTTGTTCGCAGCTAATGCAGCCAACTCTAAGCTAGGGGCCGAGGTAGCAACAGGCACCGAAAAATTGGAGAGAGAGGTGGAAGCCAGGAGGAAGGCAGAGGAGGACCTTGCCTCTTTGGAAAGACATATGCAAACGAGGATCACTGAGGTTCAGGAGCAGACTGTCACGACACGGGTGGAGAATGCTTTAAGTACCAGAGTGTCTGAGGCTGTCCAGAGCTTCAAAGACACTTTTGAAGAGACCCCAGAGTACGAGGCTATGTAGAGGGTTTTTGGGAACTTAGGGGCCATGATGGCTTTGGGGGACGTGAAGGAAGCCTTTCCGACTTTGGACCTGTCCTCCATTGAAGCCTTGTACCCCGAGCCTTAAGATGCTCCTGCGAATCCTCTGGATGCATCTGGCAAGGGCTCTTCAGAAGATGCCCCTCCACAATAATCCTCTTCTGTATTTGCCTTATTGTTGGGTTTTTGTTTTGTTTTTTCTTTTCTTTTTTTGTGGCGCCAATGGCGCTTTATACTGTAAATGTAACATTTCAAATTGTAAATGCCTTGATTTTATGAATGAAATGACTTATCCATATTTTGCCCAGTATTTTTGCAGCAACATTTCAAGCTGTTTAAGCATGAATGTTTCCAAGCGCGGATGCCTTGTAATTGTAAATGTCTTTAATTGTATGATAATTTATTCATATTTTGCCCGAACTTCCTGTTGATGGCGTGAACATTTTCAATCTATACGCAATGGTTGTAGTGTAAGTTCACATGAATCCTTCGTTTTTAACAAAGTTCATGCCTGGCGGAGGCGTGTGGTTTCGCAACCAAAATAATATAGGAACTTTTACGTTTATCCTTTACGCTTGTTTACACAGTACTTAGTACACATATGTCTTGCAAACGCTTTGCCTGAATATATGTATGAAAGTATCAAACACTTTGCGAAAACGTTTAACACTTCGCAAAAGAAAGCGCTCTGTATGTACGAACTAGCTTAATGCATTCACGTTTGCTGATTAGATATGATTTTGACCAACTTTTGGACATTTTTCTTTTGTATTCTGTAGCTCTCGCATTTATGAATTCATGTGGACTTCTATTGATGGTGTTTAAAATTTTCGAACCTTACGCAGTGACCGTAGCATAGGCTGATAAAAGTCCCTCATTTTTAACAAATTTTATGCATGGCGGAGACTCGTGGTTTTGTAACCAAAATAGTTATGGGGAATATTGTACCCATTGAGGAGGAATTTTATTTATTGGAAATAACGATGAAGGTGATCTGTGTTCCAAGGATTACATAGAGGTATCCCAGACAAGTCCTCAATCATGTATGTTCCAGGTACCACCTCGGCAGTTACTTTGTACGGACTTTCCCAGTTAGGACCTAGAGTCCCTACTCCTGGCTCTTGGGTTGAGGGAAGAACATTTTTGAGGACCAAGTGATGTGATCCGGACCAGGCATCGAAGGGCGAAGTCGAGACATCGGCAGTATGACGGTGATCTACATGGAAAACGGAGTAAGTTCCATGTTGGAATCGAGCCGAGAAGACGAAAGAATCAAGCCGAGCCGAGTACACGAAATTGTTTATGCAGAAAGGGCCTTACGGCCGTAATGGAAATCCTTCACGGCCGTAAATCATATAATCACGGCCGTAATCAACTATCGAAGGAAAGGGCAGAATTTCAGCAGAAAAGGTCTCACGGCCGTAAAGTCCAGTCTTACGGTCGTAACATTCAAACCGGAGGAAATTCACGGCCGTAATCATTGTGTCACGGCCGTAACCAATACATCAGTTTTTGATCAGAAGGGCCTTTACGGCCGTAAAAGGAGTCCTCACGGCCGTAAATGAGCAACGCCAGATTTTCCGGAATTTTGCCAATTATTTTGTTTCCTTTTATTATTTTAGGTTATTTTCCTATTTTAGAATTTTAGTCTAATTAAAATTCTATTTTGAGTAAATTAGATGCTAGGTTATTTTGCTTATTTATACGCTTTTTCAATTCATTGTAAACAGACAAGTTTGAGTTGATTAATAAAATTTGTGAGAGGATTCTCCAAAATTGAGAGGTTGAGTTTATTCCCTTTTTCTTGAACTTATCAAAGATCCGATCTTTGTGGCGTTCTTCCAGCAAACTTATCAAATATTCGCAAGAATATTTGTGGCATTTCCGAATTCGAGACTTATCAAGGAAATTGACAAGTTCTTGTGGCGTTCACCAATCTTGGTTCTTCAATCCGCATCGCCATAAATTGCGTCGTGATTGTCGGGTCAAGGTTTTACCGTCGTTCTATCCTTATTTTTGTTGTTTGTCTTGTGTCAGTTCTGATTTAGATCTTTCCTAAGTTTTAATTGTCGTTATTCGACGAGATTCCCCGACCGGGAGCTCATCATCTGGTATCAGAGCTTGAATCTATTTCAGATTCTTGCGTTTCTTGATTTTTCTTGATTTTTTTCGTGTTCTTCGTGTCAGTCATAATTTTTTTCAGTTTGATCCATAAGAGTCAGTCCCAAAAATCCAAAAGTGTTTTTCTTCTTCGTTTTTCGTCCAAATTCAGTTCCGTTTTTTCTGACATACTCGTAGTCAAATTCTCTGGCAGATTATAAAAAAAATTCCGAAAATTCCAAATATTTCCCAAATATTCCGAATTTCCTTGTTCGTGTCTTAAAAATGTCTGATAGAGAGGTTTCCACATCTTCATCTTCTGTTGAAAACAGGAAACAGCCCAGGGGTGTGAATAGAAAGGGTGAACAGGGTAACAATGATATTGCAGCAATGAGGGCACAATTTGAGAGATTTATGGCACAGATGGAGAATCGAGGTGCAGAACGTGAACAAAGACCTCGTGATCAATCTCATGATGGTTCTCGGGTTAGGAGAGGTAATAGGCGTGAGGTTGATGTGGATACTGAAGACATGGGCAGTGAAAGTGGCAGTATATCTTTAGGTAGTATGCGAAGGAGGGATAGAGGAGATAGGTATGAGCGGAGGCATGATAGGGAGCGTCGTGATGCTAGGAGACATCGTGGGGGTAGAGATGTTGTTGATGACGACCTTGGAAAAATTAAAGTGAAATTACCATCGTTCCAGGGTAGGAGTGATCCGGAGGCGTACTTGGATTGGGAGAAAAAGGTCGAACGGCTTTTTGATTGTAATAATTATTCGGAAAAGAAGAAGGTCAAATTAGCCGTGATTGAATTCACCGATTACGCAAATATTTGGTGGGATCAATTAGTGACGGGTAGGAGGAGGAACCTTGAGGAGCCAGTGGAAACTTGGGGTGAATTAAAAACCATAATGAGGAAGCGGTTTGTGCCGACTCATTATTATAGGGATATTTATCAGAGGTTGCAGGGTATGACTCAAGGGTCGAGGAGTGTAGAAGATTATCATAAGGATATGGAGGTGGCGATAATTCGGGCTAATGTGGTGGAGGATCGGGAAGCTACGATGGCTAGGTTTCTGAGTGGGATGAATAGAGACATTGCCAATGTCATTGAGCTGCAACATTATGTGGAGCTAGAGGATATGGTGCATATGGCCATGAAGGTGGAAAGGCAGCTAAGGCGAAAGGGGGAAGCAAGACACTCACCATCTTATCCTACATCACAACCTAAGCAGGAATCCAACGTTGAACATAACCTGAAAGGGAAGGAGGAGCCTACAACGAAAGGTAAAAATATTTCTGATTCTCAAACTACTCGGGATAGAAATATTAAGTGTTTGAAGTGCTTGGGTAGGGGTCATATAGCATCCCAGTGTCCAAATAGGAAGCTAATGATCTTGCGTGATAATGGTGAAATTAGTTCCGAGGATGAATTTAAGGGAATGCCTAAGTTAGTGGAAGCTGGAGCTAGTAGTAGTGATGAGGAAGGATTGACCTATCCTGAAAAAGAATCACTTGTTAATCGGCGTGTCCTTAGTGCTAGGGCTAGGGTGGATGAAATTGGTGAGCAAAGGGATAATCTTTTTCATACTAGGTGCTTGGTGGGAAAAAAGGCTTGTGGTATGGTGATTGACGGGGGAAGTTGTACTAATGTGGTTAGTACAATGTTGGTTGAAAAATTGGGTTTGAGCTTGATAAAACATCCGAACCCTTATAAATTGCAATGGCTGACCGAGTCGGGAGAAATTAAGGTAAATAAGCAGGATAGGGTCAATTTTTCCATCGGGGGTTATAAGGATGAGGTGGTTTGTGACGTAGTACCTATGCATGTTGGCCATATTTTGCTGGGGAGGCCCTGGCAACATGATAGGAGGGTAGTGCACGATGGGTTTAAAAATCAATATTCTTTCGTGAAGGGTGGAAAAAGGATCACTCTTGCTCCGCTGTCACCAAAAGAAGTCCGAGAGGACCAATTGAAAATAAAGAGCGAGTTTGAGGAAAAAAATAAGAGCGTTGGGGCCACGACCTCAGAAAAAGGAGAGGGTGTGAAAATTGAAAACAAGAGAGTTGAGGCCACGACCTCAGAAAAAGGTGAGCTTGAGAGTGAGAGGAAAAAGAAAAGAGAGTCCACCACAAAAATGAGTTTATTTGCATTTGCTAACACATCCCTCCCTAGTTCTATTAAATCTGTTTTGCAGGGACATAAATCGAGCCATGAATTTAAGACGGGGCAGAAATTTATTGGCCAGAATAAGCAGCCCAAGAGTCTAAAGGACTGCACGAAGCTTAAAAATGATCATCGAGCCCAGGAAAGCAGGAGGAGCTTGAAAAGCCGACCAAAAATGGATTCAAGGTCGAATCCTTTTCAAGAGAGGGAGTATGATGTGATCCGGACCAGGCATCGAAGGGCAAAGTCGAGACATCGGCAGTATGACGGTGATCTATATAGAAAACGGAGCAAGTTTCATGTTGGAATCGAGCCGAGAAGACGAAAGAATCAAGCCGAACCGAGTACACGAAATTGTTTATGCAGAAAGGGCCTTACGGCCGTAATGGAAATCCTTCACGACCGTAAATCATATAATCACGGCCGTAAAGCTATTGTCACGGCCGTAATCAACTATCGAAGGAAAGGGCAGAATTTCAGCAGAAAAGGTCTCACGGCCGTAACATTCAAACCGGAGGAAATTCATGGCCGTAATCATTGTGTCACGGCCGTAACCAATAAATCAGTTTTTGATCAGAAGGGCCTTTACGGCCGTAAAAAGAGTCCTCACGGCCGTAAATGAGCAACGCCAGATTTTCCGGAATTTTGCCAATTATTTTGTTTCCTTTTATTATTTTAGGTTATTTTCCTATTTTAGAATTTTAGTCTAATTAGAATTCTATTTTGAGTAAATTAGATGCTAGGTTATTTTGCTTATTTATACGCTTTTTCAATTCATTGTAAACAGACAAGTTTGAGTTGATTAATAAAATTTGTGAGAGGATTCTCCAAAATTGAGAGGTTGAGTTTATTCCCTTTTTCTTGAACTTATCAAAGATCCGATCTTTGTGGCGTTCTTCCAGCAAACTTATCAAATATTCGAAAGAATATATGTGGCGTTTCCGAATTCGAGACTTATCAAGGAAATTGACAAGTCCTTGTGGCGTTCACCAATCTTGGTTCTTCAATCCGCATCGCCATAAATTGCGTCGTGATTGTCGGGTCAAGGTTTTACCGTCGTTCTATCCTTATTTTCGTTGTTTGTCTTGTGTCAATTCTGATTTAGATCTTTCCTAGGTTTTAATTGTCGTTATTCCGCGTGTTCGACGAGATTCCCCTACCGGGAGCTCATCACCAAGTCCCCAATATTAAAGTGCCGGCTCCTCACCCTTTTTTTGTAATAGCGAGACATTTTCTCATGGTACCTGGTCATTACCATTTGGGAATCATTCCGTTTTTCCATGAGGAAATCCAAACTGGCCCTTTGTACTTCTTCGTTTCTCACTTCGTCGTAATGAATTTGATGAAGCGAAGGGATCCCAATTTCGACGGGACATACCGCTTCGGCTCCATATGCCAATGAGAAAGGTGTTTCACCAGTAGCGGTGTGCGAGGTGGTTCGAAGCGCCCATAGCACTTGTGGGAGTTCATCTACCCATGCGCCCTTTTTGGATTCCAACTTCATTTTCAAGGTATTTTTTATGGTCTTGTTCACAGCTTTGACTTGTCCGTTGGCCTGTGGGTGATGTGGAGATGAGAACAATTTCTTAATTCCCAAATCGTCGCACAGCTCATCGACGCTTCTGTTCTTGAATTGTTTCGCATTATCACTAACCAGTGAGTGTGGTATTCCGAACCGGCATATGACATTCTTCCAAATGAACTTGGTGGTGTTGGCCTCGGTGATTCTCATCAAAGGTTCCGCTTCGACCCACTTGGTGAAGTAATCAATTTCTACTATCGCAAAGCAATTGTTACAGCACCCCTAGGCATAGGACTGATGATGTGATCCGGGATAGGAGATGTGATCCGGGATAGGAGCTCAAAGGAGAAGTCAAGTCACGGACGACGCAACAACATTCAACATAGGAAAATGAACAATTTCCATGTTGGAAGCTAGTCGAGACGACGAGTGGATCAACCTCATTCAAGCCGACGAAGAAAATTGTGAACTTTCAAGAATTACGGCCGTAACATATGGGAGCCCACGGCCGTAACCAACCCACTGTTGAAAACTATGATTTTGAAGAAAATTGGACTTACGGCCGTAACGCAGATTTGTCACGGCCGTAACGCAGCCTCGGATCAAAAACAAGAATTTCAGAATTGAGACTTACGGCCGTAAATAAAGTCTCACGGCCGTAATGGTGAAACAGAAAGAGTCTTACGGCCGTAAGAGGAATTGTCACGGCCGTAAATAACAATACGCGTGAATTTAGGGTTTTTAATTATTTCCTTATTTTTGGTTATTTCTTTCCTAGTTTAATTAGAACACTTAACCTAGACTTTGACCCTATTTATAGGGATGTAATTTTCATTATTCGTTAGACTTTAACACACAAATTTGATATTAATATTGAGAGGCAAATTGCTTTCACAATCTTTATTCTTCATTGAATAAAATTCGAACTTGCGAGTTTAATTCTTGTTTGTTCAAATCTTGGGTGAGATTTATTTTCATTGTGATCAAGAGGTCAACATATCAATTGATTGTGTTGGTTGCTTGGTTCAATTAATTTGAATCAATCTCTAAATCGTGATTCTTTGGCGTTCTTGGGTCGATTCCAATAACTTGTGGGTTGCGTAACTACAATTGCTACGTGGTTTGCATCATCTGGTATCAGAGCTTAGGCTCCAAAAATCAAGGTTATATCTTTATTTTGTTTTCTATCCAGTTTGATTTTTATGTTTATCATCGAGTCCCATAAAAATCATCCATATCTTGTTGAGTGTTTTGTCTTTCAGTATTTTGCGTTCTTCTTGTTCTTGAGTTTGTTGAGTTTTTAATCCAGAAAATCGTTTCAAAAAAAAATTTCAAAAGTGTTTGTTTTGCTTAATTCTTATCCGAATTAAGTTCCGTTTGTTTTGTCGTGTTCGTTGTCGAATTTTCGGATTTATAAAAAAAAAAAAATTATTTTTTTATTTATTTTATTTATTCCGAAAATTAAAAAAAAAAAATTCCATTCAAGAACCACTTTCTTGAATTTCCTTAAATTCTTGATAAATCCCTGTCTTCCAAGTCAAATTAAAATTCTTGATTGATATTCTTTCCTTTCTAGTCAAAATTCAAGAACCACTTTCTTGAATTTCTTTAAAATTCTTGATATTGTTTTTCCTTCTCAAGTCAACATTAAATTCCTTCTTGATATTTGTCAATATCCGGACCCTCTTATTTTGAGTCTCTCAAATTTTTGAAAGCTACATAAAGGGATGAATTACGAGTTCGATCATACTTTCATGACTAGATGTCGTGTGGGGGATAAGTTGTGTAGTTTGGTTGTTGATAGGGAATACATCTCTAATTTGGCTAGTATCAACATGGTTGAAAAATTGGGGTTGCACTTACTACAACATCCTAGACCTTATAGGATGACATGGTTGAAGGAGTGTGGGGAGTTCAAAGTGACCAAGCAAGTCTTAGTGAATTTCACCATTGGGAGGTATAGTGATGAAGTATTATGTGATGTAGTGCCTCTAGAGTCTTGTCATATGTTGTGGGGTAGGCCATGGAGGCATGAGAGGAAAGCATTTTATGATAAGAATAGAAATACAAATTTGTGAAGGATGGAGAATCAATCACCTTAGCTAGTTTAACACTAGAGCAGATACTTGAAGATCAAAAGGAGGTGAAGGAAGAAATTAATCCATTATCCAGATTGAATTATCAATTAAGAATTCTAGAAGAGGACATGATTGCACGGAGGGATAAAAATGTAGTTAAGTTGCAAGAAGAGCCTCAGGATATGAATGTTGAGAAGAAGGAGGGGAAGCTGAAACTAGAAACGGTTGATCAAATTCCAAAATTTAATGTAGGAGATGTGGAATTGGGTAATAAAGAGGTGGATGAACAAGATGTTAAAATTATTGATGATGATATGCATGAATTGAAAGTTGACGGGGTAGAGAATGAAAATATGAAAGAATTGGTTGAGGCCAAAAATTTAGAAGAGGTGGTTAAGCTTGAAAATGTGGAAGAGGTGGATGAGCTTGAGAGAAAAGAAATAGAAGAGATTGAGCAAGAAGTTACAACAAAAGAAGGAAGTGAAGAGAAGGACCTCGTTGTTAGGGAAGAGGATTTGGAGATGATATACCATGAGTACAAGGATCCATATCTTGTACTTTGTGAAACTAACATTTCCCACCCCATTTTGCTTAAATCTTTCTTGCAGGTTGAATATACTTGGAGGTGTGAGTCACACCACATTTGGCCAAGGAAGTTTTTATTTCGACTCGTCCTTCCAATTCAAGTATTCGATTATTGGTTGATCCTATGTAATGGAGGCAAAAATTTTCCTTTTGATCCAGGCGGTGCGCTGAAACACCATGAACCAAGCTATGATTCGGGACGAATCATCTTGAAGAAGGGGAGAATGATGTGATCCGGGATAGGAGCTCAAAGGAGAAGTCCAGTCACGGACGACGCAACAACATTCAACATAGGAAAATGAACAATTTCCATGTTGGAAGCTAGTCGAGACGACGAGTGGATCAACCTCATTCAAGCCGACGAAGAAAATTGTGAACTTTCAAGAATTACGGCCGTAACATATGGGAGCTCACGGCCGTAACCAACCCACTGTTGAAAACTATGATTTTGAAGAAAATTGGACTTACGGCCGTAACGCAGATTTGTCACGGCCGTAACGCAGCCTCGGATCAAAAACAAGAATTTCAGAATTGAGACTTACGGCCGTAAATAAAGTCTCACGGCCGTAATGGTGAAGCAGAAAGAGTCTTACGGCCGTAAGAGGAATTGTCACGGCCGTAAATAACAATACGCGTGAATTTAGGGTTTTTAATTATTTCCTTATTTTTGGTTATTTCTTTCCTAGTTTAATTAGAACACTTAACCTAGATTTTGACCCTATTTATAGGGATGTAATTTTCATTATTCGTTAGACTTTAACACACAACTTTGATATTAATATTGAGAGGCAAATTGCTTTCACAATCTTTATTCTTCATTGAATAAAATTCGAACTTGCGAGTTTAATTCTTGTTTGTTCAAATCTTGGGTGAGATTTATTTTCATTGTGATCAAGAGGTCAACATATCAATTGATTGTGTTGGTTGCTTGGTTCAATTAATTTGAATCAATCTCTAAATCGTGATTCTTTGGCGTTCTTGGGTCGATTCCAATAACTTGTGGGTTGCGTAGCTACAATTGCTACGTGGTTTGCATCAACTGATAATATCAACCCCCCACTTCGCAAAAGGCCAAGGGCTAGTCACCACAGTTAGCTTGTGATGCGGCTGATGTGGTATGGTTGCGTGTCTTTGGCATTTATCGCACTTGCGCACGAAGTCATGGGAGTCCTTTCGCATAGTAGACCAAAAATATCCCTATTTGAGGGCTTTTCGAGCCAGCGATAACGCCCCGACATGGTTGCCACATATGCCATCATGGATTTCTCTCATTACATACCGTCCTTCCTCTGGCCCCCACACATCTCAATAAAGGGGAGGTGTAACTCCGTTTATAAAGTAGGTCATCCAAGAGTTCGAAATTCGCAGCGTATTTTTTCAATTTCCGAGCTGCCTCTGGCTCGTTTGACACTGTCTGATGCTTCAAATATGCGATCAGGGGATTCATCCAAGATCCCTCTTCTTCTACTGCCAAAATCTCCGGTCCTGGCTCAATAGAAGAAGTCAACATGCGCTCAACTGGGATTAGATTATGTAGCTCTGAATCACTGCTGCTTGCTAGTTTGGACAAAGCATCGGCGTTGGAATTTTCTGTTCTGGGGATGTGCTGTAACTCCATTTTTCCGAAGTGCACAGCCAAATCTCTTACTTTCTTCAAGTAAGCGACCATAGAAGGTTCTTTGGTAGAAAATTGCCCATTGAATTGACTCACAACGAGCTGTGAATCGTTATTTGCCACTACGGCCTTAATCTTCAAAGCTTTTACAAGTCTTAGCCCAGCTAATAACGCCTCGTATTCAGCAACATTGTTTGAGGTTTTGAATTCAAAAGCGGATCGCACTGTGTAGTTTAAACCCCTCTGGGCTTATTAGCAATATTCCCGCACCGGATCGTCCCTCAGCCGAGGACCCATCAACAAACAATTTCCACTCTCGGCTGTCATCTGTGTTATCAACAATCTCGATCTCCGATGGATGTGTGAATTCGACTACGAAGTTTGCCAACGCTTGACCCTTTACAGCGGTCCGAGGCGTATAATGTAGGTCGAACTGGCTGATTTCTATCGCTCATTTCAGTAACCTCCCAGATACGTCTAGTTTTTGCAACACTTGTCTCATGGGAAAGTTGGTGAGCACGCGTATGGAGTGTGCCTGAAAGTAGGGACGAAGTTTTCAAGAGGCTGTGATTAATGAGAGAGCAAGTTTCTCCATATCTGGGTAGCGTGTCTCAGCATCCAGTATGGCTTTGCTCACATAATATACTGGGAACTGATTCCCATCCTCCTCTTTGACCAACATCGAGCTAACAGCCTCTTTGGATACAGCCAAATACAGGTAGAGAGGCTCGCCAGCCTTTGGCTTCGATAGCAATGGGGGCCGTCCCAAAGATGCTTTCAGGTCGGAAAAAGCCTGCTCACATTCCGGTGTCCATTGTAATCGCTTTCCCCCCTTTAGGACCTTGAAAAATGGAAAGCATTTGTCAGTGGATTTGGAGACGAATCGATTCAAGGCTGCAATTCTCCCCGTTAAGCTTTGCACTTCTTTTGGATTTCGAGGCGATTGCATGTTTAACAAAGCATTGATTTTGTCGGGATTAGCTTCGATTCCCCTCTTATTCACCATGAACCCAAGAAATTTTCTAGATGCCACCCCAAAAGCACACTTTGCTAGGTTGAGCTTCATTCGATATTTCCTCAAAACATCGAAGGCCTCTGAAAAATGGCGGATATGATCCGCGACGACCATGCTTTTGACCAGCATGTCATCAACATATACTTCCATGGTGTTTCCTAATTGTTCTGAAAACATGCGGTTTACCAGCCTCTGATAGGTAGCTCCCGCATTTTTCAAGCTGAATGGCATAGCTTTGTAGCAATAGAGTCCTCTATCTGTAATAAACGAAGTGTGCTCCTCATCCGATTCACACATGGGGATTTGATTGTACCCGAAGTAGGCATCCATGAAGCTTAGCAGCTCATGTCCCGCCGTTGATTCGACCAACTGATCGATCCGAGGCATGGAAAGCTGTATTTGGGACATGCCTGGTTCAAGTTTGAAAAATCAATACACACCCTCAGTTTCCCATTGTGTTTTGGTACCAAAACAGGATTTGATACCCACTTCGGATAGCGAGACTCTCTGATGAAGCCATTTTTCAATAACTTTGTGACCTCGTCTTTCAAGGCCTCATACTTGTCAGAACTCATGGGCCTTCTCTTTTGCCTATGCCCAGAGCTTCGGGGATCCAGCTGGAGTCTGTGGTAGGCCTCTTTAGGATCGATCCCAACCATGTCAACATGATTCCATGCGAATACATCGAGGTTTTCAAGTAAGAAACTCTTCAATTGACTCTTGTATTTGATCGGTGAGTCCAATCCGATCTGCAATTCCTTGATTGGATCAAATGGGTCTACACCGAAGCATTCTAACCTTTCGGCCGGGGTGGAGCAATTGTCACTTGCCATTCTAACCTTACAGTTGCAGCACCATGCTCCGTGGGGAACTTCATGCAAATGTATTTTGTATGCGTCGCAGCCCCCAAGTCAATGAGACCTGGCCTCCCAATTGAGCCATGATAGGAGGAGATTTTGCCCACAACCAAAAATTCCATGGGGATTCTGGAAAGAGTTGATGTTTTCCCTACTTCATTCATAAGGGTTATAGACCCCCTGGGGGTTATGTTGTCCCCAGTGAATCCATATATTGGGTCCGGGACTGGGATGAGTGGAGTGCTGATCCCCATTTTATCGAAAGTTACCCCGTAAATTACATTTACCGAGGCACCATCATCCACCATCATTCGTGATAACCCATTCCGGGCCACCACTACCCAGATAACCAACGCATCGTTGTGTGGGAAGTGTACTCCAATGGCATCGTCTTGGGTAAATGTGATAGGTTCTGTCCGAGGCATCCCAACAGGGTGCGAATGGATATGGTAATTCACGTTAGCGGGCTGCTTGACCTCTCCGATATACCTTTTTTGGGAGTTGTTTGTGCTCCCACCTGGGTGGGGGCCTCCCAATATTGTGTCGATTTCACGAATAGGAGGGTCAGCCACAGGCATAGGTGGTTCCCGTGTATCTTTAGCATACACCGAGGCGGTATCCTGGCCCTTGTTCCTGTCTCTTTGACGATTGTCAATCCTCTCTTTAGTTGAGTTCTTCTACGGAGCTCTCCTATCCACTCGGTTGAACTTCTGGCCACTGGATTTTTGAGTTCTCCCCGTGTCGAGGGAGAAGTCACTTCCTCTTCTCCCCCGCGCCTTTTGGTCAGCTAACATGTGGATTTCCCTGCAATCTTCTGTTGCGTGACCGTAATACCTGTGGTAGGCGCAGTAAGCCCCAATCATGGGTTGTTTCCCACTTCGGCCACTTTCCATCCTTCCTTGAGCCTTGGGAGGATTCTGAGAAGGGGTGTTGGCGTGCAAGTAGGGGATAGCTTCCGTGATTTCTGCTGCAAAGCTAGATCCCGTCCCTGGAAACGGACGCGACGCTCCACCTCGGTTATTACCGATCCTATCCTTCGTTCCTCCTTTCTTGAGGTTTGCTTCATTAGAATACCCAAGATTGTATCTTCCTTGGGGGTGGTTGTCCCTGGCCCTAGCCATTTCTTCTGATACAATCTCCTCCTTCATCAGGTCTACGAGGGCATTATAATCCATTGGTTTCCTGCTTCGGACATCCCTCCAGAACATGCTCGTCATATCTAGCCCCCCTTTCAAAGCGGAAAACATCTCTGCCTCAGTGATATTTTCACAAATGTGCATCTCCTCAGTAAACCGAGCTAGGTAACTTTTCAGAGATTCGTCCCTTCCTTACCTCAGATCTTGAAGGCGTTGGAGTGGAAGCTGGCCAGGCCTGGAGGAAACAAAGCCATTTTTAAAAGCCGTTTTCAGATCTCTCCAACTGTGGATGCTGTCAGGGGGAGTTTTTTGTACCATCGTATCGCACTCCCCTCAAGGGTTAAAGCAAAGGCTTTACATTTCAGTGCCGGGCTGGCTCCGGCTATTTCCATGTTGGTGCGGTAATTTAACAAGTGATCCTCAGGGTCACCTCGGCCAGAATATTTTGCTATTTCTAGCATTTCGAAGTCATGGGGCACGAGGCACCTACGGAGGCCCTCTGTGAAGGGGCTTATTTCCTCTTCGTCATCCAATTCATATGAGGGTAGTTCACTATTCTCGTCGTGACCGGAATACATTGGATCATGGTATTGGTCATAGAGTGGCGGAATGTACTCCTGCCTTTGTGGTGGCAGAGCGCGATCGTAGTTTGGCCTTTCATGGGTCAGTAACTCGTCACGAGACTTAGTCCGAACTGCTTCGGCTCTCCTTTCCTTCCTATTCCTAGGCTCATGCGTAGGGGTGAACCTTTCTGCCCCCGTACCTTGTTGGTCCCTACGCATTCGACTCTGCGACAAGGCTTCTTCAGCACGTCGCTCCCGCCTATTTCTAGGCTCAGCTGCATTGTTCCGACCCCCTTGCCTGCCTCTGAATAACCCTCCTATCCAGCTGAAGACACTGCCATATTTTGCGGGCGAAGCCTCCCTGTGTATAGCTGGGAGTGGGTTTTGTTCTTCACGTGCTTCATGTTTCAGGCCCTCATCGTAGAAGGGCTCGGATTCCACCTCGGCATGTGCCTGTGGATCTTGATAATAATAAGAGGCAGTGGCTGCGTCAGATGGTGAGTAATGTGGCTGTGGGTATTGCGGAGGCATCATGGGCTCATTCACAACATACCCTCTAGCCATGTAGGCATTCATCGCAGCAGTCTGTTCTATCTGTTGGTTCTGCATTTCTATCATTTGGGCAGCCATGCGAGTCATGTCCCGCAACATGCGGCGATTACGGTGCCGGCGTGGCGGGTTATGTTGTGCCACTCCCTCATTGGCGTTTTCATGAGGTCCTTGAGGAACCTCCTCCTCGCTGAGTTGGCCATTTCTTCCCCTATGGGGGTTAATATCACCATCGCTTTCGTTCATGTTTCAGAGAAATTTCTTGGTTTCAATTTATCTTTCAAGGATAGATAGATTTTTATCTCAATGCTCTGAGCCTTTTTTCAAGGTTGTTAAACTTATGTTTCAAAGTTTTAAGCCTTTTTCAAGGTGAATAAACTTATGTTTCAAAGCTTTTTACCTTTTTCAAGGTCACCGAACTTTTGTTTCAAAGCTCTTTACCTTTTTCAAGGTCACCGAACTTTTGTTTCAAAGCTCTTTACCTTTTTCAAGGTTACCACACTTATATTTCAAAGTTTTAAGCCTTTTTCAAGGCGAATAAACTTATGTTTCAAAGCTTTTTACCTTTTTCAAGGTCACCGAACTTCTGTTTTAAAGCTCTTTACCTTTTTCAAGGCTACCAAACTTATATTTCAAAGTTATACGCCTTTTTCAAGGTGAACAAACTTATATTTCAAAGTTCTTGTAGCACTTCGCTCTTTTGTAAGAGGTTATTCGCCCTTTTTCAAGGTTTCCTTTCTGTGAGTGGCTTTTTATCATGCGTTTCCGTGGTTAGCGGTATGGTTTCCCACAGACGGCGCCAAAATGTTGACCACAAAATCCGGCTGGATCTTGAACCAACACGTCTCAGCTCCTCCCTCTTGAACACGTGGATCTCCTGCGCACTAGACAAACAATCAGCTTGCAAAGGGGGCCGAGGTGGCTCCCATTTGCACTCCGATGCCAAAGTCAGCAGTCATGTTCAACAAATATAATTTGAGTGTGGGAAATATAAGTGTTTAAAAGAGAGAAAAAGGGAGTGAGAGAAAATATCTTTTTTTTTAGAGTATGAACTTGCTAACCCCTTAAACAGTGTGAGGAGTCCTCTATTTATAGACGAACTCGTTGCTTTAAATTGCGACGCGTGGAGAATTTTACACGTGTGTCCACTCTAGCCTTTGGATGAGAGAATCTTGCTTTTTGACTATAATCATTGCTACTTTTCGTAAGGAATGGGCGCATGTCACATCTTAGTAAAGACTGGGTCACATCTTAGTAAAGGTTGGGTCACATCTCTAACTTCATCTCTCTTCTGGTCATCGCCGTAGAGCACCCCGACTGAGTATAAAGCACATCGGCTAAACGTAAATAAGTTCGGCTAAAGAGGTTCGCTTGACACACCACCTCGGCACCTGACCCAAGGTGATATTTTAGACCTTAGCCATGGATCAAGGTCCATTGGGCCTCTATTGAGCTCTTATTAGTGGATCACTGTACCTCTCTTTGGGCTTGGATTCAACAGTTAATATTATGTCTACATTAGATATGTTAACTAGTTGCTAAAGAAATCTTTTTAAGTATATTGTTTACTTGTTTGTTAAAATTAATAAACATTTTAACAGTTGACATTGTAATTTGTGTTGAAAACGGGAAAGAGAAACATTAAATAGTTACTTATGGATAAATTTAGCACATCCAATGTGACACTAAAATAATAGTTAAAATAAACATGTAGATGTGACACTTAACATCTATTTTATTGTCTGCGTGACATTATTTAACTAGTAAAAGTTAACACATCCATCATGGATGCTTTCAAGATTTGCTTGTACTCAACACACATTGTTAAATCACAGAGTTGTAAAAAATAAATTCAAGAACATTACTATTTTATTGAAAACTAGTTGTTGCCCGTACAATGCACGGTTGTGGTAATAATTGTGTTTATAATAGTGTTCTATTATTGTTTTGCATGTTGATCTTACTAATTAACCTGTGACAAATACGACATATTTATCAATATACTATATGTTTTGCACCTTTGAGCACAGCCTGCAGAGTCACACGTGTCAATATAATATGTGTTTTGCATATAATGAACGCATAAAATGCCACTACAAGTACTTGAGCTTCAATAGAAGAATCAATATAGCATAGTTTATGAACATAAAGAATAAGATTTGCGAGCATGCTCAGAATAAACAAATATTTTCATTTGTATTTTGGTTGTTGAATAATAATTGAGCTAAGCTGCTTTCCTTCAATTTTTTAATAATTTGAATGCATAAACTTTGTTATATTTCAGTTTCTTTTCGATTCATGGATTCAACAAATTTAAAGTCCGAGTTGTTGGAACTCAACAAATGGAAGTAAATAGCAGTGAAATCTCAAATGTTGACTTCGCTTGAAGTGATCAAAGAATACTTTACATAGTATGCACGTGTTTCAATTATTTGTTTCTTATGTTGCTTATGTAAGAACGTTATTTTGTGTGTTCGATCGATCATTTTGTTTGAGTTTATTCTAGTTCATTGCACACCTGTAACAAGTCGTCGAGAAAGTCAAGGCAAACTATCGAGATCAACAATTAAAATGTAGATCCTAACATATAGTAAATGTCAAGTGTGACATTCACAGTTAGCATTACAAGAATTAGCATTGAATGGGTGTGATGAGAACACATTCTTCATGAACCATTAAAATAAAAATTTAAATTCCTTCAAAAAATAAAATAAAATAATTAAATGCTAACATCTCAAAATGGAAGATGAATCCAAAATGATTTTTTCCTTGATATTCGAATGGAGAAGAAGTTAAAAAAAAAAAAAAAAGTAATATTTTTTGACGGAAAATATTCATCATCTACTTAGCAAAATCCTATGAAATAAATTTTTTATGTATTGAAAACTCTGCTATCCATTGTACATTAACATTAGGTTGATTCATGGATTTTTCCTACACAAGCTTAGCATCAAATCATAGCATTAATTGGGTAATAAATACATGAAAAAAAAGGTGAATATAAGTATAATTAGGAACTTTGTGCCTAAAGATGACATTTTTGAGCATCTTTTCACAAAGTGTTTGTGTCAATTGCTATCGTGGGATATCTATTTAAAATTTCCTTGTTCAATTATTTCAGATTTTTGTCACCTCAAAAAAAAAAAAAAAAAAAAAAGTTTTTGCTATGATAAAATATCTTCAACCATTAATAAATAATAATTAATTATATAATAATTCTTAATTAATTAATTAATTAAACTTTATTTAAGAGAAACATTTTTATATAATCTTAATCTTAATCTTATTACAATATTAAAGAAAGATAGTAGCAAAAAATATTCCCGCCCAAGAATTTTAAGAGAATCCTGCCTAACTCTCTTCATCAGCTTAGAGGAAGAGTACAAAGAACGAAACCAAAATTTCTCTGCAAAAACTCTCTCTCTCCCCTCCATCCAATATCTCAGCGAATGCACTTCTCTCCCTCTCCATTCTATCCAAAATTTCAGCGAAGCTTTCATATAAGTTGCTGGCCATCATCGATTGAGACGCGAATCCTCTCCGCTCAATGGAGGGTTAGGTTTTTTCTGAAACTCAATGCCAAAGAATCCCTCGAATCTAAACTCAGTCGTTGTCCTCTGTCCCGTTTTGTCACACTTTTGCACCGGCCGGAAGCTGGGTTTTCCAGTCTACCGCAAGGCCACACAACAGAAATCGCCTAATGCTCAAGATCGTGCAAAATATCACAGTCGGAAACTTTGGAGAAGATGATAGCATCTGGTCTCGGCTCCAGTATTGAAAACTTTGGAGACGAGTTCAACATGATCTTGCAGGTATTTTGTTTGATTTTTTATTTCGATTTTGCATTGCAGTTGAAGGCATAAAGAGAAATAGAAAAAATATGGATGAGTACAACATGATAGTGCTGCTGTGCTCAATACTGTTCTTAAGGAATGCATCCTCAGCGGTCTCCTCTCAGTTGACCGTCTAGAGGTTGTTTTGTCTTCTGATTTTGGTTCTCTTAAACAATGAAAAAAATTGCGAATTTGTGATATTACGAATTAGAATTGTGCAATTTCTCTGATTTTGGTTCACTGAAATCTGAATTAGCGTAATTTAAGAATGGATTTAGTATTCATGTTTACTGGATTTGAAACTATTGAGATACTATGCTCATTCTGATGTGTCTAAATATTCCTGCCCAACTCTCTCTCTCCCCCCTCCATCCAATATCTCAGCGAATGCACTTCTCTCCCTCTCCGTTCTATCCAAAATTTCAGCGAAGCTTTTCAGATAAATTGCTGGCCATCCTCGATTGAGACGCGAATCCTCTCCGCTCAATGGAGGGTTAGGTTTTTTCTGAAACTAATTTCCAAAGAATCCCTCGAATCTAAACTCAATCGTTGTCCTCTCCGCTCTGTCCCGTTTTGTCACACTTCTGCACGGATCGAAAGTTGGGTTTTCCAGTCTGCCGCAAGGCCACACAACAGAAATCGCCTAATGCTCAAGATCGTGCAAAATATCACAGTCGAAAACTTTGGAGTAGATGATAGCATCACTGGTCTCGGCTCCAGTATTGAAAACTTTGGAGACGAGTTCAACATGATCTTGCAGGTATTTTTTTTGATTTTTTATTTCGATTTTGTATTGCAATTGAAGGCATAAAGAGAAATAGAAAAAATATGGATGAGTACAACATGATAGTGACCCTGTGCTCGATACTGTTATTAAGGAATGCATCCTCAGCGGTCTCCTCTCAGTTGACCGTCTAGAGGTTGTTTTGTCTTCTGATTTTGGTTCTCTTAAACAATGAAAAAAATTGCGAATTTGTGATATTACGAATTAGAATTGTGCAATTTCTCTGATTTTGGTTCACTGAAATTTGAATTAGCGTAATTTAAGAATGGATTTAGTATTCATGTTTACTGGATTTGAAACTATTGAGATACTATGCTCATTCTGATGTGTCTAAACGTCTGTACCCTAATATGGTATGCATAACAATTATTTGACATAAGTTCTCTTAAATCTATATGGCGTATTGCTATTTTATGGTTAGATATAGTTTGGTTTCATTTGCTGCTTTTAGTTTCTCGATCTCATTTATTTCATAAGTTTAATTTTTTCTAAAATAAAGATATAGAAACATGGCAGTTTTTTTTTGTAATTGTTCCTTTTCGATTGAAAATTCTGAAATGGGTGTTCTCATTTTTTTAAAGTTCAATTTTATTTATTTTTTGGTTCACAAATCTGAATAGAGATTTTGTTTCCGTGATAAGGACTAGGACTTTGACGATGAACTGGGGTTTGTTATTGTTGCTTCAATACATTTACTGAATTATCTATGACAATTTTTGGAAAGTTTTGTTTCTTAATGAAGTTTGGTTTTTTACGCTTCGCGCAGTTGAAGTTACAGACGCAATCCCTAAGTCACCGCCAGTATCGTGGTATTCGTGTCCTTCCTTTAGCAGGTTCATCAACAAGATAATTCTCCAATAAGTGTTTCTAAATGAGTAGTTTTAAGATGTTGTTTTTTGTTCAAATAGTTTGAATATTGATTTCTGATGTTGTGATTTGTAATACTAAGCCAACCATTTTATTTTCATTTTCGAAACCTAAAGTTGGATTTGGTAATCGTAAATTCTAATGTGTAGCCATGTACAAAAATATGAAAATTTCGATGCAAAATCTTGCTGCTTCTGCTAGAAAAACAAACAAAAATATTAGATTTTGATGTTGTTTAATGTATCGCATGAAAAAAAAATGAAGAACTGGGTTCTCAATACATTAAAAATTATTTTTGTGGCTTTAAATGATGGTTTCTGGTGAAACTTAGTTGGAAGGGTAGTCCATAATGCTAGAAAGCTAAATGATGAAGACACTTACTGTAGCGACCAAGAATTTTTACGCGATTAATAATTATTTTAATAGAAAATCGTGTCGCTACTATTTCACCCATTTTTATTAAGTTAACGCCACGACGTATTCGTATAGCCAAGTCAAGAAATAATCGAGATCGTTCGATTTTAAATTAAATTCCGAATTTCTA
The DNA here is from genome assembly GCA_963555705.1 of Ligustrum vulgare. Taxonomy (NCBI): domain Eukaryota; kingdom Viridiplantae; phylum Streptophyta; class Magnoliopsida; order Lamiales; family Oleaceae; genus Ligustrum; species Ligustrum vulgare. The sequence goes on from OY743190.1 coordinate 13,725,463, forward strand.
AAAATATCTCCATTCTCTTGATTTAAAGTATATTAAGTCTAAGTACTTAATTCAATGTTATCCCAATATTTATTTATACAAAAATTACTTTTATTATTTAAATTAAGAAAATATATGCAAGCATGAGAGGTTCCATTATATATAATAATTATGAGAATCTTAATTTAATAAATATGGAAAAGTATATAAATGGTTGATAGATTCCATTATATGTAATCATGAAGAGCATAATATTTGTATAAATATGGAAAAGTATATGAATGAATTATATATTCCATTATATATAATCATGAAGAGCATAATATTTGTATAAATATGAAAAAGTATATGAATGATTGATAAGACTCCATTATATGTAATCATGAAGAGCATAATATTTGTATAAATATGGAAAAGTATATGAATGATTTATATACTCCATTATATATAATCATGAAGAGCATATTATTTGTATAAATATGGAAAAGTATATGAATGGTGCTTTACTTTAAGAAAAGGATGTGTTAAAATTAATAGAATTGAATGATTATGTTTACAATATGCCAACTTTATACATCTATTTAAACCCATCTCTTTTACACACAACTCTACACATATACACTTATTTCCAATCTCTTGACAAAATCCACAAGTAAGAGAAATTCAAGGTGGTCAAGAAAGTTTTGGTCCATTTACTACTACACTTCATTTTAATCTTTTAAAAGGTAAGTATATCTTATGTTTTTATGAAAAGTAAGTATGTTTTTATGAAAGGTAAATACACCTTATGTTTTTATGAAAAGTAAGTATGTTTTTATGACAAGTAAGTATATCTTATGTTTTTATGAAAAGTAAGTATGTTTTTATGAAAGGTAAATACACCTTATGTTTTTATGAAAAGTAAGTATGTTTTTATGACAAGTAAGTATATCTTATGTTTTTATGAAAAGTAAGTATGTTTTTATGAAAAGTAAATACACCTTATGTTTTTATGAAAAGTAAGTATGTTTTTATGACAAGTAAGTATACCTTATGTTTTTATAAAAAGTAAGTATGTTTTTATGACAAGTAAGTATATCTTATGTTTTTATGAAAATGTTTGGATCATTGCTATGAAATCAATCTCACAAGATTGTTATGGGTTCCATATGATATGTTTATGATTATGCTAAGGGGACCGGAGTTTAGTAGCGCTACACATAAGAATTCTTGCCATTTAAGTTCGGTAAAATTCTTGTGTCTCCCTATGTTTATGAATATTTCAATCCTATCCTATGTTATGATGAAAATGATCCATATGCTTTCAAAAGAAAATTTATGCTTGGTATACTTACTGGGATTTTATAAATCTCACTCCACGATATTTACCATTTTCAGATAATTGAAGGTTCGAGGCGGTCAACATGGAAGTGGCAAAAGTGGTTAAGATTGATGAGATAATTATGTTGAACTTTATGTAAGAAAATTATGTTCTATTTTTATTCACAAATAAAATTATGGGATTCTAATTATTCTTTTGAATAATTTTACATTACTATTTAAGTCTCGATAATATGATATGAGTCACTTTTTGTGGCACTCGAATGGTCGAGAATTCGGGTCGTCACAGTTGGTATCAGAGCAAAGAGTTTTAAAAACGATTCTGTAGATTTTTGAAATTTTATTTCTTTAAAAAAAAAAAAAAAAATCACTATTCATGTGAACAGTAAAACGACGTGCTATTCATGATGAACAGTGAACGAAATCACTATTCATTATAAAAAAAAAAAAAGTTGAATTTTCACATGTCAAGTATGGTTATGATTTTGAAAAGTATGATGAAATTTGATGTGCGAATTTCAAGGACAAAATTCATTTTAAGTAAGGGAGTTTGTAATGTCCTGAAAATTTTATGGAATATAATTAGTTAGTGATATGATGTTTATATTGATGTCTTTGATAAATTTCTAGAAGTTCGGGGACTAAAGGAAAAATAAGATTTGACGATAAATTTTATTTGGGTTAAGTTATTAATTATTGATGGGGAGATAATTACTATATCGATATTGGATTTGTTTTGAAGACTGTGATTAATTAGGAATTATGATTCAAGAAAATGTTGATTTGGATACAACCACATTAAATTATTGTTGATTAAAGGAAAATAAGATTATATGAAATATTTTAACTCATCACTCTACTATGTCACTCTCCACGTATTGACTCCTCGAACCAGGTATGTTATATGCTTTGCAAGTCATTTACGATTTTATTAAGACATGTTAAGTATGAAATCTTCATATGTTATGAATCTTTATGTGTTACACATAATATACATGTCAAGTATGATATAAATTGATAGAAGACTCAATTTTTTTATTCTTTTCAATGTAGAATCATGAGACAGAGAGGATATTTATATGAATTTTGGTGCATATTAAGCTTAGTAAGATTGACTCAATTAGAAATTAAGTTGGGTTGTAACTTTTGCCCAAAATATATGGAATAATATATTAAACAAACAAAATTGATAATGAATTCGTACAATAATTTATCCCTTTATCACTACCTTTGTGTAAAAACAAGGGAAAAACTGTGGATGGTTATTAGTACTTCCTCTTCAAGTTTCAATTTTCGGTTCAATAATTTATCCCTTTATCACTACCTTTGCTTAAAAGCAAGGAAAAACTGTGGATGATTATTGGTACCACTCTTCAAGTTTCAATTCTAAAAAAAAAAAAAAAAAAAAAAAAAAAATTCAGAAAGAAAAGAAAGAAAGAGAACGGGTGTTGAGCATAATGGGAATAATATGACTTAAGAATGATTTTCAAAATAATTGTTGTCCTCGAGTTTAGAAATGATAAACCTTAAATGGACTTTGCATAATTGATTTTAGACATGGCATTAAGTATGAGAAGTCAACAGAAATGATTAGAAATATGTTCAGATTATCTATCATTTAGATTTAATGAGAAATAGCGAGCCAATTTTATGAATTTTTATGAGATGTTAAGATTATAAGTGATATGATTTTAATGAGACTTTTATGAGAAGCATTATGAAGTTAGAGATTTAAAGATTTGGTTATTGGGAATTAAGTAATGGATATTATGTTGAGTAAGTGAATTATGCCTCTATATTGAAGAGAAATTTATTATGAACTTTGGCCTTGTGATTAAATTTTGGGAATATGATTTATGACTTATAAATATAAGTATGAGTAATCTTTTGAGCCAATTAAGGTATTGAAGGAAGTGATATTGTGATATTGACGACTATGATTTGAAATTTCTATGTTGAGGAATTATGAATTGATTTTCTGGAATATTTTTTTATGATATTGAAGTTTGATGAAATTGTGGTCAATTTTTAGATCGTTGTGATCAAATGTGGAATTATTTATTATTGTGAGTTATGAAGTATGCTTACGGTTTGAATAAGTCCAAATTTCAAAGGAAACTCTGCTTAGAATTTTATCGTTTGGAATTAAGAGCATAGTATGATATGCAATCACTAAGAGAATTGAGGTTAGACATGCAAATTCATTTACATCACAAACGAGATTTAGTAGATGATAACAGAGATATTTATTATTTTCTCGTAAGGAGAACACACAAGAGTCACATTGGAAAGAAATACATGAAACACGCAAAATCAAAAGAAAGCAACATGGGAAATTCCTCAAATTGAGAGATGTGTTTCCGGAGTAGCCGTATCCTACCACCTCTGACCTTTTGAGGAAATAAAGAAACCTTCAAAGAGGTATGTTTCGAGAGTAAGAATACTCCGTAATCTACCACCTGGAACCTTTGAGGTACACACAAGATTTAAACATTAAGGAAATCCTAGGAAATTAGAGGGGTGTCTCGAGAGTAAGAATACTCCGTACTCTACCCCCACCTATTCTAAGATTCATAAAGTTAAGTTTACATTAACCGGACTCCATTTTCGCTTGATTCCCCTTCCTTGCGACCAATCTATCTTAACCCCTGCTGGATCTTGTATTGAGATATATGACTGCAGCTTATCCAGTAGTTCATCAATAGTAGGAGCAGAAATAAGGAGCCTTCTGGAAAATGGAGAGATGAATCCCTGTTCCACAGCATAATCAAGAAAGGTTAACAAGCCATCAAAGAAATTGTTAACATTCAGAAGCCCAATAGGCTTAGTATGGAGATCTAGTTGAGCCCACGAGGTAATGTTAAAGATTTCTTCTAAGGTACCAAAACCTCCGGGCAGGGCTATAAAGGCATCAGAACCATATAGCATACAAGTTATGCGTTCATGGATGGATAATGTTTGAACTTCATGCCCTCGTGTTTTGCCTGCAACATCTACCAAAGGGACAGGTTGACACCGATTACTTTTGATTTCTCTGCAAGAGCAGATTGGGAAACACAACCCATTAGACCACTGCTACCACCCCCATACACAAGAGTGATACCTTTTTCCCCCAGTTTCTTTCCAAGATCTACGGCCGCTTCTAGATAACTGAAGCCTTTCCCCACTTTTGATCCACAAAATACACAAATAGTTTTGATCTGTCGAAGTTTTGGTGCTTCCATCTTTGATAGTATAGAAGAGAAAACTTACGAAGAAGATGTGATTTTGGGATGCCTGAACTATGAAATATGTTTGGCTATTTAAAGCCGAAAAAATTTACTGTTTTTGATTGATTATGAAAAAGTAAAGATTTACTTTTGTCAAAATCGGCCAACTTTTGACTGTTTTACCAAAGATATCACCTTTCGGTGATTTATTTCCAGCTTTATCAAAACTCGAGAAAGGAAAATATATTTTATTTCCAAAACGCGTGAAAGAAAACAGCAAAATATTTTAAATGTGTATCAAGAGATTTACCTTATATCATTGTTGAACTGCCAGAAGCCTCATTTTGTAAAACAGACTGGCAAACAGGATCTTTTGCTATTATATTTTGGAGACTATAACGATTTTTGTCCTCGTTAAACTGAGCGTATAAGGAGAGAAGTTCACGTTGCACATAACCACTTGGGTGCGTCTCAAGAGTCAGTCGAATATCATCCAAAGACTCCTTACTCAGTCCACCCTTTATGAATTTGATTTTATCATCCCGATTAGTAGAAGAATATCCTACTGTTTTGCAACGAGTATCACAGTTCCAACGAGCACATTTGTAGCAACCATTCAGCCTTTTTGCTCTTCGTTTCTTTGCGAAGGTGCTTTTGCCTAAACCAGGCATGTGCTTTGGAAATGTCATAGGTAATTCACCAGATAGTCGAACCTTTGCTTCGATCAACCAACGAACATCTTCTGAAACACCATGAGCCATCAGCAACCTCAATCTTTCGAGTCTTATTCGATAAATTTTCCTTAGATCATTCATTGGAAGACTGGAATAATACTTGCGAATGTTTGTAAGAATGATATCCATGTTTTTGATGGATCTAACCTCTTCCCAGCATGAACTATTTAAAAGCATTAAGGATCGGAGGGAATCCGCGTGATATTGATTCCAGCAAGAAAGCGCGGAATAGAATAATGGAAAAGAGGGAACAAGAGTTTATACGCCGTTTACTTTCTTGATAAAAGGAAGATTTGATGATGACGGGATTTGAGATATGGAATATTTTCTTGGATTTTGGGTACTGATATTTTGATATAATAATCAAGGTATAGAAATAATACGGGGATACGTGAAAGTGAAATAAGGACTGTATTGAATCAGGATTAATAAGTTTGTGCAAGTGAAAGGAATACCTTACAAGAAATGTTATGATATTTGAGTTAAGAATTTTAATTATTTGGGAGATATTTGTTTATTGAATTTTGCAGAAATTTTGGGTTACAAATATTGGAAAGATAAACTGATGATTATGTTGATATGTGAATAACATGTTTGGGTATATTACATAGAGAATATTCAGGTAATCGTTTTAATTATTTTGGGATATTTGGTGATAAGAAGAAATGACAAATTATTATGGTATGATATGTTAGTAAAGATTTATTGAAATTTTAGAGATATTAATACGAATATTTGAGGTCACATGATACGATGATAAATGACAAGTTACATGAATACTACAAGATATGATGAAATATCACATACGATTGGGAATTTTCATTTTGATTCAGAAGAATTTATGAGTAGACATATGTCTATTATTGATAGAAAAGTCCATGTCTTAAGAAAACAAATTGATGCATTTAGTCAAAGTCCAGTGGGTTAAATATGGTTGGGTTAAATATGGTAGCGATGATGCTACATAAGAAGAAGAAGAAGAGATTCTGATTAAGTGTTCAGAAATCATAAGATCAAGTAAGATTAATTTCGAGGACGAAATTATTTTAAGGGGGTAAGTTTGTAGCGACCAAGAATTTTTACGCGATTAATAATTATTTTAATAGAAAATCGTGTCGCTACTATTTCACCCATTTTTATTAAGTTAACGCCACGACGTATTCGTATAGCCAAGTCAAGAAATAATCGAGATCGTTCGATTTTAAATTAAATTCCGAATTTCTAAAAATATCTCCATTCTCTTGATTTAAAGTATATTAAGTCTAAGTACTTAATTCAATGTTATCCCAATATTTATTTATACAAAAATTACTTTTATTATTTAAATTAAGAAAATATATGCAAGCATGAGAGGTTCCATTATATATAATAATTATGAGAATCTTAATTTAATAAATATGGAAAAGTATATAAATGGTTGATAGATTCCATTATATGTAATCATGAAGAGCATAATATTTGTATAAATATGGAAAAGTATATGAATGAATTATATATTCCATTATATATAATCATGAAGAGCATAATATTTGTATAAATATGAAAAAGTATATGAATGATTGATAAGACTCCATTATATGTAATCATGAAGAGCATAATATTTGTATAAATATGGAAAAGTATATGAATGATTTATATACTCCATTATATATAATCATGAAGAGCATATTATTTGTATAAATATGGAAAAGTATATGAATGGTGCTTTACTTTAAGAAAAGGATGTGTTAAAATTAATAGAATTGAATGATTATGTTTACAATATGCCAACTTTATACATCTATTTAAACCCATCTCTTTTACACACAACTCTACACATATACACTTATTTCCAATCTCTTGACAAAATCCACAAGTAAGAGAAATTCAAGGTGGTCAAGAAAGTTTTGGTCCATTTACTACTACACTTCATTTTAATCTTTTAAAAGGTAAGTATATCTTATGTTTTTATGAAAAGTAAGTATGTTTTTATGAAAGGTAAATACACCTTATGTTTTTATGAAAAGTAAGTATGTTTTTATGACAAGTAAGTATATCTTATGTTTTTATGAAAAGTAAGTATGTTTTTATGAAAGGTAAATACACCTTATGTTTTTATGAAAAGTAAGTATGTTTTTATGACAAGTAAGTATATCTTATGTTTTTATGAAAAGTAAGTATGTTTTTATGAAAAGTAAATACACCTTATGTTTTTATGAAAAGTAAGTATGTTTTTATGACAAGTAAGTATACCTTATGTTTTTATAAAAAGTAAGTATGTTTTTATGACAAGTAAGTATATCTTATGTTTTTATGAAAATGTTTGGATCATTGCTATGAAATCAATCTCACAAGATTGTTATGGGTTCCATATGATATGTTTATGATTATGCTAAGGGGACCGGAGTTTAGTAGCGCTACACATAAGAATTCTTGCCATTTAAGTTCGGTAAAATTCTTGTGTCTCCCTATGTTTATGAATATTTCAATCCTATCCTATGTTATGATGAAAATGATCCATATGCTTTCAAAAGAAAATTTATGCTTGGTATACTTACTGGGATTTTATAAATCTCACTCCACGATATTTACCATTTTCAGATAATTGAAGGTTCGAGGCGGTCAACATGGAAGTGGCAAAAGTGGTTAAGATTGATGAGATAATTATGTTGAACTTTATGTAAGAAAATTATGTTCTATTTTTATTCACAAATAAAATTATGGGATTCTAATTATTCTTTTGAATAATTTTACATTACTATTTAAGTCTCGATAATATGATATGAGTCACTTTTTGTGGCACTCGAATGGTCGAGAATTCGGGTCGTCACACTTACTACAATTTCATAGTTCTGTTATTAGTTATTCATCGGTCAAAACTTACTACTCACTGTTGAATTTTTGTACCAGGAACATAGGGACTTGGCAAGAGAAGCTTTGGAAAAATGGTAAAATCACTAACGAACCATTGCTTCCCCTTCCAAAGAAACTGCCAAAGATATTAGTTGCTGAAAATTTCGGTAACCAATGTGAAGGCTAGACAATAGAATGGCAAGGTCTTCAGGGCAATGACCTTACAATCGGTATGACCTATATCCTAATAAAAAAATTTACAAAAGGGATTTCCGATTAAGAGATGCAATATGTAATTGTTGTTTCCTTTATCTTCTGATTAATATGGTTTGCTAGGAGTATTGTCTGTATGTTGTAAATAACTGGTTTATTGTGCGTATTCATCTGTGATTTGTAGGATGTTGAGTTGTGCTTCAGATTTTTTGTCCCCATTAAATTGCCTTTCATTGTTTTTTTTTTTTTTGAGTTTATTGGCACGAGATTAATTAGCTGTGAATATTGGATATTCAAGGTGTAATAATAAGTGCATAGACTGTATAGTTTATTTTATCTTCTCAACTGATATGACTAATTGAGAAGTTTTGAGGCGATTTTAATGGTTTATTTAATATGCAGGATTTCTATGAAGATTTGTTCGAGGAGCTGAGCAAATATGGAGATCTTCAGAGCCTCAATATCTATTTAATGTGTTCCTCTTACATTATGTGTATACATATACTGTTTACTTTGTTGATAATATATTGTTTATGAGATATAAGCAATATCTCACTATTAAATCTAAAACATAATAATTTGCTGTATCTAACTGCTATCAGGCAATAGGTGTTATCTAAGTATGATGTACTCCAGTCTCGCATAAAAGAGTTGAAGCAAGCTGCTGAGAATGAGGTACTGATGGAATATTAGTGACTTCACCGGTTATTGATTATTTATTAGAATTCAGTTTAATATATCTAAAGAGGACAAATAAACAATATCTAAACCAAAGTAATCACTTGCCATATTGTCTCCTATTGAAATTTGAGTTGAAGGTGGATGTGATATAACGTAAATTTATTTTTATGCAGTTTGTCATTTTTTTTTTTACTGTAATCTTGAGGCTTATAACTTTATTGCACTTAGAGATTGTTTTGTTGATCTGCTAAATTCATTTTGTCACACAATATACTACTAAAATATGTTATTCTTTTATTATTTTCAATTGGTTGTAGAAGGTTAACTGCTATGGATGGAAAAAGAATGTTTGCATTAGCAGCTGCTGTATCACAAAAGAGTTTGACGGACTAAGGTTAGGATTTTTGCCTTGAGTTCAATATTCCTTTCTTTGTTATTAGAGACAAGAAGGTCCATCTTTTAATCATCAGTGATGATGGAAATTTCTATCTGATTGTATACCATTTTATTCTCAAAATTATAGTCACTAATCACATGTAGAGAGAGAGGAATCCTTCCTCCATCTGATCAGGGTCATTATATAGACATGTTATTGAGGTGTAATTGCATTATCTTTGATAGAATTAGACATTTCTTTTTCTGCATATTAGGCATTTCTTTACACATTGAGGGCACAAGCACCATGTTCACTTCTGTGTTGAATTATGTTACCCTGTGGTTGCTTGGTGAAGAAGCGAAAGATAGAAATGGTGCAGCGGAGAAAGGATAGAAGTGGATTCTAGATCATGGTGGTTCCAGTGCAATTAATTTGTAATATAAGCCAAAATATATATTCACGTGATCAGTTTTTTTTTTTACTATGCGTTGCTTGAATTCGATGTTCCTGTCCACTATTTTGCTTTTTATTTTGAATCATAAGATATTTCATATTTTTTATTTGGTAGTTGCATTTCAATATTTCTTTTCAAGCCAATTCCACATAAGTATTGTTTATGGAGAGCAACAAAGGAATAGGTAAGTTCTGTAAAATTGAAGTCATTGTCTAATTTTTTTTTTCATTTCATTTACGTCCAATGTTGATTATAATATAAAAGTACTTTCCATGTTGGATTTATATTTACCTCCAAATGAAGATGGCGTGAAACATGTGGTGACATTTGTAATTGGTAGGGCTTAGATTATTGGGTAAGAAAACCAGAGGTTACTTCCTTCAACTTATTTTCATCCACCTATTGTTCTAGGTAGGGTTATAGTGGTGCCATTCTGCCAACTTTCCTCCCTCCTAACCTCCACCACTTCTAACATTATACACCATCACCACCAGATATATTGATAAGTCTATTTAGTATAGTAGTTATTATTATACGATAGAAAAAATAGCCGTGATAAGTATGTTCATGTTTATTTCGTAGGCAAGTAGATGTCCCTGTCATGAAAAATGGAATGAATGTAAGACAATTTTAGTTTGACATCCAAATGTAAATTTTTGGTTTAGTATTGTAAATTTATAGCATCGCCTTTACTAATGATTGCTCGAAAATTTTTTCTTTCTATGTCTATGTTTCAGGCTAGAAATGGAGGAAAAATTGAACTTCTCTATACGCAGGTGAGTGGTGTGAATATCAAATTCATGCAGTGTTCTTCGTTCAAAGTTCCATTCAGCAGTATTATAATCTTCACACATTATTAGAGATAAATTGCATTTTCCATTTAGCCTATTTATTTATGAGAGTAATACTTTTTGTTCCAATTATTAGCTTCTATTTTTAGACAAGTTGTTTGAAAGAAGACAAATGCTTTTCATTTCAAATTCTTATGGATATGTACTCATCCACAACCTTATTTTGTTGATGAACTCAAAGGGATTGATGTTGTCTCTTTCGAGAAAATTTTGTTTCCAAAACATGGACTTCTATGATGTTAATAAAATTCTTTTAGGATAGTCAAAAGATTTGATAAAAAAATTGAATTTTGGAGGTATTGGGTGAAAAATGGGAACTATCCATGCCTTGAATCCATGCACTCTCTAGGTAATCACAACAAAATTAGCAATCAATGTGAAATGAGATGAAATCTGTCTTCTTTTTTTTTTAAGTTTCAAACTCGATAACATTTTGTAATAAAATGTTATTTGTCTATATTTTTTATTTGATATGATTGTATAATCAACATATTTGTTGTTGTTTTATTTCTTGATTTTATCATGTTCAAAAATCTATAAAATGTAAGATTAATATGTCTTCTCAAATAAAAAACTAAGTTATATGAGAAGATTTACAAGAATTTGGATATTGTTACCAAGAAATTATTTCCCTCATTGTTTATCACATTTCACATATTTTATTAAAGTGGAGTAGAAGCCCTGGGAAAGCAGGCTCTCATTACCACCTAAACATTGATCTATTTGCTGAAGAAAACTCATGTAATTTCGTGCATCTGTATTTTGTGTGCATCATTTTTGGTCTGCCTATGCTAATCATATCATGTAAACTATAATGTAGGTCCTGTAGATGATATGTTCCACTGCCAAGCCACAATTATGGGGCCTTCTGAGTTCTGATAGCCTTTATGCTAGAGATGTAATGTTAGTTTCCATTTATTTTCCTCTTGATTACCCTTTTAAGCCACCAAAGGTGAACTTCAACCTTTTTGCATTGTTACATATCACCATTATTCAGTCATTGGCTTATAATGATATGGCATCAACTGGAAAGTTGCTCCAGAAGAATTTCAGAAGAATGTGCTGATTATACCAACGATTACATTACTGAAAAGGGTTATCAATTTGATCTTGATAGGGTCTCCAATGAGGTTGGAATTTATGCAACGAGTGTGGAGCTGAAAGGAGATGGATGAAACCCCTTTATCCAATCTTCCGTATTATGCTGAATATGGTTATGGGAATAATTCTGTTTTATAATTTATGTACGGAAATCTTTTTTCAATTTTGTTAGGTTGATCTGATATTTTAACAAATTGCTTTTGCATTTTTTTTAAAAAAAATTCTGTTTGGAGTAAGACATTAATGGTGTTTTTTTACATCTGGAGGAATGGGGGTATTCCTCGACAAATTGAATTTCAAACTAGATGTAGTAATCTTTTACATTTACATTTTATAAACTATAGAGATGTTTGGTGTAAGGAATTGTGATTCTGATCCTATATGAGATTGCCTTTGATCTTCTGGACTACGAATATGGATGAAACATCTCCCTAATGTTATTCAGGAAGATATCGTGTACGAAATTGCTGAGTGGAGATTTGTGACTCTACATAGAAATTACATTTTGAACCAGGGTGTGATTGGCTTATCCACACACGTCGACATATGTATTGGGCTAAGGCTGACACTGATATGAACTGGACATGGAAGGATTTGGGTTTTGACAGTTTTCCTTAGATTTGTTTATTGTTCATTAGTTAGTTGTTCATTATTCATAAAGTCAAAAGGTCAATGAAGGTTTAGTTTAGAGAGTCCAACTCCACGTGTAAACGAAAAGTGTTGCAATATCCTTGGAATATATAGTATTGAGGTTCTTAAATTACATTTTTTTTTGAAGGTGCTTAAGACCCCCAATTCTCGAAATTGCAAGGCAACTTATGAAATTTGTCAAGGTAAGATTTCTTAATAGTTTCAATTATATGTTCTTGAACTAATGGACTTGGGCATCACTTTCTTTTTTAACTCTCCATGATATTTGTGGCTAGCATCTTTCATACCTATTTGTTGTTGTATTTATTTATTTGTTTTATCTGGAGTGGAGAATTGCTTGACCTCCCATGGGTTGGGAAACATTAGATTTGATCTAAGAACTTTCGAGTAATTGCCCCCTTAATCGTTTACCTACCTATACAATCATGACCATCGAATTCTATCAAACATATTGGATTATTTTTATTTTTATTTTTTAGAGCTTAGCCACATGTATTTTATATTTGTGATCTATTTTTTCTTCCCATTGAACCGTTGCAAAATTTGTGTTTATGTAATCTGTGTTTTTCATCGAGAATAATAAAAGATTTTTATAGTTTGTAATTTATCCAGTAAATGCTAGCTACTTTATAGTTGTTACAATTATTTCCTGTTCTTAGATAGGAAAAAAAATTGCTTTGAGGATTCCATTTTCAAATGATGGTTCTTATTCAAATGAATACTCTTAGTCTGCAGGATATAATTGCCAACCACAAGAGGATAGCAATATAAAGTATGGGTTGACTAACCAAGATTTTTAAAAGGTCCAGTCACAAAGGGCAATATCACTGGAAATACGAAGATGATACGATTTGGGAAGAACATCCTCCTTCAGTGGTAATACTTAATGTTGTTAGATATTGATCTTCTGTCATTTTTGAACCATTGTCTCTATACATTTGTACATATATATAAATATTGATAGTAATGATAATAATATTAATGATACAGTGATGAACTCATCAAACTCTTTGCAATCTCAAGAGAACCAGCAGCGAGAATATCATGTATTTGTAAATGATGACTAGAGAGTATTTAGTTCCATTCAGGTAAGCACAACTACAAATGTTAGTTTAAATTTTACCACGTTCTTTTTTTTTTTTTTTTTGAAGAAAAGTAAATTAGGAAAATAGAATAGTAAAGAAGAGAACAAATCTGATTTAAGAGAATCCATCTCTAAATTTGTTTTGAATGGAATGTGGTGTTTATTGAACTCAACAATGAAGAATGGATATAATTTGAAAATCCGAATCGAGAGGGAAAATCAAGAGAAATTTTTTTTTTTCTCATTTCAAAATTTTTATATTCATTTCAGAGTTGAAGAGAGGGATCTTTTATGTTGTGTTGTCTACAATATCATATGGGGAGCAATGAAGATATTCAACAATATATTTAATTCAAACATTACATTTAACTTGAGGAAAGATGTGTAACATTACTTGTTAAACAGTTTACTAATAAAGTATTTGCAGATTGTAAGTAAACAGAAAATATACAGTAAGCTGTATATAGTAAGATACTGCAGAAATAATTCGCAGTAAGCAGTAAAAAAAAATGTTCTTGAGCAGTAAACAAAATGAACGCTGGAGCCGGGGCCTGTGTTCAACACAGTGTCCTTAAAGCAATATTCGCCCTCTCACCGGAGTAACTCGAGCGCTTGCTTCCCAGGATACAGCGGCTGGAACTGCAGCTGTGCAGGCGAACGAAAAATGTGCTTGAACAGAATCACCAAGACTGGAAGAAGGAATGCAGGAAGCTGGACAGACAAATGCAGAGAGATTTTCGTGGTTGTTGTGTTGTCTAGACTGAAGGAATTGTTGCTCTATATATAGGCAGGGAGGAGCCTTTGCATTTAGTACTGCAGTTGAATTCTGTATTTACTCCAGACGTTTTGGAGTTACAACTGCAGTTGAATTCTGCACTTACTCCTGCATTTGAATCTTACACTTACTCCAGGCGTTTTTGGAGTTACAGTTTGAATGGAAATCAATTTGGAGTTATGTTTTAAATGAAAAAGTCAAAACAAAATTCCAAAACGTGGCTTGCACTTTGTGGCCAATTTTTGACTCGTTCGGTCCGACATTCGTGTACGCAGGTCGCGCCCGCACACAAGTTCAAGGCTCGAAGGCCAAGTCGGTCCAAGATTTGCACCCCCCCCTGCGGGCGCGTAGGCCATGGAGGAGTCTCTATGCAACAAATGGTTACACCTTACAAATTGTTAACCATATATAAATTGGTCCACAAACTCATTTCTATCCTATGTGGGATAACTATTTAAGCATTCCCAACATTTCCACATTTTTCCATTTTCCAATGTGGGATGGAACTATTATTTATAGCCTCCACTTATTCCCACTTTTCCATTTCTAACCAATGTGGGATTGTAATCCCTTTTAAGGCTCCTCTTCAAATCCCAATTTTCAATCAATGTGGGATCAATTTCACATTTACTCAAGTGAAAATCAATTGCCAAATATATTTTCCAACAATCCCCCACATGAATGTAAATTGATAGAGACACGGAATATTTGGTGATAAAGTTCCACAGTTGAAACCTGCATAGGATAGGTAGGGGTTTCCTTTGAACCTTCCCTTGTGAAAATACATTTACTTTACTAGCTGATCAGTAGACGCGATGTCTTTGAACTGTTCTGCCTTCTGTGTAAACGATGATGTACTTCACACAGGATTCTTCCTAACACATTTTAGTTCTCATGGGTATGTTCGTTTGTGGCCATGAACATATGCCTGGTTCAGTGAGAGTTGTTAAGAATTAGCCTCATAATTCCCTTCGAAGCGGCCCCACTTCTCTCTCACATAGGTGATTTCTTAATCAAGAGTAACCCGCATTACTCCGCTCGGATTTCCGACGCATAAGAATCATTAAAAGCTTATTGCTTATCCTCTCCTTACGGGCATCACTGTTATTACAGGAATGGACAGGAGATAACCCCCACAGTGATCCTATTAAGTATTTGTAATTAGGTTTTCTCATTGAACCTAGATCTTGGGATCTCCAGTCAGCTAGGTTGAGTTTCCATTACAATAACTTATTCTTTTAGAGGCTTAAGTCCCATTCCTCTTGATGACTTTGCAACTAACTCTCTATTTAACCCTTTGGTTAGCGGATCCGCAATGTTATCTTTTGACTTTACATAGTCAATCGAGATAACTCCAGTTGAGAGTAACTGTCTTATGGTATTATGTCTACGACGTATGTGTCTAGACTTACCATTGTACATGTTGCTTTGTGCCCTTCCAATCGCAGATTGACTATCACAATGTATGCAAATTGCTGGCACAGGTTTTGACCATCTTGGAATATCCTCTAAGAAATTGCGTAGCCATTCAGCCTCTTCACCACATTTATCTAGAGCTATAAACTCAGATTCCATGGTAGATCTCGCAATAACTGTTTGCTTAGAGGATTTCCATGATATAGCTGCACCTCCTAGTGTGAACACGAATCCACTAGTAGACTTGGAGTCTTTTATATCAGATATCCAATTAGCATCACTATATCCTTCAATGACTGCCGGATATCTGGTATAGTGCAATCCATAATTACGAGTATATCTCAAGTATCTTAGTACTCTTACTATTCCTTTCCAATGGTCAGACCCTGGATTACTAGTATATCTACTCAGCTTGCTAACTGCGTAAGCTATATCTGGTCTTGTACAACTCATTAGGTACATAAGACTTCCGATTATTCTAGAGTACTCTACTTGAAAAATACCATCGCCTCTATTTTTCGATAGATGTTGACTTGTATCTATTGGTGTTCTTGCTACGCCAGTATCATCATTATTGAATTTTTCCAAAATCTTGTCCACATAATGTGACTGACTTAGAACAAGTCCATCTGATGTTCTTGAAATTTTAACTCCAAGAATCACATCAGCTAAACCCATATCCTTCATGTCGAATCTTGAATTCAACATACTTTTAGTAGATTTAATCATCTTATCGTTGCTGCCAACGATGAGCATGTCGTCAACATAAAGGCATAAAATGACATAACCATTTTTTGTGTCTTTGATGTAAACGCATTTGTCACATTCATTGATTTTAAATCCACTTTCCATCATTGCTTTGTCAAATTTTTCATGCCATTGTTTTGGTGCTTGTTTCAAGCCGTATAATGACTTTACCAATTTACACACCTTGTTTTCTTGTCCTGGTGCAGAAAACCCCTCAGGTTGTTCCATGTAAATTTCTTCTTCTAAATCTCCATTTAGAAAAGCAGTTTTGACATCCATTTGATGTACTTCGAGATTGTATAAAGATGCAATCGATAATATTAATCGAATGGAAGTTATTCTCGTTACCGGAGAATAAGTGTCAAAGTAGTCAAGGCCTTCTCGTTGCCGATATCCTTTAATTACAAGTCTTGCCTTGTACTTATCAATAGTTCCATCTGCTTTCATTTTCCTTTTGAAAATCCATTTGTAGCCTAGTGGTTTGCTTCCCGGGGGAAGATCAACCAGTTCCCATGTATGGTTTTGCAGAATGGAATCTATTTCACTTTTAATTGCCTCTTTCCATTGAGGTCCTTCTGAAGAGTTTACAGCTTCTTTGAAGCTTTGAGGTTCAGTTTCTAGCATATAGGTCAGAAAATCAGGACCGTAAGATTTTTCTGTCCTTTCACGTTTGCTACGTCTTGGTTCAACCTCTTGATCCTGACTATTTTCAATCATGGTCTCATGCGTTCGTTTAGAAGAACTTGGTTCTTCTTTGGACTTGTATGGAAATACGTGTTCAAAGAACGATGCATTTCTCGATTCCATTATCGTGTTTTTGTGTATATCAGAAATTTTAGAATCAAACACAAGAAACCGATAAGCACTACTATTATGTGCATATCCAATAAATATGCAATCAATAGTTTTTGGTCCTATTTTCACCTTCTTTGGTGTAGGTACAGCCACTTTGGCAAGACACCCCCACACTCGTAAATATTTGTAGGAAGGCTTTCTTCCTTTCAATAACTCGTAGGGACTCTTATCTTCTTTCTTTCGGGGCACCTTATTTAAAAGGTAATTAGCTGATAACACAGCTTCTCCCCACATGTTTTGAGGTAACCCAGAACTCAACAACATTGCATTCATCATTTCTTTCAATGTTCTATTTTTTCGTTCAGCAACACCATTTTGTTGAGGTGAATAAGGTGCTGTTGTTTCATGTTTAATTCCATGTTGTGCACAGAATTCAGCAAACGGTGATTCATATTCACCACCTCTATCACTTCTCAACACTTTGATCTTCTTGTTGAGTTGATTTTCAATTTCATTTTTATAGAGAACAAATTTCTCTATCGCTTCATCTTTACTTTTAAGCAAATACACAAAACAATATTTTGTGCTATCGTCAATAAAAGTAATAAAATATTTGTTGCCTCCCCTTGTTTGTACAGATTTTAAATCACATACATCGGTGTGAATTAAATCAAGCGGTTTAGTTTTTCTTTCAACGGATTGAAATGATGACCTTGTCAATTTTGCCTCAACACAAGTTTCACACTTATGTTTATTATCAATTTGGAATGTAGGTATGCAATTCAAGTTAATTAGTCTACGCAAAGTGTCGTAATTAACATGTCCTAGTCTACCATGCCACAAATTGGAAGACTCAAGCAAGTAAACGGAAGAGTTATTCATTTTATTAATTTTTGGCTTAATAGCCATTACATTAAGCTTAAAAAGCCCATCACTAACATAACCCTTTCCTACAAACATTCCAGATTTAGACAAAATAACCTTGTCTGATTCAAACACCATGCGGAAGCCATGTTTGTTCAACAGCGAGCCGGATACCAAATTCTTGCGAATCTCCGGCACATAGAGCACGTTGTTTAGAGTCAGCTCTTTCCCAGACGTCATCTTTAGAACCACCTTTCCATGGCCCTTGATTTCTGAAGTCGCTGAATTTCCCATGTACAGCTTCTCCCCATCCGCTGCTTCAAAACCACTAAACAACTCCTTGTCGGAGCAAACATGTCGGGTGGCACCGGTATCTATCCACCATTCTCTCGGATTTGAACCCACCAGGTTCACTTCAGAAATGACAGCTGTAAGGTTGATGTCAGATGGATCTTCAACCATGTTTGCTTCTTTCTTCTTCTTCGGCAAACGGCACTCCGTTGACTTGTGACCAATTTTGTCACAATTGAAGCATTTTCCTTGAAACTTCTTTTTAGAAATTCCGCCCTTGGGCCCCAACTTGAGCCCTTTGCTACTAGATGGCCCAGACTTGGTTTTGTTAGGTTTGGAGCTTTGCCCATGCTCCACAACATTTGCTTTAGCCACAACCGGATTGATCCCTCTTTCAGAACTTTTGTTGTCTTCTTCTATTCGAAGTCTAACAATTAGTTCCTCAACATTCATTTCCTTTCGCTTATGCTTTAGGTAGTTTTTAAAATCCTTCCATGCAGGTGGTAGTTTTTCAATTATACAAGCCACTTGGAAGGACTCGCTCACAACCATTCCCTCGGAATGAATTTCATGCAATATCACTTGAAGTTCTTGTACTTGACTGATTACAGGTTTGGAGTCCACCATTTTGTATTCCAAAAAGCGACCAACAAGAAACTTCTTGGCCCCGGCATCCTCGGTTTTATACTTTTTGTCTAAAGATTCCCATAATTCCTTAGCCGTTTTTATTGTGCAGTATACGTTATATAGTGAATCAGCCAAACTATTCATCACATAATTCCGGCACAGGAAATCCGAGTGCTTCCAAGCATCAACTGCACTAACTGCTTGAATGTCTCCTTCACCCTCTTGGAGCACTGGAGCATTTTCAGTCAAGAACCTCGCAAGATTCAAAGTGGTCAGGTAGAATAACATCTTTTGCTGCCACCTTTTGAAATTCAGCCCATTGAATTTCTCCGGTTTTTCCCCATGGTTAACTGGAACAGTCACAGTTGTAGCTGCAGTTTGAGCCACGGTTTGTGTCAAAGCATGACTTGGCAATTTAGCCACAGGTTGAGTCACAACAGGACTTGGCATAGCCACAGTCGAACTTGGCGTAACCACAACAGAACTTGGCATAGCCACAGTCGAACTTGGCGTAGCCACAGCCTGAGCCACCGTCTGATTTTCAGCAGTAGCCACATCCATGTTGATAGGTGTATTTTCCATTTCTGAAACACAATCAGAATATTAGTATCAAATGATATAAATCAATTAGCCTTAAGAAATCTGCTTTTGAAAACGTTTCTGTAAACTGTTTAACAAAAAAGAATATTGCTTTAAGTTTGTAACATTACTTGTTAAACAGTTTACTAATAAAGTATTTGCAGATTGTAAGTAAACAGAAAATATACAGTAAGCTGTATATAGTAAGATACTGCAGAAATAATTCGCAGTAAGCAGTAAAAAAAAATGTTCTTGAGCAGTAAACAAAATGAACGCTGGAGCCGGGGCCTGTGTTCAACACAGTGTCCTTAAAGCAATATTCGCCCTCTCACCGGAGTAACTCGAGCGCTTGCTTCCCAGGATACAGCGGCTGGAACTGCAGCTGTGCAGGCGAACGAAAAATGTGCTTGAACAGAATCACCAAGACTGGAAGAAGGAATGCAGGAAGCTGGACAGACAAATGCAGAGAGATTTTCGTGGTTGTTGTGTTGTCTAGACTGAAGGAATTGTTGCTCTATATATAGGCAGGGAGGAGCCTTTGCATTTAGTACTGCAGTTGAATTCTGTATTTACTCCAGACGTTTTGGAGTTACAACTGCAGTTGAATTCTGCACTTACTCCTGCATTTGAATCTTACACTTACTCCAGGCGTTTTTGGAGTTACAGTTTGAATGGAAATCAATTTGGAGTTATGTTTTAAATGAAAAAGTCAAAACAAAATTCCAAAACGTGGCTTGCACTTTGTGGCCAATTTTTGACTCGTTCGGTCCGACATTCGTGTACGCAGGTCGCGCCCGCACACAAGTTCAAGGCTCGAAGGCCAAGTCGGTCCAAGATTTGCACCCCCCCCTGCGGGCGCGTAGGCCATGGAGGAGTCTCTATGCAACAAATGGTTACACCTTACAAATTGTTAACCATATATAAATTGGTCCACAAACTCATTTCTATCCTATGTGGGATAACTATTTAAGCATTCCCAACATTTCCACATTTTTCCATTTTCCAATGTGGGATGGAACTATTATTTATAGCCTCCACTTATTCCCACTTTTCCATTTCTAACCAATGTGGGATTGTAATCCCTTTTAAGGCTCCTCTTCAAATCCCAATTTTCAATCAATGTGGGATCAATTTCACATTTACTCAAGTGAAAATCAATTGCCAAATATATTTTCCAACAAGATGATGATTCATCCTTGAACAGTGGGGTAAATGGTGAAGTTGGAATAACTGGTTGGAACTATGCTTTGTTCCCCAGTGAAATGTTGCTCTCTGCACTCAAGTGTCAGCCTATCAAGTTGTCATGCTCTTCTTTATTATTATACCTGCATTTATTATAACCTAGAATCTATTTATTGGTCTCACCATTTTGCTCCTCCTATTCACTTTCTTCCCATCTTTTATCCCTTTATGAAAGATCCACAATGAGGCAGAAGATCTTGATGGACGTGAAGCAGCTCTTAAGGCAAAGGAAACCCAGCAGATTCAACAACAACTGAAATTTGTGAAAACAGAGATTGGTGCTATAGTTGAAGGATTTGGGAACCAATTAAGAACTACAAGTCGAGATCAATTTAATTCTCCTTTGAAGGAATCAGAGTCTACTATTTTCATGATTTGACCTTCTCCTGTAGTTCATTTGTATCATTCCTGATTTTGGATAACTTTCTGCAGGAAGATAAATGAAGTTCAATAATAAACATTTTGAAGATCGATGGATGGTGTTTTCTTTTTATGTCGTCAACATTTCGTAACACTCTTGATAATAAAATATTTATTGTTGTTGTATAGATTGACATTGAATTTTCGTAATTTTACGTGTTTTTTTAATTATACATCTTCTGTAATTTAGTATTTGTTAATGAAATATATCCGTGTATCGCACGGGTGTAAAACTAGCATATATAATAACAAGATAGTTGGCCCAAGTTTTCCCGCCAAAACTGCTGACATCATTTTTTTGTGGTCAAAATATGACATTTATTTGTTTGACTTAAGATCATTAAATATCAATTATATCAGCATCATTACATTGACAATCATTCCCCACTACACGAGAATCAGTGCATTGGTATTAACAAATTGTTTAATCAATTCTATAATACATTGATTCATTAGTTGGATAATTTTTATATAGATTTCAAGAACAAATTATGTAACATTCAAGAATGTAAAAAAAAAAAAAAAACAATAATTTCCTTTTGTGAAATAGAATATTTTTTTTTATCATTATTATATTTTGACATTACTAAAAATATCTACAAAAATATTATTTGTAACGTTGAGCAAAATTAATGCAAGAAATAAAAAATATTGTTATTTTCCATAAATAAATTTAATACACGTGCAATTCCTTTTCATGTATTGATTGATGTTCTGCACGATCTAATTGAAAAATTTTAATATCCTAAATTTTAAGGATTGATATAATAAAGTCCAATAAAGAAATTATGTCATTCATTCTTTGGGAAAACATTTTTTCTGTGATCATTCTTTGAATTATGTTTGATATTTATTAATTCACATCTCATTTTTTAAAATTCGTTTTTAACTATATTTTATTAATGAGGCATTCTATACATGATATAAAAAAAAAAATCTCTACTTTTTAACAATATATTCTCCTATAATATACATTTTCATACCACATTTCTTTTTAATTATATTGTATGCAATGACCATGAATCGTAATTGTTTAAAAATTATGAACCACAATTATTATTTTTAAAGAAGTTTTTTTTTTTAATTTACATTGAATTTTACTATTGAATACTTTTTTATTTTTTCATATCCTTTCCCATAATATATGAATTTAATTGTTTTTTTTATATATTTCTCACATTTTTATTAATTATTGAATATATTTAGTTAGTTATTCATTAATTAATAATTATAATTTTTTTTCTTCCGTGCAACGCACGAGTGCAAATACTAGTAATATATAAAAGTACAGTAGTTCCTAAAAACAGTTTCCCGCCCATTTTTCTATTTCTATAAATAGTAAGGATCCATAGAATTAAATAGTGTGAATGTAAAGTGGATTTGTGTGAATGCAAAATTGATGTATATCAAATGTGAATGCAAAATTTGGATAAATATAAATGCATTTATTGATATATATATATATATATATATATATATATATATATATATATATATATATATATATATATATTATGGTAAACTAGTATTTCATCCGTGGGATGCACGAAAGTTATTATCCGCAATATCAATTTCAATAACTATTCATAAAATTTTTAGTGCTTATAACATAATCAATACATATAAATGCATAAAAAAAATCTCTATTACAATAATTATAAGAATTTAAAAAATAACATAAGTAATTCAAATTATTAAAAAATTCTTTGAATAGTAAACGTAAATTTATATATTTAAATAATAAATTATTATTGATTTCAATAATTTTTATGAATTATTAATAACTTAATTGAAAATGTAAATTTAGTAGTTTTTTAATGGCATATCACATTTGATGTATAATATTATGTGCATGAATACTGATGGATGTGAAAGGTATTAACATATTTCTCATAACTTCTACATTTTGGCTCTTATATTTAACTTACTTTTTAATTTTCATTCAAAAACATCAATCACAATAATTAAAAAAGAAATAGTCAAAATATTTGAATTTAACCAATAAGACTTTATTTGCAAAAATAAGTAGTCAAAATAATAATTTTGGAAATTTCGTGATTATCATGATACGACAACTGAGTAAAGTTGGAGATTACAAAATTATACAAAAAATTATACCCTATAATCTTTAAAAATTATTGAAATTAAGAATGATTAAAAAATATTAATCATTCTATTAATATTGTTAACTAAAAAAAATCAAAACATTAACTCTTCGATATTAACTTTCGTTCAATAACTTTTTCTATAAATTATTTATAAGCAGCACATTTTTTCAACTCACTTTTAACCACAAATATTTTTCAAAACTATTTCTCAACCACTCATTTTACCTCGAAACAAAAATATAATTGTTGAACATAAGCTTAATTTATTAAAATATTTAATAATAATATATAATATATATTTTAGAAAATATGATTTGTAATGTTAAAGATAATAAATGATTTAACCATTAATAATTAAAATGCAATTTAATTATTGATGGCTACACATAGGATTTATAATACTAAGAACAACATATAAATAAAAAAATTAATGATTAAATAATAATTTAATACAGATAATTAAAAATATTGATTGAACTCATTCAATATTAATGTTAATAATAAAAATAATAATAATTATAACCAAAATATATAAATAACAATAACATCATATTAATTATTTACTATAATACTAAAAAATAAAGAATTAAAGAATTAAATTTTGCTAAATTATCCTACTTTTATATTAGTATAGATTTTCACCCGTGCAAATATATTGAGTGTTTTTACTCTCTAAAGGTGAGGATTCCCTTTAACTCGAACTTATCAAATATTGTGTAATATTTGTGGCGTTCAACAAATTGAACTTATCAAGGATCTGGACATTCCTTGTGGGGGAACGATGATGTGATCCAGAAAAGGCGTCAAAAATGAGAAATCAAGATACGAGCAATTCAACAATATTCTGCATAGGAAAATGAACAAGTTTCATGTTGGGCTCGAGTCGAGATTCAAATCAGATCAATTAATGTCAAAGGATCATAAAATTGGGCAGAAGCATTCTTACGGCCGTAACACCCTTTTTACGGCCGTAAAATCATCATGGCAAAATTGGACAGAAAGGCCATTATAGCCGTAACATGTGATCTCACGGCCGTAAACTAAAGTGGAATTATTCACGACCGTAATCAAAATTCTCAAGGCCGTAACCAAAGTCTTGTAACTTTTATTATTTTGTTCAGAAGGTCACTTACGGCCGTAAATAAAATTGTCACGGCCGTAACATATGTTTTTGTTTTTAAACCGTAAGTCACTTACGGCCGTAAACTTAAATTAATTAGGCGGTTAGGGTTTTGTTTAGTTCTAGTTTATTTTGGTTATTTTAGCTATTTTAGCATAATTAAAATTCTATTCAGAGTCAGTTAGCTATTAGGTTTTATTTTGCCTATTTATATGCTTTTCCATTCAATGTAAAAAAAGAATATTTTTGATGAATAAAATTATTGAGTGTTTTTACTCTCTCTAAAGGTGAGAATTTTCCCTTTAAACAAAGAACTTATCAAGATTCAAATCTTGTGGCCTTCAAAATAATTGAACTCATCAAGGATTTGGACATTCCTTGTGGCGTTCTCCCTTTGTGGTTCTTATCTCCGCATCGTAACGGGTCTCGAGTTTAATATACCCCCTGGTTCTTGCGTCGTGAGGTCGGGGTTGCATTATTATCATCCGTTCCAACCTGGATTCGGAACTTTCCAAGCGTTATTCCGCGAGCTACGACGAGGACCTCCTCCTGGGTTCACCATCATCTGGTATCAGAGCTGGACTCTGAATTCAGGTTCTTGTGTTTTATTCTATCCCAGTTTGATTTTGTGTTTTTATCATAGAGTCTGCACAAAATCATCTATATCTTGTTATTGAGTCTTTTTTTTCTTGAGTTTACTTTTTCTTCGTGTTCTTCTTGCCAGAATCTTTTTTTTCAGTTTTTGATTCATATAAAAATCCTACAAAATTCAAAAGTGTTTATCTTATTCATTTTTCGTCCAACTTAACTCTCGTTTGTGTCAGATTTTCGGATTTATTTTTTAAAAAAAATTAATTAATTTTTTTTTATTTAATTCCGAAAATTCATTAATCAAAAAAAAAAAAAAAAAGAGTCAATTCCAAAATTCAAGGATCACTTCCTTGAGTTTCTGTGCTCCTTGTTATCGAATCTTTTTATTCCCTTCCACATCCAACTCCACAATGTCTAAATTCAGGGAAAAACCTCAAACAGTTCTTAGAGTTAGGAGGGAGAATAGGAATGATCATAAACCTAGAGTTGGAATTGGAGATGAGCTGAAAGTATTGGAATATGGTGCTTCAAAAATTGGAGATGGTGTTTTGGAAATGAGGGATGAATTTGATGAGGTGAGAATGATATTAAGGCAGTTAAATGAGGAGATGATTGTAAAGGGAGCAAGGGAAAAATTAGGCAAGTTGCAACGGAAAAGTGAAAGGGAGGTTGAGCCTGAATTACAAAGGGAGAGTGAGATTATAGTAGAGCCTCATGTTGAGATTGAATTTGAAGAGTTAAAAATTGAAGTAGTTGAACGAGCTCCGAATTTTGAGCTAGGAAGTGAGGAATTAGAAGATAAAATTTTGGGTAGCCATGAGGGAGTGCAAGAAATTGTTGATGAAAATGTGGAGTTAGAAGAGGTTGTTGGGCTTGAAAGTACGAAAGGTGAGAAAGAAGTTTCAAAGGGAGAACGAGGTGAAGAGAAGGGTCTCGTGGTTAAAAGAGTCGAACTGGCGGTGATGATTCATGAATACAAGGATCCATACCTTGTACCTCATGAAACTAACATTTCCCTCCCCTTTTTATGTGACTCCTTTTTGCAGGTTGATTACACATGGAAGCTTGAGTCAAATCCACCTTGGCAAATTAACCTCATGTTTCAATCCATTCGTGTTCACCAATTGGAGAATTGCCGCCAAATGAATTCATGTCATGGAGTCCATAATTTCCCATTTGATCCTGGTGGAGCATCTGTAAATCACGAACCAAGCTATGATTCGGGACGAATCATCCTAAAGAAGGGGGGAATGATGAGAATCATGGCGGGCTTGAGGGAAAAAACTACAAATCAAGCCAAACAAAGCTTCCAACATGTTCGAAGAGCTTCACAGATCAAGCATTGCGAGAGTGAACAAGGTTCGAGGCTAAACCAAGTGAGCAAGCCAAGAGACAAGCCGAGAATCGAGTTGGAAACCAAGAAAATCAAAAATTATGCAGAAGCAAAGTTACGGCCGTAACCAAATATTCTCACGGCCGTAAGTCATTCTCGGATCAAAATGAAGCAGAAGCAGAAGCACAGTTACGGCCGTAATCCTTAAGCAGAAGCACAGTTACGGTCGTAAATGATGCTGTCACGGCCGTAATTCCAAATTAATGCAAATCATGCGGATTTTTATTTCCTTAATTATAGGATTAGATTTACTTTGTTTTTATTATTGTTTTCAATTAAATTAGGACTCTATTTTGATAGATTTTATCTATTCCCTAATTAGATTAGATTTTATTTAGTTTCCTAAGTAGACTAGGATCTTTATTCTGGTTTCCTATATAAAGGCGTCTTCATTGTAATACGAAAAAAACATACTTTGATTGAATGAAAATTGTGTTGAGTTATTTCTCTCCCAAATATTGTTCTTGATTGAACACCTTCGAACTTATCAAATATTGTGAGATATTTGTGGTGTTCACCAAATTGAACTTATCAAGGATCTGGACATTCCTTGTGGCATTCACTCCATTATGGTTCTTGTTTCCGTATCGTAATGGGTTTCAGATTTAATATACCCTTGGTTCTTGCGTCGTGAGGCTCGGGTCGTAGTGTTACCGTCCGTTCCAACCTGAATTCGGAACTTTTCCGATGTTAATTCCGCGTGTTCGTCGTGACCCCCTCCCGGGATCCCATCATTTACGTATAAATTAAAATAATAAAATCATACTTTTTAACAGCTCATTTTACCAAAATTTACTATTACGAATTATATTACTTGAAATAATGAGTATCAAACAGGTGCTTAAGTATACATTCTCCACAAAATCATTATTATTAAACTCATTTTGTAGATAATGAGAGCTCAAATAAGGACTAAATATACTCACGAAAGAAAAACGTAATTTATAAAGAGAGAGCACTTCCCAAAAATAGGTATTGACCCATTTTCCTGTCTAAAACACATTTTCTAAAATGGTAATTAGTAGTATTAATTCACTCTTTATTATTCATTTTAGACAAAATTAAAATTAAAGTTAATCTAAATGAATGCAGATTTTTAAATAGCTGCAATTTTCAAGTTCCAAGGTTTCTTGGTCCGTCTTCTATCTTGAAAATCAATTATATTTTATTTAAATTCATAAAAATAATTTTTTTTGTCAATATCACATAAATATTTTTATTTAAAAATAAAAAATGAAAGATAATGAAATAAGAACGTTCATTAATCTATTTTTCTTATTCTTTTCATTTCCGTTTTTAATAAAATTCTAAGCGTATATCAACGATATATCTATTTTTTCTACTTATTACAAATTCTATTTAAATGTAATTTTTCTTTTTCCATTTGAAGTTTTAAATCAATTCAAATTACAATATTTAAAGAAATTCCTGGAACGATAAACATATGAACAGTAAAAAAAATTAAAAAATAATTAAGGTATGTGTAATGTACTTTTGTAATTAATTGTCTTCATTCATTTCTCATTTTTAATTAAATATTCACTTCATATGTTAAAATATAAATTTTATATATGTAGGTAACAAATGATCGTAGATCGTACGGGTGTAACACTAGTTTATATTAAGATAAGACTTTTCACATTCTATATATATTTTTAAATGTTATTCTTTAATCTAAAATAAATGCTATTGGTTAATGCATTAAGGACTTTTTTACTTTAAATAAATGCAAAATATAGAGTAATGTTAAATTGATTTATAAATTGTAAATTATTGCGTAAGAGAGCAATGTCAAATACAACAAAAAAAGGAAAATTCCAAAATAAAGAAAGAATCTGGAAGAACAACAGTGGTACAAAAATAACCAGGAACAGGATGACGTGATTCGAATCCTCCCCATTAAACCCGCATCTCTTGGGCCACTCCCCTTATTCCTCACTCTACAAACCCAAGCACAAACCCATCATGTTACAACCCCTCCACTTTTATTAATTGACTGTCAAGATTTTAGTAGAGTTTCATTAATTTAAACCCTTTTTAATTGCCTTTCCTTTTGTGTCAGTGATATAAAGGTGAATCTATACATTCAGATTCTTGGAAGATTCTGTTCTTGTAGTAATTATAATGGGGAATGCTAATGGAAAAGAAGACGGTGGCGACAACAGCCAATCTGGGGTGGAGAGCGGTGGTAGTGCGCAGGAAATCATCGCTGATCAAGATAGTGCGCACGGTAACTATCGTGCGCCGGGTGCTGAGTTCATGGGTCAGTCCCCCCCTCCTAGCCCGAGGGCTTCTCAATCTCCATTATTGTTCAGACCTCAGGTTAGCTAGTCTTTTCCTTTTTATGGGTTTTCAAGATTTTTCTATTTTATATAATTTTCTATATCAAGATTAATTAGTGTATAGATTATGAATCTATGATCAATCTGTTTCAGTTCAGTCATCAGTGAAATTTCTGAAATTTCAGTTCAGAGAGATTTGTGCATGGGTGATTCTGGCGTTTAGAAATTAGGCTAGATCTGATTAAAGTCAGTTACTTTAATTGTCGGATTCATTCGGGGGAAATGTTGCCTGGGTGAATTTTCATGGAAATAAGGTGCACCGAGTGTTTTATTGTCTTGTTTTCTTTACAACAAGCAATGTGTTGTCTGATGAAATTTCTTGAAAAAATTGATTGGCTTCAAGGACGTAAATGCTAAAAAGAGGTTAATTAAAGGCAGAGATTATTTGGAGAACCAGAAATTAATGTTTGGAATTGATCATTGAGTGATTATCCTTCTTAAATTTGAAATATTGAGTTAGACTTTATAAACATGAGGGTATGGAGACAAGAAGTCGTGTATTGGTGAACCGATGGGTTGTAATTTGTATAGCATGAAATTGATTACGTCTACCACGAGTTATATTATTTCATTTGTATTTGCGTGTGCGTGTTTTTTAATGTTGATCTTTCTTATGCAAAGAGATTAATGTTACAGAGCTACATGGGGATGATTGCTCCTGGATTTGGGAATTCATCTTTTTTGTAGAAGTGAGAATTTTGTGCTTTGACTCTTCTCTGGGATGGTTTCGGCTGAAGGCTTTTTGTGGTTACAATTATAGGCGCATTCTTTGAAAGAGAAAAGGTTATAATATTGGAATCCAAGGGGTTTCGAGAAGGATAGTTGTTTTACATTTAGAGAATTCTCTGCGCAAGTTGCAATGGACCCCACCCAAAACAAGCCACAATTCTTGGTTTGTATTGCACAGTAGGATGCTGCTGCTGAACATGGTGATGTTCGACGGAGGGAATAGCTGTGTGACTTGGATTTCAAATGGGAAAAATTGAAAGAGTAGATAATGAGAGACATAAATACCAAAAATGAAATAGGAGAAAGGATTAAGAGTAGTAGCCATCCATTGCCATCAGAGATCCATTTGGAGAATTGCAGGACAATTTTTGCTGTCATTTTTTTAAAAATTATTACCTGAATCTAAAAGTTCGACCATCTCTTGAGTTTGTCATCTTTGGTTCTTCCCATGAAACATAAACTACTGAATTTAGAGGGACTAGAAAGATTTGGGGTTTTGGAAAGCTTCTGAATTTTCTTTCTTTGTTTTTGTTTAGTTTTCTGAATTGTGAATTGAATTTTTAGGTTGGATTCGGTTGAGTCTAGAAGAAGGTAAAGTTACTTAAGGTAACTTTTAAGCTTAGCTAAACACGTGTTGAAGTTATAACGTTACTTTGAAGTATTTTTTCTGTTGTCAAATGTTTACCAACACAAAAATAGAAGCAGCTTTTAGTTCAAAAGTAGTCTTTATTTAATTTCAAAGTACCTCTACTTCTTTTCTAGGCTGAGCCAAACATGTTTTTACACCCCACTCAACTGAACTTCTGGCTCTGCCATTCAGCATAATGCACTTGTAGGTGAGCTACTCGCCATTAATAGAAACACAGCCGGAAAGGTTACCATGTGACTTGTGCTATTAGTCTGTAATAGTCAATTAATGAAGCGTGTAATCCGTTCCATTCTCTGTCGATATTATATATCAACTTTAAGAGATTTAGCCCTTGTTTGGGCTCCATTAAAATGTGTTTTTGGAATGATTATATCTTGCTTTGGATCTTCAGATGCCAGTGGTTCCTTTGGAAAGACCTGACGAGAGGCACAGCCCCAGCCCGTCATGGATGCAAACGACGTCAGGGTATGAAGACATGTATATTGAGCAAGGAATTCCAACTATGATCATATGGAGCCATGGTGGCCAGGAGGTGGCTGTGGAGGGATCATGGGATGACTGGATGACAAGGTAATACTTATACTATCGCTTAATCAATCAAATATCCTGTTCTCAAGCTTTTACGAATTATAAGCTGATTTTGCAACTGGTATCTTTTCACCAGGAAGCCTTTACAGAGGTCAGGGAAAGACTTCACCATTATGAAAGTACTCCCTTCAGGAGTTTATCATTATAGGTTCGTTGTTGATGGACAAAGTAGGCATTCCCCAGACATGTTATGGGACCAGGATGGTGCTGGCAATGCTTACAACATTTTAGACTTGAAGGTACTGGGTTTTTCATCTGAATTTGTCCTTGCCTGCATTGTATAGCTTTAAGCTTATTGATATCTTGTTTTAACTTTTAATGTCCTGTTGTCTTATTCATTCCTTTTCCTCAGTAAGTACAAATAGATTGATGAAGTTTGGGACGAGAAACGGAGATATAATGTTGAAGTTGAACCTTGTTTTTGTCCATTATAACAACACTCCGTTCCCAATAAATTAAGAGTTGCTTACCTGAATCCTTTTTTCCCAACCCATTTGGTTTGTTACTAGATTTCAGATAGTACAGACGTTATTTAGAATTTTTATTTTTTTCTTCTTTTCTGAAAGTTGCCTTATTACATTGCTTAACTAGTACCTACTCCCTCTCCTACGATAATTTCCATCTGTATCCCTTTACGTTCTCTTTCTTTTCCTTCTACAACCTGCACTGTATATAAAATTTATTTAGATATTACTGATTTGTATATTTGAGACAAATATGAGAAGGTTTGTCATGCTGATTAAAGGTGCAAGTATGTTTTGGAGGCTTATCATATTCATGTTTCCCAAAATGACTTGTGCCATGACTATCTCAATGAAAAAGTACCAGTACTGGTATGTTTAGTCGACTCAATTATTTTGGGGAACAGTTTTTCTAAATTGGCATTTAGCGCTCGGTTTCTGGGGTCTTGAATGCTATTCTATTTTTTTGAATGACTTGAGCGACGAGCTTGACTATCTCAATAAACGCCGAATATCCCTTGGGCAGGAGGATATCACCTTGATAGCATTTTTATGACTTCTCAGAATGTCATCTTGATTGGTTGCTGAATGCAGGCTGCAGCAATATTTATTGACAAAATGTTTCTTACTGCCTTGTGCTGTAGGATTATGTCCCGGAAGATATCGACAGCATATCTGGTTTTGAACCGCCTCAATCCCCAGATTCCAGCTACAACAACTCGCGACTTGTTGCAGAGGACTACGCAAAAGAACCACCAATGGTTCCTCCACATCTGCAGTCGACTTTGATTAATGCCCCGTCATCTCACATGGAAATTCCACCTCCTTATTCAAGACCTCAACACGTTGTGCTAAACCATCTCTACATGCACAAGGATAGGAGCCGCCCGTCTGTGGTTGCGCTTGGTTCGACTAATAGGTTCCATTCCAAATACGTGACAGTGTTGCTTTACAAGTCCATAGAGAGGTTAAATTCCATATGATGGACAGCAGTCTTTTGTACCGCTCTGTAACTTGATATATAATTATCAGAAGTAGATGTCAGGACCATTCCTCGTATTAACCATGTAAAAGGACATATATGAAGCTTTAAAGTGTATTTAACGTGCAAATGCTTTGGAATTTGCCCATAAATTTTTGCTTCTCTGTTTATTATCATCCTTCTCATGTCTGCAAATCCTGCCTCAAATTTCGATTTCTTTGCTCAGATAGTGTCCATTTGACATGATTTTTATTTTACTTTTGCTTCCTGAAGAAGAAAGTTAATTTAATTTTTGTTTGGAAACTAATTTATAAAAGAAATTTTATTGCGAAAGTACTTTTAAAGGTAATTACATTAGATCAATTTCCTCTAAATGCTCTTCTAGATGGGGGAAGCACTTTCATAAAATTAGATCAATTTCCTCTAAATCGAAAGTACTTTTAAAGGTAATTACATTAGATCAATTTTCTCTAAATGCTCTTCTAGATGGGGGAAGCACTTTCATAAAATTAGCTAAACTGGTCGAAAATAGCTTTTGAGTCTTAAAAGAGCACCTTTTGGCTTTACAAAAATAATTCCAAACAAGCCCTTAAATTAGAACCCTATTGATAGTGATGAATTCAGGAAGTCAATCTAACACGAGCGAACACTACAATGTAAAAGGACAAAAAATTCGACACCAAAATTTTAAGATAAATATATATTTTTTTGCGGATCCAGCCTGAGCGGCCGAACGCCCTCGTCGAGGGCTGGATCTATCCAAGGATACTTGGCATAATCAGATTCAACATCATTCTCTTCACACTAACATACACTTTTGTTCGAGCTTAGTTTTTATTTTATTTTTTAATTTTTTGTGGGGGTGAAAAATGAGTTTTGTTTTGTATTTGTATTTTTTGAAAATATGTGTGGTTAAAATGAGTTTTGAGGGAAAATAATGCCCTATTCTCTTTACTGTTTTGAAATCGTTTTCTGTTTTTATTTTCGAAAAGACTAAAAACGCGTTCTCTTTATCATTTTCGAAAACGCATTTTGGAAAAAAAAAATTTGTACACAAAATACAAAACGTCCAAAACCTCGTTTACGGCTTTTTGTGTGTATTTCAAAAAAAAATGTTCAAAACACAGAAAACGCGTTTTGGGATTTTATTTTATTTTATTATTATTATTTTTTTTAAGAATTATCTTAACTTGTAACTAAACTTAAAATATATATATTTAGAATTATCCTAACTTGAAACTTAGCCTAAATAAAGTTTTTTTTTTTTTTGGAGAGTTATCCTAACTTGGAACTATGCCTAAATAAAGTTTTATTGAATTCAATATCAACATTACAAAAAAAAATTAAATGAGAATTCTTGTAGTTATATTTCAAAAAATGCATTGATAAATGGACTATGGTAGTTTTGAAAGAACTTGTATTTTCTAGATTTTAATAGAACAAAAGCTTCCTCAAATCCCGAACCTGACCAAGCTGTGTTAATATAGATTCTTAGTGCTCACATTAGTGTGTTGCAGTCTTGCAGATAATCATGTTTTCAGTGTATTGTGAAAGGAAATTTAAGTTTGAGCCAATAGTATTCTGTAAGTAAATTAATTAAAAATAGTTTAAGTAATTTATGCAAATTTTCAAACAGAACGTGTTTTTCAGCTTTTCATTTTCAAAAACAGTTTTTAGAAATGATAAACCAAACGCGTTTTCAGCAAATTTGAAAACAAAAATAAAAACAAGAAATATAAAATATTTTCGAACATGAAAATACAAAATAAAATACAAATAGAACGACGCCTAAGTTTTTAAATGATGGGGACTCAAACATGGTTGTAATAAATGGGACTACATGGAGAAGATTGGTATGGCTCTTTCTGCAAGGATAACTTGCACACATCCGAGAAATGGTCCAAATTTTTTATTTTTATTTCATAACGGTCACTGATTTTTCACACGAAGCTTTCACTAATGGGCTATTACGTACATCATTAACTTACGTAGAATCCTTGCCAATGACTTGCGACAAATCTCGTGGACCAAAGTCGTTTCAATCAGTGTTCGATTCATGTGTCCACACCCCTTTTCTCCTAATCTCGATTTTGAGAGTTTTAGAAGGTGGAATTGTGGGGACAACTAGTAAGCTTCCAAGATGTATATATGCCACAGTATTGCCACTGCCACAAAGTATTGCAGCACATGCACCTTCACAGGATTTGCCTGTATTCCATGTTTGTCTGTATATAAAGTTTTTTAGAGTCACAGAAATGAAGGATCTGTAGGACCACAATCTAGTAAATCTGTAAATGCTAAATATCAGTCACAAATAATGAGCTCATCACTAACTTGGTCCAAATGATGGAATAATGTCATCAACATTACAGTTTCTCTTTATTCTGGAGAATTCGCAGAATTTCCAAGGAAAAACTCTTAGATGGATGCAATATTGCAATATATGTGATGGATGGCAGAAAGACAGTATATAGGACAAGGCGATGGCCTTTTTGGACAATTGAAAGTTCTAGGCGTGTCGTGGTAGAGTTAACAACTTCAAATGAGCACAGAATTCGCATACGGTGTAAGAATCATTATTATGACCACTTTTCGATGAACCGAACAAGACTCGCTAGTTTTGCCTTGATGTATGATGAATTTTGGCCATTTCAAAAGTGTTTTTTTTCTATTTTTGGTTGCTATTTTTATGTTTCTCGTTTATTCGTTTAGTAGACCTAGCCCATCAAGGGATTGCTGGTTAGTAGTTTTTATTATTTAAGTTGTTTAAACTCGGTTGTTGGTTTCTAATAAAATACTTTGTTTCAATCCCTTTTTACTCGTTTTTGTGTAAATTGTAGATGATAGTCTACATCAATATGCATATCCCATTTGATACAGAATTATTTCCCTGAAAGAACATAATGTATAATTAGAAAAATGCTGCAGATGCCATAAACCTTGTATTACCAAAGGCCAGTATAATTATTGATATATATATATATATACTAGTACATGGCAAATCTGAAGTACGATAGCTAACGAAAATGCTCCGGAAAGTAAACGAATCAATTACATAAGAGAGCAAGCATGGGGATTCTCATCACTGAATATTTGAGGAGGCGGATACGCGTAATCCATATAATACTTAGGAGGCGGCAAGTATTCGCTTTTTTTGATGTCGGTTTTCGTATCATCTTCTTCTTTCTTTTCTTCTTGTTTTTCTTCCTTTTTCTCCTCGACTTTCTTTTCTTCTTCTTCCTTCTTCTCTTCGTTCTTCACTATTGATGCTTGCTTATGGGTTTTCTTGTACACGAGGTTCACAAGCTTATCGGGATCAAGAACGCCTTTCACGATTACGTGATCGTTCGCAAGATCAGTTGTCACAGATTCTACACCTGCAATGCACAATATTACAAACAATGCTTTGGTGAGTCAAGTCCTTGTGGCATAACTTCACTTTGAATAGCTATTAGCTAAAGCTATTACCTTTAACTTTTCCAATTCTCTTCTGCAGCACTTGAGCACAAGCTTCACAATGCATTCTAACTTTCAACACAACTGTTACAACAGCAGGAGGCTGCCAAGTAGAGAAAAAAACCCAACATTACTCAGTAGAAATGAGCGTAAATATAAGCCCCAGTTTAGTAAATTGTTTATAAGCAACACATTTTTACAAATCATATTTTAACCATACACATTTTCCCAAATCACGTATTTCACCTTGAAAACATCACATTTTTTGTTTATAAACAAAACACTTTTACCAAACAGAGGCTAATAATTTATGATTTCATAATTCCCTTTACTACTAAAGAAATTGTTCTATCTTCTTGATTGGTACCTTGCACATTTTGTCTACACCTACCTACTTCACAGCCATGAATCTACTACAGCAATTCTCAGTGAAAACATGGAGACAAACAATAAAGAAATAATAGACAGAACAATTCAAATGGTTGGCTCCATGTAAAAAGTAAAGTACAAAGCAGCCAAAACCTGGGACAAAGTTGAAGACGAACCCATATCCAGTACTGCATATCAAACCGAACGAACCTAAAAGATTGAGCCAAGAAAGACATGATTCATTCAAGGCTTTTTCCTGCCCACCATGGGCGGGGGTTATGTTGCTCATTTGTTGATGTGTGACGAATGAACATTGGTCCAACACATTTCATCGGGAGGTGAAATATGTTGGATTAATGACCACCAGCCACATCGACAGGCTGGTAACACAACTTCTGCCGCTCGTGAGTAAGAGAACATTTTCCATGATTCATCATGAAAAGGAAATTTTTACTGCTAATACAACAGTAACTTCATCATTTTAGGTAAAGAAAATGGTTTCCATGTGTAGTAATTTCATTTTCCAAGCAGGTGGACTTGTTCTTGTTCAGACTTCAATTCAGACATTAAAGTAATACAGTGTAGGAGAGGTCTAGTCAGCCTCAGCCCCATGAATTCTACCTACAATCTGTGTAACAGCAGTGGGGTCAACAGGGCCATAACTCACACTTTTTCATCGTAGAATGTGCCCAGTGGGTGTCTCTTCCATTTTCCCTAAGACACATCTCATTCACAAGTTGCACAGAGGCCAGAACACGTTGGCGTCTACACAACGTTCACCAACAAGAGGTAATTCTACAGTCCACGCTGTCCCCACCATCATAATTTTTTTTATTTAGCATCGTGAGGTAAAAGAATATTTTTTATTTATAATCAACACAATTTTCCTAAAATCATTTTTTTTTAATTAGATACATTTTTTCTTTTCAATTTTCAACTATTACTTTTACCTCAAAATCATAAATAAACAAGTTTATAAACCAAATTTTAGCACCAGGATTGGGCTGGAATAGAGGTGTACCTCTTCTTTCTTTTCTTCTTTGGGCTTCTCTTTAGTTTCTTCCTTAACCTCCTGGGGTGGCTTTGGCAATGGTGAAATGATTTCGACTTTTTTGCCACTTTTCTTTTGAATTCTCTCGCACACTTTTAAAGGGTCTGCAGTTTTGCCTTTCACTACAACTTTACTGGCCCTGTAATCCGCCGTTACATCATCCACTCCTGTTAAAGTTAACCAGATTTCTCAGCATCATTTTGTGGGCAAACAAATATTAAAGAATGAACAGTTGAATTGAAAAACGTGCTAAGCAAATACAATAAAAATGTTTTTTTTTATGTTATTTTAATAAATTCGGCTGTATGTTTAAGAATAAAAACAACAAGTATTGAAATTTTGTCAAGATTATTAGTGAGAATGACCTTGAAATCCTTTCACAGATTTTGCAACTTTTCTTGCACAAGCCTGACAATGCATTTCGACCTTGAGAACAATTTCTTGAGGCTCTTCAGCTTTGTTTCCTTCTTCTTTCTTCTCCTCTTTGCTTGCTTCTTCTTTCTTCTCCTCTTTTCTTGCATCTTCTTTCTTCTCCTTCGAAAACATATACGTATCAGTAAAACTGTGTATATATATATATAAAAGAATGAATGGAATCTCTCACTCTTTCCGTATAAAGAAAACTTATATTTGACTGGTTAATTTAAACAGAAAGCAAAAAAATGTGCAGTAGATTTACCTCGCCCATGTTTCGACAAGTTCTTATGAAAAACTTGAGAGCTTCAAAATCTTCCTTATGAATCTGTGTGGGTGTGAAAACATTTATAAGAGGACAGAGTGAAAATGCAGACTGACGTGTAATGAAAAGCTGGCAAATCCAGGCCGACCTGACTCGTCTCATTATAATTTTGGATTTCAGGGTGGAAAAATTGAACCTAGACAAACCTCCATAAGTGGGCTTCACTCCCTCCCTTCATGTGAGGAGGGGTCACCTCGAGGATAAGTCCCGAGATGTATCTATCATTTTTAAAAAAAATTGATCATTTTCAAACGCACCCCCCCCACTATTTTGTTTTTTTTTTTTTCTTTTTTTTTTTGGGTACATGACCTTATCCAAACACATCCTCACGGTTGTTACAGAGAAAACATTTTAGGACAAGGCCTGTCCTCAGTGTTTTAAAACGCGCGCACACTGTGCGTGCCTCTTGCGCGTCGCTTTGACGAAAAACGAGAAAAACGCGTTTCTGAAATTTTTTTATCTAAAAAGCGCGCACAGTGGGTGCATAAGCGCGCAGCTGCCATTTTTTTTATTTTTTTTTCCTTTTTTTATTTTTTTACTTGTTCAAGTATGGGTAAAATTTAAATCAAATATTTAGGAATTGAAAAACGCTTACTCCCGCTTAAGCTTCAAAAGCTTGAGTCTGCTTGACTCTTGGGCTCCACGCTTCGTCACGCTTCACGCTTTTTAGAACATTGCCTGTCCTTGGAGCACCATCCTTATTTTAAATTTTGTTTATAAACAAAAAATATAATATTTTCGAGGAAAAATATTGAAAAATAATTTGAAAAAATATGTTATTTATAAACTTATATATAAACAAGTTTATCATATGGATTAAATATCATTTTAATCATGGCCAATTTTGTAAGCAACTAGTAGTCGATATGTGCGTTGCACGTCTTATTGTATAAGATGATATGCGTAATGCTTTTGAAATACTACTATTATTTTTGAAAGTAATTGATATAGTTGAAGGAAATTTTAAAATTGTTAAAAAGAATATATGTGAATAAAATTTATTTGAAAATATGTACATAAAGTGAAAAATGTTGAATAAATTGAAATGCAATGTTTTAATTACAATAACACTTCTTTGTACATAATATTTTTTTCTCAACATCCCACATCTTTTCCTATTTTTATTTTCTGCTTTTATCAATACTTTTATGGTTTGCATTGAAGTTTAACGAGAAAGTGCTACATATAGTTGTCCATGAGACAATATAGGTTCTAGTAAGCAATGTTTATCCTTGAGTCTTGTGATTGTCAATGCGAAGCATAGACATATTGAAAATTGCTTTGAATTAATAACATTCTTTTTCATTTGCTAGAGTTAATTAGATGCATGGAAGGAAAATTTGTTTTTGGATATGTTGTCCAAAAATTATTTCTACACATATGAAATGTCTATTAAAATCACGACAAATCATTCTCTTTTCATCGCAAAGACCACCGGATGGGTCCAAATTCTTTAATAGCATTACTTATTGGGTAATTTATTTTCAAGATTAACATATGTAGTTGGATACCATTTACTGTAATTAGGAACTACAATTGATTTGTATCATCTATCTATTCCTTTGTCGACGACAAATTATTTAATGTATCTAAGAAATAACTCGATTAAATTACATTAATGTAATTGTCATAGTAATAGTGTTGCGTTATATTGTGTTGTGTTGTATTATATTTATTGTATTGTATTATATTTTATGTAAATGTTAATTAAAATTTGTAAAATATTTTTTTTATTTAACCTATAAATAAAAGTCACGGATTAATGAGATCGTAACATTTTAGGTTGAAGGTCGTGTAGTTATTAAACCTATAATATATAAACTGTAAACTAAGAAAATTAAGTATTCCATTTGAAATATGGTTGGATGTGGCATTTTAAGCATTATATTAATATTTTATGTTAATAATATTTATTAAATGAAGAAGTAAAAATCATAGCACAAATTTTCTTTAAAATCTAAAATAAAAATTATAATAATAAATTAACACAAAACTTTAAAAGGTATTGAGAAGAGCTCCAAAATAATTAAAGGATAAAATAGACGTAAATGTAAATTAAAAATTGGAAAAATATTTTTCAAATGACATATTAAAATAAAAGTCGTGAATTAATGAAATCATAACATTTTTTTATTGAAGTTAATGCGATTATTATATTCATAATATATATTCTGTGAACTATAAATTTGAGTATACAATTTATATTTGGAAAAAATGTATTTGTACAGTAATCACTGTAGCTACAGTGAGGGGCGGCCAGAACCCTATACAAGTAGTGTTATTCTTTATATTTTAAGTGTATATTATGGTTATAATAATAATTATTAAAAGATTAGACAAAGTAATGTATCTTCTTTATTGAACACTAAATAAATGAGAAAGTATAATATGAAATTATATTACAATATTGTAAATTGTTAGAAAATAAATTAATTTGGTACTAAATAAATAGAAAATTATAATAATATGAAATTATATTCTAACATTGTAAATAGTTAAAAAATAAATTATTTATTTTATTCAATAAATGAGTAATATGTGGTTATTAAATTCATAATATATATAACAGTGTAAACTATGAAATTTGAGAAGACAATTCAATTTTTGAAAGTTTAGATATAATATTTATGTATTATATTATTATACTATAGTCATAATAATATTATTATTAAACGTCGTAATAATTTTTCTTATTTTTCTAATACTCAATAAATGAAGTTATAATTATGATAAAAATAAATAAATAAATGTAGTTATAATAATATGAAATTATTACATTATTGTAAATTGTTAGATAATAATTTATTCTAAATAAATGAGAAAGTATTAGAATATGAAATTATATTATGACATGATAAATTATTAAATAATAAAT
Organism: Ligustrum vulgare; assembly: GCA_963555705.1. Classification (NCBI taxonomy): domain Eukaryota; kingdom Viridiplantae; phylum Streptophyta; class Magnoliopsida; order Lamiales; family Oleaceae; genus Ligustrum; species Ligustrum vulgare. The sequence goes on from OY743190.1 coordinate 13,766,157, forward strand.
AATGTAATGAATTATTTAATATTATTTAATAAGGAGTAAGGATATATTGAATATAAAGCTAAATATATAGGGTAAAATATGTATTTAAAAGTTTCTCATTAATCCTCCATTTTTGTATATTGTAATAGTATGTGTGTATGTGTTGTATGTATTGTATTATATTGTATATGTTTGTGTATATGTTTATTGATAATTTGAGTCTAATCGAATAATATTTATTATTCTGGTTTGTTCTTTTTCCTCTTTTTTTTTTTGGGGGGGGGGGGGGGGGGGGGTCTAAATACTAACATTCTTTTCATTTACAATAAACTTTATTAAATTTGTGTATAATGTTTGAATAAAATTATATTTTTTTATCTCTATTTTTTCTACTTGTAAGTTGTACAATTACAGGAGCTGGAATCTTTTTTATTTTATTTTATTTTTCTATATTTTATAATATTGTAATTAAAAATAAATAAAAGACAAAACAGGAAGGTAAATAAAATTACAATCTTGTTAGTTTGTACATGTTAGTTGACATAAAACATGTTACGCAATTTTTTTTCACATATCACATCATCTTTTTAATCAACAATCATCACACCTGCAAATCACCCATTAGGTCACTTCCTTGTCAACCTACATGTGCAAATAACATTTTGATAAAATTATTTTAATTGTATGCTCGCCTAACCTCTTGAATGTCCCGATGGGACGACGACAAAATGACCGCCTTGCCTTCTCGTATTCACATATTCTCGTTTATTTATTTATTTGATTTATATTATGATTTAAAATTTCATATTAATTTTTTTAAAAAAATAATATAAAATAAACTTAGTACTTATGTATATATTGAACGTGAAAATGGGAATTGCCGAGATGCCCAATGTCGAGACATCATCTTAAAATGTCCCATTTTCATATATTCCAAAAAAATGTCAACATTGAATTATTGAAATTTGAAATAAGAATAACAATTGGGACTATCTGGGACGAAGCAAAATGCGTGACGGTGGGAGGATGGGATATTTTCCATCCCATACTATGTTAAGTTCAAGATTTAGCCTCTATTTGGCAAATGTTTTTAAACAACATATTTTCCTAAATTACTTTTTGACTACATATATTTTATCTCTTCACTTTTTAAACAAATATGTTATCGAAAAACATTACATTATTTGTTCTTAAACAAAAAATTTTTAACAAAGAGAGCTTTGGATGTTCTTATCATAACACCAAAAATACAATAAAAAAAGTAAGAATTTTATTAATTTCTAAGACGAAACTGTAATTGTTAATTTTGAAAAATATATTAAATGTAATAATTTGTGAAAAAAACAAATAAAAAATAATTATAGTTTTATTTTTAAAATAAGAGAAACGAATAAAATGAGAGAGAGGTTTATGAAAATTACCCCATTTTTTTTTTTTTTTTATACAAAAAATATATTGTTCTTGTAAAGTTCCCTCTAAATTTTTTTGCCCAAGGCCTCAAAATTGGTTGAGCCAACTATTTATGCCATTGTTTGATAATCATTTTTAGAAACTGAGTTTATGGTCGTACTCATTTTCTATCACACACGTAAATCAAAAGTTTTTCTTTACCTTTTAAACATACATTCCCCTAAAAATCGTTATTTAGAAAATCATTTCCCTAAATAATGATTATAAGACAATTGGTTAATTAACTGTTTCTTTCTATGCACTTTACCAAAAAAGAATATAGTAGTTTTTTAATCTAAATATCTAATGAATTCAAAGATGACAACGACGCGACACTTCCATCGAGGATTTTTAAGAGGCGAATCAAGGATGATCACTGACGAGGAGCCGAGTTAGTGAATAAGATATTTTTATTTACCTATCAGGTTATGAAGATATTTTATTTTATAATAAATACAAATTAAAATGAGTGTCAAAGGAGCAGAAAGTCGTTTGTGATACGTAAGAGTCTCTCTAATGCATTATACAGATCGCTATCCTATCAAGGTGACATGTAAATAGAGGTATTCATGGATTGTTATCTAGGTGACATGTAAATAAAAGTATTTCTAAAGTTTACTTGGTATTAAGGTCTAGCGAATATACTATCAAGTCTAAAATCATGCATTCTATGAATTGCTATTTAAGTTTCATTTGCTTACTTAAAATAATAACAAAATTGTCTGAATCTAGATAGAAAATATTACTTTGGAGAAAGAAAATTGTCTAACATTATTTTTGAATCCAAACATAACTATAGACTATAGACAGTGTCTATTTTGGTCTGTTGCTTCAACTTGACAGAGCTCCACGGAAGATGATTTTTATAATATTTTTGCTTATGTGACATTTTTTTTTATCCGATTCACGATTGCATTGATGATGCTCTAAAAATAGATTTTGACACATTGTATGTGCTATCTAGGTCCCTTTATTTATTAAAATAAAAATAGAATCATTTAGAAATCAGAAAAGAAAATATTAATTTTGTTGTTAAAGCAGTTTTTATACATACTCTATTTTGTACATAACATAATTTTTAAACTATCCAAGATTATATTGGAGTGCTCTAATTAAATCTCAAAGGTGATTCAATATTTTAAATTTAGCCATTACTTATATCCATGAGCCACAATTAACAAGATTATATCACCGAAGATTGGTCTATAATAAGTCGAAAGGGCACACAAAAGCAATGAGCTTTGCCGAATTATCCCTACCATCTTTGAAATGTCAGTGTTGCTTGTGTGTTTTTAATGTGAAAACACACCTAAGTATTGAGCACGTGTGACGTGAGTGCTACCAAAATTGATGAAATCTTGTTTGCCGAAATCTGATTCTTCAAGTGGAGAGCCTTGACCAGATTGTGACAAGCGTCACCTGTGGTGGCCTTTGGATTTGGCGTGTTCGAGTGATTTGATCCAGACCACGGATACAAGTCCGCACAAAGATCCGTTGAAGGTCAGAGGAGGGCCGATGACTCGATTGCAGACAAAGAGGGCCAAGGAAGCAATGGACAAGCTAGTTCAAGAAACAATGGTCAAAACAATGTTCGTGTTATCAAAAGAAGCAGGTTCCATGTTGGGGCCGAGTCAAAACGACGAGTGGATCAACATCATTCAAGCCGTCGAAGAAAAATGTGAATTTTCAATGTTACGGCCGTAACATATATTTCCTCACGGCCGTAACCAACTTTCTGCTGAAATTGATATTGCGAGACATAAACAATCACGGCCGTAAAGATTGAGTATCACGACCGTAAAGGTTAATATCACGGCCGTAATGGAGTTGCTGCTTAAGATTGGAATTGTACGTTTTTGGACTTACGGCCGTAAGTCATATGTCACGGCCGTAAGAGTGAATCAGAAGCAAGGTTACGACCGTAAGGGACTTAGTCACGACCGTAACATCGTATACGCGGAATTTAAGGTTTTAATTATTTTCTTATTTTTAGGTAGTTGTTTCCTTGTATAATTAAAACTCTTTTAGTCAGGTTTTGCCCTATTTATAGGGATGTAATTTTCATTATTCTTAGACAACTTTGATATTAATATTGAGAGGCAAATTGCTTTCACGATCCTTATTCTTCATTGAATAAAATTCGAACTTGCGAGTTTAATTCTTTTTTGTTCAAATCTTGGGTGAGATTTATTTTCATTGTGATCAAGAGGTCAACATATCAATTGATTGTGTTGGTTGCTTGGTTCAATTAATTTGAATCAATCTCTAAATCGTGATTCTTTGGCGATCTTGGGTCGATTCCAATAATTTGTGAGTTGCGTAGCTATAATTGCTACGTGGTTTGCATCATCTGGTATCAGAGCTTAGGCTCCAAAAATCAAGGTTATATCTTTGTTTTTGTTTTCTTGAGTTTCTTACTCTTGTTCTTCGTGTTCTTCCAGTTTTGAGTCTTTAATCCAGAAAAGTGTCGCAAAAAAATTCAATAGTCGTTATTTCCTTCGTTTGTTATCCAAATTAAATTTCGTTTGTTGCGTCTTTCTCGTAGTTGAATTTGCGAGTTAAAAAAAAAAAAAAACGAAAATTCTCAGTCCGATTAAAATATTTGATATTTGATTTCAAGAATTATTTTCTTGAAACAATCTTAGTTTCCATAAAAGTGTCAAGTCCCTTATAGAGTCAAAATTCAAATCTCTAAAGGTCTTCTTCAAGTTTTCCAACAAATTCATAAATTCTCACTCTTACTCGATTTGAACCATTCGGGCTTAAACTTGTTTGAGTTCGGGTTCATTCTTTGAAGCAATTGGGGTGAAAGCTATTGAGTGGAAAAAGGCAGAGAGGTGAGATCAATAGAGGGTAAAAGCCAAATTTGAGTGATACACGAGCGAAATATACGTGAGGCATATAATATTTAGTTTTAGGATGTCTGAACAATCTTCTACTACAAAAAACAACGATCGAGCCAACATGACGGAAGAGATGGTACAACGATTTGAGCGGTTGTTTGGGGATGTGTTAGGTAGGTTAGAAAGGCTTAAGCAACCTCGGGAAGTGCCTAATTCCCGTAGGCAAGGTGGGCAAGGTCGTAGAGTAGAGGGGATCGATGAGAATGAAGAAGGTAGTGATTTTGACGATGGGGCAATTGTGGATAGAGTAATTAGGCATGGAAGAAGGGATAGAGATCTTGGTGGCGATAGAATGGATGGTAGTATGAGCAACATCAAAATGACAATTTCGTCATTCAAAGGAAGGAGTGATCCGGAGGCATACCTAGAATGGGAAAAGAAGATGGAATTAATTTTCAATTGCTACACTTATTCGGAAGAGAAAAAGGTTAAGGTAGCTGTACTTGAATTCTCCGATTACGCTATTACTTGGTGGGATCAATTGGTGACTTCTAGGAGGAGGAATCGCGAGAGACCCGTTAGTAGTTGGGATGAATTAAAAGCTATCATGAGAAAGAGGTTCGTTCCTAGTCATTACCATAGGGAGCTTCATCAAAAGTTGCAAAGTCTATACCAGGGATCAAAGAGTGTGGAGGATTATCATAAGGAGATGGAGTTGTTGATGATTAGAGCTAATGTAGAAGAGGATAGGGAGGCTACGATGGCTCGATTTTTGAATGGGTTGAATAAGGATATAGCTAATGTGGTTGAACTACAACATTACTTGGAGATGGAGGATATGTTGCACATGGCTATAAAGGTTGAGAAGCAATTGAAGAAAAAGGGAACAGCAAGGTATCAATCGGGTTCTAATTCTCCTTGGAAGTCGAAGTGGGAAGGTAAAGGAGATGAGGCTGTTTCTAAAGGGAAGTTTGAAGCACCAAAAGGGAAGTTTGAGGCGCCAAAAGGGAAGGAGGAACAAGCTAATAAGTTCATACCTAAAGGAGAACCTCAACCATCTAGGAGTAGAGACATTCAATGCTTCAAATGTTTGGGGAGAGGACATGTGGCGTCTCAATGTCCTAATAGGCGAGTGGTACTTTTGCGAAAGGATGGAACTATGGAGAGTGAGGAAGAGGATTATAGCGATATGCCAGCGTTGGAGGAAGTATGTGATGACGAGGATGTGTTATCCGGGGAGCATGGCGAGTTATTAGTGGCAAGGCGAGCTCTTAGTGCCCAAATCCACACGGATGATTTGGAACAACAACGGGAGAACATATTCCATACTCGATGTCGCATTAATAACAAGGTATGTAGTATGATTATTGATGGTGGTAGTTGCACTAACGTCGCTAGTACTATACTTGTTGAAAAATTAGGATTACCTTTGTTAAAACATCCTAAACCTTATAGGCTTCAATGGTTAAATGATAGTGGAGAAATTAAGGTGAATAGGAGGGTGTTGGTAAGTTTTTCTATTGGTAGCTATGTGGATGAAGTTATGTGTGATGTTGTACCTATGCATGCAGGGCACATTTTGTTGGGTAGGCCTTGGCAATATGATAGGAAGGTAATGCATGACGAGTATAAAAATAGGTATAGCTTTACCAAAGGGGGAAAAACCATTACACTTGCACCATTGACACCGTCACAAGTGTATGAGGATCAAATAAAACTGAAAAGTGATGAAGAAAAAAGAGTAAAGGAAAATGAGAGAAAGAGAGTTGAGGCCACGACCTCAGAAAAAGGAGAGGAAAAGAGAGTTGGAGCCACGACTCCAGAAAAAGGAGAGGCGAGAGAAAAAAAGAGTGTTGGGGTACATACCTCAGAAAAAGGAGAGGGAGCGAAGAGTGCCAGAAAAGAAAGAAAAATGAGTTTTTACGCAAAAAGGAGTGAAATCAAAAAAACATTTATGGAAAAACGACCAATGTTCCTTTTATTGTACAAGGATTCATTCATTTCCCTTGATGAAACTAACAAATCCCTCCCTAGTTTGGCTATTTCTTTATTGCAGGAATTCGAGGATGTGTTTCCAGTTGACATACCTAGTGGGTTACCACCCATTCGAGGTATTGAACATCAAATTGATTTTATACCTGGAGCAGTCATTCCAAACCGTCCAGCTTATAGGAGTAATCCCGAGGAGACAAAGGAGCTTCAAAAGCAAGTGGAGGAATTAATGAGTAAGGGGTACATAAGGGAAAGCATGAGTCCATGTGCCGTACCCGTGTTACTTGTGCCGAAGAAGGACGGGACGTGGAGGATGTGTGTTGATTGTAGGGTCATCAACAACATAACGGTAAAGTATCGTCATCCTATTCCTAGGTTAGATGATATGTTGGATGAATTGCATGGCTCTAGTATATTTAGTAAAATTGACCTTAAGAGTGGTTATCATCAAATTCGAATGAAAGAAGGAGATGAGTGGAAAACTGCATTTAAAACTAAGTATGGCCTGTATGAATGGTTAGTAATGCCTTTTGGACTTACTAATGCACCGAGAACATTTATGCGTTTAATGAATCATGTTTTACGTGCATTTATAGGTAAATTCGTTGTAGTTTACTTCGATGATATCTTGATATACAGTAAAATTTTGAATGAACATGTGGAGCATGTTAGGTGTGTACTTGTGGTTTTAAGACAAGAGCAACTTTTTGCTAATTTTAAAAAGTGTGATTTTTGCATGGAAAAAGTTGTGTTTCTGGGTTATGTGGTTAGTGCTAAAGGGATAGAAGTAGATGAAGAGAAGGTCAAAGCTATTAAAGAGTGGCAGACACCTAAAAGCATAACTGAGGTTAGGAGTTTTCATGGCTTGGCTAGTTTTTATAGGCGCTTTGTTAAAATTTTTAGCACGATTGCCGCACCACTCACAGAAATTGTCAAAAAAAGTGTAGGATTTAAATGGGGTGTAGAACAGGAGCATGCATTTGATACTATCAAAAATATGTTATGTGAAGTACCGGTTTTATCACTTCCTAACTTTGACAAGGCTTTTGAGATTGAATGTGATGCCTCATGGCTAGGCATTGGAGCTGTTTTAATGCAGGATCAAAGGCCGATAGCTTTTTTAGTGAAAAACTAAAAGGGGCTGCACTTAATTATCCCACATACGACAAGGAGTTATACTCACTTGTGCGCGCTTTGGAGACATGGCAACATTATTTGTGGCCACGGGAGTTCGTGATACACACTGATCATGAATCCTTGAAGCATTTGAGGGGACAAGCTAAGCTGAGTAAGAGACATGCAAGGTGGGTTGAGTTCATTGAAACGTTTCCCTATGTCATCAGGTACAAACAAGGTAAGGAAAATGTGGTGGCAGATGCGTTGTCTCGAAGGTATGTTCTTTTAAATTCTTTAAATTCTAAATTGCTTGGATTTGAATACATTAAGGACATGTATGCTAATGACCTGGAATTTTCTAATATTTATGAATCATGTGGTAAAGGAGCTGTGGATAGGTTCTTTAAACATGATGATTATTTATTCCGAGAAAATAAATTGTGTGTCCCTAGGTGTTCAATGAGAGAGCTACTTGTGAGAGAGGCCCATAGTGGAGGCTTAATGGGTCATTTTGGGGTTAAAAAGACCATTGAAATCCTAAGCGAACATTTCTATTGGCCTAAAATGAAAATTGATGTGGTTCGGGTTTGTAATAGATGCATTACTTGTAAAAAGGCTAAATCTAGGATTAAACCCCATGGATTATATATGCCTTTACCCGTCCCTAATGAACCTTGGGTCGATATCTCTATGGATTTTGTTTTGGGATTACCTAGGACTAAGAGGGGACGAGATTCGATTTTTGTGGTAGTAGATCGCTTTAGTAAAATGACACATTTCATACCATGCCACAAAACTGACGATGCTACAAATATAGCAGAAATTTTCTTTAGGGAAGTCGTACGCTTACATGGAGTGCCTAAAAGTATTGTCTCGGATAGGGATGTTAAATTCCTTAGTCATTTTTGGAGAGTCTTGTGGAACAAATTAGGAACAAAATTACTTTTTTCTACAACTTGTCACCCACAGACCGAGGTAGTAAATAGGACAATGATTCAATTATTGCGCACCATAATCAATAAAAATTTGAAAAATTGGGAAGAGTGTTTGCCATTTATTGAATTTGCATATAATAGGGCTATACATTCTACTACTTCGTGTTCACCATTTGAAATTGTTTATGGTTTTAATCCGCTAACACCGTTGGATTTAATTCCTTTACCTGTGAATGAACGTAGTAGTTTAGATGGCAAGAAAAAGGCTGAGATGGTTAAAGCACTCCACGACAAGGTGAGGTTGGCGATTGAAAAGAAAAATGAACATTATGCTTCGCAGGCTAACAAAGGAAGAAAGGGCATCATTTTTGAACCCGGTGATTGGGTTTGGGTACATTTGAGAAAGGAGCGGTTTCCAGAACAACGCAAGTCAAAGTTACAACCGCGAGGGGATGGTCCATTCCAAGTGATTGAAAGGATCAACAACAATGCCTATAAATTAGACCTTCCTGGTGAGTATAATGTTTCGACTTCATTTAATGTTTCTAATCTATCTCCGTTTGATGCAGGTACAGATTCGAGGTCGAATCCTTTCGAAGAGGGAGGGGATGATGTGATCCAGACCACAGATACAAGCCCGCACAAAGATCCGTTGAAGGTCAGAGGAGGGCCGATGACTCGATTGCAGACAAAGAGGGCCAAGGAAGCAATGGACAAGCTAGTTCAAGAAACAATGGTCAAAATAATGTTTGTGTCATCAAAAGAAGCAGGTTCCATGTTGGAGCCGAGTCAAAACGACGAGTGGATCAACATCATTCAAGCCGTCGAAGAAAAATGTGAATTTTCAATGTTACGGCCGTAACATATATTTCCTCACGGCCGTAACCAACTTTCTGCTGAAATTGATATTGCGAGACATAAACAATCACGGCCGTAAAGATTGAGTATCACGGCCGTAAAGGTTAATATCACGGCCGTAATGGAGTTGCTACTTAAGATTGGAATTGTACGTTTTTGGACTTACGGCCGTAAGTCATATGTCACGGCCGTAAGAGTGAATCAGAAGCAAGGTTACGGCCGTAAGGGATTTAGTTACGGCCGTAACATCGTATACGCGGAATTTTAGGTTTTAATTATTTCCTTATTTTTAGGTAGTTGTTTCCTTGTATAATTAAAACTCTTTTAGTCATGTTTTGCCCTATTTATAGGGATGTAATTTTCATTATTCTTAGACAACTTTGATATTAATATTGAGAGGCAAATTGCTTTCACGATCCTTATTCTTCATTGAATAAAATTCGAACTTGCGAGTTTAATTCTTGTTTGTTCAAATCTTGGGTGAGATTTATTTTCATTGTGATCAAGAGGTCAACATATCAATTGATTGTGTTGGTTGCTTGGTTCAATTAATTTGAATCAATCTCTAAATCGTGATTCTTTGGCGTTCTTGGGTCGATTCCAATAATTTGTGGGTTGCGTAGCTACAATTGCTACGTGGTTTGCATCATCGAGACTCTTCTTATTCTTTACTACTTGGCTTGTTGAATCGTCATTTGCAATAAGTTGTGGACTTCATTTGTCTTCTGAGTTTTGAGAGAAAACTGTTAGGGTTTTCATTCTTTAAAAACTCCCATTCGAGATTTTCATCTTCTACAACATTTCTTTTTGATTTCTTTGGGAAGATCAGAAGAATATATGCTTCCTTAATTGTTGTAATACTGATTGTGGGGGTTGTTGTGTGATTGTGGTGTTCGTACTGAATAGTAACTCTGAGAAGCAGATTTGAGTATAGAAAGATGAGTTTTGACTTGATCTTTTGTGTAATTCGAACGTTGTATATCTTGCTTGTCATTTTAGCCATGATAGTGCAAATCGAGCTTCATCCATGTTAGTGGATGCTCAATAGGGGAGTAGGTGTTTCACCAAACCTTTGGGGCTTAATGCCGAAAATTTTTCTTGTATTCATCTTTAATTTATGCAAGTAATTTCGTGTAGTATTATTATTTTCTGTTGGCTACATCTGATTATTCTTGTGTTTTTTAGCATTTCAGTGGTATCAGAGCCTGAATTTGTGGAATATCAAGCTAACCATTTGATGTGAACCCTTGTGGGAATCACAAAGAACTTGCAGATTATCAAGCTAACCATTTACCTTATCACTTTGGCAGCAAAGAAGGATAAAAGCACGAAGGATGCCTTGCTATCCCCTTTCATTTCAACTGTCTTTCCACCTTCATATCCATGTGCACCGTGTCTTCCAACTCCACATAATGTTGTAGTTCAATCACATTAGCTACATCAACCTACTAAAAACCCTGGTCATTTTAGCTTACTATCATCCTCCACATTCACCATAATCATAGTGATCTGCATCTCCTTGTGGTAATTCTCAACACTTCTAGAACCTTGAGATAGGCCTTGTAATCTCTTGTAAAGATCCTTATAGTAGTAATTTGTTATAAATCTCTTGCTCACAACCGCCTTCAATTCACCCCGAGTCTCCACAAAGCCTTCCATGATTTCTTCTCCTATCTGTCACCAAATGATAGCATAATCGGTGAATTCTATCATAGCTAGCTTCATCTTCTTCTCCTCTGAGTAATTGTGCCAAGCAAAAATCAACTCCACCTTTTTTTATCTCATTCTTAATACGCTTCGAGGTCTTTTTTTACCTTGGAAATATGGTATTGCCATCTTGATATTCCCAAAGTTTCCGTCTACTCCATCTCTATCTCTATGATCTCGTCTATACCCCCCTGTCATGCATATCTCCTCTATCCCTCCTTCCTGCAGTAGCCATTGCAGATTGAACATTTCCTCCATCACTATCTATTTCTTCCTCAACCCCAATCTCAAACCTAGGATTGAAGTTATGACTATCATGCTTCCCAGCATTGGGGTTTGTCCCTTACGCAAGTGATCAATATGTGAATCCTGTGTATCCAACCTATCTTTTACCTCTCCAAACATCATTCGAATCTCTTCAAACTACTTTTGCATGGCTACTAACATGTGAAATTACTGGTTATCCTCACTAGATGATGATTTTTACCAGTCCGAAATGGTTAGTTATCAAGAAAATACTTTATTCTCATGTGTTTTAATTCTTGTGTTTCACTCTATTTGACCTTTTATCAATAACAGTTTCACCACTCTTGTCTTTTACCTCTCTTTACTTCCCTTCCGAGTTAGAACTAATCAAAAGATCCAAGACACAAGGTGATACAAGGAAACCAAAAAGAAACGAATTGAAAAAGAATTTCATGAAAGTAGTTCTTGAAATTGAGGAATGAGATTTTTTTTTTTTTTTTACACAAGAAGGATTATGAAAATACTCGATGACATAATTATGAGTAAAGAACGAATTTCAAGAATCTAAGAATGTCAAGAATTTATAGAAATTCAAGAAAATGGTTCTTGAATTTTTTTTCGAAATTATTTCCTTTTAGTCTGTAATTTTTGAAATATCGTGAATTTTCAGAATAATATATATATTTTTTTTTTTGAAGAAAATTAACCCAACAATCAAGAAATTCAAAAAAAATCTAGTTTTGAAGAACTTTGATTTTTTTTTTTAAAAGACACAAATTAATCGAAATTAATGACAAAGAAAACACAAAAAGAAGCAAGAAACCTGAATTTAAAGTCAAACTCTGATACTAATTGATGTGAATCCTTGTGAGAATCACGAAGTACTCATAGAATTGAAATTGAAAAGCTTGAAAATCCTTAATTCAGATTGGGAAAGACGATAGGATCTTAATTTGAGCCTGACGACACAAGAACCTAAGATATCTTAAACTCGTTGAGATGCGGAGACAAGAACAAGATTTGAAAATGCCACAAGGAGTGCCTAATCCTTTGATAAGTTCTAGGATAAACGTCACAAATATATGGATCTTTGATAAGTTCTAACAAAAGTTCAATCAAGAATACAATAAGAGGAATATTCACTTTTGATTTAATTAATCATTAAAAAAATAAACAAAGTCTAAATTACAGTGAATAAAATTTTCCCTTTTGATATGTAAGGACGATCTAAACCTCAGTAGCAGCAATATTGGTCATAAGACGAAGTTTCATAATTAAAATGGAAAAATATGAAAAAAAAAACCTTAAAACTACTAACCAAGTGATCGCTTAGTATTACTGTTGGCGATTGCTTGGGCCAAGGATTTCACTCTAGGGTTGTGTAACTTGTGGATGGGAGACCGCATTCATTTTTCAACCAAGCAATCGCTTGGTTGATTTTTCCGCCATTCTTGATCTCTTTTGATTTTTGGCTTGAATATTGGCTTCCACCCATTTGCACTAGTCTTGAACCTTCTTTTATCACATCATGCTTGATCTTTAGAGCCAAGCTCTGATATAAACTGATGTGAACCCTTGTGGAAATCATGAAGAACTCGTGGAATTTTAATTGAAACGCCTGGAAAGCCTAAATTTAGAATGGAAAAGATGATAAGATCTTAACCCAAGCCTCACGGCACAGGAACCTAAGATAAATAAATCTTAAACCTGTTGAGAGGCAGAGACAAAAGCCAAGATTTGTGAACGCCAAAAAGGGCACCTAATAATTTGATAAGTTCTAGTAAAAGTTCAATTAAGATCACAATACTCAAAAATAAACAAGTCTAAGTTACAATGAAGAAAATATGCCCTTCTATATGTAAGGGATGATCCAAACCAAATATCCGCAATATTGTCCAAAAGACATAATTAAATAACTAAAAACTGAAAAATATGAAAAACAAGCTAAAATTACTGACCAAACGATCGCTTTGGTATTACTGCAAATGATCGCTTTGGCCAAGGACTTCTCTCTCAAGTTGTGTAGCTAGTAGACGGGTGATGACATGTTTTTTTTAACCAAGCGATTGCTTGGTTTATTTTTGTCACCATTGGTCTCTTTGATTTTTGACTTGAACCTTGGCTTTCACTCACTTGCACTAGTCTTGGGAATTCTTTTATCATGTTATGCTTAATATTTGGAGTCGTTGAAGTTGTGTTTGAGCCATTATCCCTTGTAGCTTGATATCTTGTTTGTTAATCTACCTTGATACTTATCAACCTAAGAGAAACCAGTAGATCTGAGATGATTATACATTTTTTGGAACTTCATATTGAATTAAAACACAAGAAACTTATTTTAAACAACTCACTTGTTAAGATCCTTCTATTTTTAACCTTTAAGTATCATTACTTAAACTTATTAGGCGTTCTTGTGTTATTTCCCTTTATATTCCATACACAAGAAATCCCCTGGAGACTAATCTTTGTCCAAAGGCTCTTACGAGGCATTAGAAATCTGAGATAAATCTAGTAAGGGTATGTATATGGAGAATTTTGAAGGAGAGAACCGTAGAACAAAAGTTGTGATCTATATTTTCTTGCTTAACTTCATATACGTGATCTAATATATGCTCAACTTGTGAAGAAACTAAACGTTGTGAATTAAATGTCAAATATATGATATTTTACAACCCGTGATTTACTCTGCGTTTATTCTGTATAATCCATATTTACAAAAGTTACTTTAGTTACTTGATCTTATCACTTTGTGTGACTCCCAAAACTGTCTTTTCAAATTTTCTTAACGATTCTGTATGTGATAACTTTTGCAAAATTTGAAATGAGTTTATATGATGAGGGGGGGATTTTAGTATTTGGGGTCAAAAATTGAATGTTGTTTTAATGCAATTAAAAAGCTATAGCGCCTTAGACAATACTCGATCTGCGACATGATTCCTGCTAAAAGAAGTGAACTAGAAGAGATAGCCTACATAATACTATTTTCTTGTACTTGTATGAAAATGTTATAAGATCTATTGGAGATAAAAAACTGTTGCTGAATTATGAACCAAATTTTAGGCCAAATATGTTACTAAAATAGTTCCCAGTAAATGTTATCTTTTAAAACAATTATTTTCTTTTAAAATGGATGCTTCTATCGACTTGGAAGAAAACCTAAATAGATTTACGAAAATGACCTAAGACCTTGAAAATTGTGATGAAAAACTTTCAAAAGATCAGTTGGTTGTAGTCTTGTTAAAATCCATAAGTGATAGCCTAGAGATATTAAAAATGTTTTTGAAAATAGTCATAAGTACACTAATGTTTATGCTCATCAAAATATAGGAAAGTTAGAACAAATACCTATTAAATGTGTTTTCTTAGGATATGGTGAGAATGTAAAGGGTTACAGACTTTGAGTTAAGGGTGAAAGATGTTATAAGGTCATCATAAGAAGAGATGTAATTTTTAATTAATCCTTGATGCCATGTTTAGAAGGGAAAGATAGAAACTTAACTGAAAAGGATGTTCAAATTATTGAGTGGAGACTCCTTACCTGGAATATGATAACTCTCAAAATGAACATAGGGAGATTGGCCAAACCAGTACTAAACCTTTAATGGGTATTGAATCTAATTAGGAATTAGAATATGATAATCAATCTAAACCTGCAACTTTTCCCCTTGATAAGTATCAACTCATAAGAGACAGACAAAGAAGGCAGGTCAGACCCCAACTAGATTTGATGATGATGGTAGTGGTGGTGATGGTGATTTTGTTTCATTATTTACCTATCAAGAAGATGCTGAAAATGAACTCAACACATATGATGATGTTATAAGAGGTAAATAAGCTACCAAATGGGTAGATGCAATGGAAGATGAAATATCTTCTTTGCTAAAAAATAACACTTCGTGTGTTAGTTAGCCTCTGTTTGGAAAAAATGTTTAAAAACTTATTTTTTTCAACACAATTCCCAAAATAATTTTTTAACCATTCATATTTTTCTCTCTCCACTTTTTAACCACATATTTTACCTAGAAAATATAAAAATATTTTTTTTAACACATTTTTTTTTAACAAACTAGGCTTAATAAACCAAAAGACAAAAAGTTAGTTGACTGCAGACGAATTTTCAAAATAAAATAATGGAAGGTTGGAAGGATAAAGTGAGATATAAAGCTAGACTAGTTGATAATGGCTTTACACAAAGAGAAAGTATTGTCTACAATGAGATTTTTTCTCATGTATTAATTAAGTATACTACTATTAGAGTCATTCTTACCTTAATTACTCATTTCAGTGGGGAAATTGGTCAAGTAGATGTCAAAAATACCTTTTATATGGAGAATTGGATGAGCATATTTATGGTTTTATAAAAGGAGATCCTGGTAAACTTGTGTGTTTGCTGAAAAAAATCTTTATATAGTTTAAAACAAGCTCCAAGATAATTGTATAAAAGATTCGATTCATTTGTCTTGCAACTTGATTTTGAAATAAGTAAATATGGCACATACATATACTGTAAAGAAAATTGTAGTTTAAATGCAAGATCTTGGCTCAGCCAAGAAGATTTTTGGTATGCAGATTATGAGAGATAGAAATAATGTTCTTCCGTTTCTAAATCAAACTATGTGAATTAGATTTTGAGAAATTTAGCAAGTTAGACCGTGTTCATTTAAATTGTACAGCAAGTGTTCGTATCATGAAAAGTAATAACGTTAACATTTTGAGTTCGAATTATCGTTCCTACGAGGATTATAATTAAATACCGAAATTATGTTAGTTCTCAATTTATTTGAACAATAGAATAGTGATAAATTATCAAACTAAAATAGAAAATAAAAGCAAAGCAAAGAAAAGATTGTAACTAAATTTTCTAAATTGATGCTTGTAAGTGTTGGGATATTCGATTTCACATTAGTTAATACTATTAATTCCATTTATCTAGTTTCACTCTTATTTATATGCTCGATCAAATTCACTTATGCATATAAAATTAATCCCTCGAGTTTAAATCGAATCTATCTAATTAGTCAACCGTATTTCTAGACAGCAGGTCATAATATTTAGGTGCATGAAACACAAGAATTCATGTAGCGATCGCAATAACAACATACATATATTTCTATCTTAGTTGAATTATAGGATTTTATTCCTAGATTTAGGTTGTTAGCTAACCTCTCGAATTATGAAAACACCCATAATATCATGAATTAATCGCGAATTAATTCACGAATTAAACACAAAATACAATCAACATATGTAATCAATAACGCAAAACTAGAATTATAGAATTAAAAATATAAAACTAAGCTACATTGAATATCCCAACTATAAGATTAATAGTTCATCAATAAAGAAGTAACAAAGAAAAGAAAATTTTGCACCAAGTATTTCGCTCCCCATTGATAATATTCAATTCGCAAGTCTTTGCCTTCAATTTCCTCCAAAGAATTTTATGTTAAGAATGCATGATTATAATGTTTAGAAGGGTGCAAAGGTCTTCAAATTTGTGCCCTATAGGTTGTTTATATAGGTGCATGAGAAATCTAGGCAAATGAGGAGAAAATTCACGCATGGGTCTGACTTCGATGCTAGGTTGGACAACTGCGCGGCCGCGTAGGGTAAAGTTCGTTGGCCGCGCAGGCAACAAAAAATAGGTTCTGTTAAATTGCAAGTCTTCATGCGACCGCGCGGTAATGGATCCCGTGGCCACGTGGTTTATCGGGTAAAGAGCAATTTCAACTTTTGAATTCCTTTAAATTGGTCCTCGTCTTTTATTTGCACTTCCGATCCTTCATTTTCCAATTGTGACAATTTGGTCCCTAAACTTTTGATTTCTTTTCTTTTTCTTCCTTGTTCTCTTCAATTGGATATTTGCACTTCTTCATGTCTACAATTTAGCTCCAATAATCATCCAATTCTTTAGTGTTTACTTCATTTTGCATCATTTCTTCATCTTTAGGCTATTTTTCTGAAATATAAACAAATAAGAATAAATGAGTAGCGAATATTCTCAGATGAACACATAAAATCCTATTCTTGGCACATACTAGACTGTAAACCTGTTTCTTTACCATTTTCAAATCATTTCAAGCTATCTTCTGGATATTGTCCAAAAATTGAAAAAGATTTTGATAAAATTTCAAAAATACTTTATACTAATCTAATTGGTTCAATAATGCATTTGATGTTATGTACTATTGCTGATCTTGCACATAGTATAAGCATCTTTGGTAGGTTTATGGGGAATCCTAGGGTGGAACACTGGAAAACATTATTCTGAAATACCTAAAAGGCACATCTGTTTTAGGCTCAATGTTTAAAAGAAAAGAAGGTGAGATAACTTTAAAAGGGCTATATTGACTCAAATTTTGTTGGGGGAAATGGATAATAGAAAGTCTACATCTGCATACTTCTTTATTTTACGTGACACTGTTATTAGATGGAAATCTCAAATGCAAAATATTGTTGCTCTTTGTTCCGCTGAAGCTGAATATATTGCAACCAATGATGTTATAAAAGAATGAATATGGTTGAATGGACTACTTATTGAACATGGTCTTATCGATAAAAATAATATTTTATTTTCTGATAACCAAAGTGCCATTCATTTAAGTCAAAACCATATGTTTCATGATAGAATTAAGCATATTGATATTGAATACCATTTTATTAGAGATATAATATCTAAAGGGATATTAAATATATGAAGTATTGCTACTCAAGATAATCCATCTGATATGGACACAAAAGTAATGCCTTTAAACAAATTTAAAAATTCTTTAAAGTTATTATCCATTGATATTGTTTAATTATTGTTAGGATTTTGTAATTGGAAATTTTGTGGGCAACAGACTAAATTGAACATTTGTAAAAGTCAAGGACTTAGGTGCAATTTTGTATAGTTGATAAGGTAGGTTAGGGTTGAGTTGTAAAGAGAAGGCTGCCACAAGCACGACTCCCGCTCGAGTGATTTTAATAGTGACCATGCCGCTAGATTTACGCTCACTTCATGCTCGAGCGCCTTGGCCTACACTCAAATCCCACTCATGATAGGCTCGAGTGCACCTAAAGCAATTTGAAGACAAAATGTACCCCTCGCTTAATGCTCGAGCGATCCTTCTATCCAGGGGAGGACGCTCGACTTCCGCTTGAGTGGCGCTTGAGCAGGCAATGGTAGAATGGAGCCCTACGCGTGTCTTTAATGCAGAATTCTTGGCCCATTCTCTTCACTATTTAAACAGAGGCTTATGCACTAATTATCCAAGGGTAGTTGTCATTATTTCGGAGGCTTAACATCGTCATAAACCTCTCTTGACTTCATGTGTTATTGAAGATCCAAGAACATCAAAGTACTTCAAATGTGAATTCATTCATGTCTTGTGATCCGACAACCCATATTAGGAAAACATCAATTGTTCCTAATCAAATATTTGGCAGCCTTTGACATAAGGATCACTTCTTCAATTGTGAATCTTCAGAGCTACCAGATGTTGAAGAATGTTGGATTACAAGCGCAAGAAGTTAACCAGGACGGAGAGTTCTTAGGGTATCTGCTTGGAAGAAACATCAAGATCTAGAAGCTACTGGAGATATCTATATCTTGGGTTAGTAGGGGTAGCTTTGCATTGTCTAGCAAGGGAAGCTGGATAAATCTAATTGTAACCGAAATTGCTTATGGTGGAGGTAACTTACCTTATCCCGAAATTTTTTCGACGTTGGATTTCTCCGTCATCATATTGTATGTTATTTACTGCTTTGAATATGGCATTCAAACACATGATAATTGGACTTGTATTTTTAATCATCTAGAAACTATTAATAGTGACACATTCGTTTTAATAGTAACTATTCAGCACGTAAGGTCGAACTTTGGGGTGTCTCAGAACTTTCAATTACTTATATATGTACAAAGAGCAAATTAAACGAACCGTGATCTTGGAGCTTCGTTTGCACTCTAAGACGACTGATTTTTGGTAGCAAGGCGGAGATGTCAAGTATAGTGCACGTGTGACGTCTGCGCTACTAAAATTGGAGAATCATGTTTGCTAAAGTGCAACTCTTCAAGTGGAGAGCTTTAACCAGATTGTGACAAGTGTACAGGTGGCCGTTAAATTTGACGTGTTCAAGACTCTCCTGATTCTTTACTATTTGGCTTGTCGAACAATCATTTGCAATCAGTTTTGGACTTCATCTGGCTTCTGAGTTTTGAGAGAAAACTGCTAGGGTTTTCTTCTCTATTCGAGATCTTCATCTTCTACATTCTTTCTTTTTGATCTCTTTGTGAAGATCATAGGAATATATATTTCCTTAATTGTTGTAATACTGATTGTGGGGTTGTGGTGTGATTTTAGTGTTCGTGTTGAACAGTAACTTTGAAAAGCAGATTTTGAGTATAGACATATAAGTTTTGGCTGGATATTTTGTGCAATCTGAACATTGTATATCTTTGTTGCCATTTTGACCATTATAGTGCAAATCAAGCTTTATCCATGTTAGTGGAAGCGCAACATGGGAGTAGGTATTTCACCGAACCTCTAAGATTTAAGTCGTAAAATCTTCTTGTGTTCATCTTTAATTTTCTGCAAGTTATTTCGAGTATTATTATTTTCTGTTGGCTATATTTTATTATTGTTGTGTTTCTGGGCGTTTCAATTTGAGTATAATCACTTCAAACATATTTTTAACCCATGTTTGGCGAGGATAAAAATCATAACTTTAGTTGATTTTAATAAAAGTTGATGAAATGTGTGGTTAAAAAAATGTGGATTACATAAAATGTATAGTTGAAATTAATTTTTGTCTTTAACTTAACATGTACTTAGCCCATGTTTGATTTTTATTATTCAAAATCATGATTTTCTTTCTTCTTTTCAATTACACGTTTATCAATATAATAATATTAAACAAAAACCATGAAAAGATTCACTACTTTTTAATTAACCTGATGTTCTTTTAAAAATTACTATTCAAAATCACAAAAATTCTTTTTAAATAACATCAAACACACCCTAATAACTTTTTGAGAAATGTCACAACCACTCCATATGAGTGTGTTGTCCATCATATTGTTCAAATTTATTTTTTTTATATATTCTTTTTTTATCATTATTATTCAAATGTATTGTTCATTTAGATATTTCTAACTTTTTCCCATAAAACCATACCTACGAGTCTCCACACCATTCGAGGCGACCTTCTTCTACTCTTTGAGGTTTTCGTCGAGGAAGACATGCAAGTAGCAAGAACCCAACAATATTATAAAATGGATGAAATTTACATTACATATTTGAAGTGCTTTATGGATGAAAAGAAAGTCCACTTTTTGTGGTCATAATTTTTTCTTCAAAGCGGACAAATTATTATTTGTAGGGTGGAGCCCATGGCAATGGATTCCAAACCACAGTAAGGCTGCGTTTGATAGTAATGATGGAATTTAGGTGGAAAGAAAATGAATTCCAGTGAATTCAATTCCTGGGAATTTGAAGTTTAATGTATTTGATTGGTTTAATTTTTTAGGTGAAAAAAGTATGGAATTTTTCAACTTTTGTTGTTTGATTGACATTATTTTCCATGGAAAGTAAAGTAAAATTTATCTATTTTAATAATAATAAAAAAATTCCTTACATTTTTACTTAATAATAATAATGTAAATTTTTAGAAAAAAAATAAATCAATTAACAACAACAAAAATGATCAAACGTAACGAAAATGATATAAGATTTTCCATGGAAAATAAAACCTCCTCCCCCCCGGGAAAACGAATTGATCCAAAATAAGGAAAATACCGGATTTCGAGGCAAGTGGAAAAATGAATTCCATGAAAAACTTAAGCAACCAAACAACGCAAAATTGAAAAATCACGTGGAAAATCATATTTTCCCTGGAAAATCTCGCATATCAAACACACTCTAATTGTAAGAATCAAAACCAAATTTGTGATCTGTTTAGAGACCCCTATGGTCCTATCAGGAATGGATCTTGATAGGAAAATTGAAGCTTGAATCTTGTGGGACCCTTCTCCATGACAACCACTCATGACGTGACATGCAGACGATAACCATTCGAGGCAAGTGGAAAAATGAATTCCATGAAAAACTTAAGCAACCAAACAACGCAAAGTTGAAAAATCACGTGGAAAATCATATTTTCCCTGGAAAATCTCGCATATCAAACACACCCTAATTGTAAGAATCAAAACCAAATTTGTGATCTGTTTAGAGACCCCTATGGTCCTATCAGGAATGGATCTTGATAGGAAAATTGAAGCTTGAATCTTGTGGGACCCTTCTCCATGACAACCACTCATGACGTGACATGCAGACGATAACCATTAGAGCGTCTCTCTATCAATTGAAAAAAAGCTTAACACGTTAGCAAATTGACAAAATAAGTTAAAAATGTGTATTTAATACACAATGTTAATTGCAATATTAAGCTGACGTGACTGAAAAAAATTGACAATGTTGAGTACTCCGTCTACATATTGACGTTTCGTCTGACTGAATGTGTCATCATTAATTTATTTTATAATTATTTTAACTATATTAAAAAGTGACGTGATGTCATGACATGAAGATTTTCATTGAAAATTATTTCTAATTAAACACTTTGTGATTACTTTCATTCAAAGTTTTCATAATTATATTAAATTTAATATTAATAATTTTTCGTTTAAAAAAACATGCATTTTAATAAATTTAATTTATCAACAAAAATTATCACTAAATAAAGTTATATAAAAATATTAGTCATTGAAATATCTTAACAAAATAAAAGTAAAAAATAATTTTAAGATTAATAAAAAGAATTTTGTCTATAATATTTTTTTAAAAAAAAATCTGGTAATAAATTTAACTACCAAAACAAAATATAAAAATGAAATATAGTCCAAGAAAATAACATTTATAATAACGAAAATGTTTAATATTATGTTAATCATTTTGGGAATAAGTTATTATTTTTAAATTTTAAAAAAATGTCACATAATCAACAATATTTAAATGTAGACGGAACCATTGTAGATGAAATTTAAGACTTCTCCGTCAATTTATCCATGTTCTTTAGAAGTTCGTCAATTTCATTGTCACGTCAGCCCCAATTCACATGGTGCATTGGAGATACTCTTATCTTTTACGTGAAAAGAAAACAAACATGACTAAAACTCATTTTGTTAAACTGTTTATAAATAAATTTTTAAATAATATATTTCTTCAAATCAATTTTTAACTACATATTTTACCTTTAAAAATATAACATTATTTGTTCATAAACAAAAATCTTCTACGAAATTGAGGCTAATCTATGAGAATCTCTAATAGTACACAAGTATATTTCCAATTTTCTATTTTATTTTGTATTGTAAGAGAAAAATGGAATCAAAATTGATAAAGATATTTGAAATTAAGTCCTTGTTTGGTTATCAACCAATTTTCAAAATTTTTCCTCAAATTCATTTTAATCACACATTTTTCTATGAAACTCATTACTTCGTACATTTTTCAATCACTTTTCAGCCACACATTCTCTCCAAAATCCAAAAGTTTCCAAAATTTCACAAAAACTACTTAAATCGTTTAACTAAATACACAACATTTTACGACTTTAATATTTTGTTGATGATTTTTTTTTTTTCATCTTGACATCGATCCCAGTTTGGTGTAGATTAAAAAATTATGAAATTTCAAGTGCAGTCAATAATTACTTATAATCACATATTTCATCGGACCACTATTTTGTAAACTTTCCAACATACATTTTGCCTTTTTTTGATTGTCATTATTTGACGAACAAGATTTTTGATAATGATTGATAGGGTATTGTATAAGTGAATATGAAAGAATTTTTTTGAGTTTATGTACATAATATTTCATAATTAAAATGTGATAAAAATTAATTATTGAAGAAAAAGAATTAAAAAGAATGGAGATCAAGCATAGGCTTATTTAAATTTTATAAAGTCTACTCAAAATTTGATTTCCAATTACATTATACATGGACTTGATGTGATTTTGCAAGTTGCAACTCTAAAGCTTCAACTTTTAAAATCACTTTTATCTCTATTTAACAAAGTTGATATTTTCAAAATCGTACTTGGCCTAATTTTAATTTATAATTTATGGGTAATTTTCGTCAAGCATCCCTAACTTTTAGTATAACACACGTCCCTAACCTACCATTTTGTTGCGCTCATGTTAGGTGTCCCCAACCTTCTAAAAATGCTGCATCCATGTCCAAGTTAATGAAAAATGTTTATTTAAACATTAAATGACCCCTCGAAATGTAACGCTGAACAGAAAATGATAAAATTGTCCAAAAGATTTTATTTATTCCGAAATTCTGCAAATAATGTCTTCAACTTTCATTTAAATATATTCGAACACGACAAAAAACTCTTTTGTGTCATGAAATATACCTCTTCGTATCAACCCATCCTCGATATCACATGAATGTCACGTGTCTATTTAATATTTGTTTTCGGTTGGCCAGATGCATGGGTATTACATTTTATAAATTGGGGCATGAGTGCATCGAAAAGGTTGGTTAGAGCCTGAAGTGCCATGATTACTAAAGATTGAGGACCCCTGGTGCAGTTTACTGTTATTTATTTATTTATTTTGAGGAACTTGGCCAACGCTAATTAGCCCCCATCAATTGACGACCCCACCCTTCTGGCCTTCTCCTTCCCCATAGAGATAGAGTCACACTTGCTATCTTAGATCTGCTAGTGCTACATCCATATCTCTATTACCTTAACAGTTAACATTAATATAAAATCAATATCAGCATAAAAAAATTAAAAATAATTTTTTTTTTTTTTTTGATCAATCAAGACTTGATTGTGGCATAACAAATTTTCGATAAGAACAAAATATTGAAAATTGACTCGTGTGGAGGAATCTTAGAATCTCAATGAGACAACTTGAAATTAGTTGACGTGTACGAAATAATTGCTGAGTTAGTCCACTAAAGCAACAAAACTTCAAAATCTTACTATGACGTCATCCAAAGCTCCAAAAATAATAAACGGCTATTCGGCGGCCATCAGCTGCCAATTTTTTCTTTTTAAGGTAAAATACGTTGTCGAAAATTGGAGAGAGAAAATGTATGTGATTAAAAAGTGGTTAAAAAATGTGTTATTTATAAATTGATTTATAAATTATAATGATTACGTAAAAAACACTACTAGTTTGATTTTTGTCATATTGTATATCACACGTTTTCAAAGGGAGGAAAATCGGGAAAGCTAGAGAAAGGGTTAGGGAATATATATATATTTTTTTTGTAAAAATTATTTTGGCGAGTGTTACATGAGTAAATACTAAGAGCATCTCCAGCAGATTCTTTATATTTAGAGAGCATTTTTCACACTTTAGAGAGAATCTATAAATTTATAGAGCTATTTTTTTAAGTTACTCCAACAGTCTCTTTATCTTTTCCTCTATATTTTTCTTTTTCCAAAGAACATTAATTTTTTTCCCTCAAATTTTGTTATTCCTCTAATTCTAAATAAACCTCTTCCCTGTCTAGTATTCTCATTTGAGCTATTGTACTGATTTTCATCTCTATCAATTACAAAATCCACGTTGCTGGTTTCCCGCAAAAAAATAAAAAAATAAAAATAAAAATAAAAATTCATGTTGAAAAAAAATTGCAAACACAGAAAACAAATATACACACATATGAATATAGCGTGAACGGTTAATATAAGGGTAGTTGAAAATATGATTGATTTTGTGCATGATATTTAATAAAGAAAGATGGAGGGTATTGAAAAGTGAAATATTCTAATGTATTTAATAATAGAGAGTGAATTTGGCTCTCCAAATTTGGAGAGTCAAACCCACTCTCTAAATTTAAAAGTTAATTTAAAGAGGCTACTGGAGTATTATTTTAGGACCTTACTCTTTAAATTAAAGAGGATTTTGAGTTTAAAGAGTTTGTTGGAGATGCTCTAACAACAAATATTATTATTATTATTATTATTATTATTATTATTATTATTATTATTATTATTATTATTATTATTAGTAGTAGTAGTAGTAGTAGTAGTAGTAGTATTTATTTTGTGTGTGTGTGGTTATATCGGGTATATCAACAAATGAGGAAGGTTACATGTTCATTCCTTGATTAGATTATATTTCTTGTACTTATTCCTAAGATTTTGGAATAGTATGGACTAAAAGAGCGACCCAACATGTAATCCTACTGATCGGTACAAATTCACGACGTCCTAAAATGATTTAGGGGTTTGGCATATGAAAGGTCGGGATTATCTTGATCATGAGGCCGATCTATTTATAATCAACAACCAAATAAGCAAAAGGTCGGACAAGAATGCCCGACCATGAATAGATAGGGATTGTGGCCCGGCCTCACTATATTATTCCATCATTTATTCATAAGTCGACGTACTTGCTCGAGCCTTCCCTCACTAAGGTCGGGTAGTCCCGACCTTATCTTTGTTTATCCCCATTATGTTTAATGATCGATACATCCCGGCCAAATTAGGTCTAGAAGCCCAATACAAATGAGACTTTAAGCATTCTTCGTTCATGAGCTTCATCAATGGGTTATCTAATTGGGCCCCCAAGAAAATGTATTTTATAAGGAAACATCCTAAAAAAGGGGAGCTAAATTTTTTAAGGTTAGAACTCCTCCTAAAAGGTAAGTTTATACCAAAATGACTCCTCCTTTAATTAAAGAAGGTTATGGGCTTTTCAGCCCTATAAATACAGTTCCTTTGATCGCGTATTATTCATTCATTATTAAAATAATATATTTTCCAGTTATATATTTCTCTCTACCTTACTTTATCCAGAAATCTAATTCTTATATCGGAGGGGCGATGGGGAGAATCCTTCTCGCCTTTTTTTGCAGGATATTCAAGGCGAATACATTCATCTTTTTCAGTGATCAAGTAAGTCCAGATTTTGCCACGTCAATATTAGGAATTTTTACAGCATCACCTACAAATGCCACAGTAAAGTGTATGTTACCATACATTTGTAAACTACCTTTGTCCAGTAATACTGTCAATTATAAATTAGTTTATTTATATTTTTAATCTAAAATGTGTCGTTAAAAAGTAGAAAATGAAAATGTATATAATTAAAAAGTAATTTGAAAAATTGTATTATTTATAAATTATAATGATTGCATTAAAAGAAATTTACATGTTACCAGCAAATCAAAGAAGTTACGGAGTAACACATATTTTACTCTCTAATGTTTCCCTAAAAAAAAATTGTCACTCAAACATATATCTCATAAAAAAATTGTTTTCTAATAAAAAGTGAATATTGATTTTAAACGAAAATGATGTATTTTAAAAATCAAAATATAAATTATAAAATATTGATTTTTAATAAGAATTGGGTATTTTTCTAATATTTTTTTAATTTTTCAGAGAAAAGTAGGATAAGCGTCAAAATTGCCAGAAAAATGAATTTGGAATGATTGGGCTGCGGTCTGCGGGTCTAGTGATCAACCCCTAAATCTGTCTCCAGATGGGTCCAAATCCAATAGAGGTCCAATATCTCTTTACACCATTGTATTTGGAAGGAGGAAATTACGTCTAGATTTGTTTTTTAAAATTCAAATGAGGTCAAACTTAAATAAATTCAAATTTCATGTTATAATATGATTTTAATAATTAATTAATAAATTAAAATAATCTAAAATTAAATTAATTATTTAACCTTATCTCAAGTCGCACAACTCCACTTTCAACCCTAATTATTCTCTCTCTATTCCTATACTATATTGTTGGATTTTTGACCCAAAATACTATGGAATAAAGAAATCTTTTTTGACAAGAGAAGAAAAAGAGGTAAAATTAGATTGAGATTATTTTCTTTGTATATATAATATCAATTGAAAAAGGAATAAAATAATTTTGGTATTACTATACAAGGAAAATAATAAGAGAATCCAATTGTAATTAGGCCAGATTTTTAGCATAAATTATTCTTATATATGTGCCCAGCCAGGTGAGAGGGTAGAGTAGCCAAAAGATTGACGTGAGAGAGAGAAGAGAGCAAGAGAGAAAAAGGAGAGGGAAAAAGGCATGCCCATTGATGAGTGATGTTTTCTTGCATTGCGTGGCGTTGGGTATCGTGGTAGAGTATACATAGGTAGAAAATGAGATTCGTCTATCATGGTTTTGATGGCAATCTTTTGGTGGAGTGTACACATGAGTAGAGAATGATAATCGTCTACCATGGTGTTAATGACACACGATAGAGAGATCAAAGAGACTATCGGGGTGGATGTTGCGTGTTTTGTGTTCTCGAGATGGATTGCACACGAGTAGTAATTGAGAATTGACTGCCGTAGTGAATTCATTGTCGAATAGATAAATTGTTGATGTGGTGAATTAGAAGAAAATGGTATGAGTGGAGGTACTGCGTGCGTTGTTCTTCTAATTTCTAGTTTTGGGTAGGGAGAAGTTGTGAGAATGAGAAAAAAAATTGTATGAGTGAGTTTCTTTCATTATCAATAAAAGTGTTCGTATCTTGTGGTTGTCAGCGGTCAGCTGAGCCACGTTAAATTCTTTTTTTTCTCTTTGTCTATTATTTTAGGTTATTGTTCCGCCGCGTGATATGTTTGGGAAATTGATTATTATTCCAACAATTGGTATCAGAGATGTGAGTGGGAAAATTGATATTTTTCTGAACAGTGGTATCAGAGCTTATGGTTCATACATTGGGATATTGAAAAAGATATGTATCTATTTGAGGTGGAGTTGTGGTAATGGACTAACCCTGAGGTAGAGTAGTGATGTGATCGAGTCATACAATGGGTTGTGTCGATCGAGTCACATCGACTAGTGATACTGAGTAGGAGTTGCAGTGATCGAGTCATGTAGATGTGGAGCTATGGTGATTGAGTCATGCAGATGAGTCTTTTATTGTCATTAAAGATTTTGAAGTGGCCAAGACAGGTGCTGAAGCTAGTGATTAAAATGAATAGAAGATTGGAGTGAGAAGAAGTCAAATTGCAAAGTCAAGTTGATGAGCTTTTTTATTTTGATTCTGCCCAATACAATTAATTGAAGATTTGCTGGAGGATTTTGGGTCAAGGTGGAGATTGTTGGGTTTTTTACCCAAAATATTATGGAATAAAGAATTCTTTTTTGGCAAGAGAAGAAAAAGATTATGTTCACTGCCCCACAGCAGTTTTACTAGCCACTTACACACCTCCTATATTTAGTAAAACAAAGGGAACCCCAACCTAAGAGCCACTCATTGAAGACCTTTTTTTTATATAAGAAAATTAGAGATCTTGGAACGTTGAACACCAACTGGTGATTGGTCTTTAACGTATGCTACTCTTTTTTGTTGTTCCATCTCAACCCAATGGTAAAATTAGATTGAAATTATTTTCTTTGTATATTTAATACCAATTGAAAATGGAATAAAATAATTTTGGTATTATTATACAAGGAAAGTAATAAGAGAATCCCATTATAATTAGGTCAGATTTTTGGCATAAATTATTCTTATATATGTATCCATCCAAGTGAGAGGGTAGAGTAGCTAAAAGATTGATGTGAGAGAGAGAAGACGAGCAAGAGAGAAAAAGGAGAGGGAAAAAAAAAGGCGCGTGCCCGAAGGCACACGCGTTGATAAGTGATGTTGCGTTGCGTTGAGTTGAGTTGCGTATCGTGGTGGAGTATACATGGGTAGAGAATGAAATTCATCTATCATGGTTTTGATGGCAATGTTATGGTGGAGTGTACATATGAGTAGAGAATGATAATCGTCTACCATGGTGTAAATGACACACGATAAAGAGACTAAAGAAACTATCGGGGTGGATGTTTTTTGTTTTGTGTTCTCTAAATGGATTGCACACGACAGTAATTGAAAATTGACTGTCATAGTGAATTCATTTTCGAATAGATAAATTGTTAGTGTGGTGAATTAGAAGAAAACGGTAAGAGTGAAGGTACTGTGTGCGTTTTTCTTCTAGTTTCTAGTTTTGGGTAGGGAAAAGTTGTGAGAATGAGAGAAAAATTATATGAGTAAGTTTATTTCATTATCAATAAAAGTATTCTTCTCTCATGGTTGTCAGCGGTCAGCTGAGCCACATTAAATTTTTGTTCTTTTCCTCTTTGTCTATTATTTTGGTTTATTTTGTTCCGCTGCGTGATATGTTTGGAAAATTGATTATTATCCCAACAATTGGTATCAAAGATGTGGGTGAGAAAATTGTTATTTTTTCCAACATATGTATCATCCTGTTAGTGTTACTCCATTTTCTTACACTCCAATAACCGGCTACCTACTTCCTCCACCCCTTTCCCTCACGATCACACTCATCATCAGTGGAACGTCGTCAGCAAGATGCCTCAAACTAAGCAATCTCAACGTAAAAGTAGTGCCACTACCTAAATCGAGGAAGGGAGGACCCTTCGTAAATCTGATATCGGCGAAGCTGCTTACATCAAGTAGGTACGGTGCCTTACATCAAGCAGGCGATGAAATGCTTCATTTTTGTAATGATTTTATTTTTTTCTTCATTTCCTTGACTAATGGTAATTTGAAATTTTTTAGTGGTGATGAAGTGCCTCGATGTTGCAGTGCCGCGGCTACCAGCGACGAGGGCGGTTGTGAAAATGGTTTTATTTTCTCTTCTTTTTGTTGACATGACTATGTGGGTGGGGGTGCAGGCAGGTAGCGGTGTGGGTGGGTGGGTGGGGTGCAAGCTGCTGCGACGATGATGGTGTGGTGAAGGAGGTTGTGGCGGTAAGTCTGTTGTGTTGATTTTGGAAGGAGGTTGTGGTAGTTTATCTGTTATTTTGGTTATGGAGGTCGAGCTCTGTATGCTATTTTAATTGTGGGATCAATCTGATCAGTTGATGTTGTGGGCGTCGTTGTGGAGGCAGTGGTCATGGTCTTGGTGGTTGGAGGAGGAGATGGTTGTGACCTCGTATTAAAAATGCGATCTACGGTCTTGTGACTTAAAAAATGGTGATTGTGACCTTAAAAATGGTGGCTATGACCGAAAAATTGGTGGCTGTGATCAGAATAATGGTGGTTGAAGCCTCCCATGTAAATGTGACCGGAGACTTGTGACTTAAAAAATTTGTATTTTGTGACCTCGAATTTTATAATATTGTGACCTTAATATAAACAATTAATAAATATTCTTAATTAATTAATCTTAATTACAACTTGACTTTTGAAAATAAACATGTTTCATCTTAATTTTGAAATTTTTATTTATAATCACCTTATTTATGTGTTTTTCCATTTCAAAAAAATACATAACTTCTCTATATAACTTTAAGAGTCTGTTTAATAGGTAATTATTTTTCATGAAAAATAGAATTTTTCACCCAATTCCCACATTTTGCTTATTTAATTGACAATTTTTTCCATGAAATTGATTTTCCTCGCTTGA
Source organism: Ligustrum vulgare (assembly GCA_963555705.1). NCBI lineage: Eukaryota > Viridiplantae > Streptophyta > Magnoliopsida > Lamiales > Oleaceae > Ligustrum > Ligustrum vulgare. The sequence continues at coordinate 13,796,680 of OY743190.1, forward strand.
GTAACATCATAGGATTTTCCACATTTTAAAAGAATTCCTATCATTGCCATCAAAGTGGTGGGAATGATTTTCTTGGTAAAATAGAATTCACTTTATTTTCTTACATTTTGATCTTCAACTTTTTGATTGGCCTAATTTATACTTTTTCTTCTTCCAGTTTGATCCTCAACTTTCAATTGGGTAGAATTGATCAATGGTCAAACTCAATCTTCAATATTTGATTCGATTATCCTTTTGAATAGTTACAATCTAGTCCTTCAACTTTGTAATCTTACAATCTAGCTCATTTTCACTAGGGGTGAACAACGAAATTGTCAAACCGTGAAATCGAATTGAAATCACAATTTCAAAATCGTTGGTTTGGGTCCAAGTGGACCCGTCAACGTTTTGGTTTTGACAAAAATCAAACCGATTTGAAATGGTTTAATTTATGTTTAGAATTTCCAAAACTGTTCGAAACTGCCAATCCGCTAAAGAAATTTAATGCAGTTTTACTGACACAATAAATAAGAAAAAATCTGAATGAAGTAATGTAATACAAATTGATCCAACTCAACTAATGGTTCAGCTAAGAAGAGGTCAAGAAAGAAGATGGTAATAACCATTGAATTATTTGAGCTTATTAATTTTACTTTGGTCATTCAACAGGTGGTGTCATAACTAGGGAATCCCCAATTGATATTTTTGTCATTCTAATATTTGACATCGTTAAATACATTTCTTGCCTAAATGTTATAATTACCAGCACATTTTGTTGACAATAATTAGCAAACTTGGAATTCCCTATCAAACAATTAAATTTGGCACCACAACTGCAATTTATGCTTCTCTTTGAAATTACTTTCTACCTTTGGGAAACTCAATCCTTCAAGCTGGCTATTTATTTTTAGAAAGAGAGGTGTACAAAGGTGATTGTTGGATAACAATTATTATAGTTGTATTGTTTTGTATTAGAAAAATTACATTACTAACGGATGACTCTAGGAATTAGTATATGATAATTGATTTTGGAGGGGACCCGGGCAAGGTACTCGCCCCTTCTCTTTGCTGAACTTAACTGATTGAGCCGTTGTCGTCGTCAAGAAAGATAAAATCAACCTGCATCGTCGGCAAGCTAAGCTTTCTTCTTCTTTTTGGGGAGGTTGAAATATGAAAAGAAAGGGAATAAGTTCAAAACCTTGTAAACTTAAGGTGGGAGAAAGTTGACTTTCGTTTTGCACTTTCAGCATTTCATTTCATGTATCATGTACCCTTTGGAGCAAAGTACAATGAACATAAAATTACCTATAACCTATTTGAATGATTTAATGATTAAATAATTTAACATTATAGCATGAGAGTCAACCTCAAAAGGTCAAAACCATCTAATTATTTCCAAAAATGCTATGCATTATGAAATGATTTAATATTTTTTGTAAGATGGTCTGCACGTTTGCTGGTTGGTTCAGACTTAATCTCTGTATAAACATCAGTATATATATTAGTTATTTCAGACTTGCCTTTCATGCAAAATGGGAAACTGCATATGTACAAATTTTGTTAAATCCCACAAAAAAATCAGACCTCATGGAGGGGAAGAGTTTGAGGTTGAAGCCTTGTGCAATGGCAAACAAATTGTACAAGATTCTCAGCTTTGTACGGAGGCATCAGCATTGCTTTCTAAAACTGAGCTCGAGGATGATCGGATTCTAGAGATGATACAGAGTTGCAGCTCTAAAATGCCGATAGATATGGCAGAGGATAGTAACTCTCACAGAGTTAAGATAGTAGTGACAAGGAAGCAGTTGAAGATGTTGGTTAAAAGTGGAGTCGAGCTCCACTTGAGACAAATCTCAAATCCGTCGTGCGTACAAAGAGCTTGTAAGAAATGGAGGCCATGTTTAGCAACCATTCCAGAGTTGTAAAGCTTTTGAGCAACAGGATTCTTTTCTTTTTTCAGATTTGGGTAAGAATTATTCTATTTTAACAAAACAGTTTGACAAAAACTCTCACATGTAGGGTATATAATTAAGAATAATGATTATCGACCCCCACCTCTACGTGAGAACGGCCAAAGTTCTTTGTTAATGTAAAAAGGCTGTTTTGGTAATACAACCTTGCAATCCCAATTGCCGTGAAGCGTACATATATTCAAGCATTTCGCACCGTGGTTTGAAAAAATGGGGTAAGATAGAGCAGGCAGCTCTCAGGATTTTATAGCAATTTTCGACAATGTATAGATAAAAACTCTATTTGCTTCTGCCATTTTAAAAGCTTGCACTTCTTGATGGACTTCAATTTGAATGCTATTTTCATCTTAAATTTATCAAAGGGCCACTCCATCACCGAGCAGTCGTCCCCCTTAAGTATATCGAATAATCAAAATAAAACTTCATTGAACATATCAAATAGGCTATTATTGCAGGGTCGCAACTCGTGAAGGTAAATCATATTATCAAATACATCCTGATACAGATAAACTTTAAGTATGATTCTTAATATTTCATGTGTAGGGATTGAAAAAGAAATCCAATCTGCACCACCCCATCAAGAACAATAATATAAAGTTGATTTTCAGATTGATAATAATACACGCAAGGGGGCCAAACCCAAATGGATGTCACCAAAATTTGAAATACATTTGGAGCTGACATGAGATGAGAGGTCTTACTGCTGAACCATTCCCTTCTTCAAAAGCATATCATAAACTCTATCTACTTTAGTCGGCTCAATCTGGAAGAAGGAGTAGGCGTCAGATTTCGGATTAATATTGCCGCTCATCATTTGTATTGTCATGAACTCCAGCATTCTGAGATAATGCGGGGCTGGTAACCTGATCTCACGGCACAGTTGTTTCTCCTGCCAAGATAAAGAAGTAAAACCAGAAAATCATAGTCAGGCAGATAGACATTACATCAGACTTTCATTTTAGTGCTTCGTTTTCCGTGGTTACGATAAATGAAGAAGAAGCTCAATTCCAAACTGCTTTTGCTTTGCAGGAAACAAGAACTGCATACTTACAGATTCAGAAAGTAAATCTGCCCCTGATAATGGGACAAAATCCAAATCAGCGAGTGTCGATGAATTAGCATGGCCTACAGATGCTGTATTTGAGTACGTATTAAGTGAATCTGACGAAACGGGCACGTTGAGACTTTCCTGACTGCTTGGACCAGCCTGAGAACTTTCTTTTTTATGACCACTGTCTTCAGCTTCCCTTCTCCTCTTATGTTCAAGATATCTATCAGCTTCACCAGAGGAACGACATCCAGCCGCTCTTGCTTCCTGCATATCCAGTTAGAAAGTCAACAAAAAATTATTTTATTTTTTCCCTGATCCAAATAAAGAATTTGTCACACATTCTGAAGACAAATTCATAGTTTCTTAACCAACCTCCACTTCAGGTTATTGTTGCTTGTAAATTGGGAATTATTGCACACATCAGTACGAGCACCAAAGGAAAAACAAGGTATAATTTTGAACAAAAGTACTATATATAAGAATATTTATTGATATCCTTGTTTCTTGATCAGGCAGAGGGTAGGGGGGTATGGGCTCAATAAACAACTAATGGATTCTCTATGATCCTGCCTATAAGTGAGATGGTGTTGACAAACTATGCAGGTGTGAAATGCTTGTTTGATGTTGGAGCAATGCAAATAGAAGTACTTTGACAACAATCAACTATTGATCGTTTGGTTACTTCCGAAACAAAAGGACAGTCCTACACTAAACCATCAGAAAAATGCCCACATAAATTCTGTTTCTTTGTCGAGCATAAAAACAAGTAAAAGAAACATTGCTGTTCGCAAGATTTATTTTCATTCGGTGAATCAAAGTTAAAGGTTATTTCAATATGTTATACCTTAAGTTCACGAATTCTCTTTAGAATCCTATGTTCTGATACAACAGTTTTAAGTAATTCTTCATGCTCCTCCTTAGAATGAAAACGCATGAAGACATCATATCTTCGGCATAAATCCTTTTCTTCTTGAGATAACTCCTCATCAAATGGACTAGGATGGAGCAAATTCCTTTCGAGAATGAAATCTTTCCTGCGTTTCCTCTCATCAAGTCTGACAACAATTGGAAGAACGCGAATAAAGACATAACATAAACAAAAATAAAAAGTGGTAATGAACTAAAGATAGCAGATAAACAAAATTTAATCATATAGAATGAATCTTTTTATTATTGGTTACTGGTTATCCATATTCTTGAAAAAAAAAATAACTGTTCACTTCTTATTGCTCTGCAAAGTACAAGTGTTTATACCAGTAACACTTCTTATAGTTCTACAAAGTATAACTGTTCACATTTATGTTATCTTTCCTTTTTCTTCTCATCTTATTCCACTGATATGGAGCACGAAAATGGGTCCAAAGCACATGGAAAATATTGAATGTCTTCGCTCAATGTCCCTAAAACAGTTATCAGTTGTAAGAAATCTAGACTATAATGGAAAGTTACCTCTTTGAATATATACGGAGCACACGTAATTTCAACTCACGCTCTTCTTGGGTGTCAGATTCCTTAAATTCCATATCAGCCAGCAACTGCTCAGCATCGTTATCATATTCAGGATCAAATTCTTGTCTTTTTGGGTTATAACCACTTAACTCCAACAAAGAAGGACCCTCATCCTCAGCAGATTTAGGTTTCTTGTTGCCAAAACTCCGGCCAGATAGATGATCTGCAAAATTAGATTACTACATGATTGACAACTAAACAGAAAGTTCTAACTCTATCAGAATTCAATGACAGCATAAAACAAGAAAAATATAGGATACCATCCAGTTTTAGAGAATCAGGCTGATCCTTGACCTGGACCATGTTGGATGCCTTTTTACTGTCTGTAGTTCCTGCAATATTTGCACTAATAAAATGACAATCTCTATCTGTTGCAGAAGAAGGCAAGGACTATCAATGGGTCTAATCCACATGGATCTAGACATATCTAGTGGAAATCTCATTGTGCAATAATTATACCCGAACCCTAATCTGTAGGGATTTTTAATATCTTAACTAAACCGGGGCAAGCAACTCATTGAATCAGACAACTCAACCTGAATCCATGACTATTTATTTTCTGGTCTTCAAATTCAGTTTGGACACAGGTAATGGTTCCAAATCCAACAAGTCAACCAGGCATGCTACAATAAGCATCAATTCAATTGATATTGGTAGACTGGACCACATGGTTACTAACCAAATGAAAGCCTAATTACCTGTATTTGAAGCAGAAGGCAAACGACCTGACGGACCATTTTTGTAGGAATCTTCAATTCTGACAGTATATATAGAAAAAATAAGAACATGGATTCCCAAAAAAAAAAAAAAAAAAAACTTCTAAATAATACGACACAACAATTATACTTGACTATAGAGGGGGAAAATTGGGATTCCTCCTTCACTGGAAGTTCACCTGGCAAAGAAATCCCATGTACGAATCAATACCTTACAAAAATATTACATAAAGCATATTATACTACATACAAAATGCTGAATCCGGAAAGTTGTCAGCTTAGAGTACCAGAGAGGCAGAGAGTGCTAATTTGATGCACTAGCAATTTGGAATAGTAACTACAAATCTGTGATATTCAATTATTATATTCAAAAAGTTTCTCTTATGAAACAAAATCATCGTAACAAAAAATTAGACAAAGAATAACCTGTTACATTAAGAGTGGTCGCACTTCCTTTACTTCACAGATGATCGAAATTACAAGGCTTTTTATTAGTTAAATTAAAACCAATAGCGTAGTTAAAATCTACACAACTGAAGATCCTTATCATACAATATTTTGTGTTAAGCAATAAATTGCAATCCACAGATCTACTAAACAGGCCGACTGAAGTCAACCCAGATATATAGCCCTAGAATTAGTGAAATACACCCCTCACGCTTTCTGTCAAGGCATTGTATATTTAAGAGAAGTGTACAAAAACAGGTCTCGTTTGTGTGTGTGTGTGTGTGTGTGTGTGTGTGAGAGAGAGAGAGAGAGAGGACTATCAACAAGATTTAGGCTATGTTTGGCAACACTGAAGCAATTATAAATTGGTTTATTTATGTTTTCGAGATGAAATGTCTGGTTGAAAAATGGAGAGAGAAAATTCGTGTGGCTAAAAAGTGGTTTGGGAAGTTGTGGTGTTTATATATTGGTTTATAAATCGTAATGATTACGTTAAAGAATAGAGGCCTACCATTTTTATCCTCAAGGTGCCCTTTAGCCATAGCAAGCAGTTCTTCTCTGTTTTTGCCAACAACATGTGTCATATCCTGATAAATGAAATGTGTTTAAGTCAGTTTCAAGAAAGGAAAATCAAATCTTGGAAATAAATTAGTCTTTCCATTAAATATACCGGTAGAGGGAAGTAAGGAGAGTTTAGATAAGCATTCCTATAATGTTCAATGCACACTTCCTTTGTCTTTGTCCCAACATGCTCAGCAACTTCTGCCCAGTTTCCCATTCCATACATCTCAATTCCCTAGTTATGTGACATAGAAAGCAAAGCAAAGCAAATCAGAATACAGAGGCAAAGTGAGATAACACTTTCAAACGAAATGAGACTACTTTACTGATCAAGGAGATGGCAAACACAAAAAAAAAAGAAAAAGATAGAGAGATTACAAAACACCTCCAAAAGTAACATTTCTTCATCAGCATTCCAATCAGGACAGATGAGAGGAAATGATAAGATGTCCTGTTTCAATGACAGTAGCAAAATTATGAGAACAGCAAGGATACATCCCTTGGATAGTATTGCAACAATATTGCACGGAAGAAGTGTTACTTGGAAAAACTTATAAATTAGAATAATTGAAAAAGAGAATACAGGACAAGAAAGATATAACACATGATCCATATGAATACATCTGTGACAATATTGACCTAAGGCACATTATTCCCTTCTTTCCTCATGCTATATATAACAAACTTTATATGGCGAATTTCCAAGGTAAAATTGCATAGTATGAAGCATTATACCTCGTGCAAACCCACTTATATAGAAATAATTGTTAAGCAAATTAACATTTGTACGGAATCAAAATATGAAAAGCTCTGCTAGTAAAAATTGCTATATTCTCGTTGAAATGAATGGAATAACATATTTATTTGAAACACCTGAGATGCGATAAATAACTTCAGAGTTGGGATAGTGGATTCTTTGCATTAAGTTTTGTAAAAGTACCATCTTCAGATGGTAGTACTGACCATAACCCTGTATGGGTGATTGCTCTTGTGAGGATGAACCTCGGCTCCAACTGAGAAACATTCTATGCATAAGTCAAAATCAGAACATACAGCGCACTTGATACGAATTCTCCCTGTGATGTCTTTGTTACAATAGTTGCAATGGTACAGAGCCCTTTTCCCATCACTGGTCCCTTGACCTTATTAAAGCATTAAACAAGAGTCAATGTCATAAACAGGAGACCAACAAGTTAGAAGCAAAGCAAGTAGTAAAACAAGTGCGCCACCTAACTACAAGTCATAGTACTTGTCTAGTCTAGCCCACAACCAAAATTAATTTCGGAGTGGGCATTCTCTACCAAATCGGACCGTCTTAACAGCCGAAATACAAAAAACATTTATTGTTACATACAATTTTTTATAGATCATCAATCATCAAATTCATCAATAAAAAGCAAGATAATATGCTGCTCTCTTTTTTGAGGCATCAGAATCTAAGAAAAGCTGCACTTTCTGATTAATATTAATATCATCTTGAAGAGAAAGCGAGTTACCTACAGTAACAGACTCTATATTTTCACCACTTGATGCATTCTTTTTTCTCCTTGATCTGAAAGCACACAAGCATTTGTAAAGGAAAAGATAGTTAACTACAGTTTCATGAAGCACCAGTACAATAAAATACAATTATTCTTGTCATTCTAGTGCAAGTGTAAAATTTAAAACATATCATCAAATGATAGAATGATTTTTCATTAAATGTCGTGAAGAGAAGATTACAACTTGGCAACAGTCAAAAATGTGATTGTTCAATGGAAATTCAATGGAATTGCCTCTTTTGGCAAACAAGAAAAAAACATGTTTTTAAACAACACAATTCCCCAAATCACTTTTTTACCACATAAATTTTCTCTCTCCACATTTTAATCACATCTTTTACCTTAGAAAACATAAAAAACATGTTTTTAAACACAACTTTTAACAAAAAGAGGCATTACGCAAGCAACAAGACATAAAAAGATAATCATTATACACACTTGTCAATGCAAAATGGACATGTCTCATCTGTTTCTAGTCAAACCACCTATAAAAGGTAAAATTAATCAAACACAAACCCAAATCATAGTATCCCTAAAATCACAGCTTTACAGCAAATGTAAGAAAACAACCCAAAATAATAATAATAAACAACTGTATAATTCTAATAGAACCACAAAACTATCTTATTGAGCATTACATAAAACCTAGTTCATATAATATGTAGTATAAACATCGATAGTAAATGCAAGAAATTAATGAAGATATAAAATTAAAGCTGAACCTTTGACTGGGATCTTCTTCAGCACGGAAATTTCCACGGGAGCGACCCATTAAATTTTCACGTAAAGTGCAATCACCTGTCTTATGTATACGCAATCAACGTAACTACACCAAATTATATGCAATTAAAACTGAGAACGTTGGAAAGAAGTGTAAGCTGATTGAAGGAGAAGTTTATCATTCATTTAGAGGCCCTAAAATCCAGACAAGAGAGGGTCGCGAAGAACCCTGATTTTGACTTTCTAATCCAGCATTTTCGCTGTACATGTTGAAAACCATGGTAAAGCACGAAAAAAAAAAACAAAACGAGAAAAAAAAAAAAATTAGTCTCTGTTTGGTAACACTTTTGACTTATAAATTGATTTATTTATGATTTTTAAGTAAAGTGGTTAAAAATTGAAAAAAAAAATATGTGTGATTAAAAAGTAATTTGAGAAATATGTTAAAATCAATTAGTGATCACTGAACTTTGATCAGACGGCTATTTAATCACTTAACTTTGAAAAGTTTCTAAACTTTCAACCAAACGAAGTTACCTGTTCATCACCCAACGTCTAACAATCTCAAATTCTGGACGAAACATCTTAGGTGGGTAAAAAGATTTCAACTGTGACATGTGACGACATTAATTCTAGTCCATTAATCAAATTGTATAAGTCAAACACACTCTTATTTGACTTGTGTCATGTGATGCAATTTAATGTGACGATGTTAATTCTCGTCCAGTAATCAAACTTAAACCGTGGCATGTAATGCAATTTGATGATTTGACGAAAATTAACGCCATCACTTTTCACAAATGAAATTTTCCTGCCACGTGCGAAACATTCTGTTAAAGATTAGAGAACTGTTAGACGTTAGGTGGTGGACAGGTAATTTCGTAGAAAGATTGATGAGCGATCAAATTTTTTTCAAAATTAGGTGGTTAGGTATTAACTTGGTTAAAATTCAGTAGTCACTAGTTGATTTTACCCTCATACACCATGATGCTTTATTGCATGGTTGGAACTTGGAAATACTTCCTCATTATTCACAATTTTTTTTTTCAACTTTATTTTTAACCATACATTTTATTAGTAAAATAATCTATACATAAATTCAAAATTCTTGAATTAATTATCTCAATAATCACTGAACTTATGTCTATATCTTCTTCGATTGATCACTGAAATTTAAAGTATCAAACTTTGACCACTAAATTTATGAATTAATTGTCTCAATAATTACTGAACTATGTCAATGTCTTCGATTGACCACTAACCTTTAACTTGTCGAGTTTTTGTCATTAAACTTATCAGTTAACTATCTTAATAATTACTGAACTTATATTTATGTCTTCGATTAATCATTGAAGTTTAAAGTGTCAAATTTTGGTTACTATACTTATTAAAATATTGAACATAAGTCATTGACTTTGTGATGCAAACCACATAGCAATTGTAGTTACACAACCCACAAAATATTGAAATCGACCCAAGAATGCCAAAGAACCACAATTTACGGATCCAATTAAAATTAATTGAACCAAGCAACAAATACAATCACAATGATATATTGACATCTTGATCACAAATAATATTAATTCTCACCGAGATTTGAACAAATAAGAATAACTCGCAAGTTCGAATTTTATTCAATGAAGAATAAGGTTGTGAAAGCAAAATAGCCTCTCAATAATAATATCAAAGTTGTGTGTATAATAATGAAAATTACATCCCTATAAATAGGATCAAAACCTGATTAAAGAGTTTTAATTATACTACGAAAGAAATACCTAAAAATAAGGAAATAAATTAAAATTCCTAAAATTACGGATATTGACTTTTACGGCCGTGACTCCTTCCTTTACGGCCGTAAGAAGCTTTCTGTTTCACCATTACGGCCGTAAGTCATATTTCTGAAAATCTTAATTTTACCCGAGGCTGTATTACGGCCGTGATAATGTGTATTACGGTCGTAAGTCCAACTTCTTTCAAATTCTCAGTTTTCAACAGTGGGCTCTTCACGGCCGTAAGAATTATGGGTTACGGCCGTGAATTTTGAAACTTTACAATTTCCTTCGACTGCTTGAATGAGGTTGATCCACTTGTCGTTTTGGCTCGGTCCCAACATGGAACTTGCTTCTTTTGATGACATGAACATTGTTTTGGCCATTGTTTCTTGTACTAGCTCGTACATTGCTTCGTTGGCCCTCTTTGTTTGCAATCGAGTCATCGGTCCTCCTTTGATTATCAACGGATCTTTGTACGGGCTTGTGTTCGTGGTCTGGATCACATCATCCCCTCCCCCTTCGAAAGGATTCGACCTCGAATCTGTACCTGCATCAAACGGAGATAGATCAAAAACATTAAATGTAGCCGAAACATTATACTCACCAGGAAGATCAAGTTTATAGGCATTGTTGTTGATCCTTTCAATCACTTGGAATAGACCATCCCCTTGCGGTTGTAATTTTGATTAGTGTTGGCAACGGGGCGGATCGGGGTCCGATCCGCCCCGCCCCGAATTTTTGTTACTCGATCCGGATCCGCCCCGCGATCCGTCAAATTTCGGGTCGGGCGGATTGGGTTCGGGTCGGGGCGGATCGGTCCACCGATCTGTGGACCGATCCGCCAGAATTATTTTTTTATTTTATTTTTTATTTTTTTAGTTTTTTTTTTAAATTTTTTAAATATATTTTAAATTAAATCTTTTATAAAAAAATTAGAAATTTTATTTTTTTTATTAAATTTTTTTTTATTTTATTGAAACGAGACGTATAGAGGCCGATTCAACGGATCGAGTTTTTTTGCCATCAGTTATTGGAATTCTTTCTTCAAATGAAGAACATGAAAAATGTGTTTTCTTTAAAATGTAAAGATTGCAGCTTATTCTCAGAAATTAAAGTTTGCTACAAAATTTACATATTAAATTTTTATACATGATAAAAAAATTATATTAAAAAAAATTTCGGATCGCGGATCGGGGCGGATTGGATCAGCCCCGATCCAAATCCGCTCCGTAAATTTTCGAATCGGGGCAGATCACATAAATTTCGATCCGTCGATCCACGGATCGGGATTTTTTCGGATCGGATCGGGTCGACGGATTGACGGGGCGGATCGGATTTTTTTGCCATCTCTAATTTTGATTTGCGTTGTTCTGGAAACCACTCCTTCCTCAAGTGTACCCAAACCCAATCACCGGGTTCAAATATGACGTCTTTTCTTCCTTTGTTAGCCTGCGATGCATAATGTTCATTTTTCTTTTCAATCTCCAACCTCACCTTGTCGTGGAGTGATTTAACCATCTCAACATTTTTCTTTCCATCTAAACTACTACGTTCATTCACAGGTAAATGAATTAAATACAATGGTGTTAGCGGATTAAAACCATAAACAATTTCAAATGGTGAACAAGAAGTAGTAGAATGTATAGTCCTATTATATGCAAATTCAATAAATGGTAAACACTCTTCCCAATTTTTCAAATTTTTATTGATTATGGTGCGTAACAATTGAATCATTGTCATATTTACTACCTCGGTCAGTCCATCAGTCTGTGGGTGACAAGTTGTAGAGAAAAATAGTTTTGTTCCCAGTTTGTTCTACAAGACTCTCCAAAAATGACTAAGGAATTTAACATCCCTATCCGAGACTATACTCTTAGGAAACCCCATGTAAGCGCACGACTTCCCTAAAGAAAATATCAGCTATGTTGGTAGCATCATCAGTTTTGTGGCATGGTATGAAATGTGCCATTTTACTAAAGCGATCTACTAGCACAAAAATCGAATCTCTGCCCTTCTTAGTCCTAGGTAATCCCAAAACAAAATCCATAGAGATATCGACCCAAGGTTCACTAAGGACGGGTAAAGGCATATATAATCCATGAGGTTTAATCCTAAATTTTGCCTTCTTGCAAGTAATGCATCGATTACAAACCCGAATCACATCAATCTTCATCTTAGGCCAATAGAAATGTTCACTTAGGATTTCGATGGTCTTTTTAACCCCAAAATGACCCATTAAACCTCCACTATGGGCCTCTCTCACAAGTAACTCCCTCATTGAACGCCTAGGGACACACAATTTATTTTCTCAGAATAAATATTCATCATATTTAAAGAACCTATCCACAGCCCCTTTACCACATGAATCATAAATACTAGAAAAGTCCGGATCATTAGCATACATGTCCTTAACGTATTCAAATCCAAGCAATTTAGCATTCAAATAAGTTAAAAGAACATACATTCGAGACAATGCATCTGCTACCATATTTTCCTTACTTTGTTTGTACCTGATGACATAGGGAAATGTTTCGATGAACTCTACCCACCTTGCATATCTCTTACTCAGCTTAGCTTGACCCCTCAAATGCTTCAAGGATTCATGATCAGTGTGTATCACGAACTCCCGTGGCCACAAGTAATGTTGCCATGTCTCCAACGCGCGCACAAGTGAGTATAACTCCTTGTCATATGTGGGATAAATAAGTGCAGCCCCCTTTAGCTTTTCACTAAAATAGGTTACTGGCCTTCGATCCTGCATTAAAACAGTTCCAATGTCTAGCGCTGAGGCATCGCATTCAATCTCAAAAGTCTTGTTAAAGTCGGGAAGTGATAAAATCGGTGCTTTACACAACATATTTTTGATAGTCTCAAATGCATGCTCCTGTTCTACACCCCATTTAAACCCTACACTTTTTTTGACAATTTCTGTGATCGGTACGACAATTGTGCTAAAATCTTTAACAAAGCGCCTATAAAAACTGACCAAGCCATGAAAACTTCTAACCTCAGTTATGCTTTTAGGTGTTGGTCATTCTTTAATAGCTTTGACTTTCTCTTTATCTACTTCTATCCCTTTAGCACTAACCACATAGACAAGAAACACAGCCTTATCCATGCAAAAACTACATTTTTAAAATTAGCAAAAAGTTGCTCTTGTCTCAAAACCACAAGTTCACACACCTAACATGCTCCACATGCTCATTCAAAATTTTACTATATATCAAGATATCATCGAAGTAAACTACAACGAATTTACCTATAAATGCACGTAAAACATGATTCATTAAACGCATATATGTGCTAGGTGCATTAGTAAGTCCAAACGGCATAACTAACCATTTATACAAGCCATATTTAGTTTTAAAAGCAGTTTAACACTCATCGCCTTCCTTCATTTGAATTTGATGATAATCACTCTTAAGGTCAATTTTACTAAATATGCTAGAGCCATGTAATTCATCCAACATATCATCTAACCTAGGAATAGGATGACGATACTTTACCGTTATGTTGTTGATGGCTCTACAATCAACACACATTCTCCAAGTCCCGTCCTTCTTTGGTATTAGTAACACAGGTACGGCACATGGACTCATGCTCTCCCTTATGTACCCCTTACTCATCAATTCCTCCACTTGCTTTTGAAGCTCCTTCGTCTCCTCGGCATTACTCCTATAAGCGGGACGGTTTGGAATGACTGCTCCAGGTACAAAATTAATTTGATGCTCAATACCTCGAATGGGTGGCAACCCACTAGGTATATCCTCCGGAAATACATCGTCAAATTCCTGCAAGAGAGAAATAGCCAAACTAGGGAGGGGTTTGTTAGCTTCATCAAGGGTAAGGAATGACTCGTACAATAAAAGGACCATTGGTCGATTTTTCAAGAAAGCCTTCTTGATTTCACTACTTTTGGCATAGAAGCTCACTCTTGGTTTTTCTTTTCTGGCACTCTTCGCTCCCTCTCCTTTTTCTGAAGTATGTACCCTGTTGTTTATCGTGCTGACGTGGATTAAATATGTCGACCTCAACTTAAAATGGCAGCTGGTTTATTAAGATCGAGGTGATTTTATGACGAGGTGATTTGATGCCGAGGCGAGTTTGTGACCGACCTCAACTTGGAGGGAGAGGTGATTTCCCAAAACCGAGGTGACAAGTTGCCGAGGTGATTTTCACCCGACCTCCACTTAAAGAGAGAGGTTATTTGCCATGAACGAGGTGACTTGATCCCGAGGTGATGTTGACCGAGGTGAATTTCGAGCGTGGTGAGACTGGCGGCGCTGCTGAAACATCAAATCAGCTGTATTTATGTGTCAGTAATTATGATTGTTTGTGAAATGTCAGTATAATCATCTGTGACATGTTGTCAGCAATTTCAGTAGTCATTGTCAGTCACATGCTGCAGACGTGATATGTTGTAATGATTATGTTTAACTTCCCCAACTACTATAAATAGAGGGGGTAAATGCTCATTAATGGGCATGTGATATAAAAAAAACATCTCCAAACTCTTGCTATTTGATTTCGTTGATTCGACCTGGCTATCAGATCGGTATCGAACTGGACGTGAATTTGTGTAACTTTGATCTCAGTTCGCTTTCGATCTGTTACCTTTCCTATTTCTTATAATATCTCGAACTTTATTACAACGACGATCATTTAATTAAAGAGCTGCATACTTAGAAAAATTAATCAAAGACATACAATCCATCTATCAATTCAAAAGTTCATACCACTTTTATTTGTTGACAAAAAGAGACGTCAACAAATTGGCGCTAGAAGGAGGGCCCGTATCCTTATATTCAGCAATCACATACTTGCTCCTGCATCATAATGAGTAACAGACAAAATTCGGGGAGTCACCTGGCACATCGTGGTGAAGATTCGCAAGGGAATTCCCTTATGTCTGGGAGATCCGCCATTTCGCGACCCCCAGCGGAGGACAACATGAGAATGGTCCTAGATCAACTTGATAAGATGCAAAGAGAAATGGAAGAGATGAGGAGAAATCAAGATCGAGGTCGTTACCAAGAGGAGCATGAGGTGCAATCACAACTACAAAGATCCGATGGACGCTCACATTTCGAAGAACAACAAACTGGACGCTCTGACAACACAAGGAGTGCGGTAGGCGAAAGCACACCTTATGTACGGAGTCAAAAATCCCTGAGTTGGATGGGACCGAATCAAGCGAGAAGGGGTGAAAAAGGAGAGGAGAGTAAGGCTAGACGGACTAAGGAACATGGGGAAAGATCTCCGATGAAGAAAGTGAACCCAGAAAACCAGCCGGCTGGCAGCTCGACTCTTCACTTGGGTCAGCCACCGACTCTTCCATCAAGCAAACCAGATCAAACTGAATTTGAGCAATTGAAGAAAAGACCGTTTGACCTGGAGGCAAAACAAGAAGGGTTGGGATCAACAGAACCATCTACCAAGAGGGCATCACCTTTCACGGAGATTATATTGTCACAACCTCTGCCTGGAAAAATGAAGATGCCTCATCTCGCCGGGTACAATGGAGAGACTGATCCGGTTTCGCATATGGATCAATACATGTCATGGATGAAGCTTCAAGGGGCAAGCGACGGAATAATATGCAGGGCTTTTCCTTTAACTCTTGGGGATCGGGCCCAACGGTGGTTCCGAAATATATCTCAGCACTCCATATCAAGTTGGTCTCAGCTAAGTGGCCAATTCTTGAAGCAATTCATGGGGTCAAAAATTCCGACCACACCGAAGGAGAGATTGGTGACCGTCAGACAGGAGAAGGATGAATCGCTAAAGAACTACTTGAGCCGCTTTAATAGACAGATCATGGGAATGGAAAGAATATCGGATGACGCGCTTCTCATGGCTGTTCTGTCAGGCCTACAAACGCAGACTCGTTTATGGTGGTCCTAAAGAAAGTCATCACAATACATCTGCGATGTCAGACAAGAAGGAAAGTAAGGATGATAAGAAAGAATTCAGAGGAAATACTTTTGGGAAAAAGAGAGATTACAAACCAGCGGATAGGTTCAGTCCATACAATCCTGAACAGATAGGTGAGCTCACCCCATTAAATGCGTCAACTGAGGTCATTTTCATGAATGAGAAAGACAAGGGGATTATTCCGCCGGCCAGGCCGATAAAGTAGAGCCCGAGTAACTTGGACTCATCCCGGTATTGTAAATACCATTGGTCAGTGGGACACACCACGGACGAATGCCGAAATTTGAGATTCGAAATTGACAGGTTAATAAAGAGGGGGAGCTTACAAGAATATGCTGCTGACCTACAGGATTTAGGAAGGCAATTCAAACAGCAGGAGAAGTACGCAATCCACCATGGAACGGAGCCCCGCGGCAAAGACCGGCCTGATGAAATCCGTACAATTGTGAGCGGAAATCAAGTCCAGATCGGGTCAAAGAGAAAGAGACAAGAATTCGCCCGAGAGGCTCGAAATAGCTATCAGATATGTAGTCATGCAATCACGCCAGACGATTCAGAGTCCTTCAGTTTCTCTGAGGAAGACGCCAGGGGGGTGTTCCAACCACATTCAGATGCTTTGATGATCACGATGCCGGTGAGCGGAATAAAGATCCATAGGACACTGGTGGATGACGGAAGCGCTGTGAATGTGTTATACTGGAAGACCTTTGAAAAAATGGGAATTGACCCGCGTAGCTTACGGCCTAGGAGGACAAGGATTCAAGGTTTCATGGGTGACTACATCTGCCCAAAAGGAGAAATATCGTTACTCGTGGAACTGGGGATAGGGTCTTGTCAGAGACGCGTAATTGCCGATTTTGTGGTAGTGGTCGTCATGACGAACTACAATGCCATACTGGGAAGGCCGATCCTCCACGAGCTCAAGGAAGCAGCTTCAATTTATCACTATTGTCTAAAATTCCCTATACCACACGGAGTGGCTACCGTAAGGGGGGATCAAAGAGCTGCGCGGGAGTGCAATTTAGGCTTTGCTTCCAACAACGTCCAAATGGAGAAAGAAGGGAGCCCCATTGTGAAATCGAATGTGAATACTTTTTGATGTCAACCAAGATATGTAATCAAATGAATGAAAATTTTAATGTTTCAAAGTGTGCAAATCCGAATGGATATTTCCGAAACAAAGACC
Organism: Ligustrum vulgare; assembly: GCA_963555705.1. Classification (NCBI taxonomy): domain Eukaryota; kingdom Viridiplantae; phylum Streptophyta; class Magnoliopsida; order Lamiales; family Oleaceae; genus Ligustrum; species Ligustrum vulgare. Next base: position 13,814,066 of record OY743190.1, read on the forward strand.
TTCGTTGATGATCCGTAAGTACCTATAAGGCAGGATATCTTCGACATTACAAGGCAATCCGTCTCAAAGACGACAAAGACCTCCTAGAGAGGCGAAACAAAGACCTTCGTTGATGATCCGTAAGTACCTATAAGGCAGGATATCATCAACATTACAAGGTAATCCGTCTCAAAGGCTAGAAAGACCTCCTAGAGAGGCGAAACAAAGACCTTCGTTGATGATCCGTAAGTACCTATAAGGCAGGATATCGTCAACATTACAAGGCAATCAGTCTCAAAGGCGAGAAAGACCTCCTAGAGAGGCGAAACAAAGACCTTCGTTGATGATCCGTAAGTACCTATAAGGCAGGATATCATCAACATTACAAGGCAATCTGTCTCAAAGGCGAGAAAGACCTCCTTGAGAGGCGAAACGAAGACCTTCGTCGATGATCCGTAAGTACCTATAAGGCAGGACATCATCGACATCACAAGGCAATCTATGAAGACGAAGTAGGTCCCCACGAAAAATACCGAGGTGAAAAATGACCGACCTCCATTCTACAAACGAGGTGTTTTGGTGAAAAATACCGAGGTGAAAAATGACCGACCTTCATTCTACAAACGAGGTGTTTTGGTGAAAAATACCGACGTGAAAAATGACCGACCTCCATTCTACAAACGAGGTGTTTTGGTGAAAAATACCGACGTGAAAAATGACCGACCTCCATTCTACAAACGAGGTGTTTTGGTGAAAAATACCGAGGTGAAAAATGACCGACCTCCATTCTACAAACGAGGTGTTTTGGTGAAAAATACCGAGGTGAAAAATGACCGACCTCCATTCTACAAACGAGGTGTTTTGGTGAAAAATACCGAGGTGAAAAATGACCGACCTCCATTCTACAGACGAGGTGTTTTGGTGAGAATGTGCCGAGCTTAAGTGTTCACTTCGTTTCGATTTCACCTCTGCATTTCATATTGAGGGAATTGACGTTTGAAAATTGCTGAAGTATTCACCTCGTTCATAATTCACCTCTGCATTTTATTTGGAATGAATTCAAGTTTGAAAATTGCATAAGTGTTCACCTCGTTTATAATTCACCTCTGCATTTTATTTGGAATGAATTAAAGTTTGAAAATTGCATAAGTGTTCACCTCGTTTATAATTCACATCTGCATTTTATTTGGAGTGAATTAAAGTTTGAAAATTGCATAAGTGTTCACCTCGTTTATAATTCACCTCTGCATTTCATATTGAGGGAATTGACGTTTGAAAATTGCTGAAGTATTCACCTCGTTTATAATTCACCTCTGCATTTTATTTGGAGTGAATTAAAGTTTGATAAATTGCTAAAGTATTCACCTCGTTTATAATTCACCTCTGCATTTCATATTTGAGTGAATTAAAGTTTGAAAATTGCTGAAGTATTCACCTCGTTTATAATTCACCTCTGCATTTCATATTGGAGTAAATTAAAGTTTGAAAATTGTTAAGTGTTCACTTCGTCTATAATTCATTTTGTTTGACTTTGAAACACTCAATGCTAAAATGAAATTCTTCTTTGTACTATTCAAAAGGAACAAGATTGGAAGTTACAAGACGACGTTGATCTGAAAATGTGTAACTATTCTTCAATATTGACAACTTTTTCTGGCAGGTTGGTTTGAGACTCAGTGAGTGGAGAGAGTAAGGATTCTTCGTCGACCTCGTCAGGCATCAGCTCTAAATACTTTTTGTAGACCAGTTCGAGTTTCTCTTTTAAGAAACTTATGTCCACCTCAGGTCATTTTTCTTCCAGCTCCTCTACTATCTCTTTGAACGTGAGATAGTAGGTCTCGTCCACATCGTGTTCATATTTCACAGAATCTTTAAACTTTTTCACGGCCTCCTTGTAGGAACCTTGGACAGCAGCCTCAAGCTCATTTTTCTCCTTCTTCAAGTTGGCCTCAATATTATTGACCTCGTCCAATTCCTTTAAGAGTTTTTCTTTTGCGACCTGCATTTGGGCCACGTTGTCCTCCAGAGAGGCCACCTCCTCCCGTAGGGGGAGCACTTCATCCTTAAACTTGGATAGCTCAAGGTTGGTCTCTTTAAGCTTGGCCATCTCTTCTAGAGCCTCTTTCAATTTGGCCTCTGCCTCATGTCTGGCCTTCACCTCTGCCTCAAACATGTTCCTGGCGTCCTCGGCAAGCTTCTTGAACTTTCTAGTGTCGGAGGCCGCCTCGCTTAATCTGGACTGTGCCCGGCAAAAACAATTCAGAGCTTGACCGACGTGTGCAGTACCGGTCGCCAGAAGGTCATCCAAAGGCATATCTTCACTGAACTTCTCTTGACGAGGTGTCCATGTCGGAACATCCATGGCCACCTTAGTCAGCAGGGGGACCTTCATTAAGCCCATAGGTGTTAGGTTGGCCGCAGACACAAACTCCCTATAAATTTTGGGGCGAGACCCTTTTAAAGAGTTAGCCAGCTCAGCTCTTACGGGATGCACTCCCAGATACGAACCCCCATGCAGAGCTGATTGGGAAGACCCAGCTTGATCCCTCGAAATTTGAGGCGGTGGGAATGGAACGTCAGATTTCTCCTTGACAACCTCAGCTCGTCTGGATTTCTTTTGGAGGGGTGGGTCAATCGGATGCTCTTTAGGAGGTGGTGAGGTTCTTGCGGACTGTTTATTGGCTGCTCTCTTGCGAGCCTCAGCTTTGGCGTTTGCAAGTTTCTTCGCCTTCATTGATTCCATCCTCTTTTTACTTTTACGGGCTGATATGAAAAGAAATGCAGAAATAAGTGTTATTGGAAGTTACAAAAAAAAAATAATAATACAAGGCGTTGAAAAGTTTTTATGCAATGATCTGACACTTACATTTCGATTTTATCCTATGTTATGATGAAAACTTACTGTTATTATGATTTTACTACATAAGAATTCTTACCACCTAAGTTCGGTAAAATTCTTATGTTTATGAGGATTTCAATCCTATCTTATGTTATGCTTTCAAAAGAAATTATGCTTGGCATAATTAAAATGTTTTATAAGTATATGGTTTTCAAAGAACTGTTTTCAAAGAGATGTTTTCAAAGAGCATATGATTTGCAAAATATGTCCCGTGCTGTAATGCACAATATGAGTTTTATCAAGAACAGTTTTATAAAGAAGCTCTATCAATGCCCGTTTTATAAAGAGCCGGGATTTATGTGTTTAATCATCTTATAAATTAAATTAATTTGCGATGAGTCTACTGAGTATTTCCCCCATGAAATACTCACCCTACTTTTAACAGTTTTGCAGATTTCGGAGACGGTGGCGAGCGATGAATGATGGTGGCAATAATCGTTGAACGGTTGAAAGTTTGACGTTAATGATTTCCGTATTTTCCAAACAATCGAATAATTTAGAGAAGTTCATTTATTTGAGAAATTATGATATTGGCAATTTCTTTACAATATTAATGGTTCGATTTACTATTTCAAATGGTTTCATAAATGTTTTCAATTTTAGCGGCCATTACAGTTTATTTAATGTTGCCAAAAATGAATTTCAATTATTTCTTCCGCAAAAATATTATTCGAAAAATTTAGACAGAAAATGACGTAGTGAATCGGGTATACGGAACTCGGGGCGCTACAAGTTGGTATCAGAGCTAGTCTGCGTTTCTGTAGACTGGAAAAATTTTCAAAAAGAATTTTCAAGAAATATTTTCCATTATAAAATTTTATTGATGAAGATTGCCACTGCCATCATTCGTTCCACCAACTCCGAGGTAAAGAAGTTTATGATGTTTAAAGTTATTTCAGTATTTCGAATACTCATTTTATTGATTTATGAGAAAGAATGAAGAGTATTTCGGATACTTATGATTTATGAGAAATAAGAATGTATTTCTTTCGAAAATAATGATGTTGTTATGCTTTGTCATAACTTATATGTTTTAATGTATGATTATGAAAATTTTTTTTAAGAAATAAAACGAGTGTTGAGCATAATGGGAATAATATGATTTTATTGAGAATTAAGTAATGGATATTATGTTGAGTAAGTGAATTATTTCCTCTATTTTGAAGAGAAATTTATTATGAAGTTTGGCCTTGTGAATAAATTTTGGGAACATGATTTATGGCATATATTTATAAGTATGAGTTATCTTTTGAGCCATTAAGGTATCGAAGGAAGTGATATTGTGATATTGAAAAATATGATTTGAAATTTCTATGTTGAGGAATTATGAATTGAATTATGGGATATTTTGATGATAATGAAGTGTTGGAATCGTTTTCAATATTTTTAGATCGTTGTGATCAAATGTGGAGTTATTTATTATTGTGAGTTATGAAGTATGCTTATGGTTTGGATAAGTCCAAATTACAAGGGAGACTCTGTTCAGAATTTTATCAATTGAAATTAAGAGCATGATATGATAAGCATCTACTAAAGGAATTAAGGTTAGACATGCAAGTACATTTATATCACAAACGAGATTTGGTTGATGATAGCAGAAATTTTATTATTTTCTCATAAGGAGAACACACAAGAGTCACACTGGAAAGGAAATACATGAAACACATGAAAGCATAAGAGAAAAGCATGGAAAGATCCTCAGAATGAGAGATGTGTTTCCGGAGTAGCCGTATCCTACCACCTCTGATCTTTTGAGGATATAAAGAGAAAACCTTCAAAGAGGTGTGTTTCGAGAGTAAGAATACTCCGTAATCTACCACCTGGAACCTTTGAGGTACACACAAGATTTAAACATTAAGGAAATCCTAGTAAATGGAGGGGTGTCTCGAGAGTGAAAATACTCCGTACTCTACCCCCACCTATTCTAAGATTCAAAGAGTTAAGTTTACATTAACCGGACTCCATTTTCGCTTGATTCCCCTTCCTTGCGACCAATCTATCTTAACCCCTGCTGGATCTTGTATTGAGATATATGACTGCAGCTTATCCAGTAGTTCATCAATAGTAGGAGCAGAAATAAGAAGCCTTCTGGAAAATGGAGAGATGAATCCCTGTTCCACAGCATAATCAAGAAAGGTTAACAAACCATCAAAGAAATTGTTAACATTCAGAAGCCCAATAGGCTTAGTATGGAGATCTAGTTGAGCCCATGAGGTAATGTTAAAGATTTCTTCTAAGGTACCAAAACCTCCGGGCAGGGCTATAAAGGCATCAGAACCATATAGCATACAAGTTATGCGTTCATGGATGGATAAAGTTTGAACTTCATGCCCTCGTGTTTTGCCTGCAACATCTACCAAAGGGACAGGTATGACACCGATTACTTTTGATTTCTCTGCAAGAGCAGATTGGGAAACACAACCCATTAGACCACTGCTACCACCCCCATATACAAGAGTGATACCTTTTTCCCCCAGTTTCTTTCCAAGATCTACAGCCGCTTCTAGATAACCGAAGCCTTTCCCTACTTTTGATCCACAAAATACACAAATAGTTTTGATCTGTCGAAGTTTTGGTGCTTCCATCTTTGATAGTAAAGAAGGGAAAACTTACGAAGAAGATGTGATTTTGGGATGCCTGAACTATGAAATATGTTTGGCTATTTAAAGCCGGAAAAATTTACTGTTTTTGATTGATTCTGAAAAAGTAAAGATTTACTTTTGACAAAATCAGCCCACTTTTGAATATTTTTATCGTATCGAGGCTGTCACCTTTCGGCGATTAAATATTTATTTCCAGCTTTATCAAAACTCGAGAAAGGAAAATATTTTTTATTTCCAAAACGCGTTAAAGAAAACAGAAAAATATTTTTAAAAGCATATCAAAAGATTTACCTTATATCATTGCTGAACTGCCAGAAGCCTCATTTTGTAAAACAGACTGGCAAACAGGATCTTTTGCTATTATATTTTGGAGACTATAACGATTTTTGTCCTCGTTAAATTGAGCGTATAAGGAGAGAAGTTCACGTTGTACATAACCACTTGGGTGCGTCTCAAGAGTCAGTCGAATATCATCCAAAGACTCCTTACTCAGTCCACCCTTTATGAATTCGATTTTATCATCCCGATTAGTAGAAGAATATCCTACTGATTTGCAACGAGTATTACAGTTCCAACGAGCACATTTGTAGCAACCACCCAGTCTTTTTGCTCTTCGTTTCTTTGCAAACGTGCTTTTGCCTAAACCAGGCATGTGCTTTGGAAATGTTGATGGTAATTCACCAGATAGTCGAACCTTTGCTTCTATCAACCAGCGAACATCTTCTGGAATATCATGAGCCATTAGCAACCTCAATCTTTCGAGCCTTATTCTATAGATCTTTCTCAGATCATTCATAGGAAGACTGGAATAATACTTGCGAATGTTAGAAAGAATGATATCCATTGTTTGATGATTCAACCTCTTCTCAGCATGAACTATTTAAAAGCGCAAAGGATCTGAGTGAATCCGCGTGATGTTGTGACCAGCAAGAAAGCGCAGGATTATTTTAATGAAAAGAGGAGACAAGAAGTAATGCGCTGTTAAATTTTATCGATAAAGGAGATTTGATTGGAGATTTGGAATAATTTCTTGGATTATGGGTACTAATATTTTGTTTTAATAATGATAATCTTGGTATAGTGTGATGATACGTGGAAAGTAAAATGAGTACCGTATTGAATCAGAATTCATACGTATATACAAGTGAAAGAAATACTTTGCAGGAAATGTGGTGACATTTAAGTATAAAATCTTAGTTTTGGGAGATGTTTGTTTACTGAATTTTGGGTTACAAATATTGGAAAGATAAGTTGATGATATTATGTTGATATGTTTGGGTATATTACGTAGAGAAAATATTCAGGTAATTCTTTGATTATTTTGGGAATTTTCGATGATAAGAAAGGAAAAATTATTATGATACGATATGTCAGTAAAGATTTGTTGAAATTTTAGAGATATATACGAATATTTGAGGTCACATGATACGATGATAAGTGACAAGTTACATAAATACTACAAGATATGATGAAATTTTTACATACGATTGGGAATTGTTTTGATTATTTTGAGAATATTCGATGATAAGAAGAAGAGATTCTGATTAAGTATTCAGAAATTATAAGATTAAGTAAGTTTAATTTCGAGGACGAAATTATTTTAAGGAGGTAAGATTATAGCGACCCAGAATTTTTATGCAATAAATAATTATTTTAATATTTAGAAAATTGTATCGCTACTATTTCATTTATTATTTTGAAATTAATGCCGCGACGGATTCGTCTAGCCAAGTCAAGAAATATCGAATTTGTTCGATTTTAAATTTAATATTCGAATTTCTAAAAGTATATTATTTTATTCATAGTATTATTTTCAAAATCATTTTAGATTCCAATTTTCCGTATTGAATTATTTTAGTCCAAAATCTCAACATTTATTTATTCTCAAACTTATTATTTTCAGTCCAAAATATATCTGTTTTCAATACGTTTCTTGATCGAAATTAGTCAAATTTATAGTGATTTATCTTAAATTAATCCTATAATTTTCTAAACAATCCAACACTCCCACGTTTTTATCAACCGTCCATCTACTTTACAACCCATCTGCACTCATCATCCTATAGCCGAAAGTGATAGCTATACCCACTCCTTCAATTATTTTTCCTTTCTTTCTCTTTCAGTATATCATCCACGAGCAGCCTATTTCATCAACTCTACCACCAACCATATTCATCATCATCAATCAGGCCAGTTTCCTCCATTTCAACTCCATCCAATTCAATTTCCATTTTGAGCAAGTCTCATTTGCAAGATCAACAATCTCAGCCATTATCATCAATTCTGATTTCCTGCAAGCATCTTCAACATGGACACCACTAAAAACCATCATTATTTATCCAACCTCTATTTCATTTCTGAATCGAATCTAAACATCACAACTGCTATATTGAATTCCCTCTACAAGCATCACACATCTATTATGCAAATTCCAAATACATCCATATCAGCTCCATTACTATCCAACCAACCCAATTGATCAACACACTGAAACCAATCTACCATCATCACCACAGCCTTCCTTCCACTGAATCAATACAGAACCAAGCAGCCACCATTGTCAACCACTCAACACCACAGTCCCAACACCAATCCAATCACGCAGTTAACCTCACATAACCATCTCAACATCACACAATTCTCAATTCCATCAAGTTTTCAGAAATCATTCTCATTATCAATAACCTCACCACAGTCAAACCACCGTCTCCATTGACAACTCCAGATTTTAATACAATCAGCCCCAAATTCATCATCATCATCATCAGCAGCAGCATCGCCTATATCATCATCACTGAACCCAAATTTTTGAACCCTCGATAAACGGCAACCACTTAAGCCGCCACCTCAATTACCATCGCCCAACATCAACTCGGTCGCCACCAAAACACCATAGCCGGCCACTGTCCCAACCACCCCTCCCGCAGTTCGCCGCACCTACGCCGGAGTTTCGCCGTCGAGCCCGTCGGTTGGATACAATTTTTCCTCCTCAGCCGCACCTCCGTCTCCTCTGCCTCGTTTGAGCGTAGATGAGAGAGTGAGAGATAGAATAATGAGAGATGAGAGATAAGATCTGAATATAATTTTTATTTTTCGAAAATTGAAACTTTAGCCCCTGAAGTTTTTAAGTTATCCATTTCAGCCCCAAAGTTTTAAATGATTTACTTCAGCCCTTTAACTTTAAACTCTTTTATTTCAATACCTGCTGATTTACTTTTAAGCCCAAGTTTCAAAGTATTCATTTTAATCCCTCAACTTTCAAAATATCTATTTTAGTCCCTGAACTTTCAAAAGTATTCATTTTAGTCCCTCAACTTTCAAAACATCAATTTTAGTCCTCAAATTATAATTTATCATTTTGAACTATATATTCGATATACTAAAGTGACTTATTGGCTAAGACGAAGCGTACGGAGAATTTAAAGAAATTGAAGTCATTCCCGCTCAACTTTGCACTCGTCGGATTTGAGGTAGACTCGCACTTATTAATTGATTTAAATTATGATTTCATATAAATGTCATGTGACTTGTGAAAGTCAATTTTCAAGAAAATTAAGTATGTTTTATGAAAGGTAAATATACCTTATGTTTTTATGAAAAGTAAGTATACCCTATGTTTTTACGATAATGTTTTATATGTTTTGGATCATTGCTATGCACATAAGAATTCTTACCACCTAAGTTCGGTAGAATTCTGTGTCTCCATAAGTTTATGAGGATTTACCACCTAAGTTCGGTAAAATTCCTGCCTTTCCATATGTTTATGAGGATTTACCACCTAAGTTCGGTAAAATTCCTGTCGCGTATGTTTATGAGGATTTCGATCCTATCTTATGTTATGATGGAAATGATCCCTATGAATTTCATGAATTATGTTTTGGTATACTTACTGTTATTATGATCTTACTGTTATTATGATCTTACTGTTATTATGATCTTACTGTTATTATGACTTACTACATAAGAATTCTTGCCACCTAAGTTCGGTAAAATTCTTATGTTTATGAGGATTTCGATTTTATCCTATGTTATGATGAAAACTTACTGTTATTATGATTTTACTACATAAGAATTCTTACCACCTAAGTTCGGTAAAATTCTTATGTTTATGAGGATTTCAATCCTATCTTATGTTATGCTTTCAAAAGAAATTATGCTTGGCATAATTAAAATGTTTTATAAGTATATGGTTTTCAAAGAACTGTTTTCAAAGAGATGTTTTCAAAGAGCATATGATTTGCAAAATATGTCCCGTGCTGTAATGCACAATATGAGTTTTATCAAGAACAGTTTTATAAAGAAGCTCTATCAATGCCCGTTTTATAAAGAGCCGGGATTTATGTGTTTAATCATCTTATAAATTAAATTAATTTGCGATGAGTCTACTGAGTATTTCCCCCATGAAATACTCACCCTACTTTTAACAGTTTTGCAGATTTCGGAGACGGTGGCGAGCGATGAATGATGGTGGCAATAATCGTTGAACGGTTGAAAGTTTGACGTTAATGATTTCCGTATTTTCCAAACAATCGAATAATTTAGAGAAGTTCATTTATTTGAGAAATTATGATATTGGCAATTTCTTTACAATATTAATGGTTCGATTTACTATTTCAAATGGTTTCATAAATGTTTTCAATTTTAGCGGCCATTACAGTTTATTTAATGTTGCCAAAAATGAATTTCAATTATTTCTTCCGCAAAAATATTATTCGAAAAATTTAGACAGAAAATGACGTAGTGAATCGGGTATACGGAACTCGGGGCGCTACAGACCTCCATTCTACAAACGAGGTGTTTTGGTGAGAATGTGCCGAGCTTAAGTGTTCACTTCGTTTCGATTTCACCTCTGCATTTCATATTGAGGGAATTGACGTTTGAAAATTGCTGAAGTATTCACCTCGTTCATAATTCACCTCTGCATTTTATTTGGAATGAATTCAAGTTTGAAAATTGCATAAGTGTTCACCTCGTTTATAATTCACCTCTGCATTTTATTTGGAATGAATTAAAGTTTGAAAATTGCATAAGTGTTCACCTCGTTTATAATTCACATCTGCATTTTATTTGGAGTGAATTAAAGTTTGAAAATTGCATAAGTGTTCACCTCGTTTATAATTCACCTCTGCATTTCATATTGAGGGAATTGACGTTTGAAAATTGCTGAAGTATTCACCTCGTTTATAATTCACCTCTGCATTTTATTTGGAGTGAATTAAAGTTTGATAAATTGCTAAAGTATTCACCTCGTTTATAATTCACCTCTGCATTTCATATTTGAGTGAATTAAAGTTTGAAAATTGCTGAAGTATTCACCTCGTTTATAATTCACCTCTGCATTTCATATTGGAGTAAATTAAAGTTTGAAAATTGTTAAGTGTTCACTTCGTCTATAATTCATTTTGTTTGACTTTGAAACACTCAATGCTAAAATGAAATTCTTCTTTGTACTATTCAAAAGGAACAAGATTGGAAGTTACAAGACGACGTTGATCTGAAAATGTGTAACTATTCTTCAATATTGACAACTTTTTCTGGCAGGTTGGTTTGAGACTCAGTGAGTGGAGAGAGTAAGGATTCTTCGTCGACCTCGTCAGGCATCAGCTCTAAATACTTTTTGTAGACCAGTTCGAGTTTCTCTTTTAAGAAACTTATGTCCACCTCAGGTCATTTTTCTTCCAGCTCCTCTACTATCTCTTTGAACGTGAGATAGTAGGTCTCGTCCACATCGTGTTCATATTTCACAGAATCTTTAAACTTTTTCACGGCCTCCTTGTAGGAACCTTGGACAGCAGCCTCAAGCTCATTTTTCTCCTTCTTCAAGTTGGCCTCAATATTATTGACCTCGTCCAATTCCTTTAAGAGTTTTTCTTTTGCGACCTGCATTTGGGCCACGTTGTCCTCCAGAGAGGCCACCTCCTCCCGTAGGGGGAGCACTTCATCCTTAAACTTGGATAGCTCAAGGTTGGTCTCTTTAAGCTTGGCCATCTCTTCTAGAGCCTCTTTCAATTTGGCCTCTGCCTCATGTCTGGCCTTCACCTCTGCCTCAAACATGTTCCTGGCGTCCTCGGCAAGCTTCTTGAACTTTCTAGTGTCGGAGGCCGCCTCGCTTAATCTGGACTGTGCCCGGCAAAAACAATTCAGAGCTTGACCGACGTGTGCAGTACCGGTCGCCAGAAGGTCATCCAAAGGCATATCTTCACTGAACTTCTCTTGACGAGGTGTCCATGTCGGAACATCCATGGCCACCTTAGTCAGCAGGGGGACCTTCATTAAGCCCATAGGTGTTAGGTTGGCCGCAGACACAAACTCCCTATAAATTTTGGGGCGAGACCCTTTTAAAGAGTTAGCCAGCTCAGCTCTTACGGGATGCACTCCCAGATACGAACCCCCATGCAGAGCTGATTGGGAAGACCCAGCTTGATCCCTCGAAATTTGAGGCGGTGGGAATGGAACGTCAGATTTCTCCTTGACAACCTCAGCTCGTCTGGATTTCTTTTGGAGGGGTGGGTCAATCGGATGCTCTTTAGGAGGTGGTGAGGTTCTTGCGGACTGTTTATTGGCTGCTCTCTTGCGAGCCTCAGCTTTGGCGTTTGCAAGTTTCTTCGCCTTCATTGATTCCATCCTCTTTTTACTTTTACGGGCTGATATGAAAAGAAATGCAGAAATAAGTGTTATTGGAAGTTACAAAAAAAAAATAATAATACAAGGCGTTGAAAAGTTTTTATGCAATGATCTGACACTTACATTTCGATTTTATCCTATGTTATGATGAAAACTTACTGTTATTATGATTTTACTACATAAGAATTCTTACCACCTAAGTTCGGTAAAATTCTTATGTTTATGAGGATTTCAATCCTATCTTATGTTATGCTTTCAAAAGAAATTATGCTTGGCATAATTAAAATGTTTTATAAGTATATGGTTTTCAAAGAACTGTTTTCAAAGAGATGTTTTCAAAGAGCATATGATTTGCAAAATATGTCCCGTGCTGTAATGCACAATATGAGTTTTATCAAGAACAGTTTTATAAAGAAGCTCTATCAATGCCCGTTTTATAAAGAGCCGGGATTTATGTGTTTAATCATCTTATAAATTAAATTAATTTGCGATGAGTCTACTGAGTATTTCCCCCATGAAATACTCACCCTACTTTTAACAGTTTTGCAGATTTCGGAGACGGTGGCGAGCGATGAATGATGGTGGCAATAATCGTTGAACGGTTGAAAGTTTGACGTTAATGATTTCCGTATTTTCCAAACAATCGAATAATTTAGAGAAGTTCATTTATTTGAGAAATTATGATATTGGCAATTTCTTTACAATATTAATGGTTCGATTTACTATTTCAAATGGTTTCATAAATGTTTTCAATTTTAGCGGCCATTACAGTTTATTTAATGTTGCCAAAAATGAATTTCAATTATTTCTTCCGCAAAAATATTATTCGAAAAATTTAGACAGAAAATGACGTAGTGAATCGGGTATACGGAACTCGGGGCGCTACAAGTTGGTATCAGAGCTAGTCTGCGTTTCTGTAGACTGGAAAAATTTTCAAAAAGAATTTTCAAGAAATATTTTCCATTATAAAATTTTATTGATGAAGATTGCCACTGCCATCATTCGTTCCACCAACTCCGAGGTAAAGAAGTTTATGATGTTTAAAGTTATTTCAGTATTTCGAATACTCATTTTATTGATTTATGAGAAAGAATGAAGAGTATTTCGGATACTTATGATTTATGAGAAATAAGAATGTATTTCTTTCGAAAATAATGATGTTGTTATGCTTTGTCATAACTTATATGTTTTAATGTATGATTATGAAAATTTTTTTTAAGAAATAAAACGAGTGTTGAGCATAATGGGAATAATATGATTTTATTGAGAATTAAGTAATGGATATTATGTTGAGTAAGTGAATTATTTCCTCTATTTTGAAGAGAAATTTATTATGAAGTTTGGCCTTGTGAATAAATTTTGGGAACATGATTTATGGCATATATTTATAAGTATGAGTTATCTTTTGAGCCATTAAGGTATCGAAGGAAGTGATATTGTGATATTGAAAAATATGATTTGAAATTTCTATGTTGAGGAATTATGAATTGAATTATGGGATATTTTGATGATAATGAAGTGTTGGAATCGTTTTCAATATTTTTAGATCGTTGTGATCAAATGTGGAGTTATTTATTATTGTGAGTTATGAAGTATGCTTATGGTTTGGATAAGTCCAAATTACAAGGGAGACTCTGTTCAGAATTTTATCAATTGAAATTAAGAGCATGATATGATAAGCATCTACTAAAGGAATTAAGGTTAGACATGCAAGTACATTTATATCACAAACGAGATTTGGTTGATGATAGCAGAAATTTTATTATTTTCTCATAAGGAGAACACACAAGAGTCACACTGGAAAGGAAATACATGAAACACATGAAAGCATAAGAGAAAAGCATGGAAAGATCCTCAGAATGAGAGATGTGTTTCCGGAGTAGCCGTATCCTACCACCTCTGATCTTTTGAGGATATAAAGAGAAAACCTTCAAAGAGGTGTGTTTCGAGAGTAAGAATACTCCGTAATCTACCACCTGGAACCTTTGAGGTACACACAAGATTTAAACATTAAGGAAATCCTAGTAAATGGAGGGGTGTCTCGAGAGTGAAAATACTCCGTACTCTACCCCCACCTATTCTAAGATTCAAAGAGTTAAGTTTACATTAACCGGACTCCATTTTCGCTTGATTCCCCTTCCTTGCGACCAATCTATCTTAACCCCTGCTGGATCTTGTATTGAGATATATGACTGCAGCTTATCCAGTAGTTCATCAATAGTAGGAGCAGAAATAAGAAGCCTTCTGGAAAATGGAGAGATGAATCCCTGTTCCACAGCATAATCAAGAAAGGTTAACAAACCATCAAAGAAATTGTTAACATTCAGAAGCCCAATAGGCTTAGTATGGAGATCTAGTTGAGCCCATGAGGTAATGTTAAAGATTTCTTCTAAGGTACCAAAACCTCCGGGCAGGGCTATAAAGGCATCAGAACCATATAGCATACAAGTTATGCGTTCATGGATGGATAAAGTTTGAACTTCATGCCCTCGTGTTTTGCCTGCAACATCTACCAAAGGGACAGGTATGACACCGATTACTTTTGATTTCTCTGCAAGAGCAGATTGGGAAACACAACCCATTAGACCACTGCTACCACCCCCATATACAAGAGTGATACCTTTTTCCCCCAGTTTCTTTCCAAGATCTACAGCCGCTTCTAGATAACCGAAGCCTTTCCCTACTTTTGATCCACAAAATACACAAATAGTTTTGATCTGTCGAAGTTTTGGTGCTTCCATCTTTGATAGTAAAGAAGGGAAAACTTACGAAGAAGATGTGATTTTGGGATGCCTGAACTATGAAATATGTTTGGCTATTTAAAGCCGGAAAAATTTACTGTTTTTGATTGATTCTGAAAAAGTAAAGATTTACTTTTGACAAAATCAGCCCACTTTTGAATATTTTTATCGTATCGAGGCTGTCACCTTTCGGCGATTAAATATTTATTTCCAGCTTTATCAAAACTCGAGAAAGGAAAATATTTTTTATTTCCAAAACGCGTTAAAGAAAACAGAAAAATATTTTTAAAAGCATATCAAAAGATTTACCTTATATCATTGCTGAACTGCCAGAAGCCTCATTTTGTAAAACAGACTGGCAAACAGGATCTTTTGCTATTATATTTTGGAGACTATAACGATTTTTGTTCTCGTTAAATTGAGCGTATAAGGAGAGAAGTTCACGTTGTACATAACCACTTGGGTGCGTCTCAAGAGTCAGTCGAATATCATCCAAAGACTCCTTACTCAGTCCACCCTTTATGAATTCGATTTTATCATCCCGATTAGTAGAAGAATATCCTACTGATTTGCAACGAGTATTACAGTTCCAACGAGCACATTTGTAGCAACCACCCAGTCTTTTTGCTCTTCGTTTCTTTGCAAACGTGCTTTTGCCTAAACCAGGCATGTGCTTTGGAAATGTTGATGGTAATTCACCAGATAGTCGAACCTTTGCTTCTATCAACCAGCGAACATCTTCTGGAATATCATGAGCCATTAGCAACCTCAATCTTTCGAGCCTTATTCTATAGATCTTTCTCAGATCATTCATAGGAAGACTGGAATAATACTTGCGAATGTTAGAAAGAATGATATCCATTGTTTGATGATTCAACCTCTTCTCAGCATGAACTATTTAAAAGCGCAAAGGATCTGAGTGAATCCGCGTGATGTTGTGACCAGCAAGAAAGCGCAGGATTATTTTAATGAAAAGAGGAGACAAGAAGTAATGCGCTGTTAAATTTTATCGATAAAGGAGATTTGATTGGAGATTTGGAATAATTTCTTGGATTATGGGTACTAATATTTTGTTTTAATAATGATAATCTTGGTATAGTGTGATGATACGTGGAAAGTAAAATGAGTACCGTATTGAATCAGAATTCATACGTATATACAAGTGAAAGAAATACTTTGCAGGAAATGTGGTGACATTTAAGTATAAAATCTTAGTTTTGGGAGATGTTTGTTTACTGAATTTTGGGTTACAAATATTGGAAAGATAAGTTGATGATATTATGTTGATATGTTTGGGTATATTACGTAGAGAAAATATTCAGGTAATTCTTTGATTATTTTGGGAATTTTCGATGATAAGAAAGGAAAAATTATTATGATACGATATGTCAGTAAAGATTTGTTGAAATTTTAGAGATATATACGAATATTTGAGGTCACATGATACGATGATAAGTGACAAGTTACATAAATACTACAAGATATGATGAAATTTTTACATACGATTGGGAATTGTTTTGATTATTTTGAGAATATTCGATGATAAGAAGAAGAGATTCTGATTAAGTATTCAGAAATTATAAGATTAAGTAAGTTTAATTTCGAGGACGAAATTATTTTAAGGAGGTAAGATTATAGCGACCCAGAATTTTTATGCAATAAATAATTATTTTAATATTTAGAAAATTGTATCGCTACTATTTCATTTATTATTTTGAAATTAATGCCGCGACGGATTCGTCTAGCCAAGTCAAGAAATATCGAATTTGTTCGATTTTAAATTTAATATTCGAATTTCTAAAAGTATATTATTTTATTCATAGTATTATTTTCAAAATCATTTTAGATTCCAATTTTCCGTATTGAATTATTTTAGTCCAAAATCTCAACATTTATTTATTCTCAAACTTATTATTTTCAGTCCAAAATATATCTGTTTTCAATACGTTTCTTGATCGAAATTAGTCAAATTTATAGTGATTTATCTTAAATTAATCCTATAATTTTCTAAACAATCCAACACTCCCACGTTTTTATCAACCGTCCATCTACTTTACAACCCATCTGCACTCATCATCCTATAGCCGAAAGTGATAGCTATACCCACTCCTTCAATTATTTTTCCTTTCTTTCTCTTTCAGTATATCATCCACGAGCAGCCTATTTCATCAACTCTACCACCAACCATATTCATCATCATCAATCAGGCCAGTTTCCTCCATTTCAACTCCATCCAATTCAATTTCCATTTTGAGCAAGTCTCATTTGCAAGATCAACAATCTCAGCCATTATCATCAATTCTGATTTCCTGCAAGCATCTTCAACATGGACACCACTAAAAACCATCATTATTTATCCAACCTCTATTTCATTTCTGAATCGAATCTAAACATCACAACTGCTATATTGAATTCCCTCTACAAGCATCACACATCTATTATGCAAATTCCAAATACATCCATATCAGCTCCATTACTATCCAACCAACCCAATTGATCAACACACTGAAACCAATCTACCATCATCACCACAGCCTTCCTTCCACTGAATCAATACAGAACCAAGCAGCCACCATTGTCAACCACTCAACACCACAGTCCCAACACCAATCCAATCACGCAGTTAACCTCACATAACCATCTCAACATCACACAATTCTCAATTCCATCAAGTTTTCAGAAATCATTCTCATTATCAATAACCTCACCACAGTCAAACCACCGTCTCCATTGACAACTCCAGATTTTAATACAATCAGCCCCAAATTCATCATCATCATCATCAGCAGCAGCATCGCCTATATCATCATCACTGAACCCAAATTTTTGAACCCTCGATAAACGGCAACCACTTAAGCCGCCACCTCAATTACCATCGCCCAACATCAACTCGGTCGCCACCAAAACACCATAGCCGGCCACTGTCCCAACCACCCCTCCCGCAGTTCGCCGCACCTACGCCGGAGTTTCGCCGTCGAGCCCGTCGGTTGGATACAATTTTTCCTCCTCAGCCGCACCTCCGTCTCCTCTGCCTCGTTTGAGCGTAGATGAGAGAGTGAGAGATAGAATAATGAGAGATGAGAGATAAGATCTGAATATAATTTTTATTTTTCGAAAATTGAAACTTTAGCCCCTGAAGTTTTTAAGTTATCCATTTCAGCCCCAAAGTTTTAAATGATTTACTTCAGCCCTTTAACTTTAAACTCTTTTATTTCAATACCTGCTGATTTACTTTTAAGCCCAAGTTTCAAAGTATTCATTTTAATCCCTCAACTTTCAAAATATCTATTTTAGTCCCTGAACTTTCAAAAGTATTCATTTTAGTCCCTCAACTTTCAAAACATCAATTTTAGTCCTCAAATTATAATTTATCATTTTGAACTATATATTCGATATACTAAAGTGACTTATTGGCTAAGACGAAGCGTACGGAGAATTTAAAGAAATTGAAGTCATTCCCGCTCAACTTTGCACTCGTCGGATTTGAGGTAGACTCGCACTTATTAATTGATTTAAATTATGATTTCATATAAATGTCATGTGACTTGTGAAAGTCAATTTTCAAGAAAATTAAGTATGTTTTATGAAAGGTAAATATACCTTATGTTTTTATGAAAAGTAAGTATACCCTATGTTTTTACGATAATGTTTTATATGTTTTGGATCATTGCTATGCACATAAGAATTCTTACCACCTAAGTTCGGTAGAATTCTGTGTCTCCATAAGTTTATGAGGATTTACCACCTAAGTTCGGTAAAATTCCTGCCTTTCCATATGTTTATGAGGATTTACCACCTAAGTTCGGTAAAATTCCTGTCGCGTATGTTTATGAGGATTTCGATCCTATCTTATGTTATGATGGAAATGATCCCTATGAATTTCATGAATTATGTTTTGGTATACTTACTGTTATTATGATCTTACTGTTATTATGATCTTACTGTTATTATGATCTTACTGTTATTATGACTTACTACATAAGAATTCTTGCCACCTAAGTTCGGTAAAATTCTTATGTTTATGAGGATTTCGATTTTATCCTATGTTATGATGAAAACTTACTGTTATTATGATTTTACTACATAAGAATTCTTACCACCTAAGTTCGGTAAAATTCTTATGTTTATGAGGATTTCAATCCTATCTTATGTTATGCTTTCAAAAGAAATTATGCTTGGCATAATTAAAATGTTTTATAAGTATATGGTTTTCAAAGAACTGTTTTCAAAGAGATGTTTTCAAAGAGCATATGATTTGCAAAATATGTCCCGTGCTGTAATGCACAATATGAGTTTTATCAAGAACAGTTTTATAAAGAAGCTCTATCAATGCCCGTTTTATAAAGAGCCGGGATTTATGTGTTTAATCATCTTATAAATTAAATTAATTTGCGATGAGTCTACTGAGTATTTCCCCCATGAAATACTCACCCTACTTTTAACAGTTTTGCAGATTTCGGAGACGGTGGCGAGCGATGAATGATGGTGGCAATAATCGTTGAACGGTTGAAAGTTTGACGTTAATGATTTCCGTATTTTCCAAACAATCGAATAATTTAGAGAAGTTCATTTATTTGAGAAATTATGATATTGGCAATTTCTTTACAATATTAATGGTTCGATTTACTATTTCAAATGGTTTCATAAATGTTTTCAATTTTAGCGGCCATTACAGTTTATTTAATGTTGCCAAAAATGAATTTCAATTATTTCTTCCGCAAAAATATTATTCGAAAAATTTAGACAGAAAATGACGTAGTGAATCGGGTATACGGAACTCGGGGCGCTACAGACCTCCATTCTACAAACGAGGTGTTTTGGTGAGAATGTGCCGAGCTTAAGTGTTCACTTCGTTTCGATTTCACCTCTGCATTTCATATTGAGGGAATTGACGTTTGAAAATTGCTGAAGTATTCACCTCGTTCATAATTCACCTCTGCATTTTATTTGGAATGAATTCAAGTTTGAAAATTGCATAAGTGTTCACCTCGTTTATAATTCACCTCTGCATTTTATTTGGAATGAATTAAAGTTTGAAAATTGCATAAGTGTTCACCTCGTTTATAATTCACATCTGCATTTTATTTGGAGTGAATTAAAGTTTGAAAATTGCATAAGTGTTCACCTCGTTTATAATTCACCTCTGCATTTCATATTGAGGGAATTGACGTTTGAAAATTGCTGAAGTATTCACCTCGTTTATAATTCACCTCTGCATTTTATTTGGAGTGAATTAAAGTTTGATAAATTGCTAAAGTATTCACCTCGTTTATAATTCACCTCTGCATTTCATATTTGAGTGAATTAAAGTTTGAAAATTGCTGAAGTATTCACCTCGTTTATAATTCACCTCTGCATTTCATATTGGAGTAAATTAAAGTTTGAAAATTGTTAAGTGTTCACTTCGTCTATAATTCATTTTGTTTGACTTTGAAACACTCAATGCTAAAATGAAATTCTTCTTTGTACTATTCAAAAGGAACAAGATTGGAAGTTACAAGACGACGTTGATCTGAAAATGTGTAACTATTCTTCAATATTGACAACTTTTTCTGGCAGGTTGGTTTGAGACTCAGTGAGTGGAGAGAGTAAGGATTCTTCGTCGACCTCGTCAGGCATCAGCTCTAAATACTTTTTGTAGACCAGTTCGAGTTTCTCTTTTAAGAAACTTATGTCCACCTCAGGTCATTTTTCTTCCAGCTCCTCTACTATCTCTTTGAACGTGAGATAGTAGGTCTCGTCCACATCGTGTTCATATTTCACAGAATCTTTAAACTTTTTCACGGCCTCCTTGTAGGAACCTTGGACAGCAGCCTCAAGCTCATTTTTCTCCTTCTTCAAGTTGGCCTCAATATTATTGACCTCGTCCAATTCCTTTAAGAGTTTTTCTTTTGCGACCTGCATTTGGGCCACGTTGTCCTCCAGAGAGGCCACCTCCTCCCGTAGGGGGAGCACTTCATCCTTAAACTTGGATAGCTCAAGGTTGGTCTCTTTAAGCTTGGCCATCTCTTCTAGAGCCTCTTTCAATTTGGCCTCTGCCTCATGTCTGGCCTTCACCTCTGCCTCAAACATGTTCCTGGCGTCCTCGGCAAGCTTCTTGAACTTTCTAGTGTCGGAGGCCGCCTCGCTTAATCTGGACTGTGCCCGGCAAAAACAATTCAGAGCTTGACCGACGTGTGCAGTACCGGTCGCCAGAAGGTCATCCAAAGGCATATCTTCACTGAACTTCTCTTGACGAGGTGTCCATGTCGGAACATCCATGGCCACCTTAGTCAGCAGGGGGACCTTCATTAAGCCCATAGGTGTTAGGTTGGCCGCAGACACAAACTCCCTATAAATTTTGGGGCGAGACCCTTTTAAAGAGTTAGCCAGCTCAGCTCTTACGGGATGCACTCCCAGATACGAACCCCCATGCAGAGCTGATTGGGAAGACCCAGCTTGATCCCTCGAAATTTGAGGCGGTGGGAATGGAACGTCAGATTTCTCCTTGACAACCTCAGCTCGTCTGGATTTCTTTTGGAGGGGTGGGTCAATCGGATGCTCTTTAGGAGGTGGTGAGGTTCTTGCGGACTGTTTATTGGCTGCTCTCTTGCGAGCCTCAGCTTTGGCGTTTGCAAGTTTCTTCGCCTTCATTGATTCCATCCTCTTTTTACTTTTACGGGCTGATATGAAAAGAAATGCAGAAATAAGTGTTATTGGAAGTTACAAAAAAAAAATAATAATACAAGGCGTTGAAAAGTTTTTATGCAATGATCTGACACTTACATTTCGATTTTATCCTATGTTATGATGAAAACTTACTGTTATTATGATTTTACTACATAAGAATTCTTACCACCTAAGTTCGGTAAAATTCTTATGTTTATGAGGATTTCAATCCTATCTTATGTTATGCTTTCAAAAGAAATTATGCTTGGCATAATTAAAATGTTTTATAAGTATATGGTTTTCAAAGAACTGTTTTCAAAGAGATGTTTTCAAAGAGCATATGATTTGCAAAATATGTCCCGTGCTGTAATGCACAATATGAGTTTTATCAAGAACAGTTTTATAAAGAAGCTCTATCAATGCCCGTTTTATAAAGAGCCGGGATTTATGTGTTTAATCATCTTATAAATTAAATTAATTTGCGATGAGTCTACTGAGTATTTCCCCCATGAAATACTCACCCTACTTTTAACAGTTTTGCAGATTTCGGAGACGGTGGCGAGCGATGAATGATGGTGGCAATAATCGTTGAACGGTTGAAAGTTTGACGTTAATGATTTCCGTATTTTCCAAACAATCGAATAATTTAGAGAAGTTCATTTATTTGAGAAATTATGATATTGGCAATTTCTTTACAATATTAATGGTTCGATTTACTATTTCAAATGGTTTCATAAATGTTTTCAATTTTAGCGGCCATTACAGTTTATTTAATGTTGCCAAAAATGAATTTCAATTATTTCTTCCGCAAAAATATTATTCGAAAAATTTAGACAGAAAATGACGTAGTGAATCGGGTATACGGAACTCGGGGCGCTACAAGTTGGTATCAGAGCTAGTCTGCGTTTCTGTAGACTGGAAAAATTTTCAAAAAGAATTTTCAAGAAATATTTTCCATTATAAAATTTTATTGATGAAGATTGCCACTGCCATCATTCGTTCCACCAACTCCGAGGTAAAGAAGTTTATGATGTTTAAAGTTATTTCAGTATTTCGAATACTCATTTTATTGATTTATGAGAAAGAATGAAGAGTATTTCGGATACTTATGATTTATGAGAAATAAGAATGTATTTCTTTCGAAAATAATGATGTTGTTATGCTTTGTCATAACTTATATGTTTTAATGTATGATTATGAAATTTTTTTTTAAGAAATAAAACGAGTGTTGAGCATAATGGGAATAATATGATTTTATTGAGAATTAAGTAATGGATATTATGTTGAGTAAGTGAATTATTTCCTCTATTTTGAAGAGAAATTTATTATGAAGTTTGGCCTTGTGAATAAATTTTGGGAACATGATTTATGGCATATATTTATAAGTATGAGTTATCTTTTGAGCCATTAAGGTATCGAAGGAAGTGATATTGTGATATTGAAAAATATGATTTGAAATTTCTATGTTGAGGAATTATGAATTGAATTATGGGATATTTTGATGATAATGAAGTGTTGGAATCGTTTTCAATATTTTTAGATCGTTGGTCAGTCAGATGGATAATCCTCTCGATGACTTTTTGGTCCAAATCTGCCTCTCTCACCTCTGCAAAAAACGAGATGATTAATATTAGAACAACTTAGCTCGAAAATATCCCAAATATAAAGACTTACTGAATTTATCCCTATAGAGAACGGGAATGGTTGAACTGATTCAATCACTTCGATAGGGGCTCATCCAATTTCCCCCAACGAAGAACCATTTATCTTTCCAAGAGCGAACTGATTCAGGCAAATCAATCAGCAATCTTCGTCCCCCGAAAACTGACCTCTGCATCGCATAGAACCACCCCATTTTTTTGCCATCAGCTCGAAACTGATATGCATAATTGAATTCATCCACTGAGGGATCATTGTATCTCAAACGGTTGTAAAGGGATATGAACCCAAGGATGTACCTCTAACCATTAGGGTGAATTTGGGTGGGGGCTACACCCCAAGATCGGAGAAAGTCAGTTATGATGAACGGAAGCGGAAATCTGAGACCTGCCTCTAGGATTTGGTAATTAGTAGCTACACAACCTTTGGGTGGTTGGTCAGCTCGTTCGTAACTTTCGGGAAGGAAAAAATGTACGTATCCTGGGATTCTATATTTGTTTTTCCAAATTTGTAGTTCGTTTTCAGTGGCTTCAGATCGGAAATGCTTGCAAGCGAAATCCGAACTGTAACTAGTACAAGGGTCAGGTCGCTGGAATGTGGCGGTAGAAGGGTATCGAAATGAACTGGCCAAGAGAGAACGGGATTCTGGCACTATTGCTAAAGGTATGGGCTGCGGGATTTCATCATCACCCTCCTCGCCTTGAAAAAGGCACTGTGTTTCCTTACTCTCCTCCCAGGACACAGACAATTTGGCCTCATGACCCCTATTTTCCGACCTCACCCCACTTTCCTCAAAACTAATACTATCGCTCATCCTTATAGAGTGATTACAACGAGCTGGACAGTTAGAAAAAGGGGGGGGGAAGAAATTTCAAAACAAGAGGAAACAGAGAAAAAACGTCAAAGCACCCTCTCTTGACGAAAGAAATAGCAGATCTGATATGATAACGAGGTGAAATCAAGGTCGTGTAAATAGACGATCTGATATTGACAGAGAGAATTTCGAAGGATCAATATGTTTCTTACGAGAAGAATGCCCCTATTTATAAGGAAAGAAGAGAGAGAGATAATTAATTAGTCATAATGACAAGACGCGTTGAAATTATGGAGGCGGCGACACTTGATCCGAGAACTGACACACCAGTCAGACAACGACACCTGGCAATTGGGAATCAATAAAAATTAAAGGCAACGTCAATTAGAAGGCTGTAAGACAACTGGGATTTCGAGATCCGCCCACAAAATCTTTGTTGGACCGATCTCGAGGGGACATTTGTTGTTTATCGTGCTGACGTGGATTAAATATGTCGACCTCAACTTAAAATGGCAGCTGGTTTATTAAGATCGAGGTGATTTTATGACGAGGTGATTTGATGCCGAGGCGAGTTTGTGACCGACCTCAACTTGGAGGGAGAGGTGATTTCCCAAAACCGAGGTGACAAGTTGCCGAGGTGATTTTCACCCGACCTCCACTTAAAGAGAGAGGTTATTTGCCATGAACGAGGTGACTTGATCCCGAGGTGATGTTGACCGAGGTGAATTCCGAGCGTGGTGAGACTGGCGGCGCTGCTGAAACATCAAATCAGCTGTATTTATGTGTCAGTAATTATGATTGTTTGTGAAATGTCAGTATAATCATCTGTGACATGTTGTCAGCAATTTCAGTAGTCATTGTCAGTCACATGCTGCAGACGTGATATGTTGTAATGATTATGTTTAACTTCCCCAACTACTATAAATAGAGGGGGTAAATGCTCATTAATGGGCATGTGATATAAAAAAAACATCTCCAAACTCTTGCTATTTGATTTCGTTGATTCGACCTGGCTATCAGATCGGTATCGAACTGGACGTGAATTTGTGTAACTTTGATCTCAGTTCGCTTTCGATCTGTTACCTTTCCTATTTCTTATAATATCTCGAACTTTATTACAACGACGATCATTTAATTAAAGAGCTGCATACTTAGAAAAATTAATCAAAGACATACAATCCATCTATCAATTCAAAAGTTCATACCACTTTTATTTGTTGACAAAAAGAGACGTCAACATACCCCAACACTCTTTTTTTCTCTCGCCTCTCATTTTTCTGGAGTCGTGGCTCCAACCCTCTTTTCCTCTCCTTTTTTTGAGGTCGTGGCCTCAACTCTTTTTTTTTTCAAGTTTCCTTACCTTTTGTTCTTCATCATTTTTCAATTTAACTTGATCTGCATAAACTTGTGATGGTGTCAATGGTGTAAGTGTAATTTTTCTCCCATCCTTGGTAAAACTATATCTATTTTTATACCCGTCATGTGTCACCTTCCTATTATATTGCCAAGGCCTACCCAACAAAATGTGCCCAGCTTGCATAGGAACCACATCACACATAACTTCATCCATATAGCTACCAATCGAAAAATTCACTAATACCCTCCTATTCACCTTAATCTCACCACTATCATTTAACCACTGAAGTCTGTAAGGTGATGGATGCTTCAACAATGGTAATCCTAACTTCTAAATTAGTGTGGTGCTAGCAACATTTGTGTTGTCACCGTCAATAATCATACTACATACCTTGTCTTGGATTCGACACCGTGTATGAAATATGTTCTCCCTCTGTTGCTCCACGTCATCCACGTTGATTTTAGCACTAAGGGCTCGCCTCGCTACTAATAATGGTCCATGCTCCCCGGATAACAATTCCTCATTATCACTAGCTTCCTCCAAAGCGGGCATGTCGTTGTAGTCTTCCTCATCGCTACCACTTTCCCAAGTCCCCTCTGCTCGCAAGGTAATAACACGCCTATTAGGGCATTGGGAAGCCACATGTCATCTTCCCAAGCATTTGAAGCATTGGATATCTCTACTCCTAGATGGTTGAGACTCCCCTTTGGGTGGAAATTTGTTAACGAACTCCTCATTTCCCTTGGGTATCTCAATCTTCCCCTTCGAAACAGCCCCAACTCCTTTATTTTCCCACCTCGGCTTCCAAGACGGATTAGAACCCGAAGGACCTTAGCTGTCCATTTTCTCTTCAATTGCTTCTCCACTTTCATGGCCATATGTAGCATATCTTCTAACTCCACATAGTGTTGCAATTCGACCACATTTGCTATTTATTTATTCATCACATTCAAGAAACGAGCCATAGTGGCCTCCTCATCCTCCTCCACATTGGCTCTAAGCATTAACATCTCCATCTCCTTATGATAATCCTCAACACTCTTAGAACCTTGGTAAAGTCTCTGCAGTTTTTGATGAAGTTCCCTATGGTAATGACTAGGGACAAACCTCTTTCTCATGACAGCCTTTAATTCACCCCATGTACTAATAGGTCTCTCATGATTTCGCCTCCTAGAAGTTGCTAATTGATCCCACCAAGTAAGTGCATAATCGGTGAATTCAAGAACAGCAACTTTAACCTTTTTCTCCTCCGTATAGCTGTAGCAATCGAATATCAACTCAATCCTTTTCTCCCTTTCTAAGTATTGTTCCGGATCACTCCGACCCTTAAAGGAAGGAATAGTTGTTTTGATATTACTCATGCCACGATCCTGTCGATCCCCAACAAACTCTCTATCTCGTCGTTCATGCCTAACCTCTCTATCCATAAGTGCCCCATCATCATACCCATCAAATTCATCTTCTTCCTCCATCTCTATCCTATGGCCTCGCCCCACTTGTCTCCGCACATTGGGCGCTTCCCTAGGCCATTCTAACCTTTCAATCCTGCTCGACATATCTCCAAGCATTTTCTCAAAGAGTTGTGTCAACTCTTCCACCATGTTGACTTGATTGTCGTTCTTTGCTATAGTAGAATTTTCTAACATCCTAAAACTAAGTAATATATGCCTCACGTGTATTTTGCTCGTGTATCACTCAATTTTTTGGCTTTTACCCTCTGTTGATCTCACCTCTCTGCATTTTCCACTCAATGGCTTTCACCTCAATTGTTTCAAAGAACGAATCCGAACTTAAACAAGTTGAAGCCCGAATGGTTCAAATCAAGTATGAGTGAGAATTTATGAATTTGTTGGAAAACTCGAAGAAGACCTTGAGAGAATGGAATTCGACTCTATAAAGGACTTGATATTTTTATGGGAACTAAGATTGATTCAAGAAGATAATTCTTGAAATCAAATAATAACTCTTTTCTTGGACTTGATGAAATTTTCGTTGTGTTTTTTTTTTTTTTTTGATTAAAGACTCAAGAACTGGAAGAATACGAAGAACAAGATTTAAAAAAACTCAAGAAAACAAAACAAAGACATAACCTTGATTTTTGGAGCCTAAGCTCTGATACCAAATGATGCAAACCACGTAGCAATTGTAGCTACGCAACCTACAAAATATTGAAATCGACCCAAGAACGCCAAAGAACCACGATTTACGGATCCAATTAAAATTAATTGAACCGAGCAACCAATACAATCACAAGGATATATTGACCTCTTGATCACAAGTAATATTAACTCTCACCGAGATTTGAACAAACAAGAATAACTCGCAAGTTCGGATTTTATTCAATGAAGAATAAGGTTTTGAAAGCAAAATAACCTCTCAATAATAATATCAAAGTTGTGTGTATAATAATGAAAATTACATCCCTATAAATAGGGTCAAAATCTGATTAAAAAGTTTTAATTATACTAGGAAAGAAATATCTAAAAATAAGGAAATAAATTAAAAATCCTAAAATTATGGATATTGACTTTTACGGTCGTGACTCCTTCCTTTACGGCCGTAAGAAGCTTTCTGTTTCACCGTTACGGCCGTGAGACTTTATTTACGGCCGTAAGTCATATTTCTGAAAATCTTAATTTTACTCGAGGCTGCTTTACGACCGTAACAATATGTATTACGGTCGTAAGTCCAACTTCTTTCAAATTCTCAATTTTCAACAGTGGGCTCTTCACGGCCGTAAGAATTATGGGTTACGGTCGTGAATTTTGAAACTTTACAATTCCTTCGACGGCTTGAATGAGGTTGATCCACTCTTCGTTTTGGCTCGGTCCCAATATGGAACTTGCTTCTTTTGATGACACGAACATTGTTTTGGCCATTGTTTCTTGTACTAGCTCGTCCATTGCTTCGTTGGCCCTCTTTGTTTGCAATCGAGTCATCGGTCCTCCTTTGATTATCAACGGATCTTTGTGCGGGCTTGTGTTCGTGGTCTGGATCACATCACTTTGTGTTCTTTTATATTTAATATGAAATGTTTTGTCTCAAATCAAGGAATTGAAATTATTCTTTGATTTATTTGTGTTTTCTAGGTAAAATGAAGGGTTAAAAATTGGAGAGAGAAAATGTGAATGGTTAAAAAGTGATATGGAAAATTGTGTAAATTAAATTTTGGTAATCTTTCCAAATTAATACCCAGCCGAACACACCCTTAACTTTTGTAACAGAATTGATGACGTGATAGAGAAAATGTATACGTAGCGTCACATCATCTTTAACCAACTAATCACGACACACCGAATTGCACCATAAGAAACTTTAAAAAAGATCTTCGATTAGTTTTTAGACTTCTAAAAAGTTCTCGATTGTTCACTAAACTTTAAAGTGGTTGAGTTTTAATCACTATACTTGTAAAAATGACACCACATACCTGAAAATTTATAAATATTTTCCAAATTATCAGTTGCATACAACAAAATAACAGTCGAATATATTTTTAGAAGTTTAGTGAACAATTGAATACATTTTTAAAAGTTTTTTATTTAATAAGTTGGTGTGTCATGATTGGTCGGTTATGTAGCAACCAAGAATTTTTACGCGATTAATAATTATTTTAATAGAAAATCGTGTCGCTACTATTTCACCCATTTTTATTAAGTTAACGCAGCGACGTATTCGTATAGCCAAGTCAAGAAATAATCGAGATCGTTCGATTTTAAATTAAATTCCGAATTTCTAAAAATATCTCCATTTTCTTGATTTAAAGTATATTAAGTCCAAATACTTAATTCAATGTTATCCCAATATTTATTTATACAAAAATTACTTTTATTATTTAAATTAAGAAAATATATGCAAGCATGAGAGGTTCCATTATATGTAATCATGAAGAGCATAATATTTGTATAAAAAATGGAAAAGTATATGAATGATTTATATACTACATTATATATAATCATGAAGAGCATAATATTTGTATAAATATAGAAAAGTATATGAATGATTGATAGACTCCATTATATATAATCATGAAGAGCATAATATTTGTATAAATATGGAAAAGTATATGAATGATTTATATACTCCATTATATATAATCATGAAGAGCATAATATTTGTATAAATATGGAAAAGTATATGAATGATTGATAAGACTCCATTATATGTAATCATGAAGAGCATAATATTTGTATAAAAAATGGAAAAGTATATGAATGATTTATATACTCCATTATATATAATCATGAAGAGCATAATATTTGTATAAATATGGAAAAATATATGAATGATTGATAGACTCCATTATATATAATCATGAAGAGCATATTATTTGTATAAATATGGAAAAGTATATGAATGGTGCTTTACTTTAAGAAAAGGATGTGTTAAAATTAATAGAATTGAATGATTATGTTTACAATATGCCAACTTTATACATCTATTTAAACTCATCTCTTTTACACACAACTCTACACATATACACTTATTTCCAACCTCTTGACAAAATCCACAAGTAAGAGAAATTCAAGGTGGTCAAGAAAGTTTTGGTCCATTTACTACTACACTTCATTTTAATCTTTTAAAAGGTAAGTATATCTTATGTTTTTATGAAAATTAAGTATGTTGTTATGAAATGTAAGTATATCTTATGTTTTTATGAAAATTAAGTATGTTGTTATGAAATGTAAGTATATCTTATGTTTTTATGAAAATTAAGTATGTTGTTATGAAATGTAAGTATATCTTATGTTTTTATGAAAATTAAGTATGTTGTTATGAAATGTAAGTATATCTTATGTTTTTATGAAAATTAAGTATGTTGTTATGAAATGTAAGTATATCTTATGTTTTTATGAAAATTAAGTATGTTGTTATGAAATGTAAGTATATCTTATGTTTTTATGAAAATTAAGTATGTTGTTATGAAATGTAAGTATATCTTATGTTTTTATGAAAATTAAGTATGTTGTTATGAAATGTAAGTATATCTTATGTTTTTATGAAAATTAAGTATGTTGTTATGAAATGTAAGTATATCTTATGTTTTTATGAAAAGTAAGTATGTTTTTATGAAAGGTAAATACACCTTATGTTTTTATGAAAAGTAAGTATGTTTTTATGACAAGTAAGTATATCTTATGTTTTTATGAAAAGTAAGTATGTTTTTATGAAAGGTAAATACACCTTATGTTTTTATGAAAAGTAAGTATGTTTTTATGACAAGTAAGTATATCTTATATTTTTATGAAAAGTAAGTATGTTTTTATGAAAGGTAAATACACCTTATGTTTTTATGAAAAGTAAGTATGTTTTTATGACAAGTAAGTATATCTTATGTTTTTATGAAAATGTTTGGATCATTGCTATGAAATCAATCTCACAAGATTGTTATGAGTTCCATATGATATGTTTATGATTATGCTAAGGGGACCGGAGTTTAGTAGCGCTACACATAAGAATTCTTGCCATTTAAGTTCGGTAAAATTCTTGTGTCTCCCTATGTTTATGAGTATTTCGATCCTATCCTATGTTATGATGAAAATGATCCATATGCTTTCAAAAGAAAATTTATGCTTGGTATACTTACTGGGATTTTATAAATCTCACTCCACGATATTTACCATTTTCAGATAATTGAAGGTTCGAGGCGGTCAACATGGAAGTGGCAAAAGTGGTTAAGATTGATGAGATAATTATGTTGAACTTTATGTAAGAAAATTATGTTCTATTTTTATTCACAAATAAAATTATGGGATTCTAATTATTCTTTTGAATAATTTTACATTACTATTTAAGTCTCGATAATATGATATGAGTCACTTTTAGTGGCACTCGAATGGTCGAGAATTCGGGTCGTCACAGTTGGTATCAGAGCCAAGAGTTTTAAAAACGATTCTGTAGATTTTTGAAATTTTATTTCTTAAAAAAAAAAAAAAAAAAAAAAAAAAAAAAAAAAAAAAAAAAACACTATTCACGTGAACAGTAAAACGACGTGCTATTCATGATGAACAGTGAACGAAATCACTATTCATTTTAAAAAAAAAAATTTTGAATTTTCACATGTCAAGTATGGTTATGATTTTGAAAAGTATGATGAAATTTGATGTGCGAATTTCAAGGACAAAATTCATTTTTAGCAAGGGAGTTTGTAATGTCCTGAAAATTTTATGGAATATAATTAGTTAGTGATATGATGTTTATATTGATGTCTTTGATAAATTTCTAGAAGTTCGGGGACTAAAGGAAAATAAGATTTGACGATAAATTTTTATTTGGGTTAATTAGGCCCAATCTTATGTAAAGATGCGAAATGATTAATAATAATTTTTTTTTAAAATATTTTAACTCATCACTCTACTATGTCACTCTCCACGTATTGACTCCTCGAACCAGGTATGTTATATGCTTTGCAAGTCATTTACGATTTTATTAAGACATGTTAAGTATGAAATATTCATATGTTATGAATCTTTAAGTGAAATATACATGTTGAGTATGATATGAATTGATAGAAGCCTAAATTTTAATTTATTCATTTTAATGTAGAATCATGAGACATAGAGGATATTGATATGAATTTTGGTTCATATTAAGCTTAGTAAGATTGACTCAATTAGAAATTAAGTTGGGTTGTAACTTTGGCCCAAAATATATGGAATAATATATTAAACAAACAAAATTGATAATGAATTGTACAATAATTTATCCCTTTATCACTACCTTTGTGTAAAAACAAGGGAAAAACTGTGGATGGTTATTAGTACTTCCTCTTCAAGTTTCAATTTTCGGTTCAATAATTTATCCCTTTATCACTACCTTTGCTTAAAAGCAAGGAAAAACTGTGGATGATTATTGGTACCACTCTTCAAGTTTCAATTTTGAAAAAAAAAAATAAAAAAATATGATTTACGAATGATTTTCAAAATAATCTTTGTCGTCAAGTTTAGAAATGATGAGCCCTAAATGGACTTTGCATAATTGATTTTAGACATGGCACTAAGTATGAGAAGTCAACAGAAAGGACTAGATAATATTTTCGAATTATTCATCGTTTAGATTAAACGAGAAATAGAAAGTCAGTTTTATGAAGTTATGATGAGATGTTGAGATTATAAGTGATATGATTTTATTGAGATTTTTATGAGAAGAATTATGAAGTTGGAGATTTAAAGTTTAGGCTCTTAATTATTGAGAAATAAGGACTTGATATGGTGATATTAGAAATTATGATTTGAAATTTCTATGTTGAGGAATTATGAATTGATTTTCTGGAATATTTATGATGATATTGAAGTTTGATGAAATTGTGATCAAATGTACAATTAGTTATTATTGTGAGTTATGAAGTATGCTTACGATTTGGATAAGTCCAAATTTCAAAGGAAAACTCTGCCTAGAATTTTATCGTTTGGAGTTAAGAGCATAGTATGATATGCAATCACTAAGAGAATTGAAGTTAGACATACAAGTTCATTTACATCACAAACGAGATTTAGTAGATGATAACAGAGATATTATTATTTTCTCATAAGGAGAACACACAAGAGTCACCCTAGAAAGGAAATACATGAAAACACGCAAAAGCAAAAGAAAGCAACATGGGAAATTCCTCAAATTGAGAGATGTGTTTCCGGAGTAGCCGTATCCTACCACCTCTGACCTTTTGAGGAAATAAAGAAACCTTCAAAAAGGTGTGTTTCGAGAGTAAGAATACTCCGTAATCTACCACCTGGAACCTTTGAGGTACACACAAGATTTAAACATTAAGGAAAATCCTAGGAAATTAGAGGGGTGTCTCGAGAGTAAGAATACTCCGTACTCTACCCCCACCTATTCTAAGATTCATAAAGTTAAGTTTACATTAACCGGACTCCATTTTCGCTTGATTCCCCTTCCTTGCGACCAATCTATCTTAACCCCTGCTGGATCTTGTATTGAGATATATGACTGCAGCTTATCCAGTAGTTCATCAATAGTAGGAGCAGAAATAAGAAGCCTTCTGGAAAATGGAGAGATGAATCCCTGTTCCACAGCATAATCAAGAAAGGTTAACAAGCCATCAAAGAAATTGTTAACATTCAAAAGCCCAATAGGCTTAGTATGGAGATCTAGTTGAGCCCATGAGGTAATGTTAAAGATTTCTTCTAAGGTACCAAAACCTCCGGGCAGGGCTATAAAGGCATCAGAACCATATAGCATACAAGTTATGCGTTCATGGATGGATAAGGTTTGAACTTCATGCCCTCGTGTTTTTCCTGCAACATCTACCAAAGGGACAGGTATGACACCGATTACTTTTGATTTCTCTGCAAGAGCAGATTGGGAAACACAACCCATTAGACCACTGCTACCACCCCCATACACAAGAGTGATACCTTTTTCCCCCAGTTTCTTTCCAAGATCTACGGCCGCTTCTAGATAACTGAAGCCTTTCCCCACTTTTGATCCACAAAATACACAAATAGTTTTGATCTGTCGAAGTTTTGGTGCTTCCATCTTTGATAGTATAGAAGAGAAAACTTACCAAGAAGATGTGATTTTGGGATGCTTGAACTATGAAATATGTTTGGCTATTTAAAGCCGGAAAAATTTACTGTTTTTGATTGATTCTGAAAAAGTAAAGATTTACTTTTGACAAAATCAGCCTACTTTTGACTATTTTATCAAAGCTTTCATCTTTCGGTGATTTATTTTCCAGCTTTATCAAACCTCGAGAAAGGAAAATATATTTTACCAACCTTTATCAAAACGCGTGAAAGGAAACAGAAGAATATTTTAAATATGTATCAAGAGATTTACCTTATATCAATGCTGATTTGCCACAACCTCATTGTGTAAAACAGACTGGCAGATAGGATCTTTTGCAGTTATATTTTTGAGACTATAACGATTTTTGTCTTCGTTAAACTGAGCGTATAAGGAGAGAAGTTCACGTTGCACATAACCACTTGGGTGCGTCTCAAGAGTCAGTCGAATATCATCCAAAGACTCCTTACTCAGTCCACCCTTTATGAATTTGATTTTATCATCCCGATTAGTAGAAGAATATCCTACTGTTTTGCAACGAGTATCACAGTTCCAACGAGCACATTTGTAGCAACCATTCAGCCTTTTTGCTCTTCGTTTCTTTGCGAAGGTGCTTTTGCCTAAACCAGGCATGTGCTTTGGAAATGTCATAGGTAATTCACCAGATAATCAAACTTTTGCTTCGATCAACCAGCGAACATCTTCTGGAATACCATGAGCCATCAGCAACCTCAACCTTTCGAGCCTAATTCGATAAATTTTTCTCAGATCATTCATAGGAAGATTGGAATAATACTTGCGAATGTTTGAAAGGATGATATCCATTTTTGATGGATCTAACCTCTTCCCAACATGATCTATTTAAAGGTATAAAGGAACTAAGTGGATCCATCTGATATTGATTCCAGCAAGAAAGCGCGGAATAGAATAATGAAAAGAAGAGACAAGAATTAATGCGCTGTTTAATTTTATCGATAAAGGAAGATTTGATGATAAGATTTTGAGATACAGAATATTTTCTTGGATTTGGTACTGATATTTTAGGTATAATAATAAGTAATTAAGGTATGGTGTGATGATACGGGAATACGTGAAAGTGAAATAAGGACCGTATCGAATCAGAATTCATAAGTATGTACAAGTGAA
Organism: Ligustrum vulgare; assembly: GCA_963555705.1. NCBI lineage: Eukaryota > Viridiplantae > Streptophyta > Magnoliopsida > Lamiales > Oleaceae > Ligustrum > Ligustrum vulgare. The sequence continues at coordinate 13,849,059 of OY743190.1, forward strand.
AGAAATACCTTGCGGGAAATGTTGTGACAATTAAGTGAAGAATTTTAGTTATTTGGGAGCTAATTATTTATTTGAATTTTGCAGAACGTTTTGGTTACAAATATGGGAAAAGATAAGCTGATGATATTATGTTGATTTATGAATAATATGTTTGGATATATTACATAGGGGATATTCAGGTAACCATTTTATTTACTTTGGGATATTTGGTGATAAGAAGAAATGACTAATTATTATGGTATGATATGTTAGTAAAGATTTATTGAAATTTTAGAGATATTAATACGAATATTTGAGGTCACATGATACGATGATAAGTGACAGGTTACATGAGTACTACAAGACATGATGAAATATCACATACGATTGGGAATTTTCCTTTTGAGTCAGAATTTATGAGTAGACACATATGTCTATTATTGATAGAAAAGTCCATGTTTTTAAGAAAAACAAAGATATGCATTTAGTCAAAGTCCAGTGGGTTAAATATAGTAGCAATGATACTACATAAGAGAAGAAGAGAAAAGATTCTGATTAAGTGTTCAGAAATCATAAGATCAAGTAAGTTTAATTTCGAGGACGAAATTATTTTAAGGGGGTAAGTTTGTAGCAACCAAGAATTTTTACGCGATTAATAATTATTTTAATAGAAAATCGTGTCGCTACTATTTCACTCATTTTTATTAAGTTAACGCAGCGACGTATTCGTATAGCCAAGTCAAGAAATAATCGAGATCGTTCGATTTTAAATTAAATTCCGAATTTCTAAAAATATCTCCATTTTCTTGATTTAAAGTATATTAAGTCCAAATACTTAATTCAATGTTATCCCAATATTTATTTATACAAAAATTACTTTTATTATTTAAATTAAGAAAATATATGCAAGCATGAGAGGTTCCATTATATGTAATCATGAAGAGCATAATATTTGTATAAAAAATGGAAAAGTATATGAATGATTTATATACTCCATTATATATAATCATGAAGAGCATAATATTTGTATAAATATAGAAAAGTATATGAATGATTGATAGACTCCATTATATATAATCATGAAGAGCATAATATTTGTATAAATATGGAAAAGTATATGAATGATTTATATACTCCATTATATATAATCATGAAGAGCATAATATTTGTATAAATATGGAAAAGTATATGAATGATTGATAAGACTCCATTATATGTAATCATGAAGAGCATAATATTTGTATAAAAAATGGAAAAGTATATGAATGATTTATATACTCCATTATATATAATCATGAAGAGCATAATATTTGTATAAATATGGAAAAATATATGAATGATTGATAGACTCCATTATATATAATCATGAAGAGCATATTATTTGTATAAATATGGAAAAGTATATGAATGGTGCTTTACTTTAAGAAAAGGATGTGTTAAAATTAATAGAATTGAATGATTATGTTTACAATATGCCAACTTTATACATCTATTTAAACCCATCTCTTTTACACACAACTCTACACATATACACTTATTTCCAACCTCTTGACAAAATCCACAAGTAAGAGAAATTCAAGGTGGTCAAGAAAGTTTTGGTCCATTTACTACTACACTTCATTTTAATCTTTTAAAAGGTAAGTATATCTTATGTTTTTATGAAAATTAAGTATGTTGTTATGAAATGTAAGTATATCTTATGTTTTTATGAAAATTAAGTATGTTGTTATGAAATGTAAGTATATCTTATGTTTTTATGAAAATTAAGTATGTTGTTATGAAATGTAAGTATATCTTATGTTTTTATGAAAATTAAGTATGTTGTTATGAAATGTAAGTATATCTTATGTTTTTATGAAAATTAAGTATGTTGTTATGAAATGTAAGTATATCTTATGTTTTTATGAAAATTAAGTATGTTGTTATGAAATGTAAGTATATCTTATGTTTTTATGAAAATTAAGTATGTTGTTATGAAATGTAAGTATATCTTATGTTTTTATGAAAATTAAGTATGTTGTTATGAAATGTAAGTATATCTTATGTTTTTATGAAAATTAAGTATGTTGTTATGAAATGTAAGTATATCTTATGTTTTTATGAAAATTAAGTATGTTGTTATGAAATGTAAGTATATCTTATGTTTTTATGAAAATTAAGTATGTTGTTATGAAATGTAAGTATATCTTATGTTTTTATGAAAATTAAGTATGTTGTTATGAAATGTAAGTATATCTTATGTTTTTATGAAAATTAAGTATGTTGTTATGAAATGTAAGTATATCTTATGTTTTTATGAAAATTAAGTATGTTGTTATGAAATGTAAGTATATCTTATGTTTTTATGAAAAGTAAGTATGTTTTTATGAAAGGTAAATACACCTTATGTTTTTATGAAAAGTAAGTATGTTTTTATGACAAGTAAGTATATCTTATGTTTTTATGAAAAGTAAGTATGTTTTTATGAAAGGTAAATACACCTTATGTTTTTATGAAAAGTAAGTATGTTTTTATGACAAGTAAGTATATCTTATATTTTTATGAAAAGTAAGTATGTTTTTATGAAAGGTAAATACACCTTATGTTTTTATGAAAAGTAAGTATGTTTTTATGACAAGTAAGTATATCTTATGTTTTTATGAAAATGTTTGGATCATTGCTATGAAATCAATCTCACAAGATTGTTATGGGTTCCATATGATATGTTTATGATTATGCTAAGGGGACCGGAGTTTAGTAGCGCTACACATAAGAATTCTTGCCATTTAAGTTCGGTAAAATTCTTGTGTCTCCCTATGTTTATGAGTATTTCGATCCTATCCTATGTTATGATGAAAATGATCCATATGCTTTCAAAAGAAAATTTATGCTTGGTATACTTACTGGGATTTTATAAATCTCACTCCACGATATTTACCATTTTCAGATAATTGAAGGTTCGAGGCGGTCAACATGGAAGTGGCAAAAGTGGTTAAGATTGATGAGATAATTATGTTGAACTTTATGTAAGAAAATTATGTTCTATTTTTATTCACAAATAAAATTATGGGATTCTAATTATTCTTTTGAATAATTTTACATTACTATTTAAGTCTCGATAATATGATATGAGTCACTTTTAGTGGCACTCGAATGGTCGAGAATTCGGGTCGTCACAGGTTAAATGTAAAGTAGCGCTACATGCACATTCGTCTAACATTACAAATTTTGTTACGAAAGTTAAGTCAATGAATAATGTCCAACATTTTGATAATGAGGGGGCCCTACCCCATGTGAGTAGAGGTCATATTTGAAAGAAAGCTTGGGGTGCTCGTAAGATTGCCCTTATTTATTAGAATCCAAGCCTCTAATAGTCCTCTGTGAAATAAATCTTTGGGTCCTCACTTTCATTTTCAATATTCTCTTCTATGCGATTTCTTATGTTGTACTTGTAATAATAGGATTTCATGTTCAAGTCAAGTAATAGTAATGACTGCATCAATTTTATGTAGCGCTTTGAGTCATAACTATTTAATCTTGACCATATAAAAGTTCTAACATCGTGATTAGAACAACGAATTTCTTTATGATAAATATATCCATTTTGCATGACAACACTCGTCGTCAATGGATATGATAATACCCATCAATAATTTGAATATATCTGTTTGGCAAACTAGTTTTTAAACTTATTTTTTTTCACACAATTCCTCAAATCACTTTTTAATCACAAATATTTTCTCTCTCCACTTTTCAACCATACATTTTACCTAAAAAAACATAAAAAACATGTTTTTAAACAAAAAAATTTTAACAAATAGAAGTGTACAAGCCACATATATAGTTCTATCAATAGACTTGATTTACATTTAGTTTTTTTGGGTAACTATGTTCATTTACTGTTACTTGTGTTTTTAATTTATGAAATGAAACGAGATAAGAAATGGACCTTGCGACATGTACTAATAAAATGTACTAACAGTTGTACTAATGGCTAAAAGACAAAAATTTTGAATGTTCAATTATTATGTTATCCTTCTAGTTATAATTCTTTTAGTTTTCTGATGTTATGTCTATATCTCTAAATTTATTGGTTACATAAAATGCGTAATATATACTATTATATGTTAAACTCTTTTCTTCAATAATTATATTTAATTCTTCAATTTTTTTTTCTCTAGATCACTAATTATTCTTCCTTTATTTACTATAATTCTAGTAAATTGTGAAAAATCTGTGAATGAGGGTTCTTTTATTGCGTAGTCTAATAAATCATAAAATCTTCCTAAATCTTCTCTTATAATTTCTAATTGTTTAATTGTTTCTTCTCTTAAATACTTAAAGTCGTTTACTTCTGAAGGATTTAGTTCTATTAAATGTTCTGAATTCATAAATTATAAAACTATTTAAATTTAAGCTATTAATTCAAATCCTCTTCCAATAGTTAATTCTAGGAATAGTAAAAACAAATTTTCAACATATGTAAAAACATGCAAGAGATATCATAAGCAAAATGATAAATTTAAGACTATGATAACAGTACTTGGATAATATCAATAAAAAAGACGATATATAATCCACCATAAATAATCAATAATACTTCTTTCTATCTATGGGTCAATCACGCTTCTTTGTAAATCTGATTTTAAAAGATTTTTGACCAAATACTCTTCAGTTATTTATCTAAGTATTAAACATATCTTCATAGAAGATCGTTGCTGCTCAAAAGACTTACGCATTAAAAGATGCTCGAAAGACTTACTCCAACACTTTCTGTTTAATACTTAAACAAACACTTCAAAGAGGTTCAGCACAATCCAGTTTCGTTTCCTACCTCTGGATGTACTCTTTTAACAAAAGTTTTATAAAGAATAAACTTATGGACTCATAAATAAATAGAGTATTACTAACTATTTTATGGCTTCATATATATCTATGTGAAGTTTAGTTACTCATACCTTCTGCTAACTGTTTCTGGATTGGTTTGATGAAAGAGAATTTTGAACTAGGAATGAAAAGAAAGACAATAGATAGAGAATATAGATTTTATTGCTGAAAACTCATATGATTTTCGGATGCTTACAATGAGGAGAGACTCCTCCTTTTATAGTTGGTAAAAGCAAAGTTGGGAAACAAGATAATATTCCCTATCTTTTACATACTTGGCTAAGATTTAAAGTAGATAAAGTAAAGCTAAAGTTACAATAATTTTTTCTGCTTTTCTAAAGTTTCACATGGGTCTGAACCCACATGCCTTGAATAATTCGTGTTCAGACAAGGTATGCTTCATCTTCATTATAGTTGAGTAGGTCCCCACAATTATTACATTTGTGACCCGTTTCTACCTCCATTAGGTGATGTAGATATTCATAGGCTCCTTTGCTAAGATCCAAATTGCTGACAAGTATATTCTCAGCATATTCTCTTAATTTCCATAATTGACTATTAACTTTATTAATTCTTGCAATGCTGTAGATCAATAATTTGTCATCATTAGATTCATATACCCAAACATTAGTTTGTGTAAGGGTATCCCTTAATTCAATATACATTACTCTAAATCCCAATGCCCTTTTTCTGGAATAGCTTGTATCTGTTCCTCTTTGTTAAATGGTTTTATTTCTGGTTCTGAAAGAATAGCTTTGCTAGTTACTCCAAGTTTTACAATATGTTCTGCCCTTAGAAATTCTTCATCAATAAATTCTGGAATGGCTGAGTAAATCCCGACATAGATCTTTTCAGCTTTGGTAATTCCAAAATATGTTTTCACTGCTGCCTTGATAGAATTAGGTAATAATGATATTTCCTTCATATCCTTGCTAGGGTAGATGCACTGAATAAGTTCTTGGTCAAACAGTCCCCTGACTGTTCTTGGTTCTGCTCCTGGAAAAATAATTGCTTTATTGATTTTTTGATGGCTAATTGTCCTTAGCCATTCTCCTTCTTTTGTCCTCTTGTTTAGATACTCCACATACTTCAAGAATGTCTCTAGTTTCTTCATAACTTTCTCCTTTTCTGATAGTTCCTTTGTTACGACTGCTGGTTTCTTCGCAGCTTCTAAAAAAGTTTCTTTAGATGGTTCAATAGTTTTGCTAATGGCTTTGGAAGATGAACTTCCAATAATTGATACATTAGATACTTCTTCCTCAATAGGAAGTCCTACAGATAAATTCTTCACTAGAGAGGATTGGGATCCTCCTTTGTACATTTCCTCAAGAGAATTAACCCTTGACTTGTAAAAGGCTAGTTCACTGTTAATTTGTACAATCTGCGCCATGCAAGTATTCACATGGTTGAATAGATTTGAATAGTTGATATTCATTTGACCCATGGCCAAGTTAATTTCTTCTACTTTCTTAAGTATGTCTTCCATGTCTTGATAAATAATCTGCAATAACATTGTCAGTACCCTTAATATGAATAATTTCAAAATCATAATGGCTAAGTTTTACTTGCCATCTAATTAACCTTTTATTTGCAATAGTTGGATCAATTTCTTTAGTTAACCAATATTTAACTTGTGTATTATCTGTTCTAATTTTGAATTTTGTAGAAACAATAAATAATTCAAATTTTTTAATAGCAAATTTTACAGCTAATAATTCTTTTTCATTTATATGATAATTAGTTTGAGTTTGAGTAAAACTGCCACTAGTATACTGTGCAATCCTTTCCTCATCTTCATTTGGATAAATATATTTAAGTATTGCTCCCCATGCTGTTTCACATGCATCGGTTTCTATAATCCAATCACATTCTTTTTTGGGTAATTCTAATTCAGGTAAATCTTTACAAAGGTCTTTAATTTTTTGTACTTCTTCTTCTTCGTCTTTAGACCATGGTGTCCATCTAGTTTTTCCTTTTAATCTTTTTTGTAATGGGATTAAATGTTTTGCTAAGTTAGGTACATATTTCCTAGTCTGATTTACAAGTCCTAAAAAGCTTTGTAATTGTGTTTTATCTTTTATATGATTGTCAAATTCTTGTATTTTTGTACTAATATGTTTTTTGAGTTTTATTCCTTCTTGGCTTATTATAGATCCCAAAAATTCTACTTTTTCTTTAGCTATCTCCATTTTTGTACCTGATAATATAATTCCATTATTCCTTACAATATCTATAAAAATATTTAGATGTTTTAAGTGGTCTTGTCTGGTTTCAGAGTAAATAAGAACATCATCAATATATACTGTAATAAAATGATAATAATCTTTAAATATTTTATCCATGTACCTTTGGAATTCTCCTGGACTATTTCTAAATCCAAAAGGTAATACATTCCATTCATAAAATCCTTGTGGTACCGTAAAAGCTGTTAAATGTCTAGATTCTTCAGTTAACATAATATGATAAAATCCTGATTTGAGATCAAATTTAGAGAAATATTTCTTTCCTCTAATTTGATTAAATAATACCTGTTTGTTTGGTATTGGATATTTTAATTCTTTTGTATAAGTGTTTAACCTTTTATAATTAATTACCATTCTAGATTTTCCTCTTTTTTGTTCTGAATGTTTTATTACAATGAAGGCTAGACTACTATGTTTACTATTAGATTCTCTAATAAATTTCTTTTCTAGCATTTCTTTTATGTGCATTTCAAATTCAGGTAATTCTTTTGGTGTATGTTTAATTGGTTTTACACTAATAATCTTAGTATCATCTTCTAGTATAATTTCTGTCATAGGCTTATTTATGTGCCATTTTTTCAAAGGATTATCTTCTGATAATTTTAATAATTTTTCTGTAATATTTTTTATTACAATTTGATCAAAATGTTCTTGTACTAGATTTATTCTATTTTTATTAGGCATAAATTGTGTTGTTTGTGTTAATTTTTGTCTATCCTCACCACGTTGAGCTGCAATATGAGGCATTTTTTCTCTACAGTAAGGATCATTAATTCTTATTGCTATTGCTATATGGTGGCAAGGGGTAGATAAAAGTATAACTTTTACATCAATAGTTATTGGATAATATTGTTTTATGAAGTTATTTCCTAATAATATATCCCCTGGCATATCATCAAATTGATATACATAAGGTATTTATAATTCATATTTTCCTATTTGTATTTTAACATTCCTTGCTACTTTAGTTATTAGGTTTGTGCTTCCATCAAATCCTGCAAGTATTACTCTTTCTTCATTATCTTTTTTATTACTCCACATTTCTGGGGGTAATACATTTTCTTTAAATAAACAGGATGATGCTCCTGTATCAAACAATGCATGATAATTTCTGCTAAGATATCCATTGTAATTCATTTTGGTTAGTATATAAATATGTTCTCTTCCTCCTTGTATTTTATTCATAATAACCTTGGTATAACTAGATTTTCATTTTGTATTGTTAATAGCATTCTATCATCTTTTATGTAATATGGTTTTACTTGCTCTAAGAAGTCTGTTCCTAATAGTAATTCCGTATTTACCTTTCATGTATGTTCTACGTACATGTTTATGATTATTTCATTTCTTTTATTTATTCTTATTAGTAATTCTACATAAGTATCCATGGGATGAATATTTTCAAAATAATCTTGTATTTGAATTGAATTATTCGTTACTTTAAGTTCTAAGTCTCCTATTATGTTTTCTTTTATATGAGATACAGTTGCTCCAGTATCTATTAATACTTTCTGCTCTTTCCATTCTCCATTTATTCTAATTTCTATCATAGCTTCAAATTGTTTTGTCTCATTTCTTTTAGATAGATTCATTCTTGGTATTTTTCTATGTATTTTTGTCATTATTTATTTTTCTGAATCATTTCTATTTTCTATTTCAGGTAATGATCTTGTACTAGTATTTCTTCTTAGGCTAATTGATCTTCTTCCAAATTCTATTTGTGGTTTATCCATATTTACTAATCTTCTAGCTTGATTGAAATCTATTTCTATATCTTCTGGTATTGTCATTCTTGAATTTTCTTTAGCTGGTTTGTATTCCAATAAATTCTGAAATATGAGTTCTATTATATGTGTTCTTGTAGCATTCTTAATTTTTACTTCATGTTTACTAGTAAAAAGCATATATTGTTCTAATAGTTAAACTTATAGTTTTACTTCCTGGTTCCATATCTATCCCTCTTAACCTGTAATATAATGTTAAGGCTTTATTTTTATTTTGTTCTCCCATACTTATGCTGAAATTTGGTCTTATTGTAAATTTTACTTTTTGGTACATTAAGTTTCCTATTACAATTCCTATTAGAGCATCTTGTACTGAACTTACAATTCTATCATCCATAATATAGAATTCTATAGGTGTATCTATTCCTTCTCTAAAATAGGCTTTTGCTATAATTTGTACGGCTCCTAAATATATGTTCTTTATTTTTCCTTTTAATTCAGGACTCAATAGTTTTATTTCTTGTATTATAATTTCTTCATTTATTATAGGTATTAATGTATTTCCTGTAGTATCTCTTATGTCTATAGGGTGACTATGGTTTCTTGCTACATACGCTATTACTTTGTTTTTCTGCCAAAATGGTAAATTAAATATTTCTTTTGGTTCTACATCTAATTTTGATTTTAAGATCTTTTCATACATTTTAGGATTAAATATTAATCTTTCATTTAGTTGTTCTTCATTTTCTTCTAATTCATATTCATATTCTTTAGATGTACCTTCTTCACTAATTTGTCTAATCATATTTATATATAAATATTCTTCTTCACTAGATTCATTAGATTCACTTTCTTCTGAAGATTCTAATTCCATTATTGTATTTATTACTTTATGTTCTTCTAATTCATAAATTTCTTCATCTTCAGGAATTTCTTCCCATTCTTCTTCTTGTTCAATAGGTAATAAGTTATAATTTTCTTTTTCTATTAATGAGATATACATCATATTTTTCTTTTTATTTTTCTTAGGACATTCTGGAGATATATGTCATATTTCTCCACATGAATAGCATTTACATTTTCTAGGATTTTTAGGGTATGTTTTAGTTTTGTTTTGTTTTTGCCTTAAATATCTCTTGTATGGTACTCTATACCTTTTAAATGTTTTATTATATGGTTTTTTATATTTATTAAATTTATTACATTTATTTCTAAATTTATTTTTTCTATAATATTTCTTTTTCTTATATTTTCTTTCTAGATGACATCCAAATTTGTGTTGGTTTATATTGTAATTTATCACAGTATAATGATTTTTTACTTGCTTTATGGAATTTTATCATATTATTTGCTTCCATACATTTTTCTTGTTGTCTCATTTCTATAAATTGTATTCTTGCTCCTAAACTATTATTACTTAATGGTATTTCTAATTTTTCCCAGTCCTTAAATAATTCTAAATTCCATGGGTTTGGTAATTTAAAGAATATTTGGTTCATAATTTTCATACCATATGTTTCTTGATTATATTCTGCTTTTTCAAAATATTCTCTAAATTCACATGCAAATTGTTTAAAGTAACACATATCACATATTGATAGATTTTATAATAAATATCTATGTCTTAGTCTTGAGCTAATTTTGGTATCTCTGTCTATTACTAATGTATATTCTCTTTTTAATGCATCTTCATATCTGCTTAAAATAATTCCTATTTCATCTTGGTCATTTCCTCTAACTTGTCCTATATAAGTTTCTGTTAAATTTCCCCACCATCTTGCAGTGGTTCCTATAAATGTATTTTCTAACATTAATTGTAATTGCTTTCCTGTTAATTCTTTGGTATAGGCCATCATAGCCATATATTTCATCCATAATTCTAATTCATGATCTACATCTTGCACACATCCTAAATCTATCCATCTTCCTTTTGAATTAATTTGTGTTTCCATACTTCTCCATGGTGTATATTCTATAGGATAATTTTTACTTGGCTTAGTGTAATATTTTTGTTGTGGTATAAAATTATTTGTTTTGAAATTTGTGTTTTGTCTTTGATTCATATAGATTTCTGGTGTATTTTGTGGATTAGTATTACTTGTATTTTCTTTTTTAACTTGGTTAGTTCCTGGTTGTTGTATATATTCTGGTGGATTTTGTCCTGCTGGTATTAAAGCTCTTTGTTGTTCATTCATATTAATTTCTTCTATTTTAAGATTTTTAAATTTTTCTATATAATCTTCTTCTGTTATGTAATCTTCTTCACCTTCTTTTTTAGGATTTTCCATAAATTTTTCTATTTGTTCAGTAATCATAGTTATTCCTAATCTATTGATGACTTTAAATTCTTTGTCAGTTATTATTCTTTTAGGTTTTCTTTTTTCCATTTCATCATATATTTTTGTTATATTTTGATTTATAATTCCAATATTTTGTTGTATATTATCTATTCTTTTATGTAAATCATTTTTCCCTATTTCTTCTTCTTTAATTGTTCTTATCATATTTATTTGTTTTATAATAGTTTTTTGCTCTATAATTTCTATTGAGTTTTCATATACTCCTACCATATTTCCTATTTTATTTATTTTATCAGTTATTTGCTTAATTTGGTTTTCTAAGGTTATTAATTGTTTTGATAGGTTATTTACATATTGCTTTACTTCTAATATTTGTGTGGGTATATTTTTTGTTTATATCCTTATAATCATTAGTTATTTCTATCATTTGTCTTATTTCTAATGGTAAATTATTGATAATTTCTTGAACTTGTTCTAGGTTTTTTGCTTGTTCTAAATTTTGTTCTGTATTTTTATCTAAACTTATTCCTAATTTATTTAGTAAAAATAAATTTGTCCAGTTTAATTGTTTATATTCTCCAAATCCTCCTTCTCCTAATAGTATAAATGGTATAAATTTTCCATATGTTTCAGTTATTAATGGACAATGACATTATTTGGTAAATCTTTAGATTTATAATTATATACTCTAGATTCGATTATTGGTAATTTTTTAGACATTTTTCTAAATATATTTTTAAGTATAACTACAGGCTCTGATACCACTGTGATTGTATCGTCAAAGTGAAATTTTATTTTGCGGAATTATAATCTTTGTCTAATTCTCCTTAAAAACCTTTCTTCAAATTCATCCATATATCTTATATCTTCTTGTCTAATTAAGTTTTCTTCTTTTAATTTTAAATATTCATTATGTTGTAAAACTAGTCTTTTAATTTCTCTATATTTTTCTATAGCAATAGGATCAGTATTTAGGTCTCTTCCTATTCTTTCCAATTCTAAATATTCTCTATGTAAACTTCTAATTAAATTTTTTCTTTTTTCGTGAAGTATATGGGGATCATAAACAGACATAATATTTTTTAATTATGAAATAAGTAATAAAAATTTTAGAGTAATTAAATTTTTAGAATTTATTATGTGTTAAATTTAATAAGATAATATGTGAAATAAGATATTAATTATATTTTTAGCTAAAAGGGTAAAATATGTATTAATTTATGTTAGTAAGTTGTTAGTATGATTTTGTTAGTAAGTATAGTTTTATCCATAAGAAATACTGTAGTGTTGACTAATTAAACAACGATACCCACGAAGCTATTACAGACATCTTCAAACTAAGGACCTGAGATAATTCCAATATGTGTCGTGTATTGCGTAATTGAATCAGTCAATTTGTCTTGCAGTTTTATTAATATTCTTAAGCCTCAAGTTTTTAAACATCACAATTTTCCAAATCACCTTTTAACCACACATATTTTCTCTCTATACTTTTCAACCACACATCTTATTTAGAAAACATAAAAAAACATGTTTTGAAACACCAAAATTTTAACAAATTGGAGCCTCTAAATTCTGTTTGTTAGCAGAAAAGGACAATCTTTTGGCCTACCAGAAAGGGCAAATCTTTTATAATTTCCTGGGGATAGGAATAAATTCCCACATAAATAATGATGAAAATATAGACTAATTTATAAGGATTTGAGCTACTCATCTCAATAATATTGACTTTTTAAGATAGATCATCAAATCTTAACATGGTATCAGAGCACATTAAGCAATTCGATCCGATTAAAACTCAAAAAATGAGTACACGAATTTCAAGATTGCTAAAACGATCAATTTATAAGATTTCGAGCTACTCTCACCTTTTATATTACTGAATAAACCAGAAACTCCTTTTATATTACTGAAACGAAGGATTCAAACCTTGTAACATGGGAATCTCAACTAAAGGAAAAGTCCAACAAATGATGAACAAATACAAAAACTCCATCTTAGGAGCTCTAATGCTGGCTATAAGTAGTTGAAACTGAAATGAAGGATCGTGCCTCCTTACAAAATGGAAATCACATTTCCCTCTTTTTGCATCATCTTCATCTTCATCTTCATCATCTTCATTTTCCCTTTGCTGAAATTATTAAGTATTTTCAGAAGATTGAGGAGAACAAAGTTGCCCCCAGGTCCATGGAAGCTGCCTCTAATTGGCAGTTTGCACCACCTTGCAATAGCAGGTTCAGTACCACATCTTGCCCTCAGAAACTTAGCCGGAAAATATGGGCCTATTATGCACTTACAGCTCGGTGAAATTTCTGCGGTCGTCATATCAGCACCTAGTGCTGCTAAAGAGGTGCTAAAAACTCACGATGTCGCCTTTGCATCAAGGCCGAGACTTCTATCTCCTGATATCATGACGTATAATTACTCCGATATAGCTTTCGCTCCCTACGGTGGATACTGGAGACAGATGCGGAAAATCTGCACCCTGGAACTCCTGAGCCTCAAGAACGTTCGATCATTTAGCTCTATTCGCGAGGAGGAGGCCTTCAATCTCGTTGAATCCGTCCAATCGTCTTTACTTTCACCAATTGACATGACTCAAAAGTTCTTTACGTACGCGAATAATGTAGTCTGCAGAGCAGCGTTCGGGAAGAGATGCAAGAACCAGGAGGAGTTGTTGCCACTGCTCAAAGAGTTTGCATCCTCTGCCGGAGGTTTTGATGCTGCTGACTTGTTTCCTTCAATCAAAATCCTTCAAGTCATTAGCGGACTGAAATCGAAATTGACGAAGTTGCATCAGAAAATTGATCAAGTCTTCAACAACATCATTGAGGTTCATGAAGAAAGATTGGCAAACAAAGATAAGTTCAATGACCAATCCGGGGAGGAAGATCTAGTTGATGTTCTTTTAAGACTTAAAGAAACAGATGATCTCGAATTTCCTATCACAATCAACAGTGTAAAAGCTATCATTCTGGTAAGATAATTCATAATTCCCACTCTTTTTGTGATCCAGAACAATCCGGCTTTGATCTAAACTGTTGCTCCACTCTGTATCCAGGATGTTTTCTCTGCTGGAACAGATACTTCAGCAACAACAGTTGAATTCGCCATGTCGGAAATTATGAGACACCCTAGAGTGCTGGAAAAAGCACAAGATGAACTGAGACAAGTTCTTAGAGGAAAGGACCGAATACGGGAAACGGACTTAGAGGGGCTGAGCTATCTGAAAATGGTGGTCAAAGAAACTCTAAGGCTCCATCCACCTCTTCCCTTGCTACTTCCTAGAGTATGCACGGAGCGCAGAGTTATTGACGGATACAATATACCCGTCAACACCAAAGTAATTTTGAATGTCTTCGCGATCAATAGGGATCCCGAGTATTGGAAGGATGCTGAGAGTTTTAAACCAGAGAGATTTGCTGACAGTGGTATTGAATTCACAGGAACACATTTTGAGTATCTCCCTTTTGGTGGAGGAAGAAGGATATGTCCAGGCATATCATTTGGTGTAGCCAATGTCGAGTTTCTTCTTGCTCAGCTGCTTTTCCACTTCGACTGGAAACTTCCCAGTGGGATGAAGCCTGAGGATCTAGACATGGCCGAGATACTCGGAGTTGCTGTTAAGAGAAAAAACAATCTACATCTTGTTCCTAGTACTCCTCAAACTTCACTTGATTAGTCAATGTTACAGCAATTCATGGTAGACATTGTATCAGATGAATCCAAGTCTTGATCTCACGGTTCTGTCCTTTGACTTTATGCAACAAACATTAAGATATACGAGTAACTAATATTATTCCATCAAAATTTATTAATTATTGCCACCATTAAGGATCATCTAAACAACTACTACAAGCCTGATTTAAAGAATTGATTTCGATTAATCGGGTTAACCTCAAATCCAGGTCAACTATATTTTCCGGGCCTCGTACTCATTTTCACCTACTCTAACCGAAGAACTTGGCTCGATTTCTGGGAAGTTTCATGTTGGACAGCAAGTCATTTTAAATAGTCAACTAGCTTAGGATTTAATTTTACTGAGAAGGGTGGCATTTCATTGTGATTTTTGAGAGAGTATGACATGTTTGGCCTGCAATATTAGATACAATCTTTAAGAGTATAATGTACAAAATTTCAGCATTTATTTCTTTATACTATTTGGTCATATTGACTAGTTCGCCAAACATGGCATACTTTAGTCGAGTTCTTGCCTTGTGTCGGATGTGAATTGGGAACCTCAATTTTATTTTATCGAGAGCAATTAATATCAAGAAGGAGAAATAAGTAATCAAGAATACGTAAAATTTATAGAAGTTCGTCTCAATGTGAGACTACGTTCTCGTCCACTACTGCAGTAATTCACTATAATGAAAAAACATCTTTAAAAGAGAAAATGAACACCTACCTTCTCTATACTCTATTTATTTATTTTGGAAAGGGTCTATCCTCTATTTTAATTGATGTTGAAAAGCCTAAGCATTACGTCATATTTATAAGAATAGGCAAATGACTTCGATTCTTTAATAAAATATTATGAGAACCCAACCCCCACAACAACTTCACCGACAAGGTCCAGCCCCGCATTTGGTAATAATTTGGTCGGCATTGATTATGCTGGACAATTGAAATTCTCAAAGGATCACACAATTTGCTGGAGAGTGCTACCAATCAAATTATGCAATGCAAATTTACCTGGAGAACAAGATTCAGCAGTTTACTAAATGATATTTACAAATATACAACGAAATAAATAACGCGTAAAATTTCCCAAGTATTTTCAGATTAAAGAAATCTTAAACCACTATATTATTCTTCCAGTTTGGTTGACATTCTTAATTGTTATAATTTGTTCAAAAAGTATTTTGGATATAATAGACTTGAAATGAGTGATATAGAGGATCGAGATAACCCCGAATCAAAACTGGAAGGCTCCCAGACAGGGGCGGAGGCAGCCCAGGCCCAGCGCAGGCCATGGACCGCGCTGGACTTTTGGGCTACCCTGGGGCAGCCCAATAAAAAAAAATAATTAAAAATTAAACAACTTTCAAAACCGAAAAGAATCGCAGTCCAACATCTAAAAGCAAGACTTCTGAACCCTTCAACATAAAGCATGAAACCTGAGCCTTCGTCGCTCACTGCTGACCAAGGTCCCTGCCTGCGTGACTGCGTCGCCAAGTGAGGTGACGACTCCGACTATCCACAGTCCGACTCCCGATCGCCACAATTTCTCACCTTCCGCATCCCGCACAGGTAACTGTTCTGCTGCACCTACCTCTGTGACTCTGTCCATTTTTTTGTGTTTTTTTTTTTTTTTTTTGGTTCAAATGGAATTATGGAAATGGGCAATGGTTTGGGTGATGGGTCGGCAGCCTTTTTGGCCCAAATGGTCCATCCGTCAATGGTCAGACACTCAGACTTGATTTTGGCATTTTGCAAATGTTAATAATATGTTAGTTGGAATCAATGTTACTACTTACTATGTTAGTTGGCATTTTGCAAATGTTATTTTGTGTTAATGTAGTAATGTTAGTTGTTACAGTAATTACCTTTGTGAATAATATTGATTTGGCATTTGAGATTTTTTTAATATATTTGATTAACTTTGTTTGAATTTCATAACTTGAGATTTGTGGTCTGTAATTTTTATTTGTTGAGTTTGTTTAATTTGAAATTTGTGAAATTAAGTTTTCTCTATTTAATTTAATTTTTCTAGGAAAAAAATTTCGGGAGCGCTGCCCCCGAACCCCCATCCCCCCGATCTCATTTAATTTTAGCCCGCGCTGACTTGAAATCCTGGCTCCGCCCCTGCTCCCAGATTGCCGCCCAGACTTGGCCTGGGCAGGCGACTCGCCTGGCTGACCCCAGTGTGGCTGAGGGTATTGTTGTTTCCTTGGAGGCTGGGCCATTTCCCCACCATTTAGTTTGAAAATTTCAGGCACCTTTTGATGCCCTCAACACAGTGTGAAAGAGAGAATATTTCTTCATCTCTCTTTCAATCCAAAACAAAGATTCCTTCACCATATTTGCTTTGAGACCTTCAAATACTCATCACGATGACGGCAAATATTATTTGAGAACAACGATTATAAATCGTGTTCGAACATTTCATTTTGTTAAATTTACAAAGTTCAAGTGTGAATCCTCTTATTTATTTCCTCATCTTTTGTTTTTTTACTTCATCCATTTCAAATTTATTTTGTCATTTGATTCCAGCTATGTCTGATTGTAACTGGTCGTGACCAATTATCAGAAAATGACATGATTTCTCATTACGGGGAATTTTTTATTTTTTAAATAAAGTATGTTACAGAGATAGAAGAATTTCACGATTTCAACATTCACCATAAAATTAACATAAAGATGTCGTAATATAACAAAGTCAATAATATTATTTTTCATCAAGTTTTATTAAATATTGCCACCATTAAGGATCATCTAACAACTACTACAATCCTGATTTAAAGAATTGATTTCAATTCATCAAAATAACCTCCAGGTCTGCTATATATTCCAGACCTCTCAATGTCAAATACATTCCGTATAAGCAATTACTGATGACAACATTCTTAGTGAATAATGAAATAATTTATTTCAGGAGACTTTGTCACTCAGGTAGGTACAAGTTTTTATATCTCGATTGTGTTATCCGGATATCTGTTTGGAGAACTTAATTTCGTTATCATACTTTTCATCTGTTTTTTCCCTCATTCCAACATGTAAAAATCTTTTAGTAAGGCTCATTGGTGCATTTTCTTTCGCTTCGAATTATTAATGCAAGTGTTGAAATCCGTCTCCTTCGCATAAGCGTTGTAAAAATTGTAACCATCTTCCGTTAATTTGAATTCTTGACCAACGATCGGAATAAAAATTTCAGCTACTTGATGCACAAATATATTTTCATTCATTTCCATTACTACATTAATATATGAAAATAAATTACTAAAAAAATTAAATTTGAAAAAAAAAAAAAAAAGTAATAAGTTTAAATTTACAAAAGAGAGAGAGAATAAATAAATAAATAAATAACTTACTAAAAACTAGGCTTGGGCATTTTTCTTATTATCACAATGCTGATATAGAATGTTATAACATAGGCTATTTTGCGTTTCTTATATATGCTCTATTTGTTAAAAATTGTGTGTTTAAAACATGTTTTTTATTCGAGGTAAAATATGTTGTTAAAAAGTGGTGAAAGAATATGTATGTAGTTAAAAAATGATTTGAAAATTATGTTATTTAAACATAATTTTAAGCAAGTTTGTGAAACAGAGGCTAATGTAAAGAGGAAGGGAAAAAAAAAAAACGTTTTAGTCAAAGGCTGTAGAATTTGCTGCCTTTTAAAATTTTAGCTTGACTTGATTTATAATGAATTATTTGTCTTTTTTAGATAAAATGTATAATTAAAAAGTGGAGATAAAAAATATACGTGATCAAAAAGTGATTTGAAAAATTCTGTATTTTATAAATTGATTTATAAAATAAAATCATTACATAAAAGTCAATAACACTGCACTTAAAAAATAAATAAAAAAATTCCGTCTAGAAGGCTGCAAATATCCTTCTTGACTTTTACCCCTGGAGGGGACAATAATTAATGTATCCTACAATCCTATAAGCAATTACTGATGACGCCAATTTCGGTGAATGATGACATAATTTATTTCAGGTGACATTGTCACGGAGGTATAAAAGTACAAATTTTTATAAGTAATTTTAGAAAAACATTTTTTGAAGACATTTTTTAGTAACATTATAATATGTCATATATTTATTGTGTGATGAAAATAATTACTCCATCATTTATTTTTTTATCATCCAATGAATATGTAATATGTCATAAAGTCACTTAAAAATATTTCCAAAAAGTCTCCTTAGAATTGTTGAATTTTTATATCTAGGCCTATGTATGGCAAATGGTTTTTAAACATGTTTTTAAAAAAATATATATCTTCAAATCACTTTTCAACTACACATTTTCTTTATCCACTTTTCAATCGCATATTTTACCTCGAAAACATTACATTCTTTATTTTTATTTTTTTAAAAAAAAAAAAAAACCTTTTAACAAACAGTTTCTAGAAGATCTTCACTTCACAAAAAAGTCCAAATATGAAACACTGGTTTTCAAGGCTCAAGTTTTCTGGCTACAAATACCCAGAACAGAATACACAAGGATCAAACTGTCTTCTCCTTCCAGAAATGGAACTCAAATTTCCTTCTTTTCCCCTTATCTTCATCTCCCTCTGTAGCGCCCCGAGTTCCGTATACCCGATTCACTACGTCATTTTCTGTCTAAATTTTTCGAATAATATTTTTGCGGAAGAAATAATTGAAATTCATATTTTGGCAACATTAAATAAACTGTAATGGCCGCTAAAATTGAAAACATTTATGAAACCATTTGAAATAGTAAATCAAACCATTAATATTGTAAAGAAATTGCCAATATCATAATTTCTCAAATAAATGAACTTCTCTAAATTATTCGATTGTTTGGAAAATACGGAAATCATTAACGTCAAACTTTCAACCGTTCAACGATTATTGCCACCATCATTCATCGCTCGCCACCGTCTCCGAAATCTGCAAAACTGTTAAAAAGTAGGGTGAGTATTTCATGGGGGAAATACTCAGTAGACTCATCGCAAATTAATTTAATTTATAAGATGATTAAACACATAAATCCCGGCTCTTTATAAAACGGGCATTGATAGAGCTTCTTTATAAAACTGCTCTTGATAAAACTCATATTGTGCATTACAGCACGGGACATATTTTACAAATCATAGGCTCTTTGAAAATAGCTCTTTGAAAACAGCTCTTTGAAAACCATATACTTATAAAAACATTTTAATTATGCCAAGCATAATTTCTTTTGAAAGCATAACATAAGATAGGATTTAAATCCTCATAAACATAAATAGACACAAGAACTTTACCGAACTTAGGTGGCAAGAATTCTTATGCAGTAAAATCATAATAACAGTAAGTTTTCATCATAACATAGGATAATATCGAAATCCTCATAAACATAAGAATTTTACCGAACTTAGGTGGCAAGAATTCTTATGTAGTAAGTATACCAAGCATAATTTTCTGAAATTCATAGGGATCAATTGCATCATAACATAAGATAGGATCGAAATCCTCATAAACATATGCGACAGGAATTTTACCGAACTTAGGTGGTAAATCCTCATAAACATATGGAAAGATAGGAATTTTACCGAACTTCGTGGCAAATCCTCATAAACATAGGAGACACAAGAATGTTACCGAACTTAGGTGGCAAGAATTCTTATGTGTAGCGCTACTAAAACTCCGGTCCCCTTAACATATCATAACTTATCATATGGGACCCAAAACAATCTTGGTAGATTGATTTCATAGCAATGATCCAAAAAAACATTTTCGTGAAGCATAGGGTATACTTACTTTTCGTAAAAACATAAAGTATATTTTCTTTTCATAAAAACATACTTACTTTTCATAACAACATAAGGTATATTTACCTTTCATAAAAACATACTTATTTTTCTTAAAAATTGACTTTCACAAGTCACATGACATTCATATGAAATCATAATTTAAATCAATTAATAAGTGCGAGTCTACCTCAAATCCGACGAGTGCAAAGTTGAGCGGGAATGACTTCAATTTCTTTAAATTCTCCGTACGCTTCGTCTTAGCCAATAAGTCACTTTAGTCTATCGAATATATAGTTCAAAATGATAAATTATAATTTTGAGGACTAAAATTGATGTTTTGAAAGTTGAGGGACTAAAATGAATACTTTTGAAAGTTCATGGACTAAAATAGATATTTTGAAAGTTGAGGGATTAAAATGAATACTTTTGATAGTTGAGTCGGAAACTCAAAACAATAGGGTTGAAATAATATATTTTAAAAATGAAGGCTGAATAAAATCATTTAAAACTTAAGGGCTGAAATTGATAAGTTTAAAAGATGAAAGGACTGAAATAAAACCTTTTTAAAACATAGGGACTGATTTGAAATAACTTTAAAACTTCAGGGACCAAAATGCAAATTTCCGAAATTAATTATATACTCAGATTTACTCTCTCTCTCTACCATTCTCACTTCTCTTTCTCTCGTTCTCACTCTCTCTTCACTCAGCACTCTCTCTGCGATTTCATCAGTGAAATCAGGCGAGGAACGAACGAGTGACACTGCCGGTGATTCGCCGGCGAAGTAGCCGGCGCAGGTTGCGGTAAGTGGTGGCCAAAGCAAGGTTTCTGATTTTAGGGCTTGGGTGCTGATTCGAGGTGAAACCGGGGCTGCAGGTCGGGACTTCCGGTGGAGAATCCGACCATAAATGGTCGACGGTAGAGGTAGGTAACTGGGTTAGAGTTCTTGGTAATATTTTGGGTTTTGGGGAGTTTGATTTGGGTGAAGGTGAAATGGGCAGTGGCGATTTGAAGCTCGGTGTTGGTGGTTGTTCGGTTCTGGCTGCGGAAGGGGACTGCAGTGGCTGTGGTGCTTTTACTGAGAATGGTTTGGTGGTTGAAATGGTGCCGGTTGTGGTAATACTGCAGTGGTGGTGGTGGCTTGGCATGGCTGGTTTGGCTAACTGGTGATGATGGATCTGTGCTCATGGTTTGCATATTGGGGTTAAATTGATGGAGATGATGGTGATTTAATCTGTGGCAGGTGGTTGGTTTTGATGATTTCGAATGGTGATGAAGATGATGATTCAGAGACTGGTTTGGAGATTCGGCTATGGCGGATTTGAGGATGGCGAATTGGAAAGGCAGGCTGGTGGTTGCAGCTTTCATCATGTATAATGGAGTGGTGTCATGTATAATGGAGTGGTGGTGAAATAGATGATAATGGAGAATATAATCATTATGTTCTTGCAACATAATGAATACATACGGGTGGTGGAGTTAGTGGGGAATAAAATCATTGAATGGAATAATTATAATTTGGTTTAATATGATATGGATTTGGTGTAAAGAGAAAAGAAAGGAGGAGAAAACATGGGGGATGAAATCAACTAAAAATTTAACTATCTTTGATCAAGAAACGTTTTTAAAACAGATATATTTTTGACTGAAAAATACATTTTGAAAATAATACTTTGAATAAATAGTTAAAATAATATAATTTTAGAAATTCGGATTTTAATTTAAAATCGAACGAATTCGATATTTCTTGACTTGGCTAGACGAATCCGTCGCGACGTTAACTTCAAAATAATAAATGAAATAGTAGCGACACAATTTTCTAAATATTAAAATAATTATTTATTGTATAAAAATTCTGAGTCGCTATACCCTCACCTTCATATTCCTCTTGCTGAAGTTATTCAGTAATTTTCAAAGATTTAGGGGAATAAAGTTGCCACCAGGTCCATTGAAGCTGCCTCTAATTGGAAATTTGCTCCAGCTTGCAATATCAGGTTCAGTACCACATCATGCACTGAGAAACTTGGCCCGAAAATATGGACCTATAATGCACTTACGACTCGGTGAAATTTCCGTCGTCGTCATATCGACGCCTGGAGCTGCCAAAGAGGTGCTGAAAACTCATGATCTCGCTTTTGCGTCGAGGCCAAGACTTCTATCTCCTGATATCATGACGTATAATTACTCCGACATAGCGTTCGCTCCCTACGGTGGATACTGGAGACAGATGCGGAAAATCTGCACCTTGGAACTCTTGAGCCAAAAGAACGTTCGATCATTTAGTTCTATTCGCGAGGAGGAGGCCTTCAATCTTGTCGAATCCATCCAATCGTCTTTACTTTCACCAATCGACTTGACTCAAAAGTTCTTCACGTACGCAAATAATGTAATCTGCAGAGCAGCATTCGGAAAGAGATTCAAGAACCACGACGAGCTGATACCGCTGATCATTGAGTTAACCGGATCTGCTGGGGGTTTTGATGTTGCTGACTTATTCCCTTCAATCAAAATCCCTGAGGTAATTACCAGGTTAAAACCCAAATTGATGAAGCTGCATTACAAAATTGATCAGATCTTCAACATCATCATTGAGGAGCACAAAGAGAGATTGGCAAGTGAAGTGAAATTTAATGGTGAATCAATTGAGGAAGATCTAGTTGATGTTCTCTTAAGACTTAAAGAAACAGGTGATCTCCAACTTCCTGTCACAACCAACAGCATAAAAGCTATAATCCTGGTAAGTTGATTCATAATCTTTTTATCAATCCACGAGAATTCAGCTGGGATTTGAAAAATGCTGCTTCACTCTATATACAGGACGTTTTTTCTGCTGGAACGGATACGTCTGCAACGACATTAGAATTCGCCATGGCGGAAATGATGAGACACCCAAATGTGTTGGCAAAAGCACAAGCTGAACTGAGACAGATTCTTAGAGGGAAGGACAAAATACAGACAAATGACTTGGAGGGACTGAGCTATTTGAAGATGGTGATCAAAGAAACTCTAAGACTCCATCCACCTCTTCCCTTGTTACTTCCTAGAGTATGCAGGGAGCAAAAAGAAATTGATGGATACATTATACCCATTGAAACCAAGGTGATTTTGAATGCCTTCTCAATCAACAGGGATCCAGAATACTGGAACGATGCAGAGAGTTTCAAACCAGAGAGATTTGCAGATAGTGGTATTGAAATCATAGGAACAAATTTCGAATACGTCCCTTTCGGGGGAGGAAGAAGGATATGTCCGGGCATATCATTCGGTTTAGCAAATGTTGAGCTTCTTCTTGCTCAACTACTTTACTACTTCAACTGGAAACTTCCTGATGGGTTGAAGCCTGGAGATCTAGACATGACTGAGATACTTGGGCTAACTGTTCAAAGGAAAAACAAGCTATATTTGGTTCCTACTCATCATTCGCCACTTACTTAGCCCCTATTTGATATAGATTAAAATCAGATTTTTACTATATTTCGATAAAAGTTGAGAGTCCTATAAAATGTGTGGTTGACTTGAGAATAAAATCAGAGTTTAATCAGAACTGAACAGGTGCTTAGTAAATATTACTAGTGTTACCAGTAGACAATGTAATAAAGATTTCAAACTGCTAGAAATATGATGCACACTGATGAATCCAAGTCTAATTGAAATGTAGAAACTGTAGAGATCATACAAGGAGATAAAATGAAGCGAGGTATCTTCTACACCATTTGTCCATCATGCTGGTCACTGTCCAATACATGCGGTGACGACTAAGCCTATGTTTGCTAAAAGTTTTTCTAAATAAACAAAGAATTTTGTATTTTCGAGGTAAAGTATATGGTGGAAAGTGGTTTAAAAAAATATGCGTGGTTAAAAAGTGATTTGAAAAAATATGTTTATTTATAAACAATTTATCAAACAGAGACTAAGATAGGTCAACTTTTGAACAGTCTTGACCTAATACTATAAGAGTCTGTTTGATAGGGATAAATATTCCCAGACAAATGAAAAAGTTTTCCAACTTCCCTACTTTTTCACAAATTTTGACAAGAAAATCTTTTCTTGGTTTGGAGTCACGCGCCTCATTTTCCAGGTTTTGGTGGAAATTCTTTTCTTTTGGTTTTGGTGAGAAAATATTTGACATGTTACATGGCAAATTTTTTTGATCACGTTTGATCATTTTTGTTGTTGTTAATTGATTTTTTTTTTTTTTCAAAATATAACAGTATCATTATTAGGTCAAATGTGTTAAAAAATAATTTTTTTTTAAATAAAATATCTAAAATTTATAATATTTTCCATGAAAAATAATGTCAATCAAACAAAAAACTTAAAAATTTCCAACTTTTCCACCTAGAAAATTAAATCAATCAAACACTATTGATTTTCCAAGAAAATAA
Organism: Ligustrum vulgare; assembly: GCA_963555705.1. Lineage (NCBI taxonomy): Eukaryota > Viridiplantae > Streptophyta > Magnoliopsida > Lamiales > Oleaceae > Ligustrum > Ligustrum vulgare. The sequence goes on from OY743190.1 coordinate 13,873,987, forward strand.
TTTTCAAACAAAATCATTTCCTTGGAAAACATTTTCTTTCCACTCATTTTCTACCTTTGCAATCAAAGACACCCTAATAATCTAATAAAACACCTCAGTGATTTCCTATGGCATGAAAATACGGGCCAATCATGCACTTGCAGCTTGGTGAAACTTCTGCTGTTGTAATATCAAACACCTAAAGTGGCCAAAGAGGTGTTGAAGACTCATGATTTTTCCTTCGCATCGAGGCCAAAACTTCTGTCTCATAAAATCGTCACGTATGATTATGTAGACATGGTGGATACTGGAGACAATGCTCAAAATCTGCACGTTGGAAATCTTGTCTGCCAAAAATGTTGGATCATTTAGCTCAATTCGAGAGGAAGAGGCATCTAATCTCATCTTATCCATCCAGTCATCCTTATTTTCATTATTGATTTGACTCAAATGATCTTCTCCTACACAAATAATGTAGTCAGCAGAGCTATATTTGGAAATAGATTCAAGAACCAGGAGGAAGTGACATCACCTATAAATGATTTAACATCCAATGCAGGAGGTTTTGATGTTGCTGACTTGTATCCTTCAATCAAAATCCTTCAAGTCATTACTGGGTTGAAATCCAAATTGATGAAGCTGCACTACAAATGTGATTCGAGTCTTGACTGATAACGTTGATGAACATGAAAAAAGGCTGGCAGATAAAGAGTTCAATTGTCGATTGGAGGAGGAAGATCTAGGTGATGCTCTATTAAGACACAAAGAAAGTGGCGCTCACGATTTTCCTATCACAATCAACAATATAAAAGCTGTTGTTCCGGTAAGTTAATTCTCTCTCTAGATATACAAAAATTCAGGTGTGATCCATCCTAAAAGGTTAACATATTACCTAGGGTAACTCAATCCCTTATAAGCCCATCATTTACCTCATGTCTAACCGATGTGAGATTTGTTCGCACTTTCCCAACAATCCCCCTTCGAACAAAGTACCATATCATTTTTGGCCCCCTTTCCATCCATCTCTCTTCGTCAAACCAGGAAGGTATACTTGCTCTATCAAGGCTCAAATCTTCCACTGCGTCTGGGTCACCGCACAACCGCCTTAAGAGCTAATCATGGATTTTCCCGACCAATCTCAATCCAATTTGGAGCTCACCACCTTCGTTCGTTTGCAACCGAGATCTCTCGTGCAACCACAATCCACATGGCTAAGTCTGAGTCCTGTCTCTGATATCACTAGCAGGGAATTGAGATTTGATTCCAAAAAGGTTAACCTATCAGGTGGATTTGTCAAATCCCTTGTAAGTCCATCATTTACCCCATATTTAACATATATGAGATTCGTTTGCACTTTTCCAACAAGATCCAGTGATTTAAAATGTTGTTCCACTGTACACACAGGAGTTGTTCACTGCTGGAACAAATACTTTAGCAACAACAGTAGAATTTGCTGTATCAGAAATGATGAGACACCCCAGAGTGATGGAGAAAGTGCAAGTTGAACTGAGATAAGTTCTTAGAGGAAAAGACAGAATAAGCACATCGGACTTGGAGGGGATGCGCTATATGAAGATGGTGATCAAAGAAACACTAAGGTTGCATCCACCTGTTCCATTGCTAGTTCCTAGAGTCAGGCCCGGTCTTGGGCCAAGGCAACTAAAGCAACCACCTCAGGCCTCCAATTTTTGGGGGCCTCCAAAAAAAAATTGGCCCAAAAAAAAGCCCAAACCAAATTAAATAACCCTTCCAAAGAGTCAGAACTCAAGTCTCCAACTCGGCTCCAACGCTCAAGACTCGTCCGTGCGTCGCCTTTGATTTGAACTCCCATTCGGCCATTCCCCAATTCCCAACCAATCTGATAATTAATACTCTTTACTATTTATTCAATCTTCCCTCACCCTTAGTTGAGTCAGTTCCCTGGTTGGTCCGACCGGCGACCCATGACAGAGGTCTGCAACTCTGCATCCGCTGCCGGCAGCCTGAACCTGAACCGTTGATCCGCACCGGCACTGTCATCGGCAGACTGCCGGTCTGTGGTCGTTCAACCATTTCAGCCGTTATTGCATTCTCCAGCTCTGCATCTAGACTGTCTACCCTCAATTTTCAGCTCCAGGTCAGAGCTTTCTCTGTAGTGATCCCTCTTTTTCTCACTGTTTATTTGAATATTTGTCAGGTTTTTAGATTTTAGGTATTGAAGATGTAGCCATAGATGGTGAGTTTATGGCAATAACAATATGAAAAATTAGATCTTTTTGGGTTGATTTGGATGAGACCGTCACCTCCCACTGATATTCTTTCACTGATTTTTTTTTTTTTTTTACTTGTTTGTTTTCTGTTTTGATTTTGTTTGTGGTTTCTTCTGTACTTTTACATGAGAATCATAGTCGAATTCATTATTTTTTTCAGGTTTTTATTTGTACAACATTCAAGTGGATCATTGAATCCTTTTACTTGAAGAAGTTCGGGGAATTCTTTATTCAGATTCATCAATCAGGTTCTATCGCTCTTTGCATATAATTATGTCTACTAGAAAATTTGGATCTGGATATGCTAAAAGAAAACGAAAATAAAAGGTTGAACAATTGATTAAATCCCAAGAGGGAGCACTTGATAAGTTTTTTTGCAGCAGTAAACAAACACGTAATGAAGACACAATTATTGAAAGAGAGTTCAATGAGAATGACAATAGAGATAATGGAACTCAAGAACAACCTAGTTTGGTGAATGATGAGAACATGAATGAAAAGGATAATGAACCATTTTCCATTGACATAACTGATCCAGTGAATTGGGGAAATATGAATAAGGACTTAAGAGATTCAAGTGTCATGAAAGGTTCTATAAGAGAAAATGATGTGATATTTCCTAAAGATGTAGCAAATCGTCACTTCTCCTCTACATATTTTATTCGTCACTTACCCAATGGAGAGAAGCATGACAGGAAATGGTTGATATATTCAAGAAGTTTGAATAAAGTATTTTGCTTTTTTTGTAAGTTATTCAAAATGATGGAATCAAAAGTCATTTGGCACATGACAATGTGAATGATTGGAAAAATATTGGTGACAAATTGAAAATGCATGAAGTGAGTAGTGATCACATTATTAACATGAGTAGATGGATTGAATTGGAAATAAGACTCGGAAAGGGTAAAACAATTGATCAAGATGTGCAGGAACAAATCAATAAAGATAAAGAACATTGGAGACAAGTATTATTGCGATTAATATCTGTGGTGAGAACTCTTGCTGAAAATAATTTAACATTTCGTGGAGATAATGAGAAGATATACAAAGAAAACAATGATATTTTCTTAAAACTAATTCAAATGATTGCTGTGTTTGATCCCGTAATGAAAGAACACATCCGTCGAATCCAAAATAAAGAAATCCATTACCATTATCTTGGACATAAAATTCAGAATGAGTTGATACTAATGTTAGCTGGTGAGATAAAGAAAATAATCATCGAGAAAGTAAAAAACTCTAAGTATTTTTCTGTTATACTTCATTGCACTCCTGATTTGAGTCATGAAGAACAAATGTCCATCGTATTGAGATGCGTAGATATTTCAGCAAGTCCAGTGAAGGTGGAAGAGTTTTTTCTAGGATTTTTATTGGTAGATGATACATCTGGAAAGAGACTTTTTGATGAACTCGTGGATGCCTTGAATAATCTAGAACTTGAAATTGATAATGTAAGGGGTCAAGGTTATGATAATGGTGCTAACATGAAAGGAAAACATAAATGGGTGCAGAATAGACTACTACAAGTAAATCCTAGTGCATTCTATACTCCTTGTGGGTGTCAGAGTCTTAATCTTGCACTATGTGATATGGCCAATTGTTGTTCAAAAGCCAAATCTTTCTTTGGAGTGGTTCAACGTATATACACATTGTTTTCTTCATCTACTCAACGATGTAAACATTTGCAAACAGAAGACATGCACATTGATGTTGCTATAGACCACTTGAAAGGACTCATTGCATTTTTCAAAAACTATAGAGAAACTGGATTTGAATCAGCCATTATTGAAGCTAAAGAGATTGCAAGTGAATTAGAAATTGATCTGGTGTTTCGTTAAAAACGAGTTGTACGTAGAAAGAAGCAATTTGATGAGACTCCTTGTTCAGAAATAACACAAACAGCTAAAGAATCTTTCAAAATCAATTATTTCATATACATAGTCGATCAAGCTTTTTCATCACTTCAAAGTAAATTTGAACAATTTCAAAAATATGATGACATTTTCGGATTTTTGTTTGATTTGGAAAAGTTTAAATCTATTGATGAAGATAGTTTGAAGTGTTCTTGCATTAACCTTGACAATTATTTGAAGCATAACATGATTTCTGATATAGATGGAGTAGAATTACTTAGTGAGTTGAAAGTTCTAAGGGAAGCAATTCCTACAGAAACTAATGGAGCAATTGATGTGTTAAATTACATTAAGAGAATGAATTGTTGTTTTGCAAATGCTTGGGTTGCTTACAGAGTATTATTGACTATTCATGTCACGGTTGCCTCTGCTGAAAGAAGCTTTTCAAAGTTGAAGCTGATCAAGTCTTATCTTCGATCAACATGTCACAAGAGAGATTGAATGTGATTTCAATGGAATAAAATATGTTGGAACAACTTGATTTGAGTAGTTTGATTACTAATTTTGCATCTAAAAATGTGAGAAGGTTAAATATTATGCTAAAATGATCTCTCGGTTGTGAGAAATATTTGTATTTGTAATTACATCTTTTGGATTATATAAAGTCTTCTTTTAAATACATATCCTATTTATTTAAATATTTAAGTATTGCTACGTTTGGGGAAAAAAATTATATTTAAGGGCCTCAAAATAGTTAGTTGCCTTAGACCTCTATATTCTCAGGGCCGGCTCTGCATTTCATCTAGAAACTTCCTGATGGAATGAAGCCTGAAGATCACAACATGACTGAGAATCTTAGAGGCACCACTCGGAGGATGTCTAAATTGTATCTGGTTCTACTCCTCTTTGTTAATCAATATGGTTAATCAATATTACGGACTGCTAGAATTTTGACTTACCTTGTCAGTAACCAAATAATAAGGTCCTATTGTCTTTGCTGTTTTGAGGTCATTTTCTGTTTTTATTTTCGAAAACACTAAAAACACGTTCTCTTCACCATTTTCAAAAACGCATTTTAGAAAGAAAAAAAATTGTACACAAAACGCAAAACATCCAAAACCTCGTTTTGGGCATTTTGTGTGTATTTCAAAAAAAAATGTTCAAAACGCAAAAAACACGTTTTGGAATTTATTTATTTTTTTTAAAGAATTATTCTAACTTGGAACTAAGCTTAATATAAAGTTTTTAATAATTTTTATTTTTATTTTTTTTTATTTTTTTTTAATTTTTTTTTTAGAATTATCCTAACTTGGAACTAAGCCTAAATAAAGATTTTTTTTTTTTTTTTTGAAAAATTATCCTAACTTGGAACTAAGTTTAAATAAAGTTTTATTAAATTCAATATCAACATTAAAAAAAAAAAAAAAAAAAATTAAGTGAGAATTCTTGTTATATTTCAAAAAATATCTTGATAAATGGACTCTGGTAGTTTTGAAAGAACTTGCATTTTCTGGATTTTAATAGAACTAGAACTTTCTGTTAATATAGACTGTTAATACTCACATTAGTGTGTTGCATGTAACCATGTTTTCAGTGTATTGTGAAAGAAATTTGAGTTTGAGCCAGTAGTATTTTGCAAGCAAATTAATTAAAAATAGTTTAAGTAGTATTCTACAAAATTTCAAACAGAACGTGTTTTCCAGCTTTTCATTTTCAAAAACAGTTTTCAAAAATGACAAACCAAACGCGTTTTCAGCAAATTTGAAAACAAAAATAAAAACAGGAAACAAAAAATATTTTAGAAAATGAAAATACAAAATAAAATACAAACAGAACGCCACCTAAATTTCTATCATCTGCCTACAATCTACTTCAAGAAACAATTCTATGGATAGATGTGGATCGATCCGGATATTTCAATATTCGGAAGGGAACGATATATAACTCCTAAAGATACAATTTCAAATTGACAAACTTAAAATTTTCTTTCAAAAATCTGGTGGTAATTATTAAAATAAATAATTAAATATATTTTATTAATTAAATAGATAATTAAATAGATTAAGGTCACAATAACTTACAGTTTATGGCCATTTAGGTCACAAATTATGAATTTTATATGTTTTGACTTATTTTTCACAAATTACAAATTTTATAAGTCACAATTTAATTCTTAATCACAAATTACGAAACTAATCGCTCACGACATATTTTTTAGTCACAAAATGCAAGATCAAAAACCAAGAATTTCAATGTAAAATATATGATTAAAAAGTGATTTGAAAAAATTTATATAATTAGAAAGTGATTTAATAAACGTGTTATTTATAAACTTGTTTACAAATAAATTTACCAAACAGAGCATTAATTATCGTGCCACTCTTTCCATCTGACTCACAAAATATGTCAATAATGATGAGTTATAATTTTAAATGTGATTGAAATTAAAGTTTGCTAATATAATAATATTAGCGGAATATAAACTTAGTGACCAATTTTGAACAAAAAATATATTCACTATTAAAAATTTATGCTACAACACCAAGTATACAAAATACGTCTGGTCATAACAGAAGATTTGGTGGACAATAATAAATATACATACACAAACTCCCAAAAAAAGAAAAAATCTCTACCAAAATTGGATTTCTCAAGAATTTTTGGATTAAGAGACGATACAAATGCAACAAGGATAGAATTACACGTACGAGGATCGTATTTGCAAAAGTCGCCAGATGATTATTGGAAGAAACCAAATGCTAAAAAACATATATTTCTCACCAGTTCTGCAACTGTGAAGAAATGCTCTTTAGAACAGGGTGGTATTCTGTATGCAAATGTCTCTTTGCTTTCTCTGAACCAGGTTGCTCAAGCCACTCGTTATATAGGCTTTTGATAAGGGGATTTTCAAAAGGATCGGTTACCAGTACCTAAGATTTTAGAAAATGTCAACATTCACAAAGTTTCTTTAGGAGTAATCTGCAAAATTATCAACAATCATCAAGGATAAAGGCACTCCTTCAAGTTGTGACATGACGAAATAGGTTGAAACAATAAAAATATTGGTTCAAGCCGAATATGAGGAACATAATTCTGAAAATAAACAAAAACCAGCAAGGATAAAGACACTGTTGAACTTATATATATTCAAGTATTAAAAAAAATGCAAAACAAGATAAAATAATGCTGATTTTATTCTTTTATATTTTTTCCCTCTTAATGCAGTTCACAACATGATATGGTTTTTTCTCTACCCGTCATACATCAACACTATATATGAACAAGTCAAGGTTCTCAAAACTGGGCCATTATTCAACAAAACCGCCCCCAAAGTGAAGAAGGTCGTAATAAAAAGCCACACTGACTTACATTTTCTGAATATGTGTTTTCCAATAACTGAATCAAATTTTTTGCAGATTGCCCAGGCTTAGGCTTGATTTGACCTCCACCATTCAAACACCCTGTTGCTCAGAGGGAAGGGAGACATAAATACATTAGAACTTGTCCATGTTTTTTTAAGGAACGTGCAATACTTCAAATGAATGACCATCAATCAACGTGGACATGGTATAGTAAACCAATAATACCTGAAGGACATGCCATAATCTCCAAGAAATGATAGTCGCACTTTCCAGTTTTAATTTTTGTAACAATGTTTCTCAGGTTTCTGAATCCATAACATTGTGCAAATTTCAAGACAGTTTTACCCTCGACCTGCAGTTAGATATCAGAAAAATAAATCCACAACACAAAAAAATTAACATTTGACACGAACTATTTTTTCCAATGAGCTGTTTCTTAAACTCAAATAACAAATAAGGCAGATAGGTGAAGTGAAGAGTAGACAACAACTTTGAGAGTCATGGACAGAGGCAATGAGAGTAATCAAAGTGACCGCAAGGAGAAAATCAGCATTATGGCAAGAGGAAAGTGGAATATTAAATCATAAGTAAAGTGAAGAAGATCGAAGTTCATCAGGGGTCAAGATCTACTTTCAAAACCAATCAACCACACGTTCATCAACACTGCCAACATAAGGATGGACTAAACTTACTTCAAGAGTGACTTCCTGAAAATCTGAGTTCCTTATAGTCTTAAACTGAAGAGGACCTTCAAATTCTTTTCCAAAAAGCATTTTTGCAGCATGACGGAATACAGTGTCTGCATACCCCCCAGAGCTCCCATGCACGCCATAGATGCGGCCTTCTTCGTCGACATTTGACAATCTGCATAAACCATCTTCTTCCAATCACTTGACATAAAATATAGTTAATGAATAATCAAGAAACGGTGTATGTTCTTACAATTTATCCACTGGAGATTTGTCCAAGGTTGTAAAATCAACAGATTCAGACTGCAACAATTAACATTATGAAAATTTAAGAATACTACACAAAAGAAGAAGAAAAAATAAATAAAAAAATACACGTGCACATTACCATATGGAATATTTACCTGAATCAAATCTAAAACCTCTCCAGTTGTTAACACGGAATCCACCTCTGCAATTCTTTTGCCTTCAGAATCAACTTGGAACACAAAGTCTTCCCGAGCAGCCTCAAGCTTTTTGTCATAACAAGGCATCACAGTCACATGATATATCTCTTCTGCTCTGCCCAGAAATAAAATGCATCCACGTATAAGAAAAAGCTACACATCAAATAAATAAGCCCATCTCTCTCTCTCTCTCTCTCTCTCTCTCTCTCTCTCTCTCTCTCTCTCTCTCTCTCTCTCTCTCTCTCTCTCTCTCTCTCTCTCTCTCTCTCTCTCTCTCTCTCCCTCCATCCCCCTACCTCTCCGCTGCACTTAGTTTGTTGTTCAACCCAGCATCAAGATAGAAGTGTGCTATCCGCAGAATATGCTTGAAATCATAATAAATTGTTTGGCATAAACAAAGATGAGGAAGATGATAAATAACCTCAGACATAATTTTTGGCATATGTGGTTCTTAATGGCAGCTCCAATTATTTGCTGGGGGCTTTTCACTGAAGAAATATACGGAAGTATGTAGGATCCAAGAGTTTTTTCTGCATAGCATATCCATCCTGCAAATTCAGAATGCATCATAATAGTTTAGATACAAATCATAAATCTCTTCACACTTCAGGAGGCAGAAGAACAGGCCCTACCTATTCTAGGTACAATAATTCGTGTCATTATCTAACTATTACAAAAACAAAGATGTATACCTGGACATGCTGAAGAAATCATGGGAATGGCCAATTTGGATTTATCACCATTAGTAGAATTGCTTTGTTTATAACGAGTCATAAATTCATTACAAGATTCAATAAGTGTTAAATCTCGACTGCTACTGGTATCAAATACGGCTTTCACACCTAAGGACTTAAAGAATGTTGTAAGCTTTGTCAAGACCTGAAAATTATTGAGCATTAGGTAACTTCTCAAAAGTACAAGTACATAGTTGGAAAACCAACATTTCATGTATTATGCAGTGAAAATGAATATTAAATTTTCAAAACAAAATGGTCTTTATGTATCTTACTTGGAGGGAAGAAAGGCTAAAATGAACAGCAAGAGATGCTCTAGACTGCGGAGAAAGGGAGACAATAACAGCTTTTCCTTTATTAAGGTTAGAAAGAAATTCGTCTAAGCTTTGCTTCTCAAGCATGACAGTCTCTGCCGATGTTATGCACCCACTGCATGATCATCATTAGTGTCAGTTCCTCGACTACCGGGTCATAGTTAATCATTTCCAAATCATGATTCAGAATGATAATCAAGAACAATTAAATAATCGTAATGGTTATGTATTCAGTTATAGTATGTACAGCACCTAGCTTGAACTATATAATTCCAAAGATTAAAAAATCTATATATTTCAGATCAGAACAGTATAATAGAGTGAGTTATTTTATTAGACCTGCACGCTAAGCAATCTTTGAGCGAGATCTTCACAGGTTCATTTTGCACTTCTTTAGGAGCTGTCTTAACTTTTCCAGAACTCTGTTTAAAAGTAACCAAAACATGATTATTAAGATACAAAGAACAGAACACCACAAAGATAAAGGTAAGGTCTTTCAAACATATGGAGAATATGCAATTCTCTCAACCAAAGAAATTAATGGCTTATACTCTTCCAGAGCTTTATTTTCTTTTTTTCTTTTTTTATTTTATTTTGAACAAGCCTAAATCATGACTTGACTGTGATGCTGAAAAATAATATGAAGTTGATCATGTAATCAAACAGTAATTTTATACAGATTAGAAGGGCTTTATCGAATTTGAGTAATAACAACATAGTCTGCAATAATTAAATAATACAATCTACTATCCTATTACTAAACCCTATAAGTAGAATGCGGAAAAACAGAACGGATTAAAGAAATAATCAAGAAAAAACAAGAAATCCAATTCAAATATAAAAACCCTAGCTGAAAAACAGCAACTAATACCTCCGTTTTAATAACGCAACCCTGGGACGGTGCTATATAATCATTCAAGTCCCCAATTCTAAGCGTCGCCGAGAATTTCTCCGACATATCCCTATATGTAAAGAGGTACAAACGGGTATGTGGAGAATTACAACTATAAAGCTTCAAACTTTGGGAAAATAAATTATTGAAGATTCACAAATTTGGGATTTGAAATTTCTTATTAGGGAGACGATTAAGGATTGAATTTGAACACGATCCGAGGCGGTGTAGAATTGCACGTGTTGCCCAATGACCGGACCAATTGCAGTTTATGTACGAACCAGAAGTCAAATTTTTTATTTTTATTTTTTCCTGTCCCTCTTATTGGTTATTATATCCAATTATATATGGATGGCCGCCCAATAGCACATTTTTCAGTGGTAAAAGAAAGGGTTGATAATTGCTCAGTGCGTTCGGGTGCAGGATTCGAATCCTGAAATATTGGATTTGCTCCTTATAGAAAGCGGGAGTTATTAAGAATTAATCATGCTTACTCAATCCTTCCACCCTGATCCTTGAGAGGCATAAGCTGTATTTACAATCTCGAACCAATAGCCTTGAGCGTGGTCGATTCGGGCCCTCAAGGTATGGAAAACACCCCCAGCTATGGTTGGCCAATATGTCGAGTTGTTTTACTTTTGAGCTTGGCTTGACTCAACTCCTATTTCAATCTTTTGAGCCTTTGTTCAGTAAAATTTGTTTATAAATTTTGTTTTAAATTGTCACTTGACAATATCTTATTGAATAAATTTTTTAAAGAGTCAACAATTTTTATTAAACAAAAAATTTTGTTCACCATATTTTACTTTAAAAAAAAAAAATTGGACCAATGAAATGTAATTGTGTTGCTATTTACAAACAAGAGTTTTTATATTATTTACCAAATAGAGGCTAAAAGAGTTGATCTCGATTTGAGATAATTATAGGTAGGGTCGGATATCAATTTTTCAGGTGCCACTCGTTTTAAGCTCGTGGATCAGGTTTCTTTTATTTAATTTTTACAATTTTAAAAGAAAAAAGTCAACCATGAGCCCATGGATGGCTTGATTTGCACACGAGGCCCATAAGTCAAAGAGGATCAAATCAAACCTAGTTTGTGGACACGAGTCGAGTTCGACTCGTCCATAACGCAAGCAGAGCTCATGTACATGAGGGACGGACAACTCAACTCGAACAATTACCTCCCTTACTATTCTATCAATACATCCATACATTTGATATTTTCTATTTTTTATTTGTTTTTGTAGAATACATCTTTTTCTTATAATTAATAAGTAGAAGTGACAGAGCAGAACGGAGATGTGTGACGGTTTACAGGGTTCTATGGTCATTCGAAAATCTCTTATAGGGCCTTGTCTTGGGAACTACTCAGGCGATTAAAACAGCAATATATCCTTCCTTGGTTTGTTTGCGGGGATTTTAATGAAACATTGACATCGGAAGAGAGTGGTGGTAGCGATTCTCGTCCTATTTGGTTTATGGAAAATTCTCAAGAGGTTTTATATGAATGTGGACTGACAGATTTGAGGGCAAAACGGTCGTTGATGACATGGTCAAATGGTAGAAAGGGAGCGGGACACATTCAAGCAAGATTGGATCGAGCAGTAGCAAATGATGGGTGGCGGAATCTCTTTCCCTTGGGGCTCATAAAGAATCTAGCATTCTCGAAGTCCGACCATAGACTCTTCTTATACGATCTCAAGGGAGTCAGGGAAATTCGAGAGAGAACAGAAACAAGAATTGACTGTTCCAGTTTGAACCTTTTTGGGTTCGGGAGGAGGAGTATGTAAATTTGGCTAAAACTGTGTTGGGTTCTTGGGTTGAACAAGAGGAGATTGGGGATCCTTTCCCAAGTATTAACTGAAATTTGGTGAGTACTAGGCTGGAGTTTGTTGCATGGGGAAGCAAGAAGTTCGACATCAGCAGGAAGAAACTTAATCAAATGGAAGAGAAGCGAGAGGAATTTGTAAGTTCTGACTGGCCGGGAGATTATACAGAGGAAATAAAATATTTGGAGAAAGAGATCGAGATTTTACAAAACCGAAAGGAGAGTTTTTGACGGCAAAGATCTCATGTAGATTGGCCAATAGACGGTGAGCGGATTACTAAATTCTTTCATCAGCAAGCATCAATGAGAAAGGTGAAAAATACAATATGTATGTTGAAGTGTGCAGATGGGCGGGCATTAGAGGAGGAGGACGAAATTGTGGCACATATAGAGACCTACTATTCTTCACTCTTCATTAGCAGGGATCCGTCGGAGGCTGAAATTGTTGAAGGGGTGCGGAATATTGTGCACGTGTTAGCCGATGATGACATACAGGTTCTTTCTAGCCCTTTTACAAAGGAGGAGGTGACATAGGCACTTTTTAGTATGGGGCCCTTACAAAGCACCTGGGGTGGATGATTTTCATGCACTTTTTTTATCAAACACATTGAGATACTCTGAAAGCTCATGTTACTTCAACCTGCTTTAACGTTCTCAATAATGGTCAGTCTGTTAAATCTATTAATCGCACTACTATTGTTTTGATACCTAAAAAATCAAAACCTGAGTCTATTGTGGATTATAGTCCTATTTCTTTATGTAATGTCTTGTACAAGATTGTGTCAAAATGTTTAGCAAACAGGTTAAAACAGGTGCTATCTCCTTTGATCTCCAACAATCAAAGTTCTTTCGTCCCCAGCAGACTTATTACTGACAATTCAATTGCCACCTTTGAAGTGCTTCATACGATGGGTAAGAAGAATAATGGCAGTAAAGGTTTTATGGCTCTTAAACTTGATATGATTAAAGCATAAGACAGAGTAGAGTGATGATTTATTGGCGCTATATTAGAGCATATGGGATTTCCTGTGCATGGGACCCGGTGCATACTAGATTGTATTTCCACTCCGGAATTCTGTTTTACAATCAATGGCTGCTACAAGGGATCTGTTAAGCCGTCCAGGGGACTCAGACATGGATGCCCTCTATCACCGTATCTTTTGGCCTTCTCAGGCCTTATTAAAAGAGAAGAGGAGAATGGAAATCTTTTGGGTATTAGATGTTCAAGAAATGGTCCTCGGGTTAGTCACCTTTTATTTGCAGACAGTTCTATTATCTTCTCGAGGGTGAACACCAGGGATGCAGATTCTATCTTACAGATCTTGATGTGTCTGGTAGAGCATCGAGACAACTAGTTAATCTGGAACAAACTACTTTCACCTTTTCTCTGAATGTTGGGAATGTTTGGAGACAGGAATTGGGAGATATGTTGAATATTGAGGTGCATAAAATCATGATAAATATTTAGGTTTGCCGTTTGTGGTGAGGAGGAGCAAGGTGAAAACTTTTGGAGAGCTAAAGGAGCGTGTCTGGAAGAAAATCCAAAGCTGGAACAGAGGATTCTTCTCTTATGCTGGACAAGAGGTTATGATTAAAGCAGTTCTACAAGTTATGCCCACATACATTATGAGCATCTTTCGTTTACCTAATTGTTTGTGTGACTAGATCCAATGTCTGATTACTCAATTTTGGTGGGGATCGACTAAAGGTGAGAGAACATCCATGAGTTAGTTGGTAGCGATTGAGTAGAACAAAAAAAGGAAAGTGGTCTTGGGTTTCGAAAGTTTAATCAAAGTCTGCTTGCAAAACAGGGTTGGCGTCTTATTCATAATCCAGACTCCTTCACAACCCGTATTTTGAAGCATAAGTATTTTGCCAACACTCATTTTATGCAAGCTAGGGACAAAGGGGGCAACTCACATGTTTGGAAAAGTATATTTTGGGGGCGAGAGGTTATTGCGAGGGGAGCTTGGCAACAGGAAAACCACGAATATTTGGGATGATAATTGGATAGTGAATAGTTCTTATTTTAAACCGATGACTCCCAGACATGAGGGGGTAAACTTGGTCGGTGATTTATTTGTGCAGGGTGGAGGTTGGGATGAGAATGTGGTGAGGCAGTCATTCTAGCCAGTAGATGTATATTGGATTCTAGCCATTCCCCTTAATGTTACAGATCAAGTGGATTGCCTAATCTGGCATTTCTCTTCCCATTAGTGATTATACAGTATGAAGCGGATATCATTTGTTGAACCAAGGTGCAGACAATGGCGAGGTTTATGAAAGTGGTAGTGGGGCAGAAGTTCCTCTATGGAAGATGATCTGGAAACTAAATTTTTCGCCCAGAATTAGCCATTTCACACGGCGAGTCCTCAAAAATTCCATCCCTACAAACAACAACCTAGTGCGAAGGAATATAAATGGCCAATTTCATTGCTTGCGCTATAAATGTTGGGAGTCCGACATTCATCTATTTCTTCCGTATAGTTAGGTAAAGGCGATGTGGAAAAAACTCAACTGTTGGCAATTTTTAAAGCAGGTTGTGGAATCGGGTGGGGGGCTGGATTTTGGAATATTCCTACGGTTTGTGTTATTGGATGTCCCGATCGAGATCGCTGAATTACTAGCCATGGGAGTTGACTTTATTTGGTATGTGAGGAATCGGATATTGCATGAGGGAAGGGATCTGGACGCTACAGTCGGAAGTGACTCCATTTTAATTCAACTAGAATCATACCAGCGTGCGTCTATGCTTCGAAATAAGTCTGGTTTGCAGCACATTCCAACATGGAATGCTTGGAGGAGCTCAATTGGAAACATGGTCGGATTCATCCTCAATGTAGATGCTGCCATAAGAGCTGAGTCAGGTATGATGGGTTTGGGTGGAATCATAAGAGACGAAGAAGGGGTTGTGCATGGAGCATTTGTGGTGAGGAGGAGAGGTAGCATGTCGTTGGAGATTGCTGAAGCCTCAGCTATGTAGACGAGCCTCCAATTTGCGGTTGATAAATTTTTTTTCTATCGAACGAGTTGAAAGTGATGCGTTGAAGGTGGTGCTTGTCCTAATCAATGAGGAACCTTTAGCATCTATCACTCCATATATTCAACAGATTCGAGAGCTTCTGTCAGTTAGAAATTGTGGTTCGTGCTATCATGTGCCTAGAGATAGGAATGTATGGCCCACAAATTTGCGGGGTTTGCTTCTAGTACTAGTTCTAGCTATTTTTGGTCTGATAGTTTACCTTCTTTCCTCTTGGCTTGACTGGCAGAGGAAGGCAGCCTCTAGTTCTATTGTGCTTTGTATATATTTGATTTCTTTTTTATAATAAAAAATAAAAATAAGTAGAAAAAAATATATTAGACTTGAAATCAAATTGTTTCTAATTTCTTGGAATTTAGACTTTTCCCTTTTTATATAGGGAAAATTATACCAAACCTTACATTTTAACTATCTAACTCCAAAATCAAGATTAACAATTTTTAATTAAAAAATTAGGTGATTGTAATGAGCCGAAAAATTATGACGTCCTTATTTACTCAATAAATATATTTTAACATTTTTATTTAAAATTAGGAAAGGAAAATGAAACCTATGTTAGAAATAAAAATAGTAATTTAACGTCTATCTTTAGGAAGCTCGTTTGACCTCTTTCGACTTCGGATAAATGCATATCTTATATGTACGGATAAGTACTTGAAGTGAACTTCGAGAATCTGAAATCCGTTTGTCGTTATGACTACTATACAATCCTCAGCGATTTTTCAAAGTTGGCTGCTTAATCACACGACTCGAAAAGACAGTTTTGAGGGGTTATCTTTGAAACGCTATAACTTCTCCCGTTATCCAGATTCTGCGAGGAAAATTTTATATGAAAGTACTATATGAATACTTTTAAAGGACACCAAAAACTCTTAAATTGGATGCCGTTTGCTACTTCAAAATCAGGTTCGAATTGAACTACTCAAAAATGAGAAAAAGCCAAAATAACAGCCATGAGTTGGACTCCTAGACTGCCCGCACTGCTTATATAGCTTTCATTACTCAGCTTATACCTTCTCTCCACCTCCTTCTTGCATGGACGTGCTCCAACTCCAGCTGCATGAAAGACACCTCATGCTTGGTAATTAGGAAGTTTAATGGAGAAGGAAGGTCCCAATCCCATACAACCATGATCCCTGGCTTCCCTACAACCTTTATTCCTTATAAATACCCGAGTTTTTGAAATTACAAAACATAACTTCAGGTAATCAGCATCCAAAAGAGGTCAAACGTTTAAATACGTTTTAAATCATTCTTTTGATCCCCAAACTTTTTTTAAAAAATGATTATCAAAATATATTAGTTAGGGATCAACAGAATCAAAGAAATCAAAACATAATTTCTGAAACTACGCTTGGTGTCAACACTTGGTGATGTGGTTTCGACACCAAACGAAGAACGATGAACATGGGTCTACACCCATGTAGACATCCCCCTCTATTTCAGTTCTGTTCATGATATGAAGTTATTTTATGAATTTCAGGTTGATAGATATTACATAATCATCAAAACAGTGAGTATTCGATACACCCTTTTACATGTTTCATTATGTGCAAGTCTGATATGTGATAAAATGCTTTTGATACATATTGATGATGATATTAAATGTGATATGATTCGCAAAAGGAGCCTTTTCAAGTAATGATTATAGATTTGAACTCTAGCCCCCTTGGTAATCAAATGATTATTGATTGGATATCGATGTTGATAATGTCGGGAGCACCTCGCGACTCCGAGGGTAGTGAGGAACGACATGGTGATCTAATATCCATATTGGAGTCGAACAGGGTGAAAGATGACAGGGATGTAGAAGTCCTAAAGGATATGGAATCCTGAATAACATGTTTATGATTATGGCCATTTATCGCTATCCTAGTTGTGTATATATTAAGCGCTTTGAGGTAGAGGAGATAATCTATAATCGGGCTCTGAAATCATAAATCTTTGAAAATACTTGCATGTGTATCGAATTACTCATTGAATTATCAATTCATGTTTTCAAATTTGTATATGTTGCACTTTGATCACTTGGAAGTCATCTCTCGGGAGTGGATTTTATCGATCGATGAACAGTATTATATGTATGTGACGAAGACCTATACGTGATAGACGTATCGCGACTTCCCTGCTCTCTCTCTCAGTTTCTGTGTTTTCACTTCTATGTGAACTTCTGTGGAATAGTCCGATGATTTCCCCGGCAAAGAAGTTTGAAGTCAAGGGTTAGTTTTTGTTTTAAAATAGGGAAGAAGAAGTTGGGGTAATTTTGTAACATCTTCCTAAAACTCGGTTGTAAGAGATTTTTAAGAATCTATACATATGTGTCGGTTTATGTTTTTGTCAAGTATACGTTTAAAGCGTTATTTCAAGGAAAGATGTTGGTTAGATCATTACGTGTCGACATCGAAGCCCTAGATTTCAATACCAAACTATTTTATCTCAGAAATAGTGTTGGTGTCGACATCTACTCGACAGTGCAACCTCAATCACTTTTGTGTCGACACCTGAATCTTCTGCGCGCCAAGATTTTTAAATTTTACCAAGTTATTCGATTAAATGAGATTATATTAAATGATGGGTTTTGGGATAGTCACAAGTGTGGTATCAGAGCATTGTTCTCAAAAAAGGCTTGAAATTTATGGACGTGACAGTGATAATTCATTTTTTAATATTAAAAATAATATTATTGAATTATATTAATATAGGGTTAATTTTACAAACGATTTGAAATTGTAACAAAATATTTAAGAAGTACTGAAACATTCGGATTCTTCTTGCGCTCCTATTTTCCAACTGGGATGTGTGGAAGGGTAAAAAAACTCAAATTTTGGAAGTTGTTTAAAGGGGTCATTACTCATGATTTTTGAAACAAAATCACCTAACAGGAAATAAAAATGATCTACGAATAAAAATTTGTTTCACATCTAGTCTCAACTTACCCAAAGTTAGAGTATTCGCATTTGATTTATTAAAATTTAGCTAGCAGCCTAAATAAAAAAATGATGTTAAATTACACATATATATGTTAAAGTTGACACATTCATTATTGTCACAATAGATGTGTTAATTTTTAATTAAGTCCAATAATATGATAATAAATACTTATTTTGAAGATTTCATTAAATCATATTATAAAATAATATCAACAAAAAATTTATTTATTTTATTGATGTTAAAACTTTAAGAAGAAAGAGGAAAAAGAAAAAGAATAAACAAGGATATGGTGGGTGAGTCTGATGGTTACGGGTAGCTAAATTGAACAAGAAAATTAACATACGGTTAAAAATATTTTCTTAGTTTGTGTTTTAACATATTCAACGTAGATATTAATTCAATTATTTGTTAACTTATTCTACTAACATGTACTTTAAGACATCCAATATACACAGTGTTCGTCAAAAAAATTTTACCGTTTTTTCACTGTTTGGTTTTGGTTTTTCACTGTGTATCTCTGCAGTAAAAGGGTACCTGTCATATCTCATTACATTGGGTAGGTGAGAGAGCATTTGCACAGACCAAATATTTACGACTCTACCCTCCCATTCTCGTTCTTGTTTCTCCCCATTTCTGAACGTGAAGACATACATGTCGCCACATATGAGACCCATCACCCACTCCTTCTACCGCAAACGGAAGGCTGCAACCAGAACCCGCCTACAAGCACGTAAGATGGACGACTCCTTCCTAGCTGAGGTATGTTTCTTCGATCTGCACTGCGATTGCCTCTGCTGTAGTCGACTTCAATGGTACTGAGTTTGTAAAATTTTGCTGAAGGTACTCCGCGACTTGCCGTATTAAACTAGATCCTCCCCGACGAAGGTAGACAACGCAGCCAAAGAGAAGGTACGTCTCAGCTACAAGTGGTCAGACCAAAGCCATTTAGAACTCTGCGTGGAAGAACACGGTAATGGTAAATGTTCCGGCGGCACATTCAAAATGGAAACTTTCAAAAGGATTGCTGGAAAGATGTCAACTGCACTCGAGGAGGAATGCACCGGCTTGCAATGTAGGAATTTTTGGAACAAGTAGAAACAATGGTGGTCGGGGGAGAATAACTTGCGAAATGCTACTGGTCTAGGACTTGATCCCATCAAAGAAAGTGTTGTAGCAGACGATGACTGGTGGCAGCAAGCTGCCCAGGTATAGCACTCTTGTTTGATTTATGTAGTACTCATTTTCCTGATTCCTAGTTCTAGCAGTAGTGTTGTTCATTTTGAGTCCTAGTTAAAGTACTATGTTGTTTATATGATCTGTTGTTTTATCCACAATAATGCTAAAATATTTTTCTCTCCTAGCCTCGAACTCATATCCTGGGTATCTCTCGAATGGTGGCGGTAGTAGTTAATAAATGCTAATTCTTGACTTAAGGAATTATTTATAATTTTATCTTCAATTTTGTCCCATATAGTTATTGCATTTTCTTGCTATATAATAATTCTTGATTTGCTTTCTCTATTGAAACGAAAAGTTGTGATATGAAGTACTCTTTAGTTTATGTGCGATTTTATTTGTGTTGTAATTCGAATTAGGATTTGCATAATTGGTTCGGGAGACTACTTCTGTATGACTTGATTTCGCTCCCATACACCGTAGCCAATGGAAGTGTATCTGTACTCTCCAAATTCACTGAAATATAATGGACACAGAACAAGCAAGCTAATCCTTTTACTTAGTAATAGAAATAAATTCTTAGGATTGATAAACTATTGTCTATAGCAACGCATAATGAATCAATTGTGCACACAGCTTCCTATGCCTCATAAGTTGGAACAGTAATCTTAGAGATATAACCGTGCAGGTTCCACAAATTCACAACCTGAAATTACTGTGAAAATTAGCAGGTGTGAGTAACATATGTTAGAAGTTTGATCACCATGAATTGATCACGTTTCATGTGTAGCACAGTACACTGGACAAGCGTCGTTATTGCTAGCCAAGAGCACTAATAGTTTTAGATAGTGCAATGGTGCTAAATCTATTATTTCCCCAAACTTCAGGTTCTTAATCATCTTTACTAATATATTTACAAATGAACCCCCATCCTTTATGTAGAGTTATAAGGTTTTTCCAATTAGTGTCTGCAAGATTGCAACTGCAATAGCAACTAATAACTACTGTCTATAGCAATGCATAATGAATAGTATAGAATGATATATGAGTATTGGGTTACGGCTGAAGTTGGTCTCTCTTGTTTAATTAATATTCATGAAGTCAATTTTGAGACACCTGCACATGTAGATGGTTTCAACAAGAGTTATTATATGGGATGTCTAAATCTTTAATGTAACAAAGTAAATGCTTCATTAGGCTATATGTCATAGTTATGGGCTCATAATTAATACCTTATTTGGTTCATGAATTACTTTGAAGAAAAATAATTGTTAGATTTTTGGGAATTTGGCTCTCACAAAATTCCTTGCACATAGTATCAACTTCGGTCGGGTGAAATTAAGTTCATTTTATCAACAAAAAGGATATCATTCCTGAAGGACAAGAATGTTAAATAAATACTTTACTACGGTTTCAAGAATGTCACTGCCACAGGGGAGCACGTACTCTATCCCGCCACAGCTGTAGGGGGCAACTTTCTAGATGGGTTGACACGTAGGCTCGAATTGAATTATGTTCCCATCCCTGATGAGCCACACACGTTTCCAACTCCTTCACGACGTGTTTATTGTGTTGATGATTCAGTTGAGGTCACTCCGGGTAGAAGAAGCACAGTAGGGAGCAAGCGAAAGTCATCGGAGGTCGGCTGTAGCCACCATAATGGGAAGAAACATATTGGGGGCTCAACATTGCTTGAGAAATTTGACTCAGCGTGTAAGCCGAAGTACGCAAAGGAACACGAAGCCTTCAAAAGTATCCCCGCTATGGAAATGTGCTGGCCACATCTCATCGAGATGTTCAAAGTTGATGATAATATCTCGACGTATGGTGCAACGATGTTGGGAATAATGAACGACAACGGTCTATTTTCCTGGGGTGGCCAACTTTAGCGCAAAATATCAGATGGCTGACGCGCATGGAAAAAGATGGCTATAAATAAGTTGTCGTAGGTAACGATTTTAACTCTGCCTGTTTTTAAATTTCGAGACAATTTTTATTTAAAGTGTAATGGTTTGTAAGACTTTTGATTGTGCAATTGTGATATTTGTGCGTTTCAAAATAAATGCATGTTCAATCTTAATAGCTTACTGGTCAATGTTGGGAAAAATTTGTGGGGTAATCACATAAGTGATGAAACATGGTCCTTCACATGCATGAAATAATCATAAATGCACGAGTTCAATTATAAAAAAATTCACATGGGTTTATGGTACCAACATGCATTTTCTTCTAGCTCATGGAAGGGACATTACCACACAATTTCACCTTTACGTGTCATCCACCACTTGCTTTCCACCATATGCATGGTACTTATTTCATGGATGCATTCGGAAAATTTTTGGAGAAGTGATGTATTTTTCAACTACATACACTGAGATCAATAATCATCAATAATGTACTGCATCTATAAAATTGCCTAATGCAGAACCATTTTACCAAGGAAAAGTCATTCTAGCTATCTGAAAGCATATTTTTTTTCTCCTCACAAAAATTTCCCAAACTGCGAAGAAGTGAATGCAACTATGGGATCCTCGCGTGAACAAAGTCAACTCGAAAGATTACTAGAGGAGGACGCTTCTTGGGTCGCATTTTGTAGTTTTGGATATAGAGCGACTCTGTTCGATGCAAAAAACATGTTATGGAAGCCCAAGCTAATGACCAACGGAACTACGGTCAGAAGTTGGTTGATCGTGTGTTGAGCCAACCCAGCGAGGACGACTGTTTACAATTGACAAGAATGAGGCCTCCTGCGTTCAGGTCATTGGTTAGTTATCTTAAGCAGCACTACGGGTTCGAGGACTCGAGATACATCCTGGCGGAAGAGAGGCTAGGAATAGCGCTTTTCGTACTAGGCCATTCAGCTGGACTAAGGCTTGCTCATTTGATGTTTGGGCATTCCACGTCAACTGTACACACACACACTTTCACTACGTACTGGACAAGTTCTTGATGCTTTCTGCAGAAATGATAAGGCCACATCGGAATTATCTCCATGGAGGCGGGGCTCATACTCCTACCGACCCACGTCATTCATATTTTCATGTAGGTTGACATATATTTTCATAGTATGTCATAATTATTGTTTCCTGATCCATGTAAACTTGTTCCAATTTTGGATGTTATATTTTTTGCAGAATTGTATTGGAGCTATAGATGGCACACACGTCCCAGCGGTACCACTGCAAGGACAGGCACAGCGCTTTCGTAATCGACATGGCACAGTAACCCAAAACGTATTAACTGTTGTTTATTTTAATACGTGTTTCACCTTCGCAGCATCTGGATGTGAAGGTTCAACCCACGATAGTCGAATGCTTAACGCGGCCATGGAAAGCCCATCTAGTCGTTTCCCCATGACATACGGAGACAAATATTATCTTATAGACTCAGGATTTGTGAATGGCGGGGATTCCTCATCCTGTACAAGGGTCACGATGCTAGATACCACATACAAGAATTTCATAGAGCGTCCTCACCCCAAGCGCGTCGACCAAGGAATCGTGAGGAAAAATTCAATTACCTCCACTCATCATGTAGGAACATTGTGGAGAGGTGTTTCGGGGTTCTGAAGAAACGATTTTGATATTGCAAAGGATGCCGGAGTATGACTTTGATGGACAGAAGACCATTGTTGTAGCGATAATGGCAGTTCATAATTTCTTGCGTAGAGTGGACGAACAAGACCCTGGTTTTGTTGCAGGGATGAGGCATGATTATATGCCAATGGAACCGAACGACTCCCCCGAAGAAGAAGGACAGAATGTGGCACGCAGTACAGCGCACGAACGTCATGAATGGGACCAATTTCGTGAACGAATAACATATTTAATATGGAATACGTGAAAATATGTCCGCGTGCTGGGGAAATCGAATAAAAGTCAAAACGGGTTTTATGTATGCGTCGAAATGAATTGGACCTTCAATAAAAAAAAATAGGTCCTTCTGTCGACATTCACGGTCGGCACTGTGTCCTTCGATGTATGGTTGTGAGAATTCATGTTGAAATGGGTCAATTATTTTTTCTTATTAAGGTTGAATAGTCAAGCTGGCATATCATTTTCACAAGAAAAGGAATAAATTCTATGCCCACCAATCTGAATGTATTTCTCAATAGACGTGCTATATCATGTCAACTGACATGTGCCGGCATACAGTAAAAAATTGATGGCATGTGCAGGGATACGGTAAAAAATTGATGGAAAAAAAACGGAATAAGAACAAAGCAACAAATGCTCTTAATATGTCATTTACTTCGTCAAATTTCGTCCAATGAGAAAATATTAGAAATCTTTTTGTAAGCATTTATGAGAAATGGTTGAATGAGTGACGAACAGATGGGCTCTATTAATTCTTCATTTTCACTTCCCATCTTATGTCCTTCAAATTCTACACCCGCTATATTTGAGCATATACATATTAAATGTGAGAAAAGCAATATTGCAAATTTATATTGCAATATGTGTTCCAAAATGCAATTCAGCTGAGCTAGTAGATAAGAAGAAAGTGAAGAGGAAAAGGAACATTGAGAGTAACAAGAAGACAACTTCCCAATAATGAGTATTTTCGATTGAGAATGTGGTGTACAGTCAAACATATAATCTATATCAAGTTTCTATGAGTAATTACATTAAGTCTGTCTTTCTGAAAATCCTAAAAGCAAAATAGCACCACATTCCGATGCAATTTCAAACCCTTACTGGTGCGTATTTCACCAATTTTCCGGTGCAAAATGGCACTGGTTTTGGTGAGATTTTGTACCATATTCTGGTGCAAATGTAATTCTGAAGAGAGGCATGGTGGTGGTTGAAGAGAGATGATGATGATGGCTAGAGAGGGGGTGGTGGCAACTGGAGAAGAGGGTAGGATGGGGACATTCCCAACAATTTTGTTTTGAGGCAAAATTACATTTTGAGTCCTCAATCTTTACTTTTGGATAAGGTCTACCTCAAGTGATCATTGTTGAAACTCTTTGTAACATGAGTAGTCGTTGCTGAGATTATGGGACTTTAATGACCGTTTTAATATTTTGTCGTAACTTTAGGTGGTGGCGGTGGGGTTGTGAAACTGCTTTTTATAGTGGTGACGAGTTGTGGTGGTCGGTTGTTGTGCATTTGGAAGAGTTTTGGATGGTTTTGACAACGGTGGATGGAGTGGAGTGGGATGGGATTAGGTGGGGGAAATAGAAGGTAATTTGTAATCATTAATTGGGTAATTTCGACTAATTATTTTGATAATATGTGATCGATAAATAAGTCGTGACCTATAAATATGATAACTTGTTATCGATAAATTAGTAACCAATAATTTTGATATTTTGTGATCCATAAAACTTGTTATTAATGACCGAGCAATAAGTTGTGATCAATTAATTTGAAATTTATGACTGATACATAATTTGTAAACTACAAAATTTGTGATTTTGAGATTCTTGATTGTGACTGGCATGTAATTGTGACAAAATTGCATGTTACCATGACTGTAACCTAATTAATTAACTATTTAATTAATAAATCATATTTACAGTTTTTTTTTTTTTGAAAAGAAAAATCTTAAGTTTGTCAAAGTTGAAATTGTATTTTTAAATGTAGGAGTTATGAATGGTTCCCTCTTATGTATCATTTATTGTTGTTATTCATGTTAATTACTTTCTTGTTAATGGTCTTGTCCAGCCGTCCAGGGTCTCCATCGTCCTTGATGCGTGTCGCAATGCACCAAAATAATAAATAATTTCTTACTCGCTAAATATTAATTAATAATGTAGTAGTGAGAGTAAGAGTCGATCCCACGAGGAACAGAAACTAATTTTAGTTGTTCGATCAATTAGAATGGAATGAGGGGTTTTGTTATTTGAATTGCTTGAATGAAAACTATGCATAAAATAAATAATTAAATATGACTAGAGAATTAATATGAGAAGAAATCTTGTTCTCGGGTTCGGTTGTGCCCTCAATTAATGTTATATTTTTCCTTATAACGTGTTTCTATTCCTAATTCAGTTATCAATTATAAATAATCAACAAGCTCTGATTATCTAAATTCTTCCTTATGTGTATTGATTCAAAATAAGCTCTTTGAACCAATTTTAGCCATGGACAATCCTAAACAAGCTCTTAGGATTTAATGCACGACTAGTATGAAAATTTAGAAGAATAGATTGAATTGGATCGTTAATTACACAAGCTCGAATCAAACAATCCAAGTCGAATTATTACTAAACCTGCACGAGATTTATTTGCTTCTAAAGTAAAGATTCAATGACAATTACGGATCAAGAATCTAAACATAGCATATTCATGAATCCAAAGATCAATAATCCAATTGGCCAAATTAAACTATTAATCAAATAAACTCAATTGAACATTCAAAACATAATAATCCAACAATTGAAATAAAGGAATAAATTCACGCTACTAATTTGTAGGAAAAGAAAATAACATAATTAAATTGACACAACTTCCCCTTTGAACAAGATATGGAATTTAGCCTAGCATGATTGTGGTAGATTCTTCAAGTTGCTTCATGAATTCCATTGTTGTTGATATTCTTGCGCTTGAAAATCTCCAAAGAATGCTCTATATTTTTCTCTCAATTTTTCCTCAATGTGTAGCCTCTTTCAAAATTAATAAAAGTCTCTTTTTCTTGTCATGAAATTCCCTTTTTATAGCCTCAATTTCGTGCCCTAACTTTGGGATCAAGAAATCCCAAAATTATGGAAAGAATTAAATATGGAAATTTTTGACTTGAATAGTTACGGCCGTAACATTTCCTTTACGACCGTAAAGAGGTTTCTTCTGATTTTCTTCTTTTGAAGGTTACGGTCGTAACTTTTCCTTTACGGCCGTAATCTTGTCTCTGCATATTTTCACCTTTTATTTGTTACGGCCGTGAATTCTGGTTTACGGTCGTGAATGTGTTTCTGCATATCTCTCAACATGATTAACACTCTTACGACCGTAACACATGTTACCTTACGGTCGTAACTTTTATTTGCACCTAATTTCCCAAACTTCAGTTTTGAGTGCATTTTGGTCCTTTTTTCTTCTTTTCTCTTCTTTTATAATCCTATACAATATAAAACATAAAATGCATTAATAATACTTAGATAGAATCACATTATGGCATATTCAAGGATATAAGTGTATAAAATAAACGTTAATATAACACTTATCAGTCCTAGATCGGAGTCAAAATCAGATGTTTCAAAATGTTATCTCTTTAGTTGTTCATCAACATCACCACTTTTAAAATGTAACCATTTGTATAAGTTTAAAATTTGTTTGTTGACATACACATGTACAATTTTAACTAAGTTGACAGTTAAAGAGACATTTTAGCACTACAGATCTAGACTCCATCGATGGCTGTTGTGAAAATAACTGCAAGTGCACAATATCGCAAACAAGTAGTAAACTGAACTTTTTGAGTCCGAAATGTCGATCCCACGAGGACTAAAGATAAGTGCTTTATTAGCACGTATTTAATTCACTTATTATCTTATTTTTTTATTGGTTTGATCCTATTGAAGTATTGTTTAATGCACTTTCACTTATTCTGCTATGTAAGGTCAAAAAGAAGAAAAGAAAGGAAACAGGACCAAAGAAATACAAAAAATCAAGAAGTGAGGTTCAAGAGCATATTCAAAGAGCTCCAAATCAATAATGGCATGTAGGAAGAAGATTAGATGCAAAAATTATGGTCAAAGAAGGTTTGGAGTGAAGTTAGAAATCAAAAACTCGCAAGGATTGTGATCATGAATTTTAGTTAGAAATTGAAGCTCAATTTTGTCATAGTAGACTTTCGAATTTGGGAATAGCTATTTCACAAATAATTTTAGATATTTGAGTTTTCTTTCCAATGCAGCTTAAATCACCAGAATCGAACATCAGGAGAGAAATTTATGACCAAAAAATCGAGCATATGCGCTTCTCGATAGAGATGCACTTAAGGCCGTAAATTACAAAGTTACGTCCGTAACTTCCAAATTCCGAAAATTTTCAGTAGCTCACTTATGGCCGTAAATGAAAAAGTTACGGCCGTAACTTTCTCGCGAATAAATTTCCTAATCTGGTTCAAGGTCTATCTTTGGTATATCTTGTGGGTAAAGTTAGGGCACGATTTTGGGAGTATTGAAAGAGTAAAATCACCACAAAAAGGAGGCTGGATATTGTTGAAAATTGAGAGCAAAATATAGAGCATTCTTGAGAGATTTTCAAGTGCAAGAATATCAACAACAATGGAATTCATGAAGTAACTTGAAGAGTACTCCACAACCATGTTAGGCTAAATTCTATGTCTTGTTCAAAGGGAAGTTATGTTAACTTGATTATGTTATTTTCTTTTCCTACAAATTAGTAGCATGAATTTATTCCTTTATTTCAATTGTTGGATTATTATGTTTTGAATGTCCATTGAATTTATTTGATTAATAGTTTGATTTGGTCAATTGGATTATTGATCTTTGGATTCATGAATATGCTATGTTTATATTCTTGATCCGTAATTGTTATTGAATCTTTACTTTAGTAACAAATAAATCTCATGCAGGTTTAGTAATAATTCAACTTGGATTGATTAATTCGATCTTGTGAAATTAATAATCCAATTCAATACATTCTTCTAAAATTTCACGCTAGTCGTCATTAAATCCTAAGAGCTTGTTTAGAATTGTCCGTGGTTAGAATTTGTTCGAAGAGCTTGTTTTGAATCAATACACATAAGGAAGAATTTAGATAATCAGAACTTGTTGATTATTTATGATTGATAATTGAATTAGGGATAGATCACGTTACAAGGAAATGTATAACATTAATTGAGGGCATAACCGAACCCGAGAACAAGATTTCTTCTCATATTATTTCTCTAGTTATATTTAATTGTTTATTTTTATGCATATTTTTTATTCAAGCAATTTTAAACAACAAAATCCCCAATTCCATTCTAATTGATTGTACAACTAAAATTAGTTTCCGTTCCTCGTGGGATCGACCCTTACTCTCGCTACTACATTATTAATTAATATTTAACGAGTAAGGATTTATTTATTATTTTGGTGCATTGCGACACGCATCAACTAACTTATTCACTATTAGTTTCTATTAATCAGTTCCTAAAACTACAAATAAACGCAAAGATTTGAAATTTTAAACTACCAACTAGTGAAAGTAATTAAATATCAAATTATACTAACAAAGCAAGTAAAGATTGGATTTTTATGTTTTTACGAATTAAAAGTGTTGGGATTCACGATAGTGACCTTGTTCTCATATTCAATTTCTATTCTAAAATTATTTTTCTAAAATAGAGTTTGATTGAATTCACAATTTTATCCAAAATTTCTCTCTCGAGTTTAAATTGGTTCTATCTAGCTAGGTTTACCACATATATTTGTGATTGGTCAGAATAAGCTCTAACTAGATGTATTCAACAACAAGAATTCAAAAGGATCACAATAATCACAACTATGTATCTCTACATTTTCTTTAATTGTTGAATTTTATCACTTGATCTAGGTGTTAACTCCCATCTCGAATTATGAAAACAATCCACAGTTCATCAAATTGGCGATCAAGCAATTGATGCTTTAAACTCAATAATACAATCAACATATTATAATTTTAAACCCAAAAACTTGAGAATTAAATTGAATATTCAAACATCGTCACATCGTTCGCTCCAAACAAATAGATCAATTTACACATAATTAAAGAAAAACAAGAAGAATATAAAATTGACAACATTACCAAATTCTTGAATTGATTTGAGAAGAAGAAAGAATTCTTGCACCAAGATTTAATCTTCATCCCAAGTTCTTGAATTCTCCTTTGGCATCTTGGAATTTCCCTTTGATTTCTTGTAGATTCTCGATGAATAATCAATTGGGGCCCTTCTAGGTTAAAATATATCTTTTTATAGTTTAGAAGTTAAGAAAGTGGTTTAATCCTTGTTGGGCTCGAACACAAATAGAAAAAATAAAGGAAAAAACCAAAGAATGGTGAAAAACCCTACGGTTGGCCGCGGTCGGACTGCGGGTTGCAAACCTCAGTCGGACCACGGAAAATAGGGCCCAAACGGAGACTGCGGGTTGACCGCGATTTGCAAACCTCAGTTGACTCACGGTTCAAAATTTTGGTCCGTCAGCCGAACTTCAAACCGACATAACTTTTGATCTACAATTCTGATTTGTGCTTCATTTCTTGCGTTGGACTCTACATTCAATTATATTTCCAATGATATATTATGGGCTCCATGGAGATATTTGTACTAAAAGTTGTGCACTTATTTCTACACATACTCCGCACATGACTTTCTCATTTTGCTTCAATCTCTTTTAAATTCGAGTTTTTCCTAAAACAATCAAAATAAATAAATAATTAAGCAATATCAAATTATAAACTATTTAAAATTGTCTAAATTTGAGATCAAAATAAGTACGAAAAACATACTTATCAATGGCCCCACAACCCACACACTCATTTGTGCAAAAGGTGCATCCTTAGTCAGCCAACTTATAGCGATTATACTTTATTGTATTTTATTTTTTTAACAAGTTCTTACCCCTGCGATGCACTACAAATGTAGTTTTTATAATCATTATAATCTTCCAATGCTCACACAATAATAAAATAAATAACTCATAAATAATTTAATATGATATTAGTAATCACATATTTAATTTTGAAAGGTTAACATAATTAGTCAAGTAATGGAAAACTTCTTTAAAAATTATATTTGCGGTCGAATTGGTTGGTTGCCCATCTTTTGTCACAAATTAGTATCTTCAATCCAACACGATTTGTAACCCGAGAAACTGATACATAGAGTTGAACATGACTGCAGACGGTTTTTTGAGATAAAGACTGACATGAGATAGAGACTGACCCTGGCTAAAATATAAACATACCCCCAACTGAAATTCCTGAAGAGGAAGATTTGAATTGTTACTTATCCATTCACAAAGAAACTGCTCTATGGATTACTGTTCTCCGAACAGAGCATTGTACCTTCAACACAACAAGGGACTTAATTGCGAAGATCATTTTCGTCCATAAGGAGGATGTACAGTACACGAAAATTTGGTGGAGTACATGCTTTTCTTAAGGAATGGGAAAGCAATGGCAAATATAATGCACGGTCCTCGTGAATAATGAAGTGTTTTACATTGGGTAATAACATTATATTTTGGTTAAAGAGAGAAAATGTTGAGTAAAGTACCAACATGTACTTGATTTAAAGTATATATCTCCAACCAAAAAGAAGTGCATTGTTTCTATAACATGTATGTTTTTTTGTAATTACTTTGGTATTTTGTAGACAATTTGTACTTACGCATATATGTTTTCACAATATAGTCCATTGCATTGCATTTGTGCTTTAAAATTACATTTATGTAAAAATCAGTAAATTGTCGTTCTCAACATTTCAAATCCGAGATTCTCGACAACTTGTAATACCATGTCCACGATATCCTATATACCTCCAAGAAAAAGACAATGTATTGTTTCCTTAAAAGGCAACTACCATATCCATGAAAATCCTATTACAGAGTTTGTTACAACATACATAACAGATAAAACATGTAAGAGCTCAATTTTTGTTTTTAACCAAATGACACGAACAATAATATAATAAAACTTCCAATGGATTAAGATACATGGTCATTCATGTCTTCGAACAATTTGTTCCAGTCCTTGTGAAAGGCATGCATGTATTGATACATACTTCGAGAGCATGGTTGTATCTTCTATATTTACGGAGTTCAAGGAGGCAACAATCCAGTTCGAATTTACAAACGGATCTTCCTTCCCTTATATACTCATTTATCGTCTTTGCGACTGTTCCTTTTTTGGGTCCCAACGTAGACAATCTCCGTTACAGCCCGTCTTCCTCTACTCTACTAGGAAATGGAAGATAATATCTCAACTGTAATGAATGAAGATGAAATGAAATAAAATGTTTTGTTCCTGTTAAAATCGTTTACCTAATACTTTATTGTTAATTTTTATTTTATTAAAATTAATAATAATAAAGATAATTCTAGGGAGACATTTTTAATTGACATTTTTAGTAACATTGTGACATGACGATGATACATTGGATGATGTAAATAGCCACCTTACTACTTACTTTTTCACCACCCAATATATGTGCACCATGTCACAATGTGACTTAAAAATATAAATTAAAAATGTCTTCCTAAAATTACTCTAATAATAATTCGATTAATTCTAGGGAGACATTTTTAATTAAAATTTTTAAGTGACATTATGACATGGCGCACATACATTGGATTGTAAAAAAAATAAGTTGTGGGGTAGTTATTTACTCCATCAAATATATCATCGTCATGTCACAATGTCCCTTAAAAATGTCAATTAAAAATGTTTCTCTGAAATCTATATCTATACATATATAAAAGTAGAAGTGATGAGAGAGAAGCATTAAATGTCATTTCCCTCCAAAATGCACTTACAATTTTTGGGGAAAAAATAAAAATAAAAATAAAAAAATAAAAATCCATGTTAATAATATTTATTATCCTTTGAATAATAAATCATATTTTCTAAAATATATATTTTTATTATTGTTAACTATTTAATAAATTAAAATATCCGTTCAAATGCTTTGTTTTTGTTTATAAATAAAAATATTGTCATTTTTGAGATAAAATGTGTAGTTGAAAAATGGTTTTAAAACATGTGTATAGTTAAAAACTGAGTGAAAAATATATTGTCTGTAAATAAATTTATAGACAAAGTGATCGAATTTGTGGTAATATTTTTAATCGTTCTTAATTTTAATAATTGTGTAAAGATTATATATGGTATAAAGTTTTCGATATTTTTTCATCTCCCACGTTGTCCGATTATTGTATCATAATAATTGAAGATTTTTCGTAATCATTAATTTAACTTCTGTATTTTGTAAATAAAAGTATAATTTTATTGATTAAATATTTATAAATATTAGATGCGTTGAGAATAAACACATATTTATAATTTTTTTAAATGAATGTTAAAAAAAAGTTAAATACAGGAGGCAAATGCAGAAATCATATAAACTTGCATTTTCAATTAAGTTAATAGTAACTCATAAAAATTATTCAAATTTACGATCATTTATTATTTAAATATATAAATTGACAATTTATTATTTAAATATATAAAATAGCATTTACTGTCGAAATAAGTTTTTAGTAGTTTGGATTAGTTATATTTCTAATGTTTGATAACTCTAACACTTTTGACTAAAATTCAACTCAAAATCAACAATTAATTTTAATCAAATATTTCGTAGGTCCTACAACTTTCAACAACACATTCCTTCAACTTTTATAAAAAATTACTAAAAATCTGATTTTATCCCCTAGCAAACATGAGCATTGCTTTTTAATTTTGAATAATTATTGGAATAGAATTATATTATTTTATTCATTTTACGAATAAAGTTATATTTACACATTTGAAGATAAAATTAAGTACACAAAAATATAATAACAATATTCTTCAAAGTTACTAATTCAAAACAAATATAGATTTATGATTGCTAATTTTAGAAGAAGAAAGTTCAACAAACAATTAATAAATAAATAAAAATATATTATTTTAAAAAAAAAATTAAAAAGAAAAAGAAAAATCCTATAGAGATAAGAATTTCCTAATTTTGTACATGTTGCATTTCCTATTTTGATTAATTTGGTCTTTTTAAAGTTTTGAATTCGATAATATTTTATATTAAAATGTTATTGTGTTATGTTTGTATTTGATATAATTGTATAATTAACATATTTTCATAAATTCTGATCGAAATCACTATCATAAACATATTTACGTACATCGCAGGGTGAAAATACTAGTTATTCTAATAATTCAGACAACATTTAAATTTAATGCCTTCACAGATCATTAAATGCTATCTGAAAATAGAAGTTAATGCTCATTGGTTGAATTCGAAAATAGCTGTGGGCAGGGTGTTATTGTTGACGGTAGGAGCCCCCCGCATGGCTTTTTTTTTGTTTCTCTCTAGTTTCATAATCCCTCCGTCGTCCCAATTATATAAGCTGCATTTTCTTTTTCGTTTATTCCAATTATATAGATTTATTTCTTTATTGAAAATTATTTATTTTGTTTGTTTACCAGTATACTCCTATTTATTATTTTCAATATAATAATTTTGATATTAAAAAAGGATAAGTTAGAACTTTTCTCTACAAAAATTACTTTTTCAATAAAATTAAATATGTTTTCTTAATCTATGTGAAAAGTCAAACTAGCGAAATTATGCCTTCACAGAGCATTAAATGCTATTTGTAATGGGATTTCATAAGGATAAATCTAAGCCTCTGTTTGGCAAAAGTCAAAAAAAAGTTTTTAAACAACACAATTTCTCAAATCATCTTTTAACCATACATATTTTTTCTCTCCACTTTTTAACCACACATCTTACCTAGAAAATATAAAAAAACATATTTTTAAACAACAAAATTTTAACAAAGAGGCTAAATTGTTGGGTCCCGTTCTTATCTGTAAGAATTTTTTTCTTTCAATTTGTAATGCGTTTTGAGTAGGAATTGATGGGTCAAAGGAGCATGCATTGTGGTTCTGGGTGGGAAAATTTTGGCGGGATTATGTGCTCAACTCAAGCACTTTCCTATTTATAGATATATATAGTTAGCCATAAAAACTTATTTTAATTCAACTAAACACTCAACAAAGTGTTTGGTAAATAAAATAAACTATTTAGAAGTCAATTTATAAATTACACATTTTTTCAAATAATTTTTTAACCACACATATTTTCTCTCTCTAATTTTCAACCACTACTTTTTACCTAAAAAATATAAATAAACCAATTTATAAACTACACAGTGTTACCAAAAAGAGGAGTCTTTCAAAGTAAAACTAGGCCGCGTATTAAATACAACTTGAAGACATAGCGACAAAATTTTAAAATTATTTCTTTAATATTGTCCTATCAGGCAAATCGAGCTCAGCAAACATGCCAAAGTCGTAGGCATATCAATTTTTACAAACCGTCCAAGATTAATGCAAGAACATGGGATGTCTCTCTTCACAATAAAAGGATTCTTAAAGTATGAATTTTTCCTAGATTCTTTCTAGTATTTTTGTTACTTTTGAAATGATTACACTGTTTCTTCTAATCAGAGGTTGTTTAACAGGATTCATTCTTAATTCAGGTGCACCAAAACAAAGATAAACTCCTTTTATTATACAACCAAAAGGAGGGCCATCATATTTCACATATATGGAACAAGTTACACTACTTCACGTCTAAGGGAAAGTGAAAAACTAGATTTATCTGGTAGTGTACGACCAAATTTACCAGCTTCCGTCGTTCTTTCCTTTGTTTTTTCCATACAGACGGAACAGACTAAACGCGGAAATAGCAGAGAGGACGACCATAGCAATGCTTGCAACTAGTGCACTGGCTACGCCCTCCCCGACTTGGTTGCAGAATTTCAAGTACATATTGCAAATCTTCATCCATTGAAGTTCTGTCTGCCCAAACTTGGCAAAAACAGCGGATTGAGCCACGGCTGCTACAGCTGCTAGAGACAAGTAAGCCATTATCTGCACAAGTGAACCAACTTAAGCACTTTCAACTATAAGATTATCATTTATCAAACTCGGTACGTTTAGGCTAAACACAAGACAAGAGGAATGATCTGAATGAGTGACATAGAAGATAGATAGAAACACTAACACGAATTTGCATGCATTTGTGAATTTAGCCCCAGTTTGGCCCTCATTACAAATAGAACACATTTTTCTCTCATCTTTTCAACTACACATTTATCAATAAAATAATATTACACGTAAACCCAATAAATATTCTATACTTTTGACAATTCATTCTTCTAAAAATTACTATTTACTTCAAATAAACTCTTTATAAACAATATCAAACCGGGGCTTAGTACAGTTTGATGAATAGTACATCACAGATTATGATACTTGAGTAGACATTAAAAAGTAAAAACATAAGCAATTGCCTTGTCACCTTACATTACTTGTACCAGTTGAAGAGATTTTTCGTGTTCTTGCGATTTCTTGCCATTCGATACAAGTTATACATTAAGTTCAAATACTGAATACTTAAAGAAATCGGTGAGTGGTAAGATGGACGTAGACTCTTCAAAAAAGACGATACGTATGAACTAATGGCTTGGACACGGAGGCTCGGGTCGTTACAAATTGTGCTCATTAGTTAAGCTCAGAACTTCAGATGGAAGCCCTCAATTTTTATTAGAACTTGACTGAGGATAAAAACTGTTTCTTTAACAAAATTCCACTTAAAATAAAGTCATTTTTACAGCAGAAAAATCTTCATAAGATACTTGGTAGAATGGACTGAACTACTTCAGGTTCACAAGAATAATACTTACTAAACATGCCCTTAAGAGTAGTTCATACCTGATCACCAGAGAAAATGACCCAAGCTAAGGGCTTGTTGAAGAGCACACTTCCTCTAATCATACCCAAAACACACCTCAAAACTTGGATCAATGAGTAGGCAGCAGCTAACCAATTGGTTATTACCAAGAAACTGCATAATCAAAGCAAGTCAAGAACAATATTAAATTTGTGGGGTACTTTTTTTTCCACAGAAATTTCAACCCCAACTGCCATCTCCAACCAGGAACTCTAAAATGCAGTCAGCTTTACACTAAAATACAGTTTCTCTTACTCTATCTTTATAACTTATCTCCAACCCAAAACTTTAAATTTTACACCAAATAAACATTATATAACGCATATCCAACCCAAAACTGTAAATTTCACACAAAATAAAAATAATAACAGACAAAAAAAAAAAAAAATTTAACCAAACAAAATAATAACAAAAAAATGAACAATGGACATGAATGGAAGAAACAAATTTGGTCTTTAAAAAAAAAAGGACAAAACTGAAATTAAAAAAAACTTCAAAAGGAACGGCATATGAACAGTGGGACGTCATATATGGCATCCCACTGTTCACAATCTGCAAAATGGCGTTCCAATTGCAGTCCGGTTGGAGCAAGAAATCAACTGCAAAATGGTGTGAAACTCCATTTTAGAGGTGCATTGGAGATGCCCAAGAGAAGAAATTAAATCTTACACAAGGGCTTTCATGTCTGTGAATTTAGCCTTCTTCTGAATAGAGAAAATCTCTTTAACTTGAGTGTCAGTCCCAATAAGAACAGCAGAAAGTATAGCTAGACCACATATCAAACACCTTAAAATCAATTCTACAAGCCTCACTCTCTTGTCAATTACCTTCAAATTGCTCCCATGATAAACAGGAACATTTCCAGGACTCACACCTACACCAAGATAACTACTCATTTTTACCCCTATTTCCAGTCCACACTAACTCAAGATGAAGAACACAAGAAGTAATGAACTGTGTGAAGTTCACCTAACATACCCCAACCCTTAAATAGACACCCAATAGCAATAAGACTAGTTCATGAATTATGTATTAAAAAATTTAATGCACTTCTCTTTGTACGGATGCCAAGTGTTTGGGGTTAGAGGCCACATTTTATCACACATTCATCTTGCATTGAATGCAAGGAGACCCAACATCTGATATTGCATTAAAGAACGAAGGTCTAAGATTTCTGGGAATGGGCAATGGTTTCTTGTTCCAAGGAAGAGAGAGATAAGGGTAGAGAGTGCCTTTAATTCTCAAAAAAAAAAAAAAGGTGTAGCCCACACCCTGAGGGCCCGAACCGACCACGCCCAAGGCCATTGGTTCGGGAAGGTAAATCCAGGTTATGCCTCCAAGGAGCCAGGGTGGAAGGGCTTATGGTAAGCATGAGAAACGCTCAATAACTCCCGCTTGCCACAAGGCCAATTCCACCTTGCGGGGAATCGAACCAAGCACACAGCTGCGCTGAGCACTTACCACCCATCCCCTTTGCCACTTGGAGATGTGCCCTGGGGGCTAGAGTGCCTTTAATTCTCACATTTAAGAAGAATTATGATTACCCATCTTTCTTGTGTGGAGAAAAAGACGAGGGAGAGTGGAGACAGAGATTCGAGTTTGCATACATGTTGGACAATCGAAATGGAAGGCAAAAGAGAGTTGACAAAGCGTTGATAATAAAAAAATTTAGAATGTGTTTGAGATACATTTTTCTTAAAAATGAGTTTGTAATCATGATTATTTTTTATTTTTTTTGAAGAATTTGTGGTTAAAATGTAAGTTACAATATTATTTTATTGAAATACATACTTAGTTCAAAACGAATTTGGAAAAAAAAAATGAAGATCTATAACTAATGTCTTACATTCAATATTTACAGACTTAGATACATTAAAAATTATAAACTTAAAAAGTAAGCTTCTTTTAATATTTGGCATTCGGGTTGTCATCATTTATTAACAAATTTGACAACGTAGTAGGTCTCATTGTATCGTAAGGATGTGTTTATTTTTAAATGCACATCATAAGTTTGGTGAGGACAAATATTTGTCCAAAAGAAAAAGGACATTTCAAGTTCGTCAATTCGAAGTTCACGTAACGAACCTTCAACTATTTCAGAAAAATATATTTCAACTCAATTAAATTTTAATATTGCATACAAAATATATTCTGAAAAGTGAATTATGATTGTTTTGAAATTAAAGAGAGATGGGGATGCCAAAGCTAAAACATCACATGGGAATAAATTTCAAAAATGGTCCCTATTTTGCTAGTAAAAAGATGAAAGTGGTTTACCCTACCCAATAATCCTGGAGTCCTTTTTGACTTCTGAGTACATTTTCAGGACCATGGCCCTGGTCATGTTTAGATATGGTCGTGCACTTTTTACAGGGTGAGGGTGTAGATGATAGGATAAAAGCTTTCTTATCATTTATTATTTTATCCCTCATTTTCTATTTTTCTAAGAAAATTATGAACAATTATTTTGATCAAATTTATGAACAATCCATTCACATGGATGGTGGGGGCCACACGTAGTCAATGTGTGGCTCCCACCACCCATGTGAGTGAGTTGTCCACAAAATTGTTCATTGTAGTTGTTCATGTATAATGATTGATTTTTCTATTATCTCTTGTTCTGTAGCAGAGAAAATTTAAGAAACACACCTGCACTTATAAATTGTATTATGATTTGCATTTGCCGTGCACCATTCCTCAAATTGTCCACCTAAACTTTAAATAAGTTATTACGCCTCATTTGACCAGGTTCCAAACATTGGTCACATGATAGCCAGCTAACAAATTAACTTAGGTCGGACTCTATTATCACTGTCCTATAGAGCGGAGTCAGGGTCAAGACATGGAGTGGGCCTGGAGGACTTTTTGAACAGGGCCATTGAATTTTTTTATTTTTTAAATGGGACAACGGTTTTTTAGATTTTGGGGGTGGGCCAAGACCCACTATGGCCACCCCTTATCTCCGTCCCGATTAAGAGGTGGCAAGATGGATGGATTGACGGACAGGCAAATCAGACCTGTGAAAATCGGTCCCAATAGACTTGGGATTACGGGCCGACCTGTGACACGAGGAGCCGATTCATGGATCAAGAGAATATGAACCGCATGTTTCGTGGGTAACACTTTCACGGGCTGCGAAAAATTGAACTGAAACCATATTTTAGAAACCGTCGATGGGTGCTACGCGGACGATTAACAAAATGGTTTTGGACCGGACCAAACCGGTCAAGAATGATTTGGTATGAGTTTGAAATTTTTAATTGCGGTTCGAAACCAAACGGGACCGATGAAAAAATATATAAAAAAGGAAAAATTTCAAAAAATCGGCCAATATGTAAAACTCAATAGTTATATGGGTATTCTTGTTAATTTCTATTACATTTATTACCCAATTAGACAATTACCATACTTCAAAATTCAAATAAATTCAATAATCTACATCCAAATATTCGATGAATGGTTTGAGTCATAACAAACAACGAAAATCTTATGTAATTGTTATATTGATTATGTAATCTCTATCTAAGCAATAAACATTTTTTATTGTGATCAGTTATACTCTCTATCTAATCAATAAACATCTTTTTTTAGATATGATGATCACACATGTCTTATTGGACATCATATTATTTTTTTGACATTATAGACTTATATTGTAATATTGTCGTAATTTTTATTTGTAACATCTTAGCCTAAAAAGGTGGATAAAATAACTATATTGTAATTTTACCGTGATTTCGTTTTAATTTAAGCACTATTTGGTCCTAGAAAAATTGAACAATTTTTTTTTTTCAAATTAATTTTTAGCCACATATTTCTATGGAATATACCACTTTACACATTTTCAACAACTTTTCAATCATACATTCAAAAAAATTTCTAATTTCTCTCACACCAAACAAGCTCTTAGTTAGTATTTTAATTTATAGTAGATATATTTAACTTGTTTAGATTTATTGTCAATAAATATAACTATATATCGTAATCAATGAATTAGTGGCATAAAATAGGAAGACAAAAAAAATACGACATCCGTCCCTTAAAGATAGTCCCTTACTCATTGTCACACGGATCAAGAAATGTCAATTAATGTTGTTAGAAAAATAAGCTTTATATTCTCTTTTCCTAATATACCCCTTTCCCATAAAATTGAAAGAGTATAAATTCATTTAAACTAATAAAAAATACATTAAATAACATTAAATAAGAATAAAATATGACATAAAATATTAACTTCACTCTCAAAAAAGAAAGTGGACTATCTTTTTGGGACGGACGAAAAAGAAATAGTGAACTATCTTTGTGAGACGTAAGGAGTATATGGTGAAATCGACGGTTTAAAATCGGATTAAATAGTTTGATTTAGGTTTGAGTTTTTTCAAATCGATTTAAACGGTTTGGTTTCCAAATCTGTCAAAAATCGATAAAATCGAACCGCTTACACCCCTAGTTAGAAGTAACATAAGATATAAATTTGGATTCTATGTAAACGTTTCTTTATATAAATATAAATTTATCATTTTATTCATTTCATATTTAACAATTTAGCAAAAAAATATTTTTGCTTCGATATTTTTATTCATACAGGTCAAACTGGATTGAACCCGACCCGTGACCTGTATCGGCCAGCAGGCGGGCCTGGGTTATAGTTCAAAATTTGTGGGTCGACCCGAATTGGCCTGTAAACTTGCAGTCGACGGGCTTTTTTCACACTAGCAGTACTGGGCTCATATGTTGACGCGCCAACTCAAATTGACACCTCTACTATCCTACTTGACCAAACTTGGACCATTAAAAAAAAAAATAGTCGATGATACAACACCTCGGTTGAGGTCCCATATTTCTACCGATCCTCCATGATCGAGACAAGTTTCCACGCCCTACTACAATGCAATTAATTAAACCCAAATGTACAGGAGTCTTACAAGTGAATGTGAATGAAGTCGAGATCTGTTAGTCATGTCAAAGATCAGAAATCGAGACCAACACGAACAATTTGCAATTTAAACCCGAACTCTACTAGAATTGAATTTCATCTACCTTGTGGATCGAAAATTTCTGAAATAGCACTATTGCATATTAAGGCATGCACATAGTTGCAGATCCAGCTAGTTGTGAGCCTATTCGACAACTCATTTTGTATCCGTTAATATATATATATATATATATATATATATATATATATATATATATATATATAATCTTTGTAATTAAAAGCATGTCTAGTTCTATACAAAATTTTTAAATTATCCTCACATTCATATTCAATCATATATTTTTATGAGATACCACTTTTTCACATTTTTCAACCACACGTCTTAAAAAAAACTCCAAAATTCCTCAAAATTTTGAATACATTGGACCAAACGGAATTTAAGTTGTCAATTTTTTTCTCTTGTAACATAACGACTCCTCGTACTCTCCTATCCAATCATACTCACTCAAATTTCTAGATCAACCACTGGATGCAATGTACTCTAAAACTAATACAATAGGCAATCACAATTGATAATGCCTCGAAATGGTTACAGAAATTTTTAGTGATATTGATTAATTAATAAGATCAAAGTGTCAGCTTAAAACGATAAAATCATATGATATGACAGGAAAGTAGGCCAACTCGTTGCCAGAATCAGAAGACTACGTGTTTGTTTGATATTGTTTAAATAGAGTTTTTTTTTTTTTTTAATGAATAATGATTTTTAAGAGAATGAATAGTTGAAATTTGATTGAAAAGTCAAATATTGTGGACTTGACTTTTAATGGATGATTGAGATTAAGCACCGAGGAAAAAAAAATAAAAATTAAAGAGTACCAAACAAAGGCTATATATGATCACTGCCTTGAGAACTCGGGGTGGTAATTTTCAGGTGCGAACTACCCGAAATACCTGTGTTAACCTTGTCACAGAATATATGGTGAACAAGAAGAACCTTATCATGGGAATAAGCAGCGGATAGACCAAAAGTCTGAAGTTTTTACCAGAAATTCGTGCAGCATTCAATAGATATCACATTCTACAAATATGAAAGATAACCAAGTGCATTATTGTGAGCATTTTTATGTTGTACAATTGTTCTTGATAGCACACAAGGTCCACCTTAAGGTGCGTTGAAACCGTGAATCCACGGCTATGAGATACAGAAGCTGAAATTCGAATCACAGTATAAGCATGAAGTAGAAGAATAGAACCCCAGAATACACAGGAGGCTCAAAACTACATCCACAAATACACTAAAACAGGGAAATAACTTGCATCCAGACTTTCCATGAACTTCATTTCTAACCTTTTACAACAACAATTCACACTGCGAATGAAAAGTTTCATACCCGAGTCAGAAGTTAAAAATCTAATATACAGATTGACAAGACTCAAGGAATTTTACCCAGAGAGTGAAGGTCACTTGATTGGCCTTCTGCCTTAGAAGAACCATTGTACATGCTCTGGAGCAGGTCTTGAATTTTGCTGTACATCATCTGGGAAGGGTCACTTGTTCCTGCACTGCTTTGTGATGCCCTGGAACTCTCTTGAAGCTTAATCTTTTCAAATAAATATTGCTTCTCTGCTTCGGCCTCGTGCAATCTTTGTTTGAGATACCTGCTAACATAATCCTCTTCCGACTTCTCTGTCTTGGCAAGTGCAATTCTTTGCAACCTCTCAGCTTCTCGCCGAGCTTCATTAGCCTTCAGCTCAAACATATCAGCCTCAGCTTGTTTGAGCCTTACAATACTTTCAAGTTCATCGATTTGTATCTTCTTTCTCTGCCTTTCCATCTTTAATGCAGCAACTTCCCTAGCTTTATCTTTGAGCTCTTGCTCACAAGCGTCTACAGCCAAGCGGGCTTTTTTAACCATCCGCATCTTCTCCTCTGCTACCATTTCCATTTTTCTAACAGCTTCCTGCACTACATCAGCTATCTTGTTGAATGCTTCCTGTGGAGATACCATCTGGCCTCCTTCCTCACTCTCTTGATTCTTTAAGGGGTCAGCCTCAAGCTCTGTAAAGAAAACAGAAAGAAAAGAATGGTTGGAGAAAAGAAGGAATGGAAATTCTATGTAAACAATTCTATTAAGTTATTCAGAGAAGAAAAAATTTATGCCTCACACATCACATCATTAGTGAAAATTCTCAGTGAATCGTAGACTCGTAGATAAATTGCTTAATTTTCCTGAATTTTAAATAAATAAAAGAAATTGTATTTCAAAGTGGTTTCAGATGTACAAAAGATAGAGAGTAATTGTCTTAAGTTTTACAATATTAACAGAGGAATTGCCCTATCATAGATCTGCCCAGGGTTGGGGTTTAAGCAACACGATAAGACAAATGTATGCATCAAGTAGATGCAAGTGTTTGTCTCAAGTAATTTGATTTAATGCAATTCAAAATAGTATTCATTGTTTCACAAAAAGTTCACACTTGACAAAAACCCTGATCCCCTTAACGCATACCTTAGGACCGTATTCTTCTGCTTTAATAAATTTCATTTTAACAAAGATTGTCCAATTAAAGAAAAGCTACTAAAGGCATCCAAAAAAAAGCAAAATACGGACTATGTTTCTCAAACACAAGAGTTTGGTAATT
Organism: Ligustrum vulgare; assembly: GCA_963555705.1. Classification (NCBI taxonomy): domain Eukaryota; kingdom Viridiplantae; phylum Streptophyta; class Magnoliopsida; order Lamiales; family Oleaceae; genus Ligustrum; species Ligustrum vulgare. Next base: position 13,917,511 of record OY743190.1, read on the forward strand.
CATGTTATTCCATAGAAATATGACAGGATAAATTAGATTATCAGTGTTTTATCCAAGCTTCACAAATTATCTCAACTAACCAGATTCATTGTCCCAATAAAAGAAAAAGATGTTACTACAAGATGGAAAATTTTAGAGTTGCGGTGCACCAAGAATGCTAACATGTTTCTCTCAGTGCATCATGTTAATGTTCCCCCCCTTCATGTAATTGAAGTTAGAAGAGGATGCTACCTCGTACTTGCTAAAGAACTTTTAGTCAGCACCATAACCTAACCATCACAGTGCATCCACCATCATACTATGGCATATAAGTCATTGCAAATTTGACCTACACCTTGTATCAATAGTCACATTAAAAGAAATTTTTTCATCTGAAATAGGGAGCTATAAATGCCTAATGAAGAGCATCCTACAGCAGGAGAAACAGTGAATGCTCGAAGGATACCACTCCCCACATGAAGATTTACACGATATGTTTAGCTTCTATTCACATCATAAATTAGCTTCTAATCAGTCCCTATTCCCTGTAGGCCATGAATTTTTCAGCAATAGCCTGTAGCAGAAATTTGTGAAATGAAGAAACTATGGATGGATAATTTGAGTGAGTCAAAGTCAACAACTGAAATACATCCTGTAATTATTCAAATAACTAGAGGGGGAAAGAGCAGTCACATGAAATATCTTTGGTGAAAAAATTGACCGAAATAAAAAATTCTCAGCCCAAATCAAGTTGTGAAGAGAGTTCTGGAAGAAGCTACTATAATTGATATATGAAATATGTTTAACGTCCAAGCAACCAAAAACTGAAACAGATACTTGTTTTCATGTTCACGTTGCCCAGTTAAATAAATCAAAGCAATCAATGTAGCCAAAAAATGGCGATGGTGAAATCACCTAGCAAGTAAAGCTTACCTTGAAAGAACATTAAAATAACTTTACAGGCCATGGGTTCTGCCACCCCACTTTTCAGATTTTCTATGAGTTCATCACACTTCCAGTACAATTTCCTGCCTCTTGGATCCTCACTCCCGCGGAAAATTCTACATACATAGTCAAGTTCTCTAATCAAAGCTTCCCTATCCCAGCTCGGTGCACAATGCTGAAAGATATCTTTCACCCAACCTAACAACTCAGATGTCCTACTGCAAGCTCGGCATCTGAATAGCATTTCTGCTGAGCTAGCCCCATTCTTAACACACGAGCCCATACCAATCTGACAATTTCGGATGGCACAATCCGTGTGAGTCCAATGGGAACACTGATCACAACCAATCCATCTACATGTGTTTACCTCAAAATCAAATTTGAGGCAGATCACACACATGCATAGGTTACAGAAACCATTTCTCTTAGAGCACATTTCACAGGTACAGTCCTCTGCTGGTAGTGCGCTTCCACAGGCTATGTTTCTGCACCTCTTGTATAAGAAAATGTCGATAAGAGAAGCTTGAGAGAGACTGACGCTAGGGTGCAAAAATGCCTGGATTCCAGTCTTTATAGCAACTAAAATTTCTAACTGAGCCCTATGTGCCAGAATTAGTGTTTTATCTGTCAAATCACCCCTAGTTTGAACTAACTTCTGCAGAAACAGAAATTCTTCTCTTTGCTGGGAACCACCCAATCCTTCAAGAAATGACCGAAGCTCATTTTTAAACTTCTCTAGGAACTCATCGGGAAGATTTTGCATTCTTTCTGCTATGATATCAACTCTTTCTCTGGCCACATCTCGCAGAGACAACTTATCTGAGCTTGAAATGCGCCGAACAACAGAATGTTCAGCAAAACCATTCTCTCTTTCCTTCTCTTTCTCCAGTTTCTTTGCTACCAAAGCATCAGCAGTGGGCCAGGTTTCTCTCGAACTAGCACTCTCTGATGGGGATTCACGAACCTGATCAGAATTTGAGCCAAGCTCCTGAAAATTTGGAGATCCACATCCATCTGGTGAGACTAGGGAGAGGGACGTCTGCAGTCCTCCAGGCCGTGGCTGTTGTCGTGGGGGAAGCATTGAGGACTGGTGATTGAAGTGAGATCCAGAGGATGTCCCCATCCAGAAATACCCTTAATGAATTTGAAGAGTAAAGATCAAAATCTACTCAGTTAACTATATATTAAGGTGAACGTCAACTCAATTGTTTTTAATGTGAAACTTCAACAAATATTTAGCCCCGACCCAAACAGTAAAAAGTAGCATTTGCTGCATAATAATAGCTGTGGGAAAAATTTATGCACGTATTCTTTTGATTACCAAAATCAACTTCATTTGGAACAAATATAGCTTATTCGATTAAAACAAAACAAAACAAAACCCTTCCTCCCAGTACAAAAGACATTTTCAAAAATAAATCGATGGACTGTTATTACCAAAAAAAAAAAAAAATTTAACCTCTAAAGCAAAAGTCAAATATACAATCTTAGCTTCAAGTTTCAAGCAAGCAAAAATTAAGGGCGTATTTTAACAAGCAAATAAGTAAAGTTCAGAACTTTAAGCTTGACGAAGAACAATAATATATCAAACCGATATTAGTTTACTGTATACATACATCTCCTTCTTGTCAAATTGGTGTTGGGGAAGGGGATTAAAACCAGCTAAGAACAATACAACTATAAACAAACAACAAAATCTAGAAAGTACAAAGCTGATAAATTAAGAAAATGTAAAACAAAGACCGAAACTCCCTCAATCGCGTCATAGAACAAGATCTACATCGGTGAACAGAATTCAACAACCATCAAATCTTCAAATAAAATGAAATTACGCTAAAGAATATAAAAGAGAGAATCTTTTTACCTTAAGAGATAAATTGAAACCTTGAAATTGACCGAGTGTTTTTATTTTTTTTTTATCACTTTTCCTGCTTGAAACCCTAGCCTACCAAGGCATTTGGTGGAGGATGGAAGCCTTTGGTCTACCGTTTGGACCCGTTGAAGGGTTACGATGAAATAGAAAGGCAATGAGGAGATGATGACTGGATTGGCAAGTTGGTGGTATTTCCGGGTCCCTCAGCAACGTTCACCGAATTAATCTAAGTGCACAATTGTGGTTACAATGTAGATGACAATTTGATGATGTGGAGGAGTTATTGTTGTTGATTAAAAAGATGATGTGATGTGTGGAAAGAGGAGATTGCGCCATGTAGGCAAATTGTGATCCTTATTGTGACCCTAATTGTGAATGTAGCAAAACTGACGTTCACCTGCCCTCGTTGCTGACTTTTCTATTTACTACCAGTGAATCATCTCATGCGATACATAGAAAGAAATTTCTAAATAAAAATAATTTTATTCGAAATTAAATGAATTCTTAAACAAAAGAAATAACATTCACATGAATAAGAGATAAGTTCATCATTTATTAATTTCATGTATAAACATCAACCTTTTAGGGAGAAGTCATACATGCGAAAATGATTGTGTCTGACTCTTATTGATAGTCATGGCATATGACACCATCGATGAAATTTTTTTTTGAAATCTAATAAGTATCCTAAAATTTGAATGGCTCAACGATATCCTTGGAATAAAGAACTTGTATCCTGCATTACTGTCAGATAGAATTTGACCTTATAGAATATGATCTTCATGTTTTGTAACGATTATTCACTATCTCCTCCAACCAAAAATTCGTCTTGCAAAATGAACACTTAAATGTAGGATCTCCAGTATTCATGTATTCTGAACATTCAAACAATAGATAAAAAAGTTAATAATAAAGATCATGCATATAAAAGATAAAATTCAATATTTTGACAATTGACAATGAAAAACAACATGTATAATAATAATAATAATAATAATAATAATAATAATAATAATAATAATAATAATAATAAATTGCAAGGTTGACAAAGATATTGCATCAAATTTATGATATTTTAGGTTTTCAATATTTATACAACGTAATTATTTTCTGATTGAAATTATAATTTAATATTGATCATCTCAATTTTTAGTTAAGTAAATTGGGAGACAATTTATATATTATTGTTAAAAAAATATCATAAAATTTGAATTAAAATATAGCAAAGAATATCTTGGTATGGTTAATTACTTTTTGAAATTTTAAAATTAACAGTTAGGACAAAAACCATTAATAACTATATCATTTCAAACAATATAGATAAATTTGTTAACCGTTAATGTTAAAAAATGTGATATGAGATTTTTTGGAATAAAAAATTAATTAAGAATTAAATGTAATTGTCATTGAAATAATTTTGATAAATAATGCAACATAGGAAAGAACTTTAATACGTATATGTAATAAATAACTTAAAAATAGGATTTAGTTATAAAAATTTCAATACAACGTGATTTATAAAAACACGAATGTGTATAAATTTTAGATATAATTTTAATTGAGAATTTGATATTGGATCTGCATGACTGAACCAAATATTTATCCATAAAATTAAGACCAATAAAATATCACAATTATTATAAGAAATTAATTACGTATTAAATGTAATTATCTATAAAAATATTTAATAATTTAATAATACGCTATAAAAAAGAGCTCCAATTTTTAGATGTACTAAATAACTAAAAATAAGATTATTTATAAAAATATATATATATGTATGATGTAATTTATAATTTAGTACTCCCTCCGTCCCATAAAGATAGTCATCTACTCATTTTCATACAGATTAAAGACAAAATGGAATATAAAATATTAATTTCATTCTTAAAAAATAAAGTAGACTATCTTTTTTAGACGGACAAAAAAGAAATAGTGGACTATCTTTGTAGACAGAGAGGGTATTATCTAGTAATAAAATTTCAACATAATTTTTAACTGAAAATTTTACTTTGCATTTGTATAAATGAACACAAATATTTATTTGTAAGATTGAAAACGTTAGAAGAACACATTTTTTTATGAAAAGAGAGGTTTTGACACAAAAAAAATCAAATATAAATATGTAAAACCAAACAAATTATCGTTCTTATATCATAAAAAATAAAAAACTTCTCGGTAAAAGCAAATTTAAAAAAAATAATAATTCTAGTTTCTTATTTTTATTATTTTTTATACAATGTGATATACAATTTCATCAAATATGTATACTGACCCATGAATAATATGTTTTTTCTTCACTCAACGGCCGAAACCATTAACATATCTATCAAACCCAAAATTATTCTAAATAGCCCAACATTAATTAACACATTGCAACCCCAACATTGAAATCTAGAATATAATATAAATAGGCTATTAACAAATCCTCTTATTAGTCTAAAATAATTTTGCATTCTATATTGTTTTCGAAGCTTTCTCTACAATATTATTGTTTTAATATTTTTTCTTTTTTGTTAGAAACCTAAATCTATGTTCAACGACTCAAAATATCACAGGTCTTGAAAAAAATAGTAGTGTCAATCCTTTTTACTTTTTCAAAAAATAATTTACTATTTTTTATTTTCAACTGGTTTGTAATATTAATAACTAATAAGCATTACCACCACACCAGAAATTTTGAATCATAAAACGTGATAAATAGAAGGTGGAGTGGAGCGGTCATGTTAAACAGTACACATTTTTTCAAAGAAATAACCCTTTAATTGAATCTTTTATTATTGTGTATATCTTCATAATAATTATATATAACAGAAATGAAAGAGGTTGTATATAGGGAAATGGAAAAAAAAAGGATATAGAAAACAAAAATGAATCAACAGATTTTGAAAAATGGGGAAAAAATGAAACAAATTCTGAAAAAGCGAAATAGGAAAAAAAGAAGAAAAAAATAACTGAATTTCCAGTGTAATTAAGCGACGAGAAATAGAAGTCATGTAAATACAACAAATATTGAAGACTATAAGTAGACGTCAGCAATTTTGAAAATAATAAATAAATATTGAAGGTCCAACTATTTTTGAAGTGAGTTTTGAAGTTGATTATTGGATAGGGGATATAAGTAGTGTGACATGATAAATATTGAAGTTCCCAAAATTTGGAAAAATAAATAAATAAAATCTGCACATAGCACAAGAGTTTTGGAGGGAAACAGTGAAATTGACTGGGGTTAACTCGGCTACTTTTATATATTACTAGTGAATCACCAGTGCGATGCACGAGAAGAAACGTTTGGATAAATATAATTCAATGTGAAATTAGATGAATTCTTTAGATAAAATAAATAAATTTCATAAGTAAGAGATAAGATAATTATTTATTGGTTTCATATGACTACAAATTCTAGAATACTTCTTTGTACACAATATTGTTTGTTGATTTTGTTGGTCTTCCATTCTTATCATAAATCAACAACTTTAATCCAAAACGATTTGTCACCTTAGAAATCGCAACATAAAGTTGTCCATTTGTAAACATCAACCGTTTAAGAAGAAGTCTCACATGCGAGAATGATTGTCCCGACCCTTATTGATAGTCATGATATAGGGTACCATCAATGAAAATTATCTTTTTTGAAATCTAATAAGTATCCTAAAATCAAAAGAGCTCAATAATATCATTTGAATAAAGAACTTGTGTCATGTATTGATGCCAAAAAGAATTTGACCTTCTAGAACATGGTCGCCAAATTTGTAACCATCAATATTGTTCCATTGCACAATCCCTGTGTATGATTAATATTTCTCAGGAAGAACTTGTGTCCTTCCCTTATCCGCTGCAACGGTCCGCCATGTGATGCAATAATGATATCCATGTGTCCAGGTCGTGTATCAAAATCCACCGACAATCAATTCGACAATTTCATCGAAAATAGGAAAATCATATTGGCTATCATCGATTGCCCACCAACCAATAAGTATAAGTCGTACATTTGAAGTGTTTTCCCCAATCATCATTTTTCAAACCGACCTAAACTCCCTTAACAATTTGTTATATTTGTCTAGCATATCCTTCAAATTAGAAACTACACAATCATGCAACATTGAATAACATAATTCACTCCTACTGGGGGACATTAAAATATATAAATTAAATTTTAGACTATTACAACAAAATTGTTCGTAAACAATATAAATATAAAAGCAATAAATACATAATATGTACTCCATGACCATTTTCTGCTTTCAACCCCATTCACATTGTCAACAATGTAAAGTGAGCAAATTGCAGAACTGAACTGTCATCAGCAACGAACTCCCAATCTTAGGACAATTTGGACCTTGAAATCTGAAGATGGGAAGCCCTCTACCATCATTTAGCCCATTATCTATTCCCCCATAGAAATGAACGAAAATATCATATTATATGTCCGAATGTTCTCAACGAAATTCTTAATCATGTCGTCCCTTCCATATAACAAATCTTTCAAAATAAGATGATGATCTTACATAAAATGAATCTTCTCTTTCTCTTGCATACAACAAAATAGGGGTGAATAAATAAACCGCGAGATCGAACTAAATCGCAACAAATGGCTTGGTTTGGTTCGGTTTAGAAAAATTTCAAACCGCCTTAAATGATTTGGTTAATGTTTCAATTGTCAAAACCGCGGTTTCAAACAGCCAACCCTCCAAATTTAAAATAAATAAATGCAAACGTTCAATTTTTTAAAAAAATTAAACACACTTTTTATTGTTAACAAATCAAAATTAAGGAATCAAATATTAATTTGTTCAAATCCACAACCATTTGGAAATAATTCTTGCTCCTACAATTCATAATCATCATCCAAGATATTTTTTTAAATAAATTTTTTAATATAAGAGCTAACTACAGTTTATTTGTCAACATGAATTGATTCACAATATAGCACTCAATTAGAAACTTAATACTATTATTGAGCTAGTTTCAACTCGAAATTTTAAACGAATATTTATCTTTGTGCTCGCTTTGAAATATACTAATTCATTCGTTGGCAATCCGCGGTTTCAAACTGTACCAAACCGCAAAAAAAAAAAAAATAGTTTGATTTGGCTTTGTTTAGAAAATTAAAAGGTTTGGTTTGAAAAAAATTCAACACCGTTTTTAATGGTTTGGTTTAAAATATTACTACAAATAGCCCAAATCAAACCGTGTTCACCCCACAACAAAGTGAAAACTTCGGATTACGACATATTTTATAACGCTTATCCACTATCTCCTCGCACCAAAAATTTGTCTTGAAAAATAAACACTTAAAAGAATCTCCAATGTCCATGCACTATGAACAATTAAACAATAGATGAAACAATTAATAATATAGATTATGCGTATAAAATATAAGATTTACTATTTTGACCATTGACAATGAAAAATAACACGTATAAAAAATGAATTCGATAATCATAAAAAAATAAAAATAAAAAAACTAAAATTGTAAGATTGACAAAGATGCATCAAATTCATGGTATTATAGGTTTTTACAATATTTATACAACGTAATTGTTTTCTGATGAAAATTATAATATAGCATTAATCATCTCAATTTTCAGTTAAGTCAATTTTGAGACAATTTACTTATTGTTGTTGAAATTTAAGAATCATAAATATTGAATTAAAATATAACAATTAATATCATGTCATAGTTAATTATGTTTTAAAATTTAGACTTAACAGTTAGGACAAAAATCATTAATAACTATATAATTTCAAAGCAATATAAATAAATTTGTTAACCGTTAATGTTAAAAAATGTGATATGAGACTTTCTGGAATAAAAAATTAAATAATAATTAAATGTAATTGTAAATAAAATTATTTTGATAAGTAATCTGATATATAAAAGAAGGTTATTATGTATATTTAACAAAGAACTTAGAAGTATGATTATTTACAACAAAATTTAATACAACTTGATTAAATATTCAATATAAATGTAAATGAAAATTAGACATTAGATTTGTATGATCGAACGAAATTATTCATCCATAAGATTTAGACCAATAAAATATCACAATTATTGTAAAAGTTTATTTACGTATTAAATGTAACTTTCTATAAAAATACTAATTAATTTAATTAATTTAATAGAACGCAATACAAATGAACTCGAATTTTTAGATATACTAACTAAAGAAAAAAATAAGATTATTTATAAAAAAAATTACACGATAAGGTTTATTTAGTATTAGATGCATAATACAACTTCAACATAATTTTGAAAAAAAAATTTACATTGAATTTGTATGACTGAATACAAATACTTATTTTTAAGATTCAAAACATTAAAATATCAGAATAATTTTCTAAAAAGAGAGGTTTAAATACAAATAACCAAATATAGATAAGCAAAAAGAAATCCTTCATAAAAATACTGAAGTGGAAGTAACAGTGTGAACACAATAAAAGCTGATTTTGGAGTGTGAATACAATAAAAACTGAGTTTTCCCGTCAAAACTCAGCTGCTTTTATATATTATATAGATATAGATATAGATTAAAAAAAAATTATAAGTAATTTTTCATAGTATAAGACTTGCTTGGGTATTTAAAAAAAAAAAAAAAAGCATTTAAAAATATTCAGTTTTTGCAAATTAATTAACATCGAAAATTACAAACACTTACAAAATGTGAATTGAAGTTATTAGAATTAGAATTAAAAATTTTTGTTTTGTTTAAATTTATTTGATATTTGAATAAATTTGCAAAATCAAACATCCAATTTTTTAAACTTTTGATGGTCGATTTAAACTCTGTATGGTTTATTTCAATTGAAACTGTAATATTTGTTACGAAATACATTTAGTAAACACACTAAAAAAGCATTTAAAAAATCAGTTTTTGCAAGATTAATTAACATTGAGATTTACTAAGAATTTTAATTGTATTATAATAAATGAAAAACGTCTTTTAATTTTTATATTTTCATAATACAAAAAGTGATTTGAAGTTATTAGAATTATAATTAGAAATATTTTTTGTTAGTAATTTTTCATAGTATAAATAATCAAAGTATAATTTTTTATTTATAAAAATAAACTTAGGTTGAAGATTCCGATAAAAAAAAAAATTATTCGGATAAAAAAAAAAAAAAAACAACTTAGGTTGAAGTCAATAAGTATAATAATTAACATTTGTAGTGTACACCAAGAATTGAGTCCCACATAGAATTGCATTCGTTGTTATCTAGGAATTGCATTCATTGTTATTTATTATTACTAAATATATATAGTTTTAGTGTAGGCACAATTAAATATGAGTTTAGGTGGAAAAACATGAATTGGGACCCACACAAGCTCAACAAGTTTAATATATAATAATAGATATATATGGGTCATATTTTTTTTGGAAGAATTGCAGTGATGGTCCCAAATCTTTCATTTTATTGCAAACTTTACTCAAATCTCCACTTTGTACCACCACAATCCCAAACCTTTAAAATATTCACACCACAACGACAAAATGACGAAAACTGTCAATTCAACTGTTAGTTGACCAACAGTCAAAGGTTTGACCAAACTTTGAATAATTTTGAAATGGTAAAATGGCAACTTTAGGTGACGTTCTGTTTGTATTTTATTTTGTATTTTCATTTTCGAAAATGTTTTATGTTTTTATTTTTGCTTTGCTGAAAACGCGTTTGATTTGTTATTTGTGAAAACTGTTTTTTAAAATGAAAAGTTGGAAAACACGTTCATTTAAAATTTTGCAGAATATTACTTAAACTATTTTTAATTAAATTGCTTGCAGAATACTACTGACTCAAACTCAAATTTCCTTTCATAATACACTGAAAACATGGTTACCTGCAATACACTAATGTGAGCACTAAGAGTCTATATTAACACAGCTTGGTCAGGTTTGAGATTTGAGGAAGCTATGGTTCTATTAAAATCCAGAAAATGCAAGTTCTTTCAAAACCAACAGAATCCATTTATTAAGACATTTTTTGAAATATAACAACAAGATTCCCACTTAATTTTTTTTAATGTTGATATTGAATTCAATAAAACTTTATATTATGCTTAATTCTATATATATATATATATATATATATATATATATATATATATATATATATATATATATATATATATATATTAGACTTAGTTCCAAGCTATTATAATTCCCCAAAAAAAAAAAAATTCAAAACGAGTTTTCCGTGTTTTGATCATTTTTTTTATTGAAATACACTTAAAACGCTCAAAACGAGGTTTTAAGCGTTTTACGTTTTGTGTACAAATTTGTTTTGTTTTCCAAAATGCGTTTTCGAAAATGATAAAGAGAACGTGTTTTGAGTGTTTTCGAAAATAAAAACAGAAAACGACTTCAAAACAATAAAAATAACATGGCCTTAGCTTTTTCATTTATATATATATATATATATTGTCTGGTGGGTGGTGGGAGTTTGACGATTTGACATTTGTGGTTGGTTGGAGTTTGTGGTGGTGTGGTTTTGTGTTCAGTGGGTCTTTTCTTATTTTTATATTATATATTTTTAACTTATATATATATATATATATATATATATATATATATATATATATATATATATCTAACCTCCATGGTCCGTAGACAAATTCCAACCACCCACTGAACACAAAATCACACCACCACAAACTCCAACCAACCACAAATGCCAAATTGTCAAACTCCCACCACCCACCAGACACAAAACCACACTACCACAAACTCCAAAGCTAGGCTAATCGGACCTAAAATAGTAGAAATTGGTACATTTTTAATTAGTTTTCCAGTGAGAATAATCATTAATGTATTTCTCTGCAAATGAGGTTGCAAATGTAAATGTATTTTCCCTACAAATATATTTCTCAAATTGGGGAATCTTGACATCACATATGGATAGAAAATACCCAAAAAAGAGTTGCGAAAGGTTTGATTGGAGCCACCACAATTTATACCCAACATCGGAGGCTCTAGCAGACTATTGTGAAATTTGCTCAAATTTTTGAAAGATGTGGAGTTGTGCGGTTGACGTAGTAGGTGGTTGTGGAGTTTTGTTCGATTTGGTGGATGTAGTGCTATGGGTTGTGGTGGCGCCTGAGTTGGTGGCCGTCACAACTGTAGGTTGCGGTGTGGAGTGGAGTGGTTGCATATGAACATTTTTCAAATTATTATTATTTTTTTCATCTATTTAGTGTAAGAAAAGGTTAAAGTTACTATTTTACCCTTTCAAAATTATTCAAAGTTTGGTCAAGCATTTGACTGTTGATCAACTAATAGCTAAATTGACAGTTTTTGTCATGGTGTCCTTGTGGTGCAACTATTTTAAAGGTTTAGGAGTGTGGGTGGTACGAAGTAAAGGTTTGAGTAAAATCTGCAAAAACTAAAAGATTTTGGACTGCGACTTCAATTTTCCCTATTTTCTTTAAAGATGTTTTACTACATGTAAAATTGGGTCAAAATCTTTTAAAATTTTACCATTTTCTACTTTATAGAAATCTAAAATGACAATGTTGCAACGGCATATTGACATGGACAAATAACTTAAACAACTTACGTGTGTATTTAGTATTGTTTAAAAATAGTTTTTTAGAAATGAATAGTAATTTTTAAGAGAATGGATGCTTGAAATTTGATTGAAAAGTCAAATATTGTGGGCTTGACTTTTAATGAATTGTTGAAATTGAGTACTGTAAAAAAAAAAAAAATTTTAAAGAGTATCAAACAAATGCTACATTTGTTTGATGTAAGCAATAGTCATTTCAAATCACCAAACTTAGACCGTCACAAGAATCATCGTGAAAATATGAACATTTCAATTTCAAAACTAGGGCATTGTTCCAATTTGCAGCGTTACTAAAATTTGGGGTTGTAACAATCTCAAAACTTATGGTTCTTAGTTACTTTCAAAAAAAAAAAAAACTTATGGTTCTTAGTTCACATTATTCCCAATAGTAGTGTAAAATTGAATGTAAATTGATATATCATAATTACTTTTGCATCCTCATTTAAATCATACTAGATCTAAATCCATATTTTAGAGCATGCACAATCGTTGTGTAATTTAACAATCCAGAAAATCATTTTTACAATCAAATTTACAGCCTTGTGGATCTAAATCAAGATTTTCCTCCAATGATATATGTAAATTAAAATTTATAAATTTCATTACTTCATGTTATTTTTTTTAATTTGCACAAATATTATTCCTAGTAAATTTCTTAAGTTAATTTAGTTTTGATTTTTGTATTTATATGTTTATTTCGATCTAAAAATTTTGAAATTTGGTTAAAAAATTTTAATTTTTAAATTTCTTAAGTTAATTTAGTTTCGATTTTTGTATTTATATGTATATTTCGATCTAAAGATTTTGAAATTTGGTTAAGAAATTTTAATTTTAATTTTAATATGGGAATATATATCCGGATATATGCGCATGTATCCAAATATATCCATAACATTAAAATGCCGTTGAATGCTGGACAGTAGTGTGCACAGAGGCGGGCCACACGAGGTGCAAAATTAGATGCAAATGTGCATTCTAATATACATTTTCCACCGAAAACTTAAAATACATCTAATTTACATTTGTAAATCACCAGTTACATCTTAAATACACCATAATTGGAGATGTTCTTACCTTTTAGTTTTACATTTTCGACTGAATAAATGCAAAATTCATTTCCTATGCATCTCTCCACTGGAGAGGCTTTCCACAATTTTGGAGATTTAAATCACAATTTAGATTTATCGTATATCACCATTTGAGATTCTCTTAAGAAACAAAATTTATATGTATAAGCTTATAAACACATATTTACCTACACAAAATATTTATTTAAGGAAATTTTGCAGTGGGGGTCCCAGACATTTTAAAATAATGCTGATAGATAGCAAACTTTTAGATAATGCAGATAGGTCTCAAACATTTCAAATACGTGCAGTATAAGACCCCTGGACGATTTTCCGTCCAAAAATTCGTTGATTGGCCAAAATCAACTTTCTGGCTTTATTTGAACAATTTTAAAAAGGTAACATTTTTCAATCTACAATACAATATCAATAATCGTGTTTAAAATTTTGAATTTCCAATCAAGAATCATATTTATTTGTCGTGTTCAATTATTAGTAGGTAGAGCCCAACTAACATTTCAAATTAAAGTGGGTTCGATTCAATGGGTACGGGTGCCATGTTTTCCCTTGTTCGGAAAAAAAAAATTCTAAAAAAAAAAAAAGAAAGAAAGAAAGCTTGAAAAGACAATTTTTTTTTTTTTAAACTAAGAAATTGTTTTTAAATAAATTTGGATAATTTTTTTAAAATACTTTATTTAAATAAAACAATTTTTAAAGGTAACTGACCTAAGCCAACTTTTCAAATAATGCTATTTTATAAGAAATAAAAACAAAATTAGAAGCACAATAACTAAAACTATAATGTTAAATATGTTGGATATGTGTTGTAATAGGTCAACTTTGATCATATATTCGGATGGGTCCCAATATCCATTTTGCACAGATGAGGAGTCAATCGTACTATACTCCATGAGTAAATGATCGTAATTTATTTGGATTCCTGAAACAGTTTCTGAATGAATAAGAAATTAATTGTTAGAGTGGTGAGTTTAAAATAAGCTTGTTTGGAAAAATTGGACTAAGTTTAAATTTGTTCCACGTAGGAAAAAGAAAGAAAATTTGACTTGTTTATTACATTTAACTTGGACACGGTTTGGCCCGTTTGGACTCCAAAGGGTACCAATAATGTTTGAAGGAAGGATGACTTGAATCCTATTTAGAGACGACAATTTCTCCCACGAGACCTAATCCTCGCGGGGACCCGCCTCGAAAGGGGTGGGGATAGTAATGATTTTATCTTCGTTACGGGGATGGAAATGAGAATATGAATGAGGTCCCCGACCCATCCTCGCCCCGTTTTTAATTTAAAAATTTAAAAATAGTAAAAATTTAAAAATTCAATACATTTTGAAAAATTACATATTCTTTTAAATCAACCTAGATTACTTAAAGGTATGGGATAATAAGATTTATTTTTTATTTATTTATTTATTTTTAAAAAGGTTGATAAAAAAAAATAATAATAATGGGGATTTAAACGAGGAATTTTTAACCCCCGCCCTCGGCCTGTATGTAATGGGGATGTAGATGGGAATAAGGTCCCCGACCTATTTCCGTCTCGCTGACATCACTAATCCTATTGGGTTTAGTCCAAGTTTCCACACGCACACTACCGCCGTCCGTCGGTCCGACTTGCCCAGCATGGCACAAGCTCAGACTGGGGTTGTGGGTCGTGAGTCGATTTATCTATATTTCTTTTATTTGGGGAAAATAAAAAATAAAAAAATTATTTTTATTTATTTTAAATCAGAATTCTAAAAAGCTAACCACTCGAGTAGCCTTTGAGCGGAACTCGAGCATTTTTGTTCTGTTAAAAAGGCTCCAGTGGTCAACAAGCGTAATTCGAGCGTCTTCTGGGATAGTTAGCAGTCATGACTGTCGAATCAGTGCCAACTTTGGGGTGTATCTCTCCGGCTACACTACTTCAACATCTATAAATCGGATTCTCTAGGTTTGGTTTATTCATTCCACTTTCATTGTACATTACAAAACACTTTGAAAATCTCTTTGCATTCTACAAAAAGTCATTTTCCTTTTTCGATAGTACAAAACATTTTCGATTCGTTGTTCCAATCAATGTTTTCAAACCCGGCCAAATCATCAACCTGGCCGGGAGATTGGGTCAAAGGTCAGAGGGTCAACCCGGAGTCGACTAGACATTAAATAATATTAAAAAAATATAAAACCCGAGTCCGGGTCGACCGGGTTTCCTGGGTAGGCCGGGTTTCAAGGTCGACCTGGGTCGTTGACCGAGTTTGATCCAAATGGATTTTATATGTAATAGACCCCTATTTTTTTGTCAGGTCATGGGTTTCCAGGCTGACCCAGCCGGGCCGGGTTTGAAAACAGTGGTTTCAATCCTTCATGCTTGTAGTGCTGCTAGCTACAGAGGGAACTTGATCGTTGTATCTTAAAAGACATTTGCTATAACACCATTAGCACCAGAGCGGGGCAATTACGTCTTAAGGAAAGAGAGTTGAACTCTCACCTCTATCTTTCTTTTTGTTTCGCTTTCAATTATCTTGTTTGAGAATTTGAAATTGTCTAATTTTGTTATCAATAAGACAAAATTGACCGTTACAGATTTATCGGATAGTAAAGCATAAGTAGAAATACATAAAGTCTTGTTTAGCATAGATCCAGATAAATCTAGTTATCATAAATTCATCTGGACAATAAATCATGAATAAAATTATTTAAGCGATACAAAATTGTAAAGTAATTAGAACACAATATTTGAGCTTAACATAGAAAAAACCCTTTCAGGAAAAACTCACGTACCCGCACCCTGTGGACAAAAAATCAAACACTAATAAGGAAAAGATGTTACACAGTTCAATGAAATTACAGGACAAATTTATGCATAAATTTATCAAACACCCATGAAATTAAATGAATCACTCCCTAATTCTTCGATGGTGTGTAATGTGAGCTGACGTCTCACCACTCTTCAGTTGCTTCCATTGACACTGCACAATACTTTAGCAAATTTGAACTCCCGTTCGATCTTGATCCAAACCTCTCTTTGATCTTTGCCTAAAGGTCTTTTCTTGCTTTAGTGATTGAGACTCCTCCCGAAGAACCTTTTAGATTTGTCGTTTGAAGATTTACTTTTACATGAATGAATAAGCTCAACGTCTTTTAAGATGATCATGCAAAATGGAGGAGTCACCAATGAATAAGGCCTGTATGTATTCTACAAATTACCTATTTTCAACTTCAAAAATCTTAGAGACAACGTCCCCAGCTTTCTCCATTTATGCACACCGAGTTTCTTGTTCTCTGTTCGCTCAAAATAGTATACCGCAAGCGCACGGGTCGCGTACAAGTAATAAAGTGGACTTTTTGAGTCCGGATTGTCGATCCCACGAGGAATGTTTACTTTAAATTATATAACTTTAATTAGTTTAATTCTAACAATAAAAAGAAACACACAATTAAAATAAGGAAAATGGAAGATAAAATAGTTGGGATTCATGATTTCACTTAACTCTTGCTTAAGTAATTTCTCAACACATGCAAATTAATAAATTACTCATTTACAATGTTAGACCGGATTTTCCAAGCTTAGCTAATTACCTCTCTCGAGTGAAATTAACCCTAATCAATTGATCTAACCTACTATATCTCTATGTCGATTAAGGCCCAATCAATTACATTAACTCTTTGTGAAAATAGCTCAATGGATCATCTAGGGTTTAAGGTATATCTCTATCCTTAATAAGAACCTAGAGCATTTGTTATTTGGTCTAAAATGCATAATATCTCTCGATTATCATACACTTCACAAAACATATATTTGGTGATCAATCAAACACATGGAATAATCTCAATAACAAATACACATGAAATAAGCTCAAAGTTAATAAACAAACATTAAAATTACTTAAACTAAGTTAAGCTACATCAATCATTCCAACATAAAACAACTAGCCCATTATATAAATATTCCACAAAAGATAAGATTTATGAAAATACATCACAAAATATAGAAATTAAGGATAAAAATACAAGAAAAATGAAATACAACACTTCCCTTAATTTTTGCTCCAAGAATCTTTCAACAATGCTTTGTATTTCCACTTACTTCTTGCTTCTTTGATCCAATGAATGCTAGTAACTTAAAAACAAAACAAAACTACAAACTAATTTACAAACTAAATCAAAAACAAAGAAAAGAAAAGAAGAAGAAAGAAAAGAGAGAAAAGGGGGCTAGGGTTTGTTGAGGTGAAAATTGTGATAAAGTATGCTTGAAACCCTCCTCAAAATGCCCAAAAATACCATTTTTTGGCTTAGATCCGCGTCCTTCAGCGTTTGGGTCGAACCGGGTCGCACCGTGTCGGCCCAGATTATCGCCCAATTTTTTGACCACGCGATCGCGTGGTGGACTTTAAACTCTCGAGTTGGATTATAGGCTGACTTTGCGAACGCGACCTGGTCTAACCAAGCGATCGCGTGGTTCACCGGCAGCCCCGTCCTTCCATGATTTGCAATTGGGTCCTCCAACTTCTGGTCTTCTTCAATTTAGTCCTCGCATTTTGACTTTATTACAAATATGCTCTTGCAATATTTGTAAAGTAGGTCCTCCATCTTTCTGAGATGTTGCAATTGAGTCCCCATACTTTTGATTTCTTTCAATTACGTCATTGGACATCGAAATTGCTCTTCTTTTCGCTCAATTGCTCTCCGATCTTGTCTATTTTCTTTCCAATTGAGTTTGTACCTAATTGTACAAGATAAACACAATATATAAGTAGATATTTGCTCAATTTGTCAATTAAATTGTCTATTTAAAAGCACAATAAGTGTGTAAAACGCACACTTATCATTCTCTAAGAATTCTAGTTATGCAAAATCTCTATTTCCTGCAATATATTAAAGATAATTACAAGTTAATAAAGATAAGGTAAGATAATTACAAGTTAATAAGAGAAGTGTATCACTTACCAACCAAGTGATACAAACAAACTTGGACTATAAGAAATAAAGGCTAGAATTTTCAGCCAAATAATCATTATCACAACCCTGAATTCTTATCATGAATAATAAGTGATAAATGTAACAAGTTTATAATTATCTCCAAGTATTAAATTAATATCATTAAAACAAGAGATAAATACAGATTAAAGTCCAAGTAAACAATTATTAATTTAATTAAACTAAATAAATTACTAAACAAAAATATTTAGTGATTAAATCAAATTTACCAAATTACAAAATCGTAAGAAAATAAAAAATGTCAACTTTTTACAAGTTATCATTGTTTCCAATTTCAAGTAAGTTGTTTGTGATTTATTTTTATTTGTTATTAACTTACACAATAACCACACTCGAACCAAGGTAACAACAAAATATATATGCATATATTGAAAAAAATGATAACTCTCCTAATTTTTTCCAATAAGGCTACGTTTGATAGCGAGGGTAGAATTTGAGTAGAAAGAAAATGAATTTCAGGGAATTGAATTCTAGGAAATTGAACTCCTGGAAATTTGAAGTTTAATGTGTTTGATTGGTTTAATTTTCTAGGTGGAAAAAGTAGGAATTTTTTCAACTTTTGTTGTTTGATTGACATTATTTTACATGGAAAATAAAGTAAAATTTATCTATTTGAATAAAAAAAAATTTATTTTTCATATATTTGTACTTGGTAATAATAATATTAATTTTTTTAAAAATAAAATCAATTAACAACAAAAAAAAGAATCAAACGTAACGAAAATGGTATAAGATTTTTCATAGAAAATAAAATCTCACCCCCCTTGTAAAACGAATTCATTTAAAACAAGGAAAATATCGAATTTCGAGGCAAGTGAAAAAATGAATTTCATGAAAAACTTAAACAACCAAATAACAAAAAGTTGAAAAATCACATGAAAAATGATGCGTATCAAATGCACCATAAGTAATATTTGGTTCTCCATTAATATACATAATTTTATTGATATTTGAGTAGTGTAGGGACCCTGAACTGAAATACATGAAAGTGGTGAAACTAGACTCTCAAACAGAAAATATTCTAACCGATTAGTTAGTTTCATTGGAATGGTATTCTTGTCTCAGGCATTGAAATGGATCAAATTTGAAACGGGGAAAATAATAATAATAATAATAATAATATTGCAACATGGCATAAGGGAATAAGCTGTATTTAATGGATTATAATTTTTTTCTTTGAATTGAATTGAATAAACGAAAAAAGAAAAATATGTAATGGATTCTTTTTACTTCAATGTGACTTATTGATCATGAAACAAGAGACGTGCATTGGAAAACTTAGGTTTCATAATAGGATAAACTCGACACTAAAAGTAACAATATGTTTACGTAAGTACTCAAAATTTCCATAGATTAATCAAAAGCTGATGTCCTTTTACAGATGGAGAGAAGTATCAATATCAGAGTCGGAATTATCGAATTTTATCGACGAAGAACAAACTGACGGCGTGTCAACGAGCCACGAAATTGTGCCACGTGGAACCGCGACCCCCCGGAAACTCGAGGACTTGATCGGTACCGTATCCGGGAAGAGGGATAGAGAAAGTTGGCAATCCGGCTTGGGATCAAACACGCAGAGCTCCGAGCTAAAACACGATTTATTCACGGGCTTGTAACTCGTGGATTCGGACAATAATCTTAAGAGCACTTTCTCCTGTCGCATTTCCTTCATTTTTTCCAATTGTCTGAACCTCTCTTGCAACAAGGCAATGGAGGAAAAAGTACTATGATCAGTTTCCCTAACCATTTGTAATCTGAGAAATTAAGAAACTTGTGTCTCTATATGAATTTAACCTGCATGGCTCTTTCTCTCTATATATATAGAGTGCGGAGTGCCAGCATGGTTAGAATAGTCATTTTCCTATCGTTTATTACGAATAAAGGAGTGAGATAAAGAAGGGAGAATCGGCTAGTATAGCATACAATCCAAGAGGAAAGGGTTAAATAGCCAATCTAAGAAAGTACTTTGTTTTAGCGTATGGCCAAAGTGGAGCTAAAGAAGTAAAGGATATAAGAAAAAGTCCAAAATGAGATTAAAACTAGCACATGGAAGGGTGTGTTTGGAGGAATAATAGGTCGGGTTGATTGATACTCTGTCAAATTGTCTATATAGGCTCTCTTTGCACATTAACTTTAAACATTTTCCCATCTTTTCAAGAAACTTAATGGTAATTTAGCTAAACAAGCTGATGAAAATTTAAGTCAAATTCACTAATTAATTTTAACTATAAATTTCATGAAATCCATGACTATTAATTTTGTCATATATTTCACTGACTTTATCTATTAAAACTTTGATTTTTAGTCAAATTAAAAAGGATCTTAATTTTTTCCTATCAACTTTTGTTCGATTAAGGATAAAATTTGGTTTATAAACCAATTTATAATCTATACAATTTCCCCCAAGTCATTTTCGAACCAAAATTATTTTCTCTCCAATTTTTAAACACGCATCTTACCTCGAAAAACGAAAAAAACTGGTTTGTAATCTCTTGGATAGATCTGAAAAGAGGCTTAATACTTTTTTAGTTTTTTTCCTTACGGACTGTTCGGAAGCCGCATCTGACAATTTTTTTTTTGGTTTTTTCTAGGTAAAATGCATGGTTTAAAATTAGATAGAGAAAATATGTGTGGTTAAAGAGTGATTTGGAAAAATATATTTTTTATAAATTAATTTATAAATTGTAATTATTGCGTAAAAGAATACAATCTTAGTTAGTTTTCAACCTTGGAAGTTTGTGTTTGGAGGGTAGAGGGATGAAAAAGGACAAGCATTTGAAGTGGGAATAATCTAAGGTGGTTATGATTCATTGTTTGAAACTATAATTGTACTATCATATATATTAAATTAAAAATGAAAATCTAAAACATTCCCTCTATCACCTTGATAAATGCAAAAACAGCAAACATTCTCTCTCTCTCTCTCTCTCCATCTTTCAAATTCTTGTTTTGTCTTGGTGCCATTGGAAGAGAATGGCATGCATGAAAGAAAGCTGCATATGATAGGATGCCTGTGAATATTTTAATGGCGCAGAAAGGAGCCATTCCTACCTACCTACCTACCCCACCCACCCCTACTCCATTATCAATATTATTTTGGAATGTCCAACTTTGAAAATAGTAAAGTGAGAATAAAATCAACAAGGCGTGCATCAGCTGATATATATTTTTTACGCATACAAATACTGTATGTGTACTTGCATTGGATGGTAGTAAATTAGGCGCATCCTAAGGGAGTTTTGTTTCAATTGCACAAACATTCTTGATAATCTCAGTTGTTTGAATTTTTTTTCCAGAATAGGAAAAGGGTCTTTCAAATTATCTAATATTAGTTTACTGTATGTTACATAATTGAATTTTAACTTCTTGTTTTGGATCGTTTATGTAGTGGCACGATGGCTTTGTCTTTTTCGTTAGTATAATTGATTCTATGCTTAACCTTTCCAGGTGCTCCGACTTTGAAAGTATTTATAACCACTATTCCACATTCGACTAGCGATCCTATACTAATCTGCCGATAACATGCTTGGTTCACAAACTTGATATGGCACGAGAAGTCTTTGTTAATGTCAATAAAGAAGTATGGACAAGATAAAATTTCTAATCGACTCAACCATGGTAATGAGTAGTGAAAGTTTTTAGATCTACTACCGCAGCATGACGACACATAACCACAATATGTGGGGTAGGGAATTAAAATGAATAGTTTATTAGTCTACATCCTCGTTTGAGTATCTACCAAAGGTTAGGCTCAGTCGCACAATAATATTCACTTTCATTATTGGTATATAGATTATAAAGTAAACACTCTATTAAACATAAAGTAAAAGAAAAATGCTACATGTATATAGATGTTCGCCAAATGGGTGATCAAGAAATGACGTGCAACATTTCTAGCTGTTGATTTTTAAGTTGGTGTGATCTGTGAAATAATAAGATCGTGTCACCCTGCATTACGTAAACATGTATGTACCACTAACAAAACTGAAAGTAAAAAAGACCTTGTGGTCTTCTCATTATTCATGTATCAAAAGTATTGTATAACACAAATATGACGAGTTGCTCCTGTGTCGACCTACCAATCCTTGGCATTTGATATCAAGTTAACTTTAGAAACAACTGCAGACGTGTGTTTATGTTGGCAACATTCGTAAAAATACTATCTACTTCAGTCATATTGGCTTGGGGTAGTTTCTTCTTCTGATTATCTTTCATTTTTTGACTATCATTCGCAAGAGTCCCTGGCTTCTTACAATTAAAAAAAAAATTTCTTTAAATTACTTTGCATCATTGTTTTTTTCTTTGTTCTTGGATGAGCTTGGACATTTCATTTCTTGTTTTTAGACCCAAAGTCTTTCACCATGTTAGCTTTTCCTTTCATGTTATGCACATAACTTTTCTTTTATGCGGCCATGTTATCTTCTTCAATAAGAAATCGAACAATTAGATCCTTTATCTATATCTTGTTGCGCTAGTGCTTGAGATAGTTTTTAATATCTTTTCACAGTGAAGGTAGCTTCTCGATCATAGCACCAATTTGGAAAGACTCGCTCAATGTCATGTCTTCTGCCTCAATATCATGGAGATCTTGCATCTCTTGAACCTGACTCATTTCGTCTTTGAGTCAATCATCTTATATTTTTGAAATTTTCCAACGATAAATTTCTTTGTCCTGATATCTTCTGTTTTATATTTTTTGTCAAGGGATTCCCACAATTTCTTAGACATCTTGTAGAAACAATACACATTGTACAACGTGTTATCCAACTCGTTGAGAATGTGGTTGCGACATAGGAAATCTGCATGTTTCCATGCTTCAATAACCAATTGCGTATTCATGTTAATAGCATTTTCCTCTATTTGTGTAGGAAATTCTTCAAGCAAGAACGTGACCAGATTTAACGTTGTTAGATAAAATAGCATTTTTGTTTCTAACATTTGAAATATGTGTCATTGAATTTTCCTACTTTTCATTTTAAGATGATGGTGTCATGACAAACTGATTGGACCCAGAACTCTATCCAAAAACACCATTAGTATTTCCCGTAATACTAGCCATTCTTTCCGTAAAGCAGAATTATAGAATACAAAGATTAAAACACGTAATTAAATTACGTAACGGAAATAGCGTTAGAATTCTGTCTTAAGATTGTTGTCAAAATAGATTGGAACAATCAAATAAAAAAAAAAGAACAAAAGAACGAAACAGAGATGTAGAAGGGAGATGGTAAGTCTCCTAAAAACAAATTTTGTCCCTTGCAAAGGTGTCAAAGGATCGAATGACGTCTATCTCCCATGATACAATGCTTCTTCCAAAGTTGGTATTGCATTATACCCTCATCGATCAAACCAATGTCTAACTTGTATTCTTCTAGGACGGAATGAAAAACGAGCTTTTAGAGAACTCCAGAAATTTGTTCAAGCATAATTCTCGAAAGAGAGTTATAAATTAGATTGAAATGTTGGATCAAGATCTGACGGTTTAGATTATGTCTTGCACTGAGTGTGTCCCTTAATCAACCTCACGCACCTATTCGCTAAGCCATGCAGAGGTCATGCACAGCCAATGCCTCGCTATCATCCACAAGTGTACCAACTCATTGAGCCTCCCCATGCCATGCCATCGAGCCATGATCCCATTTCTGAAAACTTTAAGGCTCCCTAATATTTGTCACGATGATGAGTACATGCAAAGTGCACCTCTAAAGCACCCAATACGAACTTTGCTACAAATGCGGGCTGGTGTAGGGACTGCGGTCGGGGATTGGGTCGCGGGAGCGACCACGGGTGGTGCTAAGCACCACCTTGCGATGGCTAGCTAAAGCTAATCATGTTAGGCACTAGTGGCTTGCCCATGGTGTAGATGGACTAATTATATCAAATTACAACTAATATATTATCTCAATATATAAAGAAGTAATTTTTCTTGTAAATTCATATGTGGGATAAACGCTACTGTATATAAGACACTTAAAGAGGACTTTTATATAGGCTATGTTCGGCCGATAAATTAAATGGGAGAAAACACAAAATTTAATTTACACAATTTTTCATACCATTTTTTAACCACACACATTTTATCTCAAGTTTTTAACCACACATCTTACCTAGAAAACCTAAATAAATCAACAAAATAAATCCAATTCCATTTGACCGGCAGCCGAACAGGGCCATAATGAACCTTTTATTGGAGATTCTTTCAATTCACCCAATTAATTTAGTGGATTTTATAGTCTATACTATGAAAAATTCATATTTGCATCACTCAAAATAAAGATTTCAATATTTACTATGTTATGTTTAAATTTTTAAAATTACTATGTGACATATGAAATATAACCACAATTACTTACTTCTATAATTAGGACTAATCACCACATTGTAACTGAAATCATTTTAAATTAGCATACATCATTCCTTTAATAATTAGGACTAAACACCATATTGTAACTGAAATCTTTTTAAATTAGCATACATCATGCCTTTTATTTAATGCCTCTTTGAAAAAAATTAAGGACACGATCAAAATTGAAAATGGGAGAAAAGAACCATTTTTTGGTTTCCCAAGCATCTTTCGATTAATGGTTTTCATCGCCAACTTCCTGTCTAAAGTTCTTCTGTATTTCACAAGGTAATTTTATATGGTTATGATTTCTGGGAAAACAATGTTACACCTCTTACATGCACTGTAATGAAATCAAAACTTTTAATCCTAATGATCATTTCACTGTTTTGGAAAAATGTGTTTGTAACATTTCTGGATCAATTTAGAGGGATTGTCCAATATATAACAACTTGAAAATTTTGTACCTTAGTTAGAATTTATGAGAAAATTGGAGAACTTGGCATAAGAGAAAGTTATATACGATGTTTGAACTCAGTTGGATTAAATTTCATGGTTGAGGACTAAGTTGAAAATTTTAGGAAGTCCTATTAATTACAGTTTTGCCATTGGGATGAACACAACTTTGAGATCATTTTGTGGATTATATAGTGATCTTTATCCATTTCAAGTTATATCATTTTATAGCTCATGATAAGATCTAAGCATTGATATCAAATTTGGATACATTCAAGTTCGAGACGTGTTTCAAAAATCGAGCTAAAGTTGCATGTGAGAAATAGTTGGAATGCTGAAAATCTTCAAAATAATTCTAAGTGTAGAGTTGTGGTCGAGTATCCATATTTGAGAGGATTGTACGAGCAACATGGTAATCCAATGTTATTGCATGTTATACTACCTTGTAGTTCACATTGAGATCTACGTATTGACATTAAATTCGAGCAAAATTGAGTTCGGGAAGTACTTCAAATATCGAGTTGAAGTTGTATACAAGAAATGGTAAGAATGCTGAAAATTTGGCTAAGTGTTGAAACTATTCAAGCAGGTATTTTTGGATGAACGGTACGAGCGGTATAATGGTCCGTTTTCCTTGCATGTGTAACTGTTTAGAAGCTTGAAGTGTGAACTTTACAATGGTATAAAAATTGACCAAAACGGAGCTCGTCTTGACCTTCAAATATTGACCCGAAAGCGACACCTTGAAAAGGAAAAATTGGGAAATTTTGTATTAAAATAATACTTGGAAGGGACACTTATCACTCCCCTATTCTTATTTTTAAGGGTGTGTTGGGCACATGAACTTATTTTGGTTAGAAGTAATTATTTACCAAAAGTAATAGGGCTTGGATTATGGAAAAGAGAGATTGAGGACTTAGTTTTCAATTACATAATGACTAACTTGTACAAAATTGAAAGTAATGAGCCATTTTGCAAACCTATCCAAAGTCTATTTATATGGAACGAAATTTCAGCCCTTCTCCTCTTCATTTTCGTGAATAAACAGAGAGAAAAGAGAGAGTGAGACCGAGAGGAGAGAAGAGAGAAACCAAGTGAAGAAGAAAGGGAAATTGAAGATGATGAAGCCATGTAGTGCAATCTAGTTGGGGAAGCTTGGGTTTTGAATATCTTTCTTCAATTCTTAAGGTAAGCAAGAAAATATCTTCTTGATGTTTAATTTAAGGTTTAAATTAGAGTTTTGGATTGATTTAACAAGTTTAAAGTTAGCAAATTTGAAGATTATTGAAACAATTGGTTCTATGAATGATTTAACACCATTTCTTCTTCATTTTTCAGTGGATACACAAGAGAGGAACTAAGGGCAGAATTTTGGCCAAATTTGGAGAGGAAAAAGGAGAAGAAAAAGAGGGAAAAAGAAGAGGAAAAGAGAAAGGAAAGGAAGGGAAGGGAAGGGAAGGGAAGGGAAGAGGTAGGAGAAGCTTTACTTGAAGTTTGAGCTCTCAAAGTGTTATTTTTCATTCTTAGCTTCAAGAGGTGAGTGAAACTTGATTTATGTAATATCCTGTTAAGTTTTTCATATTGTGTTGAAGTATTATCTTTAAATTTCAGATTCTAATATGATTCTTGTTGATTATGATTGATTGGATAAACTATGTTTAAGATTGAAAGTTAAGAATATAATTGCCCTCTAAGTGTTAGATGAATTGTTTGAGTAAAGTAACAATGGTTTTGTTGAGTTATGTTGATATTGTGCTATATTTTAGATGTTGGGAATTGTGTTTAAGGATGATAACAACCATTGGATATATTTTTGAATATGATTACAAGTAGAAAAATGTTTGGATGGAGGTTAAGAAGCATTAAAAGTTGAAATTGACAAAAAAAAGTAAGTGCTGATTTTGAAACTTAAATGAAGGTAATTACATCTTTATATGGGACTTATTGATGTTATAAATCCGATTTTTGAATGGGGATATTAAATTTTAATGTTGAGGACATTATGATAAAGTTAGGAGTAAAGAAGATGTGACTTATATCAAAGTTTGTTTGAAATTTAGTTGACGTCCCAAATTTTGAGTGCCCTTAAATTGTCACTTTGAGTGAATTTACTAAGATTTGATACTCAAGTTTCAAATAGAAGCATTGAACCATGATTTAAATTGATTTTGGACACTAAATCATGTGCTCTCTTATGGCTTAAGTTTGTTTATAGGCTTCATGTATAAAAATCCAGCTTTAAGTTGATTTAAAGACTAACGAGTATTAAAGTTGTCAATCTCGCTCTTATGAAAGTGGTAGGAATTAGTTTTCATACTAGAAATGTAATACCGCCTTTCATTTTCATACCCTTTAAAATTTCACGTCATATTTATGTTAACGTTATTTGAAATTTAAAATTTAATTAATTTTACGTCAATGGTTTGAAATTTGTTTTGCAGTGGAAGGACTTGGACACCGTATCGCTCAATGTGCCAATTAGAAAATTATAAATTTTTTTCACGTGCAATTTTATGTAATTAATTAATTTTATTGCCTAGGCATGGTAATTTCTATTTATTGTGTTAAGTTGAAACTTTATTGGCGATTGGAAAGTAAATATGACTTATGGACTAAATTATATCCTTAGAGAGAATTGAGGGACCAATTCGCAAATCATCGAAAGTTTATATCTAACCCTACCCTAATATCCTCTCTCACGCTCTCTCTATTCGGTCTCTCTCTCTCTCAACGATCCCTCACGCCGCTCTCGCGATCTCTCACTCTCTGCCTCGGTTTCGCCCGTACCTCATCTCTCCGTCTCTCTCGCGGCTTCTTCCTTGGTCACCGGCCACCATCACCACCTCGCCGGCTCCCGACCACGGTAAGACCCTTTTTCACCTCCCTCCTACACGTAGTCGCTCGGGTTTCGTCCACAGCCCGCACCATCGAGCGGCCACAAACGTGAACCCGCACACCACATTTCACGCACACACACATTTGGGGATAAAGATGTATATATTTATTGATTTTTGTACATATATGTATGTATATATCAGTATGTATATGCATTTACATATGGAAATTGCAGATTTTGATATGTATGCATATATGATTTTCGATTCAGAACTTTTAAATTGAATTTCACATGTTAAATGTTGATTTGAAATTGGGAATCTTATGATAGTAGTGTGTGTGTAAATATGTGACGTTTTCAAGTTTTTCAGATTTAGGTTTTTGTCAAATTTCGAATTGTACTGTTAAAATTGAAGTATGTAATATAAGGTGTGCATATTTTGTATAATTTCAGATCTGATTATAGTCTAATTTCGAAGTTATAAATTTTAGTTCAAGATCATTTTGATAAGTAATGCTTGGCTTTGATTTGTGGGATTGATAAGTAAGATTTCAAAATTTCCTCGAACTTAATGTGTTACTTCGAATATGATATTATATGTGGTGTTAAATGTGTTTGTTATATTATGAGTCACATGAAAGTATATGTTTTGGGAATTTGAAAATATGAAAGGAAATTCTTTAGTTTTATGTGCTCTAGTCTCGATATAAGATCACATGTGAGTTAAATTGAAGTTTTAATTTCAGTTAGTGTTTGATTGAGTATTAAAATGAATAACGAATTTAATTGTCAACTAAAAGTCATATTTATTGACGAATGTGAATAATTAGGGATTTTGGTACATTGACGTCACGGGCATCCGAGACTCTTCCACTTGCAAATTCAGAAACGGTAAATTTCTAAGGATTGCAAGTAAGTAAACTTCCCCCTATTTTCATAGAAGTTGAATGTAAATGTGAAAGTTATGTGTAAATGACTGTCGTGCAACTTACTTGCTTTGATGAATTGCATTTACATTATGAAAGCATATGTTATTGAGAAGAATGTTTAAGCATGCACATTATCATGTCATTGCATCATCATGCATGCATTGACATCGAAATTTGGAAGTCAAATGTTTTAAATGAAAGAAATGTGTCAAAGTGCAAGTTTGTTCAAAAGTTATGTATCCCAAGTTTTTAAAGAATGAATGGGTGTGCTTCTAGTTCATGAAAGATGCGAGTGGGAAATGGGGCGCGGGGGACCGGCGTACCCGAATGTAATGAACCGCTTTGCGGTGGGAAAGTGAATGTTACACCGCTTCGCGGTGGGAAAGTGAATGTTAAACCGCTTTGCGGTGGAAATGCGCATGTTAATCTGGTTCCAAATAAGTAATTGCCCACTGTATTCTGATTGACTAGAAGTTACACCAAGTGAGCTCACGATGGAAATGAAGTGAAAGTTTTGAAATGTTAAGTGAAAGTTTGAAAAGTTTGAAAGTTCTGGAAAGTAAAGTAAATGGGGATACATACATGGAATTTTTAAAGCATGAATCATAAGCATGCATTCATGCATACAGTTTACTTACTGAGCTTTAGCTCACCCCAATCCCTCCCCAACATTTCAGGTGATGAAAGTTAGGTGATCCGAGGAGAACATTTGGCGGCTGACTCGGACAGTACCCGCTGTCGACATTATTTAATAAAGATAAATTTATTAAAGTTATCCTTTGAATTTATTCCTTAATTCATTATTTTGATAATTGTTTGGTTGAGATTAGTTTAAATTAGTTATGGAATTTTTAATATTGGTTATATTATCACTTATTGTATTTAATTGAAGCTTATTGATGAAAAATGTTGTGTTGAGGAGTTTGGGGATTGAAATTGAAATAGTGTGGTGATGTGGGAGTTTGAAGTAGAATTGGGTTTGTATGCTGAGTATTGGATTTTTATTTGAGTTGAGTTTTATGTTGTAAAATGGTTTTGATGTCCCTCTACAGGTTGGTTAAGTCCAATTTATAGAGGAGACTCTGCCGAAATTTTGTAAAAAATTTTATAATAGTTAAATGAATACTTTAATTGTGTAAACGATTTAAATTCCGCATGGTTTTAAATGATTTATTTCCACATTAAAAGAAAAAGGGAAGTTAACATGCCTAGGTTTAAGATTCTTGAACTTGGGGTGTTACAAGAAAGTATCTCAATTCTTGTACTCAAACATTATTGTTAACCTAAACTCTTTTACTATACATTTTACATGATCCAAGACATGTTAAAAGGAGTTGAACTAGTATAAAAATCTACTGGAATGTACACTTCGAAACATTACTTTGCATGCGTTCAAAACTTGATTTTGGATTGATTTTATTGAAGTGTGAAATCTATGATTTCAAGTACCATGTAAGGGAGCTTTTAATTAAGTTTTGAGGCCAAAAAGTGGTTGACCTTATGACTAAAATTTGTTATAAGTTAAGTAATGTTTTATGATCATTATACAAGATTTGAAGTGTATTATAAGGCAAGCAATATGCTTTAAAAATATGCTAGAACCGTTTGTTTAAAATGGTCATTTTGCAAGAGTTTTAAACTAGTTTTCCAAGTTAAAATTGTTGGACTTCATGTCTAAAACATGTCATTAGTTCAAGTTATCTTCCAAGCTCAATACACATGATTAGAGGGTCGTTATTAAGAATCAAAGTAGTCTAAAAATATGTTGAGATTGAATTGGTTTAATTATGACCATATAGATGTTTAGAATTGGATTTTTGATATCAAACTTATGGTAACACTTGGGTTATAGGTTTGGATTGTATTTTATGTTATTACACATGATGGAAAGTAATAAGATGTGACGTTAGTGATGTAAAAATCTACTTGGGTTACTTTCTTAAGTTTGTGATCACTTACAAATTAGAATCAAGATTTTGATGAAGCTAAGGATTAAATTCGACTTCTAGGATGTAACTCAGGTTGAGATGCTATTTATTAAACATAGGAAACTTTATTTTATAGTGAAAAACTTGATCTTGATCTTTTATGTGTTAAGCAAATGATAAGATATTATGTTTCAATATGTGATTGAATGTTCATATGTAAAGTCTTTCGTATGATATTTGATGAATATCATTTCATCTCATTATCACAAGCATGCATGATCATTTCACATAAAATAGTAAATTATGTGTTTTCAAAATGTGAATAAATGATTATGTATAAGATCTTTCAAATGATGTTTTCAAGAAATGATTTTGAAACTTCAAAGAATCCCTGTTTAGGTTGTACACCTAGGGAGAAAGTCCTTATTTGAGGTCACGAACTATTAGATGCCCCTAGAAGAAAGAAAGATTCATTTAAAACATGCAACATGACTTTCGGTCTTGATTACACTTAGGGGGTATGGGCGCCTGTTTGACGTGGACGCTGAGTTGAAAGTATGGGTATCTGTTATGAGAGTAAGTCCCATTCGAGCTAGCATGCTCGTGAGCCAAGTGCTCTAAAAAAGAAGAAGAAGAATCGAGTTAGCAAACTCGTAAGTGTAAAAGAACACTCTTGTGACCTTGAGCTATAAAAAGCACTTTTGCGCGCGGTGTACGACCCTAATATGGGAAGGGCCCCTAAAGAGAAAAGAAAAGAGATCTTTTAAAAATAAAAATATTGTATTTCTCATTCATGCCATTTCTCAAAGAAAGAAAAAAAGAAAGCATGCGAAAGTGAATAACATTATCACTCATGCATATCACTCCATGCATGACATTCATGTCATAAATATGAAATTGATTAATTGAAAATAGTTATATGGAAGTAAATATTGTGAAGTGATTACAAATGATACGTTGAATTGATTATGATTTCTTGTACTATATGAGAATTGATGTTAAGGTTAGAAAGTACTAAAAAAGCAAATGTAAGAGATTAAGTAAATGATGCTTGTATGATATCAATATCAATGAATTTTGTTAACATGATTGAATTGAATATGATCTTTAAAGTTGCTTGAATTAGTTAGCAAACTAAGTTTGTTATTCGAATGTTCAAATTATTACTTTAGTAAAGGATGGAAGTTAAAGTTAAGAGGTAAAGTGTATGATTTATATTCATTCCTTAAAATGTAAAAGTTTGACAAGAAAATAATGAGAATGATAGATGTTTATATGACGTCATACACTTTATGTTCAAATTAACCTCTTATTATATGCATCAAGTTTTATTCACTGAATCATGTGGTTCACAGTTGTTTCATATCTCTTTTTATAGGCAATGGAGCATTAGTTCTTGTATGTGTGGATTCCCAATGGAAAATGCTGGTCGAGAATGAAGAGTACTCATTGGTAACCGTAGATAATGAGGGATTAAGTTTCTCTATAGCTTGAACTAATTTTGGAATATAAATATTATTCTCTTTATATTTATAAGTAAATTATTAGTTCGGGTTTTATTTTGAGATGTAAAGTGTATGAAAATAATAGGCCTTGTATTTTAAAGTTTCGCTTAAAGTTTTAAGTTTCACTCTTATGAAATATTGATATTGAAATTGTTTTTACTCGATTGTTATTAAAATGTTAAAATTAAAGTACGGATAATAATCCTAAATGTGTAACAGGGTAAACAAGTTTAGAAAGAGTTTTTAGTAAATGTATTAAAGTTGACCTGTTTCTGAAAGTACGTTACTAGTAGCCCCTTGTAGTTACATTTCTAGTTCATTTTATGCTACAGTAGCCAACAGTAGACTTGAAAAAAAATAGCCTGAATTTTTGGGTCATGACGCTATCTTTTCTTGTTCTTCTCTCTTATTTCAGCTCGAGGGTGCTCATGCTACTATTGTCACTGTAGGAGATTTTTTTTTCTTGGATTTCAGTATGGGAAATTGGACAGAATGGAAACACTTCAAAGCTGGTGATGTACTTGGTAAACCCTCCACCTAAACATCAAATGTTGAACTTTCTAGTATATAAATTTTAGCTTTCAGAGACGGATAAATTATTTATTTAATTTTGACGTTGAGAATGCCCCCACATCCGAAGACTTGATTCATTTTATTTTATTTATCAAAAGCTTGAGACGTGAACAATTTTAGCGGAACTTGGTCACGGATCTTGCTTTAATATCATACCACCTTAAGCTTTGAAAGAAGGGAGACATTTTTGAAACACAACCTATATCAACGTTTCTATAAAAGCACACATGTTTTTTCCTCTCTTTTTTTCATTGTATTTTATCTCTTTGATTTTGCAGATTTAAACTATGATCCATCTCTGCATAATGTGGTGATTGTAGACTTGAATGCATACAATAGAAGGAGTATTTCTGGAAACTCTAGGACTTGTACCAGTGGAAATGATAGGATCATGATTTCAAAGGGAAATCACTACTTCATTTGTAGCTGTCCAGGCCATGTGATGGGGGATTGAAGATCGAAATATCTGCTTCTTGAAGAAAATCTCATTCCTTTATGTCAAATTTACTGGGTTTTTTGTGATGGTTAATTTACTAGCCCTCGTGAATAGTGTTTAAAATGAGCATCGTGGTTCCTAAAAAAGTATGCTTATATTTTGAAGACATTTTTATCTCTGATGCAGAGTTATGAGTGTCGGGTTTAAGTTGTTGTGAAATCATGTTGTTCAGGGCATGTTTTGTTGGCGGAATTGGTGTACTTTTGTCTGTTGATGATTGGTGGTGTTTGATGGTTGAAGGATCTCAAATCTATATGTAGTCTTGAATTTGTTACCTAAAACCTGCTCCAGTGAGATCTTTTAGTGCAAAATATAATAATCGTTCTCTTTTCCATAGGTCGATTTGCTTAAGAATTGAACTACTACTCACTTTGAGACGCTCTAATACCTTCACCACTTTTGACTCCAACTTTGTGACTTCGACTTGGACTAAGTAGTTTTAAGTCTTACTCATCTTCAATTCCAAATGCCATATGATGCGAACCCGGGAGGGGGTCCGTGTCGTAGCTCGCGGAATAACGCTTGAAATGTTTCGAATTCAGGTTGGAATGGACGAGAACACTACAACCCGAGCCTCACGACGTAAGAACCATGAGTATATTAAACCCAAGACACGTTACGATGCGGAAATAAGAACCGTAATGGTTTGAACGCCACAAAGGATGCCCACGCCTTTGATAAGTTCGATTTGTTGAACTCCACAAATATCCCACAATATTTGATAAGCTTGAAGTTTGTTCAATTCCAGAACAATGTTGAGAAAACACTCAATATATTTTTCATTCATCAAAATCTTCCTTTTACATTCAATGGAAAAGCATATATGTAATACCGCCTTTCATTTTCGTACCCTTTAAAATTTTACGTCATATTTATGTTAATGTTATTTGAAATTTGAAATTTAATTAATCATGTGTCAATGTTTTGAATTATTTTGCAGTTGAAGGACTTGGACACCGTATCGTTCAATGTGCCAATTAGAAAATTATAATTTGTTCGCGTGCAATTTTATATAATTAATTAATTTTTCTGCCTAGGCATACTAATTTCTATTCATTGTGTTAAATTGAAATTTTATTGGCAATTGGAAATAAATGGAACTTACGGTATTTAAATATGTACTTAAGGGAAAAGAGGGACCAATTTTCAAATTCCAAAAGATTATATCTAAACCTAAACCCAAACCCTCATTTTCTCTCACTCGCGATCTCTCATTCTCAGACTCAACGCTCTCTATCTCTCAACCTCTCACTCTCTTGGCACTCCTTACCATCGCCACCCCACCGGAGGTCACCAAACACTGCCGTCGCCGACCGACCGACCTCGGCCTCCACTACCTCCCACCCCTAGTAAGGACCCCATTTTCCCCCTTCTGCGCCCCTGTCGCACCCGACCCACACACACTGTCACACAGATCGCGCGGCCACACACATGAACTCGCACACAATAGTTCACACACACACATTTGGGGGATAAAGATGTATATATATATATATATATATATATATATATATATATATATATATATATATATATATATATTGATTTTCGTGCATATATGTATGTATATATATCAGTATGTATAGGCATTACATAGGCAAATTTCAGATTTTGATGTGTGTGAAATTTTCAACTCAGAACTTTTAATTGAATGTTATAAATATGTAGATATATATTGAATTCATGTATAGGATCTATGTATAAATTTAAATATATGTATGTGTGTGTGTGTGTGTGTGTATAGATGTATAAATGGGTATTTTGATTTTGTATATATATACACTTTATGTATGTGTGTATACAAGTAATTTTCAAAATCCTAGAAATTGTGTACTAGTTTGATTAATTGATATTTTAAGATTGATTTCGGATTATAATGGTCAATTTTTCATAAGTGAAATCTTGTAAGAGTTTAAGTTACTTTGATTGAATTTTTAGTGTTTAAATACATACATACATATATATGAAATTGGTATAGATATAAACTTACATGAGTAATTGAGTTTTAGTATAAATGAGTATTTCGAGTTACATGAAGTGTGAGAATATATATATATATATATATATATTTGGAAATTTCTGATTTTGAAGATTTTAAATTAGTTTAATTGAAATTTCAAAATTTGATTATTACAGGTTTCGAATTTTGTAATTAAAAATCAAATGTGTATGTTATATATGGAAAATTCTTGAATTAAAGATTTCAGGTTATGTTTGATTAGTTTTAAGTTTAATTGAAACCTTATTTTGAATATTTTTAGATTTTAAAAAGTTGGAATTTTAATGGAACATTTTTTTTGTAAAGTTCGACTAAATTATAATTTAGTTTGAGATTTGAGTAAATGGATTAGTACAATTCGTAAGTTGCATGAAATTAAGTCCCTTATTTCAAATATGATTTTGTGTGAACATGAGTAATAATTATAGTTACTAGATTTTGAGAAAATTGTAAAGTCGTGTACATTTTTCAAACTTTGGTTTTGATTTAAGTATCTTAATAGTTAAGTTTATAATGTTGTGTCGAATGGTTTAATCTTTTGCTTTCGAGTATGGTATGGAAGTATTTAATATATCTTAATACCTTGTTTGGAATAAATGATCACAAGAAAGAAAAGGGAAAGAAGATTTATTGTTTTAATTTGTTTAATGTTAAAGGAATGATGAATATACCAATTTGAACTGAAAGTATAATTTATTAAATGAATGGATACAACTAGGACTTTGGTACATTGACGACGCTAGCAGCCGAGGCTCCTCCACTTGCAAATCCAGATAACGGTAAATTCTAAGGATGTCAGGTAAGTAAACTTCCCCTATTTTCATAGAAGTTAAATGTAAATGTGAAACGTGTAAATGGCTGTTTGCAACTTACTTGCTTTGATGCATTTCATTTACTTTATGAAAGTATATGTTATTAAGAAGAATGTTCAAGCATGCACGTTATCATGTCATTGCATCATCAAACATGCATTGACATCAAAATTGGAAAGTCAAATGTTTTTAAATGAAAGAAATGTGTCAAGGTGCAAGTTTGTTCAAAAGTTATGTATCACAAGTTTTTAAGAAAGAATGGGTATACTTCTAGTTCATGAAAGATGCGAGTGGGAAATGGGGCGCGGGGGACCGGCGTACCCGAATTAAGTCGCTTTGCGACGGAATGTTCAACCGTTTTACGGTGGACTGTTAAACCGCTTTGCGGTGGGAAAGTGAATGTTAAACCGCTTTGCGGTGAAAATGTGAATGTTAATCTGGTTCCAAATAAGAATTGCCCACTGTTATCTGATTGATTGGAAGATACACCAAGTGAGCTCACGATGGAAATGAAGTGAAAGTTTTGAAATGTTAAGTGAAAGTTTGAAAAGTTTGAAAGTTCTGGAAAGTAAAGCAAATGGGGATGCATATATTGAATTTTTAAAGCATTCCATATCATAAGCATGCATTACATGCACAAAGTTTACTTACTGAACTTTAGCTCACCCCAATCTCTCCCCAACATTTCAGGTGATGAAAGATAGGTGATCCGGGGAGAGCACTTGGCAGCTGACTCAGACAGTACTCCCTACCATTCTTTTTAAATAAAGTAAATTTGGGATTTAGTTAAGTTTTTCATTAATTGTTCCTTATTCGTTCATTTTTAAAATTATTTGATTGGATTAATTTTGAATAAGTAATGGCATCGCATTATTGATTAAACTATCTCTTATTTTATTTGTTAAAGTTTGTTGGTTTGGAATTTTTGTATTGAGGAGTTTGGGATTTATTTTAGGATAATGTGATGGTGTGAGAGTTGATATTGAATTGTGACCGAATGTTGAATATTGATTATTGAATGAGTTGAGATTTGCACTTTTAAATTGTTAGGTTGGGTATGATGTCCCTTTACAGGTTGGTTAAGTCCAAATTACAGAGGAGACTCTGCTGAAATTTCCATAGATTTATATAATAGAAAAATGAAAATTTTGATGTTTTAAATTATTTAATTCCGCATTAAAGGAAAAGGGAAGTTAACACCTAGGTTTAATATTTTTGAACTTGGAGTGTTACAATATAAATAGGTAAAATAAACCCTAGTCGCTAACTGACTCTGAATAGAATTCTAATTAGGCTAAAATAGTTAAAATAACTAAAATTACCAAAATTGGAAAAAGAATTAAAATCAATAAAGGAAATACAAATCAATTGAAATACTAAATGTAATACCACTTTTTTTGTTTTACGTACTTTCTTGAATCTCACGTAATTTTATGTTGATGCGATTACAAATTATGTAATTGATTATTATTATTATTAATTGAATTATTTTGCAGTGGAAGAACTTGGACGCCGGCTCGATCAATGTACCAATTTGAAAGATTATAAATTGGTT
The DNA here is from genome assembly GCA_963555705.1 of Ligustrum vulgare. Lineage (NCBI taxonomy): Eukaryota > Viridiplantae > Streptophyta > Magnoliopsida > Lamiales > Oleaceae > Ligustrum > Ligustrum vulgare. The sequence goes on from OY743190.1 coordinate 13,955,372, forward strand.
ATTTAAATTAGTTACGTGCAATTCTATGTAAATAATTGTTTTATTGCCTCAGCATGTTATTTTCTATTTTATTATGCCAATTTGAAATTTGGGGGAATAGTGCAGTGTCAATTGAGGGTAAATAAAACTTATAAACTTACTTAAACAAAGAGAAGAGTTGAGGGACTGATTTGCAAATTCCAAAAGATTAAAAACCTTAACCTAACCTAATCACTCTCACTCACGCCCCTCACTCTATCTCACGATCTCACTCTCTGTCGCGGTACCTCTCTCTCCCTCTCGCGACCTCCGGCTCTCTCTCTGTCTCTCACGATCGCTCTCCCTCTCCCGGCTTGCGCACCGACACCGGCCACAACAACCCAGCCTCCACCACTTTCCAGCCTCGGTGAGGCTCTTCTCCTTGCCACAGCGAACTCACACGAACGCACACACCCGCACGCGCAAACTCACGGGTTCACACACTGATTCACACACACCCAAACACATAAATGGATATGAGATGCTATTAATTATGTAGTACATACGGAATTTCAGATTATGAGTTGTTTAGATATTTGAATTTTAAGTTGCTAAATTGGGATTTTGGACAATGTGTGTGTGTATATATATATGTATGTATGTATGTATGTATTCATATTAAATATGTGAAATTTCCAGATTTCAGTTGTTAGATTTAAACTGCGGTTTTTATATATATATCTCGAAATTGAGAAACTTGATGAGGATGCTAGTATCTATGTCTAGATGTTGAATGTATGTAAATTCAGATTTTTAGGTTATATGATTTAATTTTCAGATTTTGGAATTTAAAGGATTCAATTAGTTCTATTGTCTAGTGTGAACGTGAGTTATAATTTGGAATGTTTAGATTTGAGGAAAATTTCAAGAATTGATAGAGTTGTTATTTGATCATTTTGTTAATTTGGTTTAAGTCAAATATATTTACTTGAGGCTAAAATTAATGGGTAAGAAGATTTTCTAATTCGCAATGAAATTGGATTTTGTTTAGAATATGGCATGCTAGAGTTTGACATAACTTTAAACCTCGTTTGAGTTAAATTGTGGATCACGTTGAAGTTTTAACCTCAGGCATGATTTTAGTTACCATTGAAAAGTATTGTGATTATGTGTACACTAAAGTAGAATTTCAAGTAATGAGGTGGTTTTTAATTCAAGTTGTGATGAAGTTTCCATAACTTTAACCTTTGTGTAAATTGATAAGTTAGATTTCAATTTTGGCATTTAAGTAAACATCTTGTTCCGAATGTAGTGTAATTTGTAATTGACATAATTTAAGATTCCATTTGATTTGAATTGTAAGTCACATGAAAGTATGTCTTGGGAATTTGAAAGTAATGAAAGGAAATTCTTTAGCTTTATGTGCTCTAGTCTCGATGTAAGATCACATGTGAGTTAAATTGAAGTATTAATTTCAGTTAATGTTTGATTGAGTATTAAAATGAATAACGAATTTAATTGTCAACTAAAAGTTATACTTATTAATGAATGTGAACAATTAGGATATTTGGTACATTGACGTCACGGGCATCCGAGGCTTTCCCACTTGCAAACTCAGAACGGTAAATACTAAGGATTTCAAGTAAGTAAACTTCCCCCTATTTTCATAGAAGTTGAATGTAAATGTGAAAGTTATGTGTAAATGACTGTCGTGCAACTTACTTGCTTTGATGAATTGTATTCATTTTATGAAAGCATATGTTATTGAGAAGAATGTTAAAGCATGCACGTTATCATGTCATTGCATCATTAAGCATGCATTGGCATCGAAATGGTAAAGTCAAATGTTTTAATGAAAGTAATGTGTCAAAGTGAAATTTTGTCAAAAAAGTATGTATCCCAAGTTTTTGAAAGAATGGGTGTACTTCTATGTCATGAAAGGTCCGAGTGGGAAATGGGGCGCGGGGGACCGGCGTACCCGAATGTAATGAGCCGCTTTGCGGTGGAATGAACGTAATGAGCCGCTTTGCGGTGGAATGAATGTAATGGGCCGCTTTGCGGTGGAATGAATGAATGAACCGCTTTGCGGTGGACATGCGCATGTTAATCTGGTTCCAAATAAGAATGGCCCACTGTTATCTGATTGACTAGAAGTTACATCAAGTGAGCTCACGATGGAAATGAAGTGAAAGTTTTGAAATGTTAAACGAAAGTTTGAAAAGTTGAATTTTCTGGAAAGTAAAGAGAAAGGGATACATATATGAAATTTTTAAAGCATTCATGTCATAAGCATGCATTCATGCATACAGTTTACTTACTGAGCTTCAGCTCACCCCAATCCCTCCCCATTTTTCAGGTGATGAAAGTTAGATGATCAGAGGAGAATACTTGGTGGCTGACTCCGATAGTACCCGTTGTCGCCTTAATTAATAAAGTTTAAATTCATTTGAGTTATCATTTAAATTTATTTCTTCATTCATTATTATTGATAATGGTTTGGTTGAAGTTATTTTTATTAAGTATGGAACGTATTAGAGGTTAAATTACCTTTATTTCAATGGTCAATGCTTGATGATGTTTTGAAAAATCTTATGATTGAGGAGTTTGGGAAATGTATGAATTGGTTTTGGAGATGATGAATGTGATTGAGATGTGATGGATGTTTTAAATTTTGAAATGGTTTTTGATGTCCCTCTACAGGTTGGCTATGTCTAATTTATAGAGGAGACTCTGCCGAAATTTCTGTAAAATTTTATAATAGATAAATGAATATTTTAATTGTGCAACCGTTTTAAATTCCGCATTTTAATGTTTAAACGATTTATTTCCGCATTAAAAGAAAAAGAGAAGTTAACACCTAGGTTTAAGATTCTTGAACTTGGGGTGTTACATTTTTGGTATCAGAGCAGAGAGTTTTAAAAGCGATTCTGTAGAATTTTAAATTTTATTTGAAATTGGTTCGGGTACTAAGTCACGCCTCAAGTGCTTCTCCCTCGATCATCTGGTAAGTTAATTTTGCCTAAATTATTGAATGTCATGTAATGCTACTAGATTGAAATTTGTACACATTGATATGTAGTACTATATATTGAACTAGATGTTTTATTCTCTTCTATTTAGAAATGGCTCCCACTAGACGTAGCAACACTCAAGGAAGAATTTCTCAAACTCAGGATGAAGGGACAGGCAATAACACTGCCCCTTCCGGCACTCCGACGATCGTAGAGGCCTTGGTCCAAGCGTTAACTACGTTGGGACAGGCAAGTCAGCCTAGGACTAATGAGAACCGTGGGCATGGGAGGATATCAGAATTTAAGAGGCTGTCTCCGCCATCCTTCGTCGGAACCACTGACCCCCTCGAGGCTGAAAAGTGGTTAACTGAAATGCAGAAAGCCTTTAAGGTTATGGGATGCACCGATGAGGAGAAGGTTAACTTTTCCGCATACATGCTTCAGGGCGGTGCCTATGATTGGTGGCTGATGGTGCAGCGGCAACATGAAAATGACGCTGAACCTTTCACTTGGGAAATGTTTACCACGGCCTTCAATGAAAAGTACTTTCCCAAGAGTATCCGCCAGCAAAAGGAGGGAGAATTTCTGAAACTAGTGCAAGGGAACAGATCAGTTACGGAATATGAGGCGGAGTTTGCTAGACTGGCTAAGTTCGCTCCAAACTTAGTAGATACTGAAGAGAGAAGGTCTAGGCGCTTTGAAGAAGGACTTAAACCGCAAATCAAACAGGCTGTGATCCCTTTTGAACTCACTACTTATAGAGAGGTGATCAACAAATCTCTGTTGGTGGAGAGAGCTTTAACCATAGACAGAGAAGAAAATAGAACTCCATCATTTAACCAGAAATTTAAGAGTGGAAATTCAAAGGGGTGGAATAACAGGGGACAAAAAAGGAGGAATGATCAGGGGAGTAATAAAAATCACCAATCTAATAAGCAGCAAAGAATGACCTGTCCGAAGTGTGGAAAGGAACACTTGGGTGAGTGTTTGTTGGGTAAAAGAGTATGCTTTAAATGTGGGATGCCTGGACATTTTGCAAGCGATTGTAAGGGCCTCTGCTATAACTGTGGGAAACCGGGACATCTAGCCAAGGATTGTAGAGAGAAGAGGACTACCCAAGCAAGGGTTTATACAATGTCTAAGAAGGAAGCTAATGATTCATCCACCGTGGTATCAGGTATCTTAAATTCTATTTATTACATTTCCCTTCCGTCTTTACATCTCGTATCATTCTAGACAAATTATGAACATGCATATATCTATAGAAGTATAATCTATTGTGGTAGGTACTATGTACGTGTGTGGAAAACTTGCAACTATTCTTTTCGATTCCGGGGCTACTCATTCTTTTGTCAGTCCCGTTTTTGCTGAGAAATTAAATCATTCATCCCCACAACTGTGTACTCCGTTTGTCGTGTCAACACCATCCGGAGCATTGTTAAGTTCAAGTTATGTATTGGGAGACTGTCCAATAGTAGTGAATGGGCGTGATTGGGTGACAGATCTTATAGTACTGGATATTCACGATTTTGACATCATACTGGGCATGGATTGGCTATCACGGTATTATGCTTCCATAGACTGTCATGAGAAGAAGGTGATGTTCGAGCCTCCAAATGAAACCCCTTTTTACTTTGTCGGGGTTGAGGTGAAACCTTCTATTCCAATAGTGTCAGCGATGAAAGCCCGTCAATTGATGAATAAGGGCTGTAAGGCGTACTTGGCTGCGATAGTCGAAGTACCAAAAACAGACCCCTCACTTGAACAAATTGCAATCGTTCGAGAATATCCGGATGTTTTTCCAGAGGACCTTTTTGATCTACCGCCTGAAAGAGAGATCGACTTCGTTATCGATTTGGTACCTGGAACAGCCCCGATATCGAAAGCACCGTATCGGATGGCTCCTGCGGAACTTAAGGAGCTCAAGGAGCAATTGCAGGATCTCATGGATAAGGGCTTTGTTCGACCTAGTTTCTCTCCATGGGGTGCTCCTGTATTATTTGTGAAGAAGAAGGACGGTTCTATGAGACTTTGCATAGATTACAGGGAGTTGAATAAAGTAACAATAAAGAATAAATATCCGTTGCCGAGAATTGAAGACCTATTCGACCAGCTTCAGGGTGCAGGGTATTTTTCCAAGATCGATCTGCGATCTGGTTATCATCAGTTGAGGATTAAAGAAGAGGATATTCCAAAGACAGCTTTCCGTACCAGATATGGACATTATGAATTTTTGGTGATGCCGTTTGGGTTAACCAATGCTCCTGCGGCATTTATGGATCTGATGCATCGAGTCTTCAAAGAATACTTGGATCAATTTGTTATAGTCTTCATTGACGATATATTGATCTATTCGAGGTCTGAAGAGGAACACGAAAAGCATTTGAGAATAGTGCTTCAGAAACTTAGAGGAGAGAAATTATTTGCGAAATTCAAAAAGTGTGAATTCTGGCTGGAAAGAGTGCCGTTCTTGGGGCATGTTGTATCAAAAGAAGGCATTGAGGTTGACCCGAGTAAAATAGAGGCAGTTCGTAATTGGCCGACACCAACTAATGTGAAAGAGGTCCGCAGCTTTCTTGGATTAGCTGGTTACTATCGGAGATTTGTGGAAGGATTTTCAAAGATTGCCTCGCCTTTGACTAAGTTGACCAGAAAGGATACAAAATTTCAGTGGAATTCAGATTGCGAACAGAGTTTTGAGGAGTTAAAGACGCGGTTGACAACTGCGCCAATCTTAACTATTCCACAGGGAAATGAAGGATTGGTCATTTATAGTGATGCCTCATTGAAGGGGCTTGGTTGCGTTCTTATGCAACACGGAAAGGTAATTGCCTACGCTTCAAGGCAACTGAAAGAGTACGAGAAGAATTACCCAACTCACGATCTCGAGTTGGCAGCTGTCGTATTTGCATTGAAAATATGGAGGCACTATCTCTACGGGGTCAGATGTGAGATCTACACCGACCATAAAAGTCTCAAATACTTCTTCACACAGAAGGAACTAAACATGCGACAGCGCAGGTGGTTGGAGCTTGTCAAGGACTATGATTGTGTTATTAATTATCATCCTGGCAAGGCTAATGTTGTAGCTGATGCACTTAGCAGAAAAAGTCATGGAACAATGAATGCCTTGCAAGTTGTCCAGAAACATTTACTGAGGGATATCCAAGGGTTAGAGTTAGAGATCGTTCCAAAAGGCAAGACAGGTTATCTTGCTAACATAACATTGGAATCGACATTGTTGGAGAAAATAAAGGCCCTACAGTTAGAAGACCCCAATACTTCAAGAGTCCGCACTGAAGTAATTAATGGGAAGCACACCGATTTTGTTATCTCCACAGATGGTGCCCTTCGGCAAGGTGATAGGCTGGTAGTCCCCAATAATAAGGAATTGAAGCGAGAAATTATGAGGGAAGCTCATAACACTCCTTACTCAATCCACCCTGGAAGTACTAAGATGGCTCGGGATTTGAGGCAACATTTTTGGTGGAATGGCATGAGTAGGGATGTGGCGGAGTATGTTCAACGTTGTCTCACTTGTCAGCAAGTTAAGGCCGAACATCAACGACCTTCTGGCCTATTACAACCTCTTATGATTCCGGAGTGGAAATGGGAACGAATTGGCATGGATTTCATTGTGGGCTTACCTAAGACGAAGAAAGGTTATAACTCCATATGGGTGATTGTCGATCGTCTTACCAAGTCGGCACACTTTCTACCGGTAAAGACTACTTATAATATGGAGAAGTACGCAGAGTTATATGTGGCAGAAATTGTAAGGCTTCATGGGATTCCCCTATCTATCGTGTCTGATCGTGACCCAAAATTTACTTCTTCATTTTGGAAAAGTCTACATAAGGCCATGGGTACTCAATTGAGATTCAGCACGGCCTTTCACCCTCAGACAGATGGACAGTCAGAGAGAACAATTCAAACCCTGGAAGATATGTTGAGAGCTTGTATTATCGACTTTCCAGGTACTTGGGACGAATTTCTCCCATTGGTTGAGTTCTCCTATAACAATAGCTATCAAGCCTCAATTCACATGGCTCCATATGAGGCGCTATACGGGAGGAAGTGTAGATCGCCGGTTCACTGGGATGAAGTAGGAGAACGGAAATTTCTAGGCCCAGAAATGGTGCAGCAGACATCGGAAATTGTTGAGAAGATTCGCCAACGGATGAAAACTGCACAAAGTAGACAGAAAAGCTATGCAGACAGAAGAAGGAAACCATTGGAATTCGCGACAGGTGATATGATTTTCCTAAAGGTTGCTCCTATGAAAGGAGTCATGAGATTCGGGAAGAAGGGAAAGTTAACTCCACGATATGTTGGCCCCTTTGAAATACTTGAAAGGGTGGGTGACCTAGCTTATCGGGTTGCATTGCCACCGGCACTATCTGGCGTTCATAACGTATTTCACGTGTCGATGTTGAGAAAATATATTTCGGATCCTTCTCATATCCTCAGTTATGAGTCGTTAGATCTTCGTGAGGACCTAACTTACGAGGAATCACCTGTAAGGATCCTACTAAGGGCAGATAAGGAACTTAGGAGGAAGAAGATACCTCTAGTTAAGGTTCTTTGGAGGAATCATGCAGTAGAAGAGGCTACTTGGGAACGCGAGGACGAAATGCGTGCCAAGTATCCACACCTTTTTGGTAACTTTTAATTTCGAGGACGAAATTTTCTTTTAGGGGGTAAGGAATTGTAATACCACTTTTTTTGTTTTACGTACTTTCTTGAATCTCACGTAATTTTATGTTGATGCGATTACAAATTATGTAATTGATTATTATTATTATTAATTGAATTATTTTGCAGTGGAAGAACTTGGACGCCGGCTCGATCAATGTACCAATTTGAAAGATTATAAATTGGTTATTTAAATTAGTTACGTGCAATTCTATGTAAATAATTGTTTTATTGCCTCAGCATGTTATTTTCTATTTTATTATGCCAATTTGAAATTTGGGGGAATAGTGCAGTGTCAATTGAGGGTAAATAAAACTTATAAACTTACTTAAACAAAGAGAAGAGTTGAGGGACTGATTTGCAAATTCCAAAAGATTAAAAACCTTAACCTAACCTAATCACTCTCACTCACGCCCCTCACTCTATCTCACGATCTCACTCTCTGTCGCGGTACCTCTCTCTCCCTCTCGCGACCTCCGGCTCTCTCTCTGTCTCTCACGATCGCTCTCCCTCTCCCGGCTTGCGCACCGACACCGGCCACAACAACCCAGCCTCCACCACTTTCCAGCCTCGGTGAGGCTCTTCTCCTTGCCACAGCGAACTCACACGAACGCACACACCCGCACGCGCAAACTCACGGGTTCACACACTGATTCACACACACCCAAACACATAAATGGATATGAGATGCTATTAATTATGTAGTACATACGGAATTTCAGATTATGAGTTGTTTAGATATTTGAATTTTAAGTTGCTAAATTGGGATTTTGGACAATGTGTGTGTGTATATATATATGTATGTATGTATGTATGTATTCATATTAAATATGTGAAATTTCCAGATTTCAGTTGTTAGATTTAAACTGCGGTTTTTATATATATATCTCGAAATTGAGAAACTTGATGAGGATGCTAGTATCTATGTCTAGATGTTGAATGTATGTAAATTCAGATTTTTAGGTTATATGATTTAATTTTCAGATTTTGGAATTTAAAGGATTCAATTAGTTCTATTGTCTAGTGTGAACGTGAGTTATAATTTGGAATGTTTAGATTTGAGGAAAATTTCAAGAATTGATAGAGTTGTTATTTGATCATTTTGTTAATTTGGTTTAAGTCAAATATATTTACTTGAGGCTAAAATTAATGGGTAAGAAGATTTTCTAATTCGCAATGAAATTGGATTTTGTTTAGAATATGGCATGCTAGAGTTTGACATAACTTTAAACCTCGTTTGAGTTAAATTGTGGATCACGTTGAAGTTTTAACCTCAGGCATGATTTTAGTTACCATTGAAAAGTATTGTGATTATGTGTACACTAAAGTAGAATTTCAAGTAATGAGGTGGTTTTTAATTCAAGTTGTGATGAAGTTTCCATAACTTTAACCTTTGTGTAAATTGATAAGTTAGATTTCAATTTTGGCATTTAAGTAAACATCTTGTTCCGAATGTAGTGTAATTTGTAATTGACATAATTTAAGATTCCATTTGATTTGAATTGTAAGTCACATGAAAGTATGTCTTGGGAATTTGAAAGTAATGAAAGGAAATTCTTTAGCTTTATGTGCTCTAGTCTCGATGTAAGATCACATGTGAGTTAAATTGAAGTATTAATTTCAGTTAATGTTTGATTGAGTATTAAAATGAATAACGAATTTAATTGTCAACTAAAAGTTATACTTATTAATGAATGTGAACAATTAGGATATTTGGTACATTGACGTCACGGGCATCCGAGGCTTTCCCACTTGCAAACTCAGAACGGTAAATACTAAGGATTTCAAGTAAGTAAACTTCCCCCTATTTTCATAGAAGTTGAATGTAAATGTGAAAGTTATGTGTAAATGACTGTCGTGCAACTTACTTGCTTTGATGAATTGTATTCATTTTATGAAAGCATATGTTATTGAGAAGAATGTTAAAGCATGCACGTTATCATGTCATTGCATCATTAAGCATGCATTGGCATCGAAATGGTAAAGTCAAATGTTTTAATGAAAGTAATGTGTCAAAGTGAAATTTTGTCAAAAAAGTATGTATCCCAAGTTTTTGAAAGAATGGGTGTACTTCTATGTCATGAAAGGTCCGAGTGGGAAATGGGGCGCGGGGGACCGGCGTACCCGAATGTAATGAGCCGCTTTGCGGTGGAATGAACGTAATGAGCCGCTTTGCGGTGGAATGAATGTAATGGGCCGCTTTGCGGTGGAATGAATGAATGAACCGCTTTGCGGTGGACATGCGCATGTTAATCTGGTTCCAAATAAGAATGGCCCACTGTTATCTGATTGACTAGAAGTTACATCAAGTGAGCTCACGATGGAAATGAAGTGAAAGTTTTGAAATGTTAAACGAAAGTTTGAAAAGTTGAATTTTCTGGAAAGTAAAGAGAAAGGGATACATATATGAAATTTTTAAAGCATTCATGTCATAAGCATGCATTCATGCATACAGTTTACTTACTGAGCTTCAGCTCACCCCAATCCCTCCCCATTTTTCAGGTGATGAAAGTTAGATGATCAGAGGAGAATACTTGGTGGCTGACTCCGATAGTACCCGTTGTCGCCTTAATTAATAAAGTTTAAATTCATTTGAGTTATCATTTAAATTTATTTCTTCATTCATTATTATTGATAATGGTTTGGTTGAAGTTATTTTTATTAAGTATGGAACGTATTAGAGGTTAAATTACCTTTATTTCAATGGTCAATGCTTGATGATGTTTTGAAAAATCTTATGATTGAGGAGTTTGGGAAATGTATGAATTGGTTTTGGAGATGATGAATGTGATTGAGATGTGATGGATGTTTTAAATTTTGAAATGGTTTTTGATGTCCCTCTACAGGTTGGCTATGTCTAATTTATAGAGGAGACTCTGCCGAAATTTCTGTAAAATTTTATAATAGATAAATGAATATTTTAATTGTGCAACCGTTTTAAATTCCGCATTTTAATGTTTAAACGATTTATTTCCGCATTAAAAGAAAAAGAGAAGTTAACACCTAGGTTTAAGATTCTTGAACTTGGGGTGTTACACTAAAAATCCAGAAAATCCGATTCGCGTTGCTTACGGCCGTAAGGCATTCATATGATTGCATTGTTTCACATCTTCCCCAATCTAGGTTGTCCCAAAAAAAAAAAATCCCAAGGATGCATGATTTTATTTTAGGCATTGAGATATTACCCGTGGAAGTAGATGACGAAATGAATTGTTTATTGAAATCTCTAAACATTATTCCTATAAATCTCTAAACACGGTGAAAGTGTACATGCACTTGAAAATGTAGACGTGGTTGACAAGCTGTAACTCACATTTCAAAATATAAATCAACTGCATGGTTATATTGATCGCTCATGTATTTCGATGAATTATCACATTCAAATATTTGGGTATCATGACATGTGAATATACAAATTCAACAGTCCATGTTATTAGAAAAATAAATAACATGAAAGATGTAATACATAACACACAAGCACATCTACATCATTGTATTTCGGCAATTCAATAAAACCATTGAAACAGGATAAAATGAACGACAATCAACAAAAGATTTATAATTTCACAGAAATGTGTAAGATTTTAAGAGTAGCATGACTATTAACACACATAATATGTCAATGCTAGACATCAAAATGATTGAGTGGAAACCTAAAAATCAAGGTAGTTAAAAAAAAAAAAATGCACAGAGGTCTGCCCGAGAACTTATTTCAACATAAATAACATAGATATCATCAAAAGATTTTTCTAGGTCTCTATTCAATCATGACACCCTTCAACTTCCTATCACGCTCGACGCTACGCGGAACCAAGTCAAAGTCTATATCGTAAGCTTCAATCATCTTCTCACATCCATGTTTGAATAATTGACAAGCAAGGTTTGAGCGAGATGTTTTCGGATTGAATTCTTCTCTCATTTGATCTACTGCCCTAGAGGTGGCAGTGGGCCGAGCTTGGCTTGGCTCGGGGCTCGGTGTGCTCGACTCGTCAAATGGACGAGCCGAGCCACGAGCTCGTTTGACTGGTGTCGAGTTCGGTTTGGCCCACGAGCCGAGCTCGGCTCATCCAGCTCGGGGTTTTTCTTTTTTTAATTTATAAATCCCCTCTTATGTTGATTTAGTCAACAATCGGTAGTTAAAATATTTGAAGTCTTGAATATTAATATTATTGATATAAATTTGTAATTAGTTATAACTTATAAGTTATATATTAAATAAATTATTAATAACTTAATAAGTAAAAAAATAATGTTTGTTAGTTATTAGTGAATTAAATTGAAAGTCGAAATGATTAATTATAATTTATAAGTTTATAACGTAAATAAAACTTGTTAAAATAATCAAATATCCAGTTATAATTTGAAAAGGCAAAAACTAAAATTAAGTAAATAAATTAAATTTAAAAGTTTAAAAAAATAAAACCCTCCTTTTTTTCGGGCTTGAGATCGGCTACTAAATAGTCTTAATTGAATAATTGAATATTCTAGTAGGCGGAATTAAAATCGTACACGAACAATTTATTACTTGTACAATTTTTTGTTTTGAAATCAAAATTATATTTTATTTTATATATATATAAAGAAATTAAAAATTTAAAGTTAAAGTTAAATATCATTTACCTAACTGCATGCAATTTCGGCATACTTATGTTGTATGCGTAAATTACCGTCTTACCAATCTTTGACACAAATCAACGCTTCCAAAATATCTTATTTGAGTCGGCTCCTGACTTCTGACAAAACCCTTTTACCAGTACTAAAAGCAGACTCCGAATCTCCCGTACTAACCGGAGATGTTTGTAGATCTTTTGCTATGGCGGAAACAATAAGATATTTCGTTCGTTTGTTTGTCAATAATGAAGTAAATCAAATTCTAAAGAATTAGTAGACTCCACATTTCTAAGTAGATCTTGTCCAAAATAAATTTTTAATTTTTCAGGTATTTGAAGTGAACCTGATCCGTTGGTACTAGAAGACATACTGTAAGAAGAAGTTACTTGTACTTGACTCATTTCTTCCATTAAATTGTATAATTCTACTTTGTCGTCTCCAAGTGTAGTATCACGTGATGGTCCATATTGTGTATGACTAACAGTATTTCCTAATCGTGCAGCATATACAGTATACATGTTTGCTAGCATGTTTTTTAAATTATTATAAGTGATAGGTTTACCCAAAATCAACGAGCTATTGATTTTTAAAACAAGAATTTTAGTACCCTTTAAATTGAAATGCGAGTCCATTATTCATGCTAAGGGAAATAATATAGGTAAATCTTCCCAATATTTTCTAAATTTCATTTCCATAGCAATTATTATTTCAGTAAAAAATGAGTTATATCTATATCTATAAAAAGTTCTTGCAATAATATAAAGACGTTCAAGAACTCTTGAACTAGTTGGGTAATATACCCCAGATAATATATTGGTTGAATCGTAAAAACTTAAAAAAAAAAAAATTCACTTTAAAAGTAGCTTCCCAATCCGATTCTATTAATAGAGGATCTTCGTCTTTCTTAAGTGTTCTACTATTATAATATTTTATTATTATGTGTTCATAACATTTGCATGATTTAAGTAACAAATATGTAGAGTTCCACCTATGACCTACGTCGGTGATAAATTTCTTAGAATCTAAATTGTATTGTGAACACATATATTCAAAATATTGTTTTCTACTCGGTGATATGGTTATGTACAATATAACATCTCTAATTTTATCCATTTCATCTTTAATATGTTTCAAGCTATCTTGAACAATTAAATTTAAAATATAAAATATACATCTAACATGGAATAAGAAATCACCAAAACTCAGATTAAGAATTCTACATAATTTATCTACTACAGGCTTATTTACACTAGCATTATCGAAAGTAAATGATCGAATTTTACTTTCAAACACATATTCTCTAACAATACGAAGTATAGCATTAAATATGTTGGCTGCATTATGAGGAAATTCTAGAATTTTAAAAGCAATAATTTTTTTATGCATAACCCAAAGTGGATCAATGTATTGTGTAGTTGCAGCAATATAACCTTTTTTTAATACCTTCCCAAAGATCTGAAGTAAAAGAAATAACACCACCATAGTTATTTAAATCGACTATTAATTGTTTCTTAGTTTTAAGATAATATTGTATTGTATCAGAACGTAGAGTGTTTCGAGTAATACCGATGTACCTGGGCTGAAAAATAACGCTTGATGTATGTAACAAAGTGTTCGTTATCCACTATGCTTAGTGGCAACTCCGCCCCCGCAACGAATTGAACCATCCCAGTTTGATTCTCTGCTTCGGAATACATCCAATTTGAAAGTGTTGTAGATCCCGCTCCAGAACCACTAGCGGCCGATGAACCAAATTGTAGTTGATTTTGATTCGATTCAACTAACCGTGCTTGGGCTGACACTTGCAATAGTGATGGTTGAGGTGTGCAGTACCAATCCCCTTTGCCCATGCCAATTGTTGTGCGTAATATTTGCACACAACTTTGAATTCATCTTCTCCTTCAATTTTGTTCCCGTTGCGTCTAATTTAAAGTGATCCCAACACTTTGAAGTTGGCTTCTTACCATTTCTAGCTTTTCTTTTTCCTCTTGCGTCGGGAATATCGGGGTCATTTTGTAAGATTTGAACATCCGGATCTTCTTCAATATCGTCTAAATTGATTCGTTGACTTAATAGATATTCTTCAATATTTTCGAGAATTGGTACGTCGTTGAGACCGGCAAATTGATAGTCGAAATGAGCGTGAAATTGTGGTGTTGAGTCATCATGCCCCCCAAATCTAGGTGGACCATCGAACAATTCATTAACAAATTTTTGAATGTTGGGATCCATTCTTTTGTATGTGATGTGGAGTGGAAAAATTGAAATATAAAATGAAATATGTGTAATTGAGAGATGTAATGATAAATTGAGAGTGTATATTGGTAATGTAGAAGTAGAATTGTAGAAAATAGAGTAAATGTAATGTAGTAGAGAGGAAGAGTGTTGTGTAGTGTGTAGAATAAGAATTAGAATAATTTAGAAAATTGTAGAAATGAAGTTGTGTTAGTGTAGTATTTATAGTATAAGAAAAAAAAAAATAAAAAAATATGTGACCAGAACGGTCACATTTTGTGACCGTTCTGGTCACTTGACATGCAACGGTCACTTGACCGTTGCATGCAAATTTTATTTTATTTTATATTATTTTTTTTTTTGACGAGCCGGCGAACCGCTCGTTAAACCACGAGCCTCGGCTCGTGGTTCAACGATGGTGATTGGCTCGCCCACGATCCCGTGAGTTTGATGAGTCGAGCCGCCCTCGGCTCGTGATTTCACGAGCCGAGCCAACGAGCGGCTCGACCCGTTTGCCATACCAAAACAAAGAAAAAAAACCATCTTACAAATTTGGATGCAACTGTTATGTATATGCAACTGTGATGTGGAATGGGTAATACACGAAGCATTGTGATATATTTGTTACAGTCTGGGAAATGTCATATTTGAACTAATATAACTGTTACAGCCGCTTTTTGACAATGTTTCTTAAAACAAAACAAACGCCATTGGACTCAACCCCGGAGGACAACATTGGATTTACCTTCGTGAGTTCATACTGCTCCATTTCAGCAACACTGGGCATAGCACCTCCCAGTATCCCATTGTTGCATGCCACACATAAACATACCTATAAAATCAAGTAAAAAAACGTAATAGCACAAGTGCCTATAAAGTGTAAATTATTTCAACAAGAATAATCTGAAATTTTGGTTATAAATGCTCTACTTCAAAGAAAATTGGTCGTTGATCTCAGTAACAATTTGGCGAAATCCTATTGACTGATCATCCACCTCGGAATCCTCTCCACCATCTTTTCGAAAACTTTGGTTCTCTTTAGTATGAATTAACCGATTTGAAAACCTGGAAACAAAATAATACTGATTATCAGCTGCTAATAGGTAAGACGCAAACACATTCCAAACAACATTTGGAATAAGATGAAGCACTTGGCAGTTTTGTCAAACTTGGCTTCAAAACTTGTGGATCCATATAGACTAATTATCAAGCTTCAAGAAAGCAATATAAATCATTTTGGTTTTCTATTGCAAGTTGTTAGAAAGTGTAATTTACCATTTTATGGGGTTTATGGGGGAATTGTGAGTGAATTTGGGAAAGTGATGATTTTAATGGACGTCTTCAATGAAGGGCAAGTTTGGTGGAGTGATTTGTGTAGTCAACCTAATTAATTGACTAGAATGTATGTTTTGAGTTTTATTTTTTACTTTAAAAAAAAAGTAAAAATTGAATTAAAAATGATGACATGTATTTTATGAATATGGATAAAAGAATAGGTAGTAGGTGTAATTACCTCTATAAATATGCAACATCTAATTTCTCAATTAATCTATACTACTTCTAAAAGGCTCTTAAAGGGGAAACTTTTTTGAACTATATTAACCCTACAAATTTCTTAAATTTCTTATTCATCCTTAATGTTCATTAATGTCCATTTTCTTTAAAATTTTATTTATCAAATTTGAATCAATTAGTTTACCTAAATAAATAATTTATCACATTTTAAACCATTCATATTCTCATTCCATTATTTTCACTCCATGCATAGGGTCGCGTATATATTTTTAGGAAATTTCTTCATGTAGGTATGTAATTCAATACTTTCCTTATTTTCCATTTGCATATTTCATTAATTTCTTATTTTGTTTGATCGCTTTAGTGTGTGAGAAAAGTAATAATAAAAGTGGATGAAGATGAGAATCGAAATGTTTAAATCTTGATGTGCCTTAACTATCCTCTATAGACAGATCTGCACAGGTGGTGGAAACCTTCATGACTCGGTGCCAAGGACCACAACAAAGGTGCCCCCATGAAACTCGGAGTCGGTTGGGTTTTTTTAGTTTATATTAAAAACGAAAAATTCCTGATTGGATTTGCCTCATTTAAGTCTACACATTACAATCATGCAGAAGTAAAGTTGAACAAGTATAAAGCCTTTTGAAAACTTCTATGTATATGTTGGGTAATACAACACTTTGCAAAGTTAAATAATTGATTTTGCTTTTATGAATATATTTATTGTCACCTCTTCAGTTTTGTGTGTTTATGTTTGATTTGAAGTGGAACGATCTAAAGTTCATAATTTTGAATTTATGAGCTGACTCGTTCGGATGTTTCTATTATAATTATTTTAAAAATTCGATTGATTCTATATTGTAGAATGTATTACGATAAAAATGTGATGCAATTGAAATTGCAAACTAATTTCGAAACAGAATGACAATGAATCCACTTTCAATTCATTAAAAATGCTAATGATGTTTTTATATTTTCTGAATTTGTTTTCATGAATGCTCCTTATTTCTTATAATAAATTTCAAGTTCTTCATAGACTTTTTATTGAATTATCAACTGAGATTTGAAGAGAAACACTTAGAATTGAATTAGTGGCAGTGCATATGATAGGATGACCGTTAAGTTCAATGAGTAGAAGCAAACATAACCTTTTGCTTGGGCGATTAAAGGAAAAAAAAATTATAATAAGTATCTTATTTGAGAGATTTATGATTGGACTGCTTTAATATTATTTACTGTTATCGAAGATTTGCTAGAGTCTTCATTTATTTCACCCGATCTTGTAGAATGATTTTTCATTATCTTTAATGGTTTGTATTTTATTTTTTATTTTTAAATTTTGAGGTTTTTTAAGACGTGAGAAAGAAAAAAATTACTTTTTTTAGAGGAAACATCATATTTTGTCCATTTCAGATGAACAATCTAAAGGTGGAAGAATTTTTTATTACACTTTGACGAAAAAGTACAGATACTCCAAATAAAAGTTCCAAGTATAAAAATATACATTTAAATGGGAAGTCAAAACACTCAAGTTCTGGGGCAAACATATTCTCTACTGTTCATTGCCTAAACAATTGATGGAAATGATATAAGAAGTTTAAAGCAAGGATATGTATGGATATGTTCTCATCCGCAACCATATTTGATTGATGAACTTAAAAAGATTGATGTCGTCTCTTTTGAGAAGAATTTTGAGCTCAAAACACGGATTTCTATGATGTTAATAAAACTCTTTTAGAATAGCCAAATAGTTGATTAAGTTTTGGATTTTAAAGGTACATAGTGTAAAATTGGCACTATCCACGAAGTTATACCTTGAATATCATGCACTCTCTAGGTAATCACAATAAAATTAGCAATTATTAATTTTATATTTCGTAAATACAGCCCTAAAAATTCTTATTAATACCTCACCGAACCCATAAAATTTCATATCACGAGACAGTCAAACAAATGTGAGTCGCCGAAGGTACTCACAAGATTCAAGTACTTTTAGTATTGTCATATTTCTAAATCTTCTCTAATTGTATTTGTATTTCTATAAATATAAATAAATTGTCAATTTCATTTTCTTCATTGCAATATTTGATAATATAATATAGCATGTTATTATATATTTATTATAATTATTACTTTAATTTTGTAATTATTAATAATTAATAAACACAAATTTTTAAAATATAGAAAATTTAAAATATTATTGATCGATCACGTGCAACGCACGTGTGTCTCACTAGTTATATCAAATAATTCCCCATTACATCATTTAATTCCAACAAACTTTTCCATAGAAGGTCTGTATTTGTGTGTTATCTTATTGACCAAAAAGAAAAAGAAAAAGAAAAAGAAAAACTTGAAAACAAGATCTAGTTGAGTGAATGGCGAAATTAAGGTTTGTTATTGATAGGCATTTGAGGGCCGGAAAGCAATTTGAAACTCAACTATTAATTTTTGAAAAGTTAATTGACCAAAATGCCTATTTATAATTGTCTAAGGTTCAACTATTATTTTTGAGGACGATAAAACATATATCTATAATTATATATTTTTCATCATAATTTATCTCTACAACGTGCTCAATACTTATTTTCTCTCACAAAAACTGTCTCCATGACAGGTAATCTGAAATGTGAGAGTACTCATTTGCATGAAGATTAACTGATATGCTCACATTATAAAATAGTAATAACTCATTGAACATTACATCGACTACAAACTTAAAAGTACATTCACAACATCAATAAATAGAGGTCACGTGAATGGAATTCATGGCCACATGTTTATCGAAATACTCAAATCACTTATATATATATATATATACTAGTGAATCATTTCGTGCGATGCACGGGAAGAAACGTCTAAATAAAAATAATCCTATTCGAAATTAAATGAATCCTTAAACAAAATAAATAACATTCACAAATAAGAGATAAGTTCATCATTTATTAGTTTCATGTATAAACATCAACCTTTTAGGGAGAAGTCATACATGTAAAAATGATTGTGCCTGACTCTTATTGATAGTCATGACATATGACACCATTAAAGATTTTTTTTTTTTTTTTTAAATCTAATAAGTATTCTAAAATTTGAATGGCTCAACGATATTTTTGGAATAAAGAACTTGTGTCCTGCATTACCGTCAGATAGAATTTGACCTTATAGAATATGATCGTCAAGTTTTGTAACGATTATTCACTATCTCCTCGAACCAAAAATTTGTCTTGCAAAATGAACACTTAAATGTAGGATTTTCAGTATTCATGTATTCTGAATATTCAAACAATAGATGAAAAAGTTAATAATAGAAACCATGCATATAAAAGATAAAATTCAATATTTTGACCATTGACAATGAAAAACATGTATAATAATAATAATAATAATAATAATAATAATAATAATAATAATAAATAAATAAATAAATAAATAAATAAATAAACAAATAAAAATTGCGAGGTTGACAAAGATATTGCATCAAATTTATGATATTTTAGGTTCTCAATATTTATACAACGTAATTATTTTCTGATTGAAATTATAGTTTAGTATTGATCATCTCAATTTTTAGTTAAGTAAATTGGGAGACAATTTATAGATTATTGTGAAAAAATATTATAAAATTTGAATTAAAATATAGCAAAGAATATCAAGGTATGGCTAATTACTTTTTGAAATTTTAAAATTAACAGTTAGGACAAAAATCATTAATAACTATATCATTTCAAACAATATAGTTAAATTTTTTAACCGTTAATGTTAAAAAATGTGATATGAGACTTTTCGAAATAAAAAACTAATTAAGAATTAAATGTAATTGTCATTGAAATAATTTTGATAAATAATACAATATAGGAAAGAACTTTAATATGTATACGTAATAAATAACTTAAAAATAGGATTTAGTTATAAAAATCTCAATACACCGTGATTTATAAAAATACGAATGTGTATAAATTTTAGATATAATTTTAATTGAGAATTTGACATTGGATTTTTATGACTGAACCAAATATTTATCCATAAAATTAAGACCAATAAAATATAACAATTATTATAAGAAATTAATTACGTATTAAATGTAATTATCTATAAAAATATTTAATAATTTAATAATACGCTATAAAAAAGAGCTCTAATTTTTAGATGTAATAAATAATTAAAAATAAGATTATTTATAAAAACAACTATATGTATGATGTGATTTATGATTTAGTACTCTCTCCATCCCATAAAGATAGTCCTCTACTCATTTTCACACAGATTAAGGACAGAATGGAATATAAAATATTAATTTCACTCTTAAAAATAAAGTAGACTATCTTTTTTAGACGGACAAAAAAGAAATGGTGGACTATCTTTGTAGGACGGAGAGAGTATTATCTATTAATAAAATTTCGACATAATTTTTAATTGAAAATTTTACTTTGGATTTGTATAACTGAACACAAATATTTATTTGTAAGATTGAAAACGTTAGAAGAACTCATTTTTTTTTTAATGAAAAGAGAGGTTTTGACACAAAAAGTCAAATATAAATAAGTAAAATCAAACAAATTATCGTTCTTATATCATAAAAAATAAAAAACAACTTCTCGGTAAAAGAAAATTAAAAAAAAAAAATCCTAGTTTCTTGTTTTTATTATTTTTTATACAATGTGATATACAATTTCATCAAATATATATACTGACTCATTAATATGTTTTTTCTTCACTCAACGGCCGAAACCATTAACATATCTATCAAACCCAAAACTATTCTAAATAGCCCAACATTAGTTAACACATTGCAACCACAACAGAGAAATCTAGAACATAATATAAATAGACTATTAACAAATCCTCTTATTAGTCCAAAATAATATTGCACTCTATATTGTTTTCGAAGCTTTCTTTACAATATTATTGTTTTAATATTTTTTCTTTTTTGTCAGAAACTCAAATCTATGTTCAACGACTCAAAATATCACAGGTCTTGAAGAAAAGAGTAGTGCCAATCATTTTTACTTTTTCAAAAAATAATTTACGATTTTTTTTATTTTCAACTGGTTTGTAATATTAATAACTAATAAGCATTACCACCGCACCAGAAATTTTGAATCATAATAGAAGATGGAGTGGAGCGGTCATGTTAAACAGTACACATTTTTTTAAAAAAATAACCTTTTAATTGAATCTTTTATTATTTTCTATATCTTCATAATAATTATATATAACAGAAATGAAAGAGGTTGTACATAAGGAAATGGAAAAAAAAAAGATATAGAAAACAAAAATGAATAAATTGAATTTGAAAAACGGGAAAAAATGAAACAAATTCTGAAAAAGCGAAAAAGAAAAAAAAAAATAACTGGCTTTCCAGTGTAATTAGGCGGCGGGAAATAAAAGTTATGTAAACACAATAAATATTGAAGACTGTAAGTAGACGTCAGCGATTTTGAAAATAATAAATAAATATTGAAGGCCCTACTATTTTTGAAGTGGGTTTTGAAGTTGATTATTGGAAGGGGGATATGAGTAGTGTGAACATGATAAATATTGAAATCCCAAAAAATTGGAAAAATAAATAAATAAATAAATAAAATATGCACATAGTACAAGAGTTTTGGCGGGAAACAATGAAGTTGACTGAGGTTGACTCAACTACTTTTATATATTATTATATGTGTGTGTGTGTGTGGATCCTTCTTTACATTAGAAACCACACAACAAAGGTTACAATATATTAACAGTTCACATATACTTGAGACCGAGATGTTTAGCAGTGTTCTAAAATGTGCGAAAATGTGTTGTTTAGGCACGTCAAATCAGCGAAAAAAACCAGATTTTTTTTATCTAAAAAGTGCGAAAAAGCGCACTTAGGCTTCTTTTTTATTACACTTTAAACAATGTGTAAAGTTTAAATCTAGTATGTAAGAATTGAAAAACGTTTTTTAACGTGTTTTAACATTTACTTCCAATTAAGCTTGAAAATTTTGACTCTCGGACTTAGGCCTGGGCAAAATAATCGGAACCAGCGGTTCGGTTCGGTTCGGTTCTATCAAAATTTTTAACGGTTCTGGTTCTAAAAATCAAGAACCATCAGTTCCAATTCTGGTTCCGGTTCTTGGTTTAAAACCAGAACCAAGAATCAGAACTTAACACGATTTTTAAAATTTTTTTAAGTATAAATTTTTTTTAAAAAAAACCATCAATTCCTAATCTTAATGCATGTTATCCGGTCCATTAGTCAATATTAATTACCCAACAACTATTAATTCATTAAACATTACAATAACTATAAGTAAACAGTAATAAACAAAAAATCATATATCAAAAATCATTTTTCTTTTACTGGTTCTGTGGTTCAGCTTCAAACCTTCAATCGTCAGTTCTTCAAGAACCAATAAACAATAAATCTTTACTCTTCATATTAGGCCCTTGTTTGAGCCCCATTATTTCTCATTATTTTTAAAATTTTTTTCTATAGTAATCAATTTCAACCATCCAAAAAAGTCAAGCCTACAATTTTTTACTTTTCAAACCACTTTTTAACAATTAGATTTCCAAAACCCAAATTATAAATTGAAATAATGGTGCTCAAACAAGGACTACAATTAATTGTTATCTTGTTTTCAATGATTTGTTGGACTTGTGTGAATGTTCCTTGAAAATGTGGAGAATTACGAGCAGAAATTGAAATTTTTTAAGAAGGAGTACATACATGAGAATGAGGAGATACGTTACTATCTAAAAATGAGTGAATATTTTGATTTTAAGGATTTTGTGTGTTGTATTCGCATTTTGATCAAGATCGATGACCTTACCATCTTACGACTCTTACTAACCAAAATCTACTGTGACTTCATCTCTTAAGTTTGAAAATTTTAATTTAGGAAATCGGAACCAGAACCAAAACCAAAAGAACTGAACGGTTTGGTTCCGATTCGATTCTTCTCTTGTAAAAAGAACCAACGATTCTTTTTTCAAAAGAACAATCGGTTCTTGGTTCGGTTCGGTTCCCTAAGAACCGAATCATATGGAACTACGCCCACAACTACTCGAATTATACTCTTCGTCACGTTTTTTAGAAAACTGATATTTAGAATAAGACACCCAACAAAGGTGATAGGATACTGATACGATCACAATTTCAATATTTAGCCAAAATACAAATGTAACGGTATTGAGGGTTATGGTGGTTGGGTTCATCAAAGATTACTTCTTCAAGAACTTTCTTGGATTGGATTAAAATGATCAATTGAACTGGACAAGCCCAAGGATTTATCAAGCTTGGACTTGGTCATGTTGGTCCCTTGGTAGACCTGACTTTTTAAACACGTGTAATAATATTAGCCTTTTCGATTATGTTGCAAAAATAACTAAAAAAAGGTGAATATATTGACCATATAAAGAAAACATTGCCCCCTTCTGGTACAAATTCAGGTTTTAATGTAGGCGGCTTATTCAATTGAGATTTTTAACTACATTTTAAGACATTTTTAATGGATTTTTTTGAATTGATTTCATTGAATTTTATAAATCTGTATAGACTTTTAAAAATTTTTATGGACATTTATTTAAAAGACTTTCATGAACTTTTAAAAAATTTTGTAAACTAGTGCTACACCCGTGCGATGTACGATCATTTGTTACTCACATATACTGAATTTACATGTTAACATACGAAATGAATATTTAATTAAAAATGAAAAATACATTACATATACCTTAATTTTTTTTAATTTTTTTACGGTTCGTATGTTTATCGTTCCAGGAATTTCTTTAAATATTTTAATTTGAATTGATTTAAAACTTAAAATGGAAAATAAAAATTACATTTAAACAGAATTTGTAATAAGTAAAAAAAATAGATACATCTGTGATATACGCTCAAAATTTTATTAAAACAAAAAGGGAAAAAAAGAAAAAATCAAAATCAAATTGTTAAATTTCGTATAAACCAATCTACAACGTAAAATCACCATCAAATTCTTATCCTAGGCTTGGATTTTCGAGTTAAGGATATTTAAAAAAAAAAAAAAACACCTTCAATGACAGAATTTTTAAAAATTAAAAAAAATTATAGATACAAACTATCAAAATATTCAAAACTTATTCTATAATCTCCAATACAACGTGACTTTTCATTTTTCACCTGGCAATTTAAATGGTATGTTACCGAAAAAACTATTTTTATACATTTTTTAAATAAATGTATTTAACCACACCATATTTTGAAATATTATGCGTTTGCTAACATGTCTTTTTTTTATTTTGATAAAGATTAGTTAAACTAATTGTTAAAATCAGTAATATATATTTTGCATATTTTTATTATTTAAATCTGTAATATTAAACATAAATAAATGAACAAAATGAATAAATAAATAAACAAAATGAGTAAATAAAAAAATAAATCAACAAAATGAGTAATATGGCTGTCAATTCGAATTGAAATTAATTATTTATGAACAAATTAAATTTAGTTAAGAAATTATAAATATCATTACTTCAATAAAATGATTTCAAAATAGTGTGACGTGTGGAAAAAGTAAAATATACAAAATAAGATTTTTACATTTAATCTTTAATGTGATTGTAGGGAAGACATGTTTATAGTTGACTCTCACTTATAAGTTCTTATTAAAATTCTCGTTGAGATCTTCAATTTGATACATACATTGCATATTTTTTTTTTATTTCAAATTAATAGTATAATTATCAAAAGTATTCTGGTTCATTGAAATACTTTCATTTTAAGAAAGATAGTTTAGGCGGAAAAAATTCAAAAACCTGTTTTTGGGAAATACTCTCCCTTTATATATAGCTAGTATTTCACCCGTGCGATGTACAAAATTTGTTATCCATAATATCGATTTTAATAAGTATTCATAAAATTTTAATGCTTATTGTAACACCCCAAGTTTAAGAGTCTAAAACCTAGGCGTGTCAACTTCCATTCACATTAAACGTGTAATTAAATCATTTACACGACTAAAATGTTCATTTATCTATTATAAAATTTTAGCAAAATTTCAACAGAATCTCCTCTATAAATTGGACATAGCCAACCTGTAGAGGGACATCAAAAACCATTTAAAAATTTAAAACATCCATCACATCTCAATCACATTCATCATCGCCGAAACCAATTCATGCATTTCCCAAACTCCTCAATCATAAGAATTTTCCAAATTATCAACAAGTATTGACAAATGAAATAAGAGGTAACTTAACCCATAATGCGTCGCCCATACTTAATCAAAACTAACTTCAACCAAACAATTATCAATAATAATAAATTAAGGAATAAATTCAAATGATAACTTTAATAAATTTAACTTCATTAAATAATGACGACAGCGGGTACTGTCTTAGTCAGCCGCCAAGTGCTCCCCTCTGGTCATCTAACTTTCATCACCTGAAATGTTGGGGAGGGATTGGGGTGAGCTAAAGCTCAGTAAGTAAACTGTATGCATGAATGCATGCTTATGACATGAATGCTTTAAAAATTCCATATATGTATCCCCTTTTTCTTTACTTTCCAGAACATTCAACATTTCAAAACTTTCACTTTACATTTCAAAACTTTCACTTCATTTCCATCGTGAGCTCACTTGATGTAACTTCTAGTCAATCAGAATACAGTGGGCAATTACTTATTTGGAACCAGATTAACATGCGCATTTCCACCGCAAAGCGGTTTAACATTCACTTTCCCACCGCGAAGCGGTGTAACATTCACTTTCCCACCGCAAAGCGGTGTAACATTCACTTTCCCACCGCAAAGCGGTTCATTACATTCGGGTACGCCGGTCCCCCGCGCCCCATTTCCCACTCGCATCTTTCATGAACTAGAAGCACACCCATTCATTCTTTAAAACTTGGGATACATAACTTTTGAACAAACTTGCACTTTGACACATTTCTTTCATTTAAAACATTTGACTTCCAAATTTCGATGTCAATGCATGCTTGATGATGCAATGACATGATAATGTGCATGCTTAAACATTCTTCTCAATAACATATGCTTTCATAATGTAAATGCAATTCATCAAAGCAAGTAAGTTGCACGACAGTCATTTACACATAACTTTCACATTTACATTCAACTTCTATGAAAATAGGGGGAAGTTTACTTACTTGACGTCCTTAGCATTTACCGTTATCTGAATTTGCAAGTGGAGGAGTTTCGACTGCCCGTTCGTCAATGTACCAAAATCTTAGTAGCATCTATTCATTTAGTAAAATATACTTTCAGTTCAAATTGATATATTCAACATTCTTTTAACATTACATTAAACAAGTAAAAAAAATAAATCCTCTTTCCCTTTTCATTCTTGTGATCATTTATTCCAAACAAAGTATTAAGAGATATTAAACACTTCCATACAATACTCGAAATCAAAAGATTTAAACCATTCGAAAAAACGTATAACTTTTAGTTCACAAACACATTCGTTATTTATTTTAATAATAATCAAACATTATCTAAAATCTTAAATCCAAGAATTACCCATATATAACATACACATTTGATTTTCAATTAAAATTCGAAACCTGTAATAATCCAAATTTTGAAATCTCAGTTAAACTAATTTAAAATCTTCGAAATCAGAAATATATATATATAAAACTCGAGATACTCATTTATACTAAAACCCAACTACACCTATAAATTTATATCTATTTAAAATACAAATATCTGTATGTACATACTCACAAAATTCATAAATTTTCAAGAATTAAAATATGAAAATACATGAAACATACCAAAAATGTGTAATACCGTGTATGTGTGTGCGAAATCGTGTGCAGGGGTGTGTGTGTGCGTGTGACTGTGAGCGAGTGAGGAGCAATTACCGCGGTAGTGGTTAAGGTGGTGGTCGCGCCGGTGGGCAATGACCTCCGGTGGGGTGACGGTGGCAGCGTACCGAGAGAGAGTGGTTCGGTTGGTGTGTGAAGCAAGAGAGACAGGCGAGAGACGGAGAGTGAGCGAGAGGTAGGGGGTGAGAGAGCGGCGTGAGTGAGGGAGAGATAATGAGGGTTAGGTATAAATTTTTTTTGGAATTTGCAACTTGGCCCCTCAATTCTCTCAATTTAGAAATTTAAGTCCACAACTCCCAATAAAATTTCAATTCGCCCTAAACCTTTTCCCAATCTCAATTTAATGAAATTTAAACAACTTACTACTCAATGACAAATAGAATTTAACAAGCTTAACAAATAAAAATAATTAATTACACATAGAGTTCATAAACAATTTATAAACTTTTAATTGGCACATCGATCGAGACGGCGCCCAAGTCCTTCCACTGCAAAATAATTTGAATTACAGACATTAAATATCAAAATTTTATAATTTATAATCACAGTAACATAAATATTAGGCGAAATTTAAAATTGCACGTAAAATTGAAAAGCGGTCTTACACTTATACATAATCAACATATGTATAAATGTATAAAAAAAAAATTATTACAATAATTATTAGAATTTAAAAAATAACATAACTAATTCAAATTATTAAAAACTTCTTTGAATAATAAACGTCAATTTATATGTTTAGATAATAAATGACTATTGATTTATATAATCTTTAACAATTATTATTAATTTCATTAAAAATGCAAATTTAGTAGTTTTTTAATGGCATATCATATTTAATGTAATATTACGTGTACAAATATTGATGCATGTGAAATGTATTAATATATTTCTCGTAATTTCTACATTTGACTTTCGTATTTACTATTTAATATATTTTTCAATCTCATTCAAAAAATCAATCACAATAATTAGAAAATAAGTAAATAAAATATTTGAATTTAACAAATAAAAGTTTATTTACTAAAATAAGTAGGCAAAATAGTAATTTGAAAATCTCGCAATTATCATGATACGACAACCGAGTGAAGTTGGAGATTACGAAATTATACCGAAAATCTTATACCCTATAATCTTCAAAAAATTATTAAAATTAAGAATGATTAAAAAATATTAACCATTCTATTGATATTATTATTTACTAAAAAGAAATCAAAGCATTAATTATTCAATATTAGTCTTCGTTCAATAACTTTTTCTGTAAATTATTTATAAGCATTACATTTTTTCAACCACATATATATTTTAGAAAATATGATTTTTAACTTAAAGATAACAAATGATTTGACCATTAATAATTAAAACATAATTTTTATATTGCTGGCTGTAATAGAATTTATAATATTAAGAATAACAAATAAATAAATATAATAATTAAATGATAATTTACAATAATATATATATATATATATATATTGATGCTGTAAAAATTCCTAACCTTGACGTGGCAAGATCTGGAGTTGCTTGATCTCTGGAAAACATGAATTGATTAGCCTTGAATGACCGCAAAAAAGGAGAGGATTATTCTCTCCATCGCCTTTCCGGTGTGATAATTAGTTTTCTAGAAAAAGAAAAGTAGAGAGAGAAAAAATATAATTGGAAAAATATGTAGAGAATTATGAATGAATAATACGTGATCAAATGAGCTGTATTTATATGACTGAAAAGCCCATAACCTTCTTTAATTAAAGAAAGAATCATTTTGATGTAAACTTACCTTTTAGGAGGAGTTCTAACCTTACAAGAATTGAGTTCCACTTTTTTAGGATGTTTCCTTATAGGTTACGTCTTGTCTTGGGAGCCAAGAAGATAGACCATTGATGAAGCTCATAAATGAAGAATACTTAGAGTCATGTTCGTATTGGGCTTTTAGGAGTAATGTGGCCGTGATGGATCGACCATCAGCATACTAGGAATAAACAAAGATGTGGTCGGGAATACCCGACCTCATGAGTCATGAAAAGGAAAGTCCGGGCTAGTAGACCGTCCTATGAGTAAGTGTATTGAAGAACCTAATGAGGCCGAGAAAATGGCCTGATCCATGTTTGGTCGGGAATTTTCGCCCGACCTATCGGTCGCTTGGTTACTAACTATATAGAAATCGGGCACACAGGCCGGCCTTAATACCAAGATGGGCTGACCAGTCCTGTTTCGAACCCCAAGCCCATCTCAGGACGTCATGAAATCGTACCGATCATATATATTTATGAATTAAGGCAATAAATTCGTTCACATTTATCCATATTTTGGATTCACATTTGACATACATCCATTTTGCATTCATACTAATTCACTTCTTTTCTTTATATATATTATAACAATAAAGTAGCCAAATATAACACCATACAGTTTCTCGCCTTTTTACACTTGCCTAAAATGGAAATTCATGGTTTATAGATATAAAAAAGGTGATTATATATATACACACACACACACACATTTCATAATTGCTTTTATCTAGAGAATATAAACAGTCACTTTGAAAATGATTTGATCTCATTATTAGTTTTGTTATATATTCACTTGTGAATTAGTTGGTATTTTCAATATACGTTTATAATTTGAAATTATGATGTAGAGTTTGAATATAAAATTATATGCATTAAATAATGCAACTGGGTACACTATTAAATGATGGATTAATAATAATAACATAATTAAAAAAGTATTGCTTTACGAAAGTTATTATAATAATTAAAATAACATTGAAAAGAACATAACTTAATTATGTTATGTAAATAATATAACTAAAAATTTAAATTTGTAAAATAGTATTAAAAATGTATGTTATGTAACTAAAAATTTAATTATGTTATGTAAATAATACAACTATTTGAGACTGAATTTGCAAGTAAAAAAAGAAGGCTTCTTAGCATTTCCATTGACCTGAAACACTTGAGGACTACACTCTAGTTCTACTTCTCTATCAAACTCGAATACAAATCTTGGATCAGGCTCTACCCTCAAATTCAAATGCAATTTTGCTTCAGAGCCATTAAACAAAACCCATACAAATCGAGAACCTTATATTACTCCCACTCTCCATAACCCCTTTCAAATCAAACTGCCAAATAATACAACCCACTGAACCCAGCTCCATTTTGCTCAAGTTGAAACAAGCAGGTTCCTGCTTTCAATCTTATCACTTTCTCAGTTTCTTGAACAAGCAAAGGGACATTCGAGTACTAACTGACTACTGAGTATTAAATCCTCTAAGCTTAAACTTACAATAAAAGATTGCAATTTGCAAATCGGATGAGCCCATGAATTTCAAACCCAAATTCCCCACAACAATCCGAACGAAAGGAGCAATTGGAATCTGTAAGCAACTGATGATTGAATATATAAAATTCAGTTGAAATTCAATCAACTCAATAAAATTCACCCAGTAAAAAACCACCGCCTGCCATCACCTCTGCCTCCTTCATCGACAATTCCGATGCCTTCACCACCACCTGCCCCAATGTTTTTACCTCCACCAGTCTCCAATCCTCCACCTCCTCCACCGTCGCTTTCACCTCCACCATCGGTTTAATCTCCTCCTCCTCCTCCATCACCTCCCTCACCACCACAAAGTGCCAAAGATCAAGACAAGGAATAGGAAGGGATGTGTTGGTGCTGTGGAGCTTTGGGCGACTGACTGCATGAGCAACCCACAAGGAGGTGTAGAGAAATTATGCAGAGTTCATCCAATGGTATATTTAGCATTTTCACTTCTAGTATCCCACATCAAATTTCTATTGATTGAGTGAGATAATAACTGATGCAAACCACGTAATAATTGTAGTTACGCAACCCACAAAATATTGAAATCGACCCAAGAACGTCAAAGAACTACGATTTATGGATCCAATTAAAATTAATTGAACCAAGCAACCAATACAATCACTGGGATATATTGACCTCTTGATCACAAGCAATAATAATTCTCACCGAGTTTTGAACAAACAAGAATAACTCACAAATTCGGATTTTATTCAATGAAGAATAAGATTGTGAAAGCAAAATAGCGTCTCAATTATAATATCAAAGTTGTCTGTTAAATAATGAAAATTACATCCCTATAAATATGGTCAAAACCTGACTAAAGAGTTTTAGTTATACTAGGCAATAAACTCCTAAAAATAAGGAAAAAAATAAAAACCCTAAAATTACGCATGTCGACTTTTACGGCCGTGACTAATTCCTTTACGGTCGTAACATTGTTACTGATTCACATTTACGGCCGTGATACCCTGACTTACGGTCGTAAGTCAAAAAATCCAAATTCCGATTTTTGAGCAGCATCTCCTTTACGGCCGTGAACCTCAGCACTTACGGCCGTAATCCTTTATTTCTCGCAATATCAATTTTAGCAGTGAGCTAGTTACGGCCGTAAGGAAATATATGTTATGGCCGTAACTTTGAAATTTCACAATTTTCAAAATTTCCTTTGACGGATTGAATGAGGTTGATCCACTCTTCGTTTTGGCTCGGTCCCAAAATGGAACTTGCTTCTTTTGATGACACGAACATTGTTTTGGCCATTGTTTCTTGCACTAGCTTGTCCATTGCTTCGTTGGCCCTTTTTGTTTGTTATCGAATCATCGGTCCTCCTTTGATCATCAACGGATCTTTGTGCGGGCTTGTATTCGTGGTCTGGATCACATCATCCCCTCCCTCTTCGAAAGGATTCGACCTCGAATCTGTACCTGCATCAAACAGAGATAGATCAGAAACATTAAATGAAGCCGAAACATTATACTCACCAGCAAGATCGAGTTTATAGGCATTGTTGTTGATCCTTTCAATCACTTGGAATGGACCATCCCCTCGCGATTGTAATTTTGATTTGCGTTGTTCTAGAAACCGCTCCGTCCTCAAGTGTACCCAAACCCAATCACCGGGTTCAAATATGACGCCTTTTCTTCCTTTGTTAGCCTGCGATGCATAATGTTCATTTTTCCTTTCAATCGCCAAACTTCCTCAATCTTACTCGGATCAACATTAATACCTTCCCTTGATACAACATGCCCCAAGAATGACACCCTATCCAGCCAGAACTCACATTTCTTAAACTTAGTAAAAATTTCTCTTCTCTAAGTTTCTAATGCACGATCCTCAAATGTCTTGTTTATTCTCAGACCTCGAATAGATCAATATGTCATCAATGAAAACTATAACAACTTGGTCCAAATATTCTTTAAAGACCCAATGCATTAAGTCCATAAATGCTGCAAGGGTATTTGTTAACCTGAACAACACCACTAAGAACTCATAATGTCCTTATCCAGTATGGAAAGATGTCTTTGGAAGGTCCTCTTCCTTGATCCTCAAATGATGGAAAACAGATTGCAACTCGATCTAAGAAAAATACCCCAAACCTTAAAGCTGATCAAACATATCCTCAATTCTTAGCAATGCATATCTATTTTTATTGTCACTTGTTCAATTCTCTGTTTTCTATGCAAAGTCTCATAGGACCATCTCTCTTCTTTACGTATATAACACAAGAGCAATCAGTAGCGAAAAGCTAGTTCGAATAAAACCCTTGTCCATAAGATCCTATACCTGCTCTTTGAGCTCTTTAAGTTCTGCAAGAGCCATCCAATACTGTGCCTTGGATATTAGAGCTGCCCCAGGCACTTAATCAATGACGAATTCAATCTCTCTTTCAGGTGGTAGATCATAAACATCATTTGATAACATACTTAGATATACCTGAACAATTGAAGTTTGTTCGAGAGAACTGTCTATCTTAAGTAATTCAATTATTGTAGCCAGGTAGGCCAACGACTCTTATTCACCAACTGACGAGTCATCATCGCCGATACTATCAAAATGGAAAGTTTCACCTCAGCCTCAACAAAGTGAAAAGAGTTTCGTTTGGAGTTCAAACGCCACGTTATCGTGACTCTCGATTGAAATTGTAATAACTATTCATCTCCCAGAATGACACCAAAATTGTGAATATTCGATGTTAAGAGATCTGTCATCCACTCCTTCCATTCACCACAATTGGGAAACTTTCAATGCATAATTTGAATTCAACAGTTCTCTGAATGGTGTTGGTAATCAACACTCGATCTCCAGTTACAGAGATAGATAAATCAATTTTTTTTTCTATGATTGTGGGACTACCAAATGAGTGGGCAATCCTAGAATCAAACATGATAAGTGCCTAATACTAAGTTCGATGCCTTTTCAGTTTCTCGTTTGAATATTGTATACTCTCGTGCCGATATACCATTCATATTCATTTCTTATTTCACAAAAAGAACTAAAACAACACCCAAATTTTTTTAATAACCATTTCCTTTTCACTTCCTCATTAACATAACCAAGATATATTCGTCATATTCACTGACAACATTCTTAACATTTCACTTTACGACATTACACATTAACATGCAAGAAATTGCGATAATTGGAACATCAAATAACATTTTATAATTTAAACAAAAATTGTCTTACCAGATGATCGAGGAAGTAGCACTTGAGGCGTGACTCAGTACCCGAACCATTTCAAATAATTTTAAAAGTCTACAGAATCGCTTTAAAAACTCTTAGCTCTGATACCAAAAATGTAACACCCCAAGTTCAAAATCTTAAACCTAGGTGTGTTAACTTTTCTTTACTTAAATGCGGAAAAGAAATCATTTAAAATCTCAACATTTTCATTTTCTATTATGAAATTTTACAAAAATTTCAACAGAGTCTCCTCTGTAAATTGGACATAGCCAACCAGTAGAGGGACATCAAAACCATTTTTAAAATACACATCGCAACTCATTCAATCCCAAACATCATCCAAACCATTACAATAAGTCCCAAACTCCTCAATAATATAATTCCAAGTAAATAAACTTTAGCAAATGAAATAAGAGGTAATTTAACCTCAATAATACATGAATTAAAGAATAAATAATGAGAAATTGAAATAAATTCTAATTTAACTTTATTTTAGAAGTGTTGAAGCGGGTATAGCCTGAGTCAGCTGCCGAGTGCTCTCCTCGGATCACCTAACTTTCATCACCTGAAATGTTGGGGAGGGATTTGGGGTGAGTTAAAGCTCAGTAAGTAAACTTTATGCATGAAATGCATGCTTATGACATGAATGCTTTAAAAATTCCATATATGTATCCTCATTTACTTTACTTTCCAGAACATTCAAACTTTTCAAACTTTCACTTAATAGTTCAAAACTTTCACTTAACATTTCAAAACTTTCACTTCATTTCCATCGTGAGCTCACTTGGTGTATCTTCTAGTCAATCAGATAACAGTGTGCAATTCTTATTTGGAACCAGATTAACTTTTACATTTCCACCGCAAAGCGGCTCATTCACTTCATTCCACCGCAAAGCGGCTCATTCACTTCATTCCACCGCAAAGCGGTTTAACAGTCCACCGTAAAACGGTTGAACATTCCGTCGCAAAGCGACTTAATTCGGGTATGCCGGTCCCCCGCGCCCCATTTCCCACTCGCATCTTTCATGAACTAGAAGTACACTCATTCATTTCTTAAAACATGAGATACATAACTTTTGAGTAAACTTGCACCTTGACACATTTCTTTCATTTAAAAACATTTGACTTCCCAATTTCGATGCCAATGCATGCTTGATGATGCAATGACATGATAATGTACATGCTTGAACATTCTTCTCAATAACATATACTTTCATAAAACAAATGAAATTCATCAAAGCAAGTAAGCTGTAAGACAATCGTTTACACATTAATTTCACATTTTCATTCAACTTTGATAAAAATAGGGTAGAGTTTACTTACCCGAAATCCTTAGTATTTACCGTTATCTGGATTTGCAAGTGGAGGAGCCTCGGCTGCTAGCGTCGTCAATGTACCAAAATCCTAGTTGTATTCATTCATTTAACAAAATATACTTTCAGTTCAAATTGGTATATTCATCATTCCTTTAACATTAAACAAGTTAAAACAATAAATATTCTTTTCCTTTTCTTTCTTGTGATCATTTATTCCAAACAAGGTATTAAGATATATTAAATACTTCCATACCATACTCGAAAGCAAAAGACTAAACCATTCGACACAACATTATAAGCTTAACTATTAAGGTACTTAAATCAAAACCAAAGTTTGAAAAATGTACACGACTTTACAATTTTCTCAAAAATCTAGTAATTATAATTATTACTCACGTTCACACAAAAATCATATTTGAAATAAGGGACTTAATTTCATGCAACTTACGAATTGTATTAACCCATTTATTCAAATCTCAAACTAAATTATAACTTAGTCAAACTTTACAAAAAATGTTCCATTAAAATTCCAACGTTTTTAAAATCTGAAAATATTCAAAAATAAGGTTTCAATTAAACTTAAAACTAATCAAACATAACCTAACATCTTAAATTCAAGAATTTCCCATATATAATATACACATTTGATTTTCAATTACAAAATTCGAAACCTTTAATAATCAATTTTTTTTTTTGAAATTTCAATTAAACTAATTTAAAATATCCGAAATCAGAAATTTCCAAATGTATGCATATATATATATATATATATATATATATATATATATATATATATATATATATATATATATATATTCTCACACTTCATGTAACTCGAAATACTCATTTATACTAAAACCCAATTACTCATGTAAGTTCATGATGTGATCCAGGACCCTCGACAATCGGAGTCATAGCAGGCTTGACAGGAAAATTTAAATATTCAAGCCAAAACAAGATTTCAGCAGGTTCGACGAGCTTTGAAGATCAAACCGTGTCGAAAAGAACCAAAAATTATGCAGAAGAGCTTTCACGGCCGTAACCAACATATGTCACGGCCGTAACCTCCCCTCGGGTGAAAACGCAAGATTCCAGGATTTTTATATTTACGGCCGTAAGTATAAGTGTCACGGCCGTAACCTTAAACAGAAACACACTTACGGCCGTAAGTGTCATCTTTACGGCCGTAACTTCTTAACGGATCAGATTTTTCCAGAATTCGCATTATTTTATTTCCTTATCAGTTTTAGTTATTTTAGTCTAATTAGAATTCTATTTTGAGTAGATTAGCGACTAGGGTTTTATTTTGCTTATTTATACGCCTTTTCCATTCATTGTAAACAGACTTTGATGATTAAATAAAAAGAGATTGAATGTTTTTCAATTGTTTAATGTGTGGATTCACATTACAAACCCAAACTTATCAAGATTGATTATCTTGTGGCGTTCATCTAGAACTTATCAAATATTCGCGAGAGTATTTGTGGCGTTGAAAATCAGAGACTTATCAAGAAGATTGGGCAAATCCTTATGGCGTTTCGAAAGTCGTGGTTCTTTATTCCACATCGTCGAGTAATCGCGTCGTGAATATCGGGTCATGATTCATCCGTCCAACCACAACCTGAGTTCGGAACTTTTCGGCGTTTCTTCCGCGCTTCGAATCTCATCATCTGGTATCAGAGCTGGACTCTGAATTCAAGTTTTTTATTCTATCCAGTTTAATTCTTATGTTTATCATCGAGTCTGCCATAAGAATTATCCATATCTTGCTGTTGAGTCTTTCTTTTCTTGAGTATTCTTCGTGCCAGTAAATTTTTTCTTTGTTTGATCCATATAAAAATCCAACAAAATTCAAAAGTGTTTGTTTTGCTTAATTCTTATCCGAATTAAGTTCCGTTTGTTTTGTCGTGTTCGTTGTCGAATTTTCGGATTTAAAAAAAATTTATTTATTTTTATTATTTTATTTATTCCGAGAATTAATCCTAAAATTCAAAAAAAAAAAAAAAAAAAAAAGAGTTCATTCAAGAACCACTTTCTTGAATTTCTTGATCCTTTGTTTTCATTATTCTTTTTCTGTGTCCTTCCACATAAATTTCACAATGTCCAATTCCCATGAAAACGCCAAAGATCGTATGTGGAGATTTTTGAATGAAGCTTTGATGAGGTTGGATAAACTAGATGAAAGGGAAGGGAAATTGAAAAATGGCCGATCTCAAGCAAATCGTAGTGATTATAGGCATGATCCTAAACCTAGGGATAGAATTGGGGTTAAGAGAGGAGCTGAGATTGATCCAAAAGCAATTTTGAAAATTCAAAAAGAAATTTATGAGGAAAGATTGAGGTGTGAACGGGAGGTAGAAATAAAATATTTGGCTAAATTGCGAAAGAAGGAGGAGAAACGAAAGACGGTAATTAGATGGTTAGAAGAGAGTGAAAATGATGTTGAGCCTCGAGATATGAAAGTTGAAAAGAAGGAGGGAGGCTCGAGACATGAATTAGTTGAAGAGACCCCGAACTTTGTGGTAGGAGTTGAAAACGTGGAGTTATGTGAACAAACTCCAAAATATGATGAGGAATTAGAAGTTGGGGTAGAAGTTCAAATTTTGAGCTTTGAACTGGAAGATCCACATTTTGGTAGTGATGGGGTAGTACATGAACATGGTGATTCAAATGTGGAGGTCGGAGATGTGGTTGAGTTTGAAGATAAAAAAATTGAACAAGAAATTGCAAATGAGGAAAGGGGCGAAGAGAAGAGCCTCGTGGTTCAAGAAGTGGAGTTGGTGGTGGCTTGTCATGAATACAAGGATCCATACCGTTTACCTCATGAAGCTAACATGTCCCTCCCCATTTTTTAAAATCCTTTTTGCAGGTTAATTATGTTTGGAAGCTTCAACCACACCGCAAATGGCAAAGGAAGTTCAAGCTCTATCTCTTCCATGTTTTCCAATCAAAGGATTCCAATTTATTGAACTCATGGCATGGAAGTAGAAATTTTCCGTTTGATCTAGGAGGTGAAGTGAAACAACAGGAACAAAGCTATGATTCGGGACGAATCATCCTAAAGAAGGAGGGTATGATGTGATCCAGGACCCTCGACAATCGGAGTCATAGCAGGCTTGACAGGAAAATTTAAATATTCAAGCCAAAACAAGATTTCAGCAGGTTCGACGAGCTTTGAAGATCAAACCGTGTCGAAAAGAACCAAAAATTATGCAGAAGAGCTTTCACGGCTGTAACCAACAAATGTCACGGCCGTAATCTCCCCTCGGGTGAAAACCCAAGATTCCAGGATTTTTATATTTACGGCCGTAAGTATAAGTGTCACGGCCGTAACCTTAAACAGAAACACACTTACGGCCGTAAGTGTCATCTTTACGGCCGTAACTTCTTAACCGATCAGATTTTTCCAGAATTCGCATTATTTTATTTCCTTATCAGTTTTAGTTATTTTAGTCTAATTAGAATTCTATTTTGAGTAGATTAGCGACTAGGGTTTTATTTTGCTTATTTATACGTTTTTTTCATTCATTGTAAACAGACTTTGATGATTAAATAAAAAGAGATTGAATGTTTTTCAATTGTTTAATGTGTGGATTCACATTGCAAACCCAAACTTATCAAGATTGATTATCTTGTGGCGTTTATCTAGAACTTATCAAATATTCGCAAGAGTATTTGTGGCGTTGAAAATCAGAGACTTATCAAGGAGATTGGACAAATCCTTATGGCGTTTCGAAAGTCGTGGTTCTTTATTCCGCATCGTCGAGTCATCGCGTCGTGAATATCGGGTCATGATTCATCCGTCCAACCACAACCTGAGTTCGGAACTTTTCGGCGTTTCTTCCGCGCTTCGAATCTCATCAGTTCATATCTATACCAAGTTCATATATATGTATGTATATATTTAAACACTAAAAATTCAATCAAAGTAACTTAAACTCTTACAAATTTCACTTATGAAAAATTGACCATTATAATCCGAAATCAATCTTAAAATATCAATTAATCAAACTAGTACACAATTTCTAGGATTTTGAAAATTACTTATATACACACATACATAAAGTGTATATATATAAAAAATCAAAATACCCATTTATACATCTATACACACTAAAATTACAATTAAGTTAATTACATTCCCAAATTCCATAATCATTTACCAAAAACCAGTTAACTAAACTTCAATTTCACAACTTGAACATTATATACATTTACAAATTTAAAATTTCAATAATTCATCAAGGTTCCAAACAAAAATTCTCAATTTGACAATCCATGATTTAAAATCTAAACAAAAATCAAAATTTGGAACTTTAACTAAAACTCAGTCAAAATAACGAAATCAACCATTCTAATAGTTAATAAATATGAAATTCTTGAATTTACCCCAACTGATAGAAAAATCAATTAACCCAATTAAATTTTATAAATTTTCGAAATATGAAAATAAATGTGTATACACGTAATACACATACACATACATACATACAAAAACTCAATATATGTAACTATGTGAGCGTGTGTATGTGGGTTCAGCAGTGGTGCGTATGTGTGTCATTGTGTGTGCGGGTGTGTGTTTGGGAGGAGTTTACCGTGAGGATGGTGGCCGGTGGTGGGCGTTGCTCACGCCACCGATGGAGTGCTAGTCGACCGGAAGTGGAAGAGAGAAGGGCCGAGAGAGGAGGCGGAAACCGAAAGTGAGCTTGAGGGAGAGAAGTCGGGTTCGAGCGAGGTTAGGGGAGAGTTCGAGAGTGAGGGAGAGATAATGAGGGTTTAGGTTAGGTTTTGATATAACTTTTGATAATTTACAATTTGGTCCCTCATTTCTCTCCATGTGCACAAGTAAATCCATAACTTATATTTACTCTTCAATTGTCACTAAACCTTCCCCAATTTCACATTCATGCAAATTTGGTGACTTAACATTTAATAAAAATAGAAATTGGCAATTTCAACAATTAAAATAAAAATAGACATTGAATTCTACGTAAACAATTTATAAACTTTTTAATTGGTACATTGATCGAGACGCGTCCAAGTACTTCCACTACAAAGGAATTCAAATCATAGACATTAAGAATCATAAATTTATAATTTATAATAGCATTCACATGAATATTACTTGAAATTTAAAATTGTACGAAAATAAAAAGCGGTCTTACAGAGACAGTGCATCTGCCACCACATTTTCCTTACCTTGTTTGTATACCTGATGACATAGGAAAATATTTCGATGAACTATACCCACCTTGCATGTCTCTTACTCAGCTTAGCTTGACCCCTCAAATGCTTCAAGGATTCATGATCAGTGTGTATCACGAACTCCCGTGGCCACAAGTAATGTTGTCATGTCTCCAACGCGCGCACAAGTGAGTATAACTCCTTGTCATATGTGGGATAAATAAGTGCAGCCCCCTTTAGCTTTTCACTAAAATATGCTACTGGTCTTCGATCCTGCATTAAAACAGCTCCAATGCCTAGCCCTGAGGCATCACATTCAATCTCAAAAGTCTTGTCAAAGTTAGGAAGTGATAAGACCGGTGCTCTACACAACATATTTTTGATAGTCTCAAATGCATGCTCCTGTTTTACACCCCATTTAAATCCTACACTTTTTTTTGGCAATTTCTGTGAGTGGTGCGGAAATTGTGCTAAAATTTTTAACAAAGCGCCTATAAAAACTAGCCAAGCCATAAAAACTTCTAACCTCAGTTATGCTTTTAGGTGTTGGTCATTCTTTAATAGCTTTGACTTTCTCTTCATCTACTTCTATCCCTTTAGCACTAACCACACAGCCAAGAAACACAACTTTATCCATGCAAAAACTACACTTTTTAAAATTAGCAAAAAGTTGCTCTTGTCTC
Source organism: Ligustrum vulgare (assembly GCA_963555705.1). Lineage (NCBI taxonomy): Eukaryota > Viridiplantae > Streptophyta > Magnoliopsida > Lamiales > Oleaceae > Ligustrum > Ligustrum vulgare. The sequence continues at coordinate 13,995,902 of OY743190.1, forward strand.
AAAACCACAAGCACACACCTAACATGCTCCACATGCTCATTCAAAGTTTTACTATATATCAAGATATCATCGAAATAAACTACAACGAATTTACCTATAAATGCACGTAAAACATGATTCATTAAACGCATAAATGTGCTAGGTGCATTAGTAAGTCCAAACGGCATAACTAACCATTCATATAAGCCATATTTAGTTTTAAAAGTAGTTTTCCACTCATCTCCTTCCTTCATTCGAATTTTATGATAACCACTCTTAAGATCAATTTTACTAAATATGCTAGAGCCATGCAATTCATCCAACATATCATCTAACCTAGGAATTTGATGACGATATTTTACCGTTATGTTGTTGATGGCTCTACAATCAACACACATTCTCCAAGTCCCGTCCTTCTTTGGTACTAGTAACACAGGTACGTCACATGGACTCATGTTCTCCCTTAGGTACCCCTTGCTCATCAATTCCTCCACTTGCTTTTGAAGTTCCTTCGTCTCCTCGGGATTACTCCTATAAGCGAGACGGTTTGGAATGACTGCTCCAGGTACAAAATCAATCTGATGCTAAATACCTCGAATGTGTGGCAACCCACTAGGTATATCCTCCAGAAATACATCGTCAAATTCCTGCAAGAGAAAAATAGCCAAACTAGGGAGGGGTTTGTTAGCTTCAACAAGGGCAAGGAATGACTCCTTGTACAATAAAAGGACCATTGGTCGATTTTCCAAGAAAGCCTTCTTGATTTCACTACTTTTGGCATAGAAGTTCACTCTTGGTTTTTCTTTTCTGGCACTCTTCGCTCCCTCTCCTTTTTCTGAGGTATGTACCCCAACACTCTTATTTTCTCTCGCCTCTCCTTTTTCTGGAGTCGTGGTTCCAACCCTCTTTTCCTCTCCTTTTTCTGAGGTCGTGGCCTCAACTCTCTTTTTTCAAGTTTCCTCACCTTTTGTTCTTCATCATTTTTCAATTTAACTTGATCTGCATAAACTTATGATGGTGTCAATGGTGTAAGTGTAATTTTTCTCCCATCCTTGGTAAAACTATATCTATTTTTATACCCGTCATGTGTCACCTTCCTATCATATTGCCAAGGTCTACCCAACAAAATGTGCCCGGCTTGCAGAGGAACCACATCACACATCATTTCATCCATATAGCTACCAATCGAAAAATTCACTAATACCCTCCTATTCACCTTAATTTCACCACTATCATTTAACCACTGAAGTCTATAAGGTGATGGATGCTTCAATAATGGTAATCCTAACTTCTCAATTAGCGTGGTGCTAGCAACATTTGTACAACTACCACCGTCAATAATCATACTACATACCTTGTCTTAGATGCGACACCGTGTATGAAATATGTTCTCCCTCTGTTGCTCCACGTCATCCACGTTGATTTTAGCACTAAGAGCTCGCCTTGCTACTAATAACGTCCCATGCTCCCCGGATAACAATTCCTCATTATCACTAGCTTCCTCCAAAGCTGGCATGTCACTGTAGTCTTCCTCATTGCTGCCACTTTCCCAAGCCCCCTCTGCTCGCAAGGTAATAACACGCCTATTAGGGCATTGAGAAGCCACATGTCCTCTTCCCAAGCATTTGAAGCATTGGATATCTCTACTCCTAGATGATTGAGACTTCCCTTTGGGTGGAAATTTGTTAACGGACTCCTCCTTTTCCTTGGGTACCTCAAACTTTCCTTTTTGTGCCTCAAACTTCCCTTTAGAAATAGCCCCATTGCCTTTATTTTCCCACTTCGGCTTCCAAGATGGATTAGAGCCCGAAGAACCCGATTGATACTTTGCTGTCCCTTTTCTCTTCAATTGATTCTCCACTTTCATGGCCATAGGTAGCATATCTTCTAACTCCACATAGTGTTGCAATTCGACCACATTTGTTGTTTCTCTATTCATCCCATTTGAGAAACGGGCCTCTTCATCCTCCTCTACATTGGCTCTAAGCATTAACATCTCCATGTCCTTATGATAATCTTCGACACTCTTAGAACCTTGGTAAAGACTTTGCAGTTTTTGATGAAGTTCCCTATGGTAATGACTAGGGATAAACCTCTTCCTCATGACAGCCTTTAATTCACCCCATGTACTAATAGGTATTTCACGATTTCGCCTCCTAGAAGTTGCTAACTGATCCCACCAAGTAAGTGCATAATCGGTGAATTCAAGAACTGCAACCTTAACCTTTTTCTCCTCCGTATAGCTGTAGCAATCGAATATCAACTCAATCATTTTCTCCCACTCTAGATATTGTTCCGGATCACTCTGACCCTTAAAGGAAGGAATAGTTTTTTTGATATTACTCATGCCACGATCCTATCGATCAACCTCTCTATCTCGTCGTTCGCGCCTAACCTCTCTATCCATAAGTGTCCCCATCATCATACCCATCAAATTCATCTTCTTCCTCCATCTCTATCCTATGGCCACGCCCCACTTGTCTCCGCACATTGGCGGCTTCCCTAGGCCGTTCTAACATTTCAATCCTGCTCGACATATCCCCAAGCATTTTCTCAAAGCGTTGTGCCAACTCTTCCACCATGTTGACTTGATCGCCGTTCTTTGCTGTAGTAGAATTTTCTAACATCTAAAACTAAGTAATATATGCCTCACGTGTATTTCGCTCGTGTATTACTCAATTTTTAGCTTTTACCCTCTATTGATCTCACCTTTCTGCCTTTTTCCATTCAATGACTTTCACCCCAATTATTTCAAAGAACGAATCCAAACTCAAACAAGTTTAAGCCCGAATGATTCAAATCGAGTATGAGTGAGAATTTATGAATTTGTTGGAAAACTCGAAGAAGACCTTTAGAGAATGGAATTTGACTCTATATAGGACTTGATACTTTTATGGGAACTGAGATTGATTCAAGAAGACAATTCTTGAAATCAAATAATAAAATTTTTTCTTGGACTTCATGAAATTTTTCGTTTTTTTTTTTTTTTGAATTAAAGACTCAAGAACTGGAAGAATACGAAGAACAAGATTTAAGAAAAACTCAAGAAACAAAATAAAGATATAACCTTGATTTTTGGAGCCTAAGCTCTGATACCAAATGATGCAAACCACGTAGCAATTGTAGCTACGCAACCCACAAAATATTGAAATCGACCCAAGAACGTCAAAGAACCACGATTTATGGATCCAATTAAAATTAATTGAATCAAGCAACCAATACAATCACTGGGATATATTGACCTCTTGATCACAAGAAATAATAATTCTCACCGAGATTTGAACAAACAAGAATAACTCGCAAGTTCGGATTTTATTCAAAAAAGAATAAGGTTGTGAAAGCAAAATAGCGTCTCAATTATAATATCAAAGTTTTCTGTTAAATAATGAAAATTACATCCCTATAAATAGTGTCAAAACCTGACTAAAGAGTTTTAGTTATACTAGGTAATAAACTCCTAAAAATAAGGAAAAAAAATAAAAACCCTAAAATTACGCATATCGACTTTTACGGCCGTGACTAATTCCTTTACAGACGTAACCTTGTTACTGATTCACATTTACGGCCGTGATACCCTGACTTACGGTCGTAAGTCAAAAAATCCAAATTCCGGTTTTTGAGCAGCATCTCATTTACGGCCATAATCCTTTATTTCTCTCAATATCAATTTTAGCAGTGAGCTGGTTACGGCCCTAACAATGAAATTTCACAATTTTCAAAATTTCCTTTGACGGATTGAATGAGGTTGATCCACTCGTCGTTTTGGCTCGGTCCCAAAATGGAACTTGCTTCTTTTGATAACATGAACATTGTTTTGGCCATTGTTTCTTGCACTAGCTTGTCTATTGCTTCGTTGGACCTTTTTGTTTGTAATCGAGTCATCGGTCCTCCTTTGATCATCAACAGATCTTTGTGCGGGCTTGTATTCGTGGTCTGGATCACATCAATACCCTTATATAATAGGTTGTTTGGGACCTAGTCAAGTTCAGTGGTTTGGGGCAGTTGATACTTATTGACAACCCTACTATATCAATTTAGTTTTTTTATTTTTTTTAAATTTTAAATTAAATTAAAATTTAAAAAATTAAAAATAAAATTTTAAAAAAAGAGTAGTGTTTAGGCGCGATAAAAGTGTGCTAGGGTGCGCTCTGGCACGTGCATAAGATTGCGTTTTTTGTCAAAGTTGCATTTTGACAGCTTTTTTGCGCGTTTCCAAGAATTGCCGCGTGAGGGCCACGCTTGCGTAGAGAGCGCGTAAGCGACGCGTTTTGTCTCGTTTTAGAACACTGATAAATTGTAATCATTTCCTAAAAAGACGGTGTGTATATATAGTTTAGATTAGACAATTAGGTTCTCCTACTCGTCACAGGAGAACCATATACGCTTTGCCCTTTGGAAAGGGCAAAGCTCACAGAAGGCAAGTGGAAGGCAATTTCCACTTGCCTTGTGAGTTGATGTTGTCAGGCGCCTTTTCAGGGGCCCGACAACATCAACTCACCTTTTATTTATTTATTTATTTTTTTCCTTTATTTTTTTTTATCTACAAATAGAAGTAATGTTGACAAAATCACATCCTACATTTTTTTTATTTTGTTAATTTTTTTTTTTTTTTTAATCTTGATTCTATTTATTCTGATTATTTTATTTTATATTTTGATCTTTTATAATGTATTAAATTTCATAAAAATGAAATAGACCTTAAAATGTAATACAAACTACTCCGAACGAGTACAACAATAAGTGATTTAATCGTAATTATCATTATTAAACCCATGGAATGCACCATAATCACTGCTAGTAAAGCTGGTGCACTCGTCTTCTTGAGTTTCATCTCAAGAGTAATGTGGATGATACGGCTCGTTCACCAGCTGTCTGGATTGTAAAGTCGGACAAGTTCTTTTGTCATGTCCACTATGACCACATGCTCGACAATTTCTCTTCGATTGAGACATGGCTATCTCCTTTGATGACTTCAATCTCTTCCCGTAACCTTTTGTCCTAACTAGATTAGGATCAACTACGAGTTGGGCTCCTTCGCTGATCTTGCTTATAACTTTACTCATTCCCACATCCCCTCCATCATCTACAGCTTTTACCTGTATTTTCAAGTTTCGAAATCCATCCATTAGTAACATTGTACGAGCGTCAGTTAAAGCACCTTCATCCACCAACTCTGCTTCCATGTGTGCTAGCATCCCATGTCGAGAAATCAATGACTGGCCACCAGTTGTGTCTGTTGATGTTTTGAAGACGGGGATTGCTTTTGCATTTTCCATCCACTGACCTACAATGTATTGGTCTAGTAACCACATCACTTGTTTTTTGATCATAAATGCGAGCATGTGACGACATTGAAATCCTTCGAACTCAAATGTTCTGCAACTGCATGTTATGAAGTCAAGTGCCGAGAAGTAGGTCAACTCACGTTGGCGATGGTGTGTTTTTCCAGTCTCAAAACGTGTTACAGTGTACGTTTTGACGCTCTCATGTGCTGATTTCTTTGAGCAAATGTAGTAACTGCTCTTAGGTAATTCCTCTTGGAACAATAAGAAAATTGTCTTCGTATAAATACGTGTCATCTGAGTTTCCATGGCAAACGTTATTGTCATACGAGGCTCCTCGTTCAAGTCAATGTGGCTGGCAACCAATTCACTATGTCACTGGTGAGCCACTGCAGTTCTAAATAGAGTGATAAAATCCATCAATGTATTTGTCTTATTCACATATATTTTGAAAAATGCATGGTTGCTTTCCGATCGTTGACTACTTGACATCCCTGATGAGAAAATGTGTTTCACGTACACAGGTACCCAACGACTTCGTATTTCATAGATGTTAGCAAACCATTCATTCCCACCTAGATCAGTGGTTTCCATCACATCAGCCCAACGGGCTACGAACTCATCCGGGGTTTCTGACTGCTTAATGATGCTCACCAAGCCATGGTATTCTTCCTTGTACAACATGGGACTCATCTTCTCTGAGAACTTGTTCAGAATATGCCATAGGCAGAATCTATGAATTGTGTTGGGGAATACCTCGCCGACCGCTCTAGCAATGGCAGCATCTTGATCAGTAATAATCACCGGGAGCCCGTTGAGTGGGCATCGCTTCGACAAACTTCGAAAATAGCCAAATAAATGAATCAATTTTTTCATCACTTAATAAACCACAACCGAAAAAAGTTGTTTGCCTATGTTGATTAACTCCGAAAAAAGGTGCAAACACCATCGAGTACTTGTTGGCGTTATATGTTGTGTCGAAAACGACATTATCTCCAAAGTAAACATAAGAACTCCTGGACTCAGAATCAGCCTAGAAACAAAGTGTAAACACATCGTCCTCGTCAGTCTCATAAGCGTAGTAAAAGCTAGGACTTCTTCTTTTCTCCAACTCGAAATGCGCAATAAATGTTTCTGCATCGCGCCCAATGTTTTCTCGTCGTCGATCATGACGATGGTTCCTGAAATCCTGCTCAGAACAGCCCAACGAAGAAGGACTACCAGCATCTATCTCCATTAGTCTGACCTGTTGAAAACTAGGAATGTTGGCCTGTGAGAATTGCTCAACAAGTGCTTTTTTCATTGCCGAAACATGTCGGTGCAAGCGTAGTAGGTGAGTCTTACTCGGTGTAGATAGTGTGTAATTGTGCCCCTAGACAAAATGGCTCACAACCCACATAGAAGTTGTCTGATGTTTTAGAACTATCAACTTTGCACCACATCCACAACGCGAGTTCTCACGATTTCGTTCACCAGAACGAGTCACCAAATTTTTAAGTTTCCTCTGGTATGTCTCTTCTTTTTCAAACTGTTTGGAGCAAACATACACCTTCTAGACAAGCTCATTTGTTTGTGGATTCTTTTGACTGCTACAACTGCGTATGCTGAATCCTAATAATTTTGCGTACTCGTTATAATAATCTTAAACATCATCAAGCGTTTGAAATTCTTGCCCAAATTTTGAAATTGCACCAACATTCACTAGTAGAATAAATACATTATCATCCCTTTACATTCCTAAATATCAGTTGAAAAATAATTAGTTCAGGAAGTATTTCGAACACTAAAACATGCAAAACTTACTGTAAAAAAATAAAATAAAATACTAAGTTACAAAATTTAAAAAATTAAAAACATAAATTTATAGATAACACAACATATTTAATAATTATATATATGCTTTGCTTTGTAAATAAAGAAAAATAACTTACCAAAGATTTCAACAACAAGAAATACAAACAAGCTTCTAAAAATAAGAAATTTGACGAGTTGCGAAATTGATTCGGTATTTTTTATTTTTATTTTTTGCGAATGAATGAAGTGTAAACATACAATCATCAATTTATAAGCAAATATTACAAAAAAAGACAAAACAAATTAATAAAATATAAAATAAAATATAGGGGTGCTTGGCTGACACCCCATTTTAACACGCAAGGCCTGCTAAGCCTTGGGCCTTGCGTGAGCTTGCCTTGCAGGAGAACGAAACTGTTAGACCAGATTGATTGATTGGTAAAATAAGATTTTAGCAATTTCATAAAAAAAAAAAAAAAAAAAAACCTCGATTATTCAATTGAAAGGAATAAAATTAATTTAGCACACAATATTCATCGTCATTAAAAAAAATCGCCATAAAGTATTAGGTGTTAGAAAAAGGTTTAGAGCATTATAAAATCTAAAGGCGAGACAATGATTAGGACATGTGCGGTTAATAACCTTATTAAATTTTAAAAAGTAATAATTCCTTCGTCAACTTGTCTTATAACTAATAACAGTCAAATCTAGCTCTCAGGACACATATCCTAGCGGTAAAAGGGATGGTGATTTAAAGACCAGCCTCGCTTGATCAGAGGTTCGAATCCGGTCATTGCCAAGTTAAAAGGTAAGCCCTCAGTTTGCACTCTGGAAGACATAACCTGCGATTTACATCATTCACCAAGATTCAGGATAGGGTCGGTGGGGTCCTCAAGGTTGGGGCTCAACCTTTTTTTTTTTAATTACAATCAAATCTATATTTACATCTACATATATCTACATATTCATATACATATATACATACAATATATGAAAAAAGTAGATTGTGAAAAAACTTTTGATTATCCAATATACTCTCATATATTTAACCAAATAACTAATATACCTTCACTTTAAGTTATTTTATTAAATACAATTATTATTAGTTTGTTGTAAATACTATATACATTAGTGAATATCATTTATACTGATTAATATTATATGCATTATGTTATATATGCTTTTTAATACTGTTTTATTTTACTAATAAATTCTCTTGCAATTACGTTATCTTCAATACTGATTAATTATTATAGCTTCGGTAAAACATCATACATTTTTAATTACGGTATTTTCAATACTATTTTATTATTAACATAACATGTATTTAATTAAAACAATATTTACACATATTTAGTTATATTCTTTTTTAATTACATAATTAAATTATGTTCTTTTAAATACTGTTTTATTATTACATCATTATTATTATTAATTAAAACAACATACATTTTTAATTACGTTACTTTTTAATACTATTTCACAAATTTAAATTTTTAATTATATCATTTTCATAACATAATTAAGTTATGTTCTTTTCAATGGTGTTTTAATTATTATAATAACTTTTTTAAAGGAATACTTTGTTTACTTATGTTATTATTATTATTATTAATCCATCGTTTAAAAATGTACGTGGTTGCATTCTTTTATGAATATAATTTTATATTCAAACTCTACATCATAATTACAAATTATAAACATATATTGAAAATATCAACTAATTAATAGTTGAATATATAACATTACTAATAATGAGATAAAATCATTTTCAAAGTGACTATTTACACTCTCTAGATAAAAGCAATTTTGAAATGTATATATATAATAAATTTTTTTTAGTATCTATAAACCATGAATTTCTATTTTAGGAAAGTGTAAAAAAGGCGGGAAACTATGGTGTGTTATATTTGGCCACTTTATTGTTATAATATATATAAAGATAAAGATAAAGATTTTATAAGAAAAACAACTCTTACTGAAATTAATTATATATGACCAAATTAGTTCTAATTAAGAAATTATAAATAGGGTAATTGGCGCAAAAGGTCCCTACATTTGAACATTTTTGTGCAATTCATCACAAGGTTTGATTTTTTGACATTTTCACCCTCACCTTCACATTTCTTTGCCAAAAACGCCCCTGCCGTTAGATTCCATCCCTAGAACCGTTAGTTGACTCAAAAATTATAAGGTAATTGACGCAATTGGTCCCTACCTTTCACATTTATTGTAGAATTCGTCATAATGTTGTTTTTGGCAAATTCACCCTTATCTTTACCATTTTTTTGCTAAAAACATCCTTACCATCTAATTTCATCCAAAAATTCGTTAGTTGACCCAAAAATCACCTATTGATTATTTTATTTTATTTTTTTGATAATTTTTTTGACTATTTTAATGAAGGGCAAACAAGTCATTTCTTATTATTTAATTTAAATGATGTAAAAGAAAGAATAAAATAAAAACAAAAAAAAAAACAAAAAAATATTTTTTTTACTGTTTATCTTCTTCCCAACCTCATTCCCACACATTCAGTTCAATTAAACCCTCTTTATTTTTTTCTAATTGCTGTAATTTCGCTCGGGCACATTTACAACACTTGAAAAAAATAAAGAGGGTTCAATTGAACTGAACAAGTGGGACTGTGGTTGCGAAGAAGATGAACAGTAACAAATATATTTTTGTTTTTGTTTTTTTTTATTTTGCTCTTTCTTTTACATCATTTTAAATTAAATAATAGAAAATGACTTGTTTGCCCTTCATTAAAATAGTCAAAAAAAAGTATAAAAAAAAAAAAATAGTCAATAGGTGATTTTTGGATCAACTAACGAATTTTTGGATGAAATTAGATGGTAAGGATGTTTTTAGCAAAAAATGGTAAAGATAAGGGTGGATTTGCCAAAAAAAAAAATAAATATTTGGACGAATTCCACAAGAAATACGAAAGGTAGGGACCAATTGCGCCAATTACCTTATAATTTTTGAGTCAACTAACAGTTCTTTAGATGGAATCTAACGAAATGGACATTTTTGACAAAGAAATGTGAAGATGAGGGTGAAAATGCCAAAAAATCAAACCTTGGGATGAATTGCACAAGAACGTTCAAAGGTCCCTTTTGCGCCAATTACCCTTATAAATATCATTATTATAAGACTTAAATAAAATAATTTTGAAATAGAAGGACATTGATAAAAGTAAAATGTACAAAATAAATTTTTTACCTTTAATCTTTGATGTGATTTTAAGGACGACATTTTTACAGTTGACTTTAACTTGTAAGTTCTTATTAAAGTTCTCAATGCCATTTTCGATTTGATACCCATATACATATTTTTCGAATTCAAAATAATAGTATAATTATCAAAAGTATTCTCATTCATTGAATTACTTCTATTTTAAGAAAGACAATTTAGGCGAAAAAAGTTCCAAAACATGCTTTTGGGAAGTGCCTTACCTTATATATATATTTCTCTTGTTTATTATTAGTGTTGACCACGAAATCCGGCTGGACCTTGGACAAACACGTCTCAGCTCCTCCCTCTTGAACACGTGGATCTCCTACTCACTGTGACAAACGATCGGTTTGCAAAGGGGGCCGAGGTGGCTCTCATTTGCACTCTGATGCCAAAGTCAATGCTCATTTCAAGCAGATATAAATTGGGTGTGGGAAATATAAATGTGTAAAAGAGAGAAAAGAGAGTGAGAGTAAAATATTTAGTTAAAAGTATGAAATTGCTAACCCCCACAAAGCGGGAGGAGTGCTCTATTTATAGAGGAACTCGTTATTTAGGATCGTGAAACGTGGCGTACTTTACACTTGTATTTACCCTAGCTTCTAAAAAGGAGATCTTACCTTTTGATATTAATCATTACTATACTTTGTAGGGGATGGGCGCCTGTCACTTCATGGTAAAGGTGGTGTCATATCTCTGACTTCATCCCTTGTCCCATCCCTCTTCTGTGCATCACTGTAAAGCACTTCGGCTAAGCATAAAGTACATCGGCCAGACACAAATCAGTTTGTCCAAAGAGGTTCGCGTGATATTCCACCTCGACAGTTGACCCAAGGTGATATTCTAAGCTTTAACCATGAGCTAGAGTCCACTGGACCCTCATTGGGCCTTCGCTGGTGGTCTAATGTGCCGCATTTTGGGTACGATCTCAACACTAGTCCCTCAAATCCGATGTGGTCATTCATGGGCGGGTAGGATTTGTTGTATGTTCGAGGCACTAACTTTGTTTATCTGTTACATACAATATATATATATATATATATATATATATATATATATATATATATATATATATATATATATTTTATATTTTATTATTCTACCCGCTATTGGCTGGGAATTATCGTATGACGCTGCAAGCTTAAAGCTCGGAATGACATCCTTAGTTGGAGCTCGGATTGAAAGTAAAGCCGACCTTCTATTCCCGTTCTACTTTTCAAGTGAAAATTGGAGTTACACCAACATGTCTTTTAGGCGGCGCATTTAACATAAAGGGGGGCTACTAATATCGGTTCCCAAGGAGCAGGAAAGGAATGATAGGTGACATCTCTCCGCGCGTGGCGCCCACTATGGTAAATGAACGGTTTTCTCCCTTCGTTTGACAGTTGGCGCCTTGATTAATCCATCCCCCAAGGGACGTTGGTTACCCGTGTTAATTATGTGGCTCGTAAACCAAGGGTTTTGGTTTATTGAGTTCCCTATAAAGCCTTCTTCTCCTCATTGTTTCTCCTTTACCATATCCTCAGATTTTTTTTTTCTTTTTTGCAGTAGTATCTCCACAAGAAGTTGCAGCGCCCCTTCTGTATTTGCAAGTTTTTGTTATCTCTTCAAGGGCTTTTTACGTAACAACTCATCCTTGTCGCTCTACACTCTTCATTGGCGCGTTCTTCGCTCCGAGTATACAATCTTGGACTTCCGTTTCTGAAGGTAAATTTCCTTTCCTTTGTAAGTGTAAAAAAAACCTTTTTACTTCTAATCTTCAAGTGTGGTTTGAAAATTTTGTTTTGCCTTTTGTTTATCTTTCGGTGAGTCTGGCTCTTTTTTAAGAATAAATGGAAGGAGTTGGGGGAACGGGTTCACAGGAAATGTTAGCAATGGCGATTCCTGTCAGAGGTTTCTACCTAATATCTTTGTCGGTTTTTAGTTCCCGCTTCTTTAGGGAGCAGATTAAGAGGAGGAATAGGAAAATCAATGGTATAATTTATTTGAGTGATTCTGACAGTGAAGAAGAAAAAGACCAGAACTACATGGCTCATCTATCATCCGAGGAGGAGGCTTCTCTGAGAGAGCTCCGAAGTACGCGGGACAAGGATTTGGGAAGAGGAGAGGATGTGGGCTCTTCTTCTGGTCACCAGGACCTCAGATTAATTGTCAGGGCCCCATTTAGGGCACATAGGGAAGAGCTGGGGATTTCTGAGGAGGAAATAGCCCAGCTTGAAGGTTGGGTAGACCTGGTGAATAAAGTATCAGGGTATCCGAACTCAGAGTCGTGGGAAAGCAATGAGATTGCCACTGAAATTCGAGGGGTTGATTTGGCTGGAGCCTCGGCGAAATTCAGGATGCCAGAAGGGGTGTAGACCTTGCAGCCCTCCCCTAGGTCAAGTGGCCATATGTTATGATGCTCTATCATGCGGGATGAGGCTACCCCTGCACCCCTTCTTTAGGGCACTGCTCAGGAGCTACAACCTATGCCCCTACCAGCTGGCTCCCAACTTCTGGATGCAGGCCGTGGGTACTTGGATAGTATGGAAAGAGGTCAACCCTGACTATCCCATCTCACTACACATCATCCATACCTTGTATACTTTGAAGAAATCAGTTAGAAGGGAAAAAGACGTGAGGTCGGACGTCAAAGACTGGTACTACTTGTCTCCTAGGGGCTCATACCCTCCTTTATAACTGGTCATCCTACTTCGATAAAGAACTGGAGGAACCAATGGTTCTGGGTTGCGGGGGAGTGGCAGAGCTCTCCTGTGGAGCCTTGTCCAGAAATTACAGTTCCCCGAACTCTTTCCCCACCTAGTGAGTCTTGTATTTTCTTTAGTGTCCTTGAGTGTCATGCATCATTCGTTTTTTATTTTCTATTCACCTTTCTTTACTGGTTCCTAACATGCTATTGGTTTATGACAGGGGATACTTTTTCCTGCCTCCTCTCTGACGCAGACTTAGCGGCAATAAGGTGCTTGTTTGCTTACAAGGGCACTTTTCAGGGGGTCATTTAACAAAATAAATTATTTGTTAAGCACGACCTTATGTGAGCCATGAGTAAGTTTGTTTCCTTATTGCCCTCATAACTTATACCTCGTCCGTTCATAACTTCATTCCCCTTCTTTTCTCGCTAGGTTCCAAAGATTTTTCGAAGATTCCTTTGAAGGGTTTCATGGCCAAAAAGATCCCTCCTGCTCTTCGCCACGGCAGTGAAATCGAGAAGAGGCAGAAAGCAATACTTGCTAACTTGCAAGTAGGGGTGGCAAAAGAGGTATCTTAGGCGTTCCTAGCCTAACTTCAGGGTCCTCTTCCCGCACTGCTGCCTCTACCCAGTCTGCTGTCGGTGGGTCCCGAACAGCCTAGCTTAGAAAAAGGGGCTGAACCTAAGAGGGTTACTACATTGGGGAAAGGAAAAATGTCGGAAAGGGGCAGTTCCAAGAGGGAGAGGGAGTCTAAGAGTGTTTCTGTGCAATCTCCCTTATCCGAGGATATTTTTGAACATGTATCCGAGGAGGAGCCTGCCCCATTAAAGAGGCATAAAAAGGGCAAAGAAAAGGAAAAATCCTCCGCACCTCCGCAACTAGAGATTCAGGATTTGGAGGACAAGTCATCTGTGTCTATCCCAGATTTGGCTTACGAAGTGACACATGAGGGGGCATAAGAGCTCAAGCACATTAGAGCCAGTGTTCTCCCCAGAGATGTTACCTTCAGTCCTTCTTTGTTTGACTTCCCCAGTTCTCCTCCTGCCATGGCTGCTTTAGTCACTGAGCAATTTTGGATAGAGGGTTGGTCTGCCTTCTCCTCTAGTGCCACTCCATCCTGGAAGCTGCTTGCTGCCAAGGCTATGAATGCTAGGGCTCTGGCCCTTATTGACGAGGTGGAGTTATGTGGAGGAGGCGCAGCGGGACAAGAAGGACGCTGACTGCCCTTGGTCATGCGGACAATATGCTTAGAGAGATTAAGGACCTCAAGGAGCATCTGTCCATTGCTCGCAAGGCCTCCTCGAAAGATAGGGTGACAGACAAACGCCTTCAGGAGGACAATGAAAAGTTAAGGCACAACCTTTAGGCTTCCGAGGTAGATGTGGCGTCCCTTTGTAAAAAGTTGGATGATTCCAACCGGGCTCAGTCCATAACTTTTGAGGCCCTGACAGCAGCCAATGCGGCTAAGGTTAAGCTAGAGGCTGAGGTGGCAACAGCCTCTGAGAAATTGGGGAGAGAGGTGGAGGCTAGGAGGAAGGCAGAGGAGGACCTCGTCTCTCTGGAATGGCGTATGCAATCTAGGATCACGGATGTTCAGGAGCAGACCGTTGCATCACGAGTGGAGAAAGCTTTAAGTGCCAAGGTGTTTGAGGCAATCTAGAATTTCAAAGACACATTTGAAGAGACACCAGAATATGAGGCCATGCAGAGGGTCTTCCCATCCCTAGACCTATGCTCCATTGAAGCCCTGTACCCCAAGCCTCAAGATGATTCACTCGATGATCCTGCAGATCCTTTGGATGCACCTGGCAAGGGCTCCTCAGAGGATGTCCCTCCACAATGATCCTCTTTTGTATTTGCCTTGTTTTTTTTTTTTTTTTTTGTAAGTGCAATGACACCTTATATTGTAAATGTAACAACATTCAAATTGTAAATACTTTGATTTTATGAATGTAATGATTTATTTATATTTAGTTTAATGTCTTAGTTTGTACGACCTTATCTGTTTAAGCGTGAATGCTTCTGTTTAAGCGTGAACGCTTCCAGACACAAACGCCTTGTAAACGCATCGTATGAAGATATGTGTATAACGCTTCCAGACACAAACGCCTTGTAAATGCATCGTATGAAGATATGTGTATAGTCCCTCAGATCTAAGTAGCTCAAGGCATTCATGTTTGCTGGTTAGATCTGATTTTGACCAATTTTTGAATATTTTTGTCTTATACTCTGTAACACCTATGCTTATAAATTTGTATAAACTCCTATTGATGGTGTTAACACTTTCAACCAATACGCAGTGGTCGCAGTGTATGCTTATAAGAGTCCCTTGTTTTTAACAAATTTCATACATGGCGTAGACATATGATCTTATAACCAAAAAAATCTAGGAATTTGTGTGTATCCATTATGTTTGTCTAATCAGTACTTGGTATAATCCTCAACGTAACTCACCTAGGATTTTATAAAATTATGTGGTAATGCTGTAACCACTGAAGAGGAATTTGATTTATTGAAAATAACGATGAAGGTGATCCGTGTTCCAAGGATTACATAAAGGTACCCCAGATAAGTCCTCGATCATGTATGTTCCGGGTACCACCTCGGCAGAGACTTTGTAAGAACCTTCCCAGTTAGGACCTAAAGTCCCTACTCCTGGTTCTTGAGTTGAGGGAAGAACCTTTTTGAGGACTAAGTCCCCAACATTAAAGTGCCGACTCTTAACCCTTTTGTTGTAATAGCGGGCCATTTTCTCATGGTACCTGGTCATTACTACTTGAGAATCATTCCGTTTTTCCAGGAGGAAATCCAAATTAGCCCTTTGTGTTTCTTCGTTTCCCACTTCGTCATAATGGATTTGACGAAGAGAAGGGACCCCAATTTCGATTGGACATACCGCCTCGGATCCATATGCCAAGGAGAAAGGCGTTTCACCAGTGGTAGTGTGTGAGGTGGTTCGAAGTGCTCATAATATTTGTGGGAGTTCATCTACCCATGCGCCCTTTTTGGACTCCTGCTTCCTTTTCAGGGTATTCTTTATGGCCAAATCGTCGCACAATTCATCTATGCTTCTATTTTTGAACTGTTTTGCATTATCACTAACCAGTGAGTGTGGTATTTCGAATCGGCATATGACATTCTTCCAGATGAACTTTGTGGTGTTGGCCTCGGTAATCCTTATCAGGGGTTCCGCCTCGACCCACTTGGTGAAGTAGTCAATTGCCACTATTGCAAAGCAATTATTACCAGCACCCCAAGGCATAGGACCAATAATATCAACCCCCCACTCAGCAAAAGGCCAAGGGATAGTCACCACAGTTAGTTTGTCATATGGCTGATGCGGTATGGTTGCATGCCTTTGGCATTTATCGTATTTGCGCACGAAGTCATGTGAGTCCTTTCGCATAGTCGGCCAAAAATATCCCTGTTTAAGGGCTTTCTGAGCGACTGATAATGCCCCAACGTGGTTGCCACATATGCCCTCATGGATTTCTTTCATTACATACCGTCCTTCCTCCGGCCACACACATCTCAGCAAAGGGGAGGTATAGCTCCGTTTATAGAGCAGGTCATCCAAAAGTACGAAATTTGCGGCATATATTTGCAACTTCCGAGCGTTTCAGGCTCGTCTGGCACTGTCTGATGCTTCAAGTATGCTAGTATAGGATTCATCCAGGATCCTTCTTCTTCTATTGCCAAAATCTCCGTCCCCGGCTCAATAGAAGAGGTCAACAAGTGTTCAATTGGGATCAGATTATGGAGCTCTAAATCATTGCTGGTTGCAGGTTTGGATAAAGCATCGACGTTGGAATTCTCAGTTCTGGGAATGTGCCGTAACTCCATTTTTTCGAAGTGCACAGCCAAATCTCTTACTTTTTTAAAGTAAGCGACTATAGCTGGTTCTTTGGTAGAAAATTGTCCATTAAACTGACTCACAACGAGCTGCGAATCACTATTCGCCACTACGGACTTAATCTTCAAAGCTTTCACAAGTCTCAGCCCAGCTTATAGCGCCTCGTATTCAACAACATTGTTTGAGGCTTTAAAGTCAAAACGGATCGTACTATGCATTTTGAATCATTCTGGGCTTATTAGCAATATTCTCACACCGGATCGTCCCTCAACCGAGGACCCATCAACGAACAACTTCCACTCTTGGCTGTCATCCGTGTTATCAACCATCTCAACCTCCGGCGGATGTGTGAACTCAACTATGAAATCCGCTAATGCTTGACCCTTTACAACGGTCCGAGGCTCATAATGTAGGTCGAACTGGCTAATTTCAATTGCCTACTTCATTAACCTTCCAGATACATCTAATTTCTGCAACACCTGTCTCATAGGAAAGTTGGTGAGCACGTGTATGGAGTGCGACTGAAAGTAGGGACGGAGCTTGCGAGATGCTGTGATCAACGAGAGAGCAAGTTTTACCATATCTGGGTAACGTGTTTCAGCATCAAGCATGGCTTTGCTTACATAATACACCGGGAACTGATTCCCATCCTCCACTCTGACCAATACCGAGCTAACAGCCTCTTTTGATACGGTTAAATACAAGTAGAGAAGTTCGCCAGCCTTTGGTTTTGATAGTAATGGGGCCTGTCCCAAGAATGCTTTCAGGTCGGCAAAAGCCTGCTCACATTCCGGTGTCCATTGAAATCGCTTCCCTCCCTTCAAGACCTTAAAGAATGGCAAGCATTTTTCAATGGACTTGAAAATGAATCGATTTAAGGCCGCAATTCTCCCCGTCAAGCTTTGCACTTATTTTCGATTTCAAGGTGATCGCATGTTTAACAAAGCATTGATTTTATCGGGATTGGCTTCGATCCCTCTCCTATTCACCATGAATCCAAGAAATTTTCCTGACGCTACCCCAAAAGCACACTTCGTTGGGTTGAGCTTCATTCGATATTTCCTCAAAACATCGAAGGCCTCTGACAAACGGAGGATATGCTCTGTGGCGACCATGCTTTTGACCAGCATGTCATCAACATATACCTCCATGGTGTTTCCTAATTGTTCTAAAAACATGCGATTTTCCAACCTTTTGATAGGTAGCTCCACCATTTTTTAAGCCAAATGACATAGCTTTGTAACAATAGAGTCCCCTATCTGTAACAAACGAAGTATGCTCCTCATCTGATTCATACATGGGGATTTGATTGTACCCAGAGTATGCATCCATAAAGCTCAGCATCTCATGTCCCGCTGTGGAGTCAACTAACTGATCAATCTGAGGCAATGGAAAACTGTCTTTGGGACATGCCTGATTCAAATTTGAGAAATCAATACATACTCTCAGCTTCCCATTATGTTTTGGTACCAAAACAAGGTGATACCCACTTCGGATACCGGGATTCTCTGATAAAGCCATTTTTCAATAGCTTCGTTACCTCTTCTTTCAAGGCCTAATACTTATCAGAACTTATAGGTCTTCTCTTTTGCCTGTGCCCAGGGCTTCTGGGCTCAAGTTGGAGTATGTGACAGGCCACTTTAGGATCGATCCCAACCATGTCATCATGTTTCCATGCTAATACATCGAGGTTTTCAAGTAAGAAGCTTTTCAGCTGATCTTTGTATTCAATCGGTGAATTCAATCCAATCTGCAACTCCTTGATTGGGTCAAGTGGATCTACACCGAAGTATTCCAACCTTTCAGCTGGGGTAGAGTAATTACCTCCTGCCATTCTTGGGTCCAGATCTGCCAGATCTTCTTCCAGAGTCATTGTAACATCCTCATTTCTTGAGGGTCCTCCACCCAGTCTTTCAGGGTCTGGAGCAGGCTCGGCCAATGCTACATCGCTAATCATGTTCAAGCTCCGGTCTTGAAATTTCCGGATTGTGTTTCTGTAACAGGCCCGCGATTCAGTTTGGCTCCCCCTTACAGTTGCAACACCATGCTCCGTGGGGAATTTCATGCAAATGTATTTTGTATGAGTTGCAGCTCCCAAGTCAATGAGGCCTGGCCTCCCAATTGAGCCATGATAGGAGGATATTTTGTCCACAACCAAGAATTCCAAGGGGATTCTGGAAAGAGTTGGTGCTTGCCCTACCTCAGTCATAAGGGTTATGGATCCTCTGGGAGTTATGTTGTCCCCAGTGAATCCATATATTGGATCCGGGACTGGAATGAGTGGAGTGTTGATCCCCATCTTATCAAAAGTTACCCCATAAATCACATTTACCGAGGCACCATCCACCATCATTCGTGAAAACCCATTCTGAGCCACTACTACCCTGATAACCAATGCATCATTGTGTGGAAAGTGTACTCCAATAGCATCGTCTTGGGTAAAGGTCGTAGATTCTGTCTGAGCCCTGAGGCATCCCAACAGGAGGTGAATGGATATGGTAATTCACGTTGGCGGGCTGCTTGGCTTCTCTGATATATCTCTTTTGGGAGTTGTTTGTGCTCCCACCTGGGTGGGGGCCTCCCAATATTGTGTCGATTTCACGAATAGGAGAGTCGGCCACAGGCGTAGGTGGTTCTCTTGTATCTTTAGCATGTGCCAAGGAGGTATCCTGGCCCTTGTTCCTATCTCTCTGATGATTGTCAATCCTCTCTTTGGTCGAGTTCTTCCACGGAGCTCTCTTGTCAGCTCGGTTGAACTTCTGGCCACCTGGTTTTTGAGTTCTCCCCTTGTCAGGGGAGAAATCACTTCCCTTTCTTCCATGTGCCTTTTGGTCCGGTAACATATGGATTTCCCTGCAATCTTCTGTTGCGTGACCGTAATACCTATGGTAGGCGCAGTAAGCTCCAATCATGGGCTGTTTTCCACTTCGGCTACTTTCCATTCTTCTTTGAGCCATGGGAGGATTCTGAGAAGGAGCGTTAGAGTGCAAGTTGGGGATAGCTTATGTGATCTCTGCTGCATAGTTGGACCCTGTCCCCGAAAATGGACGCGGTACTCCACTTTGGTTACTGTCGAACCTATCCTTGTTACCTCCTTTCTTGAGGTTTGCTTCATTAGAATACCCAAGATTGTATCTCCCCTGAGGATGGTTGTCTCTGGCCCTAGCCATTTCTTCTGATACGATCTCCTCCTTCATCAGGTCTACTAGGATGTTGTAATCCCTAGGTTTCCTGCTTTGGACATCCCTCCAAAACATGCTCGTCATAACTAGCCCTCATTTCAATGCGGAAAACATCTCCGCCTCACTGATGTTTTCACAAATGTGCATCTCTTCAGTAAACCGAGCTAGGTAACATTTCAAAGATTCATCCCTTTCTTGCCTTAGATCCTGAAGGCGTTGGAGTGGGAGCTTGCCAGGCCTGGAGGAAACAAAGCCATTTTTAAAAGCTATTTTCAGATCTCTCCAACTGTGGATGCTACCAAGAGGGAGCTTTTTGTACCATCGTATCGCACTTCCCTCAAGAGTCAAAGCAAAAGCTTCGCACTTCAGTGCCAGAGTAGCTCCGACTATTTCCATGCTAGCGCGGTAGTTTAACAGGTGATCGTCAGGGTCACCTCGGCCAGAATACTTTGTTATTTCTGGCATTTCGAAGTCATGAGGTACTGGACACTTACGGATGCTCTCCGTGAAGGGATTTATTTCCTCTTCGTCATCCAGCTCGTATGAGGGTAGTTTACTGTTCTCGTCATGACCAAAATACATTGGGTCATGGTATTGGTCGTAGGGCGGTGGAGCGTACTCCTGCCTTTGTGGTAGCAAAACTCGGTCATAGTTTGGCCTTTCATGGGTCGGTAAATCATTACAATATTTGGTCCGAGCTGCTTCGGCTCTCCTTTCCTGCCTATTCCTAGGCTCATGCGTGGGGGCCAACTTTTCTGCTCCCGTACCATGCTGGTCCCTATGCATTTGACTCCACGAAAAAGCTTCTTCAGCACGTCGCTCCAGCCTATTTCTAGGCTCAGCTGCATTGTGCCGACCTTTATCAGTTGGACCCCCTCACTTGCCTCCGAATAGCCCTCCTATCCGGTTGAAGACACTTCCAGATTTTGTAGGCAAAGCCTCCCTGTGTCTAGTTGGGAGTTGGTCTTGTTCTTCAAGTGTTTCATGCTCTGGGCCTTCTTCGTAGAGGGGGGCGGATTCCACCTCGGCATATGCATGTGGATCTTGATAATAATAGGAGGCAGTGGCCGCATTGGATGGTGAGTAATGTGGCTGTGAATATTGCGGGGGTATAATGGGCTCGTTCATAACATACCCTCTAGCCATGTAAGCATTCATCGCAGTAGTTTGTTCTATCTGCTGTTTCTGTATTTCCAGCATTTGGGCTGCCATGCGAGTCATGTCTCGCAGCATGCGGTGATTTCGGTGCCGGCACGGAGGGTTAGGTTGGGCTACCCCCTCGTTTGTGTTCTCATGAGGCCTCTGAGGAGCCTCCTCCTCGCTGAGCTGGTCATTTCTGCTCCTACGAGGGTTAATATCATCATCGTCACTTTCATTCATGTTCAGAGCAATTTTATTTTTTTTTGGTTTTATCTTCTCTTTCAAAGATAGGTGAACTTTTATCTCAAAGCTCTAAGCCTTTTTCAAAGTTATTAAACTTGTATTTCAAAGTTCCACGCCTTTTTCAAGGTTAACAAACTTGTATTTCAAAGTTCTTGCCTTTTTCAAGGTTAACGAACTTGTGTTTCAAAGTTCTTGCCTTTTTCAAGGTTAATAAACTTGTATTTCAAAGTTCTACGCCTTTCTCAAGGCTAACAAACTTGTGTTTCAAAGTTCTTACCTTTTTCAAGGTTAACAAACTTGTGTTTTTTGGTTCTTGCCTTTTTCAAGGTTAATAAACTTGTATTTCAAAGTTCTTATGGTCCTTTACTCTTTTGCAAGAGGTCGCTTGCTCCTTTTTCAAGGTTTCCTTTTGCGCATGTAGCTTTTCACGTTTTCGTGGTTAGCAGTATGGTTTCTCACAGACGGCGTCAAAATGTTGACCACAAAATCCGGCTGGACCTTGGACCAACACGTCTGAGCTCCTCCCTCTTGAACACGTGGATCTCCTGCGCACTGTGACAAAATATCAGTTTGCAAAGGGGGCCGAGGTGGCTCCCATTTGCACTCCGATGCCAAAATCAGTGCTCATTTCAAGCAGATATAAATTGGGTGCGGGAAATATAAATGTGTAAAAGAGAGAAAAGGGAGTGAGAGTAAAATATTTAGTTAAGAGTATGAAATTGCTAACCCCCCACAAAGCGGGAGGAGTGCTCTATTTATAGAGGAACTCGTTGTTTTCGGATCGTGACATGTGGCGTACTTTACACTTGTATTTACCCTAACTTCTAAAAAGGAGATCTTGCCTTTTGATATTAATCATTACTATACTTTGTAGGGGATGGACGTCTGTCGCTTCATGGTAAAGGTGGTGTCACATCTCTTACTCCATCCATTGTCCCATCCCTTTTCTGTACGTCACTGTAAAGCACTTCGGCTAAGCATATAGCACATCGGCCAGACACAAATCAGTTCGGCCAAAGAAGTTCGCGTGATATTCCACCTCGACAGTTGACCCAAGGTGATATTCTAAGGTTTAACCATGGGCTAGATTCCACTGGACCCTCATGGGCCTTCGATGGTGGTCCAATGTGACACATTTTGGGTACAATCTCAACAATTAGTATTAGTATACATTACATTTAAATACTTTTCTCGTTTCTCACTTAAATTCTTATTAAAATCATTAATTAACTCTTCTAAAAAGAAAGTTATTTTTTTTATTACATTAAAGAATATAAAATAAATATTTAAGATTATTCGGACAAATATATATATATATATATATATATATATATATATATATATATATATATATATATATATATATATATTACACTACATTTAAATATTTTTCTCGTTTCTCACTTAAATTTTTATTAAAATCATTAATTAACTCTTATGAAAAGAAAGTTATTTTTTTCATTACATTAAAGAATATAAAATAAATATTTAAGACTATTCGGAAAAACAAAAATCAAAACTGAGTTTTTTTTTTTTTAAAACCTACAAAATATTAACTTTTTAATTATAAAAATGTGATCATAAACTAATTCGATTTGCATGCGTACAACTTTTCATATTTTATGTGCGACTTATCATAAACAATTCATTATGTTAGATTATTTCTTGATAGATGACTCATGATTTTTTATTAAGTTGTCATTTCAAATAATTGGCCAATATTATTTTCGAGGTATTTAGTGAAAATTTAAATAAATTATTAATTTATTAAAAATTGCAATTAATTTAAAATTTTAATTTTTCTTTTAACATTTTCAATTACATTAACTATTTTCAAAATAATTTTAGTACTTCAAAAATATTACGCGTGTTGACGTAAAAAATTGGCACAGGACGTATGTCATTCTCTTAGTCAATTTAAATGAGATATAGGAAGTAAAACGAGGAAACTCGAACATACTAAGGTCAAACTCGTGGTCTGACTTTAATTATTTTTTCTCTTTTATATATGATGAGAAATTTGAGAGAATACAAGTAATTTGAGAGCGTTTTCCTCTCCTTATGTAGGGAAAAACTTGAACTTCCTCCTTTATTTACAATACTTGACTATATTTATAGGGAAAAGTATAATGATTTTGCTAACAAATGACTAACACTTAGTCAAATAAAATGATTATTCTTTGTCAACTTGATGTACTTTTAGCATGTGTAAGTGACCTTGATGGGAGAGTTGGATGTGACTGGCAGCTATTTGTTCATAGATGTAAGGCATGTTTAATATATCTAATTGATGATCTTTGAAAGATGTAAAAGATAGAAGATATTTAATCACGTGGATCAAATGGATTCACTTGACACTTTGATATTTGGTTGAATGAATATTCTCACTCTTGAGGTAGGTGGATAGCGGGATATAGTACTGAAGCGTGCTCTGAGTTCAAGTTTAACCATGTGATGGACTGACTTCGAATATCCTAACACCTGCGATTAGATTTCCTCAAGACCTTAATTTAGAATTCTTAAGTCTTCCTAGGCATTTCCAGATCTTCCTAGCTCTAGGGTCCTCCCATGTCCGAGGTTTTCTAGAGGCAAGGTCTTCCAGGGCGAGCTCTTCCTGGTCCGAGGTCTTCCAGGCTGAGCTCTTCTAGGGTGTCGAGTTGGACTTTCTGAATTCAGAAGTGAGATCCTAACTTGATCGCATTCCTCACGATGGCCTTTAGTTATTCTCTTGCTGACCTAGAACATAAATTAGGTCTCCAAAATATTTTGAGCCAAATTGAGTGCTTCAAATTAGGTGGCAACAACACGGATTATCGTTTTATACGTAAAACGTGCAAAACACGTACTTACTACTAGTTAACATAAGAGCATCTCCAATGCACTATGTGAGTTGGGGAAAAATTATATAAGTGACACATCAACATAGACATAGTGAGTTAAAAATATTTTTTCAGTGCATTATGTGGAGAACAAAAGCTGACGTGGCTTCAAAAAATAGACAATATGAGGTGCTCCTTCTACATCCAAACGCTTCGTGAGGCTTGTTGATTCAGGATTTTTCTATAATTGTTTTTCTATAATTGTTTAATTATTTTGTAAATGACTTATTAGTTTTAAATTTAAAACGAATGCTACATAATCAATAAAATTTAATAAATTTGAGATTAATAATTTTTTAAAAAAAAATGCATTTTAATAAATTCAATTTATCAACAGAATTTTTTTAGTTAAATAAAGTTATATGTATAAAAATATTAATCATTAAAATGTCTTTACAAAATAACAATAAAAAATAATAATTTAAGTATAATAAAAAAAATTGTCTACTATAATTTTTTTTTTTTGTTTTTTCAAATGTCATAATAAATTTAACAATCAAAATAAAATATAAAAATGAAATATAGTAAAAGAAAAAACGACATTTATAGTTTATATAACGAAGAGTTTAAGATTATTTTAAATATTTTTGTAAATGAGTTATTAATTTATAATCAACATTATTTAGGCTTGTTTGTTAAAAGATTTTTGTTTAAAAATATATTTTTTATATTTTTGAGTTAAAATATGTGATTAAAAAGTAGAGAGAGAATATTTTTGGTTAAAAAGTGGTTTGGAGAATTGTATTATTTAAAAACATGTTTTTAAATCCGTTTGCCAAACAAAGGCTTAAAATTAAATGTTGGAGGAACCATGAGAGTAAATTTTGGACTTTTCCATCTATATATCCACGTTCTCTAGAAATTTGTCTATATCATTATCACGTCAATCCCAATTCACATGGTGCACAATTTCCATAGTGGTGAATTGCATACAAATAATTGCATGTTCACTAATTTTACTTCAGAAATTTTTGGGTTTAATTTCAAATGGAGTTGAGTCTTCAGTTTAGATAAAGATTATTTTTTTAGTTGAGTTAGATAAAAAATTAAAAATTGAAAACATATGAGGTTGAAGAATTATAGGATTCATAAAGTATGTGGTTAAAATTAATTTAAATTTAAATCTAATTTTTAAGTTGAATTAAATAAAAGTTCAGATTTCATTTGGCATGACTTATTCTATTGCTTTCAATAGTTCCTTTAGAAGAAGTTTGAGAGAAGCTACGAAAATTAATTTTTAAAAGAGTTTCGTATTTCAGAAATGTTTTTAGAGAAAATTGTTGGTATATTTTGTATATAGTGATGCCAAAGAAATAGAATATAAATATGAATTCGTTCGGAAAAATGGACGGAGTAAAGAAAAGAAAAACAAGAAGAAAAAAGAAAGGGACAAAGTTGAGTTAAGTGTTGAACACTTTATCATTAAGTCGAATTTTTCCCGCAAAGGTGCCAACGGTTTATGGCAATCGATTCTCAAGATACAATGACTTCAACTTGTGTTTGTAGTACTTCAAAATATAAGCACAACGAACCAGAATTTCGGCTTATGTACTCAAAAATGAAATGAACAAGAAAAATCAAAATTATACAACAAATATGCAAGAATTTTGTTTAGGAGGAGAAGAGAGAATGATAATGTTATAGGCTATAGCATATCATTTGTGTGTGTTTTAGGACACCCCCTTTTTATAGAGTATGAAAGGTTGTGGACGAAAAGGGTGTGAATCAATCCATGCAATACTTCCAAACATTGCAACTTTTCAAAAAGACACACATTTTCCGGACAACAGTTTGACCACACGCTTATAAGCCGTGCGACCTCACGACTTTACGCCAAACAGAGATTTAACCATTTTAACGTGTGATCGCACAGTATTAAAACCATGCGATTGCATTGGCAAAATTTTGACCATATTTTATGTCGTTTTTCGTAATTTCTCATTCATCTGATATTGGTTTCGAAATATCAAATATACCCTTTAATGCAAGCAGATAAATCTAAATTCTCTTTCGGGGACGTTGCCCTCGATCCCCATAGGGGGCGCTGCCCCCTCGACCCCCACTTGTGTACTCCGAAATGACGAAGTGGCAAACATATTTGTCTAAACGGATTGTGTCGGATTTGAATATTTGACCGAAATTGACACGAAGTCGCTTTAGTTGATTTTCAATATTTAATCAATTTCTTGATTTATCGATTTATTAAATTAATATCCAACAAAAACCACATTTGATCATTTTTGGTTTAAAAACTTTTCTAGTTAGAAGAAATATTTTCATAAATTATAGTCAAATGGATTCAAAATTGACTTCCAAAACATCGAAAGAATTTTGCTACTTGTATAAATAGCTTCACATGTGGATTAACAAATAAGCCTCCATTCCGATCAATGTTTACAAAATTTTTGGATTTTTTCACGGAGTTCGAGGTAAAATCAATGGTTAAAAATTGAAGAGAGAAAAGATTTTGAATTAAAAAGTGATTTGAAATATTGTGTAGATACCATCATTGCATTACCTAACAGAGGCTAAGTGATGTGAATATGTAATGATTGTTGATTAAAAAATGATATGCCTCTGTTTGGTAATATTGTTTGGTTTATAAACTAATTTCTTTATGATTTTGAGGTAAAAAGTATTGTTTAAAAATTGAAAAAAAAAAAATGTGTGGTTAAAAAGTGATTTGAAAAATTATGTAATTTATAAATTGATTTATAAATCAAATATAGTATATTTATCAAAAGGTGGCTTGTCACGTATACTTATTTCAATACGTAGGTGCATTAGATGGACCATGAAAATGACAAAAGGAATCGTATTTGACTGTGAGATTCTGACATAAGCAGTTGTTGCAATGTCACTTCCCCAGTTTTTATTAAAAATTAATAAATTATAAATTGTATGTAATTTTACACGTTTATTTTATTTATTTATAGTGCAAATTAAATAATGGAAAGTAACATATGCTGAAATTTATGTTGCTTCTTGGAACGTGGCGGATTTGAATAGAAAGTTGAAACCCATCCTTTCATTTTATATATTACCCATAAAGCCAACTGAGTCACCGTCACCCGCGGTTGACAGGGGACCAATTAAGGTCAAATTCATATATTTTTTTCCCTTCACCAACTCGATTATATTATCTTATTATATTATACCAAACAATACCAGATTTGATTGCTTAGTCGATTTGTCTTTTAAGCGTCTAATATACTTTTATAACTTGTTACTCAATTATAAATGGATTACGTGTTTCAACTTTTTAGAATTGATATCATCTCTTCATAATTTGTTGATTAGTAACATATTTCGTGCTTCAAACTTCTTATCAATACTTTACACTAAGAAAGTTTGACTTAATAAATAACTAAGCTAAGTACCACGTAAAGTCAACTACCAAGTGAAATTTTGTACTAGTCGATCTTATTGTGTTTCAATTCATTCCCAACACCTTCTAAGAAATTTATTGAATTGTATCTCAAATTGACGAGTCAGTGTCGCTTATCCGTGCTGTTATACATATTTTCAAAAAGATTCTTACTTTCGTATTGTGGTAGGTCATGAGATATTTTCAATGACTTATGTTGCGTTGAAAGGATATTTATCTAATTTGATCGATTGCGTAAGGATAGGGTCGGTGGTGGCCCTCAAGGTTGAGGTTGGGGCTAAACCTTTTTTTTTTGTTTTTAAGAAACTACAACATGGATGAGGTACAACAATTTCTTTAAAAGTTTAAAAAGAACCCTTATATAATAATTCGGAAAAATTACATTAAAAGTTCTTGGAAAATAAATCGAGAGTTCATAACACATGAATCATAAGTTGAGGACCAGTACTATAATTTTTTAAAATTACTTGGCACCCTTTCTGGGTGTAGAATTTGCTGTCAATTCAATTATCGCCAATTTCCACTTCTTGATTGATTCTTGTCCAGGGGCACTTGCGTAGTAACGCCATAAATGAAGGGCGTGCGTTAGTTGTTCCTTTCACAGCTACTCGCTTACTCCACTATACTATATAAAAATCAGGCATTATTGAACTCCAAGGATTCTTCATTTCAGCACAGGACAAACTGTTCTTCTCTGACTCTCTCTCTCTCAAAATTGAAAACGAAAGGAACAATCTTTCTCAAGGTATGTAAAGCAAAACTTACCTCTAATTTTTCGCTTCTTTAATTCTTTTCTCGTTTTAATGAATCACTGATGAGTCTTTAATTGATAGTTAAAAAATTGATTACACATGTTTTTTGGGTAATTATAGATCTGTATTATTTTTAGGTTATGATTAAATTTCATTTATGATGTGGGTTGGTGGGTCTTTGACAAATCTTGAGGGAGTGGTTTTTCTTTTTAATTAGCTTCATTTATGATGTGGCCCGTGGGTTGATGGATGGATGCAGAAATCTTGAAGGAGTACTGGTTGTTATTTTATTCTTCTTGCGGGGTTTTGCTTTCTTGATTTTCATTAAGTTCTGTAATTTGTTCAAGAGTTCAACTACAAATCTTTACATGTAAAAGAGGGCGTTGGAAGGATTTTCATTTTGTATTTGTTTATATATTCTAAGTAAACGTGTAAGAAGGTGTTGGAAGGAGCTTTATCTTGACATGAATTGTACTTCCATTATGTACTGGCAAAAGTTGATGAACGAACAAGCATAGGCTAAATTTAGGACTCCCTCATGATGGATTGTTGAGGGAGTTACAAGTACATTTTGTTTCTTTGTTAATTGTTGTCATCAAAGTAAACTCAGCAGCTAACAGAACCTCAAACTTTCCTCAGTTTATTTACCATGTTGGATCGCCTTGTTCCAAATATAGATCAAATAAGGAGTTATATTATCTTTGAACTGTTTTTGGATTTTTTTTCTTTTTTCTCATTAAGAATTTTATTGGCTGACGGCTGTTTGTGCTTTATAGTCACCCCATGATTCTTTTAGCGAGGATTCATTCATGATTACATTCATAATCAGATGTTGTCAAACCTTCGAAACCATGTACTTAACCTGATGATGTGATTTCTGTTGTTCAAGTGCACTTATCGTGTGTGCTCTCTTTAATGACAGATTTCTACCGTAAAGGTTGAATTTGCAGAGGCTATTTTGCTAATTTGGCCACATTATTTCATTCTGGCCAAGAAAGTATCTCTCCGCTAAAAGAGATATGGCTACTGTACATGAGTTTAGACAGGTTGAGCTTACCTGAACTATGTCAGCAGCAATAGAAAGCGACTGAATCAACTTTTTGAAGCTGTTGTTACTCTTCTGTTTTATGTGCTAAATTGAAATTATTGGCAACTATTTCTCGAAATGCAAGCATCCCAGGAACCTCAAACATCGTCCGGTGCCCACAGTTTGTACCATCAAGCTATGCAGCAGATCGAGCCATATTGCTTTTCTCCTTTGCAAGTTCTGAACAGTAATTCAAGCGGTAATAGAAGTCAAGGGGCTGAAGTATCTTTTCAAACTTGCACTGAACAATTCTTCACTTTGGAATCAACACCAGCACCTGATTATGTTATCTATAATTCACCTTCTGCGGTAAGTGTCTCGTCTAACAGGAGCCCATTTTCTCCTCAATGTTCTCTATCGTACGTGTCTGATGTCCATCATTCATCTGATAATACTTATGGTTCACCATTAAGTGGGTATTCTGGGGTTGATGATGACAACAAATTGATGCATGCACTCATGGTACTGAGGAATGAACTGTTGGGGCCTGAATCTGATGTTGATGACAGTTGCTCCTTTTACGGTGTAGCCTCACAAACTTCTTCCTCGCGTAGGTTCAACCAAATCTTGGAAATGGCCCCCAACATGGACCTGAAACAGGTGCTCATTGCATGCGCTGAAGCAGTATCAGAAGGCGACGTATCAACTGCAGAAGCTCTGATCGATGTATTAGAAAGAAGGGTGTCAGTATCTGGTGAGCCTATAGAAAGGCTGAGTGCATACATGTTGGAAGGGCTCAGGGCAAGATTGTTGTCCTCAGGAAGTATAATCTACAAAAAGTTGAAGTGCAAAGAGATAGCAAGTTCAGAATTGATATCTTACATGCAGGTGCTTTATCATGTCTGCCCATATTACAAGTTTGCATATATCTCTGCCAATGTCATAATTGGGGAAGCCATGGAAAATGAGAATCGAATCCACATCATAGATTTCCAGATTGCACAGGGTAGTCAGTGGGTATTCCTTATTCAGGCTCTTGCACGCCGTCCCGGTGGACCTCCGTATATCCACATTACTGGTGTTGATGATTCCCAGTCTGCTCATGCTCGAGGTGGAGGACTCGAGCTGGTGGGTCAGACTTTGGCGAAGGTTGCCAAGTCATGCGGAGTGCCATTCGAATTCCATGCTGCTGGAATGTCGGGATGTGAAGTCCAACTAGAGAATCTTCAGATACGACATGGAGAAGCCTTGGCTGTAAATTTTCCTTACGTGCTGCACCACATGCCAGACGAGAGCGTGAGCACTGTGAATCATCGAGACCGCCTACTTAGACTAGTTAAGAGCTTGTCGCCCAAGATTGTAACCCTTGTCGAACAAGAATCCAACACTAATACTTCCACGTTCTTTCAGCGGTTCTGTGAAACTCTAGACTATTACACAGCAATGTTCGAGTCAATTGATGCAGCTCGACCAAGGGAAGACAAGCAGCGGATTAATGCTGAAGAACACTGTGTGGCAAGGGATGTTGTGAACATAATAGCATGTGAGGATACAGACAGGGTGGAAAGGCACGAGCTTTATGGAAAATGGAGGTTGAGACTTATGATGGCCGGATTTTCTCCAGTCCCGTTGAGTCAATCGGTGAGCACTGCCATTATGGAGATGTTGAATGAGTATAGCCCCAATTACAGACTTGCGGAGAGCAATGGCGCTCTATATCTTGGATGGAAGAACAGAGCTATGGCTACATCGTCTGCTTGGAGATAAAACTTGATAGGGATTTGCTTCGCTAAATCTATAGCTATTTTTACAGAGTTTAGTTATCTTGTAAAGTAACTGGTTATTGTCGCACTTTTTCTTGTCGATCGAGCTCCCCAGTAAGGCTTGACTCCGGCATTTAGGTGCTCGTGTGGTGTGATAGAAGCAGCATTGGGATTTGGATGGATGGATTGTTTTTTCAAGATATCAGCGGATGCATTTGTAGCTCTGTATTGGCACGTCTCAAGAACCAAAGGTGGCATTAATGATTTGAAGGTTATATTATATGCTGGCGTTTGTAACATAAACTGAGGTTTCCCAGTCGGTTGAATTTCAACTTGTGATGTAATCAATTTATTTCGATAATTTGATCTGTCAGATTGTTGTTCATCAAACCAAGGCGGCGAAAATCATGTGACAAGATGAATTAAAGACAACGGTGTAAGCAAATGAAATGATGGTCTTGGAACAGTTGATGAAGACGGAACAATTGCACTAACAAATGGAGATCTTGAAGCAGCACGTGAATGATTTTCTATCTCGATGTTTGACAGTCACAAAGACACGAAGTTCGCAAGTTGATGGAGGGTACCAACATTCTGCTTTGAGTCCATATTTTTTAACGCAATCATTATAATTTATAAATAACGCAATTTTTCAAATCACATTTTAACCACAAAAATTTCATCTCTCCACTTTTCAACCACACATCTTACCTCAAAAACATAAATAAACTTTTATAATTGCTATTGCTATAGTATTATCAAACAGAGAATACTTTTTTAGAGTGTTGTGTTAGAAGAAGCTAGTCTAACGGTGCAAACAGAAATCAAAGTAGATCCAAAATTTTGCCTCTTCTGTAGTTTTGTTATTTCTTATGAGATGAGTTCTCGTTAAGTTTACTGTATACCCTTTTTTCACCGCGTTATTCGTTCTTAACAATTAGGTTAAACTAGTATTTTCATCCGTGCGATGCACGGGAATATAGTAGTGATAGTGATTTTAATCGAAATTTATGAAAATATATTAATTATACAATCATGTCAAATAAAAATATAGTATAATAATATTTTAATACAAAATATTATCAAGTTCAAAAAAAAAAAAAAAAAAAACTTTTCTTTTTAAAATGGTTTGTCTTTTTTTTTTTTTTTAAAAAATATTTTTATTTACTTGTTTGTTAAACTTTCTTTTTTTAAATAAGATATTTTTATCATTTTATTATATATTAAATTATTTTGAAATTAAATTTAATATATAAAATTAACAACCATAAATCTATATTTGCTTTCAATTGGTAAATAATATTGTGGTTATATTTTTTGTTTATTTAATTTTACTCCAAATGAGTAAATGTCATTTTATTTGTAAACTAATTTTTTTTAGAAAATTTTCTTATCTTTGAAATAATTATTTATTTTTTTAATTAAAATCGATTCGACCCCGGTTCAATCCGATTCAATATTTTGACCATTGACAACACCTCTTTCAGGTCGAGCCATTTAATGTTTTCTGAACACGGAGTATTATATAATTCAAATGATATAATTTAAAATAAAGTAAAAATATAAAGTAAAATTTTGATATTTGAATATTTGGACGATTTTACGGACAATTTTTTTTATAGTTTGCTCTCACTTATTGTATTGTATTAAACTTCTTGTTGAGATCTTCGATTTGACGCCTATATTACATATTTTTCGACTTCAAAATAATACAATAATATTTATGGTTAAAAAAGTGGTTTGAGAAATTGTGTGATTTATAAAAAGTTTATAAATCATTTTTGCAAATTTATCGAACACATGCTTAAAAATAATTTTAATACAGATAATTACCAATAGAATTTTTCAAATACATTCTAACATGCGAGATTGATTACTTCTAACTCTTGTCAATTGTCATTACATATGAAGAAAAATTATATTCAATCAAATATTAAATTATTCGATTTGAGAGAAAAATTTTGGATTAGTCATTTAATTTATTTTTTTATAAAATCTAATTGGAAAACTTATTAAAAAAAAAAAAAAAGGAATGTTCTTAAGTTCTTTAAACAAAAACATATTTCGTTCTTTAAACAAAATCATTTTCGGGTTATTTAAATGTTTTTCAACACATTTTATGATATAATTTTATATCTTTATAAATAATTTAATGTTACTTTACCAAATTAGTTACACTATGATTAAGCAGAATATTTTTGAATAATTTTTTTTAATTAATTTAATATAATTTCAAATTTACGAATCTTGAATATTTTTTTATAACAATAGAGAATTATTTTTTATTTTTTTTTAAATTAGACTTATGAATGCTTTCGATGTAATTTTTTTCACATTTTTCACACAAAAAAAAAGGTTACGATAGACAATAAGATTAATAGTTATATTAAAATCAATTATCCTATTAAGTAAAAACAAATTTGTTAAAAAAAAAATTAAATTGTCCTTTTTTGGAATTGAAACGAAGCATCTTTATTTGACAAAATATTTTTAAACAACACGCTTTTAAACTACTTTTTAATTACACATACTTTTTCTCTCTACTTTTCAATTACTAATTTGTACATTGAAAACATTACATTCTTTGTTTTTAAACAAAAAAATTTAACTACCATTATTTTTTATATAATTTAAAAGTGCTCAAAACAATTTTTTTTTTTTTTGAAAAAATACATGTAGTGCTCAAAAGTGTAATTCAATTTGCAATTATTACACTTTCTAAAATGCAATCATTATTTATTTATTTTTTAATTCTTGTATTTTTTACAAAATCTTTCCAAATTTAGTAAGTTCATTTTGGTGAGAAAGTGTGTGTGTGTGTGTGTTTATTTTTGGTAAAGACTTTGTTTATATACATATATATATATAATTTTTTTTTAATTAATTTAACATAATTTCAAATTTACGAATCTTGAATATTTTTTTATAACAATAGAGAATTATTTATTTATTTTTTAAATTAGACTTATGAATGTTTTCGATGTAATTTTTTTCACATTTTTCACAAAAAAAAAAAAAAGTTATAATACACAATAAGATTAATAATTATATTAAAATTAATCATCCTATTAAGTAAAAATAAATTTGTTAAAAAAAAAATTAAATTGTCCTTTTTTGGAATTGAAACGAAGCATTTTTATTTGACAAAATATTTTTAAACAACACGCTTTTAAACTACTTTTTAATTACACATATTTTTTCTCTCTACTTTTCAATTACTAATTTGTACATTGAAAAGATTACATTCTTTGTTTTTAAACAAAAAATTTTAACTACCATTATTTTTTATATAATTTAAAAGTGCTCAAAACAATTATTATTATTTTTTTTTTTGAAAAAATACATGTAGTGCTCAAAAGTGTAATTCAATTTGCAATTATTACACTTTCTAAAATGCAATCATTATTTATTTATTTTTTAATTCTTGTACTTTTTACAAAATCTTTCCAAATTTAGTAAGTTCATTTTGGTGAGAAAGTGTGTGTGTGTTTGTTTATATATATATATATATATATATATATATATATATATATATATATATATATATATATATATATATATATATAAACAACACGCTTTTAAACTACTTTTTAATTACACATACTTTTTCTCTCCACTTTTCAATTACTAATATTTACATTGAAAACATCACATTCTTTGTTTTTAAATAAAAAAATTTTAACTACCATTATTTTTTATATAATTTAAAAGTGCTCAAAACGATTTTTTTTTTTTTTTTTTTTTTTTTTTTTTTTTGAAAAAATACATGTAGTGCTCAAAAGTGTAATTCTATTTGCAATCATTACATTTTCTAAAATGCAATCATTTTTAATTTATTTTTTAATTCTTGTGTTTTTTACAAAATCTTTCCAAATTTAGTAAGATCATTTTGGCGGGAAAGTGTGTGTGTTTATTTTTGGTAAAAACTTTGTTTTTAAATATATAATATAGATATAGATATAGATATAAATTAAAGTTGCAATTTTCTCTTAAAAAGACATATACCTACATGTAATAACTAACATGGTCATTAATTATCATGAGCACAGCCCCACATAGAAATGACAAAAAAACTCGATCTGAATGGGACAAAAAAAATTCTTCCCGCTGGTCGGCGGGGGGCGGGTTTGGGGTGACCCGAGCAAGTCGCGGAGCGAATTTTGGCCACCCCGACTTGATCCCCTTCGAATAATTAATTAAAAAAAAAAATTAAACAGGGCAACGCGATTGATCGCCCCATCTCGAAATTCGCACGGTGGGGTATGAGTTTGGTATAAAAAAAATTTCGTGGGGGTGGGGCATGGGTACCCGACCCTTCGACTCGATCCCGTCCCCATTGCAATACTAGCCCCACACACTAGTTATATTTAGAATAATTCCATTTATGATAGTAGTCGCCCTCCATGACAAAGTACTTAGTTATTTTATTATTAAATATGAAAAGCCATTTGATTATTATTTTTAATTATTACAATCTTGATATATATGATGTCACTTAGGGTTTGTTTGGTTGTAAGTATGGAATTTGGATCGAAAGAAAACGAATTTTAGGGAATGTAATTCCTGAGAAATGAGTTTTGTGGAAAATATAAATTGGATGGATATGATTGGATTAGTTTTTTAGGTAGGAAATGTCGAATGTTCCAAGTTTTGTTGTTCGATTGACATTATTTTCCTGAAAATATTGGCAAAATTGAATTATTTTAATTAAAAAAATATTTGTTTTTATTTTGCATATATACACTTGAAAATACCAATATTAATTTCTTAAAAAAATCAATTAACAATAAAAAAAATGTCAAACACAAATTTCACATAAGGTGAAAACGTAATTTCCTCAAATTCAAGGAAAATTGTCATCATGGTACTGGAAGAATTAAGAATTTTTTAGGGAAAATAATCAAATGGTGTTGTTCTAGTGCACGTTGACGTGCGTCCTTGCTGGCAGATAAGGTGGATTGGTGCCCCCACCCCTAGCCCTCTCTTCTCTCATTCATACACTCCTAGAAGCGGCTATGACTATCTCCATTCTTCTTTTTTACAATTTCACTCAACCTCTAATCCCTCTCCACGCAGTCGTGCTCTCACTAGTCGGAATCTTAATAATGTCGGTGACTGAACTCTTCCATTACGTGTAAGAAACAATATCTTGAATTTCTCCGAAGCCAAGATGGACCACAACCGCAGCAATTAACATCCAGATCACTCATCTGAGTTCGGAGGCTACATATATTAGTGATTATAATCCACTAAACAAAAAAAAAGACACAATTGTTAACTGCAATCTTTCCCCCTTCGTTCCTTTTGTAAAAGTGCAATAGCACGGGCATTGTTGGGGTATCTAAGAAACAAAATAAATTTTTTGTAGATCTTTTGTAATAACCTTTGTAATTTAGTTTTCAAAACCTCGAAGGAAAACACACACACACAAAACTATGAGTTCCACCAAGGAGAAGCACGTGCTCGAAGTTTCACCAATTAACTTGAGTCCCTTTTCACTGTTTATCCATGGGGTTCTATATGGATTCCAAAAAATGAGGTATATTATCATCATACAGCATCCTAAAAGTGATTATTAAACTAATGATCTGCTGTAATAACCTCAACCATCTTTGCAGGTACAAGTTTGTATAAATTCATATGAATATTACTAATAACAAGTGAGAAAGGAGAAATTAGGGGATAGAAGAATAACAACTCTAAGAGCTCTTCACCAACTCGTTTCTCCATTTGGAAAGGTAAAATAATTGCATTCTTGACTCTCTAGTCTCCATTTCAAGGAATAAATCAACAGCAATAAAAGCAGTGAAAACTGAAAATATCCATTTTTAAACTTTATCATCCTCTCTGGCCATCTATTGTTGTCTTTTAAGAAAGTTTGAGCTGTGTAGAGAGCATATGGGTCACCGGCGTTTTTTAGATTCCGACCAATGAGAGCACAGCGGCATAGAGAGGGAGTGTAAAATAGAGAAAGAGGAAATATGGAGAGCCACAACATTTCTGTGAGTGAATGAGAGAGGGTTGGAAAATAATTTTTTTTTTAAGTGTGGAGACCCACAATCAACCTTAGATGCCGCCTGCCAGCAGGGGCGGACGTGAACAATTGTGTGCACGTCAAAGTGCACTAGAATAGCCCTAAATAATCAAAATATTGACTATTGAATGGACCAAAAGTCGAAAAATAGGGGTGTAAAATGCTTTTTAAATCAAATTTGGTATAATTTTACACCAAAAAAAGGTCACTATAATGGTTGTACCAAATTTTAAATCAAATGAATAGATTTGCTTTTTTTATTTAAGTCTATACAAATAATTTATTTCAATTTCTGTTTAATTAAAAATGAAATTACTACTAACATTATTAAAGTAAAAAATATATAAAATGAATTTGAAATACTACATTTATTAAATTATGAAATTGAAATTGAAATTAAAATTTTGAGTTTTCTGTATTCAATATGTATTGCTTTTTATTTAATTATAATTTACAAATTAATGTTAATTAAAAATAATAGTCACACAAATAAATAAAAAATAAATGTGACTGTGAATTATTAAATTAAATACCAAAATAATAAAAAATGATATGGAAGGAATTAAATATCGCTATTCTTTTATATTTACTTATTTTATTAAATAAATTCAAAAACACGTCGACTTGTCCAGTGAAACTTATAACTGAAAGGGTTCAGCATCGTGGCCTAAAGAATGTGACCACCGTCGTACCGCCACCCCTAATAGCTTCCCAACGGCCATTATCGTATTCGGTACGCATATATCAAACTTCGTTTCTTCTTGAAAAATAAATTTTTGAAATGTGATTACATGTAATTCATATGTTGTGCTATTTCAATTATTCATACCTGCAAGATCATCGAAGCCTGTTGAATTATATTGGTTAGGGTATTGGAAAATGTAGATGGGCAGTTCATTCTAAAATGAATTTGTTTTACGCTATTTTGCATTTCATTGAACTTTACCTATAGTCATTTATGTTGAAATACAGTGATTCTTTTTTTCATTTTTAAAAGTGTAGCTGAATGTTGAAGATTCAATATATAGATATATCACCTTTTGTATTCATTGAATGACTTTTTGTAGAATAAGCTATTATTGGATATTGGTTAAATAAATCGAGAATTGAAATCGATAAAAGTGACTTCGTGTCGACTTCGGCCAAATACTCAAAAGCTCGACTCGATCCGTTTAGGCAAAATTGTTTGCCACTTCGCCGTTTCGGGGCGCACAAACGGGGATCCGACCAAGAGGTGCCTTTTCATAAAGGTGCATTGTTTGGAAATGGTGCATGGTTTGGGCCTCAACCACTTCGTCCACACCCTTTCATGGTCTATAAATAAGACCCTTTGGGTGTCCTATTCCTCACAATTTGATATGCAAAAACACCTCTCATCCTCACTTGTCTCCTAAATCAAAATCATTTCATTTATTTTGATTTTCCTTCATTGCATCCTTTGGAGTACATAAGTCTATATTTGGTTCGTTGTACTTGTGTTTTGAAGTGCTACAAACACAAGTGAAGCCGTTGTATCTTAGGAGTCGATTGTGGTTATCCGTAGGCACCGTTGCGGGGCAAATTCGACTTAAGGACAAAGAGTCCAACTCTTGCCTCGGCTTTGTCCTTCTTTTCTTCTTCTTTATTGTTTGTACTTTCATTACCGTTACTCTGTCCAAATTTCGGCTCGAATTTACAAACTTTCATTATTCGACGTCACTATTCACAAATCCACACAACAGCTATGATGTAACTGCTAATTATAGGGTCAAAAATTCTATGATGTTAATTCTCCATATAAATATCGCAATCATCTTGTACAGATGCTTGCATTGTCTTAGAGCCATTATCAAAGATTGAAGAGGCATAGAACTTCAAATTGTGGACTGTTATAAGTTTTGACGAAGTTTCGAGCCCATGCCTAAAAACAATGTAAGTATGGAGAATTAAAGAGCACAGGCATTAAGGGCATCTCCAACCGGACTCCATTTTGGAGTTTTACTCCAAAATGGAGTCCAAAACTGCTCCAACCGAATTGCATACCAGTGCACTATCTTGGAGTTTTGAACAGTGCTACGCCAAATATGGCGTAGCACTGTTCATATAGCGTAGAAGATACAGTTTTTATTCCTCCCAGATCTGTCCTTCAATTTTGGGAGAGTGACGGTGGAGGAGCTGTGACTGGAAGGGATGATTAGTATACTTACGGAGGAAGAAGGCTTTCATTCAAATCGGGAATGATTTTTCTGATGTGTACTGATATATATATATATATATATATATATATTGTGAAAAATAGTGTATGTATTTTTATCTTAATTCCATGTTTGATACCAATTAAATTATCAATTTATAAAATTTAAGTAGTATGTAATAATTTCGGTAATTATTTTAAATTTAAATTATCAATTAAATTAATTTTTTAGAATTGAAAATAATAGAGTAATTTAAATTTTACTGTTCATTTGGTGTAAGATTTGAAGTTTTGGGTTGGAGATGAGTTATAAGGATAGAGTAAGAGAAACTGTATTTTAGTGTAAAGCTGACTGCATTTTAGAGTTCCTGGTTGGAGATGACCTTACAATCCTTGAGGCGCGTGCCTTCAAAAAACTGCCACCTTTTTCATTCCCAAGCCTCGATTGGGGTTTTTT
Organism: Ligustrum vulgare; assembly: GCA_963555705.1. NCBI lineage: Eukaryota > Viridiplantae > Streptophyta > Magnoliopsida > Lamiales > Oleaceae > Ligustrum > Ligustrum vulgare. The sequence continues at coordinate 14,035,775 of OY743190.1, forward strand.
AACGACACCAGTTATGGTTAATTGTTGTGCATATATCCATTGAACGACTTAAATTGTTATTGACTCTTCTGTTTGGTGGTTGAAAGCAGAATTTTGCATAATCTGAGTGATCATCTGACATTTGCAAAATTGCTGGGTGATTGAGCCATAAGTAGAAATTAGCATTGTCGCCAGATGCTAAGAATCTGCCCAAATGGCAACGAGTGAGTTACCAGGTTTAGGGTTGCGTGAGAAATGAAAAGAGAGGGACAGAGAGCGTCGCAGAAGACAGGATAGAGAAAGAAGGCTATCTATGAGCCATGAAGAGAGAGAGAGAGAGAAAGACATCTAGCTAGACATCGTAGAAATTATCAACTGCGAAGAGAGATTATATTGTTGGCTTCAAAATGCATCTGTTTGCTTATCAATCTAATTTTTTTTCTCTATGATTATTTGATAGGTGCATAAGCAAAATCCCATGAAACACCCAAACATTTTGGAAGGTTACGACTGAATCAAATCAAACATCTTGCATGTACGTTGAATTCTTCAGAGTCCAACCCTGTTGGTGAGTATCAACAAATCAAAGTTGATGCAATAATAAAGGAAAGTGCAACTACAAACTGTAAGTCCTAGAACATGCATTGATATCATTATTGTTAGGATGATCCAGGTATCTGATTTGTAAAATAAATAGAAATATTTTGTAATTATGGACGAGAACAATAAAACCCAAACTTGGATGCCAAGTTCTGATGAGTCATGATGGGTAAATAACAAGAAACATCCCTATCAATTGGGATGACTGCGGAATTTTTGCATTTTCACCCTAAAAATCAAGTTTCATTGCTGAATTTATCCATATCTGTGAAATTCCACCTTTAATTTTCTACGTGTAACCCATTACCAAATTTTAGCAAGAGTGTTTTTGTCCTCCCACTTCCAACATTTTCCCACCTTTGTCAATTATAAACGTCTGGCAAAAAACATATATAATGTTTTGCGAGAAATGTCCCATGATTAGTTTTGGTATTTATTCTCTCTCTAAATATTTTAGAATATATATAATTTTTTTAGAAACACAAAACGTAACAGTAATAAGGCATAGAAACAACAGCCTTCGATTTCCTTTCTTCTTCAATATTTCTTCTTGTTTTGTGTGAAATCTTCTTCAATTTCTTGTTGAATCTGTCCTCAATAACTTCTCCTCGCTACTTCTTTTGTGGTTGATTCATTTGTGGAAAGTCTTGTGTTCTTTGTGATCCAATGTTTGTTAATTCAGTCGGAGATTGAATGTTCGGGCAAGTTTTGTGGATTAGGGATATTGAGCCCTATTGGTTGTTTGTGCAAGAAGAAGGCTACTAGAGTTTCGTTTCTTGAATTGTGTTCTTTGATTTCTTGGGTTAAATTGTTTCAAGTGATAATTGCACTACATACTACATTTTGATCCCTTATTAAAATTTTACTTACATTAGTATTTTAATTGATTTTTACTTGCTTTTCTTTTTCCTCTAAAAAAAACTTACAATATTCTCACCAATATCGTGCCACAACCGTCGTGCCACCTCCCTTTTCCTTGATGAGGCTCGGTGTGTTGTTGAAAGACGTCACAATTGAGTTTTCACCAATTCTACAACGTGTTTAATGAAATACTCGATCGAATATAATAAAAGTATCATAAAAATTTTGTAAAGTATCAAGGTATGATACTAAAGTTCCACCCAATGTATTATAAAAATTTGATACTATTTATGTATTGATACATACGCGGTAACTTAGGGTTTGAGATATGCTTTAGCTTAATCCCTGAATAAACAGTATTCAAAACATTAGCTAACACATAATTAACATTGCCAGGTTAAAGTGGGCGAACATAAAATGTAGGGAGCCACCTAGGCACCAACTGCTTTCAAAGTGTGCCATAGGCCAATCATAGCCCTCCAATCAACAGTAGCCTGATGGTTACAGAGCCCATAATCACCTCCTATAAATAGACTTCGTCTCTCATTATACGAAACATACACAATCCAAAAACAAATCATAAAAGCTTTAAGGGTCTGTTTGATGAAAAATAGATGGTAGGAAAATATTTTCTAGGAATTGATTTGGTTGGAAATTATTTTTTTGGAAAATGATAATTGGAAGTGTTTGATTAGATTAATTTTTCAGATGAAAAAGTGGGAGATTTTCCTAATTTTGTTGTTTGATTGATATTATTTTCCATGGCAAATAATCAAAATTTAACTATTTTAATAAAATAAAAAATTTTAATTTTTCACTCATTTGTACTTGATAATAATAATGTTAATTTCTGAAAAAAAAATAAGTCAATTAACAATAATAAAAATGATCAAACGTGACGCAAAAGGATTTTCCACCTTAGCTGGAAAATATTTTCTCAACAAATAGGTAAGAAAATATTTTCAAGACAAATGAGTTAGTTGTACTTTAAATGGTTGTATCTAAGAAAATATTTTTCAAGGCAAATTTTGCCAACCAAACACCCAACAAATATAAAAGTTGAAAAATATTTTTCATGATTTGATATTTTACTGGAAAATAGGGGTGTATCAATGACACCCTAAAAGTCTAAGTTAGTTTAAATTTATTTCAAATTTAGTCGACACATGCTAACGTAATGGTATGACCTTGATAAAGTTTTACTCAAGCTGCATAGAGATTCTGCATCATTGAGAGATCAAGATATATACAAAATCAGGCTCTTATCAGAATCTCTTATAGAAACAAAACAACAAGTAGCGTTAATATGTATCAATACCTCCGACCTATCAAGAACACGTATCGATAAGTGTTCATAATGTATCGATACTTTGAGCAATTTATTTTTAAAATGGTAATCCAATTTCACTTCTTTTATCATTTTCAGAAACCTGTTAAAGTATTGAGTAACAATTGTTCATGTTTATACGAACTTAAATGCTATTTTGTGATATTTGCAAGTTATGATATGAATTGCATAAATATGATTTTTTGTGCGTTCGGAATAGAAGTTGATTTGTAATATAGGCTCTATGAAAAGCGATGCTTTCAAAAATACTATATGGAGAGGTATGATCCATGTGGTGGTATGACACCAATATTGACTTGACCTATATAATTGTTAAATGGCATAATTATTTGATTTTATGAAACTCCATTGATTAGAATTTTCGCATCTTGTTACATTATATTTTTAAGCAAGTATTTAGTAAATAAAATAAACTGATTTATAACCAGTTTATAAACTATACAATTTCTCAAAACGACTTAACTACACACATTTTTCCTCAAATTTTCAAAAACTACTTTTTACTTCAAAATTATAAACAAACTAGATTATAAACCACACATTGTTATCAAATAGAGGCTAAAAAATGAGCTTGAAATTCGTGCACGACATCAAATATGAAAATAATGATTTATTAAATGCAACTCATAATTTGGAAGAGCATTTCTAAATTTTCAGAACAGTCAACGTCATTTTTACAAGTTTAGTGATCAAAACTCGACAGTCTTAAAGTGTAATGAGCAATTAAAGACGTCTTAAAGTTTAGTGGGAAATTTCAGATCAGTCAACGTCATTTATGCATGTGGTGATGTGGCACCACATGTATATTTCTTCCACCACGTCATCAATTCTACTAAGAAAGTTAAGTGAGTAACGTCCAACGTTTTGATAAGTTTAATGATCAAAAATCGACACTTTAAACTTCGGTGATCAATTAAAGATGTGCATAAGTTTAGTGATTATTGCGACAACTTACTCTAGTATGCAATATAATTTGAACGTCAAATTAATTAATTGAAAAAAAAAATTGAAATGTTGTCAAACAGAGGCTAAAACTTTTGACAACCACTTTCACTTTCCTTTTAAATAAAAAGAAATTGAATTTCTCTAACTTGTTAGTCCATTGAGCCCCTGATTGAACCACGTTATTTGGAAAAATAATGAAGTTTTGAATAGTATTTTTATACGAATAAGTGGTTAAAATTTGTTTGAAAAATCAAATATGATGAACTTAACTAAAATAAATGATAGAGATTGGATATTTTAAAAACTTGATTTTTAAATAATGGGTCTAAAAGGTGCTGCTTATGTCAATAAATTGATGCAATCTAGAATATGTTTAGTCCTTGTTTGTTCCAATAAAAAGTCAGATAAAAAATTAAAACTCCGTTTGATAACACTGTTTGGATTATAAATTGGTTTATTTATGATTTTGAGGTAAAAAGTAATGATTGAAAATTGGAGAGAGAAAATGTTTGTGGTTAAAAAGTGGTTTGGGAAATTGTGTAGTTTATAAATTGGTTTATAAACCAAATAAATTGGTTTACCGAACACTAGCTAAGTTATAATTAAAAATTAACTTTAACGTGATACAAATAGACAACTTTTCAACCATATATTCAATCAATTTTTATCAAAATTTTAGTAAATCTGATCACTCTGTTTGGTAACACTGTTTGGATTATAAATTGGTTTATTTATGATTTTGAGGTAAAAAATAATGGTTGAAAATTGGAGAGAGAAAATGTGTGTGATTAAAAAGTGGTTTGAGAAATTGTGTAGTTTATAAATTGGTTTATAAACCAAATAAATTGGTTTACCGAACACTAGCTAAGTTATAATTAAAAATTAACTTTAACGTGATACAAATAGACAACTTTTCAACCATATATTCAATCAATTTTTATCAAAATTTTAGTAACACTCCGTTTGGTAACACTGTTTGGATTATAAATTGGTTTATTTATGATTTTAAGGTAAAAAATAATGGTTGAAAATTGGAGAGAGAAAATGTGTGTGGTTAAAAAGTGATTTGGGAAATTGTGTAGTTTATAAATTGGTTTATAAACCAAATAAATTGGTTTACCGAACACTAGCTAAGTTATAATTAAAAATTAACTTTAACGTGATACAAATAGACAACTTTTCAACCATATATTCAATCAATTTTTATCAAAATTTTAGTAAATCTGATCACTCTGTTTGGTAACACTGTTTGGATTATAAATTGGTTTATTTATGATTTTGAGGTAAAAAATAATGGTTGAAAATTGAAAAGAAAAAATGTGTGTGATTAAAAAATGGTTTAGAAATTATGTAGTTTATAAATTGGTTTATAAACCAAATAAATTGGTTTACCGAACACTAGCTTGATTTTTATTCAAACGAAACTAAACAGGTCTAAGTTGTACCGTACAGGAGGAATGACCCGAATGGAGGCTAAGTTGTACAGTACGGGTGGAATGACCCGAATGAAAGATGTTCATACTCCTGTCCTGTCGGACCCGTCCCCAGAACGCCAGCGTTTTACGTTGTTTGACAAACACTGAAATTCTAGTCAACATAAAGATCTAGTTTATAAGGAAACGTATCAGCTAGAAATCTATTCTTCTAAGGAAACTCTTTCGTTTTGAAACTATTATTTCCTAATTTTTATCAAGGATTTCCTATTTCAGTTCTACCCAACTTCATACTTAAAATTATAATGTGGTCTTATAAAGGAATCATCACACCATATATAATGGAGAATGGAGTAAACTAGGAATCCCTGCAATAATACTTTATCTGTGTTCTTGATTTTGCTCTTCTTCTTGTTTCGACATGGCGGGTTCAATTTCTGAAACTTTCAAGAATGGGCAGACAAATTCTGATGAATTTGAAGCTTGTGTTACACGTTTCAGAAGTTTGAGGATGGGCGAAGATGGGGTTTTGAAGGCTCAATCCGGAACTAATGACCACTCATGTTCTTTTTCTTACGGCGTCCCTGCAACTCAATACCAAGAAAGAGATGCTATTGATGATGATGATGATGAACAAACCGAAATCTGCATTGATCAATTGCTTGCGCCTCAAGAAACCCACGAAGCAACACAATGGTTTCCAAGAAACTCGGGTTCTAATCACGGAAACATCTGGGGTTGTCACTGTTTGGACAAGCTAGGTAACTAACTACTGTAATATTTTATTTACCCTATTATTACTTGGAGAATGTATTTGAAAAGTTGTGTATCTTCGTGGGAATGAATTTTAATTTTCTTCATCGTGTTTCTGAAGAGGAGGATTCTGGGTTGAATTCACCCAATGAAAACTTTAGCTGGAACAATCATATTCAGACAAATTGTGATGGTTCGTGGGATCAGAATGGACAACGTAGTGGCAAGACTGCTTATCCAGGAAGCAACTTCAACTACAATGCTGGCATTCCAATTGGCTCAAATGGCTTGCACAGGGAAAATACTCGAGAGACTCGGTTCGCGGCTCTTCTAGACAACATTTTTTGTCTGATGAAGCATGAAATTGGACACGTTTTCTTTGACGAGCTAATCGATTCATGCGTAGACTATGAGTTGAATTCGGTTGTCTTAACGTTGTTTTCGAATATCGAATTGTTCATAGAAGCAGCTTTCTGTAGAATTGGGTAAGAAAAGAACCCTTTATTATTCATCTACATGTCTCTTTTTCCTTTACTTCTTCAGGACTTATAGCACAACTTGTTTTGACAGATCAAATTCAATCCAGAAACTCATCAAAAAGCTTACGAGGACACCCTATGCCAATACAATGACGAGAATTCTATCCTCTAGGTATTATCAAATAATGACAAACAACTTCGCGAGGCACGTTATCCTACAATGCCTCCATCTTTTGGATAGAAAGTCGAATGAGGTAATTATAATTCTTTTATTATTATTATTATTTTGACTCGAATTACCAAGTTTCGCCTGACTAATCTTATGGGAGGCCGGACTTCCAATGGTTCGCCTCCGGATACAGTCTACTAGAAATATTTAAATTTATTACAATGCGACATATTTCTTGTGTGCTTGTGTATCAAAACTGCAACTTTGATACCATCGAATCTGTCATGTTATTAGCAATTTGTACATATATTTATACACTATGATATTGTCGTCTCTTATCATGACATGCTTGATTTCAGATACTTTATGAATGTGCACTACATAGTTTCATGTCCTTGGCTAGACATGAAGTTGGGTGCAGATCGTTGAATGAGTGCATCGATAGCTTTGCCGGTAACCAGAGAGATACGCTCATGAATCACATTGCTTACGTGTCGGATTTCCTATCAAACGATCCTTACGGGTACTAATGATTGAAATTCTGTTTGGTGGTGTTTTTTTAGCATGTTTGATAGGATAGGGGATTAGACAGTACTGGACAATATTACTTAGAAAGAACAAGAAAGTCAAGATCTTGTTCATTACACTTTCATGTTTTGTCCAATGCTGTACTACCTACCAAAACACGCGCTTTATCTTTTGATTTCAAGGTAATTGTGAACTTATCGGTTTAAGGTTTTCCTCTTAGGAACTATGTCGTGCAGCATGTCCTCGATCTTCGACATTATCTTATAACGAAGGAAATATTGTGGCGTCTTCGAGGACAGTTTATTCATCTATCAAAGACAAAAGGAGGCAGTCATGTTGTGGAGAAATGCATTGAATCCTCTGCATTTGGAAGCAGTTCGGTGGTTAAAGAACTTCTACATTGTTCGAACGATCTTGTTCGACTCAGTCAACATCAGTTTGGAAACTTTGTGGTTCAAAAAGCCTTATTGACGACAAAGGTAAATTCTTGTTCTTTGCCTAGTCACAGTCAGCAACAGAGTTCAATAACTAGTTTTTCTTACATTGGCCCTTTAACGGAATCATTATAATTTGTAAACAATACAATTTATCATTTCTCAACCGCACATTTTACCTCGAAAACATAAATAAACTAATTTATAATTGCTAGTGTTACTGAATCTTAGAAAATTAGAATCAATTATAAATTCATTCTCGTCTTCTTGTAGATAGAGGGCCAGATGCAGCTCCATGAAACTCTTGTTATGATTCTTGAACGACATATAAAGAAGCTAAGACTCACCAGAGGTGGAAATCATGTACTTAATCTCCTTGACGAGCTTCGAGAAGCTGAGACCTATGAAAAAGCCATTTTAGAGGAATGAAGAAGTTGAAATTACATTATGTCCTTGTTAGTACGAATAGGTTATGTCTTTGTTATTGCTGTGTGCTGTTACTTATTCTTGTTAGTACGTGTAATGTGGTGCAGAGAACTTGTTGGAACTTGTTAGTGTGATTGAGAAATTGTTTGTTACTTATTTGTTTTTCCCATTTGTTTCGTGTTTCCTAAGTTCTTTGTGATAGCTATAAAAGATGTGTGACATTTTTAATTGATATTGTGACATGGCGCAAATACATTGGGTGATGAAAAAATAAGTGGTGAGATAGTTATGTATACCACCTAATGTATGTGTGCTATGTCATCGTGTTATTTAAAAATGTCAATTATGAATTCCTCTATTTAAGAATACCATAGGGGGGTTAGGATACATAGCTTTCATAGCTCAGTTGGTTAGAGCACCCGTTTAGTAAGCGGGAGGTCTTGAGTTCAACTCTCAATGAAAGCACATTTGGTTAAAAAATGCTTTATTGTCAAACTAAAAATGCCAATTTTTATTTTTTTAATTGTACATGTATTTCCTTTTAAATCAATTTTCAATTTTAATGAATCAATGTTGATTCAATTCTTGCCCAATCGAGATTCTGAATTTATTTATTTATTTATTTTGGGGTTAAATCTTACTAGGCCATTTATAAAAATAAACTATGTAGACTTTGAGAAAGACTTTAATATTTTTTTATTTTTCTCAACATTGGTCAATTTGTGATCAATAGATTCTAAAAATATCTTCCATTGATTCACTCATAAAAAATTCAAGGATAGTCTGGTCCTTCCACTTATTTTTGTTTTCTAGCACCATTTGTGATCAATAGATTTTTCTTAACAAAATGTCAAGTATAACCATTTGTGGGATACAAAGAGCAATGCTATATCAATATAAGTCCATGTTTGGCCTTATCTTCTATAGTTAGAGCCTGTTTGGTAATGTGAAATTTTTTGATTTTTGTAGTTTTTTTTTTTTATTTTTTGATGGATGTGTGGTTTAAAATTGTTTGAAAAGTCAAAAATGGTGGGCTTGACTAAGAATAGATGGTTGAGATTGAATTTGAAAAGTTGTGATAAAAATTTAACCATTAACAAGCAAGCTCTTAATATCATCTCAAACTCATTTTCAACTGCAATATGGGACCCACAATTATTATTATTTTTCTATCATCCATTTTTATCGACATAGGGCAAACATGAAGGTTTTGACAAACTATAGGCATAGTATCAAAACAACGGGGCGTCAATGGACGAAATGTAATCAATTCTTCTTATATTGTGAGAAAAGTTTATCAGAATTGACCATGTCATTGACTCAATTGAAACACTAGCTTAGTTAATCGATCACTAGTTCATTCGGTATCTGAGTCATTAAAATTGTGAGTCATTATTGAGTCAAAATTTTAAATTAAATATTATTTTTAAAATAAATACTAGGAAAAACATAATAAGTGTGAAATTAATAAATGTATTTTTTAGTGAAATAAAATTATTAATTCTGAGTTTTTCTTCTCTCTCTTTTTAATTGTTTAGGGGTGTATTAATTTACCACCCAATCTTTCTTTTATTTTGATTCTCTACATCATTCATCATTGTTTTATAATTTGCAATTTATGAACTTCCTTGAATGCTTATATATTATAATGTTAAAATTATATCAAATCAGTCAAATGATAATGTAGAATAATTAATAACTATTAATATACTAAATTATTTAATTATTACATTAGAAAAAAATGTTAATTAATGAAGAAATGCAACTTAAATATGGTAATAGTATTACACAACAGCTGGTGCATGTTTGGCAAGGGAATAAATTAAAATAGGAAGTAGAAGATTAGTCACATTACTGGTCCCTAAAATGTCAAAAACATCTTATTCTGGTCTATGACGTTCTAACTTCAACACTTTAGTCCTCCTATTTAATTTCTATTGCAATTCGATCCTTTTGAATGATAGTAGGCAGCCCAATCCAGTCACTGAGGAAGGCTTGATTTCATAACAGATTGTTTAAGTTTTTGAAAATAAGTATACCATTTTCTTTTATTTGTAGTATACAATCGAAACAACTACTAAAATTGTAAGAAAATAAATAAATTATTTTTGACCTCGTGCTCCTCAAGAGACCTAGCATAATAAAATGACCAATTTCTCATCCCAACAAATTTCAAGACACAAAAACTTAAATGAAAAGCTTGTTATAAATAATGTATATATGTGAATGACATTACCATTATATCCCTGTAAACTTTACAGTATCACGATTGTGCCATTATCCACTCCTATAAATAGGAGCCATTTTCATAACATTGATTACACCAATTCTGGAATGAGAATTCTCTCCATCTCTTTCTCTCTAATGTTGTTCTTAGAAATTGATAGTTTTATAACACGTTATCAGCACGAGTCTCTAACCAACTGAATAATATAATGTCTTCCCCAGTAGACAGAAGATGTGATGTTCATTTTTCTCCACTGAACAATTCCATTTTCTTTCAAGTTTCTTCCCCCATTTCTTTCAACCCATTTATGCCAAAATCTGTCAAGAATAAACTAATCTTTATTCTCGATAAATTGAGGGTGAACTTGATATGAACATGAATTCTTCTGCGACGATGATATCCAACGACGTTGTAGAAGGATCAGTTAGATCCGGCGGTGAGCAGTAGCACCACCCACATCAATGGCCTCCACCACCAAAATCACGCAGACTTGCATTACATACCCTTTTAATTCTTTCATTCCCACCACGATCTTGCTCCTCAGCTCCTGTACCTCTCTTTCTCTCACTAAAATTGTTAAGTCTCTTCCAATTTACATCAGCTCCCTCCTCCCTTCCTCACGTTCTCATGGATCTCGAGCCCGAAACCATGGACTCAATTAGATCCGTATCAATCCACACAAGGCACAAGAGGAGGAAGAAGATGGCGTTGAGGTCTGTGCGTAAACAGAAACATTTGGGGTTAGTGGAGATAGTAGGGTTGGTGGAAAATTGTGGAATTGGTATAAAGAATATTATTATATTTGATAGAGGAAATAGTGATGATAGTGGAATATGGAGCACGTGAATGGTGATGATAGTAGAGGTGAAAAGGTGATGATAGTGGAGGAAAATGATGATGATGCAATGGTCCATTTTTATGGGCTGCCACCAACTTGGTTGGTTTTACCACCTACATGATTGGCTTTACCAGTTTTAATTATATCATGTCATCGCCTATATGGTCGGTTTAATTATTTCATGATATTGATACCGCCTATATGGCCAGTTTAAGTATTTCATTATGACGATTCCGCCTATATGGTCGGTTTAATTGTTTCATCACGTCGACACCGCCTATATGGTCGGTATATCAATTGAATACATATAAACACCTCAGTTGTTGGTTAATTCTAACATATTAGAGGTTGTTGTTAACATATATACGTGGTGGTATAACCCCAGTATTATTATTGTTAATATATATACAATATTGTTATTTAATACTTCATTAAATGATACCAGAAGTTATCAATACTAAAGTTAGATGATATTTTATCAAATGATACCAGAAGTTATCATTACCGAAAGGTTGATAAATGTTTGATAAAAATATTTTATCCAATGGTACCAGAAGTTACCAATATCTGAATTTGAATGGGTGGATGAAAATTATTCAACAATGGAATGTTGATGTATGATAAGATAATATCACATGATAGCACGGATATAGCTAATGTGAAAATAATCTCATCAGTATTATGAGATGAATATTAGATGATAAGTGTCTGGAAAAGTTCTTGCATAAACACTTATGTACTCCAAAAGAAGTACATATTTACTCCAGAAGAAGTAAACACTATCATCTAAAACATACTGAAATGATATTATTATTGCTCCTGAAGAAGCATAAACGAGTCATACATGCAAAATACAAAAGAGGGAAACATTCATGATCCTCAAAATTAGAGATGTGTTTCGGGAGTAGCCGTATCCTACCACCTCTGACCTTTTGAGGAAATAAAAAAAAAAGGTGGGAACAATGAGATAATGCGTCGTTACCTTTTTCGATATAAGGGAAGATTTGGCGACAAGATTGAGATCATGAGATATTTCCTTGGATATTGTACCTGATTCTTCGGTATAATAAAAATAAAGGTATACTAATTTGAACTATACAGGAATATGTACTGATGAAATGAATACTGTATTGAACCAGAAGTTCATACATATGTACAAGTGAAATATCTTGCTGAACCAGAAGTTCATACGCACAAATGAAATATGTATATAGTATGAACCAGAAGCTCATAAATGAAATATACATTGTATTGAACCAGAAGTTTAGCGATATTGTTTTGAATCAAATATTCATACATAGAAATGAAATAAAACCGTATAGAACCAGAAGTTCTATAATAAACGGTTAGATTATCAAAAGTTTCAAATTATTTTCTATGAGAATAACTTATTCAGAAATTGTTTATCATACAACAATATCCTATGTCAAACAGGGAATAGCTCAAGAAGCTTTATTATTTGTAAAAGTGCGATATGCATACACTCCACCAAAGCGCACTGAGATATATGATTGAAATTACATTCCTAAAAGAATGACATGTGTTATGGCATTTTAGCCGATTGATAATATTTGAGAACATTATGGTGAAAACACGCCTGAAGCGTAATTATGCCTGAAGCATAATGACTATCGATTCCAAAAAATAAATATCTCTTGAATGATTAAAATGATCCCTTTGAGGATAAATACTCATAGTGAGTAAAAGGGACAAAGTTAAATGATGAGATATTCAGGTACCTGATGATAGAACATATACAGAGATCTCTCTATGTTATATTAAAATGGAATCGATAAATAAGTCGACTGCATACCCTCTTATGAAAATGAGGTTGATGAAATTATAATACTTTGGCCAAGTATATAACCCCAATGTAGGGATTATTGTTCAAGGACCTGAAGTCCAAATGCTTAAATGTATAAAGCCAGTAATTATATGTACAAATGAAAAATATTTCACAGTCGTAAAAGACGACTCGTTGCGCGCAAAACTTTTCATTAAACTGGCATGACATATGGTGGATAGACTATAATCTAAATCACTAGCTTGAGCTCTTTGATATACCAATGAGTGAGATCAAAATGTATGATTCTCATCTCGGTACTTTGAGAGTATTCTTTGATGTACCAGTTGATCGCGGTACGTTGGGATTTCAAGTAAAATGATTGTAGATTATATGTCGAAATTGATATCTATTTCAATGATTGATTATGCTCCTGCAAATTAGAAATTGCAGTTTATAAAGTGCAAGAACATACATGTATAAATCATTTGAAAGATTCAATATACCTAGATTAGTATCACTATAGAATGATACAAATGACTCCATGATATAATATGTTGAAAGTGAAATTAGAGTGTACTATTTATGACATCTGGGAAATTGATTATTCACTAGAAGTGAATACGAAAATGAATATTCACCAGAAGTGAATTTGAAATTGATTATTCACTAGAAGTGAATTTGAAAATGAATATTTAATTATTCACTAGAAGTGAAAGATGCAATCTATGAAAGTGAATTATAGATTTGATTATTCACCAGAAGTGAATTCTAAATTTGATTATTCACCAGAAGTGAAAGATGCAATGAAAAGATTCGTGATTGCACCAATATACATGTAATATTCCATGAAAGGAATAAATACGCGTTGCACTCTTTTTCCCTTAGCTGAGGTTTTGTCCCACAGGGTTTTCATAGCAAGGTTTTTAATAAGGCAACAGTTGAGGCGTATTGATGAAAATTAATGAGAATAATGTACTCTTTTTCCCTTGAGGTTTTGTCCCACAGGGTTTTCCTAGCAAGGTTTTGGAGGCATCATCATAGCTATCAACAAGCTAAAACTCAGCAACACATTGTTATACTGGAATGATATCAACAAATGAAGAAAATCATACACATCTTATGAAGAATGTTATGATATCGGATACACACAAGAAGATTTTCATATATACACATTCCAGACGAAAGATGATATCATTATTCAAAAGGTTCATGAATATCTGATTGCACACTTCAGGGGGAGAATCATGCTGTCATGCTGTACTCTTTTTCCTTCGTCCAGGTTTTGTCCCACAGGGTTTTCCTGACAAGGTTTTAACGAGGCAACGGCTGTACTCTTTTTCCTTCGTTCGGATTTTGTCCCATTGGGTTTTACTGACAAGGTTTTAACGAGGCAGCACTGAAGCACTGAAGAACTTCAAAGATTCAATACATGATTTGTTCTACTTGAACATTAAGACTCAACGATTGACGATGACCAATATCAGGGGGAGCAACTGTACTCTTTTTCCTTCGCTCAAGTTTTATCCCATTGGGTTTTCTTAGCAAAGTTTTAACGAGGCAGACAATTGCGTAATATGTCATTCAAGGGGGAGTGTTATAAATAATGTATATATGTGAATGACATTACCATTATATCCCTGTAAACTTTACAGTATCACGATTGTGCCATTATCCACTCCTATAAATAGGAGTCATTTTCATAACATTGATTACACCAATTCTGGAATGAGAATTCTCTCCATCTCTTTCTCTCTAATGTTGTTCTTAGAAATTGATAGTTTTATAACAAAGCTCAACTTTTAACCTTATTATTATACGAAAATTCTTTGAAATTTCGTTGTGACCACGTACTTACTACTTACACTGTCTCAAACATGTATTTGTGGCCTGAAATCCTTTCGCCTGGGAATATGATTGGTACATGATCTTGATATGCTACACACAATAATATTAATACTAAAGTTAAATATTAAATAGATGAGTGCAAGCAAAAACTCACAGCTTTGTCAAAATTTCTAATCCCCTTGAAGTCATTTACAAGTTCCAATGCAGATTCTACGATGGTCCAGAAAAACAAAAAACTGTTCATTACAATTTCAACAGTAAGAATAAATAAAGTTACAACTAAAATGGTGCATGGAAAGGGCTTTAAGAGTTCATCACAAACCATGGAACTGGAATTTCTTCATACGGGTACAGATCAATACAACTCAACAGCAACCATTCTTTGCTTGTGCATCCACTTCTTGGCTCCCATCAGCCTGTAAAACTACGGTTTTCCCATCAGCCATCCAGCTAGGATCTTTGCGTTTGAGTTCTTGAGATTGAATAACCTTCCGACTTAAAATGTTGTAAATCTCTTTGACCACTGTCTGAAAGGCAACAGCAACATTGGAGGAATCAAGAGCTGAAGTTTCAATGAAGAACAGGCCTTGTGCCTCAGCCAAATCTTTGCCTTCCGCAGTTGTGACCTCCCGAGCATCTTTGAGGTCGGATTTATTTCCAACGAGTATTGTAACAACGTTCATGTCAGAATGAGCTGTTCCAAAATCAACCACTCAAATCAGTGTCTGGCATCATCAATTAGGAAAGCAAAATGTTTAACGGTCAACAGTAATATAGCACACAGAAATAAGGATACAAAAATGATCAGTGCATCAAGCAGAATCAGAAGGGAAGACTCCAGCAACATCGCAATAATTATAGAAATTCTAGGGATTTAAATTGAATCCTTTTCCGAATTTTATATTTTTGGAAAGCACAGCACAAGTAGAAGAAAATCATAATCTTTAAGGTCGTGAATGTCATGGTAGAAATAGCGTCCTAGTGTATTCCCAATGGAAAAGAAAAAAAACGCACAAATAAAATTAAGTGAAATATTCAATGTCAAGTTGCTTACTCTGAAGTTCATTAAGCCATCTGCCAATGCTATCAAAGGTCTGACGTCGACTTATGTCATAGACCAGAAGAGCTCCAACAGCACCTCTATAATATGCAGATGTAACAGCCCTAAACCGCTCCTGACCAGCTGTGTCCCAGATCTGAGCCTTGACTTCCTTCCCGTTAATTTCCATCTTTTGAGTCTGAAACTCTACTCCTATAGTTGATTTTGAATTAGGGTAAAACTCATCTCTAGCAAATCTAGCTAGCAAGTTTGATTTACCAACAGCTGAATCTCCAACCAAAACAATCTTGAAAAGGTAATCCTGGGTTTGTTCCTCTTCTGTGGAATGCGCCATCTTTCAACCCTTTAGCGACTTGCTAGCAGGCCATATTTACTGATGGGTGTAGACAAACTAACAAAATCAATAAGAGCTAAACACAAAAAGAATCAAATTATTCTTTCCCAAAATGAGGAAAAAAATATTCAGGGGAAAAGTTCCTCAGAAGAAACTCAAAGAGCAGGATTCAGTTGCATAAAAGGTTACTACTTCCACTATCCTACAGTGGCAGCTTTCGAGCCCACAATGCACGTAACTTGTTACCTCATATTCCAATCTAGTCCTCCAAAAAAGGTGAAAGCCTTGAGGTGCCTGCTTATCAAGCAAGCATTAGAAACCAAAACATAGACATGAATTCAGTACAGCCTTCTTTTTTTAAAATGCAGACAAATTAAGGTCATAGTTATAGGATCAAGAATACAGACGTCTTTTCAGCATGTCTATTATATGTGTTCTTTGTCTAGGTAATCCTTTCTTACACGTATCACAATACAGTATTAATCTACATAAATTTCACAAGCAGAAAAGGCACTGGAGAATGGCAACGTTCCTGATATGTTAGTGGAAGATTTTTTCAGGGAAAAGTCGGTCCATGAAGATCTAACTAGTCCCAGGGCAGCCATGATTTCTTTAGCACTTAATGCACAAGTGTCCATCTAAAGGTCTTAAGATTAAATAAAGGTACCACAGAGTCAAAATGTAGAAAATTTTGATAAATACAGTCACTAATTCAAAAAATATCATCGAGAGGACAAGGCATTTCTACAAAGCTAGATGTCCAAGATACTTCTACAAAGGCACCCCATATCTGTTATTCTGAATGTCATACATCTCATTTGTCCACCAAAGATTATATCTGTTATTCTGAATGTCATACATCTGATTTGTCCACCAAAGATTATAGCAATATGAGCTCAGAATAGATCCACTTAAAAACGTAAAAAGGTTCGGCAGTCACAATATGAAGTAAAATTTGCAAAGACACACATACCCAAGAACAAAGCATCAGAAGCACGGAGCACCACAATTTTATTATGAAGTGAGTGAAGCCATTATAAGCTATTTTATTTATGTCTCGCGAATAACATCAGTTGTCACATAAACCAAAAGAAATAAATTTCCCATCGCCAGAAGACAAACAATATTGTATCCACGAGGCCTAAAATAAAGCACAGTGAATCACTTGGAATAGAGACATTCTCCTATTAGCAAATATTCCGTCCTCCTGGACTGCAAAGATCCTCCTCTTCAAATTATAAATAATCCTCATCAATGTTTAAGGTAATGACTCTTAAAGAGAAAGGTCCACATTTGCCAGGCTTGCGATCATTATCAAGGTGAAAAAGGATGTCCATAACGTAATGGGGTGGTTTAACAACTACAATAGTATGGAAATGCAAATATAGATAGAGACCACATGCTCCAGCCAGAATAGTTTCTGGTGAACATTTATCAAATCTCCCAAATGCTAATTAACTTGAGATATTGCAACAAATCTTGCATCGAAGTCAACCGCATACAGGAATCACAAGAAACACAATCATGATAATTTTCAGATAGAAGATTGCACAAATCAGACTCGGATAGTACATAAAGTTACAAATTATTCTGACCATAGAACATTTTCACAACAATTTTCGTGGTCGAACTAAGTGAAGTGCATTAAAATTGATGCATGGTTCACTAAAGATGGATAATTTAAATGTGAATATCACATCAATATTGTGATCACATATACTTTTTCCACATTAATTCCACATAGTATGCATCAATGAAAACAAGTAAACTCATGTTTATACAGCTCTTATCTTGAAAATAGAAAGCCATTATCAGAAAATGTTAAATAGCTTCTAGTACATCTAACACTGTTCCTAGCACATATACTTTTTCCACATTAATTCCACATAGTATACATCAATGAAAACAAGTAAACTCATGATTGTACAGCTCTTATCTTGAAAATAGAAAGCCATTATCAGAAAATGTTAAATGGCTTCTAGTACATCTAACACTGTTCCTAGCACATTAACATTGTCTCTTTATTCAAAATCACTATTTGTTAAGGAAACAAAATCAAATCCCAATAATCATGGTCAGCTGCATTAGGAAACAATTGAGATTTGAATGGTGGGGCCTTGAAGCAAAATTACATACATCAATGACTGCATTAATAGTAGTATTAACATACCTTGATTGCTCCTATAATAATGCATTTGATTGTAATTAGAAGGCTGTACTCATGTATAAATTGAACACAATATTATCAATGAAAATATCACTTCCACCAACATTTTCCTATTAACTGAAAAAACTTAGGCAAACGACTATTATGGCTTTTAACGCTCATCAATTAACAAAACAAACACAAGACCCTAAATTCAATAAATATTTAGCAATTAAAAATTGAATCATTACATAAAAAATATATTAAACGAAATTTGCTCGGACCCTTTACATAAAGAAAATGGCGCGTTAAAGCTAAACTAAGGAAATTATAACAAAAGGTTTTATGGCACATACCCACTTCTTCGATTAGGGAATACAAATTTTGCCTTAACTTCTCTCCCTCACGGGTCTTTGAACAAATCAGAACCGTTCCAAATGCACATCAAAGAAAATAATTAATAAATTTCATTTTCAAGAATTTGTTGAAGAAGCGATTAAATGATTGTGAATGGTTCTGGGTTTTGAATAGACCCAAGCAAGGTTTCAAGAATTGATCAAAGAAGTAAGCAAGATTGAGAGAAGAGAAAGCCAGATTTACGGTTAGTGCTGTGCAGAAACAAATAGACCCGACGCGTCAACAAAGACGAACAATTAAACAAAGATGAACAAAATTTTACTTCCGGCCCACTGGACTATCAGGTTAGTGGCTCATTTCATTTCTGTTGTGTTAGTATATTATATATTTTGGACCGTACGCAGTGGCGAATTTAGGAAACGGATTGAGCACCAAAGAGTATAAAGGGAAAAATATTTGGCACCCAAATTATATGATAAAAAAATAACTGATACAGCATGAGCAATCGTCCATCCTCGCAGTCCTCTAGATCCGCCCCTACCCATATTGTCAAGCTTTTATCAATTTTTTTTTTGTAAAATTCTTCTCGTTCAACAAAAAAAAAAAAAATTCAAACATGATTTTTTCGTAATTTTACACACTTTTCTTTTATACAATCATTACAAAATATAAATCAAATTATAAACAATACAAAAAAAATATACGCACCCTAACACTTAAAATTAACTTATGAGTTTTCGAAAGTCCTATCGATCACATCATTCAAAAGTAACTTTTGGCATTTAGTTTGAGCAACGTTTGGTAGAAATGTTTGGTTGCTTTATTTGTGATTTTAAGGCAAAAGACGATTATTAAAAATTGGAGGGAGGAAATGTGCATGGTTAAAAGTGATTTGAAAATTTGTAAAATTTATAAATCAATTTATAAATCAAAATTTTGAGTTTACCCAAATACTTCAAAAGCCAATATATGGGAATCAATTGTCAAAAGAATTGGAACCTTATTGAAAAATGAAATTCATCTGTTTGTTAAAAGTTTTGTGTTTAAATTTTTTTTTTTTTATGTTTTCGATGTAAAATATGTTATTGAAAAATGGAGAGAAAAAACGTTTGTGCTTAAAAAATAGTTCAAAAAATTATGTTATTTAAAAATATTACTATTTTTTAGTTTGCCAAACATAGGCGAATTTATTGAAGGTTACATCAATTGCATGGCATACTGCCCAGTGCCCATGCTTTCCTTTAATGGATCGGTACATAGCCAGCATATGATCATTAAGTTGGGCAGGAAAATAGTGCATCCTTTATCAGTTTGCAGTGTCTTGTCCGACTCATAGCAGGACCCGTGAGCAACAATTTTGGTAAAGGATTTTATTTTTATTTTATTATCATTATTATTTTTGTTATAAAAATAGAATATGATACTTTTCGAGATAAAATATGTTATTGAAAAGTAATTTTAGAAAATGTTTGTAGTTAAAATGTAATCAGGAGAAATACGAGGCGGCATTGATTTATTTCACTACAAGACAAAACCGACCAAAATATTAATTTACACAATTTTTCATATTACTTTTTAATCATTCAAATTTTCTCTCTCCAATTTTTAATCTCACATCTTACCTAGAAAACACAAATAAATCAACCAAATAATTTACATTCCATTTATTTACAATTTAAATCCTACTGAACAGAGATATATAATCAGTTTAATCTCTCGATTTGGTGAACTCGTAAACAACACATTTCTCCTAATAACTTTTGAACCACACACATTTTTTCAAACCACTTTTCAACCACATATTTTATCTAGAAAACATGACGCAGGACGGAAGCAAGTAAGGAATTTTAAACGAAATCCTTAAAAGATAAAACTTGGAATCCACCAAGCGAATTGAGAATAAAGCTCAAGAATTTTATTAATAATCTGAATGAATAAAAACAATAAATTAACCCTATATAAAACGAAAAAACTTGAATAAAATTAACTAGGAAAGTATAAAACTTATTCTAGATTAACTAAATAAAATAAAGAAGCATATTCTAAATCATCTAGGAAAACATAAATTATTTTAAATCAACTAAGTAAAAAGAATTCGAAATAAACTAAATGACAGAAATAATACTAAAATATTAAAACACTGTTTTCGCTACCTAAACGATCTCGAATGTCCAAAATCCATCGTATATCACAACAAAGTAGTGAGTTGTATTCGTCTCGTCGAGCTTTTCTCTTTTTCTTCATCGTCATCTGCCTCCACCAAATTAATTCGCTTACGTTCCAGGCAAACATTGGACTGATTCCCTGGCTTGTTGCAACGATAAAAAATTACTGTTGTTGGTTTTGGCATAAAGATTCTTCGTCGTTGAAAGCCTCTAACTGCACAGGTCTCACCACCCTAGGTGGGCATCATCCCCTATGACGGCCAAAGGCAACTCCCTCAACACCATCTTGATTGGTAGGGGTAGGAGCATGAGCGTTGACAGCAGGTTGTTGTCTCAACAATTGTTGTAACATGCCGTCCAACCTTTCCAGCGTTTGGCGTCGCTCGTTTATGGCAGCCCATATATCTGCATTACCTTCCCTACAACTAGCGTCGTGAGGATTCACTCTTTCTGCTTCGTTATTGGCCATTAAATAAAGCAAATACTCGCTCTAATACCACTTGACGCAGGACAGAAGCACACATGAAATTTCAATCGTAATCCTTAAAAGCTAAAATTTGGAATCCACCAAGCAAATTGAGAAGAAATATCAAGAATTTTATTAATAATCTGAATGAATAAAAACAATGAATTAATCCTCTATTTACATGACCATAAAACGAAGAAACGTGTTCTAAATTAATTAGGAAAGCATAAACCTATTCTAGATTAACTAAATAAAACAAAGAAACATATTCTAAATCATCTAGAAAAACATAAAACTTATTCTAAATCAACTAAATAAAAAGAATTCAAAATAAACTAAATGACAGAAATAATACTAAAATATTAAAACACTGTTTTCGCTGCCTAAACGATTTCGAATGTCCAAAATCCATCATATGTCACCCAAAGTAGTGAGTTGCACTCGTCTTGTCGAGTTTCCCAAAATAGACATATTATGGGCCTGAAACGGAGGTCGGATGTCAAATCTGTAAATTGTTGTCTAGTCGTTTACAATCTAATTTTGCATCGATTTTGTCCTACATCAAAACATCACATTTTTTGTTAATAAACAATAACAAAAAAAAAAAAAAAAAAAAAAAATTTATCAAACAAGAGAGTGAAATCAACTAATGGTCACCCAACTTCAACAAGATTTCTATTTAGTCACTTAACTTCAAAAAATATTTTAATGGTCACCCAACTTACAACGTAATTTTTACTTAACCACCGGACTTTAAAAAGTATTTCAGTGATCATCTAACTTACAATGTCGTTTCTACTTAACCACTCAATTTCAAAGGGTGTCTCAATGTACACCCAACAAAAAAATGTAGTTTCTCATCCAACACTTAATGTCCGACTTTAAGTATTGATCTTATTTGAATGCAAAAATAGAATTACCTGAAAATTAAAAGAAAAATATTTAATTCAATAAACAAGATCGTTCAAATGTTCACGTGTATATTATATCAACAATAGATGATTCGAGATTATTACCTAAATTTGATGATTTGTTCTTAAATTGAATCTGAATCACGAACTTCCAACTTTTTGTATCTTCGATTTCCATATTTTAATTCTAAGAACCTTATACTCCAAACATCTAATTATTCTATTGTATTCTCCAAAATCAAGATTACACCAGTAGGTGGACACATTCTTTCACTAGTACAGAAATCACCAAAAAAAATGAGGAATATACGTCGGTTTTTAGTAAAACCGACGCCTATAAAAGGATGGTGGCATTTTTGTAAATATAATCGAAGAATGGGCGTCGGTTGTAATATTACAACCGACGTGTAAAGTTTAAACCTTAAGAATAAACGTCGGTTCTTCAAGAACCAACGCGTAAAACCGGAGAATACGCGTCGGTTTTTGAAGAACCGAAGCCTATTCTTTAGGAAAAAAAAAAAAAAAAACTTTAGGCGTCGGTTGTAAAAGAACCGACGCGTATTCTTTTAGGAACAAAAAAAAAAAAAAAAAACTTTAGGCGTCGGTTGTAATATTACAACTGACGCCTAAAGTCAATTTTTTTTTTATTTTTTTACTTTAGGTGTCGGTTGTAATATTACAACCGACGCCCATTCTCCGGTTTCCCGCGTCGATTCTTATTTACTTATACGGAAAAGGCGCAGAATCTCTATTTTTTTCACTACTAGATCTCTTCCCGCCTCTCTCTTTATTTTTCTCTCACCCGAACCACCGCACTATGCCGACACCGCCACCGCCACCACCATTCCTCCATTTCCCGGCAACGTTCATCACCACATTCCTCCCCTCGCTCTTTATCTCTTCCTCTCCCCGAATCACCGGACTCGCACCTCCGCCACCGCCGTGCGCCTCCACCATCTCGTAAGAGACTCACCTCCCTCTTTATATACATATGTTTTTATCTATATATATATATTGTATGTAAATATATATATGTAATAATATCTATGCATGTATAATGTATGTAAATAATATGTAAATATATGTATTATATATAATGTATATAAATGTATATATGTCTATATATATATATATATGGGTATTTATATTATAGATGTGTTTGTATATATGTATGGGTGTTTCAACTAGTTATTAATTTAATTTTGTATTGTTGATTTTTTGTTATTAGATGGATAAATTGCAATATTTGAATTATTGAATTTCTATTGCAGCGGAATGGAAGAAAGAAATGTGATGCTTCCCCCGCAAAAAAAAAAAAAAAAAAAGGGACTTTAGGCGTCGGTTGTAATATTACAACCGACGCCTAAAGTCAAAAAAAAAAAAAAAGACTTTAGGCATCGGTTCTACATTTAGAACCGACGTCCAAAACATACTTTGGGCGTCGGTTTTATGTTAAAACCGACGCCCAAAGTTTTTTTTTTTTTTTTTTTTTTTTTTTTTGACTTTAGGCGTCGGTTCTAAATTAGAACCGACGCCCAAAACTGACTTTGGGCGTCAGTTTACAACCGACGCCTAAAGTCAAGACTTTACGCGTCTGCGTCATAGACGTCGCCGCTACAACCGACGCGTATTCCGTTTTCCAACCGACGCGTATTCTTATTTCTGTACTAGTGTTTTAATCAATAGTTTTAAACCTGGTCGGTCATCGACTCGGCCGAGGGACTGGGTCAAGGGTTAGAGGATTGACTCGTGGTTAACCCGGAGTCGACCCGTTCATTAAAATAATAATAAAAATATCATAAATTAAAAAAAAAAAAACTAAAACTCGGGTCGACCGGGTTTGACCAAAAAGGATTTTTGGGGTCACCCGACTCGGTATTTGGACCGGGTCGTCGGGTTTCGGGTCGGCCCGGCCTTTGACAACATTGCTTTTAATTAAATCAAGAAACTAATTCTTGAATTAGAAAACTATATTTTCTTATTCTCAATCATTTTAGAGAGGCGTTATTATAATACATTTTTTGAAGACATTGTGAAATTGCATATTTTCATTGGGTAATGGATATGATATCACACCACTTACTTTTTCATCTGTCAATGAAAATACGACACCTGACACTGTCTCAAACAATGTCCCATAATAATGTCTACCTAAAATTATTAAAATAAGTTGAACTCCAACCTTAGGAGCCCCTACACCTCTGCCCTCGAGATTTGTAGAAGATGTAAATCGCAAGATGTGCCTCAGTAGACAAGATCAAGAGTTTGATGTTTAACTGTGCTTGTATATGATATCTAGGTACCATGTAGTCTCTATTTATAGAGATGAGAAAGTATAATCCAATTACAATAAGGATTCTGAGTTCAAACAAGTGTTTTAATTAAAATTAAACTAGAGGTTTTAATTAAAGTCCAAATCTAATTAGTTTATGTATAATTATTTGTGCAGTCCTACAATTCTATTTACAATCACAATTAAGTTTAAAACTTTCATGTCAATTACAATTAAGTACATAAATTTATTTTAATTAAAATTAAGCCCAGGAATTTATATTAATTGTAATCAAAATCCAATACTTAATGGAGACAGGACCTGATTGTACATATATTATCCAAGCTCCAAAATTTAGATTATATCTAGTCGACTCTAGACCACTTAATCTAATTATTAAACTTTGTTTTTCACCAAAGGCGAAAAACTAATATATAAGATCACATAAGACAAACAATCCGTAATACTATGACTTATCGTATATGTATTTTATCATCGTCAGAGATTCAATAATTATGTATGAGCATAAATGATCGTTTCGCCCTTCTTATTATTCTTACTAACAAAAGTACTATTTTCTTCAACAGTCCTGTCAATAAATCACAGATGTCGAGCTGTCACTAAATAATGAGCTCGGATTTTCACTATTCAACAGAAAATACTTAAGTAGTCAAATGCCCATTTTTCAAGGTGACGATTTCTGACACGAATTCACATTCTCTACTTCGTTAACTCTCAAGATACTAACTCATCGAGATATTTGACCAATAACATTGATCTCGCTCATTGGTGAATCAAATAACCATTAAAGTCATGGAAAAATATGCATACTGTTGACCACAAAATTCGGATGGACCTTGGACCAACAAGTCTCAACTCCTCCCTCTTGGACACGTGGACCTCCTGCACACTGTGACAACAATCAGTTTGCAAAGGGGGCCGAGGTGGCTCCCGTTTGCACTCCGATGCCTAAGTCAGTACTCATTTTGGGCAAATATATATTGGGTGCGGGAAATATAAATGTCTAAAAGAGAGAAAAGGGAGTGAGAGAAATATAGAGTTAAGAATCAGAAGTTGCTAACCCCTAACTTGGAGACAATTGTGTTTCATTTATAGAGGAACTTCTTGTCTCGAATCACGACACGTGGCATACTTTACACTTGTCATCACCCCAGCTCATGGAGGTGACAACCTTGCTTTTCAACCGTAATCATTGCTACATTTCGTAGGGGATGGGCGCCTGTCACGTCTTGGTAAAGGCAGTGTCCCATCACTGACTCCATCTCTCTTCTGGTCAGCGCCGCAAAGCGCCCCGGCTGGGTATAAAGCACATCAGCTAGGCGTTAACCAGGTCGGCTTAAAGAGGTGTGCTCGACGTACCACATCGGCATTCTTCCCAGGTGATACTTTAGGCCTTTAGCTGTGGGCCATGGTCCGTTGGGCCACTATTGAGCCTTCGCTGGTGGATCACTGTACCTTTCTTTGGGCCCGGATTCAACACTAGTCCCTCAAATCCGAAGGGACCATTCATGGTCGGGTAGGATTTGCCATGATTTCACAGCATTAACTTTTTAGGGAGTCAATAACGACATTCCTTAGGTAAGGCTCGGATCCATATCATAGCCGACCTTCTGCCTCGGATTTTCTCTCCCTAGTGGCCAGGATCATACCAGCGCATTTCCTAGGCAGCGCATTCAATTCGGAGGGGCTATCGGTATTTATTTCCAAGAAATATATATACATAAAATGGGAGGGGGATAGCATTTCGTAGCGCGTGGCATTCACTAGGGCTGTACAACGAAACCGTCAAACCGCCAAACCGATATCAAACCGCAATTTCGAAACCGTTGGTTTGGATCCACGCGGACCCGTCAACGTTTCGGTTTTGACCCAAACCGAACCGCTTTCAAATGGTTTGGTTTAGGTTTCATTTTTCAAAACCCGTTTCAAACCGCCACCCCGCTAAAAAATTACGATTAAAATTTAATTTTTTAATTGCAAAAATACAAATAAATTTAATGCTTTTATTTCCAATTTTACACTTTTATTTTCAATTTATATGAACGGGCACCTTGCTTTTCCTTTATTTTTAAGAAAGGCATTTTTCTAGTGCTAATAACTAAGTACTACCGATAACTTTCTTACTTTATTTGTTTTTTATCCTATGATTTTTTTTGGGGGAGTATGCATAAACTTGCTCATTATTTATTTTTTCTTGGTTATAATATTTGTCTTCTGTTAATTTAGCAAGTCATGACTTGAGTATTTATGGTTATCTAAGCAAAATTAGTTGTACTTGAGATCTTTTATCATCAGCTGTAATTCATCAAACTCTAAATTCCTAAAGCATCATTCTTTCATCATGTAGTTCAGTAGTTTTACTTGAAATACAGTATATTTGAGTTTAAGTTGTTTTGTTGTGAAATAATAGGAAAATCTAACTTGAGAATGGATTATGTTATCTATTAGGTTTTTTTGATATTATTATGATCATTTGTTTGTGATTGTGCCTTTGTATCTATTTTAGAAATTGTTTACCCATATATTTTAATTTTGTTAGTCTTATAACATCTATCCGTAATTTCGTTGGGTTATTTGCAATTGATTTTGATGTCTTAATTCAAAATTCTATTTCAATAGTTATTTTAACTCGATTTACATATATTAGTTTAGTTTCGTTTACAAACCGTGGTTTAAAACCGCACCAAACCGCAAAAAATGGTTTGGTTTGGTTTAGGAAATGAAATGGTTTGGTTTGGGTTGGAAAAATCTCAAACCGCTTTAAACGGTTTGGTTTGAAAAATTATCGAAAACCGCCCAAACCAAAACGTTTACACCCCTAGCATTCACTGTGGTAGCTGAACGGTTTTGTCCCTCCTTTTGACGGCTGGCGCTTTGATTAGCCCATTTTCCAAGAAGCATGGGTTACCCACATTAATCATGCGGCTCACGAAACTCAAGGAATCTAGACCGTTAGGACGCCTATAAATCCTTCTTCATTTTACCATTTCACCTTTTACCATTTTCTTAGGATCTTTGCAGCAATACTTTCGCGAAAGCTTGCGCCGTTTCCCTCTTCCTTGCGAGTTTCGTGTCTTTTCTTCAAGGGTTTTCTACCCAGCATCCACCCTTACCGTTCCACAGTTTTTCTTGGGGAGTTCTTCATTCCAAGTGCACAGTGTCACGCATTCATCTTTTGAAGGTAAATCCCTTGATCCCTGTATATGCAAGACTTTCTTATTTTTAGTTCCTCATTGTGGGTTTGAGAATTTTGTTTTTGCACTTTGTTTTTTTGTTTTGTTGAGTCTGACTCTCCTTTAAAACAAAAAGAAAAAATGGAAATAGTTGGGGGAACGGGTTCACAGGAAATGTTAGCGATGGCGGTTCCCGTCACAGGTTTCTGCCCCATCTCTTTATCGGTTTTTAGTTCCCGTTTCTTTAGGGAGCAGGTTAAGAGGAGAAATAGGAAAACCAGTGACATAATTTATTTAAGTGATTCTGACAGCGAAGAAGAAAAACACCAAAACTACATGGCTCATCTGTCATCCGAGGAGGAATCCACGCTAAGAGAACTCCGAAGCAAACGAGACAGGGACTTGGGAAGAGAAATGGCGGCGGGCTCCTCTTCAGGTCACCAGGACCTCGGCTTGATTCTTAGGGCACCGTTTAGGGCGCATAGGGAAGAGTTGGGTTTGACTGCTGAGGAGATCGCTCAGGTAGAAGATTGGGTTGACCAGGTCAACAAAGTTTCGGGCTACCATGTCGACCCCGATCCAAACCCAGAGTCATGGGAAAGCAGTGAGGTTGCTACTGAAATCCGAAGGATCGATTTGGCCTCGGCTTCGGAAAAACTCAGGTTTCCAGAAGGGGTCCATCTGGTGCTCCCTACCCCTTCATGCCGACCTTGCAGCCCTCCCCCAGGCCAGGCGACCATATGCCACGATGCTCTTTCTTGCGGGATGAGGCTCCCCCTGCACCCCTTTTTCAGAGCACTGCTTAGGAGCTATAACTTGTGCCCCTACCAGCTGGCCCCCAATTTCTGGACTCAGGCTGTGGGGACTTGGTTGGCGTGGCAAGAGGTCAACCCGGATCATCCCATCTCACTGCACGTCATTCACACTCTCTATACTTTGAAGAAATCAGTTAGGAGAGAGAGAGACGTGAGATCGGATGTTAAGGATTGGTATTATTTGTCCCCCAGAGGTTCTTATACTCCCGTTATTACCGGTCACCCTACCTCAATAAAGAACTGGAGGAACCAGTGGTTCTGGGTTGTTGGGGAGTGGCAGAGTTCCCCTGTGGACCCTAGTCCAGAAATTACAATTCCCCGAACTCTTTCCCTACCCAGTGAGTCTTATATAAATGCTTTAGAGTCTTTAAGTGTCATGCTTCTTTTGCTCTTTCATTCATACTCACTTTTCTTGACTGCTTCTTAACATATTATTGGCTTATGGCAGGGGACACTTTTGCCCATCTCCTCCCTGACGCAGATCTAGCGGCAGTAAGGCGTCTATTTGCCTACAAGGGCACTTTCCAAGGGGTCATACAACAGAACAAATTATTCGTTAAGCACGGTCTTATGCGAGCTATGAGTAAGTTCGCCCCCTTATTGCTGTTACCTCTTGTGTTTGTCTGTTGTTGTTTTTTTTTTTTTATATATATAAACCCTCATTGTCCTCCTTTTCTTGCTAGGTTCCAAAGAATTCCCAAAGATTTCTTTAAAGGGCCTCATGGCTACGAAGGTTCCTCCAGCTCTGCGCCATGGGAGCGAGGTTGAAAGAAAACAGAAAGCGGTTTTGGCCGACCTGCAAATTGGGGTGGCCAGGGAAGTGTCTGAGAAGTCTACTGCCCAACTTTAGGGTCCTCTCCCAGCTCTACTGCCACCGCCCACTTTGCTTCCAGTGGGTCCCCAACAACCCAACATTGCTGGAGAGGCAGATCCTGAAAAAGGCGTCGCCAAAGGAAAAGGGAAGAGGTCGGATAGAGGCGAATCCAAGAGGGGCAGGGAGACTAAGGATGCCCCAGTGCCACCTTCCTTGTCCGAGGACATTTCTGAGCAAGCACTTGAGGAGGAGCCTGCTACCTTAAAAAGGCTCAGAAGGGGAAAAGGCAAGGAGTCCACTTCCGCACCTCCGCCATCAATGATCGAGGAACTGGAGGACGAGCCATCTGTGCCCATGCCGGGCTTGGCTTATGAAGTGACACCAGAGGGGGCGGAAGAGCTTAAGCATATTAAAACCAGCATCCTCCCCAGAGATGTCACTTTCAGCCCTTCGTTGTTCGACTCCCCCAGTTCGCCTCCAGCCAGGGCGGCCTTAATTACCGAACAGTTTTGGATAGAGGGTTGGGCCGCCTTTTCCTCCAGTGCTACTTTGTCTCGGAAGCTGCTCGCTGCCAAGGCTATGAACGCCAGAGCTCTGGCTCTTATTGACGAGGTAGAGTCCTCCGTGGAGGTAGCTCAACGGGATAAGAGGGATGCTGAGACTGCTCTTCGCCACACTGACAATATGCTCAAGGAGATCAATGACCTTAAGGCTCAGCTGTCCATAGCCCGCAAATCTTCTTCAGAAGAGAGGGCTAATGCGAAGCGCCTCCAAGAGGACAATGACAAATTGAAGCATGACATCCATGCCTCTGAATCAGACGTGGCGGCCTTATGCAAAAAATTGGATGATTCCAATTGTGCACAGTCTATTACCTCTGAGGCCCTGGCCGCCGCTAATGCAGTCAAGTTGAAGCTAGAAGCTGAGGCGGCAGCAGTTAACGAAAAACTGGCGAGGGAGCTGGAGGCTAGGGCGAAAGCAGAGGAGGACCTTGCCTCGCTGGAAAAACACATGCAAACGAGGATCACTGAAGTCTTGGAACAGACTGTCGCGACACGGGTGGAGAATGCTTTAAAAACTAGAGTGTCGGAAGCTGTCCAGGGCTTCAAGGACACCTTTGAAGAGACCCCTGAGTATGAGGCTATGCAGTGGGTTTTTGGGAACTTAGGGGCTAGGATGACCTTGGGGGACGTGAAGGCGGCTTTTCCAACCTTGGACCTGTCCTCCATTGAAGCATTCTACCCCGAGCCTCAAGATGCTCCTGCAGATCCTTTAGACGCATCCAGTAAGGGCTCTCTAGAAGGCGTTCCTCCACACTGATCTTCTTCCACCTCGGTCTAGTTGTTAGTTAGTGTTGTTCGTTTTTTTGTTGTTTTCTCCTTCTTCTTTCTCTTCTTTTTTTTGTAAGTGCTCCGGCACCTTAATACTGTAAATGCAACCTTTATTTGATCTGTAAATGCCTCATTTTTATGAATGGAATGGTTTATTTACATTTCGTCGTAGCAACGTTTCTAATAATCTATTTAAGCATGAATATTTCCAAGTGCGAAGGCTTCGTAATTGTATGATGATATGTGGGACATTGTAAATGTCTAATTGTAAATGTCTAGTCCCTCAGATCTAACGAGCTTAATGCGTTCACGTTTGCTGGTTGGATCTGATTTAAACCAACTTTTGGGCAGTTTTCACCTTATATTCATTAGCACTTATACTTATAACTTTGCATGAGCTTCTGCTAATGGCGTGAATATTTTTAACCCATACACCGTGGTCATGTTGTAAATTCGCAAGTCGTTTCATTTTTAAAATA
Source organism: Ligustrum vulgare (assembly GCA_963555705.1). NCBI lineage: Eukaryota > Viridiplantae > Streptophyta > Magnoliopsida > Lamiales > Oleaceae > Ligustrum > Ligustrum vulgare. The sequence continues at coordinate 14,066,770 of OY743190.1, forward strand.
ATATTGGGATTTTTACGCTTGATTACACAGTATTTAGTACACATACGTCTTACGGGCGCCTCGCCTAAGCGCATGTAGGAAAGCATCGACAACTTTGTGTAAACGTTTAATATTTCGCACAAGAGGGCACTCCGTATGTATGGACTAACTTAAAGCGCCAAGGATTTTGATTTATACGACAATATTTGGTTAAGTTCGAATGATTCCAAACGTATTGCACGGTGAATGGCGGTTAATGAGTACATGTACCTTAGATCCGAGTGGTTCGAAGCATTTATGTTTACTAGTAAAATCTGATTGTGACAAACATTCGAACGAGTTTAAAAACTCCCAATTCTTACATGATGATTGTAGTTTAACCTTATGAGAGTCCCTTGTCCTTAACAATTTTTATACATAACGTGGACGTATGGCGTCATGACCAAAATAATCTTGGAGCGTGCATTTACCATTATGTTTGTCTAATATAGAGATTGACGTCATGACTAAAATAATCTTGGATTGTAAAGGAGGAATTTAGTTTTATTGAAAATAGCGGCGAAGGTGGTCCGTGTTCCAAGGATTACATAGAGGTACTCCAGACAGGTCCTCAATTTTGTATGTTCCGGGTACCACCTCGGAAACGACCTTGTAAGGGCCTTCCCAGTTAGGACCTAGAGTCCCTACTCCTGGTTCCTGTATTGAAGGAAGAACCTTTTTGAGAACCAAGTCCCCAATATTGAAGCGTCGGCTCTTCACCCTTTTATTGTAGTATCGAGCCATCTTTTTCTGGTATTTGGCCATTACCACTTGGGAATCACTCCGCTTTTATACGAGGAAATCTAAACCGGCCCTTTGCGCTTCCTCGTTCCTGACTTCGTCATAATGAATTAGACGAAGCGAAGGGACGCCGATTTCGACGGGGCATACCGCCTTGGCTCCATAGGCCAGCGAGAAGGGTGTTTCACCAGTAGCGGTGTGCGAGGTGGTTCGAAGCGCCCATAACACTTGTGGTAGCTCGTCTACCCATGCGCCCTTTCTGAATTTCAACTTCCTTTTCAGGGTATTTTTTATGGTCTTGTTCACTGCTTCGACCTGTCCGTTGGCCTGTGGGTGATGTGGAGATGAGAACAGCTTCTTAATTCCCAAATCGTCACACAACTCATCGACACTTCTGTTTTTGAACTATTTCGCATTGTCACTAACCAGTGAATGTGGTATCCCGAATCGGCATATGATATTTTTCCAAATGAACTTGGTGGTGTTGGCCTCGGTGATCTTCATCAAAGGTTCTGCTTCGACCCATTTGCTGAAGTAGTCAATTGCTACTATCGCAAAGCAATTGTTATCAGCTCCTCTAGGCATAGGACCCATAATCTCAACCCCCCACTTTGCAAAAGCCCAAGGGCTAGTCACCACAATTAGCTCGTGGTGCGGCTGATGTGGTATGGTCGCGTGCCTTTGGCATTTATCGCATTTGCGCATGAAATCATGGGAATCCTTTCGCATAGTAGGCCAAAAATATCCCTGCTTGAGGGCTTTCCGAGCTACCGATAAAGCCCCGGCATGGTTGCCACATATGCCCTCATGGATTTCTCTCATCACATACTGCCCCTCCTGTAGCCCCACACATCTCAGCAAAGGAGAGGTGTAACTCCGCTTATAAAGTATGTCGTCCAAGAGTACGAAATTCACGGAGTATTTCTGCAACTTCTGAGCTGCTTCTGGCTCATTCGGAACTGTCTGGTGTTTTAAATAGGCGATCAGGGGATTCATCCAGGATTCCTCTTCTTCAATCGCCAAGATCTTCGGTCCTGGCTCAATAGAGGAAGTCACCATGTGTAGCGACCAAGAATTTTTACGCGATTAATAATTATTTTAATAGAAAATCGTGTCGCTACTATTTCACCCATTTTTATTAAGTTAACGCCACGACGTATTCGTATAGCCAAGTCAAGAAATAATCGAGATCGTTCGATTTTAAATTAAATTCCGAATTTCTAAAAATATCTCCATTCTCTTGATTTAAAGTATATTAAGTCCAAGTACTTAATTCAATGTTATCCCAATATTTATTTATACAAAAATTATTTTTATTATTGAAATTAAGAAAATATATGCAAGCATGAGAGGTTCCATTATATATAATAATTATGAGAATCTTAATTTAATAAATATGGAAAAGTATATGAATGAATTATATACTCCATTATATGTAATCATGAAGAGCATAATATTTGTATAAATATGGAAAAGTATATGAATGAATTATATACTCCATTATATGTAATCATGAAGAGCATAATATTTGTATAAATATGGAAAAGTATATGAATGAATTATAGACTCCATTATATGTAATCATGAAGAGCATAATATTTGTATAAATATGGAAAAGTATATGAATGGTTGATAAGATTCCATTATATGTAATCATGAAGAGCATAATATTTGTATAAATATGGAAAAGTATATGAATGGTTGATAAGACTCCATTATATGTAATCATGAAGAGCATAATATTTGTATAAATATGGAAAAGTATATGAATGGTTGATAAGACTCCATTATATGTAATCATGAAGAGCATAATATTTGTATAAATATGGAAAAGTATATGAATGGTGCTTTACTTTAAGAAAAGGATGTGTTAAAATTAATAGAATTGAATGATTATGTTTACAATATGCCAACTTTATACATCTGTTTAAACCCATCTCTTTTACACACAACTCTACACATATACACTTATTTCCAATCTCTTGACAAAATCCACAAGTAAGAGAAATTCAAGGTGGTCAAGAAAGTTTTGGTCCATTTACTACTACACTTCATTTTAATCTTTTAAAAGGTAAGTATATCTTATGTTTTTATGAAAAGTAAGTATGTTTTTATGAAAGGTAAATACACCTTATGTTTTTATGAAAAGTAAGTATGTTTTTATGACAAGTAAGTATATCTTATGTTTTTATGAAAAGTAAGTATGTTTTTATGAAAGGTAAATACACCTTATGTTTTTATGAAAAGTAAGTATGTTTTTATGACAAGTAAGTATATCTTATGTTTTTATGAAAAGTAAGTATGTTTTTATGAAAGGTAAATACACCTTATGTTTTTATGAAAAGTAAGTATGTTTTTATGACAAGTAAGTATATCTTATGTTTTTATGAAAAATAAGTATGTTTTTATGAAAGGTAAATACACCTTATGTTTTTATGAAAAGTAAGTATGTTTTTATGACAAGTAAGTATATCTTATGTTTTTATGAAAAGTAAGTATGTTTTTATGAAAGGTAAATACACCTTATGTTTTTATGAAAAGTAAGTATGTTTTTATGACAAGTAAGTATATATTATGTTTTTATGAAAAGTAAGTATGTTTTTATGAAAGGTAAAATACACCTTATGTTTTTATGAAAAGTAAGTATGTTTTTATGACAAGTAAGTATATCTTATGTTTTTATGAAAAGTAAGTATGTTTTTATGAAAGGTAAATACACCTTATGTTTTTATGAAAAGTAAGTATGTTTTTATGACAAGTAAGTATATCTTATGTTTTTATGAAAAGTAAGTATGTTTTTATGAAAGGTAAATACACCTTATGTTTTTATGAAAAGTAAGTATGTTTTTAAGACAAGTAAGTATATCTTATGTTTTTATGAAAATGTTTGGATCATTGCTATGAAATCAATCTCACAAGATTGTTATGGGTTCCATATGATATGTTTATGATTATGCTAAGGGGACCGGAGTTTAGTAACGCTACACATAAGAATTCTTGCCATTTAAGTTCGGTAAAATTCTTGTGTCTCCCTATGTTTATGAGTATTTCGATCCTATCCTATGTTATGATGAAAATGATCCATATGCTTTCAAAAGAAAATTTATGCTTGGTATACTTACTGGGATTTTATAAATCTCACTCCACGATATTTACCATTTTCAGATAATTGAAGGTTCGAGGCGGTCAACATGGAAGTGGCAAAAGTGGTTAAGATTGATGAGATAATTATGTTGAACTTTATGTAAGAAAATTATGTTCTATTTTTATTCACAAATAAAATTATGGGATTCTAATTATTCTTTTGAATAATTTTACATTACTATTTAAGTCTCGATAATATGATATGAGTCACTTTTAGTGGCACTCGAATGGTCGAGAATTCGGGTCGTCACACCATGTGCTCAACTGGGATTAGATTGTATAACTCCGAATCGCCGCTACTTGCCAGTTTCGACAGAGCATCGGCATTGGAATTTTCCGTCCTGGGGATGCGTTGCAACTTCATTTTCCCGAATTGCGCAGCCAAATTTCTTACTTTTTTCAAGTAAGAGGCCATAGAGGGTTCTTTGGCAAAAAATTGCCCGTTGAACTGGCTCACAACAAGTTGCGAATCGCTATTGGCCACCACGGATTTAATTTTTAGGGCTTTCGCAAGCCTTAGCCCGGCTAATAACGCCTCGTATTCAGCAACATTGTTCGAGGCTTTGAATTCGAAGCGGATTGCACTGTGTAATTTAAACCCTTCTGGGCTTATTAACACTATTCCTGCGCCGGATCGTCCATCAGCCGAGGACCCGTCAACGAACAATTTTCACTCTTGACCATCATGTTGGCTGTCATCCGTGTTATCTACCATTTCAACCTCAGGTGGATGTGTAAATTCAACTATGACGTCCGCCAATGCCTGACCCTTTACAGCAGTCCGAGGCGCATAATGTCGGTCGAACTGGCTGATTTCTATCGCCCATTTCAGTAACCTTCCAGAAACATCTGGTTTTTGCAGCACTTGTCTCATGGGGAAGTTGGTCAGCACGTGTACGGAGTGTGATTGAAAATAGGGACGAAGCTTGCGAGAGGCTGTGATTAGTGAGAGAGCAAGCTTCTTCATGTCTGGGTAGTGCGTCTCGGCGTCCAGCATAGCTTTGCTCACGTAATACACTGGTAACTGGCTCCCATCCTCCTCTCTAACTAACACTGAGCTAACAGCCTCCTTGGATACGGCCAGATATAGGTAGAGAGGCTCGCCAGCCTTTGGCTTTGATAGCAATAGAGCCCCCTATCTGTGATAAATGAAGTATGCTCTTCATCCGATTCGAACATGGGGATTTGATTGTACTCGGAATATGCATCCATGAATCTTAGTAATTCGTGTCCTGCTGTGGAGTCAACCAGCTGATCGATCTGAGGCAATGGAAAGCTGTCTTTGGGACATGCCTGGTTCAAGTTGGAAAAATCAATACACACCCTCAATTTCCCATTGTGCTTTAGTACTAAAACATGATTTGATACCCACTTCGGGTATCGGGACTCTCTGATGAAGCCATTTTTCAATAGCTTTGCGACCTCGTCTTTCAAGGCCTCATACTTGTCCGAACTCATGGGCCTTCACTTTTGCCTGCGCCCAGGGGTTAGGGGATCCAGCTGGAGCCGGTGACAGGCCTCCTTAGGATCGATCCCAATCATGTCACCATGCTTCCATACGAATACATCGAGGTTTTGAAGTAGGAAGTCCTTCAATTGGCTCTTGTATTCATTTGGTGAGTCCAGTCCGATCTGTAATTCTTTGAATGGATCAAGTGGGTCCACGCCGAAGCATTCCAACTTTTCGGCCGGGGTGGAGCAATTTTCACCCGCCATCCTGGGGTCTAGATCTGCTAGATCCTCTTCTAGGGTCATTGTGACATCCTTATCTCCAGAAGGCCCTTCACCCAATCTTTCAGGGTCTGGAGCAGCCTCGGCCATGGCTACATCACTGATCATGTTCAAGCTTCGATCTTGAAACTTCCGGATTGCATTTGTGTAGCAAGCCCGGGATTCTGTTTGGCTTCCCCTCACAGTTGCAACGCCATGCTCCGTGGGGAACTTCATGTAAATGTATTTGGTATGCGTTACAGCCCCCAAGTCAATAAGACCAGGCCTCCCAATTGAGTCATGATATGAGGAGATTTTGTCAACCACCAAGAATTCTACAGGGATTCTGGAGAGGGTCAGTGCTTGCCCTACTTCAGTCATAAGTGTTATGGATCCTCTGGGGGTTATGTTGTCCCCCGTGAAACCGTATATTGGATCAGGGACTGGAATGAGTGGGGTGCTAATCCCCATCTTATCAAAAGTTACCCCGTAAATCACATTTACCGAGGCACCATCATCCACCATCATTCGTGATAGCCCATTCCGAGCCACCACCGCTCTGATAACCAATGCGTCGTTGTGTGGGAAGTGCACTCCAATGGCATCGTCTTGCGTGAATGTGATAGGTTCCGTCCGAGGCATCCCAACAGGATGGGAATGGATATGATAGTTCACGTTGGCGGGCTGCTTGGCCTCTCTTATATACCTCTTTTGGGAGTTGTTTGTTCTCCCCCCTGGGTGGGGGCCTCCCAGTATTGTGTCGATTTCGCGAATGGGAAGGTCGGCCACTGGCATAGGTGGTTCCCGTGTATCTTTAGCATGTGCCGATCTTGAACCTTATTCCTGTCTCTTTGACTATTGTCAATTCTTTCTTTAGTTGAATTCTTCCACGGGGCTCTCCTATCAGCTCGGTTGAACTTCTGGCCACCAGATTTTTGAGTTCTCCCTGTGTCGGGGGGGAAGTTACCTCCCCTTCTCCCCTGCGCCTTTTGGTCAGCTAACATGTGGATTTCCCTGCAATCCTCTGTTGCGTGACCATAATATCTCTGGTAGGCACAGTAAGCCCCAATCAAGGGTTGTTTTCCACTTCGGCCGCTTTCCACTCTCCCTTGAGCCGTGGGGGGATTTTGAGAAGGGGTGTTAGAGTGCGAGTGAGGGATAGCTGATCTCTGCTGCAAAGCTAGATCCTGTCCCCGGGAACGGACGAGGCGCACCACCTCGGTTACCGCCGACCCTATCCTTGTTTCCTCCCTTTTTGAGGTCCGCTTCATTGGAATATCCAAGGTTGTATCTCCCTTGGGGGTGATTATCTCTGGCCCTAGCCATTTCCTCCGACACAATCTCTTCCTTCATCAGGTCTACCAGGGTATTGTAATCCCTTGGTTTCCTGCTCCGGACATCTCTCCAAAACATGCTGGTCATATCTAGCCCTCATTTTAAGGCGGAAAACATCTCCGCTTCTGTGATATTTTCACAGATATGCATTTCTTCAGTAAATCTAGCTAGGTAACTTTTCAGAGATTCGTCCCTCCCTTGCCTCAGATCCTGAAGGCGTTGGAGTGGGAGTTGGCCAGGCCTGGAAGAAACAAAGCAATTCTTAAAAGCAGTTTTCATATCCCTCCAAGTGTGGATGCTGCCAGGAGGGAGTTTTTTATACCATCGTATGGCACTTCCCTCAAGGGTTAAAGCAAAAGCTTTACATTTCAGTGCCGGGGAGGCCCCGGCTATTTCCATGCTGGAGCGGTAATTTAACAGGTGATCATCAGGATCACCTCAGCCAGAGTATTTTGCTATTTCTGGCATCTCAAAGTCGTGGGGTACGGGGCATCTACGGAGGCCCTCTGTGAAGGGACTTACTTCCTCTTCATCATCCAACTCGTATGACGGCGGCTCGCTGTTCTCGTCGTGACCGGAGTACTCCGGATTACGGTATTGGCCATAGAGTGGCAGAGCATACTCCTGCCTGTGTGGTGGTGGAACGCGGCCGTAGTTTGGCCTTTCATGGCTCTGTAATTCTCTGCGAGGATTAGTCCGAACTGCTTCGGCTCTTCTTTCATGCCTATTCCTAGGCACATGTGCTGATGCCAACCTTTCCGCTCCCGTTCCATGTTGGTCCCTATACATTTGACCATGCGACAAGGCTTCTTCAGCACGTCGCTCGCGCCTATTTCTAGGCTCTGCGGCATTGTGCCGACCTGGATCCGTTTGTCCTCGTCGTTTGCCCCTGAATAACCCTCCCATTCGGCTGAAAACACTTCCGGACCTTGCGGGAGAAGCCTCCCTACGTCTATCTGGGAGTGGGTTTTGTTCTTCATGTGCTTCATGTTCCGGGTCTCACTCGTAGAAAGGCTCGGATTCCACCTCGGCATATGTCTTTGGATCTTGATAATAATACGAGACAGTGGCCGCCTCGGATGGTGAATGTTGTGGCTGTGAGTATTGTTGAGGCATCACGGGTTCGTTCATAACATACCCTCTGGCCATAAAAGCATTCATTGCAGCAGTCTGTTCTATTTGCTGCCTCTGCATCTCCAGCATTTGGGCCGCCATGCGTGTCATGTCTCGCATCATGCGGCGATTTCGGTGCAGGCGAGGTGGGTTTGGTTGTGCCACTTCCTCATTGGCGTTTTCATGGAGTCCTTGAGGAACTTCGCCCTCGGTGTGTTGGCCACTTCTTCCCCTACGGGGGTTAATATCACCATCACTTTCGTTCATGTTTAGGGAAATGCCTTAATTTTATTCTGTTTTTCAAAGATGAGTGGACTTTCGTTTCAAAAATCCCCGCCTTTTTCAAGGTTATTAAACTTATATCTCAAAGTTATATGCCTTTTTCCAAGGTTATTACACTTTTGTTTCAAAGTTATTACACCCTTTTTTCAAAGATGACCAACTTATCTTTCAAAGCTCTTGCCTTTTTCAAGGCCAACCAGCTTATCTTTCGAAGCTCTTGCCTTTTTCAAGGCCAACCAGCTTATCTTTCGAAGCTCTTGCATTTTTCAAGGCCAACCAGCTCATCTTTCAAAGCTCTTGCCTTTTTCAAGGCCACCCAGCTTATCTTTCAAAGCTCTTGCTTTTTTTTTTTTTGCTTCTTCGTAAATGGTTCTTCGTCCTTTTTCAGGACTACCTTTCTATGTATGGCTTTTTACCGTGTGTTTTCGTGGTTAGCAGTATGGTTTCCCACAGACGGCGCCAAAAATGTTGACCACAAAATTCGGATGGACCTTAGACCAACACGTCTCAGCTCCTCCCCCTTGGACACGTGGACCTCCTGCGCACTGTGACAACATTCAGTTTGCAAAGGGGGCCGAGGTGGCTCCCGTTTGCACTCTGATGCCTAAGTCAGTACTCATTTTGGGCAAATATATATTGGGTGCGGGAAATATAAATGTGTAAAAGAGAGAAAAGGGAGTGAGAGAAATATAGAGTTAAGAATCAGAAGTTGCTAACCCCTAACTTGGAGACAATTGTGCTTCATTTATAGAGGAACTTCTTGTCTCGAATCACGACACGTGGCATACTTTACACTTGTCATCACCCCAGCTCATGGAGGTGACAACCTTGCTTTTCAACCGTAATCATTGCTACATTTCGTAGGGGATGGGCGCCGTCACGTCTTGGTAAAGGCAGTGTCCCATCACTGACTCCATCTCTCTTCTGGTCAGCGCCGCAAAGCGCCCCGGCTGGTATAAAGCACATCGGCTAGGCGTTAACCAGGTCGGCTTAAAGAGGTGTGCTCGACGTACCACCTCGGCATTCTTCCCAGGTGATACTTTAGGCCTTTAGCTGTGGGCCATGGTCCGTTGGGCCACTATTGGGCCTTCGCTGGTGGATCACTGTACCTTTCTTTGGGCTCGGATTCAACACAAACCACTGTCAATGAATTTAGATGAAATACACGACGATCAAGTGGAATTTAATTCTCTACACGATCATGCTATAAAATTAAATTCAACATGTGGACCGTTCAATACACTCCAAGTGTACTAGTGTCACATTTAACTATTTATTTATGTGATAAGGACAAATCATAAATCTGAATTGTGAATCGGTTAACACTACAACCTTCCAGTATAAGGTGTCAACACTTGTACTTGTATCATGATCATAGGAATTTTAATAGTTTAATCCACGTGCTCAGTAATCAATAAAAACAATAAATAAATAAAATTAGAATTTATTTATTATAAAATGTTAGTTTCTCACAGTAACATATATTAAATGGGCACATAACCCAACACTTCTCTCGCTCAATACCCTGTTATTTGCACTACAAACAGACTCAGACTTAACTGTTGAGACTGAAATTGTTAGTAGATCTCATTTCAATTTTTATAATACTGGGTATGACCATTTATTCAATTTCCACGATCATAAGATACCTTATGAAATTGATTGGCTAAGTAGAAGCCTTGTTAAAATTGGGTGTCATTGGTTGATTTTATCGACGCAGTTAAGAGATTTCATATTTCAACATTTGTCTGGGATACATTTTTTGAAGTGAAAAATATTTATTTATTTAGTTATTTATTTTTTGAAAGAATGTGTGATTAAATGTAGGAAAAAGTTGTAAATTTCATATAGGATATGTGGTTGAAAATAATCTTTAAAAAATCTCCCCCAAAAATTATTTTAGATAAGATCTTAAAATTCAAAAAAAAAAAAAAAAAAAAAAAAAAATCATTTCAAATTACTTTACCGACGAAATCTTTGACTTAACCTTGTACACACAACTATTTATGTTGAGATTTATGTTTGAACCGTGGTGCATAATACCTTATGTCAACCAAGTTTATGGTCACTGTCTCATTACAAATTGAGTAATTTTAAGGAGATATTTTTATTTGAGATTTTTAAGTGACATTATGAAATGACGTACATACACTAGGTGATGATAAAGTAAGTAATGAGGTAATTATTTATACCACTCAATGTATGCTTGTTTTGTCATAATGTCAATTAAAAATGTTTCCTTAAAATTAATCTTACAAATTTGTCATACAAATTTGTCAATAGTCATAACAACATATTTATGAGCACTGAGGCACAGAAACATGCCCATGATCTAGAATTTATTGAAAATAGTATGTGGCAATGTATGTGTATGGTTCTAAATGAACTACAAATTTTTTATGGGCACAGAGGCACAGAAATATGTCCATGATCTAGAATTTACTGAAAATAGTAATTTCAACTTTCTCTCTTTTTATATATAGGATAGGGATAGGGATAGGATAGGATAGGAAGGATGTGATAGGAGTAGTAACTAGAATAATTTGGTCTAGTAAACGTATTTTATCAAAGGAATTTTCGTCAATAAGTAGTAACGGTACAAAAACTAGATATAGATCACCAAACAAAATAATTATTAAATTATTTTATAGTATTATAAATAAATAATAAAATTATATTTTTACCCTTTTGTTGACGGCTTAAGACCCTGTTTGGTATAGGTAGTTTTTTCGAAAATTCTGAAGAATGTATGATTGAAAAGTGTGAGAAATTGTGGATTTCATAGAAATGTGTGATTAAAAATAAATTTAAGGAAAATGTTGAAAAAAATTTATGAGACCAAATTGGCTCTTAAGCCATCTACATAGCGATGGTTCACTGTTGATGATAAAGAAAAAATAATTTTTTTATTCACCATAGCGATGGTTCAGTGTCAATGATATGCAAGTGAAGCATGATGTATAATTTCCATCAATATTATCGTCAATATTGCCCATCTGTAATCATGGAGAATATCACTAATAGTAATATCTCGTTAGTTAAAGAATTGCCTAGCTGGATACTCTTTTTCTCTGAGTATCAACATGCTTGCATAGGAACTGTAGAAACAACTCTCAATGCTGGAGCTGTTTTGGTCACTATGTTTCCAAATTTTAATATGCCCATATCCGACCCACAGTTGCTCTTAGCCTTAAAGGTTCAAATTCAAATTGTTGGTGTTGTACCAACTTCTGTCACATATGCAGTCACTCTCCATTACCAGGATGGTCTACAGAATTCAAAACCATTCCCTTGATTTTGCTTAGTCTCAAGGAACGGATGATGCTCTACTCCTTCATTTAGAATCAGACCATGTCCCTAGTTGTACTTACATTTCAAGGAAAATTGCTCGTTCAGAACTATTAAAACTCATTCCTGAAACATGGGTTACTAGTTATGAACAAGCTCATAAGGGAAACAAAACTTGTGCTCCAATACAATCCATGGCGCCTTTCTTCGGAAAGAAATCCAATGGAGATGTCAAAATAGCCTTCAAAAGAAAAGTCGTGCCAAGTAATCCAATGGCTATATTTCATCCTCCTGATAAAAAGGAATTTCCTCATTTGGAAGCCTTTGAAAAGGACTAGTCTACTCACTCATGAAAAAGCAAAAACTCAAGCACTAGGAGATCAGATGGATCGGTGCAACCACTTTCAACAACAAAAATAACTTTAAATTAGCAATCAAAAAATGCAATACAACAAAATGCCTTGTTGAAAAGGATTGATCAAAGTCAGCAAAGGATTGAAAAGACTCTACAACAGCAGACTCAAAACCTCCTTACCTCACTCCAAGCCTGTAAACAACAAATTGAAATTTTACATGTTGATATATTAGCCCGTTTACAAAACCAATTACCATTTGATGCTCAGGAAAGAGAAATCAAAAACCCAAAAGTACAACTTGCCTCTCTCGAGTCAAATCCAATGATCCCATCATCAACACCATATTACCCTTCCTCTTCTTCTAACATCCAAATTTCCCAAACAGGACTTTTACATTCCTCCACTTATGAGGGATCTACTTCTACACTCTTCACTCCTGAAGAATGGGAACAAAAGAAGAAGACAACTATACCACCCAAAAAGGCCAAACCTACCCGTCAAACACAATCCACATCTACACAAAACCTTTTGCTTTCATCAAATCCTGAAAAAAAAAACCCCCCAAATGATGATTAGAAGTCCCATTTCCACATTCCTTCAGCAAACTCATATCCAAGCCTATGCTCTTCCCTTCCATACTATCACAAATAACATCACTAATTTCGAAACCTCTGAATTCGAGTCTGTTGAATCTTTTGAAGAAAAATCTGATGAGTCTATAAAAGAAAATCCTCCATTTTATATGGCTGACCAAACAACACAAACTGGTCAATCAAATAACGAACCAGCTGTTGATGAATCAGAAGTAGTTGATGAAGAAATGTTGGAGTCACATGTGACTAACAATTATTATTCTTTTTTTTTTTTTTTTGATAAAATACAATTATTATTCTTCAAATAGTGCTTCTTCTCCAAAATTTACTTTTGATGATATTCCTCCATCACAGTGGAAATATAAGTTAGAAGAAATGAAAGCCTGGTGTACTGCAGAACTTCAAAAACCAAACGTGACCCATACAAAGTTCATAAAAGCTTTTCTAGCAAGAATCACAGGATTCCTCAGAGATTGGTATGATTCAATGGGTGAGTATAGACAAATTCAACTCACTCAAGAAACAAATACCCTGATGCGTTCATGAATTCCTTATACTAGGAATTTTTTTTAAAATCTGATCATGAAAAAGATATCGCCAGAGAAGAGTTTTTCAGACTGAAATGTTGTTCCTACAATCCGAAAGATCTTAAAAACACTTTAGAAATGTTGCCCAAAGATACTATCTTATTGGAGGACCTGATGATACTAACATTAATCAAGCTTATTTGGAGTCCATTCCTCAACCTCTTGGTCAGGAGACATTAAGAACTATGGAATTAAAAGGACATCCCCTAAATGCCAATTCTTTTGGAGAACTTCACAGTTGGATCATGAAAACATTGAAGAATTTACGTAATCAAAATGCTTTCCTCAAAGATATCAATGCGATTGCCAAAAAGTTGGAAAAAGCTTGTGATAAGCCTTATTTGCAAATCAAGTGCAACCGTGCTATGAAAGATTGTGATTGTAGGGGAAAGAAAAGGTTCTATAAAATAATAATGAAATTTCCTGAAGAGAATCTCCTCTTCATCCTTTTCAAAAGAAGAAACGATTTTTCAAGAGAAAATTCACAAAGAAAAAAGGAAACAGATGCTTCATCTGTGGAAAGAAATGACACTTTGTAAAAACTTGCCCAAACAAAAAGAAGGAAAAAATTCTTCATCAAATTTTTACAGCCACAAAGATTGATTATGGCAACGAAAATCTTGAATCCTTATTTTCTGAGGAAGATGAACAAACTCAAGAAATTATCTTTGCTCTTAAATACAACATTGGTTTACATTGATGACATCTTGTTATTTTTTAAAGATGAAGAGTCTCATGCCAACTTGCTGTCTAAGTTCACAGATCTCTTAAAGCATTATGGTATTATGTTTTCCCAAAAGAAAATGGTGATTGGTGTTAATGAAGCAGATTTCTTAGGGATGCATATTAAAGATTGTCAGTAGTCACTCTAGCCCTATGTTGGCCAAGAACTTCTAAAATTTCCAGACAAAAATTTGTCAAAAAGGGAGGTTCAACAATTCCCCGGAGTTGTTAATTATATGGCGGACTTTATTGATCATCTTTCATCCATAATTAAACCATTGCAACTCATGCTCAATAAGGATCCTCCTCCCTGGTCATCCACTCAAACCCAGGAAATTAAGGTTATCTAGTAAAAAGTTAAAGATCTTTCGGCCCTACAAATCCCTATAGATGGGAAACGTGTCCTTCAAACAGACGTGAGTGATTGCTTTTGAAGAAAAAGATGGAAAAAGACGAATCTGTGGATACAAAAGTGGATCATTCACTGAACCAGTAAAGCACTATCATTCCACTTTCAAAGAAATCCTAGTAGTCAAAAGAGGAATAGAAAAATTCCAATTTCATCTCATTGGACACAAGTTTCTAGTGAAAATGGACATGTCAGCTTTTCCAAAAATGCTCGCCTTTAAAAGGAATCAAATCACAAACCCAAAACTACTCAGATGGGAGTAATGGTTCTCAAACTTTGAATTTGATATCAAGCATATCAAAGGAAAACACAACTTGTTACCAGATCTCCTCTCCAGACCAAAAATTTCTCTCATATTACCTCCCCCAACCATTTCAGTCATCTATATGATGGACACAAAAATGAGTTCAAATTAGTTCCCTTTCAACGACTCTTCCTCCTTTCCTCCTGAACTCTATAAACTCATAAGATCCAAAATCCTCAAATCCAGATCCAAAGAGCTCATGTTCAAATATCAATCCATTGTCATACGACAAACCGGAATTGAAACATTTGGTGGTCTCGGATTTCATCCAGATTACCCTTTTCTCACACTTTTTTGTTTTAATACCAGACACTTGAAAATAAGGTTTGCTTTCTGCAGTACCTTTTAGAAAATTGGAAAATTGAAATATCATTCAATGTTCAAAGTGCACTTGAGTCTTTTTGCCAGATGCAATTAGACTTTCCTTTCAGAGCACAATACCATTATGTAAAATGATTTTTTAAGTGGTTTCATCCAATTCCACACTGGATAAAAATGTTCAAAGCTTTTTCTTTAAAATTTAAAGATCTCAGAACTTTTGCACCGAATGTTTATGTGATCTTAATTTTTCAAAGACAAGGTTTTTTCACTGAGGCACAGGTCTACACTCATTTCAGTAGTGTCAGGAGTATGCAATTCAGCCGTTCAAAATGCACAAAGATTGAAACATTATCCAAAGGAGTTTCGTGAATTTCAAAGGCACGTGGCATAAATAAATCAGTTAACTCCACCTCAAATCTGGCTAGATTATTCAAATTATGCTCCATGGGAAGCCTTGCCAATAGAATACACTCAAAGAATTCAACATGATATTCAAGTGTATTAGGATACTCATCTGTAGAGGTATCCCAATTCATATGCTACAGATTATGATTATGCATTTGATCAGCAATATAGACAAATATTTCAAGGAAGGCCCACACAAAGCCTTGGTGAGACATCGGATTCTCAGAGAAAACCATAGAAGGATGCCAGCTTAGGAAAAAAATAAATGGGAATCACGGACAAATTGCTTAACAGCCTGGACTACAGTATAAAAAAGAAAAAAGCATTTGCTGATGGGAAAGTTTGTCCCAGTGATGTCAGACTCTCATATAAACAACTTTTAGTCTTTTGCATAAAGAAAAAGGAAAAGGAAAAGCAGCGGAATCAAGTAAGTCTAACCAGGAACCAAGCTAAATTAACTTTCAAGATAGCATTTTCCAAGATTCACAAGATCCATGGACTCAAATGAACCTTGAATTAGTTATCGATTCTGAAACACTAAAAATTGTGGAACGAATAAAAGAAATGGACCAAGAAAGACAAAATCATCACAACCATAACATTGGATGGCTAAATCAACATGGACTACCCCTAATGTCAGAAGATTGTAATGAAGAAGACTCCACGAACCTTGATGAACCATGACAAGACAACGTCTGCTTTATTAAAGTTTCACTTTATTAAAGTAGGAATCTTTCTTTTTAAAGTTGGTTGTCTATTTGTTCAAATTATTTTCTAAAGTTGGTTGTCTATTTGTTTGAATTATTGTCTAAAAGTCGGTTTTATTATTATAAGGAATCTTTCTTTTTAAATGAAAGATTAAGTCGAGTCAAAAGTTTGTACCGTGTATGTAAAATAATGCCGCGTGTCCACTCTGTCAAGAATGTTTGAGTCTCGTGTGTCCTTTTGATGCTCTTCTCCCTCTATATAAGGGGAGCTCCTTCTCTTTGTAAGATATCGAAAATCCAGCAATAATATTAAGTTTGTTTGATATTCATCATGTTCTTCTAAACTCTCTCAGTTCTTCCTTAGTTTCCAAAGATTCTAAATAGCATAACTTTGAATGATATGGAGTCAGATCGGAGTAGAACTATGAGTATGCTCTGCAGACTACAGTTGCACCTTATGGGTGATACTCTGTATCAGAAAATACTCGACTAACCATTGATCCATCCAGAGTTATGGTGATTTATAGCAAGTCCAAGAGTCAGGCCTTTTGTTGATCCTATCGAGGCGTTGTGTGGGCTAGAATACCAAGATTTGCAAGAGAGTTGTCAGCCGCAAAATTACCGATGACAACTCTAATTTCAAAAGTCAAAGACAAAGACAAAGACAAAGCTCGTTTTGGTTCTCCTTCACTTAATCGTAGTTAAAGATTTCTTCTTTGTTTTTGCATATGAGAGGTTTGACAAATATTTGGAGAATAAGAGGATGTAGGGGTGGCTGTTGGGATTAGAGGTGATGGTCAACAAGGATTAGCTAATGACTTGCGAGCTAGTGGTTGTTTTAGATGGGAGTTGTGGGGGTTGTTTTCAGATACAATATCTACATCTTCTTCTACCTTAAAAGTATGGATAGTGGAGAATCTTTCACATCACAATTTTGCCCTCACATTTTTTGCTCTAAACCAACTATATCCTCCTTTATTGCCCATTAACTAATTAATTAAATTAAACAAATCAAAGATCCATTAGTATGATCCCATAAACCAAAAATAATAACACGAAGCTCCAAATCTTGTTGCTAAAATATGCAAATTACATTACACGATCAAAAGATTTCTAAGTCATTTCTCTCACCTTACTTCGTCACTGGTAAAATATTTCTCTTTATTGTCATTGTAGAAATTCTTCAAATTATTGCTGTTTGATTATCAATTGTACTAGAATTAAAACGACAATACCGTAAGCTAAATAAGTAATTTTTTTATATGTATCTATTTTTTTTTAAAATTAGATATTCTGTAATCATTTTCTTTATAATGTCTGGAAATGGGTATTTGAAGTTGTTAAAGGGAAAATCAACTAAAATGAGTAGTAAATAATTTTTTTACAATTTTTTTGAACATCCATACAGTCCAAAGCGCGTGTTGTGGTAGACTTTTTTCTTACTTTGTCTCTTGTCAATTCAAAGCATGAAACTTGACACCAAGTTCAACAATATTTTGTGATTTTTTTTGAAAATCTACATAATTGAATTTTTCTTACAAATTTTCAGTTAATTAAATAATAAAGAAAAATATGATTGAAATTTGAATTGTTTTGTAACTTTCTATTATTTAATACCCATTGTCCTTTTCAATAATATATAAATTCTTACATTATTTAGCACTCATTGGAGAAATAACATCATTTACTATACAAAACTTGCAAAATATTTTTTCCCAAATTAATTGTCGAACACACTACTTACTATTCTTTGTTCAAATTTACATAGTCTTTTATTTTCAATTTTGACAGATTACTTCCCACATTGATATCTTCTTCTAGAGATGAATAAAGTATTCAAATTCTCAATATCGACTAAAAAATTAGCAAGCATTAACGAAGGCGGAACACATCTTTCGACATCATCATTCTCCCTGCTAAATTTGGCTTTGCTTCTTCTCAATTTAGACTTGGTTTCACCATAGTATTTTTTGAACAATTGTCATCCATAGTTGAAAATTAATTGAGTTTAGTGATGAGATCATTGTAATTTTTTAAGTTTCCATGAATAAATTATTGTATCTTCTGCAAAATTTGAAATAAACAAGTTTGGAATGTTCTCAGTTCGGTTCATTCCAACATATCAGGGTTATTTTCATGCTGTGTTTTAAGAATAGACTTTGAAGTGTATAGTTTTGAGACTTGAAGCTGAATGTCTCTTCCTGAGAAAATGATAAAGTTTCAATTATTTTGGTTAAAATCCTCAAAAATGAATAACGGGTTTGAATTGGGTCCTTGGGTGCAAAAATTGTACATGTTGTCTACTTTTGATCACACATCTCATGTTGTGTCAATGAACCTCTTTGTGGTCCTCCTCTAGGGATGCATTGTTATTGGTCATCCATTGGAAGAAAATCGTTGGATGAACGAATCAATCACAGCCCTTATCATCGTTAGTTTTACTCTCATTTTTTTTTTCAAAGTATTTATTCAAAATTTAAATAGTTCTAAGAATGAATGGATCATATCAACTTAGCCCGTTAAATAATTTATTACATTAATTTATTATCCAATAGTTTATAATGATAGCCTAATTTATAATTTTATACAATTATATTTTCTCATTTATATAGTATTAAATTAATTTACTATCTAGCAATTTAAAATATTGTATTATAATTTAATATTATTATACTTTCTCATTTATTCAGTATATTAAGAAAAGGAGAAATTTTTTTTCGTTTTTAATAAATATTATTATGGCTATAATATATTAATATAATTATTAAAATAATACATCCAAAAATTAAAAATTGTATTGTCTATTCAAATTCCATATTTTACATTGTATATATTATGAATGTAATAACCAAATGGCCTTTAAACCAAAAATAATAAAATTCGATTAATTTATGACTTTTAACTCCATAGATTATTTAAAAGAAATATTTTACAAATCTTAATTTACAATCCCTTTCATTTTCGGATCAAACGGAACTTGGCCCAAGTTGTTCTTTCAGCTTATGTCACAAGAACAATGTTGACAGAATTTTTTTTGAATCGTGTAAAGTATTTGTGAAGCTTTGACCAATCAACTAATGACACAAATCAATTTTGCAAAGAAGAATTCTTCAATACATTGTTACCAAATAATGTTTCACTATATAAGTGGATCTTGAAAAGAAATTGTCCTATGACGCTCTAACGGAATTTAGACCCGTCCAACGTTCTTTATAATGGAACAAGAATGATTTTTCGTAATTTCAAGAAACATATCCATGTAGAAATAACTGTTGGGCATGCATGCTAGAAAACAAGTTTCCTTCCGCGCATCCCGTTAAGTCCAACAAATGATGAAGGTTATCCATTCAAATTCAAGAGAAAACAACGCCTATGCAATGACAATTAAGAATGCTCAAAGTTAGACAGTACCTAATGTTGGAATATATCTTCCTGGACATGTATTCTCTCATGAGCAACTATATGTCGTACTTTCACATGGAATCGTAAAGCAAAAAACAAAGGTCTTTATAAAAGTTGAAAAATAAAAATAACAAAAATTGTGAGACGTTAACAAAAACTATTGTGTATAAAAATATTTTATTGTAACCATAGTGTTACATTTTAGTTCATTGAAACATCGCAAATATTGTTCAAAAACTATTTATTACTACAACAATTGCAAAATTATTCATCCTTAACATAGGATGTGTAAGATAAAAAAAAAAAAAAAAATTGTTATTGAAAAAAAAAAAAGAAGGAAAAAAAAAACTCATATATAACATTTCAACAATTTTTTTTTTTTTTCTTTTAATAAAATCTTTTACCTCAACAACTTTCAAAAAATAGTATTAGTTATACGAAGACATTGCACATCACATTCATCATATACGTAAGATGTGCAATGCACGTACTTATTACTAGTTCTAATAAACGTGTCTAGATAGGAGACTCGAAAAACTGGTTTACTTTGGCAGTGAGCATAAATTAAGCAGTCAATAGTTACGTAGAACTTTTTTAGACTGCAACTGAAATTATGAAAAATAATAACTTTTGCATTTCGAAAACTTAAAAATTGTAATTATTGACTAATTATAGAAATTATTAAACCCATGTTTTGTAGATATTAAAATTATTTTTTTAAGTAGATTTTGATAAAAGTTGTTGAATTGTGCATTTGAAAAGTTATGGGCCCCTTGAAATAGATATTGAGATTGAGATTGATTGTTGAATGTTATTTTTATTTAGATTAAAATTTTGATTTTAATTTGTATCAAATAAGGGCAATGTAAATATTATATTTATAATTTTCAATATTTATTATGTATTATTTTAATTATTTAATGCTTTTTAAAATGATTAAAATTTTAATATAATATTAAAATACGAAATGCATTTTTATGCCCGATAGACTCGTAAAGCTTGAAGTTTGACATCCACGTATTGCGACTCTTTTTAGATGGTGGGTGTTATTGAAGTATGGCTACTGTTGAGATCGTACCCAAAATGTGGCACATTGAGCCACCAGTGAAGGCCCAATGAGGGTCCAATGGACTTTAGCCCATGATTAAAATTTAGGGTATCGCCCTGGGCCAATGGCCAAGGTGGAAAAGCACAAGAGCTCGTCTGGCCGAACTGATTTATGTCTAGCAGACGCACTTATGCTTAGCTGAGGTGCTTACGGTGGCGCCTCGGATGTAAAAATGGGACAAGGGATGAAGTCAGAGATGTGACACCGCCTTTACCAAGATATAACATACGCCCATCCCCTATGAAATGTAACAATGATTACGATCAAAAAGTAAGGTTGTCCCCTCCAAGAGTTAGGGTGAATACATGTGTAAAGTCCGCCATGTGTCACAATCCAAAACAACGAATCCTTCTATAAATAGAAGCCTCCTCCCGCCATGTAAGGGGAGAGCAATTTCATACTCTTAACAAAATATTTTACTCTCACTCCATTTTCTCTCTTTTACACACTTATATTTCTCGCACTCAAATTATATTTGCTTGAAACGAGCACTGACTTTGACATCGGAGTGCAAATGAGAGCTACCTCGGCCTCCTTTACAAACTGATCGTTTGTCACAGTGCGCAGGAGATCCACGTGTTCAAGAAGGAGGAGTTGAGACGTATTGGTCCAAGGTCCAGCCGAATTTTATGGTCAACAGCTACATTTTTTAAAACACTAGTTAGGTGTTGGGTGTTCTTGAGGAAGAATGCTTTTTATCCTTAATTTTTAATTTCTTTTATCAATTATATATAATTATTTTACGTGCGATTTATTTGTGTGTTTGAAATATTTGAGACTTCTGCTACAATTTTTTTAATTGCTCTCTTCTTTTATCTTTTACTTAAAGATGAGGGTAATTACGTCTTATGTTGTTTTTAATGAAAAAAATGGAATGAGATTTGAAATAATTATACTAGCACAACAACATTTGTTAACTACACAACGTTTTATTTTTAATGAATATTTCTAAGCTTTTCTTATTTTTACACTTATACTTACAAGCTTTTTATATAAATCTTTTATCATCAATCATTTATTAATTTTCATATATTGTCCATAAAGATGATTTTTTCCAAAATATTTTTTATGAGGGCAAAAAAAACATATTTATTTCTCGTGTTTTTAAATTATTTAAGTAAATAACTAATACAAAAGTCAAAAATAAATATTTTCCCTACTTTTCAACGCACATTAGCAAAATATTTGGATATAAACTGGGATTAAAAAACAAAATATGTTAATTAATTGAAAGTTAAAAATAATAATGCTTTGGAAAAAGATTTGAGGATATAAAAGCAAAAGTGAGCAAATATTGAAAGCATTTCATTCAATTAAAATGTGGTATCAATATAACTAACCTTAAATTAATGGTTCGGATGTTTGGTACTAGAAAAATGTTGGGTATAGAAGAGTAATAGATTGTAATGGTTGTGGTGTTGCGACGAAAATGCAAAAATTTCCTTGAGTTTGTTAAAACATTTTATGCATAGCAATAGCATCAATCTGGTGTTAATATTTTCCATTAAATTTTATAATATTAATTTTTTCGTTTCAATGAATTCAAAAGTTTAAAAATTTCAGAAGAAATAACTAATTATACTTATTTACTAGCTTCCATTAAATTTCTTATATTTAAGCAATAAGATGTCAAGATGGCCGAGTTGGTCTAAGGCGCCAGTTTCAGGTACTGGTCCGAAAGGGCATGGGTTCGAATCCCATTCTTGACATGCCTTTCTTTTTACCTTGTTGGGTTGGAGAAAATATGTCCTTTCTTATTGTTGACAATAATAATAATTATTGTAATTATTATTCATTTTAATCAAAACTTTTATTAAATTTATTCTAGTTTAATTAAAGTCAGTTTAAAGCCATTTAATTTTTTATGACCTTTCTTGTGAGGATCAAATTAAACCCAGTTTAAAGTCATTTACTTTTCTATGACTATTTTTGAGAAGATCAATCTCACATCACCACCTCTCATCGTTGCCACCGTGACCACCATCATCACCTATGTCGTCTTTCATTGAATTTGAACATAAATTAATAAGACATTTGTTAAATCTAGATTGGCATCGCAACCATGACCATCCACCATTTTGAATCTATTGTCATGTGATCTATTCAAATCTATATATATATATATATATATATAAATGGATTGGACAACTTTTTGCTCTGAGGTCTGGTTGGAGAACACTGGTGATAAAATCCCTTGCAATTTTTTTTGAAGATCCATCAAATTCTACATCACACTTCATTTTTCATTCCTACGTCTCCTATGACTTTTTCTCCGCTAGCTGAAGGCCAAAGTTGTGATTCCAGGCCTCCGGCCATGATGAACATTAGAGAAAAACAACAATAACAACACGATTATCTTTGAGAAAACCAATCTCATAAAGTTAGGAATATACCTCGAAAAAGACTTTGTAATAGTTCTTTATGTTTAACACTGTTCCTCAAAATTTAATCTTCATTAATTGTAGATAAAAAAAATAGTTTTAGTAATTTTTTCATAAAATTTGAGAAAATCTCTGGTTGAAAGTTTGATAATTCCATAAAATATGTGATTAAAATTAGTTATCGACTTTAACTTATATTTTTATTAACTTTTAAACTGCACCAAATATTGGCAAAAAATGAAAAAACGTTTTAGTGGAAAGAGTTGAGAATCACTTCTTATTTGTTTTTAGCTTTATAAAAATCCAACTGAAAAAGGGAGTTTGGATACTCTTAAAATCGCAATGAAAAGATATAAATTTATGATTTTGTGCAATGCTTTTGAATTTTTCTACCATTAGGCATTAATTATGTAAGTAAAGCATAATATTCACATGTAATTTTGCTCAAATTAACAACATAGATGCGACTTTGAAGATATTTTTTTAGAGATAAATATAATTTTGCGATCAGAAGGTATTGAAGTACAAAGTTGACGTGCTTGTAGTTAAATATTTCTTTTATGGTATAATGACGGTTTTTTTTTTAATTTATTAAACATTGTCAACATTATTCATTTTGTATTTCGAAAACTCACAATGTAAATATTCTCAACTTCTTGTAATACCAAAAGCATCTTTACTTTTGTTGTTTGTACAAGTCACTGCTTTAATGAATTAATTAAAAAATATATGTTTTATAAATAAATTTTCAATGGTTTTAAAAATATATATATAAAAACCATAAAGCAGCGTTCAAAAAAGTTGCGAAAAGGTGGATTGAAGTTTTTTCAACACTAGAAAAACGTTGCAAAAGAATCTACGAAAACATGCATCGAACGTTTCAAAAAAGGGGACTAAAGATTTTTGCAACACAAGAAATGTTGTAAACAAGTCTAAGATAACACGCACCAAATTTTGTAAAAGGGTGGACTAAAGATTTTTATAGCACTTAAAAAATATTGCAAAAGAGTCTACAACGATATGCACTGAACGTTACAAAAATATTTTTTGCAGCACTCAAAAAAGGTTGCAAAAGAGTTTACGATAACGCTCGGTAAACGGGTTGCAAAAAGTATTTTTGACAAAGTTAAATTTTTTTTTTTATAAGATATACGGCAACACTCTCTGAACGCTACAAAAAGAAAAATGCAACATTTATATCAGTCTTTTGCAATGATCAAGAACTATTGCTAGAAGTTTTTACTCTACAACAACATCGAGCTTCGCAACACACGAGTGAATACCGCAAAAGTCTTTTCACAACATATTTTGAATGTTGTAAAAGATAATTTTTGTTGTAGTGGCACCCCACCACCATCATCTCGCCACCACACCTACCTGCATCACCATTTACACAAATGTCAACACAAGAAGGACCATAACTACCACCTAAAACACCACCAAAATAGTCCAAAATACCACTAAAATTGCATCCAGAAACACCACAAAAAATACCACCACCTCCACTCTCGACCTCCTACAAACTCATCCACCCACAGATTTAGACATATATGTTGAGAATTTACTTAATCATGTATAACGGAATATAAAACATTTTCAATTCCCAAACGAGGATTTGCTTTGTGTTTAGATAGAAATTGTGATAAAAATAATACATCTTGATTAATTTGCAGACGGATATGAGAATCTTGATTCCTTCAATCTACCTGCACACCACAGCGATCCAATTGTCCAGCCTCCAAAGGTGATCCACACGAGAGAACAAGAATGAGAGGCTAGGGTTTCTCTCTTCTTGTGTTAACAAAAGAATAATGAATTAGGGTTAACTTTTTTCAAACCCTAGTTGTTCATTAATGTAAGTCAGAGTGGACTTGGCCAATAACTTAAACACGACCCGATCCATGTGGTTTAATAAATCCAATCCAATCAATTAAATATGAGACGTTAGTTAATCAATCCAATTAATTAACTCGAGCCTATTAATAAACAATATAATTAATTAATTCTACAAATGTCGAACACTTGTTAATTAATTAATTCTAATTACATTCTTCTAGTTTTTCCATTGTTTGTGACCCTCTAGGTTCCGACCACAATGTTGAACGACGTGAATTATTATTTTGATCTAATCAAAATAATATTAATTAAAACTCTTTTTTCTATTAATAATTAATTCTCCTCGATTAATTAATTCACAGTGGTTATCTAAGAGATATCTATCAATGTGTTACATGTGACGGAAAATGTCACGTGGTGTGACAAAACTAAACTTGTTTGTTTATCATGAAACTATAACCCATTCGTCAATATGATCCGATCAATTACAAGATATGAAAATGTATCAATCTCGTTTATTAATCATATCTTTTATTTCGCTCTTAATTTAATAAATGTCGAAACTATTTTCAACTTTATTAAGAATTTCAATATCGACTTCACCAAATAAAACATAGATCATAATCTCTTACTATCTAAGAGTGACGAATCCTATATTGATCATTCACAACTTCAAGTGATTCTTGACATACTCGAACGATATCATATTAGCAACTCCTTTCAGAGCAACATTCGACATCATCATAGTATGACTGCCTCATATAAGGTACTATGATGACCTAAAGTTAAAGAATCAATTCCACTAACAAACGTTAAAGATTAACCATTGACACTCAGATAGTTATCCGTGTGGTATCTATATTATGGGTCTCTAATATTTTGTTCTCTTAACAAAAACATCCACCTGTTCATTTAGATGTCTCTACATCTTAGCTTGTGAGATCAGCTTCTCACTTCTAAAGTGGACGATGACACACGTGTTGGTCTATCCGTAATAAAGATATTCGTATTTCGATATTACTTTACGATCAAGGATATCTAAGATTCAATTGTAACTTATATCTCACAATCACAACTTCTTGTGATTAACAAGTTATCAAAATTTGAATTTACGGACTCTGTTAATTTAATTGCAAGAATAATAATATTACTATAAATCAATTAAATAACATATCTACCACATATTAAATGCATAAAAAATATTAGTAAGTGTTTGGTCAAACAATTGGACTTAGAGCATAACACTTACAATAAACACACTCAAAATGGATGACATGGCCCTGTTGAGCGCGATCGAAGGCAGATGGCGACGACGTGTATGAGTGGGTGGGCGGCGATTGAAGCTACAAGGCAACGTGGATGAATGTGTGACGATGGGAGCTATATGGCGATGAATATGAATGTGCGCCGACAGAGCTTGGTATCATGGATGATCATTGTTTCTGCGATGGGAGTGAGTTGACGACATGTAACAGAATGATTCAAATCAATTAGGGGTGGTATTGAATTAGATTTAGGTTTGAAATGGAATCGGGGATGCCAAATGGTGTGGGTAATTTAATAAAAATTATAATTATTATTAATAAAAATTGATTTTTGACCTGATTTATGTATATATGAATAACTCGTGTAAAATATTAATATTGGATTGTGAAGTTGAAAAATAGTCCCCGTGTAACTTCCACTATAATAATCAATCCTGAGGCTCAGATTCCAATTAGGGATGGCAACGGAGCGTGGAATACCTGAACCCGACGGGAACCCGCCCTGAATGGGACGGGAAATCCCCGACAAAGATGGGGATGGGGATGAAAAAGCATCCCCGAACAGGGGACGGGAATGACCGTCTTATCCCCATCCCCGCCCCGTCCTCGATCTCCATCTCCATCCCCAATTAACAAGTTGCATTAAAAAAAAAATTTAAAAAAAGTTCTATATTATCTGTAAAAAAGTCCTATAATGTCAAAATTTCTTGCACAAAAAATTTATTACTTATCAAGTCATAAACTTTAAATACTTATTTTGAAAAAGTTACTGATTATTAGTGATGCTGTCAAAAATCCTAACCTTGACGTGGCAGGATCTGATGATACTTGATTGCTGGAAGAGATTGATGAACTCGCCTTGAATAACCTGCAAAAAAGGCGAGGAGGATTCTCCCCGTCGCCCCTCCGGTGTGAGAATTAGTGTTTTGGAGAGAAGTAGAAAAATATATAACTGGAATATATGTAAAGAATTATCAATGAATTTATGTGATCAAAGGAGCTGTATTTATAGGGCTGAAAAAGCCCATAATCTCCTTTATTTAAGGAAGGAGTCCTTTTTGCTATAAACTTACCTTTTAGGAGGAGTTCTAACCTAATAAGAATTATACTTCCTCTTTTTTAGGATGAATCCTTATAGGTTATGCCTTATTTCGAGGGCCCAAGAAGTTGGACCACCAATAAAGCCCATAAAGGTAAACACCCGGAATCCCGAAGTGGCCGGTCAAGCCTGGTCATGTTGCCAGTAATGGATGCAGGACATGGATAGGTCGGGCATACATGGGCCGGGTGTGACGACCCGAATTCTCGACCATTCGAGTGCCACTAAAAGTGACTCATATCATATTATCGAGACTTAAATAGTAATGTAAAATTATTCAAAAGAATAATTAGAATCCCATAATTTTATTTGTGAATAAAAATAGAACATAATTTTCTTACATAAAGTTCAACATAATTATCTCATCAATCTTAACCACTTTTGCCACTTCCATGTTGACCGCCTCGAACCTTCAATTATCTGAAAATGGTAAATATCGTGGAGTGAGATTTATAAAATCCCAGTAAGTATACCAAGCATAATTTTCTTTTGAAAGCATATGGATCATTTTCATCATAACATAGGATAGGATCGAAATCCTCATAAACATAGAGAGACACAAGAATTTTACCGAACTTAGATGGCAAGAATTCTTATGTGTAGCGCTACTAAACTCCGGTCCCCTTAGCATAATCATAAACATATAATATGGGACCTATAGAAATCTTTTGAGATTGATTTCATAGCAATGATCCAAACATTTTCGTAAAAACATAAGGTATATTTACTTTTCATAAAAACATACTTACTTTTTTTAAAAACATAAGGTGTATTTACCTTTCATAAAAACATACTTACTTTTCATAAAAACATAAGGTAATACCTTTCATAAAAACATACTTACTTTTCATAAAAACATAAGGTATATTTATCTTTCATAAAAACATACTTACTTTTCATAAAAACATAAGATATACTTACCTTTTAAAAGATTAAAATGAAGTGTAGTAGTAAATGGACCAAAACTTTCTTGACCACCTTGAATTTCTCTTACTTGTGGATTTTGTCAAGAGATTGGAAATAAGTGTATATGTGTAGAGTTGTGTGTAAAAGAGATGGATTTATATAGATGTGTAAAGTTGGCATAATGTAAACATCATCATTCAATTCTATTAATTTTAACACATCCTTTTCTTAAAGTAAAGCACCATTCATATACTTTTCCATATTTATACAAATATTATGCTCTTCATGATTACATATAATGGAGTCTTATCAACCATTCATATACTTTTCCATATTTATACAAATATTATGCTCTTCATGATTACATATAATGGAGTCTTATCAACCATTCATATACTTTTCCATATTTATACAAATATTATGCTCTTCATGATTACATATAATGGAGTCTTATCAACCATTCATATACTTTTCCATATTTATACAAATATTATGCTCTTCATGATTACATATAATGGAGTCTTATCAACCATTCATATACTTTTCCATATTATTAAATTAAGATTCTCATAATTATTATATATAATGGAACCTCTCATGCTTGCATATATTTTCTTAATTTCAATAATAAAAATAATTTTTGTATAAATAAATACTGGGATAACATTGAATTAAGTACTTGGACTTAATATACTTTAAATCAAGAGAATGGAGATATTTTTAGAAATTCGAAATTTAATTTAAAATCGAACGATCTCGATTATTTCTTGACTTGGCTATACGAATACGTCGCGGCGTTAACTTAATAAAAATGGGTGAAATAGTAGCGACACGATTTTCTATTAAAATAATTATTAATCGCGTAAAAATTCTTGGTCGCTACAAACTTACCCCCTTAAAATAATTTCGTCCTCGAAATTAAACTTACTTGATCTTATGATTTCTGAACACTTAATCAGAATCTCTTCTCTTCTTTCTTTCTCTTAGTAATCTCATCATTATAATATCTAACCCACTGGACTTTTACTAAATGCATCTCTTTGTTTTCTTAAGAACATGTACTTTTCTTATCAATAATAGACATATGTGTCTACTCATAAATTATGACTCAAAATGAAAATTTCCAATCGTATGTGATATTTCATCATATCTTGTAGTACTCATGTAACCTGTCACTTATCATCGTATCATGTAACCTCAAATATTCGTATTAATATCTCTAAAATTTCAATAAATCTTTACTAACATATCATACCATAATAATTTGTCATTTCTTCTTATCACCAAATATCCCAAAATAATTAAAACGATTACCTGAATATTCTCTATGTAATATACCCAAACATGTTATTCACATATCAACATAATCATCAGTTTATCTTTCCAATATTTGTAACCCAAAATTTCTGCAAAATTCAATAAACAAATATCTCCCAAATAATTAAAATTCTTAACTCAAATATCATAACATTTCCCGTAAGGTATTCCTTTCACTTGCACAAACTTATTAATCCTGATTCAATACAGTCCTTATTTCACTTTCACGTATCCTCGTATTATTTCTATACCTTGATTATTATATCAAAATATCAGTACCCAAAATCCAAGAAAATATTCCATATCTCAAATCCCGTCATCATCAAATCTTCCTTTTATCAAGAAAGTAAACGACGCATAAACTCTTGTTCCCTCTTTTCCATTATTCTATTCCGCGCTTTCTTGCTGGAATCAATATCACGCGGATTCCCTCCGATCCTTAATGCTTTTAAATAGTTCATGCTGGGAAGAGGTTAGATCCATCAAAAACATGGATATCATTCTTACAAACATTCGCAAGTATTATTCCAGTCTTCCAATGAATGATCTGAGGAAAATTTATCGAATAAGACTCGAAAGATTGAGGTTGCTGATGGCTCATGGTGTTTCAGAAGATGTTCGCTGGTTGATCGAAGCAAATGTTCGACTATCTGGTGAATTACCTATGACATTTCCAAAGCACATGCCTGGTTTAGGCAAAAGCACCTTTGCAAAGAAACGAAAAGCAAAAAGGCTGAATGGTTGCTACAAATGTGCTCGTTGGAACTGTGATACTCGTTGCAAAACAATAGGATATTCTTCTACTAATCGAGATGATAAAATCAAATTCATAAAGGGTGGACTGAGTAAGGAGTCTTTGGATGATATTCGACTGACTCTTGAGACGCACCCAAGTGGTTATGTGCAACGTGAACTTCTCTCCTTATACGCTCAGTTTAACGAGGACAAAAATCGTTATAGTCTCCAAAATATAATAGCAAAAGATCCTGTTTGCCAGTCTGTTTTACAAAATGAGGCTTCTGGCAGTTCAGCAATGATATAAGGTAAATCTCTTGATACACATTTAAAATATTTTGCTGTTTTCTTTCACGTGTTTTGGAAATAAAATATATTTTCCTTTCTCGAGTTTTGATAAAGCTGAAAATAAATATATTTTCCTTTCTCGAGGTTTGATAAAGCTGGAAATAAATCACCGAAATGTGATATCTTTGGTAAAACAGTCAAAAGTTGGCCGATTTTGTCAAAAGTAAATCTTTACTTTTTCAGAATCAATCAAAAACAGTAAATTTTTCTGGCTTTAAATAGCCAAACATATTTCATAGTTCAGGCATCCCAAAATCACATCTTCTTCGTAAGTTTTCTCTTCTTTACTATCAAAGATGGAAGCACCAAAACTTCGACAGATCAAAACTATTTGTGTATTTTGTGGATCAAAAGTGGGGAAAGGCTTCAGTTATCTAGAAGCGGCCGTAGATCTTGGAAAGAAACTGGGGGAAAAAGGTATCACTCTTGTGTATGGGGGTGGTAGCAGTGGTCTAATGGGTTGTGTTTCCCAATCTGCTCTTGCAGAGAAATCAAAAGTAATCGGTGTCATACCTGTCCCTTTGGTAGATGTTGCAGGCAAAACACGAGGGCATGAAGTTCAAACCTTATCCATCCATGAACGCATAACTTGTATGCTATATGGTTCTGATGCCTTTATAGCCCTGCCCGGAGGTTTTGGTACCTTAGAAGAAATCTTTAACATTACCTCGTGGGCTCAACTAGATCTCCATACTAAGCCTATTGGGCTTCTGAATGTTAACAATTTCTTTGATGGTTTGTTAACCTTTCTTTATTATGCTGTGGAACAGGGATTCATCTCTCCATTTTCCAGAAAGCTCCTTATTTCTGCTCCTACTATTGATGAACTACTGGATAAGCTGCAGTCATATATCTCAATACAAGATCCAGCAGGGGTTAAGATAGATTGGTCGCAAGGAAGGGGAATCAAGCGAAAATGGAGTCCGGTTAATGTAAACTTAACTTTATGAATCTTAGAATAGGTGGGGGTAGAGTACGGAGTATTCTTACTCTCGAGACACCCCTCTAATTTCCTAGGATTTCCTTAATGTTTAAATCTTGTGTGTACCTCAAAGGTTCCAGGTGGTAGATTACGGAGTATTCTTACTCTCGAAACACACCTCTTTGAAGGTTTCTTTATTTCCTCAAAAGGTCAGAGGTGGTAGGATACGGCTACTCCGGAAACACATCTCTCAATTTGAGGAATTTCCCATGTTGCTTTCTTTTGCTTTTGCGTGTTTCATGTATTTCTTTTCCAGTGTGACTCTTTGTGTGTTCTCCTTATGAGAAAATAATAAAATCTCTGCTATCATCTACTAAATCTCGTTTGTGATGTAAATGAACTTGCATGTCTAACCTTAATTCCTTTAGTGGATGCTTATCATATCATGTTCTTAATTCCAAATGATAAAATTCTGGACATAGTCTCCCTTGTAATTTGGACTTATCCCAAACCATAAGTATACTTCATAACTCACAATAATAAATAACTCCACATTTGATCACAACGATCTAAAAATATTGAAAACGATTCCAACACTTCAATATCATCAAAAAATATCCCATAATTCAATTCATAATTCCTCAACATAATAATTTCAAATCATATTTTTCAATATCACAATATCACTTCCTTCCATATCTTAATTGGCTCAAAAGATTACTCATACTTATATTTATAAGTCATAAATCATATTCCCAAAATTTAATCACAAGGCCAAAGTTCATAATAAATTTCTCTTCAATATAGAGGCATAATTCACTTACTCAACATAATATCCATTACTTAATTCCCAATAACCAAATCTTTAAATCTCTAACTTCATAATGCTTCTCATAAAAGTCTCATTAAAATCATATCACTTATAATCTTAACATCTCATAAAACTTCATAAAATTGGCTCGCTATTTCTCATTAAATCTAAATGATAGATAATCTGAACATATTTCTAATCATTTCTGTTGACTTCTCATACTTAGTGCCATGTCTAAAATCAATTATGCAAAGTCCATTTAAGGTTCATCATTTCTAAACTCGAGGACAACAATTATTTTGAAAATCATTCTTAAGTCATATTATTCCCATTATGCTCAACACCCGTTCTCTTTCTTTCTTTTCTTTCCGAATTTTTTTTTTCAGAATTGAAACTTGAAGAGTGGTACCAATAATCATCCACAGTTTTTCCTTGCTTTTAAGCAAAGGTAGTGATAAAGGGATAAATTATTGAACCGAAAATTGAAACTTGAAGAGGAAGTACTAATAACCATCCACAGTTTTTCCCTTGTTTTTACACAAAGGTAGTGATAAAGGGAAAAATTATTGTACGAATTCATTATTAATTTTGTTTGTTTAATATATTATTCCATATATTTTTGGCAAAAGTTACGAACCAACTTATTTTTCTAATTTAGTCAGTCTTACTAAGCTTAATATGAACCAAAATTCATATCAATATCCTCTATGTCTCATGATTCTACATTAAAAGGAATAAATTAAAATTCAGGCTTCTATCAATTCATATCATACTCAACATGTATATTTCACTTAAAGATTCATAACATATGAAGATTTCATACTTAACATGTCTTAATAAAATCGTAAATGACTTGCAAAGCATATAACATACCTGGTTCGAGGAGTCAATACGTGGAGAGTGACATAGTAGAGTGATGAGTTAAAATATTTCTTATTTTCCTTTAATCAACAATAATTTAATGTGGTTGTATCCAAATCAACATTTTCTTGAATCATAATTCCTAATTAATCACAGTCTTCAAAACAAATCCAATATCGATATAGTAATTATCTCCCCATCAATAATTAATAACTTAACCCAAATAAAATTTATCGTCAAATCTTATTTTCCTTTAGTCCCCGAACTTCAAGAAATTTATCAAAGACATCAATATAAACATCATATCACTAACTAATTATAGTCCATAAAATTTTCAGGACATTACAAACTCCCCTGCTTAAAATGAATTTTGTCCTTGAAATTCGCACATCAAATTTCATCATGCTTTTCAAAATCATAACCATACTTGACATGTGAAAATTCAACTTTTCTTATCATAAAGCAAGCTTTTAAAGTAATGCCAATAGACTAACTTTTCATTTCATCACATGTGTAAAAAAAAATGTGCAAATCTTTACATTGTTTTAAACTCATAAATCTTATAAAATAATTAACCCAACTAAAATTTCAAGGTCAAATACATTAAAGAAGAAACTAAACTCTAGAAAATTTTGAAAATATGTCTTTGAAAAATAATTTCCCAGATTTTTTTTTTATATAATGAATAGTGATTTCTTTCACTGTTCATCATGAATAGCACGTCGTTTTACTGTTCACGTGAATAGTGATTTTTTTTTTATTAAGAAATAAAATTTCAAAATCTACAGAATCGTTTTTAAAACTCTTTGCTCTGATACCAACTGTGACGACCCGAATTCTCGACCATTCGAGTGCCACTAAAAGTGACTCATATCATATTATCGAGACTTAAATAGTAATGTAAAATTATTCAAAAGAATAATTAGAATCCCATAATTTTATTTGTGAATAAAAATAGAACATAATTTTCTTACATAAAGTTCAACATAATTATCTCATCAATCTTAACCACTTTTGCCACTTCCATGTTGACCGCCTCGAACCTTCAATTATCTGAAAATGGTAAATATCGTGGAGTGAGATTTATAAAATCCCAGTAAGTATACCAAGCATAATTTTCTTTTGAAAGCATATGGATCATTTTCATCATAACATAGGATAGGATCGAAATCCTCATAAACATAGAGAGACACAAGAATTTTACCGAACTTAGATGGCAAGAATTCTTATGTGTAGCGCTACTAAACTCCGGTCCCCTTAGCATAATCATAAACATATAATATGGGACCTATAGAAATCTTTTGAGATTGATTTCATAGCAATGATCCAAACATTTTCGTAAAAATATAAGGTCCATTTACTACTACACTTCATTTTAATCTTTTAAAAGGTAAGTATATCTTATGTTTTTATGAAAAGTAAGTATGTTTTTATGAAAGATAAATATACCTTATGTTTTTATGAAAAGTAAGTATGTTTTTATGAAATGTATTACCTTATGTTTTTATGAAAAGTAAGTATGTTTTTATGAAAGGTAAATACCCCTTATGTTTTTAAAAAAAGTAAGTATGTTTTTATGAAAAGTAAATATACCTTATGTTTTTACGAAAATGTTTGGATCATTGCTATGAAATCAATCTCAAAAGATTGCTATAGGTCCCATATGATATGTTTATGATTATGCTAAGGGGACCGGAGTTTAGTAGCGCTACACATAAGAATTCTTGCCATCTAAGTTCGGTAAAATTCTTGTGTCTCTCTATGTTTATGAAGATTTCGATCCTATCCTATGTTATGATGAAAATGATCCATATGCTTTCAAAAGAAAATTATGCTTGGTATACTTACTGGAATTTTATAAATCTCACTCCACGATATTTACCATTTTCAGATAATTGAAGGTTCGAGGCGGTCAACATGGAAGTGGCAAAAGTGGTTAAGATTGATGAGATAATTATGTTGAACTTTATGTAAGAAAATTATGTTCTATTTTTATTCACAAATAAAATTATGGGATTCTAATTATTCTTTTGAATAATTTTACATTACTATTTAAGTCTCGATAATATGATATGAGTCACTTTTAGTGGCACTCGAATGGTCGAGAATTCGGGTCGTCACACCGGGACGGTCACATGGACGAGCAAACATCCCGGCCTATGGAAGGAAGATGGGTGGCCGGGACTGTAGTAGCCCGGGATGGACTCTCTCCGGAATTAGCCCGATCAATGGCCCCCGTGCATCAGGAGTCGAGGATTGATGCCTGAATGCAACTAACTTTTGACAGCTGTCACCTTCATTAATGATGTTTTTCGCCAACTGTTAGTCCTTTATTCTAAGCATCCTCATTTATGTTACAGTTCATGGATCGCTGCCACGTGTCAAAAATGAGTGGCGGGATTTCAAAAACTTTCCCGCCTTTTTCCTCCTATATATATGTGGTCCCTATGCTCTCATTCTTTTCACTTTGCAATTTTAGCGAAAACCAGACAACTCCCCGAGCGTCTAACACGAGCTAAAATTTCAAGCACGACCTTTAGGTAATCTCGACCTCTCCCGACGTTAATTTTATTTCGTAGTTTAATCGTTAGGAAAATGGCCCGGCAAGTGAACATTACGGACCTTAGGGAGGTAGAAAATTTGGACGAGGCCTTAGACGTAGAGCCCATAGGGTTTTATCAACCTCCACCAACCTCCGGGGGGGACGAGTCGAGCGATGACGAGGAAGTCAATAACCCTGAATTTGATGATAGACCGGGAAGTCCCGACCTAGAGTTGCCAACGTACAACAGTAGGATGAAGGAACATATGGTCGAGGCTGATATGAGGAAGTTTGGTCTATCTGATAGGTATTCATCCCGGGCCCCCGAGCATGATGATGTATCATATCATTGTCGGGAAGGGGAGACCGTAGTTTTCCATGACTCACTAGTGGCCGGCCTTAGGT
The DNA here is from genome assembly GCA_963555705.1 of Ligustrum vulgare. Lineage (NCBI taxonomy): Eukaryota > Viridiplantae > Streptophyta > Magnoliopsida > Lamiales > Oleaceae > Ligustrum > Ligustrum vulgare. The sequence goes on from OY743190.1 coordinate 14,102,744, forward strand.
TCCCCTTGCATCATTTTTTCTTAGATTTTCTGTTAACGGCCAGCATTCTCCCCGGGCAGTTGGTCCCAAACGGGTGGAGAATTCTCGCTTACTTCTTCGTTTTATGTAGAAGTCTAGGGATCGAACCTTCCGTGAACCTTTGTAAATGCCTTTTAAATTTGAAGTTTTTACCCCGGTGTAACTGCTTCGTTTACTTATGCGGGAAGGGAAGGTTCGAGGTGCCCTGGGTTCCCTCTTCCTTAAAGTATTAGAAGGAAAAATTCTTTTATATCAAACCTCGGGAAGGTGAGAATATTTTTTGGCCCACTTTTAGGAAACCGGAGGTAGATAACTTTAATAGAATGGGTAATGTGGGGGAGGACGAGATGGCCGACCTCTTGGCCAACGCCATAAGAGTTTGTGACTTCGGACTTCTGGCCGAGGAGGCTTCAGATCTTACCACCAACGAGATCTTAGGTCAGGCCGGCCTTGACTTGGAGCCCGGTAGGACCCGGCCTTGTAACTTAAGTAATAGTTGTTTTCGTTTTTTTTTTTTTTTTTTCTTTAGAAAATGTTCCCTTCCCCTTCTTGTTGCTTTTTATCTAACCTTCCCGTCCTTTCATAGGTATGGCTTTCGACGGGGACAGGTTAAAGAAGGCGGCCGAGGAGAGGGCCCGAGCTGCTGCTGAAAGAAGGAGGGAAGGCGGCATTACTCGAAGACGGCCACAAAAAAGGCCACGCCAGACACAGTCCGGGCCGGGCGAAACTTCAGGGAGGAACGCGGAAGTTCCACCCCAGCGCGAGACCAGCCAAGGTTCTCGCCGCCCTCCTGTTCGGGAAGAAAATACCAGATCTCCTCCCGAAACTGCAGTAGAGGGTCCTACCCTGGTCGACCTTCGGTCCAAATTGGAGGAGAGTTACCACCCCGGCCTACTGGAAAAATATTCGGAGGAAGTTTCACTGGAGAACGGGGTGGACCATTTTCTGAATGCGGCCCTTAAGGTAATTTCCACAGGACCTTGTACTTCTTGTGTTGTCTGCTTATGATTTGGAAATAATACAAGTATTTAACTCGTACAGATGCTCAGCATTGGCCGGGGTCTTCTAACCCAAGGTATCCGGCGAGGGGAGGTTTCAAGTCAGCTTGTCCATTCTGTTCAGTACGAGGCCACTCGTGCTAACAATGCTGAAGAGAAGTTAACCAGAATGGAAACTGACCTGGTCTTGATGATTCAAGAACGGGACCTAGGTCGTTCTGAAAATGCCAAACTCTCTGAAGATCTTGGCCGGGCCAGGGAAGAGATGGAAGCGGCGAAGGTGACGGCGGTCGAGGCTTACAAAAAGTCTGAAGAATATGACCTTGCCGTGGGTAACTATGCCCTGGAATCCTATTCCCAGGGTATGAGGCAAGCCCGTGCATGGATCAAGATGCATGTGCCCGACCTTGATACCAGCCCGCTTTCTCAATTTCCATTGGGCACGGAAGATCTTGACCTTACTCCTTTTATGGAAGATGTAGTGGAGGTCGAGTCTGACGAAGAAGAAGCCCGTGCTAGTGACCCCGAGCAGGAGTAGGAAAATCTGTTGTACATTTCCCTTTTATAAGCCGAGGTGTAACCTCGTGGTCTCTCTTTGTAACAAGATTTTTGTTAATGAAGAATGTCTCTTTTTGTCAAAGCTCGTGTTTATTGTTTCGTATCTAACATGATCTTTCCGTTGGTAAAAAATAGTTCGAGCTTTTAACATGAATTTTCAGAAAAGATATTCTATAAGGTCGAGTAATACCGACCTGTTTGCTCAATTCCTGAAGGATTCCCGGAATCTAGTTTTGAGATCATATGGTCGGGTAGTGACCGACCTCAACAAGATAGCGTATGCGCGACCCTTATAGATAAGATCGAGCCATTTACTTGTATTTTTTCAGAAAAGATATTTCATAAGGTCGGGGAATACCGACCTCAATTATTTTGAATTCCTGGTTGGGAAGTAATTTGTAACGCCTTGCCATGAGACCTTGTAAATTATTCGTGGAAGAATAATTTGTAAAGTCTTACCATGAGATATTGTAAATTATTTAATGGGAAATAATTTGTAACGCCTTGCCATGAGACCTTGTAAATTATTCGTGGAAGAATAATTTGTAAAGTCTTACCATGAGACATTGTAAATTATTTAATGGGAAATAATTTGTAACGCCTTACCATGAGACCTTGTAAATTATTCGTGGAAGAATAATTTGTAAAGTCTTACCATGAGACATTGTAAATTATTTAATGGGAAATAATTTGTAACGCCTTGCCATGAGATCTTGTAAATTATTCGTGGAAGAATAATTTGTAAAGTCTTACCATAAGACATTGTAAATTATTTAATGGGAAATAATTTGTAACGCCTTGCCATGAGACCTTGTAAATTATTCGTGGAAGAATAATTTGTAAAGTCTTACCATGAGACATTGTAAATTATTTAATGGTAAATAATTTGTAACGCCTTGCCATGAGACCTTGTAAATTATTCGTGGAAGAATAATTTGTAAAGTCTTACCATGAGACATTGTAAATTATTTGATGGGAAATTATTTGTAAAGTCATGTGAATGACCTTGTAAATTACTTCGATATCTGATCTTTTTAGTGCTCATTCTGTGGAAGAAATACTTTTATTGAAGGGGACTGAACGATGGGCCTCGTTAAAACCTTATCCAGAAAAACCCATTGGAAAAAAATCTGGACAAGGAAAAAGAGTGCCCGTCCCTGACACTGAAAGACAAAGTAATGGGCACGCAGGCCCGACCGTAATATTCTCTGGTGGACGTGCAAGTCCGAAAGCAAATATAAAAATGGGCGCGCAAGCCCGACTTCACTAGGACTAAATGACTTGATATGATTACTTGTAGTATGGCTTCAAGTTCTCCACATTCCATGGCCGAGGAAGAGGTTTTGAATCCATTGTGCGGAGGCTGTATGAGCCCTTGCCGGCCTTTCGGATGACTTCATAAGGTCCTTCCCAAATAGGTCCAAGTTTCCCTGGTTGATGACCGGCAGCCTCACTGCGGCGAAGGACAAGATCTCCTATTCTGAATTCCCTCTTCTTTACTCGGATATTGAACTTTTTAGACATGGCCTGTTGATAAGCTGCTATTCTTAATGATGCATTCTCTCTGACTTCTTCTAGAAGATCCAGACTTTCTCTCTGCCCTTCGATGTGGTCGGGCGAGTCTGTGGTCATGGCACGGAAGCTTGGAATGGTTACTTCTATGGGAACAGCGGCTTCCATCCCGAAGGCAAGCATGAATGGGGTTTCCCCTGTTGCTGTCTTGAAGGTGGTTCGGTTGGTCCAAAGTACTTCTGGGAGAAGCTCGGGCCAATCTCCCTTGGCACTGCCAAGGCGAGTTTTCAAGTCTTGCAAGATGAGTCTGTTTGTAACTTCAGCTAACCCATTACTCTGCGGGTGCGAAACGGAGGTCAACCTGTGTTCTATTCCCAAATTCCTGCAGAATTGTTTGAAGGCTTGGCACTCAAATTGACGCCCATTATCTGTTATCAATGTCTTGGGAAGACCAAAACGGCAAATTATTGATTTCCACACAAATGCTTCCAATTTTTGTTCTGTGATCACGGCCAGTGGTTCGGCTTCAACCCACTTAGTGAAGTATTCTACAGCAACTGCCAGGAACTTGACTTGACCCCGAGCTATAGGGAAAGGTCCGAGTATGTCGATTCCCCATTGGGCGAAAGGGTATGGGCATGATATTGAGGACAGCTCTTCCGCGGGTTGATGTAACCGTGCTGCGAATCTTTGGCACTTATCACAGGCTTTCACATAACTAAGGGCGTCTCTCTTCATATTCGGCCAGTAGTACCCGAATCTTATCAGTTTCAGTGCTAGAGCCCTTGCTCCCTGGTGTCCTCCACAAATTTCTTCATGAATCTCGGCCATAGCAAGGGCTGCTTCTTTTGGAGTTAGGCATCGCAGATAAGGAAGTGTGAAGCTTCGGCGGAACAAGGTATTCTGCAGCAAGGTATACCTCGGGGCTCTTGCTTTGATTTTTCTGGCCTCTACTTTGTCATCTGGCAACTTTCCTGATGTTAGATATTCAATTATTGGATCCATCCAACTGGGCTCTTGATCAGAAATATCCATGACCTCGGGTTGTTGTACGATACTAGGCTCATGAAGAGTTCGTACGAACACAGTCCTATCCAGGTGATCTAGATTGGAAGAAGTAAGTCTTGACAAAGCGTCCGCTTTGTGATTGGCGGACCTTGGAATTTTGTTTATGCATCAAGACTTGAACTTTCTTTGCAAGTTGACATGCTCGACCCCTAGATGTTGAGCTGTTTGAAGTCCAGCAATTACGGCCTCATACTCTGCATCATTATTGGTTGCTGGGAAGTCAAAACGTATTGCGCACTGAATTTCCATTGTACCATCATCCTTCTTTAATATGATTCCGGCCCCCGAGCCCGCAGTGCTCGATGCTCCATCCACTTGCAAGGTCCATGTGGTCTCTTCCCGGTCATTACCTGTCGGCCCCCGAGGTCTTGGTGTGAGTTCGGCGACAAAGTCAGCCAAGACCTGTGCTTTGATGGAAGGTCGAGGTTTGAACTCGATGTCATACTCCCCGAGCTCGATTGACCACTTCAGTAGACGGCCGGATACATCTGGTTTCTGCAAGATTTGCTTCAAGGGCTGATTTGTGAGGACAGTTATTGCATGGGCTTGAAAGTATGGTCTTAACTTTCTCGCTGCTGTAACCAGGGCAAGTGCGAGCTGCTCGGCCAATGTATATCGGGTTTCTGCTTCCAACATCATCTTACTAACATAATATATAGGCTTTTGGGTTTTCTCTTCCTCTTTAACCAAAACGGCGCTCACAGCATGATCAGACACTGCTAGATATAAGAACAGATTGTCCCCTGGATTCGGCTTTACTAGAATCGGAGGTGTTCCCAAGTATTCTTTCAACTTCCTGAAGGAGACCTCGCATTCCTCGTCCCATCTGAAGTCCTTGTTTCCTCGGAGAGTTTTGAAGAAGGGAAAACATTTGTCTGCTGCCTTTGACATAAATCTGCCCAATGCCGCTACTCTTCCTGTTAACTTTTGTACTTCCCTGATATTTCGGGGAGGTTCCATTGATGCTAGGGCTGAAATTTTATCTGGGTTAGCTTCGATACCTCTCTGAGTGATCATGAATCCCAAGAATTTTCCCGAGCCTACTCCGAAGGCGCACTTTGCAGGATTGAGTTTCATCCGATGTTTTCTAAGTGTGTTAAATATGTCCTCAAGGTCAGCAATGTGGTCTTTCTTTCTTGAGCTTTTTACAACCATGTCATCAACGTAGACTTCAATGTTAAGCCCAATGTGTCGGGAGAAGACCATGTTAACCAACCTTTGATACGTGGCTCCAGCATTCTTCAGTCCAAACGGCATGACCTTGTAGCAGTATATTCCTTCATCTGCCATGAAGGAAGTTTTTTCCTGATCTTTCCATGCCATCCGAATCTGATGATATCCCGAGAAGGCGTCTAGGAAGTTGTAAAGTTCGGACCCGGATGTGGAATCCACCAACTTGTCGATTCTAGGGAGAGGGTAACTGTCTTTCGGACATGCTTTATTCAAATCGGTGAAGTCTATACAAACTCGCCATTTCCCATTTGGCTTCTTTACCAAGACTACATTGGCTAGCCACTCTGGATACTTTACTTCTTCGATGAATCCTGCTTTCAAGAGTTTATCTATTTCCTCTTTTATTATCTGCCTTCTTTCTGTGGCAAACTGTCTTCTTCGCTGTTTCACGGGTTTTCTGTCGGGCATGACGTTGAGCCTGTGTTCGACGAGCTTGGGATCTATCCCGGGCATATCTTCAACACTCCAAGCAAAAACATCAATATTCTTCTTTAAACACTGTGATAATTCTTCCTTCATCATTTTGGGGAGCTCTTTCCCAATTGTGAAGCTCTTCCCTTCTGAGACATGAACCTCTTCCAGCTCCTCTACTGGTGACATTCTTTCTTCATGAGGAAGTTCTATTGACATCAGATCTATCTTATTTTTTCCAACGCAGCTGATGTAGCAGCTTCTGGCTACCGATTGATTTCCCTGAATAGTTGCTATGCCTGCGGAAGTTGGGAACTTGATCGCCAGGTGATAAGTTGAGACTATAGCTTTGAGGCTATTCAGGAATGGCCTTCCCAAGATAGCATTGTAGGCCATAGGAGTTTTGACGACTTGGAACGGAGTCATCTTTGTTACACGTTTCTCTTCTGATCCTAGGGAAGTGGGAAGGTCTATTAGGCCTTCGGGTTTCACGATTCCTCCTCCAAACCCAGTTAGGGGAGTAACGACCTGTCGAAGCCGATCTTTGGGAAGTTGCATCTGATCGAAAGCTTCCAAGGATAGAACGTTGGCCGCACTCCCATTGTCAACTAGGACCCTCCTGACATCAAAATTAGAGATTGTTGTGTTGATAACAACAGCGTCGTCATGAGGATAAGAAATCCCTTCCATGTCGGCATTGCTGAAGCTGATGCTGTCCGAGATTTCCTGGTCATGAAATCTCGACCTTTCTTCCCGATCACTTAGTGCACGGGCATGATTCTTTCGTGCATTATTCGAATCACCTCCAGATGATATTCCTCCGACGATGAAATTTATGGTGCCAGCGGATCTGGAACTCTCTTCCCCTTTCCCATGTTCTTTATCGTCTCTCTTTATGTAGTGCCCCAGGAAGCCCCTTTTTATGAGGGCCTCTATCTCCTATTTCAAAGTTCTGCATTCATCCGTGGTATGGCCCGGGCTCTTGTGAAAGTCACAATACTTATGTCGATTTTTCTCATCGATCTTTCCTTTGATAGGCTTAGGCCACCGTAAGTCTTCGCGTCCTTTGATTTCCATGAGAATGTGGGATCGGGGTGCGTTTAGCGGAGTTAAACTCTGATGTCCATTGCCATTCCCCTTCGAGTTAGATCGGGATGAGTTCTTCTCGTCTTCCTGTCTCGACCTTTTATTCCCTTGCTTTGTTGATTGTGAGGATTGTGCTACTGTTCCATGCCCTTGATCCTGTGCCCGAACTGACAAAAGCGTCTCCTCCATGTTTATGTACTTTTCTGCTCTTCGGAGAAGCTCTGTTACATTTGATGGTGGGCTCTTGGATAGGTACATTCTGAATTTCGGGCCTCGAATGGCCAAGGTAAGGGCTGAGATTGCTGATGATATATGGAGATCTGGAATCTGAAGTCTTTCAGCATTATACCGGGTCATGAATTCACGTAGCGTCTCATTCTGAGCTTGCTTTAACTGCATGAGAGATGCAGCGGTCTTTTTTATTCTTTTGCTGCTAGCAAAGAAAGCAGTGAACTTCTCAGTAAGATCTGCAAAGGAAGAGATGGATCCTGGAGGTATCGTAGAAAACCAGTCTCGAGCTGAATTTGTCAATGTTTGGGGGAAGGCCTTGCACAAAATTTGATCGGGAGCATTCTGCATGTCCATGACATCAGTGTAAGTATTCAAGTGGTTGTTAGGATCTGTTGTTCCATCGTATTCCTTTATCCGAGGATATTTGAATCGATATGGCAAGGGAAATGATGTTATTTCAGGAGTAAAGGGGGTTCTTCTTACAAACGACGTCCGACCCTGGGTGTTCTGTTGTATTCCATCAGCAATTCCTTCCTGAATGATTCTAGAGAGCTCTTGCTGTGTCAAGTTGGCAGATCCTTCTGTCATGGGATGGGCACCCCTGATTCCCGGGGAGTATTCAGCCATAGGGTTAACTGGCTGGAGACCTTCCCTGGGAATTGTGCCTGGAGTGTTCGGGTCAGGTTGCGCCTGATGACTGTTTTGTTGTTGAAGAGCTTGACGAAGTTCGCGGAGCTGCTGCTGAAGTTCGTTGAAATCTTCCCGACTAACAGGTTCATTGTCTGGAGTTGCCTCTGGGTTTTGTTCTTCCCCAACATCTTCAAGAGGTGGAGGATTATCATCCTCAGCTGAAGTGTTGGCCGGAATGGATTGACCAGTGGATGCGGAGGGACGGGCTTGGCGTCTATTAACCATGGCTGATTGTATCTCTTCCCACAGACGGCGCCAATTGATGCTGTCAAAAATCCTAACCTTGACGTGGCAGGATTTGATGATACTTGATTGCTGGAAGAGATTGATGAACTCGCCTTGAATAACCTGCAAAAGAGGCGAGGAGGATTCTCCCCGTCGCCCCTCCGGTGTGAGAATTAGTGTTTTGGAGAGAAGTAGAAAAATATATAACTGGAATATATGTAAAGAATTATCAATGAATTTATGTGATCAAAGGAGCTGTATTTATAGGGCTGAAAAAGCCCAGAATCTCCTTTATTTAAGGAAGGAGTCCTTTTTGCTATAAACTTACCTTTTAGGAGGAGTTCTAACCTAATAAGAATTATACTTCCTCTTTTTTAGGATGAATCCTTATAGGTTATGCCTTATTTCGAGGGCCCAAGAAGTTGGGCCACCAATAAAGCCCATAAAGGTAAACACCCGGAATCCCGAAGTGGCCGGTCAAGCCCGATCATGTTGCCAGTAATGGATGCAGGACATGGATATGTCGGGCATACATGGGCCGGGACGGTCACATGGACGAGCAAACATCCCGGCCTATGGAAGGAAGATGGGTGGCCGGGACTGTAGTAGCCCGGGATGGACTCTCTCCGGAATTAGCCCGATCAATTAGTTATTAAACTTATCGAGTTGTATTTTCTCATCTAATCAAATATTAAATAAAGACACAAACAAAGATGAATATATATTCGATTAATGTCCAATTAACGTGTAAAGATTATTAGATTTAGAAAATGTTAAGGTTATTTCTGCATATTTCCTTATATTGTCTGCATAAAATTATTTTAAAATTTAAAAAAAAAAACATATTGGGATGTAAACGAGGATTTTCTCATCCTCGCCCCGCCTTATCCCCGATTAAATGGGGACGGGACGGAGATGGAGATGATAAATCATTAATGAGGTGGGGACGGGGAAAGACATTCCTGCCCTATACTCGTCCCGTTGCATTCCTAATTCCAATTGGATTATGACATAGGCCTTTTTTACTTTCACAAGTTGTTTGTATGGTCCATGGACTAAAGCGAAATAAAAATGTGTTTGTTCTTTCAATTTTCCTTTCTCGGAGATCTATCATTTATGTCATCGTTGACGCACTATAGTTTACATCTATCCATCTATACAGATATCTATCAATAATTCTAAGAAGATATTTTTTGTGATATTTTTAATTGATATTGTGATATATCACATATTCATGGGTAGTAAAAATAACAATTCACCACTTATTTTTTTCACCACCTAATAATGTATAACATGTCATAATGTCACTTAAAAATATTTCTAAAAAATGTCTTGTTAGAATTACTCTATAAGACTACATCTGTATCTATATTCTATCTATCTATCTATCTATCTATCTATCTATCTCATTTTTCCTCCAAAATGAACTTACAATTTTTAGAGAAAAAAAAATAACTAAAATAAAATAAAATCCTTCTAGATAATATTTAGTATCCTTTACATAATAAATCATATTTTCTAAAATATATATTATATATATTATTATTAACTATTTAATAAATTAAAACTATCGTTCAAAGGCTTTGTTTTGTCGTGGTTGAGAAATTGTTTTAAAATATTTATAAATATTTGCTTGGTTGAGAATAAACACACATTTATAATTTTTTTGAATGAAAATTGAAAAAAAAATGTTAAATACAAAAGACAAATGCAAAAACATATAAATTTGCATTTTCAATGAAGTTAACAATAAATCATAAAAATTATTGAAACCTTCGATAGTTTATTATTTAAATATATAAATTGACATTTTATTTTATATATATATGTGCATGTGCGCGCGCGCGCGTGTGTGTTAGTATCTACTGTCCAAATAAGTTGTTAATAATTTGGATTAGTTATATTTCTCATATTTGATAAATCAAAAACTTTTGATTAAAATTCAACTTAAAGTAAATAATTAATTTTAACCACACATTTCGTAAGTCATACAACTTTCAACCACACATTCCATCAATTTTTATCAAAATTTACTAAAAACCTGATTTTATTTCCTACCAAATAGGGGCATTATTTTTTAAATTTTAATAATTATTGTAATAGAATATTATTATTTTATACATTTTTTATTTGGTTTGATTATGTAAAAGTATTAACATTTTACGAGTACTTATCGAAATAGATATTACGGAAAACAACTTTCGTGTATTGCAAGGGTTAAATACTAGTACCACCAATTTATTTAGGATTTATATTCAATTTAAATTTTAATATTTTTTTTTTGGTCTATATAAACTTAAGTGTCTTCAATTTTAGATTTAAATAGAATTTATTTAAATCTAGGTATCCACTTGGATTTTAATAGACACCTTAAAAGTTTAGTATTGGTGTGTAAAAGATTTGAAAATGAAAACGTTTTTCTTTTTCATCAAAATTTTCTAACCTCAAACCATGATAAACCTTTTCTTTTTCTTTTTTTTTTTTTTTTTTTTTTTTACATAAGAAAAAAAAAAAAAAAAAATTGGCCAGAACAAGCTTTTAATGATTCTACATAGAAAAAAATTTTTATGGTAAAATTCTCAATCAAACACCAAAATTGTAAAATATTTTTCTTCATTGACATTTTTCATGACAAGTGTTCTCAATCAAACACAACCTTTTTATTTTAAGAATTTCATCAATAGGAACAATTTTAATAACTTTTAGTGGATTTCAAGTGAAAAAATATAATGGAAGTGAACTATCTTTGCGGGACGGAGACATCAATATTTCAAAAGTGGTTTGATGGGTAAATAAAGGCATAGTAGGAAAATTGTGCATTAAATTTACTTTTCCAAGTACAATAAATACTATTGTTGGGTTTTTGACCCAAAATATTATGAAATAAATAATTCTTGTTTTACAAGAAAAGAAAAAAGTCGTCATATTTAATTGTGATTATTTTCTTTGTATATATAATAATACCATTTGGAAAATGAATAAAATACTTTTGGTATTATTATACAAGGAAAAGAATAAGAGACTCCAATTATAATTAGGTAAGTTTTTGGACATATTTTATTATATATGGAGACGATCTAGAGTTGAAACAAATAGTAGCCAAAAAGATTGACGTGAGAGAGAGTAGACAAGTAAGAGAGAAAAATGAGAGGAAAAAAAAGGCACGTGCCTTCGGGCACGCGCATTGATAAGTGATGTTTCGATAACGTGCGTTTAGTATTGTGATGGGGTATACATGGGTAGAGAATGTGATTCGTCTACCATGGTGCTGTTGGCACACGACAGAGGGTTAAAAGAGACTGTTGTGGTGCATGTTGCGTATTTTGTGTTCTCGAGATGGATTGCGCACGGGTATTAATTGAGAATCGATTGTCGTGGTGAATTCATTTTTGGAAGGGATAAATTGTTGATGTAGTGAATTAGAAGAAAACGGTACGAGTGGAGGTATTGCGTGCGTTGTTCTTCTAGTTTTGTTTTGGGTAGGGAGAAGTTGTAAGAATGAGAGAGAAATTGTATGAGTGTGTTTGTTTCATTATCAATAAAAAGTGTTTTTCTACCGTGGTTGTCAGCAATTAGCACGTTAAATTCTTGTTTTCTCTATTGTTCACGTTACTATGTGTTTGTATTTTCGCTGCGCGGTATGATTGAGAAATTGATTAATTGTGCCAAAATTGGTATCAAAGATATTGGTGGGAAAATTGATATTTTTCCCAACAACTATTTCTTAATCTGTGTAAAAAATAAAAGTGGACTATCTTTGCGGGACGGTAGAAGTATAAAACAAGAATACGACCCCTTTTTTTGTATATTTTCGTAATATTTATAGCGAATTTCTTCATCTTTATATTTTGTTTATGTTCCAAGAACAAGAATATAACAGTTCAGTTTTAGAAATAAATAATTTCGCACTTTTACTTTGAAATATCAATTTGTAATTGTGACGTTCTTGTCATTAATCTAATTTGTGTTATTGTTGGCCAAGTATCTTTATAAAAAGTAATATGAATGCTAAGTTGGATTTTTCGTTATGACAAAATTGGAAAGAGAATGATGGCTCCATCCACTTTGTTGAAAGAAGAAAAGAAAAAAGAAAAAAGAAAAGGGAAAGGGAAAGGGAAAGGGAGAGGGAAAAATAAAAACATTTAACTAATAATATGTTCAATAATAATAAAAACAAAAATTGTCATGCCATTAATTAAGGAGGTTAGATCTACGGTTCCAAAATATTGCTTCTTTAACTGTCTATTAAATTAAAATTGGATACACCATCACTTTTTAATGTAATTGTTAGTTTATGTTTAAAATCTGTTTGCTGACATATAACATGTATAATTTTAATTAGTTAGACATTTTAAATAAACAACATTTTGAGATAGCAGATCTGAACTCTTCCTAAGAGTCAATTCCAGTTAACCCACACACCTCTTGTGATTTCAGATTACCCTTATCAATAATTCACTTCGTTGATCAAACTTATAAATTTATTTATAGTAGATAATGTTAAATGGTATGACAAGATTCCTTGTATGTTTGTAACCCCTTGTAAGTTTGTAACCTAGGACGTTAACAATTTAGAATTAATATGCTGTCTCAAATTTTTCGATAGAATTTTTTTTAATTTTTTTCCTTGAATGGTTTTGTTAAAACATAAGTAGGAACGATTTACATAGAGGAGTTGTTTGACTATGAGAACTTGTGGTTCAAATATATGAATAAATTTGTTTGTCACATTGATTTATTGCGAAATTCACACTAATCAAGCGTTTAGCCCTTATTTAAAAGTATTAAAAATTCAGATTTTAATTTAATTCAAAGTCAACATTTAATTTTAACAATACTTTTTATGAAACTAGTACTAAGCACGTGCGTTACACGTCTTATGTATATGATTAATGTAAAGCGTAATATTTTTAAGAATTAATACTATTTTTTAAAATAGTTAAGGTAATAGATATTATTAAAAGGAAAAATTATTTTTTTTAAATGTTTGTATGTATGTATGTATGTATGTATGTATATGAAATTATGTTTATAATGTGAAAATATTGAATAAATTGAAATGTAATGTTTTGATTACAATAACATTTTTTTTATGCAGTATTTTTTGTTAACTTCTCAATTTTTCTTATTTTTTATTTTTGCTTTTATCAACACTTCTATAGTTTGCAGTGAAACTTCACGAGAACGTCTTACATAACTGTCCATGAAAGAATACATGTTCATGAATGTATATTTCAACAGTAGGCACTGTTTATCCTTAAGCCTTGTTAATGATCATTCCAAAAGTATAGACATGCTGAAAATTGTTAATCTTGAATTTGAATGAATATATACTTCATCATTTGTTGGAGTTAATAGGATACGTGAAAGAAAATTTGTTTTCAGTATGTTGTCCAATGATTATTTTTTCATGGATGATATGTTATTATTAAAATCAAAATAAATCATTTTTGTCTCATAAAAAAAAATCTTTAAATGGGTCCAAACTCCTTCAAAGCATCACTGAAGAATTTCCTTTCAAGATTAACTTATGTGATAATACTATTTGATAATAATGTATTTAAGAATTCCTCTTAGTAAAATTAATTTGTATTATCTATTGTTTCATTGAAGGTGACAAATTCTAACTTTCTCTTTAACAAATTCTAATAAACTGATAAAAGAAACGTAAATGTGAATTGAGTAGGCGATTCACATTTTTTTAATTTTGGATGTAATATTTTAAATATTATATATTTTAATAATATTTATTAAAGGAGACATGCTGAAAATTGCTCATCTTGAATTAGAATGAATATATCCTTCATCATTTGCTAGAGTTATTAGGATATGTGGAAGAAAATTTGTATTCCAATATGTTATCCAATGATTATTTTTGCATGGATGACATGTCTTTTAAAATCACAACAAATCATTTTCGTCGCATTAAAAAAAAAATCGTTGGTTTGGCCCAAACTCCTTCAGAGTATCACTGGAGAATTTCCTTTCAAGATTAACTTATGTTGTCATGTATTATTTGATAACAATGTATATACAAATTCCTCTTAGTAAAATTAATTTGTATTAACCATTGTTTCATTGAAGGTGACAAATTCTAAGTTTCTCTATCTCAAATTCTAATAAAATGATAAAAGAAATATAAATGTGAATTGAAATTTGTAAAATAATTTTATTTTATTTTTGATATAATTTATGAAACATAAGTAACCGACTAATGGAATTGTAACATTTTGTATTGAAATCCATGTGATCGTTACATTCATAACATAATATATATAATATAAACTATGATTGAGTAGACAATTCACTTTTTTAAAATTTCGGATTTAATATTTTAAATATTATAATGATATACAATATTTGAATAATATTTATCGAAGGACAGGGTGATTTTTCTTCTTTTCTTTAAAAAACTAAATAAATAAAATGTATAATAATATCTGAATAATAATATAAAATTATACTACAACATTGTAAAAAATGTTGATGGTAAATTAATAATACTAAATAAATAATTAAAAGAGTATTTAATGTTATTAAATAATCATCTATTTAATGTTATTAAATAAGGGTAAGATATATTAGATATATACCTATTTACAAGAGGGTAAAACATGTATTTAAATGATTATCCTCCATCCATCTTTTTTTATATATTGTAGATGTAGATGTAGATGTAGGAGAGTGTCCCCAAATTGGAATTTAGTGGAATTTTGTAGATTCATGAATTCTCATAGATTTTATGTATTTTATAGAATTCTATAGAATCTCTCAGATTCTAGTAGACTTCTATTTCATGGATTTTAGTAGATTTCAATATATTTAGTAGAATTTGTTGAACATGTATTTCAGAATTTCATCCACTTTTACCTCTTATCAGGTAATTTCTTTCTTTATTTATTATTTTTTGTTGTACAAGTTGAACGTAAACTTGCGACAAAAAAAAAAAAAACATAATTTATTACTTGATCATCAAAAAAATAAATAAATAAAAAAAGAAGTAAGAATATTCAAACTATTAAAAAATAAAATATATATCCTTGTCTAGTTTTAATTTTAAAAAAAAAAAGAGATTCAAGCCTTTCATTTAAAATATGAAGTATTTTTATTTTTCATGTACAAAGAATCAATTAAAACAATCGATTGCATTTAAATAATTAAACTCAAATTTTGAATTATATAAAAATATTTATAGATTATCACAAAAAAATTGGTAAAATTTTATTATTTCTTACTCAGAACCTTCATTTATAAATAATAATAATAATAATAATAATAATAATAATAATAATAATAATAATAATAATAATAATTGTAACGACCCGGCTCCCTCGCTGGGGCCTTCTCCAGAAGTGGATTTTTGCCTCCCCAGGGATTCGAACCTTGTACCTAGGGGTTAAGATGACAATATCATAAAGAGAGGAAGGAAAGAAGAAAACAACAATAGAAGAACCAAGTATCGACCAAGACGGTAGCTCTCAAAATCTCCCCTTTCTGCCAATTCAAAACGCCAAATCTCAAAGGAGGCCGGACATGGATTATATCGAATGGGTTAGGTAACTTTATTTTGGGCCACAAAAACCCCAAACCCAATTGCACACCCAACCAACGAAATAGGCTACACAACTAGGTCCAAGACACAAGACACAAGACTACATAAATGGATCATCCAAGTGGGTCACGAACAACTATTAATTAAGTTGCTTCTAATGACCTCGAGTTATTATCGACCCAAACTTATCATTTAGGTCTTGATACTTTTATCACACAATCATTTTAATATCATCGTCCGAATTTATTGGGTATAAAAAATGCAACAAATCTCCACCTTGATACCCAATCAACCTACAAGAAAAGCAACACAATGTTTATACTTGGTTATCCAATAAAAATTGGAATCACAGACCTTGCCTCATGTCTCGCACTCGAAACACACACCATACCTACTCCCTTTACTCACTAGAGCTAAGATCAAGAATACCAAAACAAAAGACAGATAATCACATTAATCAATTAAAAATATACAATACAATGATGACAGATATAACCATAAAATAATACAAAATATTTTCAAACATGCTCATAAAAGAATATAAGACTAACTCCTAATTAATCAAACACAACGGCCAACATACAACACAATGCATAAATGACATCATGAAAAGATTTCACACAATTATCCTATCCCATTTCGCGTAGCTCGTACCTTGATGACACATATCATACAGACCACCACCTATCTCACTAGATTGATCACTACACATGTCTTACTGGTAAACAAGAATAAATCCTAAGTTTATGAGATGTTCCTCTATCAATACCTTACTTCTCTCAACCTAAGGAGATAATGGATCTCCACCTAATAGAACTAATAAAATTGTCTCTTACACTCCACCGGCCAGGACTTTTAGATAGAAGATTTACAGTACATTTATTCACATCAACTCATGACTCAAATGTCACACTTACCCTTGTGCATCTCATCAATGCACCATCAGATATCTACTCCACACATTACCAAAAGACATCCTCACACTTACTGCTGGTGCATTTCAAACCCACTATACATGTCAACACATTACACTCGGTAAACTTGATTGCACATAAATTCATGCAAAGTAACACATCAAATAAGTTGAAATGCTATACAAAATAATGCATCAAATTAAGTAATCAAATACGTGCAGAAATTATCACACGAATGCACATGCAGTAACATTGAACACTTATCTTCAATAATCCTTGCTCGGATCTTACCTAGATCCTGTGGCATGGTTCACCTCACCTAACCGCTAACACCTTCCACTCTTTCAATTAGGACAAACTCCCATAAGAAAATTCAAATATACCGCAATAATATCACCTTACATTTTGAACTAATTAAGACCTAAAACATTGCCATCACACGATCTAGAAAACCAAATCATCATGCCATCAAGAAAATCCAAGTGTTGTCATCTTACCAAAAAATGAAGAAACACGACATGTAACAAATACAACAACCATAAGCAAAGTATATGCACACATCATATAGAATCCATCCAATCACACTTCCTAAGTTCATAGCCATTTTTAAATGGCAACAGAACATCTAAAGCATAATATATTAAAAATGACATAGAAATTAATATATCAAATTCACAAAGAATATATTGCATGAATTAAACAAATAATTCATAGGTCTAGCAACAAGTAATGGAAACCCCAAATCCTAATGATCACCATACACGATGAGCTGCTAGTGCGATAAATAAATGTTTTATCCAATTTACTAGAGTGGACTTTTCTATGTCCGTAAATTAGAAAATATGCGAACATCATTGTTTAAGGGACACCACAGTACACCCTAAAGCATTCACTAATAATCGTAGCAACACAGATTTTACTCGTCGACCGAACGACCACAGGAGCAAAATCATCCAACTTTTAGTACGAAACTTGAAATTGAAATTCAACTGCACCTACAACTTCACCACGACTAGGGGAACTGTCTTTAGACCCCTTCACGCCAAATACCACTGCATGTGCCTCACGCGCCACCATCTTCACCCGAGCGTGTACTTCATGCACTGTCGCCACGTGCGATTATCGGATCCACGCGACCTATCCTGAAGCTCCTCGACCTGCTGAGTCCACTTCATTTCTCCAGTAGATCTGATGTTTGCTTGGAAATCAAGATTTTCAGTTTGAAATTTTGACAAGTTTCTGGATAGCTTTGACTTCAATTTTCTGCCAATTTCCAGTATCGTTTTTGCTCTTTTTTCACTGATTTTCTCCCAAAATCATCACCAACCTCGCTCTGATACATGATAACAAGATGTAAAGATGATAAATACCAATCAGAACTTATACTTGAAATAGAAAGTATTAAAGGAAGATTTTAATAAGGACAGACATTTTGAAGACTTAAAAACATTAATAAAATCATTAATTAGTGATATTAAAGAAGTTAAAAACGAACTAACAGAATCAAGAAATGATATAAATATATTAAAACTTGAAATCAGAGAACTAAAAGAAAATAATAAAAGTAGAGAAAAGAAAATAGACAAAAAACTTATAGAAAAAGAAATGGTGAGAATAGGAAAGAAACATATTGAACAAGAAAAAATCGTGATAGAAATAGGAAGCATGGATCATGAATTCAGAAAGAACATATTACCAAAAATATTAGAAGAAGAAATGGAGTCACAAAAATCTATAGAAAAACCATAGGAAAATTAAGAATAGATAAAAGCACTGAAGAAGAACAAGATCAAAAGAAAGATGAATGAAGAGATAGATTTACTAATAGAAAATTTTGACCAATTAAATATAGATGATTTAAACGAATACCAAATTCTAATGAATACTGGAGGAGCACCTAATTCGGCCCCAGTAGAAAATTCTGGAACTAAACTAGATCCATATGAAAGTTATGCACCTTTATATAGTAAACCACAAAAACAATATTATGATAGAATTAAAGAAAGACAACCACCAAGAGGGAATAAATACAGTTATAGATTTATACAAAATGACAATTATGATAAACCTATAAATCATCGAGGAACAAAATTAGATTTAGATTGTAAAATAGATATTAGATAAGCCCTATTATCTTGGGAAGAATCAATGGTATTATTCTTTGTATATAACAAAGATGATACATGGAAAGTACTGAAAGAAGAATATACTACTTAGTTGCATCCCTTGATGGAGATGTTAGAAATTGGTGGAAAGGAATTAATAATGATACTAAAGCATTAATAAGAAGAAATGTTCAAACTGAAATAATAAAATCAGATAAAGAAATACCTAGAAAGAATGGTAGGATACATAGGAGATGAATTCCTAGGAGAAAATTGGATAAATAATGTTGAAAGAGAATCAATTAGAGAAAAAGATGATGCCAGAGTCAAATTAATAAATTTAACAATTTGCGATATGTGCAAAATCAAAGAATATACTTGTGAATTTAAAAAAATATTATTATACCCAATTTTACAGTAATGAAAATCAGGAAGTATACCAAGATATGTATTATAATAAATTACCAGGTACATGGAAAATATATTTTAAGATAGAATTTGAAACATATTACAGAGATAATGATGGAATACTAAGAATGTTAGGATCAAGAATAAAATTTCTATTTGAAAGACTAGCATATATTTTTCAATAAAGACAATTATTGAAAAAATCAGGAAAATTAACCAGAATATGTTGTGATGATATGGAAAAACCTACACAATGGGGATGTCATACTGAAAGAAAAAACATAAAAATAAAGTTTAAAAATAAAAATTTCAAAAAATATAGAAATTTTAAGAAAAGATATATAAAATCTAAACGAATATATTATAAAAGAAAATATAATTCAAGTAAAAAATAGAGAAATAAGCCATATAAAATGGATAAAAGTAAATGCAAATGTTGGAATTGCGGAGAAATAGGACATACAAGTCCAGATTGACCAAGAAAAAGGTTAGAATATTACAAAAAGATTACTTAGAAATAGAAAATGAACTAAGTGAAATATCTGATATTGATGAATATTATAATCAAGAAGTTTATATAAGCGAAACAGATTCAGAAAGTAATGGATCAGAATCAAAATAAAGAAATAGAAGAAATAGAAAATAATAACATTGATGTACAAGAATATGAAGGAATAGAAGGATATGGACTAAAAATAACATTCGATAATAATAAATATAAGAAAATACAAAAATTATCATTAGATTTAAAAATCGACAGATGGGAAATTTTTGTAAGATATGGAGAAGAGAAATAATAGCAATAAATGAATACCATAAAATAGAAAAAGTAATAGATGTTAGAACAACCCAAGGAACACATAAATTAAATCTATTAACAAAAAACACAGTTAAAGAATTATTAACAAAGATTAATAAAAACCATAGTGAAAAAATTCAATATGCTTATTTAGGAGGAATACAAATAATGTTCAAATCTCTATTTAGAGAAGGAATAAATTCACCATTAACAGTAAGTTTGCATGATGGAAGAATACTAAATTTTAGGGGTGGGCGTCGGGTGGTTCGGTTCGGGTATCTCAAGAACCGGAACCGAACCATATTTTTTCGGTTCTTGTAAAATGGAACCATTCGGTTCCATTGAATCGCAAGAACCAAACCAGAACCAAACCAGAACCAAACCATTCGGTTTCGGTTCGGTTTCGGTTCTAATTCGGTTTTAAAATAATAATTATTTTTCGAGAGCCTTATCGATGAGCATCAGGTCTCAGGAAGTGAGTCAATAACCTGAAATAAATTTCTACCGAATATACTAAGATCAAGGATTTCAAAAATCCTTTCACCACAAAGAAAGTATAGGATTCTCCATGAAAAGGAAGATATTCATAAACAAAAATAGGAAACGGCCTAGAAGGTTTTTCAAGCATGACAATATAGTAAACTTGTGGGATGAATCATGAGTTTTAAATGCATTATTATTAATTATTTTATATTTGTATTTAAATATTTAATTAACTCCATCGTGGTCATTTACAACTTCGCTTATTAATAAGTTAGTGTCATTCGATTTTCATTTACTAAGAATTTTAGTCCAAGTGTGATGTTAAAGGTTACAATGAGGTGGAGACGTAACAAATTTCATAAAAAGAAATTAATCATTTTCACTTTATCCAAAAAAATACAAATTCTTTTAATTTTTAGTTTTAGGACAACCAATTAAGATCCTAAAAAAAAAAAGAAGTAAGGATCAAAGATCGGTTCTAAGTTCGGTTTTTCGGTTTTAAAGGCGGAACCGAGAACCGAACCAAAAACTAATCGGTTCTCGGTTCCAAAACCGATTTCCTATTTTATTTTTTAAAACCATACGGTTCCGGTTTTTTTGGTTCGGTTCCGGTTTTTTTGCCCACCCCTACTAAATTTAAAAGATAGTCATTTAGGAATGATAGAAGGAAATCTGGCATATAAAAAATTAATATTTACATGTTATCCAAAAATATTGTGTATTATTAACAAATAAAAACTTTAATGAAATTTTAGGATTACATTTCAAATTATATAGAAATGATATAATGGAACCAGGAGATAAAATCATGACCATTGAATATAGAGCCTTATATAGATTTACTAATTCAAACTATGGAAACATTTATTCTAAAAAGCCATTTATAGAAGTCCATAAAGAATGTAAGAATTTTAGTAAAATCATAAAACCCGAAAAACAAATAACACTAATGCCAGGAAACTATGAACTTAATATAACTAGGAATAAGCCTGAAATTATAGAATTAATATAAGATTATCCTGATAATAAAATAACATTTGAAAATGAAAGGTTAATTAAAAGACCACGAAGCCTTAGTCTACCTAATATGAGACATTTGGGAGAAACTAGTAATACAAAAGAAATAAAACTTCATAGAAATGCTAGAAATATGAAAATAGAAAGAAAATATTTTAATAGAAAAGAAAATATAAAAGGACCAAACATATTAATAGATACAAGAGTTAGTGAATGTCACATAGCTGCAAATAAAAATAAAGGGTTAATAGCCCATAAAATTGAACCATATAGATATATTAATTTTGATGGACAAGATCATACTAGTGAATTTGAAGTTAAAGTACTAATAAAAATTGGAGGAATCAACCTTTTTGTACCATATTATATAGATAACAGTATGAATATAAGACCTCATATATTATTAGGAATGAGTTTCCTAAATGGATTGGAAGATTATAGTGTAAAAAGAGAAGGATTATATATAATTCAAGATGGAAAAACAATACTATGTAAAAAATGAGATGAATAATCAGATAAGCTTTCCATTAGCTATATATATACAAATTACTATTGTTGAAACAAATATAATAACTTGTGCATTAATTGATACAGGAAGTGATATATCAATATTCAAGAGTTTCTTAATAAAATTATGGAATGCTACAAATAAGATAAAAATAACTGGAATAATAGGAGAAACTACTCAAATCATAAATAGTGCCGATAAAATTAATATCACACTTGGAAGTAAGCAAATTGTCATATATAAAGTTTATAATTATGATAACCTAGAATGTGATATATTACTAGGAAATGACTTCATACAACAATTTCAATATTATAAACAAAACAATTACATGATACTGTTACAAACACCTTGTGCACATTTATTAAAAACACCAAGAAAATTTAAACATTACAGAGTTCAGCTAGCCCAACGTGGTGATAAATGGGAAAAAACACCAATCATACAAAATAAAATAAAAAATAACAGAATTATATACAAAAAGGTTTTAAAAACAAAAATAGAAATTAGTATGGAAAGAATCATTGAACAATTAGAAAAAATTTATGGAGAAAATTCATTATCCTTTTGGAAGCCATATCATCCTAGAGCTAAAATAGAATTAATAGAAAGTGTTATCATAAGAGTCAAACCTATGATGTATACTATACCAAATACACAAGAATTCAAAACCCAAATTAAAGAATTACTTGACCAAAAACTTATCAGACCGAGTAACGGACCCCATAGTAGTCCAACCTTTATGGTTATGTAACATTCTGAACAAGTTAGAGGAAAAGCGAGAATGATAATAAATTATAAAGAATTAAAAAAATATACCAAATTTGATGGATACTTTTTACCAAACAAAGAAGTGCTAATAAACCTTACAAAAGGAAAACAATATTATTTCAAATTTGATTGCAAATCAGGATTTTACCAAGTCAAGATGGAAGAAGAAAGCATACAATACACAACATTCAGTACACCTCAAGGTAAGTACGAATGGATGGTTATGCCTTTTGGATTGAAAAATGCACCACAAATATATCAAAGAAAAATGGATAATATATTTAGAAAGTTTAATGAATTTTTAATTGTTTATATTGATGATATATTAATATGTTCTAATGATAAAAAAGAACATAGAAATCATTTAATAAAATTTATAAATTAATGCAAAAAGGAAGGAATTGTTCTTTCAAAAAACAAAGTTATAATAGAAAAATAAGAAATTGATTTTCATGGATTATCAATAGATAAAAAAAGAATAAAATTACAAACTCACATATCTAAAAAGATAATAAACTTTCCAGATAAATTAGAATCAAAAGAACAAATACAAAATTTTTTAGTTAGTCTAAATTATGCAGAAGGATTTATTGAAAATCTTTCAAAAAAAGAGACGTAAAATCCAAATTTTACTTAGAAAAATAAATACTAAAGGATGGAGTGATGAACATACATAAATTATTAAATCACTTAAAGAAGAATGCAAAAATTTACCAAAACTAAGGTTACCAGATGAAAAAGATAATATGATTGTAAATACTGATGTCTCAGATAAATATTGGGCAGCAATATTAAAAACAGATTTAAATGAAATTTGCAGATATTCCAGTGGAATATTTAACCAAGTAGAAATAAATTATACCACTCATGAAAAAGAATTATTAGCAATTATCAGAGGCATAAAAAAGTTTTCATTATTTTTATTATCTAAAAAATTCATTGTTGAAACTGATAACTCTCAAGTTGCAGGATTAATCAAAAATAAATTGCCACCAGAACTTCAATATAGAAGATTGCACAGATGGCAAGCCTATTCGGCATTTTACAACTTTGATATAGTCCATATTAAGGGTATTAATAACTATCTTGCAGATTTTTTAAGTAGTAATATTGAATTTGCAGATAGATAATATCAAAAAATATCTGATAGATGCCAATGAGCGAATCAAATTCTTATATGAAGAAGCTGAAGACATAAAGATGGGAATCGAACAACTTGGAGAAACTCTCCAAGAAAGTTTTAAGCAATTGATGGAAATTTCAACTTTTCAATACAATTATACCAAAGAATTGAGCGACAATATAATTGAGATTGAATCTCAGTTTGAATCGTTGAATACCAAACAGGTTTTACCAACAATACAAACAGGTACAATACAACCAGGTACATCATATGGAAGCAGTGATGGACCATTGATCAAAAGAGATGAAAGTCCAAAGAAGGTTACTATAAATGAACCCAGTCCAAGGAAATTGACAATCAATACCAGAGATGAACATACACGAGTTATAAAAATCCGTGTTGAGGAGGAAGATGACTCTCCTTTTTTACCAAGAGAAGACGAATATAAACAAACTGCCAGAATCATTTATGAACACCAAGAAAATGATTGTTAATACATTTCTTCAGGAGATCATGTTTACCCACGATTAATTGTTACCCAAGGAGGAGATCCAGTTATGACAAAAATGGCAGCCGATTATGGATTTTTGGATCTTATTTACCCAGGCAAAGATTTAAAAGAAATTGACAAATTTGACAATTTATTAAAAGGTGAAATATCAAAATTTGCTCAAGGAAAACCTATTTACTTAAAATTTTACTCAATCAGCCCTGAAATTGATGGAAGGATGTACTATCCCGCTGAACACATTATTACAATTGGATATGTTGCAAGAAATCTTCAGATTGAAGTTGGAAAAAATACCAAACCAGTACCAAACATTACCAGATCATGGTTTAGATCCCGAAGAGTTTTGGGAATTAAAGTTCTTTACAACATTACCCAAAATTTGTATGATAAAAAAATCAGATGCATATGCTAATACGAAGGATGGACCCTTGTTACAAATGGAGGACATGAAAAATCAACCATTCTGAAGGATTACATCAACAAGTTTGATATTCATCAAATCCATGGAAGCTTTTTGACTCTACAAGAAGCTTGTATAGCCAGGAATTACCCTACATGCAAACAAAAAAGATGATGGACAGCTGGAATCCACAAGGAAGATAAAATGGAATCTACTTTTTACGACATGTCAAGACAGAACCATGTGATTACTTTGGAAAAGTAGATAAGATAGAGGGATAGGTGTCTTTTGTAATGTGATATAAAGTTTTCAATTATTTATGTGACGTATGCAATGATGTAAGAAGTAAATAATTAAGCCTCATGTAAGTATTATAAATAGAGGCATAAGGATTATGAAAAGACAGAGTGGAGGAGAGTTAAGTAGATTGAGCACTCAGTTTGTGAGAAAGCCGAAAAAATTCTTTGTCTTTAAAATTCTCATACCAATCGTTGTACCAAATTTCCCATATCAATAAAATTTTAAACGTTTCATAAAAAATTATGAGTTCCTAAATTTCTGTCTTCTGAATCCTATTTCCTATGAGAAGATATATTATTAAGAAAACTCTCTACACTTTGTCCAGAAATATTTTCCATTATGTTGTTATACAGTGAAGGCATGGAGTCAGGAATGGCTAGTTACCCGTGAAGGCAAGAGGTCGTTGAAGGGTGTGATAGCAGAAACCTGCAAGCCGAAGGTCACTAACAAAAGAAGGAAGATACAAAGGTACAAAGAAACGGAAAAAAGGTTAGTATTCTTAATATATTTGTCTTATGGAATTAGGTGGAAGAAGAAATTTTAAAGAAAATTATCATGGGAGAACATAGGATTATTAAATTTAATTATTAAAACAGTCCATACAAAGATGAATATCATAGCATAATCGAACATTTGTTCATGCATAAACAATTTACTAGACCTAACAATGAAATAAAAAAATTATATCATGTTTATATGCCATGTTTATTAGCTGTTTATCCTAAATTTAAAGAATTATTTGGAATAGAAATTACTAAGTCAATCATTTACTTCTGGCTTGATAGTGATAATACTAAAATAAATAATGAATTATATTTGGAATATGTATTTAGTAGTGATAATGATTATGATCCAATAATAGATTATGACAGTGATGGAAGAGATGAATCATTCTTTACAAATTTTTAAAATCATGAATAAAAGAGATTATATTATGAAAGAATCCAGATCTAAAAGAGGAACATACAAAGTTGGATATAAAAATGAAATTAATAAAGTAGGATATCAAGAACAACTTTATGCATCACAAGAAATACTTAAAAGTTTTAAAAATAATATGATGAAAAACTTTACTATAGGAACTATAAGATCTATAGTAGTACAAGATATTCAAAACATAATTGATAAATTAGAAAAAAGGAAAAAATATAATATTTCAAAATATAACATACCATCTGAACCAAGTATAGATATCATAACTGATATTGATATTATAAATTCTCAAACATTAATTGAATTCGAAAAACTACTTGAAACCTTATAAAACATAACCATTTTATACAGTTTTATTTAACAAAATGTCAGGATATACTATTGAAGGATTAAACAAATTTTAGAAAAAATATTAGGAAGAATGGATAGGATTGTATCTTACTTAAGAAATATAGATGAATCATCTGAAGAACATTACATACTTTTGAAAAATTATGATTAACTTATGATAGACTATTCTAACATTGTAGATCGAAAAATGGATTTATACAAAATAATTCAGAATAATAACAAGGATAGATGTCTGGATTAACTATTAAAAGAGAAATTGAAATTATTGAAATAAGAATGGATGAAATAATTTATCTTATTAAAAAAGATAAAATAAATCAGGAGAATATTATGGAAGTTCAAGAAAAAATGGATATATTGAAAAATAGACTACAAAATATAAAACAAAGAATTACAGTATGAAATTAACCAAAAATAGAAGAACTAATCCCACAAAACTTAATAAAAGGATAAAATTGTAAAAAACTATTTACAATTTTGGCCTTATTATACTATCTGTACACCTATCTGTACGAATAGCATGATCCTTTCCAATTTTGTGTATATTTGCTTTGACAACTCATTATCTTATTAATTCCCATTAAAAAAAAAAAAAAAACCATAAATAGTCCATATAATTTCAGTGTCGAATATGGTCTTGAATGTATGCACAATTTGCTAAACTCACGATTATTTTATACAGAAAAAAACAGAAATATTCCTTTACATTGCATTATTGTCTATTTATTTTTTCTCCTTGGCTAATATGCCATTATTCATGTGTAGTCTCTCTCTCTCTCTCTCTCTCTCTCTCTCTCTCTCTCTCTCTCTCTCTCTCTCTCTCTTGTCTTCCAGTGGTTAGGATAAAGACAGTTATATTAATTTCCTAGCAAATTTTCGATAAAGGATCCGTTTGATAGAGCTCTTAAGAAAATTTTAGGGGGGGGGGGAGGGACATTAAGAAAATTTCTTCTAACACTTCTTATCTCATAGTTAAAATACTTTTATAAAATTAATTAAACGGATCCTAAGCAGGCTTTAGGATCTCAAAAACTTATTTTAACATCTCAAAAGTCACACTAAATGAGTTCTTAAATTATTAATATATGACAATAATAACCTATAAAATAGACTCCATTCATCCCATAAATATAAATTTACTTTCTTCTATTTTCATTTTTTTCAAGTTTTATGTTACTTTATATCTTTTCATCCGTCTCATAAAGATACTTTCTATTTAAAATTTATTCTATAAAGTACCTTATTAAGAAAAATATAAATAAAATATATTATCCCAACTATATTAATTACTTTAATTTTAATTTACGTAAAAAGTATATCTTTGTGGGACATATTTAATATTATTAAATCGTCGAAGTATGCTATGTTCAGTGGCGGAGCCACCTATAGGCGAGGTAGCGCGGCCGCGTTACCTCGCCGCCGGTGGTCCGCCATGGCGCTGCGCAGGTGGCGTCGCGCTGCTGGTAAGCAGATATATATATATATATATATATATATATATATATATATATATATATGGCCCAAATTAGTACCCAACTCCTAATCCCAAGCCCAAACCAAAAATACAACATACAAATCAATCTCCATTTGGTCCAACAAGCAAAATCTTAACAAAAATCAAAATCCCTAACCTTTTGGTTTGGTCCGACCCCCGCCACTACCGATTCTCTGTGTCAAAAATCAAAATCCTTTGTGCAAAATCGTTGCTCGTGACTCCGCCACAGTGCCACTGCTTGCCGCCGGCGCCAGTCGGTCTGAGTCATCTGACTCCTCCACTCTCCAACGGTCGAGACTCCAGCGTGCTTCTTGTTTTCTATACTGTGCTGCTCTCCACTCCACTGCCGACGATAATTGTTGTTTACTAATTATTTGTAGTTGTTTAGTTAATAAAGTTTAAGTATTATTGTATTAAGTGTACCGTGTATATGATTATTTTATTTGGTTTGGTAATTTGGTTGTGTAATTTTCAGATTTTATAATGTTATTATGTTAATGTCTAAGTTTTAAATATTTTAATAAATATTATTGATGTTTGATTTATTAATTTTTTTTTGGTTAGGTTAGATGTCATTCCCCAATTTTTTTATCAATTTGTGATTTCTCACTAAGGCTAAACCTTAATTCGTTATAATTGATTTGAGAATTATACATAAATGTTTCATTAAAGTTTTTGCAAAGTGGTTTAGATTTGTAAAATATGACTATTGTGATGAAAATATGATTTGATTTGTGAATTGTTATTATTGATTTATAGGTTCTGAATTGAGATTTGGTGAATATTTGATTTGATTTGTGATCATTGATTTACAGATTATGGAACGTTTTTTTCAACTTAAACGAAAATCTGAACTTAGTGGTTCTAGTTCTAGTAGTCATGCAACTGCTTCTAGTAGAGCAAATGAGTTAGTAGATGTTGATAACACAAAAAAATTTCGCACTGAATTTTATTGGTTGGAGTACAGTGTAGAAAAGGATGCTGCATATTGTTTGTATTATTATTTGTTTAAACCTGATAGGGGAAGTCAAGGGGGTGGGTATACATTCACTAAGACTGGGTTTAGAGACTGGAGTCACAAAAAGATTTTAAGAGATCATGTCGGTCTTGTGGATAGTGCTCATAAATATTGAGAATGAGGCAATATTGCAGCGTTTCCAAAATATCAGACCCCGAAGAATGCAATTGTCCGAGCCAGCAAATACTAACTGATGTCATTATCATGTATTTTGCATCTATTTTGGTTTGTATTGAATTATATGTTCATATATTTAATTACAACTTTTTATTCTTATTTCTATTTATTCATTTTTAAATATCATTTCATTAAATAATATTTACAATCTCCCTACTGTTATCGTTCACGTTAGTCGGTTAACGGTTAACGATCGAAGAGGTTAACGGTCAACGGTCAACGTTCTACCTGAACTTGTTGACTGGCTCCGCCACTGACTATGTTTATGTTCAACTTTCAGTAAATGAATACTCGTATATTTTACTATTTAATATAATGCTACTTAAATATAAATTGTCGTAAAATACCATCCACTATCCACTATCCACTATCCAGCATGCCAAATTCGAAGAAATTCAAACACAACATCAGTAAAAGCCAATGGTCCCGTCTAGGAATTTTATTGAAGTATTAATTTAAAACATTTTGAAGAAAATCTCTAGTTTTAAAAGTATAATATATTTGCAATTTAGAGAGTAGAAAATTTTATACACGAACAATTTCTTTGTTAAGTTATTTATTAATATTATTATTTTATCTGAGCTTTTATTTTCGTCAGCTCCCCCAAACCAAATTATTATATTATTACTACATTATATATGTATGTATATTCAACCACGTTACAATTACAATTTCACCAAATGTGAGTGAATTGTCACCTATACAACGTGGGTTTGTATTCATATATATTTGCTTTAGGTATTGAATTCCTTAATATCCACTTTTCGACGGTAAGAGAAGAAAGCAGAAGAAGAACTGAATTTGCTTTCTGAGGTACGATTCTGTACTCATATAATTGTTTATTTGCAGAAATCACATACATATGGGTTTTCGATTTTATCCTTCTGCATGGTGTCAAACTGCATTATATAATGTATTATTATTAGAAATAAACGAGTTTTTCTTGTATGGTGGCCTAGAACTAGAAGTAACTGATAATTTAAATAACAAAACCCTCAAATTTCTATATAGAGTTACAATCCACCCTTAGTTATTCCAAGATTTGACCTGAGAGGATTGAAGAATTACCAATAAGTTAATTATTTGAATTCTTGATTTTCTTAATCACGAACGGACCGTTAAATTGACTAAAAAGGCATAATTTGGATTGATTGCTTCAGTGGTGGAAGATTATTGTTGGCTCCTGTTTATTTGTTTGACTGACAAGTTGTGTAGGACAACATAAAAAGTAAAAACAACAAGTGTGTTGTAATATCCTGTAAAATTCTATTTTTGTTTATCAAATGAGTTTTAGATGAAAATTTAGGATATCGTATAAAATTAATGAATTCAATGTTTTTGGTGTAGATTCGTGTTATCTAAATCTTTGAATTCATTTGCCTGCTGTAGTATTCGATTTTGGCGAAAGGAACGAAATGGAGGGTGGTATTTCTAAACCGGATAAAACCGAATTCACAGAATGCTGGAGAACAAGTTGGAAAAAACCTTATATTATGCGACTTGCTCTATCAGCTGGCATTGGTGGGCTCTTGTTTGGTTATGACACAGGTAAGGTAACACTTCATTATAATTTCTCAATAATTTTTCACCAATTACTTTGAACTCCACATTATACTTTATTGCTGTTGTTTACTAGGTGTTATTTCTGGTGCTTTACTTTACATTAAAGACGACTTCAAATCTGTTGACAGGAAGACATGGTTACAGGTAAGTAGCCCGTGTTCTCTAAAATCATGATTTTCGTACATTTCTTTAACAAGATTGGTTTGATGTGGTAGTTCATCGCGTAGGAGACAATTGTGAGCATGGCTATAGCCGGAGCTATTATTGGTGCTGCTGTTGGTGGTTGGATCAACGACAAGTATGGTCGAAAAATGTCTATTCTTCTAGCTGATGTCTTGTTCTTTTGTGGTGCAATTGTGATGTGTGTTGCTCCAGCGCCATGGATGATAATTATTGGACGAGTATTAGTCGGTTTGGGAGTGGGAATGGCTTCCATGACAGCACCACTTTATATTTCTGAAGCTTCTCCTGCTAGAATTCGAGGAGCTTTAGTGAGTGCAAATGGTTTGCTAATTACAGGAGGACAATTTTTAGCATATCTTATAAACTTAGCATTCACCAAGGTAGTTTTACCAATGCCATTTCACCATTTCATATTTCTCACTTTTATATTCCTGTAATGTAATATGAAATTAATGTGTTGTAAGGCACCTGGAACTTGGCGTTGGATGCTTGGAGTAGCAGGAGTTCCGGCCCTTGTTCAATTCATTTTAATGTTGTCACTTCCCGAGTCTCCTAGATGGTTGTATAGACAGGTAAAAGAACTCTAGAGATTTCATATTTCATAATTTTATTACTCCCTACTTATAAATGTCGATCAGGACAAGGTTAAGGAAGCCAGGGCTATTTTAGAGAAAATTTATCCTCCCAATGAAGTTGAGGATGAAATGAAAGCTCTACAATTGTCTGTTGAAGCGGAGAAGGCAGAGGAAGGTTCAATAGGGGATGGCTTTTTTTCCAAACTAAAGGGCGCGTGGGGTAACGTAGTTGTGCGTCGAGGTCTATATGCAGGCATAACTGTTCAAGTTGCTCAACAATTTGTGGGTATAAACACTGTTATGTACTACAGTCCCACTATTGTTCAACTAGCCGGATTTGCTTCAAACAAGACAGCGTTGGCACTTTCCCTCATCACGTCCGGTCTTAATGCTGTCGGCTCCATTGTTAGTATGTTTTTCGTTGACAGGTTCGGGAGGCGGAGATTAATGATTATCTCTATGTTTGGAATAATAACTTGCCTTGTCGCGTTATCTATCATGTTTCATGAAACTTCAATTCATTCTCCACTAGTTAGTAGCCTTGAATCCCTCAACTTTGGTAGAAATTCCACGTGTTCAAGTTTCTTACAAGCCCCTAATGCATCATCTTGGAACTGCATGTCGTGCTTGAAAGCCTCATCCCACTGTGCCTTTTGTTCTAATGGAGATAGCAAGGTGAGGTTTCCATATCTATTATGAGAGATGTCAACTGTCGTGGCAGTTCTACAACCATGGATATGCTCAACATCATGGGCAGATCGATGGTTACAGAACTGCTACACATCAGTTCTGTAAATCATTCTGTACAAGTAGAAAAATCTATATATTATTTCCTCTTTTTACAAATTTACGCACTATTAATTGTCCTCACCGCCCCCTTTTTTTGCATTGTTTCCATCTATCAGTATCATCCTGGAGCATGCTTGGCTGTAACAGATGCTACACGAGGTGCATGCCGTCAAGAACATCGTACTTGGTACACACAAGGTTGCCCATCCAAATTCGGAATTTTTGCAGTTCTACTTCTGGGATTATACATGATATCGTACTCGCCTGGAATGGGAACAGCGCCGTGGATTGTGAATTCTGAAATATATCCATTGAGATACAGAGGGTTGGGAGGAGGAATTGCAGCAGTTTCTAATTGGGTTTCTAATCTGATGGTGAGCGTGACATTCTTAACACTAACAGAATCTCTTGGTTCTGCTGGTACATTTCTTCTGTTTGCTGGATTTTCGTTTCTTGGACTCGTGGCTATATTTTTCCTAGTACCAGAAACAAAAGGATTGCAATTGGAAGAGGTAGAAAAGATGTTGGAAAAGGGCTTCAAACCAAGCATTTGTTGTTGCAACAAACCAGTGGAGGAGGATTCTAAATAATTATATCTTCTACTTTTCTGTTTCTTTTTCTTTAATTTATAGAAATTGTACATAAAGTAGGATGATTGGCCTATATAACAAACTGTTCAGCGGCTACTTGGCAGAACTTTTTTTTTTTTTTTTCTAGGTAAGATGTATGATTGAAAATTGAAGTGAAAATGTGTATGGCTAAAAAGTAGTTTGAGAAATTGTGTTGTTTATAAATTGTAATCATTGCGTTAAAGAACAAAGAACATGTAAATTTGAAATTGAGCCAAATATTATTTAAGTTGACACTTGATTAAGTGAATCAGTTGCACTCTGCAATCATCAAATTCACTAGGTGCAATGGTTCATTTTAATGGTGCATGAAATTTCAACAGGGCAGCAACCAATGTGTGGGTGTGGCCTCACATAGTTGCCCTTGTCACCATAATCCTACCAGATAACGGGCAGAGACCATTCCCAGTAATTTCAATATGTGAAGTCATATTCCACGTGGGGGTGGTCGAGTTTGGTAGAGTAGGTGAATGCGGAGATATTTAGTCATGAGTTTGATTCTCAATACCAATACTTTCTCGATCGAGCCTATTACATCGGGCTTGCCTAGTGTAGTTTACCTGACTGACGTGATTTGAAAACTATTGTATTAGTCCGAGGGTTTACCCAATACGCATCCAGTTGGTAGCACCTGCAGTTCCCTCGTGTGTGCGTGTGAAGTCATACTTTCTATTTAATGAAATAAAAGGGCTTATTTTTTGTTGAATCTTTTAAATTCAAACACTTTATATCTCTTAATAAAAGAAAGACTTCTTGACAAATTTATGCTTTTGCTTTTATTTTTCAAAAAAGAGCTTTCTATCTTTGATTATTTCCCTCAAGAAGTTATGTTCAAAAGTAACTTTTTAATTTTATAAAACAGCTTTTGACTTTTCAAAAGTTCGATTAAACGCACTCTAAGATAGTTTTTCTTTCTTTGAGATCTGTCAATCACATTTACACTGTAGGGTCAATATTCTTAAATATGTTATTATTGTTGGGATAATGATTTTATAAAAAGTAATATGAGTGCCAAAAATTTTTCTTTTATTTTTTGATCTGGCTAAAATGTTTTCGATTAAAAATAAAACAAATAAAAAATAAAAAAGATTTGATGTTTTAAGATGAAACTCCTAAGAGCATCTCCAATTTATTCCATGGATTGGGAAAAAAAATGTGACAAGTCATCAAAAGACGAAATTAATTAAACATACTTCTTCAATACACTCTATGAATTACAATATCAAGTTGACGTGGTTTAAAAAAATATACAATGTGGGATGCTCCATCTAGATGTAGATACTCCGTGAGACTTGATGACTCAACATTTTATTTACTTTTATAATTATTTTAACTATAACAAAAGACGTTAAATCTTAGAGTTCAAAATTAGGAGTTATTTTTTTATTTTATAATTATTTTAACTATAATAAAATAAAGTTAAATCTAGAAGTTTATAAATAAACTTTATTTTTTAACTTAAAAAGTTTGAATATATTAATAAACATTATTTTTAAGATTAATAATATATATATTATTTCAAAAAAAAAAAAATTATATTTTATAATTAACGAAAATTTAAGATCATTTTAATTATTTTGTGAATGAATTATTAATTTTAAATTAAAAAAAATACCACATAATCAAAATTGTTTAAATGTAAAAGGAATTATTAGAGAGTAAATTTTAAACTTCATCTATTTATTTACGTTCTCTAGAAGTTCGTCTATTTCATTACCATATCCCCTCAATCCATGAAATGTATTGGAGATATACTAAGCTCAAACAAATAATTCAACCCAACTAAAACTCAAACCAAACTACTAGTCACCCATATTAAAAAGGAGAATACTACAGGTACTGCGAAAGTGTACCGCGCACTCAAATATGGGGAGGGTGAAATGGTCATTAAACTGCCCCATGTGCCTGTGCGGTACAACTCGCGGTACACTTTCGCGGTAATTTTAACATTTTCCTTTTAAAAAAGCACACCGACGTTACATGAAATGAGGAAAAAAAAAAAAACACACACACACACAGTTGGAGCAAAAGTAAAAAGAGGGTAACAAAACATATACATGCTTCCTGCCAGTGCCAGCTAATGAAAAATCATAACACAGAAAAAGAAGAAGGATTCATATTCATAATCATTCACCCCCTATCTACCTAAAAATTTGTTGTGGGGTTGGTATCTGCCTGACTGTATCGTGCATTCATTCATTTTGGTAGTACCATCACATTTCAACTTACATAATTCAGTAGACAAAGGATCCCTACCACCCATTGCTTCACTTTGAATCCACTTCCATTTAGCTGCTGCTGTTGAGCCAAACCCCAATCTGAAAATAACCATAGGATCAAAACAAAACCTCTACATTTGAGGAGGGTTTGTCGTCTTTGAGCATATTGTCAGGGGATCAGTGACCTCCCCTACCCATGTGGAACACAAGCAAGGGTATTGTTGGCTTAAGGTTAAAATCATCGGAAAGTACACTAACGATATCCCATATGCAGGCATGATCGCATGCTCCTACCCAAAGTATGCTTCTATGTTATATCTTAGCTTGCCGACCCGTGTGTGTGAGAAGCTGACCCGAGTGCCTGATCGTTGCTCCTTTACATTATAAACCAACAAGGGATCTGTTCTAACTAGTTCAAACTATGAGTTTGAGAAAGCATATAAAGGGCAAAAGAGAGGTAACATACAACAAAGGTAATGGATAAAAGACAACAGAGACGTGTTATACTTTAAAACAAACCAAGCTCAAGCATGCTCAACCTTATATAACCTAGATCAGGTCAAGCTGAAAAGAAAATTTTCCATATATGGAAGAAGAACTAATAAAACATTCCATGGAATTTGATCACTGAAATAAAACAATACAGATGCGAAGGTTGATAACCTGAATTCTCAGCAACCAAAAACAAACGCTACGCAAACAAAAAGAACCTAGTTGACCTAAATACAATTCAACGTTTCATTATATACTCCTAAATACTTGACTACACTGTACAAATCCCATCGAAACACTTACCATATACAGTCAACAAAAGAACGATATTATACAGAATATTTTACGTGAGTCTTTATAGACTCGAAGTAGAAGCTGAAAACATAAAAATATGAATTGAACTGTGTATATTGATTTCCATTGATGACAAACCGGATACATATACAATGATATTGCTTTCTCTACAAGAATCAGATCCCATAATTAAGCTATACAAAAGGGAAAATATATAAATAAATATGTACATAATATAACTCCCATAAATAGAAGGTATGACAGGATATTTTCTTTACACTCCCCCTCAAGTTGGAGAGTGGATATCTCGCACTCCCAACTTGCGAGTCATAAGAACAAAAGTCTCTCTGCCCAAAGCCTTTGTCAAGACGTCTGCCAACTGGTGGGTCGAGCTCACATATTTTGCAACAACTGAGCCCTCCTGAATTTTATCTCTTATGTAATGACAATCCATTTCTATATGCCTCGTTCGCTCATGGAAGACAGGGTTTGCAGCGATGTGGAGAGCTGCCTTATTGTCGCAAAATAATAAGGCTGGTTCATAATGCATTATCCCCAAATCCCTAAGTAAGTATCGCAACCAAGTCAATTCACAGCAAGTTCCTGTCATAGCCCGGTATTCAGCCTCAGCTGATGAAAGCGACACAGTCTTTTGACGCTTTGATCTCCAAGAAATAAGTGACGATCCAAGAAACACACAGTAACCTGTAGTAGATCTCCTAGTAAGTGGACAACCTGCCCAATCCGAGTCACAGTACGCTCTTAACTTGATATCATTATTGGAAGAAAATAGAAGACCCTGACCAGGAGCATTTTTGAGATAACGCACCACTCTAAGAGCTGCCTCCATGCGAGCCTTTCTCGGCTGATGCATAAACCGACTCAATACATGAATTGCATAAGTGATATCTGGTCTTGACACTGTTAAATATATAAGTCTTCCAACCAATTTCCTATAACGACCTTGATCCTTGAGTAAATCACTTTTATCAGCCAATTTCAATCCTCTTTCCATAGGTGTATCAATTGGGGCCACACCTAATAGTCCAACATCCTTAATGATTTCTAATGCATACTTGCGTTGGGAAATGAAAATCCCATTTTTGGAACAGAGACTTCAATGCCAAGGAAATATTTTAAGTCATTAAGGTCTTTGATATGAAACTGACCATGTAAAAAATTCTTCGTCGCAGCAATGCTTTGGGGATCATTGCCAATAATAAGAATATCATCAACATATATCAATAAGACAGTGAATGACTTGCCTTGTTTTCTGGTGAAGAGAGAATAATCAGCTCGTGACTGTACATAACCAGCTGAGCGAATGGCTTCAGAGAATTTTGCAAACCATTGGCGCGAGACTTGTTTGAGGCCGTACAATGACTTGTGGAGGCAACACACCAAGTCTTTCTCCCCCTGTCGCCGAAGTCCTGGAGGTAGAGACATGTAGATCTCCTCATGTAAGTGTAGCGCCCCGAGTTCCGTATACCCGATTCACTACGTCATTTTCTGTCTAAATTTTTCGAATAATATTTTTGCGGAAGAAATAATTGAAATTCATTTTTGGCAACATTAAATAAACTGTAATGGCCGATAAAATTGAAACATTTATGAAACCATTTGAAATAGTAAATCGAACCATTAATTTTGTAAAGAAATTGACAATGTCATAATTTCTCAAATAAATGAACTTCTCTAAATTATTCGATTGTTTGGAAAAATACGGAAATCATTAACGTCAAACTTTCACCCGTTTAACGATTATTGCCACCATCATTCATCGCTCGCCACCGTCTCCGAAATCTGCAAAACTGTTAAAAAGTAGGGTGGGTATTTCATGGGGGAAATACTCAGTAGACTCATCGCAAATTAATTTAATTTATAAGATGATTAAACACATAAATCCCGGCTCTTTATAAAACGGGCATTGATAGAGCTTCTTTATAAAACGGCTCTTGATAAAACTCATATTGTGCATTACAGCACGAGACATATTTTGAAAATCATAGGCTCTTTGAAAACAACTCTTTGAAAACAGCTCTTTGAAAACCATATACTTATAAAAACATTTTAATTATGCCAAGCATAATTTCTTTTGAAAGCATAACATAAGATAGGATTGAAATCCTCATAAACATAGGGAGACACAAGAACTTTACCGAACTTAGGTGGCAAGAATTCTTATGCAGTAAAATCATAATAACAGTAAGTATACCAAAACATAATTCTTGAAATTCATAGGGATCATTTCCATCATAACATAAGATAAGATCGAAATCCTCATAAACATAAGAATTTTACCGAACTTCGGTGGCAAGAATTCTTATGTAGTAAGTATACCAAGCATAATTTTTGAAATTCATAGGGATCAATTGCATCATAACATAAGATAGGATCGAAATCCTCATAAACATATGCGACAGGAATTTTACCGAACTTAGGTGGCAAATCCTCATAAACATATGGAAACATAGGAATTTTACCGAACTTCGTGGCAAATCCTCATAAACATAGGAGACACAAGAATGTTACCGAACTTCGTGGCAAGAATTCTTATGTGTAGCGCTACTAAAACTCCAGTCCCCTTAACATATCATAACTTATCATATAAGACCCATAACAATCTTGGTAGATTGATTTCATAGCAATGATCCAAAAAAACATTTTCGTGAAGCATAGGGTATACTTACTTTTCGTAAAAACATAAAGTATATTTTCTTTTCATAAAAACATAAGGTATATTTACCTTTCATAAAAACATACTTGCTTTTCTTAAAAATTGACTTTCACAAGTCACATGACATTCATATGAAATCATAATTTAAATCAATTAATAAGTGCGAGTCTACCTCAAATCCGACGAGTGCAAAGTTGAGCGGGAATGACTTCAATTTCTTTAAATTCTCCGTACGCTTCGTCTTAGCCAATAAGTCACTTTAGTCTATCGAATATATAGTTCAAAATGATAAATTATAATTTGAGGACTAAAATTGATGTTTTGAAAGTTGAGAGACTAAAATGAATACTTTTGAAAGTTCAGGGACTAATATAGATATTTTGAAAGTTGAGGGATTAAAATGAATATTTTCAAAAGTTGGGATTTAAAATCAATTAAAGTAAATCAGCAGGGACTGAATAATAGATTTTAAAAATGAAGGACTGATTAAACTCATTTAAAACTTAAGGGCTGAAATTGATGATTTGAAACCAAAAGGGACTGAATTGAATAACTTTTCAAAAGAGGGGACCAATGCTGCAAATTCTGAAAGTTAAAATATTTAATAAAACCATATCTATTCTCTCTCTCTCTATTTCGGATCAGAGGATGACTCGAGAGAAAAAACGAGAGACGGAGGCGACAGAGAGAGGGAAATCCGGTTTCTAACCGGCGATTCGCCGGCGCTAGGTGAGGCGAAGGACGGGCAAAGTGTGGGAGTTCTGATTTGGGGTTCATATGCGAGGTTGGGTGCAAAACCGTGGTCAAAAGCGAAACTGGGTTCGCGATGATACTCCGATCGGAGAAACGGCGTTCGAAGGTAAGTCTTGGGCTTGGTTTATTTCTTGGTTTTGGGTTTATATCGAGTTGGGATCGAGGATTATGGTGTGCGAGTTTTCGGATTTGGGTGCAGGGGTTTGAATTTGAGTTGCTTGAATTTATTTGGTGGTTTGGCCGATTGTGAATGGAGGTGATTAGGTAGCAGAGTGGAACGTTTGATGCAGTGTTGTGAGGATGTGCAGTGGTTTGGTGTTGATGCAGACTGTGATGGTGGAGATTGAGTGATTCCAGTGTAGTGTTTGGTTGTGACATGGCTGAAGGTTGGCGAATTGGTGGTGCTTGACTGGATTGATGAAGTAATCGTCATAGCTATGGTTCAGTTTGATGGGTTGGCAGTGGTGGATTGAAATTGGAAATGTGATTGCAGGATATCAAAATTAATGCTAATGGCTGAGATGGTTGGTTTCTGGTTGCTGCTGGATGTGTGTTGGAATTATTGGTTGCAGGCTATCATTCAAGTTGTGTGATGAAGTTTCTGCAGGTGATGATATAGTGATGGATTTCGCAGGTGGTGATGGAGAAGGTGGCAGTGCTGGGTTTGGTTTTGCTGTGGTAATGATGATTGATTACAGATTGATGTATATGATGAAGGTTGCGGCTGTGGGTTGTCTTGCAGAGAAAGGTGATGAAAATGATGAAGGAGGTGGTAGAGGTTTGATTGGTGATTTGCGATTGTGGGATGATGATGATGATTCCAATTTATATAGAGGGAATTGTGGGGGAAAAAGCAAATAGATTAGTGGAAGCACAATTGAGTGGAGAGGATTAAGTGGAAATCATGATTGTTTGTTATGGAAATAATGATGGAATAAAAATCATAGAAAATGATCAATTGGGAGACATAATAATTTGGGGAGGGGAATCATTGGTTTTAATGGAAATCATGAAGTGGTGGGTTTGGTGTAAAGAAAAGAAAAAGGATGAATAAAACGTGGGGGTGTTGAAATGAGGTGGAAAGAAGAAAACATGTGGGAGAAATTTATGTAGATAAATTTTGATAAATTTTGGACTAATTTTGATTAAGAATTGTATTAAAGCAAATATATTTTGGACTGAAAATAATTTGAGAATAAATAAATTTTGAGATAAAATTGAATTACGTATTTGGACTTGAAATAATTTGAATAAGGAAAATTGAGATATTTTAATAAATTTTGGAATTCAAAATGATTTTGAAAATAATACTTTGAATAAATAATTAAAATAACATAATTTTAGAAATTCGGATTTTAATTTAAAATCGAACAAATTCGATATTTCTTGACTTGGCTAGACGAATCCGTCGCGGCGTTAATTTCAAAACAATGAGTGAAATAGTAGCGACACAATTTTCTAAATATTAAAATAATTATAAAATTGCGTAAAAATTCTGGGTCGCTATAGTAAGTCACCGTGAAGAAAAGCATTATTCACATCCATTTGATGAAGTGACCAGCCCCGGGCAGCCGCCAAAGCAAGTAAGCAGCGTACTGTAATTATCTTAGCCGTGGATGAAAAGGTATCTTGGTAGTCAACACCTTCGAGCTGAGTGAAGCCATTTGCTACCAATCGGGCTTTATATCGCTCAATAGAACCATTTGACCGATGTTTAACCTTGTATACCCATTTGCAACCAATTGGTGTTTTTCCTGCCGGAAGTTGAGTCAGAGACCATGTGCCATTAGTCTATAGAGCTTGCAATTCAGATTTCATTACCGCCTGCCACTCAGGATGAGCAGCGGCTTCGGAATAGGATCGAGGTTTGGTGACTGAACTGATATGAGCAACAAAAGATTTGTATGCAGGAGTATATCTGTGATAAGAGACATAATTGGTCAATGGGTAACGTGTACCTTTTTTCGGACCCAGAGTTAAGGAGGAAGATTGGTCGGGGCAAAAAAGCGAACAAACATAATCATTGTATTTGACCGGCTTGTTGGTGTGGCGGCTCGAGCGATGGAGTGGGGCAGGTGGGTCGATTGGTTCCCGTGGAATATGGGGTGAAGGAAGTTGTGTCTCGATTGAAGTAGAAGAGTGGATGGAAGAGGAAGACTGTGAAGATGAGGGCGATATCAGAGGTGGGGATGATGGCGTAGGTGAGGGTGGAGTGGGAGGTTGGATATTGGAGGTGGCTTCAGTGTTTTCTGTGGATGGAGTATGATTATCGCGTATGCGGTGAGAAGGGAAGTCAAAAGAGTAGTTAGTGTATGAAGGGAAATGGGTTGAATTTGAAGTTTGGGCCCGTGAATGAGGGGTTGAATTGAGTGATGGATGTAATAAACTTGGTAGAGAGAAGGAATATGGGAAAACATTTTCATGAAATATGACGTCTCGACTAGTGAAAATTTTCTTTGTCGATAAATCAAATAATTTGTAGCCTTTTTGCCCAGCAGGATAACCGAGGAAAATTGATGGCATAGCGCTAGTGTCAAATTTATGTGATGTGTGAACATTGGTTGCATAGGCGAGACACCCAAAAATGCGAAGATGAGAATAAGATGGGGGTTTGGAGTAAACCAACTCATATGCGGTTTTGAAGGAAATTATCGGTGAAGGTAAACGATTAATGATATGAACAACGGTGAGAGCACATTCCCCCCAAAATTTAGTAGGCAGTTGAGCGTGAAATTTTAGAGCTCTAGCTATTTGCAGAATATGACGATGTTTACGTTCTACAACCCCATTTTGTAGAGGTGTGTAGATGCATGAATGTTGAAAAATGATACCCTTATCTTGAAAAAATGAACGAAGTGAGAGAAATTCACTGCCATTGTCACTCCAAAAGGTTTTAATACGAGACTCAAATTGTGTGAGAGCATAGCAAAAAAAGCGTTTGAGAAGTATTTGTGTTTCATCTTTTTGTCGCACCAAGAAAATCCATGTAAAACGCGTATAATCATCGACAATAGTGAGAAAATAATGGGAACCAGAAAGAGAAGGGTGTCGGTAACGACCCCAAATATCACAATGAATAATCTCAAATGATTTTGTAGATGAAATAGTACTAGTGTTGAAAGGTAAACGAGTTTGATTTGCCAAAGGACATATATGGCAAGCATTATTGAATCGAACAGGAAAATGCAAGAATTTTTTTGCAATAAAATTTAAACGTGAAGGTGATATATGGCCGAGACGACTATGCCAGAGATCGGTGGAGTTGGTAGTGAGGTTGCAAGCTGGCCGGTTCGTGGATGAGGAACGATTGGCTAAATATTTATTTGTCGCTAATGCCACCAAATAGTATAGTCCATCCCGTTGTTTACCCAAACCAATCGTCCTCCTCGTATCCAGATCCTGCAAAATACACCAATAAGGATAAAATGTTACTGAACAGTTCAAACCCCTTGTCAAACGACTAACATACATTAAATCAACTTTAAATTTAGGAATAAACAACATATCATGTAGGTAACAAACATAATTTAGAGACAAAGTTCCGGTAGCAGTAATTTTCGCCTTTTCTCCACTAGGCAAAGATATGGGTGACAGTGAATGTTCTCAATCTTACACAATAAATTGGATGATGAGGTAATGTGGTCTGTTGCTCCACTATCAATAATCCAATTACGGGAAGAGACTTTAGACAAACCTGACTTTGTCACAACATTTGCTTTGGAACTAGTACCCTCATCGTGATTAATAAGTGACAACAGTTGCTTAAGTTGGTCTTCCGTCAATGAAATTGGAGGTCTTACTGATACATTATTAGCAGCTTTATTATTGTAATTCATTGGGTTTTGACTGTTCCTTGCTTTTGGGTGGCCCATTGGGTATCCATGTATTTCATAACATGTTTGGACCCAATGGCCCAATTGGTTACAATGGGTGCAATAAGGCCTCTTCCTTTCTTAACAAGAACGGTCATAGTGTCGTTCTCCACCATAGCCACGCTCTGTCCGT
Organism: Ligustrum vulgare; assembly: GCA_963555705.1. Taxonomy (NCBI): domain Eukaryota; kingdom Viridiplantae; phylum Streptophyta; class Magnoliopsida; order Lamiales; family Oleaceae; genus Ligustrum; species Ligustrum vulgare. The sequence continues at coordinate 14,145,818 of OY743190.1, forward strand.
CCGTTATTCCTTCGATCTGTTCCATTATTTCCCCGGCGATTTGATTTATTAAAACCTCCATTAGAGCAGGGATCTGTTCCTCTCCCTGTTTCGCGGTCGGAACCTTTCCCTGCTTCTGCTGATGAGGTGGACTTATTGCTACCATATCGCACAGCCATGACAGCGCCTCCCCAATCTCCGCCGCTGGTGAAGTGGAACTGATCATTCGTTGCTTCTCTTCCTGGGATATAGTTGAGTATGCCTGCTGGACTGTGGGAAGAGGTTTCATCAGGAGTATTTGGCTACGAATGGCACTGTAAGAAAGAATTCATTCCCATTAAAAACTACATCAATTTTTGCTCGTCTTGTTGTGTTCCTTGTACTTCATCTGTATAAGAACCCAATTCATCCCACAAACCTTTGAGCTTTGTGTAGTATGTTGAGATTGGTAGTTGCTCTCGACGAAGGCAAGCAATAACTCGCCTGATTTCAAAGATGCGAGAGGCATTGCCTTGAGAAAAGCTGATGAGAACCCGGGAGGGGGTTCCTCGTCGTAGCTCGCGGAATAACGCTTGGAAAGTTCCGAATCCAGGTTGGAACGAACGATAACAATGCAACCCCGACCTCACGACGCAAGAACCAGGGGTATATTAAACCCGAGACCCGTTACGATGCAGAGATAAGAACCACAAAGGGGGAACGCCACAAGGAATGTCCAGATCCTTGATAAGTTCAATTGTTTTGAACGCCAAAAGATTTGAATCTTGATAAGTTCGTTATTTAAAGGAAAAATCCTCACCTTTAGAGAGAGTAAAAACACTCAATAATTTTATTCATCAAAAGTCTTCTGTTTTTACATTGAATGGAAAAGCATATAAATAGGCAAAATAAACCCTAGTCGCTAACTGACTCTGAATAGAATTCTAATTAAACTAAAATAGCTAAAATAATTAAAATAACCAAAATAAACTAGAACTAAACAAAACCCTAACCGCCTAATTAATCCAAAACTACGGCGCCTAAGTTACGGCCATAACTTTTAAGTTTACGGCTGTAAGTGACTTACGATCTAAAATTCAAAACTTATGTTACGGCCGTGACAAGTTCTTTTACGGCCGTAAATGACCTTCTGAACAAAAATAAAAGTTACAAGACTTTGGTTACAGCCGTGAATAATTCCACTTCAGTTTACGGCCGTGAGATCACATGTTACGGCCGTAATGGTCTTTCTGCCCAATTTTGCCATGATGATTTTACGGCCGTAAGAATGCTTCTGCCCAATTTTCTGATCCTTTGACATTAATTGATCTGATTTGAATCTCGACTCGAGCCCAACATGAAACTTGTTCATTTTCCCATGTAGAATATTATTGAATTGTCGGTATCTTGATTTCTTATTTTTGACGCATTTTCCGGATCACATCATCCCCTCTTCCTTTAAAATGATTCGTCTCGAATCATAACATTGTTCTTAGAGCTTCTTTTCCCGATCACATCATCCCCTCTTCCTTTAAGATGATTCGTCCCAAATCATAAAGTTGTTCTTGGCTTGCTCACTTGGTTCAGCCTCGAACCTTCTTCGTACAAGCAATGTTTGATCTTTGACGTTCTCCGAACCTACTTAACTTCTTGTTTTGGCTTGAATTATAAATTTTCCCATCAAGCCCACCCTGATTCGTATCATTCCCTTCTTCTATAGGATAATTCGTCCCGAATCATGGTATTGTTCTTGAAAAATCAAATTGTACCTCTTGGATCAAACGGAAAATTGTCGACTCCCTGACATGCATTCAATAAATGATGCTCCTCCAATTTGTAGACAAGAAGGTATTGAAACACGAGGGGAATTGACCAAGGTTGATGTAAATCAAACTTCCATGCACAATAAACCCGCAAGAAAGATTTAAAAAAAAATGGGGAGGGAAATGTTAGCGTCTCCATGCACAAGGTATGGATCCTTGTATTCATGATACAAAACCTCCACAACTTTTTTTCCCACCACGAGGCCCTTCTCGTCGCCTCCAAAAGTCAATATACTTTCTTGCTCATTCTCTTTATTTTTCTCAACCACTTCTTTTAATTTTTCACATTCAACCACCTCTTCAATATTTTTATTGACAATTTCAACATTCAAATGTTGGAGTTCTACCCCAACTTCCAATTCATTCCTATCATTGTCAACAATGTTATTTTCAATCTCCTCTTCCACAATTTTATTATGTACTTCAAGACTCGGAGTTTGATCAACTACTTCAATTTCTTTTTTCGCACACTCAACCTCCACTTCTAAATTTCTGGGTTCAATCACCTCTCCTAATTTCTCATGCTTTTGCTCATGCACCACCTCATAAATAATTTTATCGACATGATTAGGCACCTCCTCTTCTAACTCGTTCCTCAAGTCTCCCTCCTTCTTTTCAACATTCATATCCTGACACTCCAATTTTAAATCCCCTCCAATCTCACTTTCACCATGTTGTAATTTAGCTTGAGCTTCCCTTTTACTCTCCCTCTTTCTTAACTTAGCTTCTTTTCTAGCCTTCCATTCATACATCATCCTTTCCTCATAAATTTCGGTTCGACCTTCAAAAGCGCCCTCACATTAATCTCTTCATCCAAATCAACTACAATCCCAGTCCTAAGTTTATGGTTACGCCTATATTCCCTTTCATGCCGTTGAGCAAGTTCTGCACTATGCATATCTACTGAGTTCTTAACCTTCCCAAATTTCGTATCTAATCTCGCATCAAAATTCGCTTCCAATTTTGCAGCTAACTCCTCAAACCGTTTCTCCATCATGACAAGCAGAGAAGATTGATAACCATCTTTCCTAAATGATGAATTTTCATGAAATTTGGACATTGTGGAATGAAATGGAATAATAGTTTGACACAAGGACTAATAATGAATTTTAATTTTGACTTGGAAGGCAAAGAATATCAATTAAGAAAATTCAAGAAAGTGATTCTTGAATTTTGACTAGAAAGGAAAGAATATCAAGAATTTTAATTTGACTTGGAAGACAAGGAATTATCAAGAATTTAAGGAAATTCAAGAAAGTGGTTCTTGAATTTCGGAGTAACTTTTTTTTTTTTGATGAATTTTCGGAATTAATAAAAAAATTATTATTATTTTTTTTAATAAAATCCGAAAATTTGACACGAACGCAACAAAACAAACGGAACTGGATTTGGATGAAAAAAGAACAAGAAAAACACTTTTGATTTTTTTGGACTGACTTTTATGGATCAAATTGGAAAAAAATTTACCGGCAAGAAGAACAAGAAAAATTGAAAACAAAGACTCAAATAACAAAAATAGGATATGGATGATTTTTATGGGACTCGATGATAAACATAAAAATCAAATTGGATAGAAAAACGCAAGAACCTGAATCCAGAGTCCAGCTCTGATACCATATGATGAGAACCCGGGAGGGGGGTCCTCATCATAGCTCGCGGAATAACGCTTGGAAAGTTCCGAATCCAGGTTGGAACGGACGATAACAATGCAACCCCGACCTCACGACGCAAGAACCAGGGGTATATTAAACCCGAGACCCGTTACGATGCGGAGATAAGAACCATAAAGGGGGAACGTCACAAGGAATGTCCAGATCCTTGATAAGTTCAATTGTTTTGAACGCCACAAGATTTGAATCTTGATAAGTTCGTTGTTTAAAGGGAAAATCCCCACCTTTAGAGAGAGTAAAAACACTCAATAATTTTATTCATCAAAAATTTTCTGTTTTTACATTGAATGGAAAAGCATATAAATAGGCAAAATAAACCCTAGTCGCTAACTGACTCTGAATAGAATTTTAATTAAACTAAAATAACTAAAAATAACCAAAATAACCAAAATAAATTAGAACTAAACAAAACCCTAACCGCCTAATTAATTCAAAACTACGGCACCTAAGTTACGGCCATAACTTTTAAGTTTACGACCGTAACTGACTTACGGTCTAAAATTCAAAACATATGTTACGGCCGTAAATGACCTTCTGAACAAAAATAAAAGTTACAAGACTTTGGTTATGGCCGTGAATAATTCCACTTCAGTTTACGGCCGTGAGATCACATGTTACGGCCGTAATGGCCTTTCTGCCCAATTTTGCCATGATGATTTTACGGCCGTAAGAATGCTTCTGCCCAATTTTCTGATCCTTTGACATTAATTGATCTGATTTGAATCTCGACTCGAGCCCAACATGAAACTTGTTCATTTTCCCATGCAGAATATTGTTGAATTGCCCGTATCTTGATTTCTTATTTTTGACGTCTTTTCCGGATCACATCATCCCATCTTCCTTTAAAATGATTCGTCCCGAATCATAACATTGTTCTTAGAGCTTCTTTTCCCGATCACATCAAAAGCGCTCGCGAAGGTCCTCCCATACTTCTCGAGCAGTGGAATAATAGATTACTGTGTCTGAGATTCCTGGGTTGAGAGTGTTAACAATCCAGGATTGAACCAAATCATTGCAGCATTTCCAAGTAGCAAATTTGGTTGTATCTGAATCCTTTGAGGGTGCCTCGATCGAGCCATCTATGAATCCCATCTTGTTCTTTGTATTCAAGGCCAGACCCATGGCTCTCCGCCATGCTGAGTAATTGTCTCCATTGAGGATTTTGGTGTGTAGGACCAAACCCGAGTGATGAGTGAAATACGGATCACAGAGATCTGATTGGAAGGGATCTGTTTGCGTAGGAGGGATAATTGATGAACCAGAATTGTCCTTAGTTTTGTCAGAGGAATGGTGAGTTTCATCTTCGGAAGACAGATTGAAGAGGTGAAGACAGGCTACAATAGATATTGAGGTGCAGCGATGAAATGATTAGGATCTTAGTCCACGCTCTGATACCATGAAAAGATAAAAATATGAATTGAACTGTGTATATTGATTTCCATTGATGACAAACCAGATACATATATAATGACGTTGCTTTCTCTACAAGAATCAGATCCCATAATTAAGCTATACAAAAGGGAAAATATATAAATAAATATGTACATAATATAACTCCCATAAATAGAAAATATGACAAGATATTTTCTTTACAGAAGCTTCTTGTCTAGTACCCAAGAAGTACTTCAACCTGCCAAGCACAACCATTCACCGTCAATATAACTCTTCCAATGACAACATCATTGGGTCAAGAAAATTTTAGCTTTCAATACATTTTACCCAAAACTTCAAGTAAAAATATGGTAGACAATTAGCACCATAGAAAGCAATATGGCAGCAATTCTTCATTTATAGCTTGTATTCATAATTTAATAAATGATAATAAACAAACAAGCCGACATTAAGCCTTGTTTGAGCCTTATTATAATTTAACACATTTTTCACTGACTTACTTTCAACCACACGATCTCCATCCATCTCATGATCACACCATTTATAAACAAGTTTATAAACAAAACATTTCTCAAACCACTTTTTAACCACACACATTTTTTCAAATCACTTTTCAACCACAAATTTTACCTCAAAAACATCACATTCTTTGTTTATATACAATTTTCCTTTTTTTTTTTTTTTACCAAACAAAGACTAATCCGTTTGGTAACTTAGACTCCGTGTTATGTAACACAATTACTACTCATTTATAAATCAATTTATAAACAACATAATTTTCCAAAAAACCATTTATAACTTCCAAACCTACAGCTAAAGCCTTATTTATAAACAACACTTATAAACAACACATATTTCCAAACCACTTTTTAACTACAAACATTTTTCAAAACTACTTTTCAACCACATATTTTACCTCGAAACAATAAACTGTTGTTTATAAATAATTTTTTTTTTTTTACCAAACATAGGCTAATAATTATTAGTTCTTGGTGTGTCCATTATTCAAAATATTATCAATAAGCTCCATACAACTTGCTAGACTTTTATGTGCCACAAATGATAAATCTAAAAGATTCAAATACATAAGCATCCTATTTCACGCACAGTCATTAGTTCTGCTTATACATGTCAAATGCATAGCTACAAAATTAATGATCACTGTTATTTGTAAATCAGAATTGGATCTCTAACAAATTCCATTCAATTTGGAAAACAGTTTAAATCATTTAAGGATGATGGGTTCCAAAACTCACCTTATGCTTAGCTTTCGCTGTACCAGACTGTGACAGGGCAACAAGTGGTGGGATGCATCCCTCCCTTACAAGCAATCCCCTGTTCCAAACACTTTCCCTACACAACAGCAACAAAGTTAAAACCAAGAATTCCTTCCCCTCATCGCTCCCATCCTCGATTACCTCGACTAGTGCCGCAATGCCACTTTCCTCTATGACTGCCTCCCGTCCCATCTCGATAGCAGCCAAACTACTCAGCACCACCATTGCCTTATCCGAAAACCTAGTCCCCTGCTCTCCCACAAGCCCCACCAACGGCCTCACAACCCCCGCTTTCACTGTCCTCTACTTGTTCAACTTCACCGAGCATAACTTATACAGCGTTGTTAGTGCATCCTTTTTTTCTCTACTGGACCCGTTTATGAGCAGTGCCACTAATGGAGGTGTTGCAACTCAGGCCCCAATAGACAATTTGTACTCTTCAATCAGAGCCAAGGTTAATAAAGCCCATGCTGCATTCTGTTTGGAGGTTTCACTACCTGTTTTTAATACATAAATTAAGGATTTTATTGCACCAGCATCTATGATCACGCTTTTGTTGCTTTCAAAAAGGGAGAGATTAAGTAAAGCTGTGAATGCGTGTTCTTGAGCCATCGGGTCCGAGTAGAGATGACAAAAAAATTCGATCCGTCCCGTCGATTCTTCAACTCGATCTGATCCAAAAAAATCTCGATCCATGGATCGATGGATCGAAATTTATGTGATTCGTCCCGATCTGAAAATTCACGGAGCGGATTTGGATTGGGGCTGATCCGATCCGTACCGATCCACGATCCGACATTTTTTTAATATAATTTTTTTATCATGTATAAAAATCTAATATGTAAATTTTGTAGCAAACTTTAATTTCTGGGAATAATCTGCAATCTTTGCATTTTAAAGAAAACATATTTTTCATATTCTTCATTTGAATAAAGAATTTCAATATGTGATGTCAAAAAACTCGATCTGTTGAATCAGCGAATTGACCTCTATATGTTTCGTTTCAATCAATTAAATAAAATTTAATAAAAATAATAATTTTTCTAAATTTTTTTTAAAAGATTTAATTTAAAATATATTTAAAAAAATTTAAAAAATAAAAAAATAATAAAAAAATAATTCGACGGATCGGTGAACCGATCCGCCCCGACCCGAAATTTGACGGATTGCGGGGCAGATCCAGATCGGACCAAAAAAATTCGGGGCGGGGCGGGACGGATCGGGGTCCGATCCGCCCTGTTGCCAACACTAGGTTCGAGCACCTGAGAAGTGATATCAAAGAGGGTACTGCACCGAATTCTCCAATCAAGGCACGATTATTAGCCCTATTTTTTGCCAATAGTCTCAATTTAGCAGCTGGTGACCTTTTAATTGTAGCTGAGGACGATTGCAATCCGTCCACGCGAGTTTTACAGTAGGCTGAAGGTCTTCTGGAGAAATGATTTCAATTATTTCTATGGAAAATGTCTCTCTCTGCAAAAAGCCTGAACACAATTCGTGTTCAGGCTCCTGTGCAGGTCTTTGAATTAGGCCAGGATCGGGGAGGCTTGCAAGGCGCTGCAGCTCTCCAGGTATGTCACTGGAGCACGCGGAGAAGTCGCTGAAAGCTTGGGAAATGTCCAAAAACTTGTTGATTTCTGTTGGGTGGATTTGTGAATAGTGACGTCAAATAATGAAAATTTGTAAATCCGTGCCGAAATTTGGACAGAGTAACGGCAAGAAAAATACGAAACAAGAAAAATAAGAAAAGAAGGAACAATGCCGAGGCAAGAGTTGAACTCTTTGTCCTTAAGTCGAATTTGCCCCGCAACGGTGCCTACGGATAACGGCAATCGACTCCCAAGATACAACGGCAACACTTGTGTTTGTAGCACTCCAAAATACAAGTACAACGAACCAAAATTAGGCTTATGTACTCCAAAGATGAAATGAAAGAAATCAAATCATTTGAATAAATGAATGATGAATGAAAAAAATAATACAAGCATATGGGGTCTATATATAGATGTTGGAAAGTTGTATCTCAAAAGACACAACCCTTACAAGAGACACATCCTTTCAAATTTGTCTCTAATTGAAGAGACACAATTATTGGAAATTATTAATTTCAAAAGTCACAATCTTTCATATGAAAAGACACATCTTTTCATTTAAATTAATTCTAAAATATTCAATAATATTCTTTTAATTTTTCAATATTGTCACAATTTTAAGTGGCTTAATTTTCCATTCACTATTAATGGTTCCACTTAAATAATCACATAAATTGGTCAAAACCAATTTTTCCAACAATCCCCACATGAATGAAAATTAATGCAAATGCAATGCGAATGAAATGCAGACTCTAACAAATGGAGTACACACGACAAGTCATAACATCAAGATAGGTAGCTTGTGGCCTTGAACCTTCTTTAGTTGAATACAATCGGATTTACTAGGCTAGTTGGTGAACGCGATGTCTTGAACCATCCAGCCGTTCGTGTAAAACCAAACAACTGTACCAACACCATGACTCATGTAACCTATTCGGTTCTCATGGTTGAGTCCATTTTAGCCCTGGACTACTCTTGGTTTCATAAGTGCTCTTAAGAGAATTAAGCCTCGAATTCTCGTAGAAGCAGCCCCACTTCACACTTATATAGGTGATCTCATACCTTTCTATCTTAAGGTTATTAATCATTAAAAGTATATATGTATACTTATCCTTATACACATTTTACATAGCACTTTAAATTTTAGGAATGGGTATAAGTGCTTTATTCTGAATCATTTATGACTTAGTTGTCCCATTGAACCAATATCTTGGGATCTCCAATCTACAAGGTTGGGTTTCCGTCATAGTAATTCTATTCAATAGGCGTTAGGCCCATTCCCCTCAAAAGATGGTATACTTGATCTCTTGCAAGTCCTTTCGTCAAAGGATCAGCCAAATTTTCTTTTGACTTCACATAGTTAATAGAGATTATACCATTCGATATTAATTGTTTAATGGTATTATGTCTCCGACGGATATGTCGAGACTTGCCATTATACATACTGTTTTGTGCCCTTGCAATTGCCGACTGATTATCGCAATGTATATTAAATGTAGAAACCGGATTTTCCCAACATGGAATTTTTTCAAGAAAATTACGAAGCCATTCTGCTTCTTCACCAGCTTTGTCTAACGCAATAAACTCAGATTCCATCGTGGATCGAGCAATACACGTTTGCTTAGACGATTTCCAGGACACGGCTCCACCTCCAATGGTAAATACATAACCACTCGTGGATTTTGAATCCTTAGTGTCAGATATCCAATTTGCATCAGTATATCCTTCTAACACCGCAGGATATTTTGAGTAGTGTAATCCATATTCAACCGTATGTCTTAAATATCTAAGAACTAGGTTTAATGCCTTCCAATGTACAACACTTGGATTACTAGTGAATCTACTCAACTTGTTGACTATGTATGCTATATCTGGCCTTGTGCAGTTGGTAATATACATTAAACTACCAATGACACGCGAATATTCCAATTGAGATATGGGCTCACCAGTATTCTTGGCTAAGTGAATACCTAAGTCAACTGGTGACTTAACCAGTTTATCGTCATACGCCTTAAATTTCTTAAGTATAGTCTCAACATAATGTGATTGAGACAATGACAAACCATCCGATGTTTTAGAGATTTTAATCCCTAATATTACATCCGCCAATCCCATATCTTTCATGTCAAAATGTTTTGTTAACATTTTCTTAGTCGAGGAAATGACTTTGGAGTTATTTCCCATAATTAGCATATCGTCAACATATATGCATATGATTACATATTCATTAGGTGTGTTTTTAATGTAGACACATTTGTCACATTCATTGATTTTGAAGCCATTTGACAACATCGTTTTATCAAACTTTTCATGCCATTGCTTCGGTGCTTGTTTCAATCCATACAATGATTTTACAAGTCTACACACCTTCTTTTCATTTCCTGGTGCAACAAACCCTTCAGGTTGTTCCATGTAGATTTCTTCTTCTAATTCACCATTTAGAAACGCGGTTTTGACATCCATTTGATGTATTTCAAGATTATGCAATGCTGCGATTGCAATCAAGACACGTATAGACGTAATTCTTGTAACGGGTGAATAGGTATCAAAGAAATCTAGTCCTTCTTTTTGTCTATACCCTTTGGCTACTAATCTAGCCTTGTATTTATCAATTGATCCATCCGACTTCAATTTCTTTTTGAAGATCCATTTACAGCCTAAAGCTTTGTTTCCCGGAGGGAGTTCAACCAATTCCCAAGTATGGTTACTCATGATGGATTCAATTTTATTGCGTACAGCTTCTTTCCAAAAAGGAGCTTCAGGAGAGGACATTGTTTCATCAAATGTCCTAGGATCATTTTCGAGTAAATTGGTTACGAATTCTGGACCGAATGTCTTTGGAATTCGTTGCCTTTTACTACGTCTCGGTTCTTCATGTACTTGAAGATCATCATTCTTTCCATGTATATTATCATAAGTTCTTTTATTTGAACTTATTTCCTTTTCTTTACACGGAAATCTATCTTCAAAGAAGACCGCATTTCTTGATTCAATAATTGTACCTACGTGTACATCAAGTACTTCGGATTTATGAACCAAGAATCGATATGCACTACTATTGATAGCATATCCAATAAAGACACAATCAATTGTCTTTGGTCCAATCCTAACTTGTTTAGGTTTTGGTATTTGTACTTTCGCTAAGCACCTCCACACTTTGAGATATTTGTAGGAAGGTTTCCGACCTTTCCATAGTTCGTAAGGCGATTCAACCTTATCTTTGTGTGGTATTTTATTTAGGATATGATTTGCAGAAAGTATGGCTTCCCCCCACAAGTTTTGAGGTAAGCCCGAACTTATCAACATTGCATTCATCATTTCCTTTAACGTTCGATTTTTGCGTTCAGCAATTCCATTAGATTGTGGTGAATATGGTGCCGTTGTTTGATGAATTATTCCAGATTCAGCACAAAATTCTTCAAACGGTGCAACATATTCTCCACCTCTATCACTACGAATCATTTTAATTCGTTTTCCAAGTTGATTTTCAACTTCATTTTTGTAGTGTTTAAACACTTCCAAAGCTTCATCTTTGCTTTTCAACAAGTACACATAACAGTACCTTGTACAATCATCTTTGAATGTGATGAAGTACTTTTTACCACCCCTTGTTGGTACGAACTTCAAATCACACACATCCGTGTGAATTAGTTCTAATGGTGTGGTGTTTCGTTCAACCGAATGAAATGGTGTTTTGGCCGCTTTTGCCTCTACACATGTTTCGCATTTTCCATTATTAAAATGCATATTCGGAAGTAAACTTAAATTCATTAACTTTCGTATTGAATTAAAGTTTGCATGTCCTAATCTATGATGCCATAGATTACATGACTCAAGCATATAAACTGAAGATGACGTTTTATTGATTGTAGCATTTGGTACAACAGTTAGGACATTCATTTTGAATAGTCCATCTTTTACATAGCCTTTGCCTACATACATATCATTTTTGGTAAGTACAAACTTATCCGATACAAAGACTAGTTTAAAGTCATTCTTGCTTAATAAAGAACCCGACACAAGGTTCTTACGAATATCCGGTACGTGAAGGACATTATTGAGGCTAAGTTCTTTTCCCGACGTCATCTTCAAGACCACTTTGCCTTGTCCTTCCACTTTGGATGTTGAGGAGTTCCTCATAAACAATTTTTCTCCCTCGGATGGAGTGTATGAAGTGAACATTCCTCTATCGGCACAAATGTGACGGGTTGCACCCGTATCAACCCACCATTCCATGGGATTTCCAACAAGGTTGCATTCAGAAACAACCGCCGATAAATTCATATCGGACATGCCATTTGATATGGCATCAGATTCGACAATGTTGGCTTGGGATTGCTTCTTCGGTTTGCGACAATCAACCGAGCGATGTCCAGCCTTTTCACAATTGTAGCAATTGCCCTTGAACTTCTTTGCATTCTTCTTTGTAGATTCAACGGAATGCTTTCTCTTCTTTCCTTTGTTGTTGCTAGATTCCACCACATTTGCCTTTGCTTGTGGTATGCCATTCCCAACTCGTTTTTCCGAACTTCGGTTGTCTTCTTCAATCCTCAATCGGACCACGAGTTCTTCAATGTTCATCTCCTTGCGCTTGTGCTTGAGATAGTTTTTGAAGTCCCTCCACATGGGTGGAAGTTTCTCGATAATTTCAGCCACTTGAAATGATTCGCTCACGGACATATTTTCCGCATGAATGTCATGGAGTATGACTTGCAATTCTTGTACTTGACTGATGACGGTCTTCGAATCTACCATTTTGTAGTCCAAGAATTTTCCCACAATGAACTTCTTGATTCCGGCATCTTCGGTCTTGTACTTCTTTTCCAAGGTCTCCCATAGTTCCTTTGCAGATTTCTTATAGTAATACACACCGTATAAGGCGTTGTCCAAGCCATTAAGAATATAATTCTTGCATAAGAAATCAGAATGTTTCCAAGCATCCAAAGCAATCAAAGATGCCTTATTTTTTTCCCCTTCTTGCAGGCGGGAGGATCTTCATTCAAGAATTTCGCCAAGTTGAGGGTTGTGAGATAAAACAACATTTTCTGTTGCCACCTTTTGAAATCAACCCCAACAAATTTCTCCGGTTTTTCCCCATGTGAAACGGAGTTTGAATGAACGATAGTAGGGGCACCCACAACCGGAGGAATCACATTAGTAGTAGTTATATTCACAACGGGAGGAATCACACCGGTAGGAACACTTCCTTCAGAAGTTCCCATATTCGAAGTAGTATCGGTATTAAGAACCATATTCATTTCCGTTTACGTAAAACAGAAGATCAACCAAAACAAAATAGAAATGAAGAAGATGTTAAACTTAACAAGTTTAACCAAACAAGAATGTCACTTTCACAAAATATAGAGAATTCGACTTAAGATTGTTGGGTGGATTTGTGAATAGTGACGCCAAATAATGAAAATTTGTAAATCCGTGCCGAAATTTGGACAGAGTAACGGCAAGAAAAATACGAAACAAGAAAAATAAGAAAAGAAGGAACAATGCCGAGGCAAGAGTTGGACTCTTTGTCCTTAAGTCGAATTTGCCCCGCAACGGTGCCTACGGATAACGGCAATCGACTCCCAAGATACAACGGCAACATTTGTGTTTGTAGCACCCCAAAACACAAGTACAACGAACCAAAATTAGGCTTATGTACTCCAAAGATGAAATGTAAGAAATCAAATCATTTGAATAAATGAATGATGAATGAAAAAAATAATACAAGCATATGGGGTCTATATATAGATGTTGGAAAGTTGTATCTCAAAAGACACAACCCTTACAAGAGACACATCCTTTCAAATTTGTCTCTAATTAAAGAGACACAATTATTGAAAATTATTAATTTCAAAAGTCACAATCTTTCATATGAAAAGATACATCTTTTCATTTAAATTAATTCTAGAATATTCAATAATATTCTTTTAATTTTCCAATATTGTCACAATTTTAAGTGGCTTAATTTTCCATTCACTATTAATGGTTCCACTTAAATAATCACATAAATTGGTCAAAACCAATTTTTCCAACAATTTCCAAAGAAGACGAAGTTTTTGAGTTAATAGGCTATTTATTGGAAAGCTCCTCGAGGAGTAGGTCTATAACCGAGTCGGTTAGATTTTCAGAAACGTTGGACGATTTGTCATAGATGGGAGCAGAACGGTCAGTCTGGAAGTTCTTTGAACGCACAGTACGCATGGAGCGGCCCATCGAGCGACTGATACAGGGGGAGGACGACGGTGGAGTGTAGTAATAAGGCCGCGTCCGGGGGAAAGTGATTAGTAATGTTGGGATTGGAGCATGAATCATTTAAAGAAACCATGACTGCCACTGGTAAAATCCACAACAAACTGACTAGGTGAAATTCTTGAAACTTTTCATGAAACTTTCATGGTTTGTTAATCAGGGTTTTAATCACATTTGAGAAATGAAGGTGATGCAGAATGCAGTTCACTTTCGTCGAACCCGGATCTGATCCTCCACTTGAACCTGAAAAAGGCGGAGCTTTCTCCCCCGTTTTAACTCCAGCGTGGTAATTAGTAACGAAAAAGAATTGTAATTCCAATTATTTTTATCAAAGATGATAATGGCGTACCTTTATGTGTAGCCGGGAGGGGTATTTATAGGTATAAGAATCCTTGATTTTAGGAAACGAAGATCTCCACAAAATATGGGATTGATATGGAATTGTGATTTGATTAGATCATGTTTCCCGAAATTAGAGAATTTTGATTATCTATTTATGGATAACCTTCCTGAAATCGCGCGTCCCACGATCGATCGAACAGTAATATGATCCCTGATCTAAGTATGTATCGATCGACTATCTGTTGATCATGGTCATTCGTTTTTTTCCTTTACAAGTATCAATAGCCCCTTCAGACGATCGAGATTCTTAAAGGCAGAGAATCTGGATCGTTTGACTTTTATTCATATTCGATCGATTGCGGTGCCTCGGAAATTGTTCTTGTATTAAATGCGCCGGCCTACGTGTCTCCAAATCATTTGATCAGCATTCACTTCCATCTCATTGACGGCGCATCAGTACTTGAGCGGTCTTCCAGAGGTGAACAGGTGGCGGGAATTCCAAAAGTCTTCTTGAAATTGAAAAAACCATTATGTCAATGTACATATAAACCAGCATTTCTACCTGCACTCTTGCTTGAAGGCGGAATTCTTCTTCTCCTACATTCTTGCTTTATCCATTTTGGTCAAATTCCTCGGTGGTTGCAGATTTCTTATTACATCAAAAGGTAATCCTCTGTCATCTACTTTTTATCTATTCAACTTTGGAAACCTGTCCATCGATTTTGTTAGCGATTTCTCAAAAAAGGGACCTCCTCTTTTTGGGTTTTGGGTAGGAACTCAAAGCTTCTGGGTACATATATTCATACACACGTTTATATATATATATATATATATATATATATATATACACATATATTCATTTCCGTGCACGTATATATATACATGGAGCCTATTCTCATTATAGATAGTGATGATGAAGAGGGAAGGGTGTCTATTCCTTTAAGCAGATCGAGTGGTCATTCATCTTCTCCTCCTTCTTTCAACCAATTTTTAAATCATGCTTCAAGCCTCCCCCCTTCCCCGTCCACTTCTATCTCATCTGATCGTACCGTTTCTGATATTTTACCTATTTCCCCTCGAATGCAGCGAAACATGGCTCGTGGTGAATCTAATCGTCGCCCTCGAGATGCGTTGGTTATTCCCAAATATCAAAGCTGCTATGATGATATTCGTTTGGTTGAGGCTCTTAACTCTTTCATCCTATTTCCCGATCATTCTTATCGTGCTCCTTCGAGGGACGAACTGATCGGAGGGGGTAGGGATGGTGAGTTAACTGTGTACCTTGACTCCCTGAAGGGAGGCCTTTGATTCCCTCTTCACCCGTTCTTAGTATCTTTTCTGAACTTTATTGATCTTAACCCGGCCCAATTGGCACCTAACGCCTGGAGGGTCATCGTTTATTTTCTTCTATTGTGTATAAAAAACCATGTTGTCACCTCTTTGAACGTATTTCGTTCGTTAGTTGAATTGAAGCCTCATCGTGACTATAATAGCCTAGTCGTACTTACGACCAAAAATGAGTTCAAGGTTCCCTCATGCCCATCTTCACAACCTGGTTGGAAGACCAGATTTTTCTTCGTGAGGCGAAACAATGGACCTTTTCCCTTTCCGGTCGCTTGGAACCGTCCCCATTTCGAATCCTTCAATAGTGCTGTCATCCTTTCTGAGGTCGAAGAGGAGGCCCTCAAAGTAATACAAGGGTGTTTGCCTCTTCAGGATCGTATGCACGAGATCCTTACGGACGATGTTCTGCTCGAACATCACATAAATTTTCCTGAGGGTAATTCCTTTCATGTTCTGCCCACATCTCTAGTTTATATGTCTCTCACTAATAACAATTTTTTTTTTTTTTTTTTCCAGACGCTATGAGCTACGATCCGAGCAAAGTCGAAGCGTTGATGAGGGTTAGAGCAGCCAAGGGGAAAGGGACCAAGAGGAAGGCGGACAATAGGAATCCTTCTGTTGATCCACCGATCGTTTCTTCCAATGTTGTTGCAGCTGGAACCTCTTCACTTCCTCGACTCACTACACCAATGGTTTCAGTGTCAATTCCTCGAGGCGGGGGGCAAGAGACATCCGCTCGATCGTCTACCAATGTTGATGATGACGTTCGAATCGTAGCAGGTGCGGTCGAACGTAGCCTAGTTGATGATGTGAAGAAGAGAGGAGGTACCAGCATCCATCGTGCTTTTTCAGTGGAAATACGAAGGGTAAACATTATTGACCCCCCCTTTTTTTTGTATATGGTCACGATCATATAAGTGGTTACTGTTCCAGGTTTTGGCGATGGAGAGAGCACTTCTGGAATTGTTGGAGACGGCATCTAAAGGTCATTCGGAGGTACTGCACGCCAACTCCCAACTGGAGGTGGAGCTGGCGGATTTGAAGCGACTTTTAGCCGAAAAGGACAAGCTTTTAGTTGAGAAAGATGTCATTATTTCTTCCATGCAAGGCGACTTCGAACGACGACTTGAGGCTCGCGCTTGTGAGGCGGTTGAATCTTATAAAAATTCTCCAGAGTTTGACGAAGTTGCCGGGATGTTCGGGGTGAAGTCCATGGTGCATGCGTTCAAGAAGGTGAAGGATTGGCTCTACACTGATCATCCTGAAGTTGACCTTGATGAGTTTGAAGGCTTTGCTCAAGCTGAAGCCTTAGAGGAAGAAGATGATCAAAACCCTCCGTCCCAACCTTCTCCTCATAATTAGTTATTGTAGGAGGTGTAGCTTGTTTTTGTATCTTCGTTCATGGATTGTATGAAACCTTTTGAGAATGAACTTACTTTTTTGAATGACATCTTCTTTTGGCTTTGGCTTTTCTTGTAAGCATCTTTAAAATCGTTGTTTGCTTCTTCTAAGGGCATGACACTTCGTTTACGAAAAAGGTTTTTATTGCTTCGTTCGATACGAAGGACTTTCATTGCTTCGTTTGATACGAAGGCTTTCGTTGCTTCGTTTGATACGAAATCTTTTAATGCTTTGTTTGATACGAAGGCTTTCATTGCTTCGAAGGCGTTTAATGCTTCGTTTGATACGAAGGCTTTCGTTGCTTCGTTTGATACGAAGGCTTTCGTTGCTTCGTTTGATACGAAGTCTTTCGTTGCTTCGTTCGATACGAAGGCTTTCGTTGCTTCGTTCGATACGAAGGCTTTCGTATAGCGACCCAGAATTTTTACGCAATTTTATAATTATTTTAATATTTTGAAAATTGTGTCGCTACTATTTCACCTATTATTTTGAAGTTAACGCCGCGACGAATTCGTCTAGCCAAGTCAAGAAATATCGAATTTGTTCGATTTTAAATTAAAATCCGAATTTCTAAAATTATGTTATTTTAATTATTTATTCAAAGTATTATTTTCAAAATCATTTTGAATTCCAAATTTATTAAAATATCCCAATGATCCTTATTCAAATTATTTCAAGTCCAAATACGTATTTCAATTTTATTTCAAAATTTATTTATTCTCAAATGTATTTTTCAGTCCAAAATATATCAGTTTTAAATACATTTTCAAATCAAAGTTAGTTCAATTTTAGTTAAGTATCCTAAATTAAGCCTATTTAACCTAAATCTAATCACACCCGTCGTTTTATATTTTTCCCCACCTTTACACCTAATATTCTCCAACACCATCATTATCATCAACTACAACTCCAACTCACAGCCAACCTCACAAGTTGCTTTTCTTTCCACATCACATGGCACAACTCACATTTCCCTACCTCTCTTTATCATCATCATCGGCCACCCCCATTTTCAATAACAAAAAAAAATAGAATAAATCATTCTCATGATGTTTCCACTCAATTATTTTTCCCTTTTTCCTCCATTATAATCACCACCTACAGCACCTCAACCACAGCTTTTAAACCACCAAGCTACCACCACCGAGCATCACCTCTCAAAATGCAGCCAGCCATCAAACTGACCATTTCAACATCACTCCGTTGCAATATACAAATCATTTTCATCCCCACCTCAATCATCACCATCACCACCAGCAGCTCCATCACCAAACTCATCATCATCAATCAACACCATAACCACTAACCAGGTTCCAGCCTACAACCAATTCAGACCACCACCTCGCCATTTATCATCATCACCAATAAATCTATATCAATCCGCCACTGCCATTCAACACCAAATTGAATCATCAATCACCCAACAGCCATTTCGTCCAATATCAATCCACCACCAATGAATCACAGTCCGAACCACCACAATGCAATCTGGCCAGCCAAATTCTGTTTGAACCACCACCTAAACCTCTCTACCAAACCATGGTTTCAGCAACTCCAGTATCAACTCCTCTGCACTCACAGCCATTCCAACAAACTGCTGCCTATCACCATACACTACACCATCGACTTGCAACCAAAACAATCAGCATCATCATCATCAATGTCAAAACCACCGATCGCACACTGCCCTTCAGTTGGACACCCAACCGAATCCCAAATCAATCATCCAAAATAAAAACCCAAACCAAGAAATAGATGAAGCCCAGTTACTCACCTTGACCGCCGCCATCTTAACCGGATTTTTGGTCGGAAGAACCGCGAACCCTAGCTTCGGTTTCACCTTAAATCGCTCCAAATCAGCCCAGAAACTATCCTAATTGCACATCGCCACTCACCGCCACCCTACGCCGGTGTTACGCCGGTGTTGCGACGGCTGGAGACTCCTTTTTCCTCCGGTTGAACCGCCGCGCTCTTCCCTCCTCTCCCCTATTTTCAGACGAACGAATGAGAGAGAGGAGTAAAGAATTGATATTATAATTTTTATTTTCAGAATTTGCAAATTAGCCCCAAGTTTGAAAATTGATCATTTCAGTCCCTGAAGTTTTAAAGTTATTTCAAATCAGTCCTTATGTTTTAAAAAGGTTTTATTTCAGTCCTTTCAGCTTTCAAACTTATCATTTCAGTCCCTGCTGATTTTATTAATTTGATTTTAACCCCAAGTTTTAAAAGTATTCATTTTAGTCCCTCAACTTTCAAAGTAATCATTTTAGTCCTTCAACTTTCAAAAGTATTCATTTTAATCTCTCAACTTTCAAAATATCTATTTTAGTCCCTCAACTATCAAAAGTATTCATTTTAATCCCTCAACTTTCAAAATATCTATTTTAGTCCCTGAACTTTCAAAAGTATTCATTTTAGTCCCTCAACTTTCAAAACATCAATTTTAGTCCTCAAATTATAATTTATCATTTTGAACTATATATTCGATAGACTAAAGTGACTTATTGGCTAAGAAGAAGCGTACGGAGAATTTAAAGAAATTGAAGTCATTCCCGCTCAACTTTGCACTCGTCGGATTTGAGGTAGACTCGCACTTATTAATTGATTTAAATTATGATTTCATATGAATGTCATGTGACTTGTGAAAGTCAATTTTTAAGAAAAGCAAGTATGTTTTTATGAAAGGTAAATATACCTTATGTTTTTATGAAAAGTAAGTATACCCTATGTTTTTACGATAATGTTTTATATGTTTTGGATCATTGCTATGCACATAAGAATTCTTGCCACGAAGTTCGGTAAAATTCTTGTGTCTCCATAAGTTTATGAGGATTTGCCACGAAGTTCGGTAAAATTCCTATGTTTCCATATGTTTATGAGGATTTACCACCTAAGTTCGGTAAAATTCCTGTCTCATATGTTTATGAGGATTTCGATCCTATCTTATGTTATGATGGAAATGATCCCTATGAATTTCAAGAATTATGTTTTGGTATACTTACTGTTATTATGATTTTACTGCATAAGAATTCTTGCCACCTAAGTTCGGTAAAGTTCTTGTGTCTCCCTATGTTTATGAGGATTTCAATCCTATCTTATGTTATGCTTTCAAAAGAAATTATGCTTGGCATAATTAAAATGTTTTTATAAGTATATGGTTTTCAAAGAGCTGTTTTCAAAGAGCTATTTTCAAAGAGCCTATGATTTGCAAAATATGTCCCGTGCTGTAATGCACAATATGAGTTTTATCAAGAGCCGTTTTATAAAGAAGCTCTATCAATGCCCGTTTTATAAAGAGCCGGGATTTATGTGTTTAATCATCTTATAAATTAAATTAATTTGCGATGAGTCTACTGAGTATTTCCCCCATGAAATACTCACCCTACTTTTTAACAGTTTTGCAGATTTCGGAGACGGTGGCGAGCGATGAATGATGGTGGCAATAATCGTTAAACGGTTGAAAGTTTGACGTTAATGATTTCCGTATTTTTCCAAACAATCGAATAATTTAGAGAAGTTCATTTATTTGAGAAATTATGACATTGTCAATTTCTTTACAAAATTAATGGTTCGATTTACTATTTCAAATGGTTTCCAAATACGTATTTCAATTTTATCAGCCATTACAGTTTATTTAATGTTGCCAAAAATGAATTTCAATTATTTCTTCCGCAAAAATATTATTCGAAAAATTTAGACAGAAAATGACGTAGTGAATCGGGTATACGGAACTCGGGGCGCTACATTTCGTTGCTTCGTTTGATACGAAGTCTTTTAGTGCTTCGTTTGATACGAAGGCTTTCATTGCTTCGAAGGCGTTTAATGCTTCGTTTGATACGAAGGCTTTCATTGCTTCGTTTGATACGAAGGATTTCATTGCTTCGTTTGATACGAAGGCTTTCATTGCTTCGAAGGCGTTAATGCTTCGTTTGATACGAAGGCGTTAATTGCTTCGAAGGCGTTTAATGCTTCGTTTGATACGAAGGCTTTAATTGCTTCGTTTGATACGAAGGCTTTCATTGCTTCGTTTGATACGAAGGCTTTCATTGCTTCGAAGGCGTTAATGCTTCGTTTGATACGAAGGCTTTCATTGCTTCGTTTGATACGAAGGCTTTCGTTGCTTCGTTTGATACGAAGGCTTCCGTTGCTTCGTTTGACACGAAGGCTTTCATAAGATTTCTTTCTTGAGGAAAAATCGCAATATCTTTATTGATAACGAAGGAAAGATTACATCAAAGCTGAAAGCAGTCTTGATAATTCAAGTTATTGAAAGAATTTCTTCAAGTGCTCTATATTCCGTGGTCGTGGCAGAATCAGTCCGTCCATGGTTTTTAACACGTATGCTCCGTTGCCTAACACTTCTTCGATCTGAAAAGGACCTTCCCATTTAGGTTCCAATTTTGTTGGCCGATGTCCAGCTGCCCTAACTGATCGAAGTACAAGGTCGTCCTTTTCAAAGAACCTGTGTTTCACCTTTCTCTCGTAGTCGTGTTGAGCTCTTTGTTTGCGGTGAAGCATTCTTTTTTCAGCTTCATCCCTTTCTTCATTGATAGTATCCACCTGAAATTTGTGATATCCAAAGTCGATGGGATCAACGAAAATTCTAGATGAGGGGACAATGATCTCTTGTGGTATAACTGCTTCCAATCCAAAGCACATTTTGAAAGGAGTGGTTAACGTTGATTCTCTGGGGGTCGTGTTGTACGCCCATAAAACATTCGGTAACTCTTCAGCCCATTCATTCCCTTTCCCATTCAATCTTGTTTTCAGATCCCACAGTATGCTCCTATTTGTAACCTCGACCTGACCGTTCGTCTGAGGATGCGAAACCGAAGACAGCCGAAGTTCGATCTTGTAACTTGTGCAGAAATTTCTAAAATTTTTATTATCAAACTGCCTCCCATTATCTGAAACAATAACTTGGGGAATCCCAAATCGGCATATGATCTGTTTCTGACGACGCTCCGCAAGTGCACGGGTCGCGCAAGTAATAAAGTGGATTTTAAGTCCGAATATCGTTCCCACAGAGATTGTTTTAAATCGTATTTTAGACTACTACCTTAACCGGAACGAGAAATTGTTTAAATTTGAGAATTTTGAATTAAAATTAAACTAGAAAGAACGAGGAAATTTGATTTAGATAAAATATGAGAAAAACATGCTAGAATTGAGAATCCACATTTATTCCATTAATTACGCATTAAATTAAACATCTAACAATAATTCACGAGGTTTTGAAAATCCATATTCCTAATATTGTCAAGACTCCCTTTCGGACAAGAATCAACACCTATTTCTATACACAATCCGACTATATTTCTATGACGAATCTAAATGTATAGAAAAGCATTAAAAGTTTTGTGAATACTATAGCAGATAACACAAAGCATAGGAGTATATTTCTATCCCCTATCGAACTTTGTGGCAATTGACACAAGTCTAATGAAATCTCAATCTTTCGAACTTAAGAAATCACAACCTAAATTCATACAACTAGTGATCAAGTAATTGCATGACAAAAAAGTATAAATCAATTGCTCAAACCCATGAATTATGAAATTAAATGATAATCAATACATAAAATCCGGAAATAAATGCTTCATCACAATTCTAACATTCAAAATCTAGCCTAGATACATAATTGAATATAAATCACAAAAGGAATGGATAGATGTCACCCTATTCATGCCCTTGATCTTCGTTCTTCAATTGTGTTCTTGGCGTGGCATGGATCCCTCGGCACTTCGACAGCGTTTTGGCCTCTCTTCAATGAATTGGGAACCCCTAATCTCGTGCCCCTGGTCTGGTATATATAGTTTTTCCCGAGATTTAGGTTAATTGAGGAGAAAACTGCTGATTTCCGCGTAAAAAGCCCAGCTGAGGCCCAGTCGGGACTACCGTGCGGCCGCACTGTTCAGAAACACGCGGTCGCATGACTCTGCAGGTAAACTTCAGTCGCCGAATTTTCTGACCGTGCGACCGCACGCCTTTTTCAACCGTGCGGCCGCACGGTTGTAATTCCGGCTGCAATTTTTATCTTTTAAATTCTGCAACTTGGTCCCTGTCTTTTAATTGCACAGCAAGTCCTCCAACTTCTGATTGTTGTAATTTAACCCCTGAACTTCTGATTTCTTCCAAATTCGATTTTTTCTTCAAATTAGCTATTTGATTGACTGCATCAATTCTTGAATTGCTCACTTTGACCCCTTTTACATCCAATTGCTCAATTTTCGCTTCAATTCATTTATTTTCTCGACTTTGGGATTATTTCTGAAATGTAAACAAATAACACAAAATAAATAGCAAATATTCCAAAACAAACATATAAAATCCCACTTTTAGGATAGAAATAAGTGTATAAAATACACTTATCAACACCCCCAAACTAGAACTATTGTTCGTCCTCGAACAAAAAATAAAAATAAACTATAAAATTAAAAATGCAAATTAAAAAATGTTTTTGCTTTTGTCAACTTATTTACCATGCGCTTCAACAATCCAAATTGACGATTCACTTTAGAAAAAGAAATATGAACAACATAAAATATTTTCATTCATCCGATGCTCAACTTCATTGTGTGTGTGTGAATAGCCAAAATCAACCGCAAACTTATGCAAAAATAAACTTGACAATGTGTGACTTTTTATGCAAGAGTAAGCTCAAATCCCATGTGATCAACAATGATTTTCTTTTTGATTTTCCTTACCCTCTCATGAATAAGCACAACCTTACTGCTTTTCTCTCGTATCCCGAGGTCTTTCCTATTGATGTGGTTTCTAAACATGTATAAATCGCATTTTTCCACACAAGGCAGTTAGGACTAGACAAGTATGCACGACAGACCAAGAATAATTAACAAAGTGTTAGGAAGTTCAACCAACAAAGCTTATACCATTTTATTCTATTTTTCTTTCATATGGACGACTTTTTCTTTTAATGTCCTTGTCTTTTACCATCTTTGTGCAATACTTTTCATACTTGCTTTCTATATGACCCATGTAGCGAGCTTTAGGTCGGTAGCTCCCAACTCAGTTGAGCTTAGGGTACCAGGTTCAAAGAACCCCTCAGACTTAATTACTCGAGTCATAAAGGCATAAACAAAAAAGTTAAAGATGTTTTAACGTCCTATGTGTAAGTCCACTCTCCGTACTTGCTTTCTAGTTGACCCCTGTAGCGAGCTTTCAGATCGGCAACTCCCAAACCAGTTGGCTTTAGGGTACCAGGTTCAAAGAACCCCTCAGACTTACTTGCTCGAGTCAAAAAGGCATTTGAAGAGTAGAATAAGACCTTCAGCATTTTTCTGTTTTTATGCTGGTTATTATGGTTTATACCCGTTGATCGAAATCCCTTACACTAAAGATGTACAATTTAAAATTCCAAATCTTAAATCCATCAATGCATACTCATACTAACCTTCCCACCCCCAAACTGCTTCTTGAGTAGTTTGGTTCTACATTTCAGGTCGGGATCTAATTACTTAAGGTTTAGGATTTTTCAATCAATTCTATGTTCAAAGTGCACAAGTTTACCCCACAAGTATCAAGCATCTCCCTACACAAGTTTTTATTTGAAATGGCTATGTGCTCAAATTTGATGAAAGTCTTACATGGATGAATGTTAAGAAAAATTTAGTTCACATATTGTTCAATTTTCTAACTAAAGCACAAAAGTCAATTCAAATCATGTCATAAGCAATAAATAAGTCAACAAAAATTTTCAAATTTTTCACTTTTTATGATTTTTTTATACCCAAAATCGAATGAATGTGTATATGAAAGCACATGAATGAGATTCCCACCCCCAAACTAGAACTATGCATTGTCCTCAATGTATTCAAAACAAATAAAGAAAATAAACACAGAAATAACAAAGAGGGTTAATGTACTTCCCGGGTTTGGAGAGTTGGTATTCCCATTTTTGAAGCTTTGACTTGCATGTTTTGTTGGATGAGATGACCCCTTACTTCTTTTTCCATGTTTGACGTGAATTGTCCCATGATGATATGTTCCTTGCAAATAAACATTAATGATCATTAGAAGCATAATTATTACATAGGAACTAAGGAAAATCAACACAACACACCCAAACTAGGACTTAGAAAAAATTATGAAATTTTTGAAAAGTGGTCGACCACTGATTTTCAACCCTTGACATCGCCTCGAAAAAGTGAAAATTTCCCGAGACATGTCCCAGGCATATGAAAGAACATAACTTGGTCTACAACATATCAAAAATTCAGCAAATTTGGAGTTCATTTGGGTCATGAAAGGATGTGACAAAGTAGGTGACATGAAGCTGGAATTGGTGCTGTGATGCCTTGCAATGAGGTGCATTGAAGTGCAAAGATGTTCATGTTGAGTTTCATGCCTTAAAAGAGTATAAATAGTGATTGAATGATACACAAATGATGTATAACGTGTTATGAAGGTGATCATCCAAAAAGAATTGCGAAAACTCAACAAAACATTCATTGTAGCATTTTATCGAGCACCTAGCATGCATATGAAGAAATCGATGAAAATCATAGAGTTAGAGACTTGAATTAATCCAAAATTTTGTGCCTAATAAACATAATTCAATCTCTCCAATTTCTAGCCAAAGCCCATCACCATCAATTCACAATATCAATTTTCACAAAGAATTTGAAGAACACAAGAATTATGCACAATCATAGAAATTGGTGAAAAATTCTTACATTTTTAACATTTTGGAGGCAATGCAACATATGAATTGAAGTTAAAATGATGTGCAAACTTAGGGGAGTAGTTGGGGATTCAATGTTGGGCGATTTGGGGGAGAAAAAACGGGTTTGAAGCTGTTAAAATGAAAGTTTTGGCATAATATATACAATCTGTCGTTTCTGCCCAGAAAAGTACCGTGCGACCGCACGGTTGTAACACCGTGCGACCGCATGGTGTTAATGGACAGTGACTTGAACGCTTTCAAAATTTGAGTTTTGGACCCTGTTTTCGACCCCAAAATGCCTTCTAATGCTTGCAACTAACCTCCACGCTATATGCTCATGTCCTAAACTAGGTTCTCAAGTAGAAGATTGTGATAAAAAGTAACAAAATAAATTAAAATGTAATTAAAATTAAAAGTGATAAAACAAGCAAAATGGAACACTAGAATTACTTAAAACACATAACAATTCAATGCATGCATTTTAAACATACTAGTACCCCTAAAATGCACTGTCAAGCATCTAAACAACTATAAAGTAATAAAAGCAATAAAAAAAATAAACAAACGAATAAAGAAAAGGGTTTGAGAGGTTGGGTTGCCTCCCAACAAGCGCTTCATTTAAAGTCTAGAGCTAGACTTTTTGGCAAACTCTCAAGGTGGTTTTAGATTAGATGGTGCAGCCTCATCATCTGCCCTTACCTTGTATTCATACTTCTCCCAGTATGCCAATTCCAACTCGACATCTATCTTGGAGCAATTTTCTAGTTCTGGCTCATGGACATCAAATTGCATCATTGTGAAAGTCACCTCTTGATTTTCGGCCCGCAGCACTACATCTCCTTTTTCTACATCAATTAATGCTCGTGCAGTGGTTAGGAATGGCCGACCAAGTATCAAAGGTAAATTCTCATCTTCCTCCATATCTAAGACGATAAAGTCCGTTGGGAATATGAATTTGTGAACTTTCACTAATACATCCTCCACAACTCCATATGGGTGACAGATTGATCGATCAGCCAGTTGCAATCTGATATTGCTTTCCTTTGGTTCACCCAGTCCCAATTTCTTGTATAAAGACAGGGGCATCAGATTTATACTTGCACCTAGGTCACATAAGACCTTGTTGAATTTTAAATCACCTATAATGCAAGGTATTGAAAAGCTCCCTGGGTCTTTGAGCTTAGGTGGCAGCTTGTTTTGCAGGATTGCGCTGCATTCTTCATTCAAAGTGACCTCCTCAAGTTCTTCAAGCTTTTTCTTGCTAGACATCATCTTTTTTAGCAGCTTGGCGTAACTTGGGATCTGTGTGATGGCTTCCAAGAAAGGAATATTTATGTGCAGTTTTCTAAGCATATTCACAAACTTGTTAAACTGCTTATCCTCTCTTGTTTTCTTTAGCCTTTGTGGAAATGGAATAGGAGACTCGTGAGGCTTAATTTTTTATTTCACCTCATGGTCATCTTCCTTTTCAGCCATCTTCTCAACATTCTCCACAACTTTTTCAGGAACTTCATCTGGCTTTTTAGCATGAATCTCAGGAAGTTGCACACCACTACGCGTAGTGATAGCATTTATCTCATGTTGCACTACATTTATAGCCATTAGTTGTTCTTTTGGGTTTACCTCAGTATTTGCTGGTAATGTACCCGGAGCTCTGGCTGTGATCAACTGTGCTATCTGTCCAACTTGAGTCTCCAGATTTTTGATTGAAGCCTGTTGATTTTGAATTGTGATTTCAGTTTTTCTCATAAACTGATCTGTTCTAGACATGAACTGTTCTGTCCTTTCCACAAACTTCCCAAGCATTTCTTCCAATGTAGGCTTTCTCTCTTCAGTGTTGAAATTAGGCGCAATGTGTCCATTAGAGTGATCTTTCCAAGAAAAGTTAGGATGATTGCGCCATCCTGGATTGTAGGTATTTGAGTATGGATTATTTTGGCGTTGACCTCCTTGTAAATAGTCAACTTGCTCCAATGGACAAGCCAGAATAGGGCAATCTGTAGTGGCGTGGTTTGCACCACACTCTTCACAAGTCATTTTGGCACTTTTTGATGAGTGACTCACCAGTGCTATGCTCTCCACTTTCGCAGCCAAAGAGTCTATTTTTGCTGATATGGCAGTGTAAGCATCCACTTCATAGACTCCTGATGCCTTCTTTGGAACAACCCTGTCTGATCCCCACATGGCATTTGTATTTGCTATCCTCTCGAAGAGCTCCAATGCCTGCCCGATGCTCTTTGTGGTTAACACACCATTTGATGAGGAATCAACCATGTTTTTAAAATGTGGAAGTAGTCCTTCATAGAAGCACTTCACTTGATCACCTCGTTTGATCCCATGGTTTGGACACTTCCTCATCATGCCCTTAAATCTGTTCCATGCATCATCAAAGGATTCAGCATCTTGTTGCTGAAACATGGTGATGTCATATCTCAGTTTGGCAACCTTAGCTGGAGGCATGAATTTGGTGCAAAACTTTTGGACCAAGTCGTTCCAAGTGGTTATACTCCCAGCTGGGCGAGAATCCAACCACTCAACAGCCCTATCTCTGAGGGTATAAGGGAATAACCTGAGTCTGATAGCATCATCAGACACGCCCTGATATTGAAAGTGTTGACACATGTCTAAAAATTTAGAAACATGTGTGTGCGGGTTTTCATCAGGTCTCCCATGAAATTGCTGTCCGTTTTGGAACATGCTGATGACATTGGTTTTCAATTGGAAGTTTGCATGTTCAAATGGTGGATAGACTATGCTGGATTGACTTTGAACCACCTGAGGTGTCATGAAGTCACCCACCAACATGTCGTCTTCATTTATTGGATCAGGGGCGGGTAATCTCAAATTGTTGTTTGCCATTTGATTTTCTTTTTGGTTTTTAGATTTATCTAATTCCCCAAGTTCTCTTAACCTACGGTGTAATGTACGTTCTATTTCCGGGTCAGCTTCGAAGAGATTCCCTTTTTTCGAACGTAGCATACACAGCTAAAAGAAAGGAAACTAGTAACTAACTAAAAAAAAAGAAATTAAAATCCTAAAAATTAAAAAAAATAAAAATAAAATAGTAAAAGTAAAAATAAAATTAAAACAAGTAAAAAGTCCGAATTAGTGAAAGTAATCTAAAAATAAATTTAAATAACAATCCCCGGACAAGAATCAACACCTATTTCTATACACAATCCGACTATATTTCTATGACGAATCTAAATGTATAGAAAAGCATAGGAGTATATTTCTATCCCCTATCGAACTTTGTGGCAATTGACACAAGTCTAATGAAATCTCAATCTTTCGAACTTAAGAAATCACAACCTAAATTCATATAACTAGTGATCAAGTAATTGCATGACAAAAAAGTATAAATCAATTGCTCAAACCCATGAATTATGAAATTAAATGATAATCAATACATAAAATCCGGAAATAAATGCTTCATCACAATTCTAACATTCAAAATCTAGCCTAGATACATAATTGAATATAAATCACAAAAGGAATGGATAGATGTCACCCTATTCATGCCCTTGATCTTCGTTCTTCAATTGTGTTCTTGGCGTGGCATGGATCCCTCGGCACTTCGACAGCGTTTTGGCCTCTCTTCAATGAATTGGGAACCCCTAATCTCGTGCCCTTGGTCTGGTATATATAGTTTTTCCCGAGATTTAGGTTAATTGAGGAGAAAACTGCTGATTTCCGCGTAAAAAGCCCAGCTGAGGCCCAGTCGGGACTACCGTGCGGCCGCACGGTTCAGAAACACGCGGTCGCATGACTCTGCAGGTAAACTTCAGTCGCCGAATTTTCTGACCGTGCGACCGCACGCCTTTTTCAACCGTGCGGCCGCACGGTTGTAATTCCGGCTGCAATTTTTATCTTTTAAATTCTGCAACTTGGTCCCTGTCTTTTAATTGCACAGCAAGTCCTCCAACTTCTGATTGTTGTAATTTAACCCCTGAGCTTCTGATTTCTTCCAAATTCGATTTTTTCTTCAAATTAGCTATTTGATTGACTGCATCAATTCTTGAATTGCTCACTTTGACCCCTTTTACATCCAATTGCTCAATTTTCGCTTCAATTTCTTTATTTTCTCGACTTTGGGATTATTTCTGAAATGTAAACAAATAACACAAAATAAATAGTAAATATTCCAAAACAAACATATAAAATCCCACTTTTAGGATAGAAATAAGTGTATAAAATACACTTATCAGTTTCCAAACGAAGGCCTGCACTTTCTGAGCTGATATGATAGATAGGGCTTCTGCCTCCACCCATTTAGTGAAATAATCGACGGCGACTAGCAAAAATTTTCTTTGACCTTTTGCTATGGGAAGGGGGCCTAGTATGTCAAGCCCCCATTGATAGAATGGTCTCACCCCAAACATGGCATGCTGTATTTCGGCCGGAACATGGATTAGGTTTCCATGTTTTTGGAAAGTTTCGCATCGTTTCACTATTTCCCGTGCGTCCTTCTTGAGTGTTGGCCAAAAGTAACCCTGTCTTAGGGTTTTGAATCCCAACATATTTCCTCCTAAATGATTCCCACATGTTCCGGAATGTATTTCTTCTAATATTTGATGACCCTCTTCTTTTGTGATGCACTTCAAATATGGCATCGAAATTCCTTTTTTATACAGCTCCCCTTCGATCATACAAAAATTACAAAAATTGGCCGCCTGTAATCGTAACTTCCTGGCCTCCGTTCGATCTTCAGGTGTCCATCCATGGAGAAGGTTTTCTTTTATTGGGTCCATCCATGACCTGTTTTGCACATTTCTAATTTCAATCGCCGCTATGCTTGGTTTTGACAAGGCTCGCACATTCACGTTTTTTGGCATCGATCCCCAATTCGGATATTTCGATAACTGATCTGCATGAACGTTCGATTCCCTAGGGATTTTTTCAATCTGACACAACTGGAATCTCCTTTGCAAATCCCTTACCTTCATCACATATTCTAGTATTCGAGCATTCTTTATTTCAAAATCCCCCGATACCTGTCCCACGACGAGTTGTGAATCACTGTATATATTTACTGACAATGCTCCCATCCGAAGGACTATCTCCAAGCCAACAATGATAGCCTCATATTCTGCCTCATTGTTCGTTGCCTGAAATAACAATCATATTGCGTATTCAAAGCGTTCTCCCTCGGGGGATACCAACAATATCCCTAATCCAGCTCCTTTTTGGCCTGATGCCCCATCTACATATACATGCCAGGGGTGAGTCCAGCTCTGATTTCCGACTTTGGGTGTCAACTCCGCTATAAATTCTGCCAATACTTGGGCTTTTATCGCCGGTCTAGGCTTATACTCAATCTCGTGTTCTCCCAATTCTATTGCCCACTTAACTAACCTTCCAGATGTCTCCGGTCGATGAAGAATCTGTTTTAACGGCTGATTTGTCATCACCGTGATCGAATGTGATTGAAAGTACGGTCGTAACTTTCTTGCAGCTGTCACCAATGCCAAAGCTAATTGTTCAGCCAAGGAGTATCGTTGTTCTGTTGGTTTCATCATATAGCTCACGTAATACACTGGTTTTTCCACCCTATTATCTTCCTTTATTAATACTGCACTGACTGCATGCGCAGAAACGGCTAGATACAACCGAAGTCGATCTCCTGCTATCGGTCGTACGAACACGGGAGGGTTCTGTAAGACCTCTTTTAATTTTGCCAAGTTTTCGTCACACTCCTGATTCCAGTCAAAATTCGCACCCTTTCGTATGGCTCGAAAAAATGGTGTACAGTGATCAGCCGCTCGTGACATGAACCTATTGAGGGCTGCAATTCTTCCCGTTAATCGCTGTACTTCTTTCACGTTCTGGGGCCTCTCCATTTCTAGGATTGCTTTGATTTTATCTGGGTTTACCTCGATTCCTCTTTCAGACACCATAAACCCCAAGAACTTTCCTTCACTTGCTCCGAAAACACATTTCTCCGGGTTAAATCGTAGTTTTTGGGCTATCGCCATGTCGAAGATATGACCCAGATCGTGTATATGATCTCCCGTCTTTGCGCTATGAACGACCATGTCGTCTACATAGGCTTCAATTGAATTTCCGATCTCTTTCTCAAAAACTTTATTGATCATACGCTGATATGTTGCACCTGCATTCTTTAGTCCAAATGGCATAGAAATGTAACAGAACGTACCTTCGTCTGTGATAAAGGAAGTTTTCTCCTCATCATGCTCAGCCATCCGTATTTGGTGATATCCTGAGAAGGCATCCAAGAAACTCATTCTCCCCATTCATGCGGTTGCATCTATTAATGCATCTATACAGGGCAGTGGAAAACAGTCCTTTGGGCATGCTCGACTTAGGTCCGTGTAGTCAATGCACATCCTCCATTTTACGTTGGACTTCTTGACTAATACAACGTTGGCCAACCATCTAGGATATTCGACCTTTATGATGAAGTTCGCCTTCAGTAGCTTGTCTACCTCCTCTTTTATTATCTGCTGTCGTTCGTTGGAAAAGTTTCTTTTTCTTTGCTTTATTGGCTTTGACTCGGGGAACACATTCAGATAATGTTGTGATACTTCCCTCGGAATGCCTTCAATTTCCTCAGCAGACCATGCAAAGGCAGCTTTCTTCCTACGAACGATATCCTCAATCTCGATCAGTTCATCTTCCGTTAACATACTACTGACCCGAATCACCTTATTCGGCTCGATTTCCCTTTATATAATTCGATCTCTTGACTCAAAACGAGGAACGACCACTCTTTCCAAGTCTTCAATGGTCCTAACATTCAGGCTTTCCAAATAACACTTCCTTGAGTCGTGTTGACTTCCCCTTATCTCTCCGATCCCTCGAGTTGTCGGGAACTTGATCTTCTGATAATAGGTCGATGTCACCCCTTCGATGGCATGAATAAGAGGTCGACCGTATATAGCATTGTAAGCCATCTTCGTATCTACGATTAGGAATTCCGTATGAACAGCTTTTGCCGCGGGATATGTCCCAACGCAGACGGTTAAAGTGATCGATCCTTCGGCTTTCACTGTACCCCCTCCGAATCCCTGCAACGGGGTTGCTACCGGTCGTAATTCATCCCTCATTAAATTCAAAGCTCTAAAGACCTCGAATGTCATCACATTAGCAGCACTGCCGTTATCCACCATAACCCTCTTAACGTCGTAATTCACAATATCCCCTACTATGACCAGTGCGTCATCATGAGGATAAGCCACACCTTCCTTGTCATCTTCTCCGAATACGATGTCTAATGAAGGTTTTGTGGTTATAGAGTTTACCGAGATTGATCGAGCATACCCTTTCCTTGAATTTTTTGAGTCCCCTCCTGAGGCTGGTCCTCCTGAAATGACGTTGATAACTCCGGCACGCGACCTCTCCCCTTCAGCTGGCATGGGAGATTTTTCCTTTGTTTCTTGACCCATCACAAACTTCTTCAATGACCCCCGTTGTATCAATCTTTCGATCTCATCCCTCAGAACTTTACAGTGTTCCGTGTGGTGTCCGTGATCTTTATGAAACTCACAGAACTTTGATTTATCCCTCGTGTGGTTTGGTGCACTCATCGATCGCGGCCACCGTAAATCTTTTCTATTTTTAATCTCTATTAACAGTTTCGCCCGTGGTACATTCAGCGGGGTGTAATCATTCGGATTTGAGGTCGAACTCTGACTTGGCTTAAAACGATAGTCTCTTCGCTTCTTCGGGCTAGATTCCCGTGATTCCTTCCCTCTATCTCCTTTTCTCTTTGAAGCCTCAGAAGTGTGCTCTTTGAAATTTTTTGTAACATTCAGCGTTTCCTCACAGTCAATGTATTTTTCACTCCTCTGGAGGAGTTCTGTCATTGTCTCCGGAGCCCTTTTCGACAGTGATGTTTTGAACCCATGGTTGCGCAATCCATTGATCATGGCTATTATGACCGCAGGCATTTGTAAATTTTTAACTCCTAACGCCGCTCGGTTAAAGCGGGTTACATAGTCCCTCAACGACTCTTCCTTCTGTTGGATGACTTGCATCAAACCAATTGCACTTTTCTTCTGTCGAGAGCTGCTAGCAAAGAAAGCTGCGAACTTGGTTGCAAAGTCTGAAAAAGACTTTATCGATCGTGGAGGAAACGTGTCGTACCAATCCCTTGCTTCCTTCCTCAGAGTTGGAGGGAACGCACGACATGCAATAGCATCGGGGATTCCATGTAATCGCATCATGTCCTGGAATGTACGCAGATGGTCGATGGGATCCGTCGTTCCATCGTATTTTTCAATACGGGGAGATTTGAAGGAATCTGGGAGTGGGACTGCCATGATCTCCGATACGAACGGGTCCTCAGCATCAACACCGGTCGTGGTGTAGTTTTCTTCTTTAGAGCTTCATCTAACTTGCGATCAAGGGCATCCAGTCTGGCCTCCAACACAATATCGTTAAGCTGAGTGCTCTCCCTTTGTGATGATTGTGCGGCTTGCGAAGTAAATATGCTTCCAGTTCTATCATGCTGATCGTCCACCTGTACAGGGATCTGTGTTTGTGCTTGCGGTATCTCCGGCTGCTGGGGTATGCTTTGTCGTTGATTGTTGGCCTGAATATGATTTACCAACTGCTGGATCTGGGCTTGTAAATTTTGAAATTGTTCCTGAGTGACATAAGGAACATTGGTGGCCTGTTCTTCTTGGACCGCTGGCTCTTGTCCTCCCATTGTACTTCGGGTATTTCTTCGAGACATGACAAAAAATCGTTCCCACAGACGGCGCCAATTGATGCAGAATGCAGTTCACTTTCGTCGAACCCGGATCTGATCCTCCACTTGAACCTGAAAAAGGCAGGGCTTTCTCCCCCGTTTTAACTCCAGCATGGTAATTAGTAACGAAAAAGAATTGTAATTCCAATTATTTTTATCAAAGATGATAATGGCGTACCTTTATGTGTAGCGAGAGGGGTATTTATAGGTATAAGAATCCTTGATTTTAGGAAACGAAGATCTCCACAAAATATGGGATTGATATGGAATTGTGATCTGATTAGATCATGTTTCCCGAAATTAGAGGATTTTGATTATCTATTTATGGATAACCTTCCTGAAATCGCGCGTCCCACGATCGATCGAACAGTAATATGATCCCTGATCTAAGTATGCATCGATCGACTATCTGTTGATCATGGTCGTTCGTTTTTTCC
This sequence comes from Ligustrum vulgare, assembly GCA_963555705.1. Taxonomy (NCBI): domain Eukaryota; kingdom Viridiplantae; phylum Streptophyta; class Magnoliopsida; order Lamiales; family Oleaceae; genus Ligustrum; species Ligustrum vulgare. The sequence goes on from OY743190.1 coordinate 14,180,702, forward strand.
TTTACAAGTATCAGAAGGGTTTTTATAACTGAAGATTGAATGAGTTGATATGGTTTATCAACTGTTATCGGCTGTGGGGGCGCACTAAAGCATGCAACTTGTATACATGAGAGAGAGGAGATTAATCTATTTGCACCACAAAACTCAAAGTATGACCTTCCATCGGAGAGTGGGACCTGCTTACCCAATGATAGCGGGCTCCACCCCCCATTTGATTGGGAGGTCATGCTTGTGGTCAAATTTAGGGTACTTGAGAAAAAATTGGAGATATTAATTTCTTGAGCTGGGCTCATCGAAAGAAGTATTTGGGACTAGCTAATTAGTTGAAAAGTGATAAAGCGGATCAAAAATTACGTTTGACTTCTCAAAAGTCATCTCAAATAAATGCTTGTCACGGAGATGAATTTTTAAATACTGAAAAAATAGTTTTTTTTTTTCTTGTCATTTCATTCTTCCTTTTCAATTCTTTTTTAATGAAATTAATCTTTTATTTATTATCAACCGTCTTGTAAACTTTCTCAAGAAGTTCTTTTAATGGGCGAAAGAATTTTAAAAAAATATGTCAAACGGATAAAAAATAACTTTCTTCTCAGAAGTCATTTCAAACAATCCCTTAAAGTATAATGCAAAATATGTTTGTCTTGGAGACAATCTATTTAACTATTGAAAAAATAGTTTCTTTTTCTTGTCTTTTCACTCTTCTTTCTCAATTCCTTCTAATGAAATTAGCATCTGTTTAGGACCCCGTAAATTGGGAATTTTTCCCTCCCTCGATTTTGTACAGTGCATTCAGACAACTTTTAATATTTAGAAAATGGTGGGCTCCACGAAGTAAAAAATGAACAGCCCCATATCTTTCACAAATGGTGCATTGAAGTCAAAGGAAAAGTGGAAAGGGCCCACAAGCCGACCATTTTTTACTGCAATGAACACTGTACAAAACTGAGTTTTGGAAAAAATTCACATTAATCTTTTATTTATTAGTGACTGTTTTGTGAACTTTCTCTAAAAGTTCTTTTAATGAGTGAAAGAATTTTAAAAAATATTTGTCAAACTTGTTACGACAACACCTAAATGGGCTTAACGAGTGAAAGAATTTTAAAAAATATTTGTCAAACTTGTTACGACCACACCTAAATGGGCTTGACACATAATTAATAAGGGCTCATATATGGCCCACGAACATCCAACTATACTTCGGACCCAAGTAGGCTTCTGCCTGTTAGACGAACCGATATTGCCCTGACTCCAATAGTCGGACTCCTTTTACTGGACTGACGTTATCCGAGGTCGATGCCCCTGGACTGGTGACATGACTAGTCGATGTGTCAGACAGATATGACCCTTTCTGCAAGTTGCGGCTTGATGTGGCAACATCTTTAAATGGATGTGATGATTGCTTTAACTCTATGACATGTAGCAATCATTATAACCAAATAAGTGGTTTACCTCATGAACGGTTACGAACTTGCCACCTATAAAGTATAACACATGTCACAATCTAAGACAACAAATATCACTATAAATAGACTACATATGCCTCAAAGAAAAAGGTTAGCAATTCTACATTCTAACTCAATATACTACTCTCATTCTTTTTACTCTCTTTTACACAATTATATTTTCCGCATTCAACATATATTTACTCGAAATGAGTCTTAACTTGAGCGTCGGAATACAAACGGGAATCACCATGGTCCCTTTTGCACGCTGACCGTTTGTCTTAGTGCGCAGGAAGTCCACGTGTTCAAGAGAAAAGAGCTAAGATGTGTTGATTCAAGGTCCTACCAGATTTTGTGGTCAACAAACTTATCAAAAACAACTTTTAACTTCTCAAAAAATCATCATTCCTTTATAGTATAATGCAAAAGATGTTTGTCACGGAGATAAATTTATTTAACTGCTGAAAAAATAGTTTTTTTCCTCGTCTTTTCACTCTTCCTTTCCAATTCATTTTTAAATAAATTAATCTTTTACATATTAGCAACTGTTTTGACGACTATGATCATAAATTATATGTTAATACGAGTTTAACATATTTAATTAATAAAATACATTTTGTTTAATCCGAGCCCAAAGAATGGTACAGTGATCAACCAGCGAAGGCCCAATAGTGGCCCAACGGACCTTGACCCACAGCTAAGGCCTAAAATATCACATTGGGATGAATGCCGAGGTGGTACGTCAAGCAAACCTCTTTAGCCGACCGGTTAACGCCTAGCCGATGTACTTTATACTCAGCCGGGGCGCTTTATGGCGTTGACCAGAAGAGAGATGGAGTCAGTGATGAGACACTGTCTTTACCAAGACGTGACAGATGTCCATCCCCTACGAAATGTAGCAATGATTACGGTTGAAAAGCAAGGTTGTCACCTCCATAAGCTAGGGTAATGACAAGTGTAAAGTATGTCACGTGTCGTGATCCGAGACAAGAAGTTCCTCTATAAATGAAGTACGATTGTCTCCAAATTAGGGGTTAGCATTTTAATACCTTTATCAATATACATTTCTCTCACTCCCTTTTCTCTCTTCTACACATTTATATCTCCCGCACCCAACACATATTTACCTAAAAATGAGTACTGACTTTGGCATCGGAGTGCAAACGGGAGCCACCTCGGCCCCCTTTGCAAAATGATTGTTTGTCACAGTGCGCAGGAGAACTACGTGTTTAAGAGGGAGCAGCTGAGACGTGTTAGTCCAAGGTCCAGTCGGATTTTGTGGTCAACATATTTAATTACTTATTTTTATTAATTACCACTTGGTTTTAAAACAATTTTAATTTTGTCAATTTTATCAAACCATTTTTATTTACTATTCTACTTTAATTTCCATTTTTAATGCATCATAAAAAGGTAAAAATTGTTTTAAAACGTCAATATTGAATAACTCAAATATTATATATTGATTATATTATTGTAAGCATGTGAAATCTTAAACTTGAAAAATTCTGAAAGATCGTGACTCACATGGTAATCAGATTCGTACCGTTCACTGACCTAACCAACCGAGTAAGTCTACTTGAACAACCTTCACAAACAATTAGTTGGACAACCCGTGTGTAGATTATGAAAAATACCCTAAGTTACCAGGATAATTTTTTACATACAAAATGGATAATAAAATTGATGGCATACCATTCACACACGGAAGGGAACCCACCTATATATTGACCCTCTTCATGTGAGGGGTGTGTGTCATCCATTTTGTAATCTATTTTATGTGTAGCATGTGAGGGGTGTGTGTCATCTATTTTGTAATCTATTTTATGTGTAGCATGGTCCAAAAATTATATATGTGCCTGTGAAATCTCCATCTCTCATATTCTTAGAAGCTCCATTTCGCTCCTCACACCATTCTCGATTTCTCTGCCTACCATTAAACCACAAATCTTCAAATCGAGGTTCGAAACCTTAGGTTTTGAGGAATGGACGAATATACTTTGGTTAATTTTCAATAAAGAAGAATGCATTGTCTTCCATTTTCTAGGGTTTCACAGATTTGACGATTTTACCATTAAAATGGATTGGTAATTTGTACTTTTCTCCCCAATTAATCTTGTTTGTATACATTTTTTAAGAAATGACATTTGTATTGTAGAGATTTTGAAAGGTAATATTTAATTTTTTTTATCTTTTTCATTTGTGCATCTTCTTGGGCTTCATTTGTGCAAGTGTATCGGAGAATGTATCGGGTTGTTCTGTATTACACATGTGTACGTGTTCGTTTTTGCGTGTTCATTTGCACTGCTGATAGTAAGAGTCCAAATATTGGACAGACTACGCCATTTGTTACACTTGTGCTGTTGAAAGTAGGAGTCCAATTATTGGAAGTTACGCCATTTGCCCAAGCAGTCCTCCAGTAGAACCCATTTTTTGCAAGTGTGTCCCTTCAATATTATCAACCGATTTAGTATCTTATTGCATTCGAACAAAATGAGAGTATGCCTCGTGGGGATTTCCTTTCTATTCAGCATGCGTAACTTGCATTATTATTTGACTGAATTATTTTGAAATTGATTACGTATGTGATGTTTCTACCTACCTTGTTCTAATAATTTTCCTGCTAGAGTTGGTCGATATTTATTTATGCTATTCTGCAAATACACGATCCTATTTTTATTTTCAGTTTAGTGTAATTGTTGACATTGCAACAGCCCACTAAAATGTCTGAAAATAAAAAAGTCGTATGTTGGGGTCGTAGAAGTGCTGAGAAGTACATATAGGATTGCCCTACGAAGTGAGCTTGCCCAGCACGTGGGAAGGGCTTAGTGAAGCTAATGCAGGTAGTCCACATAAAAGGCAACATGGAGGCTATTTTTCTCTTGCACCGCGGAAGGTTGTAACTATTTCACGTGGACTGATGTTTTGAAGCAAAATGAACGTGTCAAGCATAAAATCCTCAAATTGGATCAGAACTTGAAGGTTTGTCAAGTGGCAACAAAAAGTTAGAATTCTCGAGAATTTTTAACATGGGGGCTCGAATCTCGGAGGAGAAAGACGTCGATGAGTTGGTCAATGTAACTTTTCGTAAGGGTGAAGGGAAGGCATTCGAAGCTTGAAACTTTCTAGTAGTTCGAATTTCTAAGACTTTTTGTTAAATTTAGTTGCTGGAATTTGTAAGACTTTTGTTAAAAGGGTACCAACTCTTCATATGTCATCAATATTGATTACACTTCATATTTGAGACACATCACAGTGAATCCTCTAAGTAATTCTTGTGGTCCATCCAGCTATTCTCTTGCCTAACGTTATTTGTACATTAAAATATACTAGATTTGTTAGTTGATGACTTGTGGGCATATGAGATTTGTTTATTTGAGTAGTTTACACTGTATTTATTTGGTCGAATTTTTTGTGTGATGTTCTGACTTTATTTCTTCGACCTGTATACTAATTATGTGGTGCGTTCATTGTAACAACTCGAAAATTTCTTACCTTAGTTCATGTATTGAGAAAGTTGAAATCAATTATTTTCTTAGAAAAGAGTCAATTCCACGTATTGTACGACGAGTTAGTATAGAATTTATTTATAAGAAAATGGGAGAAATTGGCATTATTGGTAACTTTGATGACTAAATTGACATAAAAGAAAGAAAGAAATATATGATGTTTGAACTCAATTAGATTGAATTTCATAGTTGAGGACTAAGCTGAAAATTTTAGAAATTCCTATTAGTTACAGTTTTGCCATTTTGATGAACACGACTTTTGGATCATTTTGTGGATTATGTAGTGATTTTTAGTCATTTCAAGTTATACTATTCTATAGCTCATAATGAGATCAAAGTATTGATATAAAGTTTTATCATAATTGAGGACGAGAGGTATTTCAAAAATCGAGCTAAAAGTTGCATGTAAGAAGTAGTTGGAATGCTGAAAATCTTCAAAATAATTCTAAGTATAAAGTCGTGGTTGAGTAGCCATGTTTGAAAGGATGATACGAACAATATGACAATTTTATGTCTTTGTATGTTATACTACCTTATAGTCCACAATGAGATGTACGTATTGGTATTAAATTTAAGCACAATTTAGGTCAGAAGGTACTTCAAATATCGAGTTGAAGTTTTATACTTGAAAATGTAAAATTGCTGGGGAAAAAAAAAAAAAATTAAGTGTAGAAATTCAGCTGAGTGGCCATTTTTTGGGCGTGTAGTATGGGCAGTATAATGATCTGTTTTCTTTGCATGTGTAACCATTGCGAAGCTTGAAGTGTGAACTTTACAACGATATAAAGATTGGTCAAAATGGACTTCGTCTTGATCTTCAAATATTGACCCGAATGTGACACCTTGAAATAGAAAAATTGGAATTATTAGTATTAAAATATTAGAGGGGAAGACACTTATCATTTCTTATCTTAAGATTATGTTTGGCACCTCCACTTATTTTGGTGAGAAGTAATTATTCATCAAGAGTTAAAGGGCTTGAATAATAGAAAAGAAAGCTTTGAGGACTTAGTTTGCAATTACATAAGGGCCAATTTGTGCAAATTTGAAAATATGTGACTGTTTTGTAAACCTATCATATATGTATCTATTAAAAACGATTTTAGGCCCTATTTGTTCTTCAAAGTCGGTGGAACTAGAGAGAAGAGAGAGAGAATGAAAATTGAGAGGAAATGAGAGAAATCAAAGGTGAAAATGGAAGAAAGTAAATTCTGTTGTATCGAAGATACTAGTAGCATCGGCAGATGCAAAACGAAGGCTACTGGTAGAATTTTCGGTTCTGGACAGGTTCTTCAAAATTAGGAAATTCTCAATTTTGGGCTAATTTTCTTGGTAATTCTTAGATTTGAAGTAAGATTTTTAGTATATTGAAGTTACCCTAACACTTCGTTAATTAATTGTAAGGGTAAAGGCTCAAAATCATCATTTATAAGTTAGAATGTGAGTGAAACTTAAATTATGTAATATTGTGTTAAGTTTTTCATATGGTGTTGAAGTTTTTTCCTTAAATTACAAAATTTAATATATTTCTTATTGATTATGACTGATTTGATAAAGTATGTTTAAGTTTGAAAGTTATGAATACAAATGCTTTCTAAGTGTTCGATGAAATGTGTAAGTGAAGTGAAAGTGTTGATGAGGTTAGTATTTACCTTCACTTGCTAAATTTCTATACGCATATTAGAGTTTGACCTTTTTATATTTAACTACAAGTTGGGATAGATTTTAATGATGTATAAAAGGTGTAGATTTGACCGAAAGTTAGAATTATGTACCTTACCAAAAACTGCTGGAATTGAAGTTAAATGAGATTTTTTTTTGATGATATTATGATATTGATGCCTTAAATAGAGATCATGTGTAAATTGTTATGTCATGCTTGAATAATTGATTATGTGAAAATTGTTATGCAATATGTGAAGAGATAATTATGTGCATGACCTTTTAAGCAAGATTTACATGATTAGTGATGTTTCATGTGCATTATGACATCATAAGCATTTGTGATCATTAAAGCATTTAAAGAGAAAAATGATGTTTTCAAGAAATGATCATGGATGAATTAAGAAGTCCCTGTTTAGGTCGTTTCATCTAGGAAAAAAGGCTCCCTAATTGGTCACGGACCATGAGGTACATTTTGGGGTTAAGTATCTTACGAGGTACCCTTCGGGGGGTAATTATCTCTTTTATACTAGCAAGCCCAAAGGAACGAAGGTCAAGTCTTTTGTACTTGGAGGTGTAAGAGTATGCCAACTATTTATGAATGGTGATACACATACGATGTGCGCGATGCACGACCCTAATATGGGAATGACCCAAAGTAAAAGACAAAGAAAGAATGAGAAAAGTGGAAAATATTCTCACTATGCATATCAATTTTCAAAGAAGAAGGAATGAAAACAAAGAAGAGAAGAGAAAGAAAAGATTGAAAGGAGATGAAAATCATATCATTTGTGCATGTCATAGCATGCATTACATTCCATCATCTTGCTTATTGATTGGTAATTGTTTTGATGTGATGCTATGAATTAACTATGTGAGATTTGATTCTTATTCATACAGACATGAAATTAATTATCAAATGTAGTAAACAATAAATGATGAAATTTTCATAATGATTTCTATTGTTACTGGGCAATTTTGATATGATGATGATGAGCATGAAGTCAAATGTTTATATATGCTTTGAAGCAAATATACAAGATGAGGAATGTGTTGATATAACATATATGGAACTAAACATAGTGAGAATTTGAGGTTGTCTAAATTTTATAAACAGAATGTCACAGATAAGTCTGGACAGTAACCAGTTAACAGTAAATCGTTAAGTTTTGTTTAGCGCAGTACCAGATGAATCTTGCTAAGGCAGATTCGTCTGGATAGTAAAATGCAAATAATCAGAATAAATTGTGCGGAATTGTAAATAGACAAGAACACAATAATTTGAGCTTAACGTGGGAAAAACCCTAACAGGGAAAACCTACGGTTCGCATCCTGCGAACAAAAACCAATCACTATATAAGGAATGAGTTTATACAGATCAATCTAAACTATAGGATAAATCTACGCATAGACTTTATCAAACATCCAAGAAATAGATCACTCCCTGATTCTTCTATGGCATGTAATGTGAGTTGGCGTCCCATCAGTCATCAGTAGTTTTCTTTGAATCTGCAACACTTTTCAGCAACACGAACTCCCGTTCGATCTTGATCCAAACCTCTCGTTTGATCTTCAGGTTGAAAATCTTTCCTTCTCTAAGTGATTAAATCCTCCTCCCAGAGTACTGAAGTCACAACACGAATGAAGATTTAATTATTTGCACAACACGAAAAATATAGCTTCAAGACTTCTTTAAAGTGGACGTGTATTTTTGTAAGCACCACACGAAAACTGGATTCTACACGTCTTAAGAAAACATCCCGTTTTCTCTTCTCTTTATAGTGCAATTAGGTTTACTTGATTCCCAAGTTTTCCTTATTGCATAAGATCTCTACTACCTGCAAAACATGGTAGAGATAATTAGTAAAAGGTAAGATAGTTATCCTTATATAAATCTTACCATGTATAATGATAATGATAAATAATAGAAGATTTTACCATTTATCAATCAAGTGATAAACCTTGATATTTATCACCATATTTTCGGCCCCTATGAATATTCTTTACAATCAAGATTTTCGACCTTATAAACTTACCATATGCAAAGATAAGATTAAAAATATTCTTGACCATATCAAGAAGATACTTACCATAACTTGAATAAACTTGAGTATCAAGAATAAACACAAAATATATCACAAGATAATCACATCAATATTTCGAGATTATGATCAATATTTTCGATATTATGATCCTAATATACTCGGCCAATCAGAATATTTTAACAAGACTTAAAATCTAATGAAAATGATTATAAGTGATAAAGATATAATTTCAAGCCAAGTAACCTATTATCACAATTCTTATCACAAAAGATAAGTGATAGACTTCTACCATTATCACAATACTTATCATATCAGATAAGCAACCAACATTATCTCCAAAATATTATCACAATATTTCTTGTCATTATCATAGAAGATAAGCAACAAATATTATCACAATATATAGGAGATAAAGACAATATTACGTCCAAGAAATGTTTAAGTAATTTAATTAAACTTAATAAATTACTAAATAAAAATATTTAGTAATAAACTAAATTTATCAAATTACAAACATATAGGAAAATAGAAAATGCCAATGAATATAACTTAAAATAAGTTAACACATAGTGAATAAGAAATGAGTTGATTATCAAAAGACATGTTAAAGTGATTACGATTTCATTCACATATATGATAAATAATGTCAAAGTTAAAAGGTAAAGTGTATGATTATATTCATTCATGAAAATGTGAAAGTTTGATAAGAAAATAATGAGAATGATAGAAACTTATATGATTTCATACACTTTATGCTAAAATTAACCTTTTATTACATGTATCAAGTTTTATTTACTGGACCATGTGATTCATAGTTGTTTCATATCTTTTTTTAAAGGCGATGGAGCATTAATTTTTATAGTGTAGATTCCCTATGGAGATTGACGGTCGAGAATGAATAGTACTTATTGGTAACCAAAAATGTTGAATGAAGCTAAAAGCTTACATATGAGTATTTCTGATTCTGAAATTTCATATGAAAATATCTTCTTTGTCCGAGCAAATCCACAATGACACCTACGTTTTCTGATACAGACTCTGACTCTAAATTTTCATGATTTGAAGCCTGCTAATGCACATTCTTATATTTTTTTTTGCTGGTTACCTTTATGCTTTTACTAAAATTCGAAATGTACAGACGATTTAAGCTTATTTTTATCGTATTCATGTCACATTACATTACATTTCCTACATAAAAGTTGAACTAGAATACCTACATAAATATAACAAGTCATAATGTTAAATATGCAAGTGCTTTTAGTTAATATAATTTTTTCGAACATAATATTACCTTTAAGATTGATAGATAGCAAAGAAGACACAAATTAATGTTAATTTACCAGTAATTCAATGACATAATTTTCATTCTAGTTATCTCTATCTTCGTCTTCCTTGGGTGGAATCATAGGTAACAATGGAGGACCTATCTCGTACGTGGGTACCCAATTAACTTTTTAAGGTACATTCCAATGTTGGTAGTGAGTTTCCTGTAATGAGAACGAAACTGTTAGTAATCGGTATTTACACAAACACTACTAAAAAATAAAAGTACACCATTAATTGTCGTGAATTTGAATCACGAGTTGGCACCTAGTGTTGTTGATCTTGTGATGCCAAAGTGAGTGGTTGACAACCTTGTGAATGTTTTTCCATCTGATCGTGCCATTTTCTACCTTTAGATCGAACCTAGACACTAAAGCAAGAAATAACCATTGGGGTTTTGTGGTCTAAGATCATTAAGTAGGTTTTCGATCCATTCCATCAAGTCAAGATGTCGTACTTCATCGTCAATAGCTGTGTTGGATAGTTTCAAGAATGTACGAAACAGTTGGTCATATATGACCTGCTCAACTGTGTTCACCCAACCAGAGTAATTAATATTCACCATGTGTACAAACTATGCCTACAAACTATTTCTCTGAACTCAAACATGTGACAACTAAATTCAATAACACATTTCTCTCTTTCAAAAGTGATTGTGAAAGTCTTCCCCATCTCGACTTGGTTTAACATTATATCCTCTTGAACCTCGTACATAGTTCCATGACATACATCTTAGGCTAAAATAACATCACAACAAACTTTTTTAGTCAACTCTTCCAAAAATTTCTTGAATTTATATAGTGTATAAACATCCTGGAATTTCTTTTCCATCACATACCTTGTAGCACATGGAACCATTTGTGAATATGACTTGAAATCAGCTTGAAACTTCTTCTCCACTTTACATCTCAAAGCCCCTTCATACTGTTCGAGAACCTTATCAATGAGGTTTTTGAACGGACATAATCGAATAAAGCATTCATACACTCACTACGCTGTGTTGACATACCTTCCCAGAAAGTTGATCACAGGAATATGGCACCCAGGGGGCTCTTTCTCTGTACAAACCTAACAACCAATCTTTTTCATGTATACTATAGGTATCGATCATTTGGCTCCATCCAAATTTAATCATCAAGCCTTAGTGAATCATAAACCACTCATGCACATTCCATAGTATTGATCCCTGATCAATATGATAACCGAACTTTTCAGGAAACTTCTTCATAATATGCCATAGATGCCATATGTACTTCGTGTTAAACAAAATAATTTCAAATGCATTTTACATTGCCCTATCTTGATTAGTTATGATTACCTTCGAATGGGCATCCTCCATACACTGAAGCCACGTCCTAAAAAGCCATCAACACTCTTCTTTGAAGTTCTTGTTTTGACATAGAATTCCACCTTGGATGTTTTGGAAAATTCAAGAGTCTCGTCAAGACTCGTAAATTTCATCCCAATCTTGGGGAAAATCTCATTTGTCCTCGGATATGAGATTGTCATTAATCCTAACATAATTTTCTGGTTCTATCGCATTTCCTTCGACACTATCAACATCGAACACTATGTTATTATCTTCAAGGGAATAAATAAATTGAATTCTTGTACATAAGTACAAAATAAACAACTTCATTTGGTAAGATCTTTTATTCCATAATTAATTGAGAATATCTTACCTTATCGTCACTTATGGTAAATATTTATGATTTTCTTACCATTATTCCTAATTATCTTATTCTTGATTTTATTGCAGGAAATCAAGATTGAATGCAACAAGGATTCTTGATGGTCAAGCAACCCAATTCTATTTAAATTGAAGAAAATTGGACGTTTTCTTCAAGAAGTAAGGAAGCCAATTTTCGTGTGGTGCACTAATATTCAAGGCTTCAATTGTGTTCTGACTTCGGTTCTTCGGGAGGAGGAATCAATCTCTTAGAGAAGACTAGGCTTTCAGCGTGAAGATCAAACGGGAGGTTTGAATCATATTTGAACGGAGTTCGAGGTTGCTGAAGTGTGTTGCAGTATCAATTAAAGCTACTGAAGAGTGGTGGGACACCAGCTCATATTACATGCCATAGAAGGATCAGGGAGTGATCTATTTCTTGGATGTTTGATAAGTTTATGCGTAGATTTATCCTGTAGTTTAGATTGATCTGTATAAAATCTTTTCTTATATAGTGATTGGTTTTTTGTCCGAAGGGTGCGGGCCGTGGATTTTCCCTGTTAGGGATTTCCCCACATTAAACTCAATTTTTTGTTCTTGTCTACCTACAATTCTGTATAATTTATTCTGTCTATTTATGTCTTTACAATTCAGACGAGTCTCACTCAGCAAGATTCATCTGGTATTGCGCTAAATCATATTTTAACGATTCACTATTAATTCGTTACTGTCCAGACATATATGTGACAGTATGATTTGGTAATCATAAAATTTAGACAACTTTAAATTTTCAGTTGGTATCAGAGCGGGTTCACTTCTAGAAAGTGAGATCCGGTTGTCTAAAATGGAAAATTATGCATCTCTTAGGTCATATTTGTTAACTGGTAGTAACTATTCATATTTAAAAATTCGCATGAAAATTTTTATTCAATCTATTGATGAAAGTTGTTGGACATCTGTCCTTGAAGGTTACACAGTACCAACATTCAGTGGTAGAAGTGTTGTTACAGCTGTAGCTAGAAGTGCTTATACTAAAAGTGAATTAGCTAATGCAAATTGGAATTCTAAAGCACTTAACGCTATTGTTTCTTTGGTTGATCCAAGTCAATTCAGGTTGATTTCATCCTTAAGAACCACCAAGGAAGCATGGGATGCTTTGAGGGTAGCAAATGAAGGAACCAATTCTGTCAAACCTCTAAGCTGCAGATGATCACTCTTAAGTTTGAACAACTATCAATGGATGAGCGAGAAGACTTCAAAAGCTTCTATGCCAGATTGAGTGATCTCACCAATTCTGCTGAAGCTCTTGGGAAACCTACTTAAATGAGCAGATTGTACAAAAAAATCCTTAGATCTTTACCAGACGAGTTTCATGCAAAAGTGACAGCTATTGAAGAAAGTAAGGATCTTTCAACCATGTGAGTTAAGGAACTTGTAGGGTCATTAATGACCTATGAGTTGAATCTGGCTTGAAGAAAGAAAGACAAAAAATCACGGATTGCTTTCAAGGCAAGCAGTGAAGATACAGAAGAATTTGGGGAGACAGATGATGATGAAAGCTTCGCACTTCTCACCAGAAAATTTAAAAAATTCCCCAAAGGAAAACAAAAAGAAAGATCCACAAATCTTCAAGGCCAGAATAAAAAACCACAAAAACAATGGAAGAAAAACAATTTCTATCCCAAAAATAATGCAAACTCGTCTGAAGGGCCTAAGAGTCGTACTCAACGTAGAGAATGTGAAGGATATGAACACATTGCAACAGATTGTCCTAATACTCAAAAGAAGACCAAAGGAAGGAAGGCCATGAATGTTACATGGATTGATGGGGACACAGATGAATCTGAATCAGAATTAGACAGCAGCAATTCTGAAAAACAGTTAACTACCCTTACTGCTTTATAGTTATCTGGTACTGAATCTGGTAACCTATCTTAAGCAGGCACTGATCCAGATGAATCTAGACCAAACTCTGAAATCTTGAAAAAAGAACTTCAAGATGCTGAAGAAAAGATCCAACTGTTGTAGGCCTTCGTTGAACACAGCAGAGAAAAACATCTGGACGCATCTGCATTCCCAGATGACGAACAAATTAAGGTAAGCAGGTTAAGCTCAGAACTTGCTCAAGCACAAGACAAGATCAAGAAATTGGTACATGGATCTGTCCAGCTTGATGAAATCCTGAACAGTGGTAGACCTGTTAGTGTGAAAATAGGTCTTGGATATGAAGGTAAAGGTAAAAATCATGACAATAAAATGAACTTTGTAATAGAATCTGGATATGGATACAAGAAGCAAAGTAGAAACTATACAGATGCATCTACCTCCTATCATCATCAATTAAATGCTGGGGAACTTAAAACTCACATCTAGTCAGGAACTATACAAGAAGACAATTTCAGCCAAATCTGTACAAGCAAGATAAGTCTGTTCGTCAGGTCAGCAAAAAATGTCAACCTTGTCAGAGTCGGCATGATACATCTATCTTCCAGGTATTCTGTAATTTTTGTGCTAAATCTGGTCATGATGTATTTAGGTGTCATGAGTACTTAAAATTAATCAATTCGCACAAAAGAAGACTAGTTTCTAGGAAAGAAAAGAAAATTAGAACTAACGCTAATGTAGTTCAATTATCTTTAAGTTCTTTATTCTTAACACATGATATTTTGATAGTGGATGTTCTAGACACATGACAGGTGATTTCTCTTTGCTAACACATTTTAAAAAAAGAGAGACAGGTGCTGTTACCTTTGGTGATGGCCAAAAGAGTAAGATAGATGGATCTGCTATATCAACATCAAGGGATTGCCTACCTTAACCAATGTCTTATATGTCATAGGACTTAAGGCAAATTTGATTAGTTTAGGACAATTGTCTGATGATAATCTGCTGTCATGTTTTCTAAAGATTATTGCAAGGTTTTAAGTTGTGATAAGAACTCTAATCCGTTAAAAAGTGTTTTATTTAAGGGAGTTAGATCCAAAGACAAATATTATACACTTGAAAATCATATAACTTGCAATTCTGTTAGGACCAAAAATGAGAAATTGTGGCATAACAGATTAGGGCATCTAAACTACAATGATCTCATGAAGCTGACCAGACTACTGGCTGTAAGAAGCTTACCTAGCTTAAAAAACATTCCAGATGAGATCTGCTGTGACTGTCAAAAGGGTAAGCAAACCAAAAGTCAACACAAATTAGGTACATCTATTAATACTTCTCATATACTTGAACTAATTCACATGGATCTGATGGGTCATGTTTAAAAGGAAAGTATTGGTGGCAAAATGTATATTTATGTGTGTGTTGATGATTTTTTCAGATACACCTGGGTCATGTTTATTTGTGATAAATCTGATACCTTTGACAAGTTTACTAATCTGTTTCAGAAATTGTGCAATTAAAAGGCTGACGAATAGGTAAGAGTCAAAAGGATCAGAAGCGATCATGGAAGAGAGTTTGAAAACTCTGACTTTGCTGATTTTTGTATCCAATATGGAATCAAGCATGAGTTCTCATCCCCAAAGACTCCTCAACGGAATGGAGTGGTGGAAATGAAAAATAGAACTCTACAAGAGATGTCTCGTATCATGCTAAACAACAACAAATTGCCTATAAAATTTTGGGCAGAAGCAATAAATACTGCTTGTTACAATATCAATAGAGTCATCCTCAGAACAGGAACAAATCAAACTCCCTATGAAATCTGGAAGGGTAGAAAACCTAGGGTTGATTACTTTCATGCCTTTGGAAGTAAATGTTACATTTTAAAAGATATGGAACATCTAGGAAAATTTGACTCAAAATCGGATGAATGAATATTTTTGGGTTATGCTAAAAACAGTAGGGCGTATAGAGTTTATAATCTTAGAACCTAAACCGTCCTTAAGTCATTTAATGTGAAAGTAGATGACACTAATAGTTCAAATTCGGATTTACAGGAAGTAGATGATGATCAACTGAAAATTCCACCAAAAGAGCAAGTCGAAATTGAAAAGTCAGAAGAAGATCAGCACCAAGCTGGAAGACCCAATGATACTGAAGGATGTGACCAGGATGAATTTGGGCACCCGGTAACATCTGCATATCCAGACTCATCTGACTACCCGGATATGCCTGATATTGCAGAATCAGAAGTATCGAAAAAACCATCTGCTAGGATTCAAAAGGCTCATCCACTTGACAACATTATTACTGATCTGTCTAAAAGAAATGTAACCAGAAGAAAATTTGCTGCTGATATGGGAAACATCTATCACATTTCACAAATTGAATCAAAAAATGTAAAGGAAGCTTTGATAGACGAAAACTAGGTACATGCTATGCAGGAGGAACTCAACCAATTTGATAGAAACAATGTTTGGAACTGGTACCACGTCCTAAAGAAGGTAATGTAGTTGGAACCAAATGGATCTTCAAGAACAAATCAGATGAACAAGGAAATGTTGTTAGAAATAAAGCCAGATTAGTTGCTCAAGACTATACCCAGATTGAAGGGATAGACTTTAATGAAACATTTGCTCCGGTAGCCAGATTGGAATCCATCAGACTATTGCTAGCTGTGTCCTGCTACATCAATTTCAGACTATACCAAATGTATGTCAAAAGTGCGTTCCTAAATGGTATACTCAACGAGGAAGCTTATGTGGAGCAGCCCCAAGGGTTCACAGATTCATCTCACTCAAACTATGTCTTTAGACTCAAAAAGGCCTTGTATGGTTTGAAACAAGCCCCTAGAGCTTGGTATGAAAGACTCGCATCATTAAGCATCTAAATCTTGGACTAACTGTAGCTCAAATATATGTTGATGACATTGTATTTGGGTCTACATCTAAGTCCAAAATTGATGAATTTATAAATACAATGAAAAGAGAATTTGAAATGAGCATGGTCGGTGAACTAACATTTTTTCTTGGTTTGCAGGTACAGCAGGATAAGTCTGGGATATTCATATCTCAAGCAAAATATGCTAAAAACCTGGTAAAGAAATTTGGACTTGAAGATGCAAAGGCTATGAGAACTCCCATGGCAACTACATTGAAACTTTCAAAGGATGACAGTGGCAAGGATGTAGATCCATCCCTCTACAAAAGCATGATTGGAAGTCTTCTGTACCTTACTGCCAGTAGGCCAGACATATCCTTCGGTGTTGGTGTGTTTGCAAGATACCAGGCCAAACCCAAGGAGTTGTTGCTACTTGATGCGCGTCGCTATGCACCAAAATTTAATAAAGTATCTTACTTGCCAATCACTAGTTTTAATTGTAATAGTGGAAGTAAGAGTCGATCCCACAAGGAACGGGAACAAAAATAGTGCTATGTCAATTAGAATAGATGGGGGGTTTTGAGTTCAAATATTGTAGATGACTTGAAAAATAAGATAAACATGTAAATTGGTTGGAATATAAATCAATTATTAACAAATCGTAGTTCTTAGGTTCAATTGTATTTTATCACAATATTACTACTTTCCAAGTAATTCGTGTTCAATTCAATTCTTGATTTATCATCCATAAATAGTTAACAAGTTCTAACTACCTCTTTTCTTCCTTAATTGTGTTTAATTAGAACAAGCTCTCTAATCAAACTATAGCTATTGGACAATCTAAAATAAGCTCTTTAGATTTTATACAATAACCAAATAACGCAAGAAGAAATTAGGTGATCTAGATTACCAATCACACAAGCTCGTAATGATTAACCTAGGTTAGATTTCCAATGGAATTGCAAAAATCCCAATTGCTACTATGAATTGAACAACAAGACAATTACGGATCTAATCATTAAATTTAGCATGCATCAACACAACAAGATATGAGATATGCCTAAATCACATAAATCATTGTATTAATTGAAATAAAGTGCACAAAAATCCAACAATCAAGAATATAGAATTTAATACTAAATTACTAGTTGGAAAATAGACATAATGAAAATAAATACAACGTCCCCCTTGAACTAGGTAGAGAACTTAGCCGCTTAAAGTCACGAAGAATTCCAGAATTTCCGCTCTTGATTCACCTTCTCGAGTCGCTTGATTTCTCTTCCATGCTCCAAGCAAGTCGCTCTCTCTTCAATAATTTCTTTTTTCCTTTCTGTCATGAAATTCTCTTTTTATAGCCACCAAAATCGTGCCCTAGAGTTAGGCTCAAGACATACCAAAATTATGCAATGAATCAGAAAAGGAAATTTCTTGACGAGCAAGTTACGGCTGTAAGTCAGTTTCTGCTGATTTTTCACATTTGAAGGTTATGACCGTAACCTTTGGGTTTACGGCCGTAAGGCAGGTTCTGCTGCTTTTCACCTAATGCCATCAAGAAGTTACGGCCGTGACTGTTAATTGTTGCGGCCATAACTTATTTGCACCAAAGGTCCTCAAACCCCAGTTTTTGTGCATTTTGGTCCCTTCTTCCTCTTTTCTTTTCCTTTATGATCCTATACAACATAAAATATAAAACGCATTAATAATACTTAATTATGATTAAATCATCAATAGTCCAAGGTTATAAGTGCACAACATAAGCGTTAATAAAGCACTTATCACTGATGTAAAGAGGATCATCAGATATGTAAGTGGTACATTGAGTTATGAAATCTGGTTTACTAGAGACACCACTGCCCTACTTGCAGGTTATTCAGATGTAGACTCGGTTGGGAATGTGGATGATCGGAAGTGTACATCTGGAGGCTGTTTTTATATTGGGAACAACTTGGTGGCATGGCTAAACAGAAAACAAAATTCAGTGTCCCTTTCCAAAACTGAAGCGGAGTATATTGCAGCAGGTAGTTGCTGTACACAACTTCTTTGGATGAAACAAATGTTGGAAGACTATGGGATTTCTACAGAACAAGCCACTATGTTTTGTGACAACACCAGTGCCATTAACATCTCTCAAAAAACCCTGTCCAGCACTCTAGAACTAAACATATTGACATCAGAAACCACTTCATCAGAGAATTGGTGGAACAAAAGATTATCAATCTGGAACACATACAGACTGATCTACAGCTTGCAGATTTGTTCACTAATGCCCTCGATAATGTCAAATTTGAAAGCCTTAGGAAACAAATTACAGTATCACCTCCTCCTGAATAGGAACATGCATTTTAAAAAAATGCATTTTTTATTGCATGCATTTAGGTTAACTTATCCTATTCTTATACTAAGTAGATCATGTTTTTGCTCGCAGATATATCTGAGTGCTTGAGGCTGATAACGAGACAGATACGTCAGGCTGATGGCAGTCAACATGTCTCTGGATGAATCTAACTAACATTCAAATCTGGACAATCCTAAGGATAAGTCACTGTTGTCTAAGTCATATGGTTTTCTACTGGATGAGATTTCATATTCTGTGTGTAAAGCTATGATCTGAATCTTGCTTTTAGCATTGCACGAATTTTTCTTATTATCCAAGGGCAGGGCTAGTGGAAAAGAAGAATGCCTATCCAAGCCAAGTTCACACTCTTTGGTCAAAAAGAATTTTATGAGGAAAAAGTGAAATTATCAAAGAAAAAGGGGAAAACCTAGTAAGATAACTTCTGGGGATTGTGTTAATCTACCAATCCAAGTCAATTTCATACCCTTCTTCTAATCTAAATGGGAACATCTTGTACGAAAACTTCTGGGGATTGTGTGAAGCCTTTTCCACCTCCAAAAGACAATGCTATAATATTGAAAAAGTCGGCAAGCCGGATTTGAGAAAATGCACCTTATATAGATATTGATCGGTCTTATTGTGCACGACGGTGACAAATCAATAAGTCAGGGCAATCATATGATTTTTGACAGTATGTGGATGACAAAGGATTGCTCGGATCAGACACGTACATTAATCAACTTAATCGTGTACATGGTGGACTGTATACTGCCAGATGTATCTGCCGCAACAGATGCCAACAGTATTCGGACATGTCTCAGGTATCCAGAAGCTTTTATATTTTTCCTTATTCACGTATTTTAGATATTATTCTGAAAATCTTTATTTTTAAGGCAGTATATTGTTGGCTAATATGAGCAAATCTTGCAGATCAAGACAGTTGACTGTGGGGTCCAATTTTGGTAATATTTTTGTTTCCTAATTCTTAACATATTCTGTTTCTATATTTATCCCATTTTTAAAGAAAAGAAGTTGGCGGGAATCAGGACTCTCAAGATCTTCTAAGTTACCATATTGAACTTTAATTCCTTTTGTATTTGGGTCCCTCTTAACATAAAAAACCCTCACACTTCTTCATATACCTCACGTCCCAAACTCCTAAATTTCCTCTCGTCCAAACCCTAACTTCCTTCTTCCTTACTCCCACAAATCCGACACCCATCCTAAGTATGGCCAGAAGCAAGCAATCTAGAAGGAGGAGAGTCACTCGAGGAGGTGGTGCCAATGTAGAATCTTCCCGACCAAACCCATTGGAGATGGGAACCCCAAGCATCGGCGCCATTGTGACGGTACCGACCTCCGGCACCAGTCCTACCCCAACTTTGCTCTCAACCTCCTGCACTACTCCAACTCCTGCTCTCCTCATATCCAAATTGAGGCAGGGCACCCCGATCATTCCACATACTACGGGTATAAATTTGACGCCCAAATCAGGTAATCTTGGGCCAGTCATATTTCTCCCTTGGATATTTGTAGTGAACTGCAGGGAGCAAGAAAACTTGCAATCATGAGAAGTGCAAAAGATGCGAAGATTGTGGAAGAAGAAGGTGCCGATGAATCTGGTGAATCGGAGTCTGGTAATGTAAAAGAAAAATCTGAAGAGCAGGAAGTGTCGGCGAGGTAGACAAATCTGAGGAGGATGAGGAAGCAAAAGAGTCTGGAACTGAAGAAAAACCAGATGAAATAGAGGCTTCTGAGGACGTGGACAAAGCTGAGCAATCAGAAGAGGAGACTGAGAAAGAAACCGTTATCCCAGACTGAAAGGGAAAGAAGAAGGTAGGAGAAGACATAATAAGTTTGAAGAAGAAAAAGTCTAAGGGAGACGCATCTGCGGATCCAGAAAGATCCAAATTTGATACTTTTTCATTCATCTACACCCCTATGCAGATGGAAAGAGGTATGTTTACCCCTTTTAATTTTAAATTTTGGTCGTCTGAGGCATATTCTGATTTCCAAAAGCATATGTTGGGGAAATGAATGCATTATGAATCTAGGGTGGCTATAGAAGAGTTTGATGATTTTGAGGTAGATGATATAGTGTCCCACTTTGGGTTGAAAAAATTGACTGAATGTAAGGGGGAGATCAATGAGACTTTGATTAAAGAGTTTTATGCCAATATCCCCATTGACTTTAACTCCAAGAAATTCCTGTTCACCACATCTTTATTTGTTGGAGGACAATTGATTAAGATCTCTGCAAAGGAACTTAGAAAGTGGTTAGGGCTAAATGAAGATGTGGCTGATGAAGATGAGTCAATGGAAGCCACAAACGATGAAATTACGATGGAGTTGTCGGGGGGAAAGGTTGCGTGGTCGATGAAAGGGCTAAAACAATTACCTAGGTCGGAGATGTTCAAGAAGTATCAAATTCTTCATAAAATTGTGAAGAGAAGTTTTGACCATCTCATCCATGATTCAAGTTTTAAGAGAGAGTCTGCTAGAACGTTGTTTCTCCTTGGCACTAAACGAAACATTGACCTTGCTGCCCGTATTTGGAACTCAATTGCTGGTAGGGTCTCGGGGTGTGGTCCTCGACAAGGTAATACATATTTGTTGGTTTATCCTTGGGTTATTTCATAATTTTTTCGTGATTAGGGCGTTTAGATGCTGGAGGATGATCTGGTGGTCACTCCCAAGGTGTTAAACAGGGTCAGATGCAGGAAAACACTGGAGGTGCAGACCTCTCACAGGAAACAGGTTTTGGGTGACACTACTGGAGAACAGGACTCATCTGGAAAGGATGCCAGAATTGGCCAGCTTGAAGCGAAAATTGTTGAGTTAAAGGCAGACGTATTTGACCTCAGGGTGTGTGTCAAACAACTTGAAGATACACTTGATCAGTTGCTTGGAGGTTCTTCAATAGATGTGGCTCCAGTGGAAGCCAAAGAAAAGAGGAATGTTGCAGCCAAGAAGCTCCCTGACTCAAAGAAGCAAAAGAAGACCTAGGACTGATCTCCACCCTGCCACATCCATCTGATCATTTTCAGTGATTTTGAAACAATGTTCTTGTGTTTTGCTTTAAAAAAATAGTTTTTGTGATCAACTTTAGTCTACGTGCAGGTTCTATGGGACTAATGGCTTCTCCTCTTTGTTCCGAAAAGGGGGAGTAGTATAGTAGTAGTGGTTTTTCATCATCTTTTTGAAGTACTTTTTAATGACCCCTACGTGTTGATAAGCTTTACATGCATTTGTTGATTGTTATGATGCATAACTTGAGGGGGAGATTTTTGATAGGGGGAGATTGATGTTTACACTATACTTATCTTGTGATTGATGATTAGGTTTCAGAAAAATAGAAAAAGCCAAAGGGGGAGATTGTAAACTTAGTATAAGTTGTCATTTTCTATTTTTCTACAAATATATAATTTAAGTAAAATTAATATAATTACTAAATACGTGTATTTAGTAATTTATTAACTTTAATTAAATTACGTAAATATTTCTTGAATATAATATCTCCTATTTTTGTGCTTATTTTTGGAGATATCAATGAATCAAGAAATATTGAATTTTTAGGACCATGATCTCGAAATCTTGTGATTTGAATAGAGAAACATTGATCACTTGTGGTATGATATTATGGTAAATTTCTTGATGATTTATTTGTAATTAATTTTGATGATTTATTTCTTGGCATTCAAGTTTATCTTTACATATGGTAAGATCTATATCTTGATATGGCCGAGCATATTCAAGCTTATCCTTAAATATGGTAAGATCCTTCTTGATATGGCCAGATCTATGTCTTGATATGGCCTAGCATATTCAAGCTTATCCTTATATATGGTAAGATCCTTCTTAATATGGCCGAGTATCTTGACTCTTGGTAAGTCAAGTTTATCACTTCATTTGGTAAGATCTTTTATTCCATAATCAATTGAGAATATATTACCTTATCGTCACTTATGGTAAAGATTTATGATTATCTTACTATTATTCCTAATTATCTTATTCTTGATTTTATTGTAGGAAATCAAGATTGAATGCAACAAGGATTCTTGATGGTCAAGCAATCCAATTGTATTTAAATTGAAGAAAATGGGACGTTTTCTTCAAGAAGTCGGGAAGCCAATTTTCGTGTGGTGCACTAATATTCAAGGTTTCAATTGTGTTGTGAATTCGGTTCTCCGGGAGGAGGAATCAATCTCTTAGAGAAGAAAAGGCTTTCAGCGTGAAGATCAAACGGGAGGTTTAAATCATATTCGACAGGAGTTCGAGGTTGCTGAAGAGCATTGCAGTATCAATTAAAGCTACTGAAGAGTGGTGGGACGCCAGCTCATATTACATACCATAGAAAGATCAGGGAGTGATCTATTTCTTGGATGTTTGATAAGTTTATGCGTAGATTTATCCTGTAGTTTAGATTGATCTGTATAAACTCTTTTTTTATATAGTGATTGGTTTTTGTCCGCAGGGTGTGCGCCGTGGATTTTCCCTGTTAGGGCTTTTTCCGCATTAAGCTCAAATTTTGTGTTCTTGTCTATCTACAATTCTGTATAATTTATTCTGTCTATTTACGTCTTTACAATCTAGACAAATCTGCCTTACAAGATTCATCTGGTATTACGCTAAAACAAATCTTAACGATACACTGTTAATTTGTTACTGTCCAGACATCTCTGTGACATTCTGATTTGTTAATCATAAAATTTAGACAACTTTAAATTTTTAACGAGAATACACAATAAAAAAGATGAAAATTTTAAATTCAAAAATAATAAACTAACTTTAAATTCTAACAAAAATAAGGAAAATGGAAGATTAAATAATTGGGATTCATGATTTCACTTAACCGTCGGTTATATAATTTCTCAACAAGAAAATTAACAAATTACTTATTTACAATGTTAGATCCAATTTTCCTATTTTAACTAATAGCTTCTCTTGAGTGAAATTACTCATAATCAATTGTTTTAACCTACATATCTCTGTGTCAATTAAAAATTAGTCAAAAACATTAATTCTTTGTGAAAATAGATCAATGGATCACCTAGGTTAGGAGTATATCTATATCTCCTAAATTATGTAACCTAAAGCATTTGTTACTTGATCTAAAATACAAAATATCTCTCGATCATCATACACCTACAAATAACACATTTGGTTATCAAGCAAACTTACGGAATAAACTCAATAAAAAACACATATGAAATAATTAACTCAGAATCAATAAGCAAATATCAAAATCAATTAAATTAGGTTAAGCTACATCAATCATCCCAACATTAAAAATTAGATTATTGTATAAATATTGCACAAAAGATGAGGTTTATGAAAATACATTACAAAGTAGAGAAACTAAAGAAAAAAATACAAAACAATAAATAGAACCCGTCGCTTGGTTGAATTCTTGAAGCATGAGATGATTTGGTCTTGGTTTGCTCTAATCCTTCCACTTTGCTTAGTATTTCCACCTATCTTTTTGCATCTTTCTCTCCTTGGAGGCTAAGGTTTGGAAGAATATAAAATGAATAAAAGTTCAAAAGTTGTTTTGAAAGGAGAAAATGGGTGTTTTTATACCCACTAAAATCTTGCATGAATAAGTACAAAGAAACCCCCCAAAACATACCCAAACATGCCCTAAAGACAATAAACAAAATAGAAATAAAAGTCGGAAAATGGTAGAAAATGTCCTTGCGATCGTAAATTCATAATGGCATTTTAGTTACGATCGCAAGGTAAGCCTTGCTTTTTCTTAGGGTTATACTTCACCCTGTCTTGCGATCACATGATTGATGAATCATGAGATTGCATGTGTTTAGTGGATTGGATGCAAGTTTGTGAATTTTGCAGTCAAATCTTCCATGTTTTGATCTTGTTCAATTAATTTCCCACATTTTAACTCTCATTATAAAAATACACCAGAAAATTTTGCAAGGTGGGTCCTCTATTTTTCTGGAATTTTACATTTCAGTCCTTACACATTATTTCTTTCAATTTGATCATCGAGCATCAAAATTACTCCTCTTTTAGTTCAATTCTCTTTAATCTCGTCAATTTACATTTCAATTAAAGTTTTACTTAGATAGAATCAATCAAAATGGTTAATTTAAGAGCTAAAGTGTGTAAAGCACACTTAATTTGATTTCTATCTATCTAGATAAATTGAAGTGGAATCATGCTACTTGAACAACACTTTTGAACAACAAAGTGAACAACACTTTCACATGGAGTGTGGGGCACTCACATGTGGACCCCACCTCCATGTGAGATTGTTGTTCACCTTATTGTTTAAAAGTGTTGTTCATTTAACATTTTTGATTGAAGTGAAAATATTGTCATATATCTATAGTTGTCCAACTAGTTGTTTGTGAAGGTTGTTCAAGTTGACAGTAGACTTCCTCGTAATGAGTAATGGCATGGCGTTAGAAACAAAATCCTTCGTTGAGAGACTCAGGGTGATGTCACCGTGTCATCTTTGGTATTAAAAAATTTCGTGACCGAATTTTTTTAAGTCCATATTTGTTGGAAACTAAAAATTAATCTAAATTAAAATTAACAATAATTTCAATCATACATTTTATGAGATACACAATTTTTAACCAAACGTATCATCGATTTTTATCAAAATATACTAGAAATATAATTTACCAAACATGAGCTAAAAATATTTTCATTGAACTGGTTTAGTTTCTTCCAAACCCATTGTTGTTGACTAGTTCGATCCGATTTTAAGAAACATTCTCGCTTGACAGAACATATTCAATTCATTGTATTGTCAGAGAACATTATGCATTACTATAAGCAATATTCTAAAATATTCTCTCCTTGATTCTCATTTCTTTATACGACATATGAATATGCCATTATCATATATTATTCGTTTATTGTGTAGACAAGTAAAATAGTGGATAGGAATTTCGAAAGTTTCCAAAGCCTCATTTAGCATCCACATAAAATTAGTGTTATGTCGACAGGATTAAATTATTTTACATATAAGTCTTGGCTTATAAGTGAAAATCTCATAGGTCATTTTCATCTTCAAACAAACATTTTCACATAATTTAATTCTAGGTAAATTACACGGTAACCTGACTTTCAAAGATACAATTCAAAATCAAGGTACTGAACTTTATTTTTTAATTTTCAGATATTAATTATATTAATTAACTAAATAACACGTCCATTGTCTAGTTTCATTAATTTTTTCTCTTTTTTCTACAGTATTCAATCTCAACCGTCCATTAAAAGTCAAGTCCACAATATATGACTTTTCAACCAAATTTCAACCATCAATTCTCTTAAAAATCACTATTCATTTAAACAAAACTCTTTTTAAATAATACTAAACACATTCACAATTAATAGTTAAAATACACTCCTCCAATCATTTTTCATTTCGTACCGACCCAAACCCCCGATCGAAGTCGCAGGCGGAGAAGTGAGAGTAGGCTACTGTGTCAACGGTGCTGCGTGCATATGCGCAGGCGATCAACAACGAAGTGGTGACGTTCTCGCCGCTGCAGCCATCCCTGGTACAGACTCCAGTGGCGAGATCGCCACCGCTGGAGATAGCATCCAGATTTGGACTTCTTCCCTCTCCAATTGTTATTCGATGATCGAATCCGTAATCTCTGCAAAGATATCCACCATCTCTAGTGACGGATGGAAATGATATCAGTATCATCCTTTTAATTTGTTCCATACATACACCAAAAGAAGAGGATGACAGTGCTGAGGAGGAAGAAGATGATGAATAGGGAGCAACACTTTGTGGAGCTTGTGGTGATAACTACGACAACGATAGATTCTGGATTTTTTGCAATATCTGTGAGAGATGGTTCCATGGAAAGTGCATGAAGATTATGCCAAGCAAAGTCGAGCATATCAAGCAGAAGTTCCCTAGTTGCAGTATAAAGAAGGTAAAAGTTTCTGTCATTTTGAAATTAAAAGTCAACATTAGTCAAGTTGGGGTTTAGAAGTTTGGAACCTTCAACCTAGAGCCCGTTTTGTAATTGAAAAAATTTTAGCTCAATTTTTTAAACTCAATTTCAACCCTACGTTCTTAGTCAAGCCCACAGTTTTTGAATTTTCAAACTTTTTAAAACCACAGATCCATAAAAAAATAAAAAAATAAAAAAAATCACATTATCAAACATGCTCTTAATATCAAAGTTTAAAAAATGTCATGTCTGAGTTTTATGAACAACTAGTTTCACACCCGTTTAATGCACGGACATATTCTACAAGCAAAAAAATAATGTACTAACATATTTTATTGACTTTCAACAAAATCACAGATCCACTTAATCAAGTTGGAAGTAAATACATGAAGTACCAGGATAACCAATTTTACAAAACAAATTTTTATATGCAATCGTGTGCAATTGACAATAGAACTGAAATGGTTTAAAATTTGAATTTATTGAAATAGATCGCCCCCAAGATCTACCAATGAGATTACAAACACGTCATTACTGTGCAAATTGCAATGCTTAGTGCACCAAAACTGCAATTATACAAACAAGGTAAATAGAAAGAATACGGCTTCATTAGCATATCATTCCAAGTTGTGGACATTTCAGGATTAAGATTTTGAGGAAGGAGAGGGGAGGGGGTAACAAACGATTTTAGTATTCTTCTTTATTTAAATTGATGACATTTCTCTAAATTTCTTGTTCCCATTTTTCCGCAAAGGCTTCATCAAGTACCCGAACATGTAACCTTCCAACAATCTTAACCAACTATACTTTTCTTGTACAAAAATCTATTCACAACATGCTTTAAGAGCATTGCAACCAAAATAGTCGAAAAAGCAACAAAAGAAACAAAATATCATGATGGACTAAAAGAAAAAAAAATATTCCGCCTGATTCAACTAATCAAGACAAGATCCGACTCTATAGTGAGAAATAATGGTATCAGATGCAAAAAAAAAAAAAAATCACTCTATATAAATTTAAAAAAAATATGAAATTAGAAAGGCCTCATGCCTTACACAAAGGATACATATTATATGAAAGGTACATGACACCAACTAAAGAATTTACTGCCAATTCAACCACGAGTAAATCGTCAAGAAAACAAATCTATATTCCAAATGAGGAGACCTCTGATTCTTCCTTTCCTATAGCATAACTCACAAAAACAAAAACAAAAACAAAAAAAAGACATCAAAATCAATGGGATAACATCAATAACAAAATACAGTCACACACCAAAATGAATTAGAGAGGTAACAACTAAATAGCACAAGTTTGAGAATGAGCAACTGCACTCCCAGAAAACATAAATTGTTATTACAAATATCAACTCTTTGTGCCTCTCCTTGTGCTTTTCTTTTCCTCTACACATATCATCAACACTTTTCTCCCTCTCATATCTTGTTAGGTTTATTAATATAGGTTGCATATACTCATGAAAAAATTCCCTAGCATACTATTTCATACCTGTTATGATGGTTCCACCCAAGTTCCTGGGCATTGCTACAGATTTATTGAAAAGAAACTAATATTGCATCCCAAGTTTATAAAGACACTAGTAAATTATACTTGTAATTACTTGCATCCAATTTTTGCATACAAAAACATGAGCACATGTATAATCTTTAGTCGGCGTAGAAATGAAATATGGGCATACCTAATAATGGAGTATGGAATTCCGAAGTCGGCTAAATATTGTTCTACCTTTCTCTTCCATACCTGTACTCAAAATATTAGCCAGTTTTTAGTGATTTTTTTTATGAAAATGCATAGTAGTGATATTACAATTGGCCCTTATAAGTCAGAACAACATTTATGCTTATTATTTTACACAGGAGTTTACACTTCCATTTAAGATGTAACCAATTGATGTTTATGAGAAGTGAGTCGATGCAAATAAGCAAGACTTTTTTAGTGAGTCTATGCAAATAAGCAAGGCTTTTTACTCATCTTTTCCTTTCAAATAAATGGAGTATTAGAATAAATATCAAAATAACTAAGAAAATCATGTTTGAAAAAGTGCCCGACTTCATGACACTTGAGCTTAGCATTTTTGCATTTAAGAGACAAACAGAAAAGAGAAACAACATTACATTTATCTCATTGTCAAAATTTCAACTATAAAAAAAAAATTAGGACCTTACAATCTGATTCTAAGTCTAGCATCATCAGATTGGGACCTTACAATCTGAATACACAGTCACTTTATCAAAGTCCAATTAGCATTCAATTTCAAATACATACAAATATATAACTTTAATGAAAGTTTAAGCTTAATACCTCGGGGCGATTGGAGGGGGAAGGTAGAATGCCAAGGGAGTGAATGGTGCTACAGATCTTTTCTTCCACTTTGGATAAGTCCATGCCACCTCCTTCTCGCAAGAAAAAAGCGAACCCAGGAATTGTATATGAAGAAAATGTTCTGGCAGTGAACATTCTGAGAAATAAAAACAGAGAGCAAATATGAAAATAAATGTGATACCTGTCAAGAGTTTCACTCAAGACTCTCAGTTGTACATATCGATCAATCGCCACTTTTTGCTTTGAAACCCCATCAGGAAGTACCCATTCTTCCAACAACTTAGCCGTCACTGGTCCATTTATGTACAATAGTTGGAGCACATATTTCTTTCCCAATGGAGGCAGCAATCTAAAGCATAGATTCAACACGTGAAAAACTAATATCCAACAATCAAAGCATCCACATCATGTTAGCTACTCACCTACTCCTACATATGATTTAATCTCCGCAACAATATATTTTATTCAATGTAAAAAAGGAATACTACAACTGAGCCATCACAATTATTTACAGAGTTCCTAACTTGTGGATCATTCTTAATGGTATAATAAGAAAAACTACAATCAAAATTTTGAATTAAAGGAATTGTTTTTTTATACTTATAGTCTTATACTTAATTCTTCCACAGAAAAATTGAACTACATGCGAGACTGCATTAAACTTGTTAATTTGTAGAAAAATAAATAAAGAAAACACATCCAGGCAAGCACATAATGGTTTACCTGAGTATTGCTTCACAAATGAAAGAATTTTCAGAAAGTCTGTCGAGTTTCAATGCAGGCAATGTTGCCACCATGTCCATAAAATTTCTTGTGAAGAGGCGATGAGTCCTCGGCGCCGCTGTCCACGCGTCCCACCGAACAGAGAAGAAAACTCTCAAAGTGAGAGGAAGAATACCCTGGGCGAAGAGAACAGCCCAAGTCGATGGAGAAAACTCCAAAATGGAGAAGAAACCTCTCAACGTGGGAGGAAGAATTCCCTGCATGAAGAGAACCGCTCTTCTTTGATTGATTTTTTTCCTGCAAAGCTAGCAAATAGACTAAATTAAGAGGAGAGATAGAAAAGGTATACCATAGATTTAGATAGAAGCTTCTTTACTGCTTCTGGTGGTATACACAGATTTATATGGAAGCTTCTTTACTGCTTCGGGTGGTGTACATAATTGGGTTGCAGTTATGGTGCTCCACTGATACAATCCATTAACTTGGAAACTGCCACCACTTTGAGCGCCATTGATTCGAATCAACCGTGGGAAAATTGGAAAATGGAAAATAATAGGAAAAAAAATGTTTTTGAGAAAATAAGATTCTATTGAAATTTAGAATCTGTTGATAATCTCGTTTAATAGGAGTCTGGATTCGATAAGAAGCGGGATTATTAACTAAGAATGACAGAAAGTGAAGAACAACCAATTGACATATGAAGTTGCAAAAATTCAAACGTCATCTAAATTGTGCTTCAAAATTAAAATAGTTACACAATTAAACTACTACTATGCAAATTAACTCACAAAATCGGCAAATTATTATAGAGATCTTTGCATATCTTTAACATAAATCATGAAAATATTGAACCTATTTCAGTAGAGAAGTTCATGAAAACCGAAACCCCATAAAAACTTCATTTTTTAAAATAAAAACTTCAGTCTTCAAATCCCTCTTCCAAATTAAGTACGGATCCATTAAGAAAATCCCATTAAAATGTAAAAAGAACCCAAGAAAAAACCTCACGGATGGTGGCCAATACGACCCAACTGTGCTAGAACTCTCTCTTGAAATGAGGGCAGATGAATCCATAATCAGCCTCGTTAATCAATCTAGCACCATAATCGCCGCCGGCAAGGAATCCCTTGTTCTGGAAACTGTCGGAGTCGCTGCCAATTTGTGGGATCAGAAACCGCCACAAGGGTGGAGGATGAGGAGCAGGGATAGTGCGGGTGGTTTACAGGTTTAGGTATAGAAGAGGATCGTCAATCCGAAGATTCGAGATTGGATTTCGAGGACTCCCTTAGGTTTAGGGTACTGTGAAATGGGAATTTGATTTGGGAATTGAAGGAATGATAAATCGAACAGACCTTGTAAGTTGATAGATTTTCAATCGCCAGGAATGATGATTTATATTGCTTGTGCTAAGATTGAAGATGATAAGAGAGTGTAGTTTGTAAGGCATGGGAGGAATCTGAGAAAAGAAAAGTGGAGAATAAGTTTGTAACGCCCCGAATTTCGAGAAGCGCCGGAACGCCACTTTTCTAAATTCTTGAATAAACTTTGTTGCGAAAAATGGCTAAATATTAAATATCACATTTATGGAATAAAAGTTTAGCGATAATTCAAATGGAATATGTATTTTCGTACAAATTTATAAAAATGACACTTCTTGATAAAATGAAATAATTATTTCAAAGTTCACGACTTTTAAAAAAAAAATATCAATTTGTAATTTGCCATCATTGTCCATCACTCGCCACCGTCTCCGAAATCTGCAAAATTTGTTAAAATAACGGGTTGAGCATTTCAAAAATGAAATACTCAGTAGACTCATCGTCAATAATTAATCTACAAGATAATTGGACAAGTAATTATGCAAATAATGTAGTGACATTCTTTTCTTATTCATAGGCATCACATAGTGAACGCAAATGAACACATTCTTTTCTTTTCTTGGCTAGCAGATAAGTTATGTCCAGCATAACATAATTCTTTATCTCAAAAGAGATATTCTTTTCTCATGCAATTAAGCATAAAATCACACAAATCCACATAACACATGCAATTATAATATAAATCAATTAGTGGGGGCGAGTCTACCTCAAACCACGAGTTTGAAAGTTGAGCAAGAGAGTTCACGTTGTTCTTCTAACTGTCCAAGCGCCTCGTCTAGCCAATATATAAAATAAATCTTAAAGTCGAATTTGAAATTCAAATGTTTTGAAACGAAAGAGTTATAAAAGCTTTAGAGATTAATTTAGAAATCAAACATAGTGGGGATTTGAAAAGAGTTGAGATCAAAATAAATTATTTTGAAAAACTATTGGATCGACTCATGATTTTTTTGAAGTCATGGGGACTAACTAATTTATTTCCAAAAGTGCAATGTTCGAATAAAATCACTTTAAAATCCAAAGATCGACATAATACTTTTAAAACTAAAGGGGCTGACATGAAATATTTAAAACTTGGGACTAAAGATAAATATTTTAAAGCTAAAGGACTGAAATAACTTAATTTAAAAGTAGGGGATGCAATAAGACATTTTAAACATTGTAAGGACTGAATTGAATGATTTTACAAAGGCTGGGGACTAAAATGCAAATCTGAAAAATCAAAATATAAACATCAAAATCACTCCTCTCCGTTGTCGTGACACAGAGAGAGAGAGAGAGAGAAGGCAGTGAAGTCGATGAAGGGCGGAGCCCTTCCGATTCCAGCTTCGCCGGCCATCCTCCGGCCGGCGGTGACACCGACGAAGCATGGGGAGAGATTGGGGCTTGGTTTGGTGCAAAAATCGGGGCTCAAGGTCAAACTTTTGGGGCTGCAAGTTGGGTGGTTCTTCCGGCGAGGAATCAACTATTGAGGTAAGAAAATGAATTTCTTGATTCATGGGTTTTGATTTGGGTTGGGGTTGGCCGCGATTTGGTGAATGGCAGTGGTCGGTTTGGAGTTGGTGGGTTGCGATGTGGATTTAAATTTGGGTTTTGGTTGTTATTGATGGATGTACATGGTGGTTGGTGATGAACTGATGATGGTGCAGGCGGCGCTATGGTGGTGCAGGCAGAGTGGTGTTGCTGCAGTGATGATAGTGATGGCTATATAACAGATTGATGGTTTCGATTCTGTAATGGTTCTATGGTGGTGGTTATGGCAGTGATTCGTTGGTGGTGATGACGGTTTGGTAGAAATTGTGGTTTAGGTGGTGAATTGATGTATATTGGTTTGTGGTGTTGCAGTGATTGTGGTGTTGGGGGGCAGTGAACTGGTGTTCGATGATTGTCCTGGTGGTGTGGTCTGCGTGTGGGGGTGGCTGTGAAACGGTTAAGTGGTTGGGCACTGGTGAGGTGGTGATTGACTTGCTGTGGTTGCAGGCTGTCAGAATTGTTTGTGTATTGTGGTGACTTCGGCTGATTGAAATGGATTGATTAAATCTGAAATGGAGGTGGCTGCGGAGCCATGACAGTGGAATTGTGGTTTAGAGTTCAAATTTGAGCGGAGGCAGTTTGGGGGAAGCTGAAATGGATGTAATTGGGATTTTGTAGTTAGCTTTTGATAATGGCCGTGAATGAGGCTGAATCTATATTTGAAATAGAGGTGATTACTGATGAAATGATGGAGGAGAAGGAAAAAGGGGATTTGATCAGTGGACAACATCATAATTTGGAGGAATCTTTGATGGATTAATTTAGTGGAAATTATCATAATTTGGTTGATAATGGATGGTGGTTGCTTAGTGTAAAGATAGGATGATTGATTAGATTATTGTGGGAAATGGAAAGAAAATCTGATGAGGGAGGAGAATTGTAGGAAATGCTGATCATTTGGGTGCAGAATTGAGGGGTCAAAAAGGGGAAGATTATGATGGATTTCTGATTGGAATGAATTGTAGGCATCGCAGAATTTGGTATGTTATTTTAGGGAGGTGAGGGAGAGAATCAGGGAGTGTGAAATGGAATTGACGTGTGGGGAGGTGAAATTATTGGAAACGTGGGGGGGAAATGGATTTTTACCAATTGAGATTGTGCTAAAAAAAACTAAATTTGGGGAATTAAAGGGATTTAAATTGGACAAAGATCAAAATATCGAAATAAATTAATTTGGACTTTAAAATCGTTAAAATTTGAATTAAGATTTAAAATGGTGACATTGGAAAATTTTGAACAAAATTCGGAAATTTAATTACGATGAAAATTAATTTCATTTCATTTATAATTTGGCTAGACGAACATTCCTTTACATTAAATGGACAAAGTCGTGACGACGTTCATTTAAAATTCTAAAAATATTTTATTTAGAAAGAAACGAAAATTCCCGATCGCTACTGTGACGACCCGAATTCTCGACCATTCGAGTGCCACTAAAAGTGACTCATATCATATTATCGAGACTTAAGTAGAAATGTAAAATTATTCAAAAGAATAATTAGAATCCCATAATTTTATTTGTGAATAAAAATAGAACATAATTTTCTTACATAAAGTTCAACATAATTATCTCATCAATCTTAACCACTTTTGCCACTTCCATGTTGACCGCCTCGAACCTTCAATTATCTGAAAATGGTAAATATCGTGGAGTGAGATTTATAAAATCCCAATAAGTATACCAAGCATAAATTTTCTTTTGAAAGCATATGGATCATTTTCATCATAACATAGGATAGGATCGAAATACTCATAAACATAGGGAGACACAAGAATTTTACCGAACTTAAATGGCAAGAATTCTTATGTGTAGCGCTACTAAACTCCGGTCCCCTTAGCATAATCATAAACATATCATATGGAACCCATAACAATCTTGTGAGATTGATTTCATAGCAATGATCCAAACATTTTCATAAAAACATAAGATATACTTACTTGTCATAAAAACATACTTACTTTTCATAAAAACATAAGGTGTATTTACCTTTCATAAAAACATACTTACTTTTCATAAAAACATAAGATATACTTACTTGTCATAAAAACATACTTACTTTTGATAAAAACATAAGGTGTATTTACCTTTCATAAAAACATACTTACTTTTCATAAAAACATAAGATATACTTACTTTTTAAAAGATTAAAATGAAGTGTAGTAGTAAATGGACCAAAACTTTCTTGACCACCTTGAATTTCTCTTACTTGTGGATTTTGTCAAGAGATTGGAAATAAGTGTATATGTGTAGAGTTGTGTGTAAAAGAGATGGGTTTAAATAGATGTATAAAGTTGGCATATTGTAAACATAATCATTCAATTCTATTAATTTTAACACATCATTTTCTTAAAGTAAAGCACCATTCATATACTTTTCCATATTTATACAAATAATATGCTCTTCATGATTATATATAATGGAGTATATAAATCATTCATATACTTTTCCATATTTATACAAATATTATGCTCTTCATGATTACATATAATGGAGTCTTATCAATCATTCATATACTTTTCCATATTTATACAAATATTATGCTCTTCATGATTATATATAATGGAGTATATAATTCATTCATATACTTTTCCATATTTATTAAATTAAGATTCTCATAATTATTATATATAATGGAACCTCTCATGCTTGCATATATTTTCTTAATTTAAATAATAAAAGTAATTTTTGTACAAATAAATATTGGGATAACATTGAATTAAGTACTTAGACTTAATATACTTTAAATCAAGAGAATGGAGATATTTTTAGAAATTCGGAATTTAATTTAAAATCGAACGATCTCGATTATTTCTTGACTTGGCTATACGAATACGTCGTGGCGTTAACTTAATAAAAATGGGTGAAATAGTAGCGACATGATTTTCTATTAAAATAATTATTAATCGCGTAAAAATTCTTGGTCGCTACAAACTTACCCCCTTAAAATAATTTCGTCCTCGAAATTAATCTTACTTGATCTTATGATTTCTGAACACTTAATCAGAATCTCTTCTTCTTCTTCTTATGTAGCATCATCGCTACCATATTTAACCCAACCATATTTAACCCACTGGACTTTGACTAAACGCATCAATTTGTTTTCTTAAGACATGGACTTTTCTATCAATAATAGACATATGTCTACTCATAAATTCTTCTGAATCAAAATGAAAATTCCCAATCGTATGTGATATTTCATCATATCTTGTAGTATTCATGTAACTTGTCATTTATCATCGTATCATGTGACCTCAAATATTCGTATTAATATCTCTAAAATTTCAATAAATCTTTACTAACATATCATACCATAATAATTTGTCATTTCTTCTTATCACCAAATATCCCAAAATAATTAAAACGATTACCTGAATATTCTCTATGTAATATACCCAAACATGTTATTCACATATCAACATAATCATCAGTTTATCTTTCCAATATTTGTAACCCAAAATTTCTGCAAAATTCAATAAACAAATATCTCCCAAATAATTAAAATTCTTAACTCAAATATCATAACATTTCCCGTAAGGTATTCCTTTCACTTGCACAAACTTATTAATCCTGATTCAATACAGTCCTTATTTCACTTTCACGTATCCCCGTATTATTTCTATACCTTGATTATTATATCAAAATATCAGTACCCAAAATCCAAGAAAATATTCCATATCTCAAATCCCGTCATCATCAAATCTTCCTTTTATCAAGAAAGTAAACGGCGTATAAACTCTTGTTCCCTCTTTTCCATTATTCTATTCCGCGCTTTCTTGCTGGAATCAATATCACGCGAATTCCCTCCGATCCTTAATGCTTTTAAATAGTTCATGCTGGGAAGAGGTTAGATCCATCAAAAACATGGATATCATTCTTACAAACATTCGCAAGTATTATTCCAGTCTTCCAATGAATGATCTGAGGAAAATTTATCGAATAAGACTCGAAAGATTGAGGTTGCTGATGGCTCATGGTGTTTCAGAAGATGTTCGCTGGTTGATCGAAGCAAAGGTTCGACTATCTGGTGAATTACCTATGACATTTCCAAAGCACATGCCTGGTTTAGGCAAAAGCACCTTCGCAAAGAAACGAAGAGCAAAAAGGCTGAATGGTTGCTACAAATGTGCTCGTTGGAACTGTGATACTCGTTGCAAAACAGTAGGATATTCTTCTACTAATCGGGATGATAAAATCAAATTCATAAAGGGTGGACTGAGTAAGGAGTCTTTGGATGATATTCGACTGACTCTTGAGACGCACCCAAGTGGTTATGTGCAACGTGAACTTCTCTCCTTATACGCTCAGTTTAACGAGGACAAAAATCGTTATAGTCTCCAAAATATAATAGCAAAAGATCCTGTTTGCCAGTCTGTTTTACAAAATGAGGCTTCTGGCAGTTCAACAATGATATAAGGTAAATCTCTTGATACACATTTAAAATATTTTGCTATTTTCTTTCACGCGTTTTGGAAATAAAATATATTTTCCTTTCTCGAGTTTTGATAA
Organism: Ligustrum vulgare; assembly: GCA_963555705.1. Classification (NCBI taxonomy): domain Eukaryota; kingdom Viridiplantae; phylum Streptophyta; class Magnoliopsida; order Lamiales; family Oleaceae; genus Ligustrum; species Ligustrum vulgare. Next base: position 14,217,879 of record OY743190.1, read on the forward strand.
AGCTGGAAATAAATCACCGAAAGGTGATATCTTTGGTAAAACAGTCAAAAGTTGGCCGATTTTGACAAAAGTAAATCTTTACTTTTTCATAATCAATCAAAAACAGTAAATTTTTTTGGCTTTTAAATAGCCAAACATATTTCATAGTTCAGGCATCCCAAAATCACATCTTCTTCGTAAGTTTTCTCTTCTATACTATCAAAGATGGAAGCACCAAAACTTCGACAGATCAAAACTATTTGTGTATTTTGTGGATCAAAAGTGGGGAAAGGCTTCAGTTATCTAGAAGCGGCCGTAGATCTTGGAAAGAAACTGGGGGAAAAAGGTATCACTCTTGTGTATGGGGGTGGTAGCAGTGGTCTAATGGGTTGTGTTTCCCAATCTGCTCTTGCAGAGAAATCAAAAGTAATCGGTGTCATACCTGTCCCTTTGGTAGATGTTGCAGGCAAAACACGAGGGCATGAAGTTCAAACATTATCCATCCATGAACGCATAACTTGTATGCTATATGGTTCTGATGCCTTTATAGCCCTGCCCGGAGGTTTTGGTACCTTAGAAGAAATCTTTAACATTACCTCGTGGGCTCAACTAGATCTCCATACTAAGCCTATTGGGCTTCTGAATGTTAACAATTTCTTTGATGGCTTGTTAACCTTTCTTGATTATGCTGTGGAACAGGGATTCATCTCTCCATTTTCCAGAAGGCTCCTTATTTCTGCTCCTACTATTGATGAACTACTGGATAAGCTGCAGTCATATATCTCAATACAAGATCCAGCAGGGGTTAAGATAGATTGGTCGCAAGGAAGGGGAATCAAGCGAAAATGGAGTCCGGTTAATGTAAACTTAACTTTATGAATCTTAGAATAGGTGGGGGTAGAGTACGGAGTATTCTTACTCTCGAGACACCCCTCTAATTTCCTAGGATTTTCCTTAATGTTTAAATCTTGTGTGTACCTCAAAGGTTCCAGGTGGTAGATTACGGAGTATTCTTACTCTCGAAACACACCTTTTTGAAGGTTTCTTTATTTCCTCAAAAGGTCAGAGGTGGTAGGATACGGCTACTCCGGAAACACATCTCTCAATTTGAGGAATTTCCCATGTTGCTTTCTTTTGCTTTTGCGTGTTTTCATGTATTTCCTTTCTAGGGTGACTCTTGTGTGTTCTCCTTATGAGAAAATAATAATATCTCTGTTATCATCTACTAAATCTCGTTTGTGATGTAAATGAACTTGTATGTCTAACTTCAATTCTCTTAGTGATTGCATACCATACTATGCTCTTAACTCCAAACGATAAAATTCTAGGCAGAGTTTTCCTTTGAAATTTGGACTTATCCAAATCGTAAGCATACTTCATAACTCACAATAATAACTAATTGTACATTTGATCACAATTTCGTCAAACTTCAATATCATCATAAATATTCCAGAAAATCAATTCATAATTCCTCAACATAGAAATTTCAAATCATAATTTCTAATATCACCATATCAAGTCCTTATTTCTCAATAATTAAGAGCCTAAACTTTAAATCTCCAACTTCATAATTCTTCTCATAAAAATCTCAATAAAATCATATCACTTATAATCTCAACATCTCATCATAGCTTCATAAAACTGACTTTCTATTTCTCGTTTAATCTAAACGATGAATAATTCGAAAATATTATCTAGTCCTTTCTGTTGACTTCTCATACTTAGTGCCATGTCTAAAATCAATTATGCAAAGTCCATTTAGGGCTCATCATTTCTAAACTTGACGACAAAGATTATTTTGAAAATCATTCGTAAATCATATTTTTTTTTTTTTTTTTTTCAAAATTGAAACTTGAAGAGTGGTACCAATAATCATCCACAGTTTTTCCTTGCTTTTAAGCAAAGGTAGTGATAAAGGGATAAATTATTGAACCGAAAATTGAAACTTGAAGAGTGGTACCAATAATCATCCACAGTTTTTTTCCTTGCTTTTAAGCAAAGGTAGTGATAAAGGGATAAATTATTGAACCGAAAATTGAAACTTGAAGAGGAAGTACTAATAACCATCCACAGTTTTTCCCTTGTTTTTACACAAAGGTAGTGATAAAGGGATAAATTATTGTACAATTCATTATCAATTTTGTTTGTTTAATATATTATTCCATATATTTTGGGCCAAAGTTACAACCCAACTTAATTTCTAATTGAGTCAATCTTACTAAGCTTAATATGAACCAAAATTCATATCAATATCCTCTATGTCTCATGATTCTACATTAAAATGAATAAATTAAAATTTAGGCTTCTATCAATTCATATCATACTCAACATGTATATTTCACTTAAAGATTCATAACATATGAATATTTCATACTTAACATGTCTTAATAAAATCGTAAATGACTTGCAAAGCATATAACATACCTGGTTCGAGGAGTCAATACGTGGAGAGTGACATAGTAGAGTGATGAGTTAAAATATTTAAAAAAAAATTATTATTAATCATTTCGCATCTTTACATAAGATTGGGCCTAATTAACCCAAATAAAATTTTATCGTCAAATCTTATTTTCCTTTAGTCCCCGAACTTCTAGAAATTTATCAAAGACATCAATATAAACATCATATCACTAACTAATTATATTCCATAAAATCTTCAGAACATTACAAACTCCCTTGCTTAAAATGAATTTTGTCCTTGAAATTCGCACATCAAATTTCATCATACTTTTCAAAATCATAACCATACTTGACATGTGAAAATTCAAATTTTTTTTTTTTTTTTTTAAGAAATAAAATTTCAAAAATCTACAGAATCGTTTTTAAAACTCTTGTCTCTGATACCAACTGTGACCACCCGAATTCTCGACCATTCGAGTGCCACTAAAAGTGACTCATATCATATTATCGAGACTTAAATAGAAATGTAAAATTATTCAAAAGAATAATTAGAATCCCATAATTTTATTTGTGAATAAAAATAGAACAAAATTTTCTTACATAAAGTTCAACATAATTATCTCATCAATCTTAACCACTTTTGCCACTTCCATGTTGACCGCCTCGAACCTTCAATTATCTGAAAATGGTAAATATCGTGGAGTGAGATTTATAAAATCCCAATAAGTATACCAAGCATAAATTTTCTTTTGAAAGCATATGGATCATTTTCATCATAACATAGGATAGGATCGAAATACTCATAAACATAGGGAGACACAAGAATTTTACCGAACTTAAATGGCAAGAATTCTTATGTGTAGCGCTACTAAACTCCGGTCCCCTTAGCATAATCATAAACATATCATATGGAACCCATAACAATCTTGTGAGATTGATTTCATAGCAATGATCCAAACATTTTCATAAAAACATAAGATATACTTACTTGTCATAAAAACATACTTACTTTTCATAAAAACATAAGGTGTATTTACCTTTCATAAAAACATACTTACTTTTCATAAAAACATAAGATATACTTACTTGTCATAAAAACATACTTACTTTTGATAAAAACATAAGGTGTATTTACCTTTCATAAAAACATACTTACTTTTCATAAAAACATAAGATATACTTACTTTTTAAAAGATTAAAATGAAGTGTAGTAGTAAATGGACCAAAACTTTCTTGACCACCTTGAATTTCTCTTACTTGTGGATTTTGTCAAGAGATTGGAAATAAGTGTATATGTGTAGAGTTGTGTGTAAAAGAGATGGGTTTAAATAGATGTATAAAGTTGGCATATTGTAAACATAATCATTCAATTCTATTAATTTTAACACATCATTTTCTTAAAGTAAAGCACCATTCATATACTTTTCCATATTTATACAAATAATATGCTCTTCATGATTATATATAATGGAGTATATAAATCATTCATATACTTTTCCATATTTATACAAATATTATGCTCTTCATGATTACATATAATGGAGTCTTATCAATCATTCATATACTTTTCCATATTTATACAAATATTATGCTCTTCATGATTATATATAATGGAGTATATAATTCATTCATATACTTTTCCATATTTATTAAATTAAGATTCTCATAATTATTATATATAATGGAACCTCTCATGCTTGCATATATTTTCTTAATTTAAATAATAAAAGTAATTTTTGTACAAATAAATATTGGGATAACATTGAATTAAGTACTTAGACTTAATATACTTTAAATCAAGAGAATGGAGATATTTTTAGAAATTCGGAATTTAATTTAAAATCGAACGATCTCGATTATTTCTTGACTTGGCTATACGAATACGTCGTGGCGTTAACTTAATAAAAATGGGTGAAATAGTAGCGACATGATTTTCTATTAAAATAATTATTAATCGCGTAAAAATTCTTGATCGCTACAGCTACAAAGTTTGTCTCTTCTCCGTGTCTAGTAAGAAAATCCATTCCGACCTCAACAAACATGGTAGTAAAACGTGATGAAATAACTGCATGACATGAGTAGTGGCATGGGTAGTGGGACGGATGAAAAAAATTTAATTTTGAACATATTTTATAATTTTGCAGTTTTATAATATTAGTTGTCAAAAAATTCTGTTCACATTACAGATTCTGCTTCAAATTAAAAATTGAATTGAAGATTCCCAGAATCTCTTCTGTTTCTATATATATATATATATATATATATATATATATATATATATATATATATATACTTAGATATTCCCTTTTCTTATCTTTTCTTCCGAACAAGCTTTTGAATTATATTTTAGGGATCTTTGTGGAAAAGAATTTTCTTTTCTTTTTGGAAAGATGTTTTTCAACTGTTTTATTAGTGCTAGCTTGTCAAAGTTTTGTGATATTTTTGACAAGTATGATATGTGACCAATTTATTAAGTAATTGTGATCAAAATATTAATTAATTTTGACTTTGTAAGACTTTTGACGAATACGAAATGTGACCTTTTGATTTACGTCAACTGTGACTCTGTGTGACCCTTCTAGTCACAAATGTGACCAGAATATTAGGTAATTGTGATTAAAATATTGATTAATTGTTACCAAAAAAGAGTAAGACGTACTCAATAAATAATATGCGATTAAAAATGTTTTATTGTAACTATATTTGTAATTGTGATCAATTATATATTAAAAAAATTTATCTATCACAAATTTGATCAATATATGAGTGATTGTAACCATTTTATTAGATAATTGTGACCAAAATATTGATTAATTGCCAATTGTGACTTTTCTAGTCACCACAATTGTGAACAATTTATTAGGTAATTTCGACCAAAATATTGACTTATTGTGGCTTTGTGCGACTTGTGATGAGTAGGAATGTGAGCAATTATTATGTAAATGTGATCAAGATGACTTTATGTGTCTTGTGATAAGTAAGAGATGTGACCAAGAAAATGAGTAAGTTGTGACCAATAAATAAGCCTTCGTTGGATTTATGGTTGGTGATTATAAACTAATTTATTTGGTTTACTGAGGCAAGATGTGGTTAAAAATTGGAGAGAGAAATTATGTTTGATAAAAAAGTTTTTTTGAAAAATTGTGTAGATTATAAATTGGTATATACTTTACCAAACGGAGGCTAAATAATAAGTGTCTAATTACTAGGCAATTGTGACAAAAAAATCTTGATTAACTGTGACAAAAAAACGAGTAAATTATGATCAATAAATAAATAATACGTGACAAATTATGGATGATTGTAGCCAATTATATTAGAGATTGTGACCAACTGTGACTTTGTGTGACTATTGGATGAGGTCTTGATGTGACATATAGTTATGTCAAATATGATTATGCGTGATCGAGTTGTAACTTTATGTGAGCGAGCTGTGATCTCATGTGATCGAACTGTGACTTTATGTAATCGAACTGTGAACTCGTGTGATTGAACTATGACCTCCCGTGACCAAACTATGACTTTGTGTGACCGAACTGTGAGCTTGTGTGATCAAATTATGACTTTGTGTAACCAACTGGACCTCATGTGACCGAACATCGACTTTATGTGATCGAACATCAACTTTTTGTGATCAAACTGTGACTTTGTGTCATCAAACTATGACCTCGCGTGACTAACTATGACTTTACGAGTAGGTGTGGGGTGAGATTTGCAACTAAATTTGTAACACCCCAAGTTTAAAATCTTCAACTTAGGCATGTTAACTTCCTTTCACTTTAAATGCGGAAATAAAACATTTCAAACACTTATTTTCTTCACTTACATGCGTAAACAAAACATTTAAAACCTCAACATTTTTTTTTCTATTATAAAATTCTACAAAAATTTCGCCAGAGTCTCCTCTATAAATTAGACTTAACCAACCTGTAGAGGGGCTTCAAAACCATTTTAAAGCATACATCTCAACTCATTCAATCCCATACATCATCAAAACTATTCAATAAGTCCCAAACTCCTCAAAGATATATTTCCAAGTAAACAAACTTTAGCAAATGAAATAAGAGGTCATTTAACCTCTAATACTACACTAGTACTTATTCAAAGCTAATTGCAATCAAACCATTAACAATAATAAATGAAGGAATAATGACTCGATGTTAAATCTACCCTCCAAGTATAAAGGGGTCAAGTTATAGCCTAACAATAATCCAGGGTCATTCTTCCTAGGGATTTTATTGGCATCATAATATTTGCTAAATTCGAAAACTAAACTATGATTTCAATTGTGCGAAAATGAAATTGGAGAGAATATAATTAATTTGCAATGAAAGGGAATTCGAGCGGAGTTATCCTTTCGCTATCAATTGGGTTTTGCAAGTAAGATTAGTGTGAATTTCTTGAGATCGATAAGATTTAAACATATTCGTATGAAATTAGTCAATTTATTTTACGACATTTAGTCGAGCATGTTGTGTGCATATTTAATACATATCACATCAACGACATCAATCGAAGTAAAATAATTTGAAAATTTAAAACACTCGTTAATTATCATCAATCACAAGAATTCATCTATAGAAAATTAACATTCACCCATTGAAGCTAAGAATAACTCCCCTAAAAAATAACTTAGCCGGACATAATTAAATTAATCGAATTACAATTCAACCAAAAAATTATCATTACTAGAAAACGAAATTCAAATTTGAAAATGAAAATGGAATAATTAAAAATATCTAAAAACAAACTAATATGAATAATCTAATTTATTGAAACTAACAATTAAAACAACTAAAAGAACAAGACAAATTATAAACTTGAACAATTCAATTAAACCCAGAGGCTGCTGCTTGGGGACGGTGAAGGAGAGCGCTGGGAAGTGGCGGCTGCTGGGAAGTTGAAGGTATTGAGAGAATACGTGAGGGAGAGGTTGAAGGTGAAAGGAAAAACAGAGATGGGAGCTGCCTGAGACTGCTGGGTTAGAGATAGAGAGAATGCGTGAGAGAGGAAGCAGGTTGCGGCTGAAGTGCAGGGCCCAGGAAAGAGAGATGCTGGTTGTTGCGGCCGTTGGTTCACGGTGACGTGAGAGAGGAGAGAATACAGAGACACCTGCGGCTGTATGGTGATGGCTGAGGGCTGTTGAATGGTGAGGGGATGAAGGTGTTGCTGGCCAAGAGAGAAGAAGGCTGCTGTTGCTGGTTTTGTGGAAGAGGGAGGTTGCGGCTGGGAACTGGTTGCGGGAGAGGGAGGTTGAGGGAAGAGTTGCTGGCCGTGATTGGAGTTGTGAGGTTGAAGCAGGTTGGCGGCAGATAGTGGAGGAAGAGTTGGCTTGCGGCTGGAAGTGGTGAAAGGGAGAGAAGGCAGCGGTTGAGAAGGAGAGAAAATCGTGAGGCTCTCAGAGGGAGAAGTTTGGCATGTCTGTGGTGAAAAAAAGAGAAGACAGCTGTAGGTTTTGCATTCGTGTGAGAGAGTCTAGGTTGGGAATTTATTTTTGGGCTGTTGAATGCATATGGGCTGGAGCGGCTTTTGAGTGTGGATTTATTCCTTTTGGGCTTTTTCAGGTAAATCGAGCCAGGGGTTTTTGAGTTAAAATTTGTCCAAAATGTACCTGCAATTAAATAAATGAAATTATTAGCAAATAAAATCAATTTAGAGTTTAAGAATTAAAATTAAAATTAAATCTTTTATAATTTTTACTCTAAATTACAAAATTTATATCCCAAAATTGTATTTTTCATTTATTTACCTATCTAGAATACGTAAAATTGGACAATAATCACACTCCCCAACTAGCTGTTTGCTAGTCTCTAGCAATTCAAGCGAATTAAAAACATGACTAGCTCAATGAAAAAACCTCAATTGTAAAGTCAAGAATGAGTTGAGCACATCAACTTCGCAAAATCGAGAGATCAAGCATTATATCCAAATTAATCCATAAAAACATTCCCAAAATTTTGTGTGTGTGTTTTAAGCCGATCCATCAAACCACTAACCCCAACACATACAGTGTCGAGTATTCACTCAAGCCAAGTATAAACTCCATATACTCACGGGTATGTGTATTTTGTTTCTGAACTGGTTAGGAGGTCACTCATGGAGTTTGAAAATTGATCACTCAAGCATTCAATAAAGGCCATATATATGTGGATGACAGCAATGCAAATATTGACCTCATGAAAAGCTCACAACCATTGGGACTCAACCCTTCTTACCACAAGCAACTTAAGATCAAAATGTCAATATCAATGTAAATGTAATGATGGTGTTATCAAGGGAATTGATAAAGAGTAATGGAAGAAGAGGTTTGTATATTTCAATGATAATAGTAGAACAAGAAATTTCAATTGAAGTATAAGACGCAATGGTAGCATTTTTTTTTAATATGATAAGGAAATAGAAGAAGTAGGTAGAAATCGAGGACTTTCAAAATGTAAGCATGGATAATAATTTTCACTTTTAATCACACTTCAAGCTTGCTTTCTTCTTCACATCCTTTACTTTCTCTTCAATAAGTCTCCCTTTTCTTTCTACTTTTTTTTTTTTTTGAAACTGAAATTCTTTCAAATAATTCTTCAACATTCTCCTCTAGTCTCAATGACTGTCAAATACTTTCTAACTCCGCTTTTCTCTCTTTTTCATGCACTGAACATTTTTTCTTCAAATATGAAGCAAAAATAATCATCCTCACTTATACTTGAAAGTAGAAACAAGGTTATGTATTTATGGAAGCAATGTCTGGATGTAATGTCATCTTTAATGTGAAATAAATGAAAGGGATTTGTGGCTATGGAGGAATTTGTGATGGGAAGAGAAGATGATAAGGTTAGCTTCAAAGGATCAAATTTTTATTTGGCATTGACCTTCATCGTTTCTTAAGTATAAACCACCAACAATCCACAATCTGTGTAATGATGCCCAATGGAAGTAGCAATATCAAACAAGGGCAATATAAGAAAACCACCAATCACTCAACTCTAATGATGAACAAATAAAATTACTTAAACTTGAGAGAGCTCTAGTTGTATGTGTTGACTATCCATCGTACCAAAAGGCTTAAATTCGTGCATAAAATTTTTTTTTTTAGGAGGGAGGTCTTTACAGAATAACAAAGATATAATTCAAAACTCAAGATGTACTCAATTTTAATGCTCAACTATCACAAAGAATTAATGCAAAACATGTACATTTGAGTTACTCTCCCCCCAACTAAAATCAGGCATTGTCCTCAATGACTCAAAGAGAAGAAAAATGAACAGTGAATAATAGACACGACTCAAAATGAAATCAAGCTAAAGGAGAAGAGTGTACCTGAGAGGAGGCCTATGCACATGAGCAATTATTCAAGAATGAAAAACTAAAAAAAATGAAGAAAAGAATAAAATCTGCAAAAGGAAAAGAAAATATATACATAATAATAAAAGTTAGTTCCAAGAAAATCAGCCGCTGGAATCAGGGTCCAGCAGAGGCAGTTCATTAACTTCAGCAGAAAAATTATCCAAAAATGGTTTCAGACGTTTTCCATTAACTTTAAAAACAGTACCAGTTTTTGGATCCAAGATTTCAACCTCTCCATAAGGATAAACAGTTTGCACAATGTAAGGACCAATCCATTTAGTTCTCAAGAAACAGATGAAGCTTAGAGTCATATAGAAATACTTTTTGAGAAGGAAAAAATGATTTTCTAAAAATTTTCTTATCGTGAAAAACTTTCATTTTCTCTTTTGAAATTTTTGCATTCTCATATGCCTCCAAACGCAATTCATCTAACTCATTCAATTTCAATTTCCTAAATTCACCAGCTTGATCTAAGTCAAAGTTGAGTGTTTTGATTGTCCAATAAGCTTTATGTTCGATTTCAACCGGTAAGTGACAAGGTTTTCCAAATACAATTCTATAAGGAGACATTCCAAGAACAGTTTTAAAAGCAGTCCTGTAGGCCCATAAAGCATCATCCAATTGCATAGCCCAAACTTTTCTATTTGGATTAACTGTTTTTGTCAAAATGCCTTTGATTTCCCGGTTGGCTAGTTCAGTTTGACCATTAGTTTGAGGGTGATAGGGAGTGGAAATCTTATGCCTAATGCCATATTTCTTTAATAAGGTTTCAAAATGTTTATTACAAAAATGTGTTCCTCCATCGCTAATTATGGCCTTAGGCATACCAAACCTAGAAAAAATATGTTCTTTCAAAAATTTGAGCACAACTTTATGGTCATTTGTTCTACATGGAATAGCCTCTACCCATTTTGACACATAATCAACAGCCACCAATATATAAAGGTATCCAAAAGAAGGGGGAAAAGGACACATAAAGTCTAATCCCCAACAATCAAAAATTTCAAGAACAAGGATTGGAGCTAATGGCATCATATTCCTATGGTTGATACTACCAAGTTTCTGACATGCTTCACAATTTTTACCAAAGGTATAAGCATCCTTAAATAAACTAGGCCAATAAAAACTACATTGAAGTACCTTAGCAGCTGTTTTCTGCGAAGAGAAATGGCCTCCGTAAACATGAGAATGACAGAAGGTAAGAACTTGTTGTACCTCATTATCAGGAACACATCTTCGGATAATTTGATCAGCACAATATTTAAATAAGGATGGATCATCATAGAAGAAGTTCCTTGCAATAGCTTTCATCCTCATTTTGTCTTGGACACTCCAATTTGAGGGCATATGACCTGTAACAAGATAGTTAACCAAGTCAACGAACCATGGAACAATGTTCAAGCTAAATAACTGTTCATCAGGAAATGAATCATTTAAAGGGTGAGAAAATTTTGAATTTTCAGAATTTAATCTGGATAAATGATCAGCGACAACATTTTCCACCCCTTTTTTATCCTTAATTGTGATGTCAAATTCCTGCAATAACAAAATCCATCGAATGAGTCTAGGTTTAGCATCTTTCTTTGTGAACAAATACTTAAGAGCAGAATGATCAGTAAAGATAGTAGTAGGGGTCCCAATAAGATAAGTTCGAAATTTTTCCAGTGCAAAAACTATTGCTAGCAGCTCTTTTTCGGTAGTTGTGTAATTCAATTGAGCTTGATTCAAAGTTCTACTAGCATAGTAGATTACATAAGGTTCCTTACCTTTCCTCTGGCCAAGCACTGCTCCTACAGCTATATCACTTGCATCACACATTAATTCAAAAGGTAGAGACCAATCAGATGATCTAACTATGGGTGCAGTGGTGAGTGCCTTTTTTAAATATTCAAAAGTTGCAGTGCATTCATTAGTCCAAACAAATTTTGTATCATGCATCAAAAGTGTAGTCAAAGGTTTTGCTATGATACTAAAATCTTTTATGAATCTCCTATAAAAACCTGCATGGCCTAAAAATGATCGAACGTCTTTTACACTTGAAGGAATAGGCAACCTAGAAATTGAATCTACTTTTGCCTTATCTACTTCCATGCCTTTAGTAGAAACTATATGACCTAAAACAAATCCTCTTGTAACCATGAAATGACATTTCTCCCAATTAAGGAGAAGTTGCTTATCTTCACACATGCATAAAATAGCTTTCAAATTTGTTAGGCAATCATCAAATGAATTACCATACACAGAGAAATCATCCATAAATACTTCCAAAAAGTTTTCTATCATGTCACTAAATATGCTAAGCATGCATCTTTGAAAGGTTGCTGGGGCGTTACAAAGACCAAAAGGCATTCTTTTAAAAGCAAACGTCCCAAAAGGGCAAGTAAAAGTAGTTTTTTCTTGGTCTTCTAATACTATTTCAATTTGATGATAGCCTGAAAAGCCATCCAAGAAACAATAGAATGAATGTCCAGCAACTCTTTCAAGCACTTGATCTAAAAATGGTAAAGGAAAGTGGTCTTTTCTGGTCATGGAATTCAATTTCCTATAATCTATGCACATTCTCCAACTAGTGGGTACCCTTTTAGTTATCATTTCTCCCTATTCATTTTCAACAACAGTAACCCCAGTTTTCTTAGGTACTACGTGAGTAGGACTTACCCACTTTCTGTCTGCAATAGGATAAATAATACCTGCATCAAGTAATTTTAAAACTTCATTTTTAACAACCTCTTTCATGTTAGGGTTTAGCCTTCTTTGAGATTCCCTTGAAGGAGTAGCATTTTCTTCTAGAAAAATTCTATGAGTGCACACTAAAGGACTAATTTCCTTAATATCAGCTATAGTCCAACCTATTGCAGATCTATGATCATTCAACACTTTCAACAACATATTTTCCTGATCACAAGTAAGAGTAGAAGAGATTACCACAGGGTATGATTCATTAGGTCCCAAGAATGCATATTTTAGTTCCGATGGAAGAGGTTTAAGCTCCAGAGTTGGCATCTTCTCTGCTGATGTTTGCATGGGTGTCTGGCTAACATTTAGAGGCTCAATGTTTGGCTGCCAAGCTCTTACAACTGTTGTTGTGACACCTTTTGAAGGGTCTTGAATGTTTTCCAATTCAAGATTCTGCTCAAGATGCTCATTAGGATCTTCTAACTCAATTAGCAGCTCTTCCAACATATTAACTTCCTGCACTTCATCAAAATCTTTTGGTTGCCTACAAGCATTGAAAATGTTAAGTTCCAAAGACATATTGCCAAAAGTCAACTTTAAAATACCACTCCTACAATTTATTAAAGCATTTGAAGTTGCAAGAAATGGTCTACCAAGAATAATAGGGATTTGAGGAGAAGTTTTAGGTGTACTTTGAACATCAATAACAACAAAATCAATTGGATAATAGAATTTATCGACTTGAACCAAAACATCCTCAATTATCCCTCTAGGCATCTTAACAGATCTATCTGCTAATTGTAAAATCATGGGGGTAGACTTAAGTTCACCGAGACCAAGTTGTGTATACACACTAAAGGGAAAAAGATTCACACTTGAACCTAAATCTAGCAAGGCATGACCAATACGAGTGGTTCCTATCATACAAGCAATGGTTGGAGAACCAGGATCTTTAAATTTTTGAGGAGTTTGGCATTGTATGATAGAACTCACTTGTTCAGTCAAAAAGGCCTTATTCTTAACAGCTAACTTCCTTTTCACTGTACACAAATCCTTAAGAAATTTAGCATAAGCAGGGACTTGTTGAATTGCATCTAACAGAGAAATATTTACCCTAACTTGCTTAAAAATCTCATGAGTTTCTGTTTGATTTTTGGTCTTATTACCAGGTTGTAATCTTTGAGGAAAAGGGGCAGGAGGTGCACCTACTATTGGCTTAGGTGGTTCCTGAACATCAGATAGAGATTTTAACACAATATCATCAACAGGAGGTTCAGCTTGCTTATCCACCAAGTTCTCTTTAGGTTCAGGAACTTGGATTTGCTTACCACTTCTTAAGGTAGTTACTGCTTTCACATGTCTTAGATTGGATTCATCGACCCCCCCCCATTGTATTGAGTTTGAGGATTAGGCATTGGTTGAGCTGGAAACTTACCTTTTTCTGATGCACTTTCCTGAGTAGTCAGCTTTGTAAGCTGAGATCGGATGTCATTAATGGCCTGAGAGTTTTGATTGTTGATGGCAGCTTGGCTTTGAATGAATTGTTGGATTTGGTCTTCTAGACTTCTCTTCTGCGGTGGCATATAAGGTGTTGGTTGTGAAGGTTCAGTATTGTTTCCAACATTATTGCTTCCTCCTTGATCATTCCTCCAACTGAAATTTGGATGATTTCTCCAACCTGGATTATAAGTACTCGAATATGGGTTAGAATAAGGTTTGGAAATCATATTAACAGCAACAGATTGATCAAAATACATCTCTTTTAGTTGGGGAAGTGCAGGACAATCAGAGGTTAAATGTTGTACATCATCACAAATTGAACATTTTTCTAAAATAGTGGAAGAGGAATTGACTTCATTCACTTTTTGAGTTTCCAAATTTTCAAGTTTTCGAGTGATGACAGCCAATCGGGCATTTATGTCATCTTCTGCTCTAAGTGAATGAATTCCATTTCCAGATGCAATCTCTGGAAATTCAGTTTTCATTGCAACACCCCTATCAAACTCATCAATGTTATCCCAAGATTGTGCATTTTCAGCTAAATCATCAAAAAATGTAAAAACTTCATTCGGGTCTTTTGCAAAGAAATCACCATTACTCATGGTTTGCACAAATTGTCTCATTTCTGGTCTGAGCCCTTCATAAAAAAATTTCGTTAACATCCATTTTTCATAACCATGATGGGGACAAGATAACAACAAATCTTTGAATCTTTCCCAACTAGTGTAAAAATTTTCATTATTCTTTTGAGAAAAATTCATGATTTGTCTTTGAATAGCGGTGGTTCTTTGTGGTGGAAAAAACTTTTTAATGAACTCTTTCCGCATATTTGCCCAATTTGTAATTGAACTAGGCCTCAAAGAGTTAAGCCACGACTTAGATTTATCCTTTTAGTGAAAAAGGGAAAAGCTTGAGTCGAATAACTTCCTCAGCGCAATTTCTTTCAAGAAAATTAAAACAAACCCCTTCGAATTCCTGGATGTGGTGATATGGACTCTCTGATGGCATGCCATGGAAGCGTGGTAGATGATCAATCATTCCCGGTTTAAAGTTGAAAACCGCTGCATTTTCAGGCATCACTATGCATGACGGAGTGCTTGCCATCGTTGGAAAAATATAATCTCTAAGACTTCGAACGACTGGCGCCTCATTTGGATCTGCATTATTTGCCATTACTACCTGCTGATTTTCAAGAATTAAAAATTGGTTAGTGGATTCCGATCTTACTAATCGCTTAGTATTATCTCGAAACAAAACGAACATAAACAATGAACAATATTAATAATAGTAGTCGAACAAAATAATAAAACAAATAAAAATAACAGAATTCAGCAAAAATCAGTTAACACCAAATTAATCCCCGACAACGGCGCAAAAAACTTGACTCGATGTTAAATCTACCCTCCAAGTAAAAGGGGTCAAGTTATAGCCTAGCAATAATCCAGGGTCATTCTTCCTAGGGATTTTATTGGTATCGTAATATTTGCTAAATTCGAAAACTAAACTATGATTTCAATTGTGCGAAAATGAAATTGGAGAGAATATAATTAATTTGCAATGAAAGGGAATTCGAGCGGAGTTATCCTTTCGCTATCAATTGGGTTTTGCAAGTAAGATTAGTGTGAATTTCTTGAGATCGATAAGATTTAAACATATTCGTACGAAATTAGTCAATTTATTTTACGACATTTAGTATAGCATGTTGTGTGCATATTTAATACATACCACATCAACGACATCAATCGAAGTAAAATAATTTGGAAATTTAAAACACTCGTTAATTATCATCAATCACAAGAATTCATCTATAGAAAATTAACATTCACCCATTGAAGCTAAGAATAACTCCCCTCAAAAATAACTTAGCCGGACATAATTAAATTAATCGAATTACAATTCAACCAAACAATTATCATTACTAGAAAACGAAATTCAAATTTGAAAATGAAAATGCAATAATTAAAAATATCTAAAAACAAACTAATATGAATAGTCTAATTTATTGAAACTAACAATTAAAAGAACTAAAAGAACAAGACAAATTATAATCTTGAACAATTCAATTAAACCCAGAGGCTGCTGCTTGGGGACGGTGAAGGAGAGCGCTGGGAAGTGGCGGCTGCTGGGAAGTTGAAGGTATTGAGAGAAGAAGTGAGGGAGAGGTTGAAGGTGAAAGGAAAAACAGAGATGGGAGCTGCCTGAGACTGCTGGGTTAGAGATAGAGAGAATGCGTGAGAGAGGAAGCAGGTTGCGGCTGAAGTGCAGGGCCCAGGAAAGAGAGATGATGGCTGTTGCGGCCGTTGGTTCAAGGTGACGTGAGAGAGGAGAGAATACAGAGACACCTGCGGCTGTATGGTGATGGCTGAGGGCTGTTGAATGGTAAGGGGGATGAAGGTGCTGCTGGCCAAGAGAGAAGAAGGCTGCTGCTGCTGGTTTTGTGGAAGAGGGAGGTTGCGGCTGGGAACTGGTTACGGGAGAGGGAGGTTGAGGGAAGAGTTGCTGGCCGTGATTGGAGTTGTGAGGTTGAAGCAGGTTGGCGGCAGACAGTGGAGGAAGAGTTGGCTTGCGGCTGGAAGTGGTGAAAGGGAGAGAAGGCAGCGGCTGAGAAGGAGAGAAAATCGTGAGGCTCTCAGAGGGAGAAGTCTGGCGTGTCTGTGGTGAAAAAAAGAGAAGACAACTGTAGGTTTTGCATTCGTGTGAGAGAGTCTAGGTTGGGAATTTATTTTTGGGTTGTTGAATGCATATGGGTTGGAGCGGCTTTTGAGTGTGGATTTATTCCTTTTGGGCTTTTTCAGGTAAATCGAGCCAGGGGTTTTTGAGTTAAAATTTGTCCAAAATGTACCTGCAATTAAATAAATGAAATTATTAGCAAATAAAATCAATTTAGAGTTTAAGAATTAAAATTAAATCTTTTATAAGTTTTACTCTAAATTACAAAATTTATATCCCAAAATTGTATTTTTCATTTATTTACCTATCTAGAATACGTAAAATTGGACAATAATCAAATAATTAATGAGAAACTTAAATGAATTATAATTTAACTTTATTTTCAAAAATTGAAGGTAGGTATAGCCTGAGTCTGTCGCCAAGTGCTCTCCTCGTCTCATCTAACTTTCATCACCTGAGATTTTGAGGAGGGATTGGGGTGAGCTAAAGCTCAGTAAGTAAACTTTATGCACGTGATGCATGCTCATGACATGAAATTCCTTAGACCATTCGAAGTAATTACCCTCATTTACTTTACTTTTCAAGACATTCATACTTTCCAAACTTTCACTTAAACATTTCAAAAAAAAACTTTAACTTCATTTCCATCGTGAACTCACTTAGTGTATCTTCTAAACAGTCAGAATGCAGTGGGCACATTTCCTTATTCAGAACAAGGTTATCACTTTTCCATCGCATAGCGGTTTTAAATTTTGCCGCCGTCAAGCGGTTTAGCAATCGTCACCGCAAAGCGGTTTAATATTTGCCACCGCCAAGCGGTTAAGCAATCGTCACCGCAAAGCGGTTTAATATTTGCCACCACCAAGCAGTTAAGCAATCGTCACCGCAAAGCGATTTAATATTTGTCACCGCCAAGCGGTTAAGCAATCGTCACCGCAAAGCGGTTTAATATTTGCCACCGCCAAACGGTTAGACAATCGTCACCGCAAGGCAGTTTAATATTCACCACTGCAACATCGATTTAATTCGGGTACGCCGGTCTCCCGCGCCCCATTTTCCACTCACACCTTTCATGGCATAGAAGTACATCAATTTATTCTTAAAACTTGGGATACATCCTTTTTTGAGGAAACTAAAACTTACCACATTCTTCATTTAAAATCATTTGACTTCCCCAACTCAATGAAAATGCATGCTTAACGATGCAATGACATGATAACATGTATGCTTAAACCTTCCCTTAATAACACATTCATGTATAAAGTTCATAGAAAGCACCACAAGCAAATAAATTTGAAGAATATAATTTAAGCCCATTAATTACACCTTGAACATTTAACTTCAATGAAAATAGGGGAAGTTTACTTACATGAAGTTCTTAGTATTTACCATTTCTGAATTTGCAAGTGGAAAAGTCTTGAATGCCCGTGACGTCAATGTACCCAAATTCCTAATTATATCCATTCATAAATAAGGTATAACTTTAGATTTGAAACAACACATTCATCATCCTATTCAATATTATAAACAAAACTCATAACTGAGGTTAACAATCCTATTAGACTCAAAATTTAATTCAAATGTGTCCTTAACTCATGTCAAACACATATACTATCACATTCGAAATAAGTGTTTAAATTCAAGGGTAAGTGATGAGATTCGAAGCGCGGAAGAAACGCCGGAAAGTTCTGAACCCAGGTTGTGGTTGGACGGTGGAATCTTGACCCGATATTCACGACGCGATGGCTCGACGATGCGGAATAAAGAACCAAGACTTTCGAAACGCCACAAGGAATTGCCCAATCTCCTTGATAAGTTTCTAGTTTTGAACGCCACAAATATTCTAGCAAATATTTGATAAGTTCGATATTTGAACGCCACAAGAAATATTCTTGATAAGTTCGAAAATATAGGAACCCACCTATAACTTTTATTGAATCCTCAATAAAACTGTTTTTAATCAAATCAAATCAAATCTCAAGTCTGAATTACAATGAATGGAAAGGAATATAAATAAGTAAAATAACCTAGCCGCTAATTGACTCAAAATAGAATTCTAATTAGACTAAAATTTTAAAATAGGCAAACAAATAATTAAAAACAAAATTTAACCTAAAAATACGCAAAAACCCTAATTTAATTGGAAACAATAATAAAGACAAAGTAAATATAATCCTATAATTAAGGAAATATAGTAAATTTCCGTCTGCATCATTGATTTGCCAATTTGAAGCCCTAAACGATGAAATTTGGCCCTAAAATCAATGGGCTTAAGGGCTTTAGCCCATAAGTCTTGCTCGGTGACCTGTTTCTACTCGAAAAACATATATTATTCATCCAATTCCGACATGGATGACTGGACTGCACTTTTATTTGGCTTGAATATTTAACTTTCTGTCAAGCCTGCTATGACTCCGATTGTCGAGGGTCCGGAACACATCATACCCTCCTTCTTTAGGATGATTCGTCCTGAATCATAGCTTTGTTCCTGTTGTTTCACTTCACCTCCTGGATCAAACGGGAAATTATTACTTCCACGCCAGAGGGATGACCAATAGTATCCTGTAACTTGGGTCACATGAATGGATTGAAGTAGAAACTCTTGTGGGCATTGGTGGTGTTGCCCAAATTTCCAAGTACATTTAACCTGCAAGACAAAATTAAATAAAGCGGGGAGGGAAATGTTAGGTTCATGAGGTACAAAGTATGGATCCTTGTATCCATGATTAATCACCATCTTCAATTCTTCTTTAAGAACTACGAGACCCTCCTCTTCACCTCGTTCTTCCTTTGCATCTTCAACCACATTTTCAAAAGTTTTACTTTCAAATTCAACCACATCTTCTTCCTCCAATTTCACAATTTCTTGTTTAACCACCACTTCTAATTCTTCATTCTCATCTTCAACAATTGCATGCTCAATCACTTTCTCGCTACCCAACTCTTTTTCCTCATCAAATTTTGGAATTTGTTTAGTTGTTTTTAATTTCAAGAGCTCTCTTTCTTATCAATATCCTTATCCCCATGATGCCTCCTATTATACCACTTTTCACTCTCCTTCCTTACCCTCCGTGGATCTTCTGGTGCTTCCTCTAATGTCAACCCATATAGTGCGCATGTTTTCCCTTTCTTAAGGAATTTGTATATGTGCATACTCTTATCATAAACAGCCTCCCTCCTATGTCTCCAAGGTTCTCCCAATAAAATATGATAAGATTTCAATGGCCACTACATCACACCATACATCCTCACTATACCTTCCCTAGGTGATAGACACTAGAACTTGTTTGGTTACTTTGAAATCTCCAAACTCTCTCATCCACGTCATCCTATAAGGTTTATAGTGTGGTTCTAGGGGCAATCCTAATTTTTCAACCACGGTGCTACTAACGAAATTAGTAAAGCACTTTCCATCAATTGTCAAACTGCACCCCTTATGATCCACATAACATCTAGTTTGGAATAAAGAGCCCGGATCATAATCCATTCTTATGTGACGTTAAAAAATTTCAAGAATGAAGAGGATTTAGACATCAAATAGCAAGATCGACTTTTATTGACTTGGAAGGAAATGAATATCAAGAATTTTAAAGAAACTCAAGAAAGTAGTTCTTGAATTTGTAATAACTTTTTTTTTTTTTTTTTTTTTTGGGAATTTTAGGATGAATTTTCGGAATAAATAAAATAATAAAAATAATAATTTTTTTTTATAAATCCGAAAATTCGACAACGAACACGACAAAACAAACGAAACTTAATTCGGATAAGAATTAAGCAAAACAAACACTTTTAAAGTTTTTTTGGAACGATTTTCTGGATTAAAGACTCAACAACAAGATATGGATAATTGTTACGACAAACTCGATGATAAACATAAGAATTAAACTGGGTAGAATAAAAAAAAACCTGAATTCGGAGTCCAGCTTTGATACCAGATGATGAGATTCGAAGCGCGGAAGAAACGCCGGAAAGTTCCGAACCCAGGTTGTGGTTGGACGGTGGAATCTTGACCCGATATTCACGACGCGATGGCTCGAAGATGCGGAATAAAGAACCAAAAATTTCGAAACGCCACAAGGAATTGCCCAATCTCCTTGATAAGTTTCTAGTTTTGAATGCCACAAATATTCTAGCAAATATTTGATAAGTTCGATATTTGAACGTCACAAGAAATATTCTTGATAAGTTCGAAAATATAGGAATCCACCTATAACTTTTATTGAATCATCAATAAAACTGTTTTTAATCAAATCAAATCTCAAGTCTGAATTACAATGAATGGAAAGGAATATAAATAAGTAAAATAACCTAGCCGCTAATTGACTCAAAATAGAATTCTAATTAGACTAAAATTTTAAAATAGGCAAACAAATAATTAAAAACAAAATTTAACCTAAAAATACTCAAAAACCCTAATTTAATTGGAAACAATAATAAAGACAAAGTAAATATAATCCTATAATTAAGGAAATATAGTAAATTTCCGTCTGCATCATTGATTTGCCAATTTGAAGCCCTAAACGATGGAATTTGGCCCTAAAATCAATGGGCTGAAGGGCTTTAGCCCATAAGTCTTGCTCGGTGACCTGTTTCTACTCGAAAAACATATATTATTCATCCAATTCCGACATGGTTGACTGGACTGCACTTTTATTTGGCTTGAATATTTAACTTTCTGTCAAGCCTACTATGACTCCGATTATCGAGGGTCCGGAACACATCAGTAAGAAACATCGAAATCTTACTTATCAAATTATTCAAAAGTCAAAACTACTCAATATTATCACAACTTAATTGTCACATGGACAATTTCAATTAGCGTTCTAATTACTCATAAATCTGAAAATAACACTTATAATAAAAATGTACATTAAAATTCAGTTTAAACAACCTGATTATTTGAAATCCCCAAATTTGAAAATTTCCATAAAAATCAACATTGAACCAATAGAAAGTCAATTAAATAATATTATCATTTAAAGTCTGAAAGTTACATACATTCGATATCTATATTTATAGATATTAGTATCATCATAAAATTCCCAAATTTGAAATTAATACATAAAATTGCATTTTAAGCTAGCAAATTGAAATCTGGAAATTTCACATATATAATATGAATACATACATACATGCATAATAATATACACATTCACATACATCAATACTCACAATCATAAACATCACTAAACCCTTAATTTATGGTAAAATTCGAAAATCAAACAAAATTAAAATCTGAAAATTGTGAAGAAAATACATATATACTTACATTAAATTCCATTTATACATCAACCTATACATACAATTCAACATATGAATGTCTGTATGTGTGTGTGTGTGTGTGTGTGTGTGTGTGTGTGCAAACCCGTGTGCGCGGGTGGGTGAGTGACCGAGGAAAGGGTTGGGCTCGATTTCGTGTGTGTGTGTGTGTGTGTGAGAGGAAGGTGAAAAAGGGTCTTACCGCCGGTGGGGTGGCGGTCGGCGGCTGCGTGAGGAAGGAGAGACTGAGAGAGGGAGAGCGGGTTGAGAGGCCGAGAGGAGAGATCGGGTGTGAGAGAGACCGAGTAGAGAGAGAGAGCGTGAGTGAGTTAATTAGGTTAGGGTTAGGTTTTTAATCTTTTGGAATTTGCAATTCAGTCCCTCAAATCTCCTCTTTTGTTTAAGTAAGTCTATAAGTTCTATTTACCCTCGATTGTCACTAAACTTTCCCCCCAAATTTCAAATTAGTATGATAAAATAGAAAATAACATGTTTAGGCAATAAAACAATTAATCACATAGAATTGCACGTAAATAATTAAAATAACTAATTTATAAACTTTCAAATTGGTACATTGATCGAGACGGCGTCTAAGGCCTTCCACTGCAAAATAATTCCAATTATAGACATTAAAGATCATAAATCTATAATTTATAATAACATTCACAAGAATATTACGTGAAATTTAAAATTGCACGTAAAAATGAAAAGCGGTCTTACAAAATTTGTAATTGTGACTCAATTGCAATTTTTGTGACCAACTGCTACTTAGAGGGTGGGGTGGTGTGGGGGTGAATTTTGCAAATAAATTTGTAATTGTGACCGAATTGTGACTTTGTGTGACAAACTGTGACTTTGCTAATGTGGTGGGGTGGAATGGAATGGGATGGGATGGGGTTGGGGTTGGGGTGTGGTTTGGCTGCGGTGAAATTTGATATCAAATTTATAATTGTGATTGAAATGTGACTTTGCGGGTGGGGTGGGGAACGTTGGGGTAAATTTTGCCACTAAATTTGTAATTGTGACTGAACTGTAATTTTGTGTGACCAAATATGACTTTGCGGGGTGGGTGGGTGATTAGGAGTGGGATCAAGGTAGGTTGGGGCAAAATTTGCAATTAAATTTGTAATTGTGACTTTGTGTAACCAACTGTGACATTTACGAGCAGGGTGGGTGGGGTGATGTGGGAGCATGGTGGAATTTACAGTAAATTTGTAATTGTTATTGAACTGTGACTTTTTGTGACCAACTGTGACTATACGTGGTGGGGTGGGTGTGGTAGAGGGTTAAATTTGCAATTGAATTTAGCATGTGTTTGGACCCCTTTTCTGGAAAACATTGTTGTTGTGGATAGTATTCTTAGGAGAATGTGTGATTAAAAAATATTTTGAAAAGTCAAATATGGTAGGTCTGACTAAAATGAATGGTTGAGATTAAGTGTTGAATAAATCTTATTGTTAAAAAAATGGGGGTCAAACATGGGATTATATATGTGACTAAATTGTGACTTCGTGTGACCAATTGTGACTTTTTGGGTGGGGTCGGGATGAGTGGAGTGGGGGTTGGGGGTGAGTGGAATGTAAGGGTGGGGACGAAAATATTAAATGTGGGTGTTTTTGGGTAAAATTATATTACCTTTAATTTAAAATGTAATTGATAATTATTTTTATGTAATATTATATTTATTTGTTATAATTAATACCTGATTTTTAAAAAGAAATCTTAAGTTTGTTAACTTTAAAAAGTAATAGTTTTAAGTGTGTAATTATGTACTTTTCCCTTAATTAAGTTTTTAAAACTTAGCCCAACATGCACTTGTGCGAAAATTATGCAATTCAATTTACAGCACTAATTTTGCCACTTAATCCATCAAAATATATCAACATAAAAACCATTCTTGGGTCGACATCAAATGCCAGGAAACACTATATGAAGAAAAATAATAAGAGTATGTATGAGAAGTGTTTGTAAATGGTTTAAATTATTAATTAGAAAAAAAAGATGTGATAGATAGTTGAATAGTTCTTACTTCTTATGAATCTCTCTAATTACGTGGAATTTATTTTTTATTTGAATGTTTATGGACAGTTATAAAAAGGGGCATTTTGCACAAATATACAACTTTTGGTATTGTTAACAATTTCTAGGGTTCGCGGTGATACAAGAAACACAACAGAAACCATAAAATAAAGAGCATAAAGACAATGAACATCAGAATTTCTGTCTGGAGGCTCGAGTTCGTCCAACCTCTGGCAACTTTTCGTTGAAGCTCCACAAATATGGATTATAACTTCAATTGTATTGCAATATTCACAAAGAATCCAGAAATCATGTTACTGCTTGGATCTTCTTAGATCGTTCGATAAACAGAAACAATAGAACCTCGATCTCATATATCAAACCGCACAACAATAGATCTATACATTAAACCTCACAACATTCACTCAATCTATACTAGAAAATAGTAAATCTCTGAGATTTCTGATGTGTTCCGGACCCTCGACAATCGGAGTCATAACAGGCTTGGCGAAAAAAGTTAAATATTCAAGTCAAATAAAAGTGCAATACAGTCAACCATGTCGGAATTAGATGCATAATATGTGTTTTTCGAGTAGAAATTGGCCACTAAGCAAAACTCATGGGTTAAAGCCCTTGAGCCGACTGATTTTATGGTCAAATTCCATCATTTGGAGCTTCAAAACAGCAAGTCAATTATGCAGACGGAAATTAGGGTTTTTGCGTATTTTTAGGTTAAATTTTGTTTTTAATTATTTGTTTGCCTATTTTAGAATTTTAGTCTAATTAGAATTCTATTTTGAGTCAATTAGCGGCTAGGTTATTTTACTTATTTATATTCCTTTTCATTCATTGTAATTCAGATTTGATTTGATTAAAACAGTTTTATTGAAGATTCAATAAAAGTTATATTTGATTTGATTAAAACAGTTTTATTGAAGATTCAATAAAAGTTATAGGTGGATTCCTATATTTTCTTTCGAACTTATCAAGATCCAATCTTGTGGCGTTCAATCGAACTTATCAAATATTCGCAATAATATTTGTGGCGTTCAAAACTAGAAACTTATCAGGGAAATTGGGCAAATCCTTGTGACGTTTCGAAAGTCGTGGTTCTTTATTCCACATCGTCGAGCCATCGCGTCGTGAATATCGGGTCATGATTCATCCGTCCAATCACAACCTGAGTTCGGAACTTTCCGGCGTTTCTTCCGCACATCTTCGAATCTTATCATCTGGTATCAGAGCTGGACTCTGAATTCAGGTTTTTCTATCCAGATTGATTTTTATGTCTATCATCGAGTCTCATAAAAATCATTCATATCTTGTTGAGTGTTTTGTTTTCAGTTTTTTTTGGGTTCTTCTTGTTCTTGAGTTTGTTGGGTCTTTAATCCAGAAAATCATTCCAAAAAAATTCCAAAGTGTTTGTTTTGCTTAATTCTTATCCGAATTAAGTTCCGTTTGTTTTGTCGTATTCGTTGTCGAATTTTCGGATTTATAAAAAAAAAATTTATTTTTTTTTATTTTATTCCGAAAATTCAAAAAAAAAAAAAAAAAAAGAGTCCATTTAAGAACCACTTTCTTGAATTTCTTGATCTTTGTTTTCATTATTCTTTTCTGTGTCCTTCCACAAAAAAATTCACAATGTCCAATTCTCAAGAAAACGCCAAAGATCGTATGTGGAGATTTTTGAATGAAGCTTTGATGAGGTTGGATAAACTAGATGAAAGGGAAAAGAAATTGAAAAATGAGCGATCTCAATCGGATTCTAGATCTAGGAGGGAATATAGGCGTGATCCTAAACCTAGGGATGGAATCGGGGTTAAGAGAGGAGTCGAAATTGATCTAAAAGCAATTTTGAAAATTCAAAAAGAAATTTATAAAGAAAGATTGAGGTGTGAACGGGAGGCAGAAAGAAAATATTTGGCTAAATTGCGAAAGAAGAAGGATAAATGAAAGGCGGTGATTAAATGGTTAGAGGAGAGTGAAATACATGTTATAGTTGAGCCTTGGGATATGAATGTTAAAAAGAAGGAGGGAGGCTTGAAACATGAATTAGAAGTAGTTAAAGAGACCCCGAACTTTGTGGTAGGAGTTGAAAACGTGGAGTTAGGTGAACAAACTCCAAAATTTGATGATGAATTAGAAGTTGGGGTAGAAGTTCAAATTTTGAGCTTTGAATTGGAAGATCCACATTTGGATAGTGATGAGGTAGTGTCTGAACATGGTGATACGAATGTGGAGGTAGAAGATGTGGTTGAATTTGAAAGGAAAAAATTTGAAGAGGTGGATGAGCTAGAAAATCTTGAGTTAGAGGAAGTAACTGAGCTTGAGAGAAAAGAGATAGAGGGGGGCGAGCAAGAAGTTGCAAAAGGAGAACGAGGTGAAGAGAAGGGCCTCATGGTTCAAAAGGTGGAATTGACGGTGATAATTCATGAATACAAGGATCCATACCTTATACCTCATGAACCTAACATTTCCCTCTCAGCTTTATTTAATTTTGTCTTGCAGGTTAAATGTGCTTGGAAATTTGGGCAACACCACCAATGCCCACAGGAGTTTCTACTTCAATCCATTCATGTAACCCGAGTTACAGGATACTATTGATTATCCCTCTGGCATGGAAGCAATAATTTTCCGTTTGATCCAGGAGATGAAGTGAAACAACAGGAACAAAGCTATGATTCGGGACGAATCATCCTAAAGAAGGAGGGTATGATGTGTTCCGGACCCTCGACAATCAGAGTCATAGCAGGCTTGGCGGAAAAAGTTAAATATTCAAGCCAAATAAAAGTACAATACAGTCAACCATGTCGGAATTAGATGCATAATATGTGTTTTT
The DNA here is from genome assembly GCA_963555705.1 of Ligustrum vulgare. NCBI lineage: Eukaryota > Viridiplantae > Streptophyta > Magnoliopsida > Lamiales > Oleaceae > Ligustrum > Ligustrum vulgare. Next base: position 14,244,559 of record OY743190.1, read on the forward strand.
CGAGTAGAAATGGGCCACTAAGCAAAACTCATGGGCTAAAGCCCTTGAGCCGACTGATTTTATGGCCAAATTCCATCATTTGGGGCTTCTAAATAGCAAGTCAATTATGCAGACAGAAATTAGGGTTTTTGCGTATTTTTAGGTTAAATTTTGTTTTAAATTATTTGTTTGCCTATTTTAGAATTTTAGTCTAATTAGAATTCTATTTTGAGTCAATTAGCGGCTAGGTTATTTTACTTATTTATATTCCTTTTCATTCATTGTAATTCAGATTTGATTTGATTAAAACAGTTTTATTGAGGATTCAATAAAAGTTATAGGTGGATTCCTATATTTTCTTTCGAACTTATCAAGATCCAATCTTGTGGCGTTCAATCGAACTTATCAAATATTCGCAATAATATTTGTGGCGTTCAAAACTAGAAACTTATTAGGGAAATTGGGCAAATCCTTGTGGCGTTTCGAAAGACGTGGTTCTTTATTCCGCATCGTCGAGCCATCGCGTCGTGAATATCGGGTAATGATTCATCCGTCCAATCACAACCTGAGTTCGGAACTTTCCGGCGTTTCTTCCGCGCATCTTCGAATCTCATCAGTTTCACTCAAAAAGCCACAAAGAGTCAGAGAGTAAGACTAAAGAGGCATAAGAGATAGCAACAGAAGGATCTAGAAGAAGAAGCGCAAGGGTTAGAGCATTTCTAACCCTAAATATCGTTAAGTGTAATTGGTATGTATTTATACCGTTAAGTGCATTTTACATGCACATTACATTTATGATATTATTTTTGGAGTAATTTGAGCAAATATCTACTCATTTGTGCATATTTTGTACCTACATAGGTTAGCATTCAAGTTTGATGTGAAAAAATCACAAAAGATGACCAATCTACGTTGAATTTTAGATTTAAGTAGCAAAATGTCACTTTTCAGAAGTTAAAGTGTAGCGATCAGAAATTTCTTGTTACTTTAAATAAAATAAAGATCGTGTCGCTATAATTTATCCCATTTATTTTTTTAAAGAATATTCGTCTAGTCAATTATTAAGAATTTATTTTAAATCGTAATCAATTCCAAATTTTATTTTAAAAATATTTCAAAAATCATTATTTTATTTTTATTCTATTTTAAATCCCAAAAAAATTAAAATTTAAAATTCTTAAAATCCAAATTTTTATCCAAAATTTAATTCCAGCTTAACTTCTTTTCAAATTCGAAATTATCCAAATTTATAAAATCCGAGTTTATAATTATCCTGAAAATTTGCGTGATTTACCCAAATTCAACAACATCAATTTCTTAATCCATGTTTATCTGATGAGGTTATGTAATTTTAATCCAACTCCATCACTACCTATCCAACCATATGATTCTGTTACTCCGGATTTCAGCATCCCAGAACAGGTAAATTTCAGCCTTCAGAAAGATCAATCTGCAGTTCATAACCAGAAAACTCGAAATCAGCATCACCACCCAAACCTCCAAAATTTCCACACAATCACACCACTGCCTCTGCATCACCGTGAATTCACTGCAAACCCATTCCACCACATCATCACCGAGCCAACCATAATTACCAATGCTACCATTCTGCCTAAAAGCCCAAGAATCACCACCACTTCCAAATCAATGTTCAACCCAACCACCAATCTGCCCAGTTCACCACAAACCGACCACCATCATCGTCGAGTATCACCGCCACGGCCGAACTCAAGAAAACCCCAACTTAAATCCCAATCAAAATCCAAAATCAAACCTAAAACTTAGCAATAAATGAAACTCAATACCTTTCCTTGAACTTCAACCACTCGATCGCAATTACAAACAAGAAACCGCAATTTTCAGCCTCGGTTTTAGCCCATCTCGCACCAAAATCGTTAAAATCAAACCCCATGTGCGCCTACGCTGTACACCGCCACTCGCCGGTGGTGTTTCGCAGGCAAAATCGCCGGCAGCGGTGCCGGGCTTCGAGAGATGCCCCCTCCGTCGATCTCTCCCCTCTGTGTTGGAATACAGAGAGAGAGAGAGAGAGAGAGAGAGAGAGAGAGAGAGAGAGAGAGAGAGAGAGAGAGAGAGAGAATGAATTGGGATCTTTATTTAAGTTTTGTTTTTGTCAAAATTGCCTTTAAATCCCAAGCTATTAAAATTTATGCTATTCGGTCCCTTCTATTTTTAAAGTACTTCTAGCCAGTCCTCTTAGTTTCAAAATATTTTGTAAGCATTTTTTATTTTATTTCTTAGTTCTAAAGAATGTTTAATTCAGCCCCCGCATTTTTAAAAGGTTTCTGGTCAGCCCTAAGTTTTAAAAAATAACTATTTCAGTCCTAGACCTTCAAATTCCAATTTAACCCTAAAATTTTATTTTATCACTTAAGACTTTAATTTTTGAAATTCTAATTCAATTAATTTTCTTTTGCCTAGACGAACCATTTGGAGAACTAAGAGATTGACGTGCTTTTCTGGCTCCATTTTCGTGAACTCGTTAAATTTGAGGTAGACTCGCCCCCACTAATTAGTTTAGATTATAATTGCATGTTTTTTTATGTGGATTTACGTGATTATATGCTTAATTGCATGAGAATATAAGAGAATATCTCTTGTGAGATAAATTGAGAATTTTGTCATGACTTATAAGTATCCGAAATATTGAAATAACATTAAACATCATAAACTTATTTACCTCGAAGTTGGTGGGACGAGTGATGGCAATGGAAACCTTCATCAATAATAATTAAATAATGAAAACTGTTTCTTGAAATTTCTTTTCGAAAATTTTGCCAGTCTACAGAAACGCAGATTGGCTCTGATACCAAGCTGTAGTGCCCCGAGTTCTAAATACTCGGTTCACCACGTCATCGTCTGATCTAACTTTTCAAATAATATTTTTGCCGAAGAAATAACTGAATTCATTTTTTTGCAACATTAAATAAACTCTAATGATCCATAAAATTGAAAATATTTATGAAATAATTCGAAATAATAAATCGAGCCATTAATATTGTAAAGCAATTGACAATGTCATAATTTCTCAAATAACTGAAATTCTCAAAATTATCCAATGTTTGGAAATACGGATATCATTAAAATAAGGTTTTCAACCATTTAACGTCTATTGCCACAATCATCCATCACTTGCCACCCTCTCCGAAATCTGCAAATGTTGTTAAAATAGACATGAGCATTTCATAGAAATACTCAGTAGACTCATCGCCAATTAATTAATCTACGATATAATTGAACACATAAATGTAGGCTCTTTAGAAATCATAGGGTGTGGGTTGCTCTTCTCGTGCATTAAAGCACATGGCTTCTTCTTGAAAAATCATAGGCTCTTTAAAAATCATAGGGTGTGGGTTGCTCTTCTCGTGCATTAAAGCACATGGCTTCTTCTTGAAAAATCATAGGCTCTTTAAAAATCATAGGGTGTAGGTTGCTCTTCTCGTGCATTAAAGCACATGGCTTCTCTTTGAAAATCATAGGCTCTTTAAAATCATAGGGTATGGGTTGCTCTTTCTTCTCGTGCACATAAGACACATAAGTTATGCATAATATCATCATTTATCTTGCAAGACATTCTTTTCTTTCTTTCTCATGCATAAAAGCATATAAGTTATGACAAGCATAACAATATAAATATTTCACAAGAAATATATTCTCATTTCAACATAAATATTTCCGAAGAAATACATTATCGTCTCTTTTCATAAAAATGACTTTCACATAAGTCACATAACATACACATTCACATGCAATCATAATTTAAATCAATTAATAGGGGCGAGTCTACCTTAAACTTGACGAGTGCAAAGTTGAGCGGGAAACGACTTCAATTCTTTAATTATCCGTACGCTTCGTCTAGCCAATTTAGAAAATAAGTTAAAGTAGTCTTTTGAAATTTATAGTTTAAAAATGATTACTTAAAATTCAGGGATTGAAATTTCTGATTTTGAAAGTTGAGGGACTAAAATGAATACTTTGAAAGTTGAGGGATTAAAATAAATACTTTGAAAGTAGAGGGACTAAAATGACTAATTTCAAAGTTGAGGGACTAAAACGAATACTTTTAAAACTTGGGGACTAAAATGGAGTTTTTCGAAACATGGGTTGCAACTCAAAATGGATATTAAACTGTAGGGATTGAAATAATTGATTTTAACAATGAAAGGATTGTTTAAAACTATTTAAAAACTAAAAGGATTGAAATGATTAGTTTTAAAACAAAAGGGACTGAATTATATAACTTTAAAACTTGGGGACTAAAGTGTAAATTCTCAAAAATCAAAATATTAAAACTGAAACACGTTCTCTCTCTCTCTCTCTCTCTCTCTCTCTCTCTCTCTCTCTCTCTCTCTCTCTCTCTCTCTCTCTCTCTCTCTCTCTCTCTCTCTCTCTCTCTCTCTCCGTAACACAGAGAAGAGAGGTGCGGCGATGGAAAATCGCCCTTCGTTCTGGCAACCACTGCCGGCGATCTGCCGGTGAAACGCCGCGATCGAGCGGCGACAGTCAGGGTAGCAGTGTGGTGGTGGCTGGAGGAAGATATTTGGGTGGTTTATTGTGTGAAACCGAGACCAAATCGAGGCTTGAAATCGAGATCGGAGTTGTGATTTCAGGCCAAATCTCCGGTGAAATGGCTCGACAGTGGAGGTAAGTATATGGGTTTATTTGATCCTTGGATTTTTGGTTTAATTTTGGGGTTGATTTTGAGTTGAGCTGGTTGTGTTGGTGGGTTGGTTTGTTGAAGGGGGCAGTGGTGATGGTGGAAATGGGTTGGGTTTTGTTGTGAGGCAGAAGTGGTTGATGGTGGTTGGGTTGTTGCATTTTGGTGGTGGCTGTGACTGACCACGGTGGTGGTGATTCTGACGGTGAAAGAGCAGTGGTGTTCGTTCGACATTGTGGAAGTAGCATTGGGTGTTGACTGGAACTTGGGCAGTGGTGTTCGGTGATGGAGGAGGGCTGTGGTGCTTGACTGGATTATGCAGTAGGCGGTGGTGATGCTTGATCATGGTTCTGTGAGTAGCGTGATGGTTTGGGCTTGGCAGAATGGTAGTGCTTGGTGTTGGGCAGCTGCGGTTTGGTAGTAGGGAAAGTGAGTTGGCTTCGAATGAAATCGAGGTTCGTGTGTGGCTTGTGAAATTGGTCGTGGAGTTGATGGTGGCTTCTTGCATTTGGTGGTTGGGTGGTGTGAGAATGCTGAGAGTTGGGTTTGATGTGGGTGATGATATTGATGATGATTGTGAAATGGTGGATTGGAATTGTGGTAGGTGGAGTTGGTGATGACGTGGTGGGTGGAAGTTATGGTTGATTAGGGTAGTTTGGAAAACTTGACAAGCAAAGTACGGGATTCGAGATAAATAATACGCGTGAATCAACGGGGTCGGAAATGAATCTGATAAAAATGAGATTGACGTAATTTGGGATTTAAAGCGATTTTGAAAATAATAATTGAAATAAATAATTAAAATTTTGGAAATTCGGAATTTAATTTAAAATCGAACGAACTCGATATTTCTCGACTTGGCTAGACGAATGCGTCGTGAAGTTAACTTAAAAATGGGTGAGATCGCAGCAGCACGATTTTCGAAACTTTGAAATAATTATTAAATTGCGTAAAAATTCTTGGTCGCTGCATAAGGTGTAATTGGGTAAACAATCAACTTGGGATCGATAATCCGAACTCATTAGTCAACTATTACTTGTATGTGACTCGTGCACTTGCGATGTATTTTTAGCAAACATATACCACCATCCAACAGCTCAGATAATTCATAGAAGATCAAGGGTCTAGATTGTGCCTCCAGAAAACACGTCTTTGTTTAAGTGATAAGGTGTAAATTTGAAACAAGTTTTTGCTCAAACAAATAAGGAAAGAGACTTATATCATTTTTCTACAAACTCCTCCTTGATATAATTATTGCAATCATGTCAGCCACAATCACCAGCTTCTAGTACCTATAAAAAAAAATAAAAAAAAAATAAAGAGTTAAAAAAAAAATTACACAAAGTAAAGGATGAAAGTAATTAGAACTTCAACTTACCCTTTGTCAATGTTTAAGAGAAACAATTTTCGTACTTACTTACAGGTAGGGTTTTTGTACCCATGTCTACGGGATTAAATTGAGAAAGAATTTTCTCAAGAGTAACTAGTTTCTAGAGATAATATCTCTAATAAAATGCAACTTCACATCAATGTGCTTTGTTCACTAATTCACTAAGCAAACCTTTTAACCGAAGTAACTCTTTAATAGCTTCATTCATGGAAATGTATTCAGATTCAGTGGTTGAAAGAGCAACAATATGTTCTAATTGAAATTTCCAACTAACACATGCATCACAGATAGTAAACACATAAGAAGTAATTGACTTTCTATTAGTCCTATCACTAGCTTAGTCAGCATCAACATAACCTTTCAATTTTATTCCTTCAAAACTTCTTCTATAAGTCAAACATATCTCTACAGATCCATTTAGGTACCCAAGTAACCATTTTAATGCTTCCCAATGGTTAGGGTCTTTTGTTGGCCATATACCTTCTGAACAGACTAATAGAATGTGCAGTATCAGGCCTAGCGCAGACCATAGTATACATTATAGGATAAATAGCATTTGAATAAGGCACATTTCTCGTATATTCAAACTGTTGAGACCGTGCCCAAAATGGAGTACAGTGAACCACATTCGAGGGCCCAATTGATGTGTTCCGGACCCTCGACAATCGAAGTCATAGCAAGTTTGACGGGAAAATTTAAATATTCAAGTCAAAACAAGAATTCAGCAGGTTTAACAAGCTTTGAAGATCAAACCATGTCGAAAAGAACCAGAAAATTAAGCAGAGTGCCTTTTACGACCGTAATCGTTGGAATTACGGCCGTAACACAGCTATCGCAATTTTTGGGTAGAATGTGACTTTCGGCCGTAATCAAATTCGTCATGACCGTAACTGCGGTATTAGTTTTGGACCAGAGAGGGGCTTACGGCCGTAAGCCCGATATTTACGGCCGTAACTGAGTAGCGGCCAGATTTATTGAGGATTTTTTAATTATTTTGTTTCCTTTTTGGTTTTTAGGTTATTTTCCTATTTTAGTATTTTAGCTTAATTAGAATTCTATTTTGAGACAATTAGTGGCTAGGTTTTTGTTTGCTTATTTATACGCTTTTTCCATTCATTGTAATTCAGACTTTGATTTTGATATAAACAGTTTTTATTGAGGATTCAATAAAAGATATAGGTGGATTCCTATGTTTTCAAACTTATCAAGAATATTTCTTGTGGCGTTCAAATACCGAACTTATCAAATATTTCTTGAGAATATTTGTGGCGTTCAAATCAGAGACTTATCAATGAGATCGGGCAATTTCTTGTGGCGTTTCGAAAGTCGTGGTTCTTTATTCCGCATCGTCGAGCCATCACGTCGTGAATATCGGGTCATGATTCATCCGTCCAACCACAACCTGAGTTCGGAACTTTCCGGCATTTCTTCCGCGCTTCGAATCTCATCATCTGGTATCAGAGTTGGACTCTGAATTCAGGTTTTTCTATCCAGTTTAATTCTTATTTTTATCATCGAGTCTGTCATAAGAATTATCCATATCTTGTTGTTAAGTCTTTCTTTTCTTGAGTGCTATTCATGCCAGTAATTTTTTTTCCAGTTTGATCCATATAAAAATTCAACAAAAAATCAAAAGTGTTTGTTTTATTCAATTCTTATCCAAATCCTGTTCCGTTTGTTTTGTTGCGTTCGTGTCGAATTTTCAGGTTTATTAAAAAAAATTATTTTTTTTATTTAATTCCGAAAATTCATTATTCAAAAAAAAAAAAAAAAAAAAAAAAAGTTATTCCAAATTCAAGAACCACTTTCTTGAGTTTCTTTAAAATTATTGATATTCATTTCCTTCCAAGTCAATAAAAGTCATTCTTGCTATCTTCATTCTTGAATTTTTTTGAACGTCACATAAGGAATGGATTATGATCCGGGCTCTTTATTCCAAACTAGGTGTTATGTGGATCATAAGGGGGTACAATTTGGCGATTGATGGAAAGTGCTTTACTAATTTCGTTAGTAACACCGTGGTTGAAAAATTAGGATTGCCCCTAGAACCACATTATAAACCTTATAGGATGACGTGGATGAGGAAGTTTGGGAATTTCAAAGTAACCAAACAAATTCTAGTGCCTATCACCCAGGGAAGGTATAGTGAGGATGTATGGTGTGATGTAGTGTCATTGAAATCTTATCATATTTTATTGGGAAAACCTTGGAGACATAGGAGGGAGGCTGTTTATGATAAAAGTATGCACATATACCAATTCCTTAAGAAAGGGAAAACATGCGTACTATATGGGTTGACATTAGAGGAAGCACTAGAAGATTCACGGAGGGTAAGGAAGGAGAGTGAAAAGTGGTTTAATAGGAGGCATCGTGGGTGTAATACCGCTTTTTCGTTTTACGGGATTTCATGGATTTCGCGTAATTTTTCTATTAATGCCTCTATTAATCATTAGTGACATTATTATTGTTGATAATTATTTGAATTATTTTGCAGTGGAAGGATTTGGACGCCGTCTCGCTCGATGTGCCAATTAGAAAATTATAAATTTGTTTACTTGCAATTTATGTGAATAATTGTTTTATTTCCTAAGCTTGCCAATTTCTATTTTTGTCAAATTATTATAAGTGGTAAATTTTAGGGTATTTTGTAAATTTATGATAGATGTGTACTTAATTTTGAAACTTAGGGAGAATGAGGGACTAAATTGCAAATTCCCAAAATATAAACTTTAAACCTAATCTAATCCCTCAATCTCACAATCGACGTCTCACTCTCACTCTACGCTCTCTTTGCCTCTGTGCTCTCTCTGTCTCTCGCGGCTCTCTCTGTCTCTCGCCCTCACCGAACCTCTCCCGGCGACGGCGACCGCACACCTCGCCCACAACCACGGTGACTTCCCCTTCCCCTCTCACACGCTCACACACACAAAAATCGGACACACACACTCACGAATTTTCACACCCACACACACGGTTGAAAGTATTGACTATATGTATATATTGATGCATATATGGAATTGATGTATATGTATACTTGTATATGTTTCTGTGTATGTATATATTGATGTATATGTATATTGTGTATGTGTGTGTGCGTGTGTGTATATATATATATATATATATATATATATATATATATATTTAAAATTCAGATTTTTAAAATTATATGGATAGATTTCAAATCTCAAAATTCGTGAAATTGTTAGTTTAATTGAAATGTTTAGTTGTATTTCGAATTTATGAGATTAGTTAATTGTTTAAATTTTTACTTTCTGATTGGAAATTGTAATTGTTAGATTTAAGAGTTTATTTGGAACTTAAAGTTAGAATTTCAGATTTTTGGAATTTATTAATGCAGGTTATTTTAACTGATTTTATTTTTAATTTGAGACATTAATTATAATCAGGTTGTTTGAACTGAATTTCAATGTATTATAATTGTTATTTTCAGATTTCTGAGTAATTAAGACGCTAATTGAAATTGTCCATGTGACAATTAAGTTGTGATAATATTGAGTAGTTTTGACTTTTGAATAATTTGATAAGTAAGATTTCGATGTTTCTTAACCTTGAATTTAAATACTTATTTCGAAGGTGATAGTATATGTCTTTGACATGATTTAAGGACACGTTTGAGTTAAATTGTGAGTCTAATAGAAATGTTAACCTCAGTTATGAGTTTTGTTTATAATATTGAATAGGATGATGAACGTGTTTGTTTCAAATCTAAAGTTATACCTTATTTATGAATGGATATAATTAGGAATTTTGGTACATTGACGTCACGAGCATCCGAGACTCTTCCACTTGCAAATTCAGAAACGGTAAATTACTAAGGACTACAGGTAAGTAAACTTCCCCCTACTTTCATCAAAGTTGAATGTTAATGTGGAATTAATGTGCTTAATTGACATTCGTGTTAATTACGGAATTTTAATGCTTTTGGTCTACCATGTGCAATTATGTGTAGTTAAGGAAATGTTCAAGCATGCACGTTACATGTCATTGCACCATCAAGCATGCATTGGCATCGAAATGGGAAAGTCAAATGTTTTAATGAAAGGAATGTGTCAAAGTGCAATTTTTGTCAAAAATTATGTATCCCAAGTTTTTGAAAGAATGGGTGTACTTCTATGTCATGAAAGATGCGAGTGGGAAATGGGGCGCGGGGGACCGGCGTACCCGAAGGTAATGAGCCGCTTTGCGGTGGAATGAAGTGAATGTTAAACCGCTTTGCGGTGGAAATGCGCATGTTAATCTGGTTCCAAATAAGAATGGCCCACTGTTATCTGATTGACTAGAAGTTACATCAAGTGAGCTCACGATGGAATGAAGTGAAGTTTTGAAATGTTAAGTGAAAGTTCGAAAAGTTTGAAAGTTCTGGAAAGTAAAGTAAATGGGGATACATACATGGAATTTTTGAAAAGCATTCATGTCATAAGCATGCATTCATGCATACAGTTTACTTACTGAGCTTTAGCTCACCCCAATCCCTCCCCAACATTTCAGGTGATGAAAGTTAGGTGATCCGAGGAGGGCACTCGGCAGCTGACTCAGGCTATACCCGCATCAACTCTTTTAAAATAAAGTTAAATTAGAATTTATTTCAATTTCTAATTATTAATCCTTTAATTCATGTATTATTGAGGTTAAATTATCTCTTATTTCATTTGCTAAAGTTTATTTACTTGGAATTGTATTGTTGAGGAGTTTGGGACTTATTATAATGGTTTGGATGATGTTTGGGATGGAGTGAGTTGTGATGTGTATTTATAAATGGTTTTGATGCTCCTCTACAGGTTGGCTATGTCCAATTTATAGAGGAGACTCTGCCGAAATTTCGCTAAAATTTTATAATAGATAAAGAACATTTTTGTCGTGTAAACGATTTAAATTCCGCATCGTTTAATGTTTAAACGATTTATTTCCGCATTAAAAGAAAAAGGGAAGTTAACACCTAGGTTTAGGGTTCTTGAACTTGGGGTGTTACATATTTTGGTATCAGAGCTAAGAGTTTTAAAAGCGATTCTGTAGACTTTTAAAATTTATTTGAAAATGGTTCGGGTACTGAGTCACGCCTCAAGTGCATCTTCCTCGATCATCTGGTAAGTTAAATTTTGTTTAAATTATGAAATGTTAGTTGATGTTCCAATTATTGCAAATTCTTGCATGTTAATGTGTAATGTCGGAAAGTGAAAGGTTAAGAATGTTGTCAGTGATTATGACGAGTATATCTTGGTTATGTAAATGAGGAAGTGAGAAAGTAATGGTTATTAAAATTTTGGGTGCCGTTTATTAGATCTTTTTGTGAAATAAGAAATGGAGATGAATGGTATATCGGATCGAGAGTATACAATGTCCAAACGAGAAGTTGAGAAGTCATCGAACTTAGTATTAAGCACTTACCGTGTTTGATCTCGGGACTACCCACTTATTTGATGGTCCCACAATTATAGGAAAATTGATTTACCCATCTCAGTAGCTGGAGACCAAGTTTATATTGTGAACGTCATTTGAAGAATTGTTGAATTAAAGTTATGTGTTGAGAAATGTCCCAATTATGGTGAATGGGAAGGAGTAGATGATGGATTTCATAACACTGAATACCCACAAACTTGATGTCATACTAGGAATGGAATGATTATTATGGTATAAGGTTTCAATCACTGGCTACGTTAAGGTGGTATTTAAACCTTCAAATGAAACCCTTTTCGCTTTGTTGAAGTAAAGGTGAAACTTTCTATTTCGATATTATCAGTGATGAAGGCTCGTCAATTGATGAATAAGAGTTATTAGGCCTACCTGGTTGCAATAATTGAAGTGTCTAAGTTGAATACTTCTCTCGAATAAATTTCTGCTATTCGAGAATGACTAAAGATGTTCTCAGAAAATCTTTGTGATTTACCGCCTAAAAGAGAAATTGAATGCGTCATCGATTAAGTGCACAACTCTAGTATCCAAGGTATAATGTCGGATGGCTCCTTCGTAACTTAAGAGAGCTCAAAGTGCAACTATAGAATCTCATGGACAAAGGTTTTGTTCGATCTAGCTTTTTGTCATGGGGTGCTCAGGAGCTATACATGAAGAAGAAAGATGGTTTTATGAGACTTTGCATAATTGAATTTTTGACATGGCAAAACCAGTTTTATGAAGTTGTGATGAGATGTTGAGATTATGAGTGATATAATTTTATTGAGACTTCTATGAGGAAAATTATGAAAATTGAGATTTAAAGATTTGATTCTTAATTATTGGGAATTAAGGAATGGATATTGTGTTTGAGTAAGTGAATTATTCCTCTATTTTGAGAGAAATTTATAATGTTGTTTGGTCTTGTAACTAAGAAATTTTGGGATTATGATTTGTGTCATTTATAAGTATGACTAATGGGTGGTCATTTGAGCCAATTAATGTATTGAAGGAAGTGAGATAGTGATATTGGAAACTATGATTTGAAATTGTTATGTTGAGGAATTAAGAATTGATTTTTCTAGGATATCAAGGTATACATGAAGTTATGTGATGACTTGATGCGTATATTGGGAAATGATAAGTTATATTTTGAAAAGATGAGTGACGACAAGTATTATGGCGTTATTGGGAAAAATCTTAATTATTCTTGGGAACAGATTGATCATTAGTAAGGAATGATCACTTGTATTGGAGAATATTATAAATTATAAGGATATGAGATAATACTGTTGATTTATTTTGGAATTTGATCGGGAAGATATGTTAAAGATAAGATGATGATATTATGTTGATTTGTGAATAATATGTTATTGGATATACTACATAGAGAGAATATTCAGGTAATTTCTATCGTTTTAATTATTTTGGTGATATTTGGTGATAAAGAAGTTTTAGAGATGACAAATTATTATGGTTTGGTATGTTTTTAAAGAAATAGTAAAGATTTATTGAAATTTGGAGAGAATTTTCCATGGGCTTACAGAGATTAGTGAAGAGACGTGATGTCATTTGGGTTATTGAATAATGACTTAAGTAATCAGCAAATATTTCTTTATACAGAGTTTAGAGGCTATGTTGAGAGCTTGCATTTTAGACCTTTGTGATGGTTAGGAAAACCATTTACCGTCTGTTGAATTTACATGTAATATGATTATTGGGATTAGTCAGTTATCATTATTGGGAGATATTGAAAGTATTTTATGGTGAGATGCCTTAAAGGAGTAACCACTTATTCAAAGTGAGAAATTGGGGACATGCGATTGAATGTTTGGGATTATGTGAGATAATGATTGTCATAAGGTCAATTGTATATAAAAGGTATAATAGATGATTGTAAGGAATAATGTGATGATGAGAACTGAAGGTGATAATATATTGAAATTATGAAATAAGTTGACCATCCATGAATGAGTTATGTTGTATTTGGTTCTAAGTGGAAATTCAAAGAATGATGAATCTCAGTCATGGAAAATGAATCAGGATTTCCTCATAATGTGGATGATTCACTGATGTACATTAAGTTTTCAATATTGATGAAAGAAACTTTATCAGGTCCTAGATTTGTACAAGTATTGCAGAAGTAATGCATCTGATCGGAGGAAGGTTTATGATAGTACATACCAGGAAATTGTGGAGATTATTATTGATGGCATCTTGATTCAAAAATAAGAAATGAAATTTTGGGAAATTGTCCTTGTGGATAGGATTTGTGGAAAATGAGAATAAGACTTCACAATGATTATTTATTATGGAGTAGTGTGCAGAAAGAGTGGCAATGACAGAGTCCAAGATTTATTGAGTTTGAGAGATTGATATAAAATCTTAGTGAGTATATTGACATAAAAGGTTCGTGTGAAGGATATGATGGTTATTATGTTGTAATCTTAGAGAGATTGATATGATTAATTGAGGTCAGCTGTGTGACTTTTTATTATAATGAGATTGTATCTTTGGGTTAAGTAAACTTGATGAGGAACTTTATATGAATCACAAAAGTTTTATTCATTGGTGAGGTCAAGGATTTATTTATAAAATACTTGGTTAGAGTATTGTTATGATGATTTTGAAAGCATGGATTCTTAAATTAGTACCTTGGATTTAGTTTTAAGATGAGGATATGATGTTGAATACTTGATTGCAATATATAAGTATGGATTACAGGATTTAAGTTGATACTCCGATTTTAAAAGAAATGTCTGCATGTTCAGAAAGGATTTCGTTTGTGAATCTTTCCAGAAAGATTCTGTCAAAGGTTTAGTATTTCTACTATATATTTTGGTATGGACGTCAAGTTTCACTAATGCTGGGTTATAAAGTCTTATTCTGGTCAATCTTCTTGATTTTAGTTTTAAGAATGTGATCAATCAATATATATATTAAGGTTGAGACGTTAGAATATACTCTATGAAAGGCTGAAAATAGAAAGTCAGTGATGGGATAATGTCGGTTGATGATCTCTTACAACAAGAACTATCAAACTTCGATCTGTATTGAGTACTATGCAATAGGAAGTGTAGATCGTCACTTCACGAGGGTGAAGTAGGAGAAAGAAGATTATTGGGTCCAGAAATAGTACAGCAGACAACTGAAGTTGTTGAAAAGAGTCGTCAATGGATGAAAACGACACAGAGTAGACAAAAGGGTTATGCGGACAAAAGAAGTAAACCTTTGGAATTCGTTGCAGGTGACATGATATTTTTGAAGGTAGCTCCAATGAAATGAGTTATGAGATTCGGGAAGAAAGGAAAGTTAAGTCCGCGATTTTTGATCCCTTTGAGATAATTGAATGGGTAGGTGACTTGACTTATCAGGTTGCATTGCCATCAGCAATATCGGGAGTGCACAATGTTTTTCAAGTATCAATGTTGAGGAAATATATTTCGGATCCTTCTCATATCCTCAGTTACGAGTCGTTAGAGCTGCATGAGGATCTAACTTATGAAGAATCACCTATGAAAATCCTAAGGAAAGCCGACAAGGAACTTAGAAGAAAGAAGGTAACGTTAGTTAAGGTTCTTTGGAGGAATTATGCAGTAGAAGAGGCTACTTGAAAACTTAAGGACGAAATGCGTACTAGGTATCCACGAGTTTTGGTAAATTTTAATTTCGAGGACGAAATTTATTTTTAGGGGGTAAGGAATTGTAATACCGCTTTTTCGTTTTACGGGATTTCATGGATTTCGCGTAATTTTTCTATTAATGCCTCTATTAATCATTAGTGACATTATTATTGTTGATAATTATTTGAATTATTTTGCAGTGGAAGGATTTGGACGCCGTCTCGCTCGATGTGCCAATTAGAAAATTATAAATTTGTTTACTTGCAATTTATGTGAATAATTGTTTTATTTCCTAAGCTTGCCAATTTCTATTTTTGTCAAATTATTATAAGTGGTAAATTTTAGGGTATTTTGTAAATTTATGATAGATGTGTACTTAATTTTGAAACTTAGGGAGAATGAGGGACTAAATTGCAAATTCCCAAAATATAAACTTTAAACCTAATCTAATCCCTCAATCTCACAATCGACGTCTCACTCTCACTCTACGCTCTCTTTGCCTCTGTGCTCTCTCTGTCTCTCGCGGCTCTCTCTGTCTCTCGCCCTCACCGAACCTCTCCCGGCGACGGCGACCGCACACCTCGCCCACAACCACGGTGACTTCCCCTTCCCCTCTCACACGCTCACACACACAAAAATCGGACACACACACTCACGAATTTTCACACCCACACACACGGTTGAAAGTATTGACTATATGTATATATTGATGCATATATGGAATTGATGTATATGTATACTTGTATATGTTTCTGTGTATGTATATATTGATGTATATGTATATTGTGTATGTGTGTGTGCGTGTGTGTATATATATATATATATATATATATATATATATATATATATATATTTAAAATTCAGATTTTTAAAATTATATGGATAGATTTCAAATCTCAAAATTCGTGAAATTGTTAGTTTAATTGAAATGTTTAGTTGTATTTCGAATTTATGAGATTAGTTAATTGTTTAAATTTTTACTTTCTGATTGGAAATTGTAATTGTTAGATTTAAGAGTTTATTTGGAACTTAAAGTTAGAATTTCAGATTTTTGGAATTTATTAATGCAGGTTATTTTAACTGATTTTATTTTTAATTTGAGACATTAATTATAATCAGGTTGTTTGAACTGAATTTCAATGTATTATAATTGTTATTTTCAGATTTCTGAGTAATTAAGACGCTAATTGAAATTGTCCATGTGACAATTAAGTTGTGATAATATTGAGTAGTTTTGACTTTTGAATAATTTGATAAGTAAGATTTCGATGTTTCTTAACCTTGAATTTAAATACTTATTTCGAAGGTGATAGTATATGTCTTTGACATGATTTAAGGACACGTTTGAGTTAAATTGTGAGTCTAATAGAAATGTTAACCTCAGTTATGAGTTTTGTTTATAATATTGAATAGGATGATGAACGTGTTTGTTTCAAATCTAAAGTTATACCTTATTTATGAATGGATATAATTAGGAATTTTGGTACATTGACGTCACGAGCATCCGAGACTCTTCCACTTGCAAATTCAGAAACGGTAAATTACTAAGGACTACAGGTAAGTAAACTTCCCCCTACTTTCATCAAAGTTGAATGTTAATGTGGAATTAATGTGCTTAATTGACATTCGTGTTAATTACGGAATTTTAATGCTTTTGGTCTACCATGTGCAATTATGTGTAGTTAAGGAAATGTTCAAGCATGCACGTTACATGTCATTGCACCATCAAGCATGCATTGGCATCGAAATGGGAAAGTCAAATGTTTTAATGAAAGGAATGTGTCAAAGTGCAATTTTTGTCAAAAATTATGTATCCCAAGTTTTTGAAAGAATGGGTGTACTTCTATGTCATGAAAGATGCGAGTGGGAAATGGGGCGCGGGGGACCGGCGTACCCGAAGGTAATGAGCCGCTTTGCGGTGGAATGAATGTAATGAGCCGCTTTGCGGTGGAATGAAGTGAATGTTAAACCGCTTTGCGGTGGAAATGCGCATGTTAATCTGGTTCCAAATAAGAATGGCCCACTGTTATCTGATTGACTAGAAGTTACATCAAGTGAGCTCACGATGGAATGAAGTGAAGTTTTGAAATGTTAAGTGAAAGTTCGAAAAGTTTGAAAGTTCTGGAAAGTAAAGTAAATGGGGATACATACATGGAATTTTTGAAAAGCATTCATGTCATAAGCATGCATTCATGCATACAGTTTACTTACTGAGCTTTAGCTCACCCCAATTCCTCCCCAACATTTCAGGTGATGAAAGTTAGGTGATCCGAGGAGGGCACTCGGCAGCTGACTCAGGCTATACCCGCATCAACTCTTTTAAAATAAAGTTAAATTAGAATTTATTTCAATTTCTAATTATTAATCCTTTAATTCATGTATTATTGAGGTTAAATTATCTCTTATTTCATTTGCTAAAGTTTATTTACTTGGAATTGTATTGTTGAGGAGTTTGGGACTTATTATAATGGTTTGGATGATGTTTGGGATGGAGTGAGTTGTGATGTGTATTTATAAATGGTTTTGATGCTCCTCTACAGGTTGGCTATGTCCAATTTATAGAGGAGACTCTGCCGAAATTTCGCTAAAATTTTATAATAGATAAAGAACATTTTTGTCGTGTAAACGATTTAAATTCCGCATCGTTTAATGTTTAAACGATTTATTTCCGCATTAAAAGAAAAAGGGAAGTTAACACCTAGGTTTAGGGTTCTTGAACTTGGGGTGTTACATATTTTGGTATCAGAGCTAAGAGTTTTAAAAGCGATTCTGTAGACTTTTAAAATTTATTTGAAAATGGTTCGGGTACTGAGTCACGCCTCAAGTGCATCTTCCTCGATCATCTGGTAAGTTAAATTTTGTTTAAATTATGAAATGTTAGTTGATGTTCCAATTATTGCAAATTCTTGCATGTTAATGTGTAATGTCGGAAAGTGAAAGGTTAAGAATGTTGTCAGTGATTATGACGAGTATATCTTGGTTATGTAAATGAGGAAGTGAGAAAGTAATGGTTATTAAAATTTTGGGTGCCGTTTATTAGATCTTTTTGTGAAATAAGAAATGGAGATGAATGGTATATCGGATCGAGAGTATACAATGTCCAAACGAGAAGTTAAGAAGTCATCGAACTTAGTATTAAGCACTTACCGTGTTTGATCTCGGGACTACCCACTTATTTGATGGTCCCACAATTATAGGAAAATTGATTTACCCATCTCAGTAGCTGGAGACCAAGTTTATATTGTGAACGTCATTTGAAGAATTGTTGAATTAAAGTTATGTGTTGAGAAATGTCCCAATTATGGTGAATGGGAAGGAGTAGATGATGGATTTCATAACACTGAATACCCACAAACTTGATGTCATACTAGGAATGGAATGATTATTATGGTATAAGGTTTCAATCACTGGCTACGTTAAGGTGGTATTTAAACCTTCAAATGAAACCCTTTTCGCTTTGTTGAAGTAAAGGTGAAACTTTCTATTTCGATATTATCAGTGATGAAGGCTCGTCAATTGATGAATAAGAGTTATTAGGCCTACCTGGTTGCAATAATTGAAGTGTCTAAGTTGAATACTTCTCTCGAATAAATTTCTGCTATTCGAGAATGACTAAAGATGTTCTCAGAAAATCTTTGTGATTTACCGCCTAAAAGAGAAATTGAATGCGTCATCGATTAAGTGCACAACTCTAGTATCCAAGGTATAATGTCGGATGGCTCCTTCGTAACTTAAGAGAGCTCAAAGTGCAACTATAGAATCTCATGGACAAAGGTTTTGTTCGATCTAGCTTTTTGTCATGGGGTGCTCAGGAGCTATACATGAAGAAGAAAGATGGTTTTATGAGACTTTGCATAATTGAATTTTTGACATGGCAAAACCAGTTTTATGAAGTTGTGATGAGATGTTGAGATTATGAGTGATATAATTTTATTGAGACTTCTATGAGGAAAATTATGAAAATTGAGATTTAAAGATTTGATTCTTAATTATTGGGAATTAAGGAATGGATATTGTGTTTGAGTAAGTGAATTATTCCTCTATTTTGAGAGAAATTTATAATGTTGTTTGGTCTTGTAACTAAGAAATTTTGGGATTATGATTTGTGTCATTTATAAGTATGACTAATGGGTGGTCATTTGAGCCAATTAATGTATTGAAGGAAGTGAGATAGTGATATTGGAAACTATGATTTGAAATTGTTATGTTGAGGAATTAAGAATTGATTTTTCTAGGATATCAAGGTATACATGAAGTTATGTGATGACTTGATGCGTATATTGGGAAATGATAAGTTATATTTTGAAAAGATGAGTGACGACAAGTATTATGGCGTTATTGGGAAAAATCTTAATTATTCTTGGGAACAGATTGATCATTAGTAAGGAATGATCACTTGTATTGGAGAATATTATAAATTATAAGGATATGAGATAATACTGTTGATTTATTTTGGAATTTGATCGGGAAGATATGTTAAAGATAAGATGATGATATTATGTTGATTTGTGAATAATATGTTATTGGATATACTACATAGAGAGAATATTCAGGTAATTTCTATCGTTTTAATTATTTTGGTGATATTTGGTGATAAAGAAGTTTTAGAGATGACAAATTATTATGGTTTGGTATGTTTTTAAAGAAATAGTAAAGATTTATTGAAATTTGGAGAGAATTTTCCATGGGCTTACAGAGATTAGTGAAGAGACGTGATGTCATTTGGGTTATTGAATAATGACTTAAGTAATCAGCAAATATTTCTTTATACAGAGTTTAGAGGCTATGTTGAGAGCTTGCATTTTAGACCTTTGTGATGGTTAGGAAAACCATTTACCGTCTGTTGAATTTACATGTAATATGATTATTGGGATTAGTCAGTTATCATTATTGGGAGATATTGAAAGTATTTTATGGTGAGATGCCTTAAAGGAGTAACCACTTATTCAAAGTGAGAAATTGGGGACATGCGATTGAATGTTTGGGATTATGTGAGATAATGATTGTCATAAGGTCAATTGTATATAAAAGGTATAATAGATGATTGTAAGGAATAATGTGATGATGAGAACTGAAGGTGATAATATATTGAAATTATGAAATAAGTTGACCATCCATGAATGAGTTATGTTGTATTTGGTTCTAAGTGGAAATTCAAAGAATGATGAATCTCAGTCATGGAAAATGAATCAGGATTTCCTCATAATGTGGATGATTCACTGATGTACATTAAGTTTTCAATATTGATGAAAGAAACTTTATCAGGTCCTAGATTTGTACAAGTATTGCAGAAGTAATGCATCTGATCGGAGGAAGGTTTATGATAGTACATACCAGGAAATTGTGGAGATTATTATTGATGGCATCTTGATTCAAAAATAAGAAATGAAATTTTGGGAAATTGTCCTTGTGGATAGGATTTGTGGAAAATGAGAATAAGACTTCACAATGATTATTTATTATGGAGTAGTGTGCAGAAAGAGTGGCAATGACAGAGTCCAAGATTTATTGAGTTTGAGAGATTGATATAAAATCTTAGTGAGTATATTGACATAAAAGGTTCGTGTGAAGGATATGATGGTTATTATGTTGTAATCTTAGAGAGATTGATATGATTAATTGAGGTCAGCTGTGTGACTTTTTATTATAATGAGATTGTATCTTTGGGTTAAGTAAACTTGATGAGGAACTTTATATGAATCACAAAAGTTTTATTCATTGGTGAGGTCAAGGATTTATTTATAAAATACTTGGTTAGAGTATTGTTATGATGATTTTGAAAGCATGGATTCTTAAATTAGTACCTTGGATTTAGTTTTAAGATGAGGATATGATGTTGAATACTTGATTGCAATATATAAGTATGGATTACAGGATTTAAGTTGATACTCCGATTTTAAAAGAAATGTCTGCATGTTCAGAAAGGATTTCGTTTGTGAATCTTTCCAGAAAGATTCTGTCAAAGGTTTAGTATTTCTACTGTATATTTTGGTATGGACGTCAAGTTTCACTAATGCTGGGTTATAAAGTCTTATTCTGGTCAATCTTCTTGATTTTAGTTTTAAGAATGTGATCAATCAATATATATATTAAGGTTGAGACGTTAGAATATACTCTATGAAAGGCTGAAAATAGAAAGTCAGTGATGGGATAATGTCGGTTGATGATCTCTTACAACAAGAACTATCAAACTTCGATCTGTATTGAGTACTATGCAATAGGAAGTGTAGATCGTCACTTCACGAGGGTGAAGTAGGAGAAAGAAGATTATTGGGTCCAGAAATAGTACAGCAGACAACTGAAGTTGTTGAAAAGAGTCGTCAATGGATGAAAACGACACAGAGTAGACAAAAGGGTTATGCGGACAAAAGAAGTAAACCTTTGGAATTCGTTGCAGGTGACATGATATTTTTGAAGGTAGCTCCAATGAAATGAGTTATGAGATTCGGGAAGAAAGGAAAGTTAAGTCCGCGATTTTTGATCCCTTTGAGATAATTGAATGGGTAGGTGACTTGACTTATCAGGTTGCATTGCCATCAGCAATATCGGGAGTGCACAATGTTTTTCAAGTATCAATGTTGAGGAAATATATTTCGGATCCTTCTCATATCCTCAGTTACGAGTCGTTAGAGCTGCATGAGGATCTAACTTATGAAGAATCACCTATGAAAATCCTAAGGAAAGCCGACAAGGAACTTAGAAGAAAGAAGGTAACGTTAGTTAAGGTTCTTTGGAGGAATTATGCAGTAGAAGAGGCTACTTGAAAACTTAAGGACGAAATGCGTACTAGGTATCCACGAGTTTTGGTAAATTTTAATTTCGAGGACGAAATTTATTTTTAGGGGGTAAGGAATTGTAATACCGCTTTTTCGTTTTACGGGATTTCATGGATTTCGCGTAATTTTTCTATTAATGCCTCTATTAATCATTAGTGACATTATTATTGTTGATAATTATTTGAATTATTTTGCAGTGGAAGGATTTGGACGCCGTCTCGCTCGATGTGCCAATTAGAAAATTATAAATTTGTTTACTTGCAATTTATGTGAATAATTGTTTTATTTCCTAAGCTTGCCAATTTCTATTTTTGTCAAATTATTATAAGTGGTAAATTTTAGGGTATTTTGTAAATTTATGATAGATGTGTACTTAATTTTGAAACTTAGGGAGAATGAGGGACTAAATTGCAAATTCCCAAAATATAAACTTTAAACCTAATCTAATCCCTCAATCTCACAATCGACGTCTCACTCTCACTCTACGCTCTCTTTGCCTCTGTGCTCTCTCTGTCTCTCGCGGCTCTCTCTGTCTCTCGCCCTCACCGAACCTCTCCCGGCGACGGCGACCGCACACCTCGCCCACAACCACGGTGACTTCCCCTTCCCCTCTCACACGCTCACACACACAAAAATCGGACACACACACTCACGAATTTTCACACCCACACACACGGTTGAAAGTATTGACTATATGTATATATTGATGTATATATGGAATTGATGTATATGTATACTTGTATATGTTTCTGTGTATGTATATATTGATGTATATGTATATTGTGTATGTGTGTGTGCGTGTGTATATATATATATATATATATATATATATATATATTAAAATTCAGATTTTTAAAATTATATGGATAGATTTCAAATCTCAAAATTCGTGAAATTGTTAGTTTAATTGAAATGTTTAGTTGTATTTCGAATTTATGAGATTAGTTAATTGTTTAAATTTTTACTTTCTGATTGGAAATTGTAATTGTTAGATTTAAGAGTTTATTTGGAACTTAAAGTTAGAATTTCAGATTTTTGGAATTTATTAATGCAGGTTATTTTAACTGATTTTATTTTTAATTTGAGACATTAATTATAATCAGGTTGTTTGAACTGAATTTCAATGTATTATAATTGTTATTTTCAGATTTCTGAGTAATTAAGACGCTAATTGAAATTGTCCATGTGACAATTAAGTTGTGATAATATTGAGTAGTTTTGACTTTTGAATAATTTGATAAGTAAGATTTCGATGTTTCTTAACCTTGAATTTAAATACTTATTTCGAAGGTGATAGTATATGTCTTTGACATGATTTAAGGACACGTTTGAGTTAAATTGTGAGTCTAATAGAAATGTTAACCTCAGTTATGAGTTTTGTTTATAATATTGAATAGGATGATGAACGTGTTTGTTTCAAATCTAAAGTTATACCTTATTTATGAATGGATATAATTAGGAATTTTGGTACATTGACGTCACGAGCATCCGAGACTCTTCCACTTGCAAATTCAGAAACGGTAAATTACTAAGGACTACAGGTAAGTAAACTTCCCCCTATTTTCATCAAAGTTGAATGTTAATGTGGAATTAATGTGCTTAATTGACATTCGTGTTAATTACGGAATTTTAATGCTTTTGGTCTACCATGTGCAATTATGTGTAGTTAAGGAAATGTTCAAGCATGCACGTTACATGTCATTGCACCATCAAGCATGCATTGGCATCGAAATGGGAAAGTCAAATGTTTTAATGAAAGGAATGTGTCAAAGTGCAATTTTTGTCAAAAATTATGTATCCCAAGTTTTTGAAAGAATGGGTGTACTTCTATGTCATGAAAGATGCGAGTGGGAAATGGGGCGCGGGGGACCGGCGTACCCGAAGGTAATGAGCCGCTTTGCGGTGGAATGAATGTAATGAGCCGCTTTGCGGTGGAATGAAGTGAATGTTAAACCGCTTTGCGGTGGAAATGCGCATGTTAATCTGGTTCCAAATAAGAATGGCCCACTGTTATCTGATTGACTAGAAGTTACATCAAGTGAGCTCACGATGGAATGAAGTGAAGTTTTGAAATGTTAAGTGAAAGTTCGAAAAGTTTGAAAGTTCTGGAAAGTAAAGTAAATGGGGATACATACATGGAATTTTTGAAAAGCATTCATGTCATAAGCATGCATTCATGCATACAGTTTACTTACTGAGCTTTAGCTCACCCCAATTCCTCCCCAACATTTCAGGTGATGAAAGTTAGGTGATCCGAGGAGGGCACTCGGCAGCTGACTCAGGCTATACCCGCATCAACTCTTTTAAAATAAAGTTAAATTAGAATTTATTTCAATTTCTAATTATTAATCCTTTAATTCATGTATTATTGAGGTTAAATTATCTCTTATTTCATTTGCTAAAGTTTATTTACTTGGAATTGTATTGTTGAGGAGTTTGGGACTTATTATAATGGTTTGGATGATGTTTGGGATGGAGTGAGTTGTGATGTGTATTTATAAATGGTTTTGATGCTCCTCTACAGGTTGGCTATGTCCAATTTATAGAGGAGACTCTGCCGAAATTTCGCTAAAATTTTATAATAGATAAAGAACATTTTTGTCGTGTAAACGATTTAAATTCCGCATCGTTTAATGTTTAAACGATTTATTTCCGCATTAAAAGAAAAAGGGAAGTTAACACCTAGGTTTAGGGTTCTTGAACTTGGGGTGTTACAGTGGGGATAAGGATATTGAAAATAAGGAGGGGGAGTTGAAATTAAAAACAAATAAACAAACTCCAAAATTTGATGAGGAGAAGGTGGAATTGGGAGTTGAGGTTGAAGTTCAAGATTTGAGCGTTGAATTGGACGATCCACATTTGGGTAGCAATGAGGTAGTGCACGAGCGTGGTGATAAAAATGTGGAGATAGGAGATGTGGTTGAATTTGAGAGTAAAATTTTTGAAAGGGTGGTTGAAGATGCAAAGGAAGAACGATGTGAAGAGGAGGGCCTCGTGGTTCTTAAATAAGAATTGGAGATGGTGATTAATCATGTTTACAAGGACCCATACCTTGTACCTCATGAAACTAACATTCCCCTCCCCGTTCTATTTAATTCTTTCTTGCAGGTTAATGGTAGTGGAAATATGGGCAACACCACCAATGTCCAAAGGTGTTTCAACTTCAAGTCATTCACGTGATCCCCGTTGCAAAATATTTTTGGTTGATCATGTGCAATGGCAGGAGAAATTTTCCGTTTGATCCAGGAGGTGAAATGAAACAACAGAAACAAAGCTATGATTCAGGACGAATCATCCTAAAGAAGGAGGGTATGATGTGTTCCGGACCCTCGAATATCGGAGTCATAGCAGGCTTGACGGGAAAATTTAAATATTCTAACGAGTTTTGAAGATCAAACCATGTCGAAAAGAACCAGAAAATTAAGCAGAGTGCCTTTTATGGCCGTAACCGTTGGAATTACGGCCGTAACACAGCTATCGCAATTTTTGGGCAGAATGTGACTTACGGTCGTAATCAAATTCATCACGGTCGTAACTGCGGTATTAGTTTTGGACCAGAGAGGGGCTTACGATCGTAAGCCCGGTATTTACGGCCGTAACTGAGTAGCGGCCAGATTTATTGAGGATTTTTTAATTATTTTGTTTCTTTTTTGGTTTTTAAGTTATTTGCATATTTTAGTATTTTAGCTTAATTAGAATTCTATTTTGAGACAATTAGTGGATAGGGTTTTTGTTTGCTTATTTATACGTTTTTTCCATTCATTGTAATTCAAACTTTGATTTTGATATAAACAGTTTTTATTGAGGATTCAATAAAAGATATAGGTGGATTCCTATGTTTTCGAACTTATCAAGAATATTTCTTGTGGCTTTCAAATACCGAACTTATCAAGGAAATTGGGCAATTCCTTGTGGCGTTTCGAAAGTCGTGGTTCTTTATTCCGCATCGTCGAGTCATCGCGTCGTGAATATCGGGTCATGATTCATTCGTCCAACCACAATCTGAGTTCGGAACTTTCCGACGTTTCTTCCACACTTCGAATCTCATCTCCAATAAAGGCCAAATGGACCTTGGCCCATTACTAAAGCTTAGGATATCTCCTTGGGCCAACTGCCGAGGTGGAACAGCACATGAACTTCTTTTGCCGAACTGATTTATGTCTAGCCGATGTGTTTTATGTTTAGCCGAGGTACTCTATGGTGACGCCTCAGATGAGTGATGGGACAATGGATGGAGTCAGAGATGTGACGCCGTCTTTATCAAAAAGTGACAGGCGCCCATCCCCTAGCAAATGTAGTAATGATTACTGTCAAAAAGTAAGATCTTCCTCTCCAACTGCTAGGGTAAATACACGTGTAAAGTCCACCACATGTCGCCATCCAAAATTATAACTTCCCCTATAAATAAAACACTCCTTCCACCTAAAAGGGGGTTAGCATTTTCATACTCTTAACTGAATATTTTACTCTCACTCCCTTTTCTCTCTTTTACACACTTATATTTCCTGCACTCAATTTATATTTGCTTGAAATGAGCACTGACTTTGGCATCGGATTGCAAACGGGAGCCACCTCGGCCCCCTTTGCAAACTAATTGTTTGTCACAATGCTCAGAAGATCTACGTGTTCAAGAGGGAGGAGCTGAGACGTGTTGGTCCAAGGTCCAGTCGGATTTTGTAGTCAACATTTTGGCGCCGTCTGTGGGAAACCATACTGCTAACCACGAAAACGCATGGTAAAAAGCCGCACATAAAAAAGAAGAAACCTTGAAAAAATGCGAGTAACCTCTTGCAAAAGAGCGGAGAACTACAAGAACTTTGAAATATAAGTTTATTAACCTTGAAAAAAGGCGAGTAACCTCTTGCAAAAGAGGGGAGAACTACAAAAACTTTGAAACATAAGTTTATTAACCTTGAAAAGGGCGTAAAACTTTGGAATATAAGTTTATTAACATTGAAAAAGGCGTAAAACTTTGGAATATAAGTTTAATAACCTTGAAAAAGGTTTAGATCTTTGAGATAAAAGTTCACCTATCTTTGAAAGAAAAGATAAAACCAAGAAACCGTTCTGAACATGAATGAAAGTCACGACGATGTTAACCCTCGTAGGAGTAGAAATGACCAACACAGTGAGGAAGAGGCTCCCCAGAGGCCTCGTGAGAACACAAATGAGGGGGTGGTCCAACCTAACCCTCCACGCCGTCACCGAAATCGCCGCATGCTGGGATATATGACTCGCATGGCAGCCCAGATGTTGGAAATGCAGAAACAGCAGATAGAACAAACTGCTGCGATGAATGCCTAGATGGCTAGAGGGTATGTTTTTAATCGAATAGGATGGTAATTCAGGGGCAAGCGAGGGGGCCGATATGATCAAGGTCGGCGCAATGCAACTGAGCCTAGAATAGGCGAGAGAGACGAGCTAAAGAAGCCCGATCACGGAGCCCAATGCATAGAGACTAGTATGATACAGGGGCAAAAAAATTGGCCCCCGCACATGAGCCTAGGAATAGGCGGGAAAGAATGGCAGAAGCAGTTAGGACCAAATCTCATGATGGCCTTCCGACTTTTGAAAGGCCAAACTACGGCCGAGTTTTGCCACCACGAGGACAGGATTACGCTCAACGGCCCTACGACCCATACCATGACTCGATGCACTCCAACCATGAAGAAAACAATGAATTACCGTCATACGAGCTGGATGATGAAGAGGAAATCAGCCCCTTTACGGAGGGCATCCAAAAGTGCCCAGTGCTCTATGACTTTGAAATGCCAGAAATAACAAAGTATTCTGGCCGAGGTGACCCCGATGATCACCTGTTAAACTATCGCGCTAGCATGGAAATAGTCGGAGCCACTCCGGCACTGAAGTGCAAAGCCTTTGCTTTGACCTTTGAGGGAAATGCAATACGGTGGTATAAAAAACTCCCTCCTGGTAGCATACACAGTTGGAGAGATTTGAAGGCAGCCTTCAAAAATGGCTTTGTTTCCTCCAGGCCCGGCAAGCTCCCACTCCAGTGTCTTTAGGACTTAAGGCAAGGAAGGGAGGAATCTTTGAAAAGCTACCTAACTCGGTTTACTGAAGAGATGCACATTTGTGAGAACATCACCGAGGCGGAGATGTTTTCTGCAGTGAAGGGAGGCCTAGACATGACGAGCATGTTTTGGAGGGTTGTCCGAAGCAGAAAGCAGAGGGATTACAATACCCTAGTAGATTTGATGAAGGAAGAGATCGTCTCATAAGAAATGGCTAGGGCCAGAGACAACCATCCTCAAGGGAGATACAATCTTGGATACCCCAATGAAGCGAACCATAGGAAAGGAGGTAATAAGGATAGGTTTGGCAGTAACTAAAGTGGAGCGCCACGTCTATTTCCTGGAACCGGGTCAAGTTATGCAGCGGAGATCACGGAGGCTATTCCTAACTTGCACTCCAATGCTCCCACCTCGAATCCCCCCACAGCTCATGGAAGAATGGAAGGTATCCGAAGTGGAAAGCAACCTATGATTGGGGCTTACTGCGCATACCATAGGTATTATGGCCACGCGACGAAAGATTGTAGGGAAATCCACATGTTAGCGGACCAAAAGACACACTGAAGAAGGGGAGCTGACTTCTCTCCTGACAAAGGAAAGACGCAAAAGCCAGGTAACCAAAAGTTTAACCGAACTGACAGGCGAGCTCCGTGGAAGAACCCAACGAAGGAAAGGATTGACGTTCGTCAAAGAGACAGGGGCAAGGGTCATGAGAACTCCCCGGCACATGCTAAAGATACGAGGGAACCACCTATGCCTAAAAATGATCCGTCGATTCACGAAATCGACACGATATTGGGAGGCCCCTATCCAGGTGGAAGCACAAATAACTCCCAGAAGTAGTATATCAGAGAGGCCAAGCAGCCCACCAACGTGAATATCACATCCATTCGCATTCTGTTGGGATGCCTCGGATGGAATCTATCATATTTACCCAGGATGACGCTATTGTGGTGCATTTCCCGCATAATGACGCTTTGGTTATACGGGTAGTGGTAGCTCGGAATGGATTGTCACAAATGTTGGTGGATGATGGTGCCTCGGTAAACGTGATTTATGGAGTAACTTTTGATAAAATGGGGATTAGCACCCCACTCATCCCAGTCCCAGATCTAATATATGGATTCACTGGGGACAGGATAACTCCTAGAGGATCCATAACCCTCATGACTGAGGTAGGGCAAGCACTAACTTTCTCCAGAATCCCCATGGAATTCTTGATTGTAGACAAAATCTCCTCTTATCATGGCATACCAAATACATTTGCATGAAATTCCCTACAGAGCATGGCGTAGCAACTGTCAAGGGGAGCCAAACTGAATCACGGGCCTGTTACACAAACGCAATTCAGAAATTTCAAGACCGGAGCTTGAACATGATTAGTGACGTGGCAATGGCCGAGGCTTCTCCAAACCCTGAAAGACTGGGTGAAGGGCCCTCAGAAAGTGAAGATGTTACAATGACGCCGGAAAAGGATCTAGCAGACCTAGACCCAAGAATAGTCGGGGACAATTGCTCTACCCCAGATTGGACTGGATTTGTCGATTGAGGACGTATTTGCATGGAAACATGATGACATGATTGGAATTGATCCAAGAAGTCATAGGCACATGCAAAAAAGAAGACCGATGAGTTCTGATAAATATGAGGCCTTGAAAGAAGAGGTAACAAAGCTATTGAAAAATGGCTTTATTAGAGAATCTCGATATCCGAAGTGGGTATCAATGTAGCGCCCCGAGTTCCGTATACCCGATTCACTACGTCATTTTCTGTCTAAATTTTTCCTTTAATATTTTTTTGCGGAAGAAATAGTTGAAATTCATTTTTGGCAACATTAAATAAACTGTAATGGCCGCTAAAATTGAAAATATTTATGAAACCATTTGAAATAGTAAATAGAACCATTAATATTGTAAAGAAATTGCCAATATCATAATTTCTCAAATAAATGAACTTCTCTAAATTATTCGATTGTTTGGAAAATACGAAAATCATTAACGTCAAACTTTCAACCGTTTAACGATTATTGCCACCATCATTCATCGCTCGCCACCGTCTCCGAAATCTGCAAAACTGTTAAAAAGTAGGGTGAGTATTTCATGGGAGAAATACTCAGTAGACTCATCGCGAATTAATTTAATTTATAAGATGATTAAACACATAAATCCCGGCTCTTTATAAAACGGGCATTGATAGAGCTTCTTTATAAAACGGCTCTTGATAAAACTCATATTTTGCATTACAGCACGGGACATATTTTGCAAATCATAGGCTCTTTGAAAATAGCTCTTTGAAAACCATATACTTATAAAAAACATTTTAATTATGCCAAGCATAATTTCTTTTGAAAGCATAACATAAGATAGGATTGAAATCCTCATAAACATAATAAGACACAAGAACTTTACCGAACTTAGGTGGCAAGAATTCTTATGCAGTAAAATCATAATAACAGTAAGTTTTCATCATAACATAGGATAATATCGAAATCCTCATAAACATAAGAATTTTACCGAACTTAGGTGGCAAGAATTCTTATGTAGTAAGTCATAATAACAGTAAGATCATAATAACAGTAAGATCATAATAACAGTAAGTATACCAAAACATAATTCATGAAATTCATAGGGATCATTTCCATCATAACATAAGATAGGATCGAAATCCTCATAAACATACGCGACAGGAATTTTACCGAACTTAGGTGGTAAATCCTCATAAACATATGGAAAGGCAGGAATTTTACCGAACTTAGGTGGTAAATCCTCATAAACTTATGGAGACACAGAATTCTACCGAACTTAGGTGGTAAGAATTCTTATGTGCATAGCAATGATCCAAAACATATAAAACATTATCGTAAAAACATAGGGTATACTTACTTTTCATAAAAACATAAGGTATATTTACCTTTCATAAAACATACTTAATTTTCTTGAAAATTGACTTTCACAAGTCACATGACATTTATATGAAATCATAATTTAAATCAATTAATAAGTGCGAGTCTACCTCAAATCCGACGAGTGCAAAGTTGAGCGGGAATGACTTCAATTTCTTTAAATTCTCCGTACGCTTCGTCTTAAGCCAATAAGTCACTTTAGTATATCGAATATATAGTTCAAAATGATAAATTATAATTTGAGGACTAAAATTGATGTTTTGAAAGTTGAGGGACTAAAATGAATACTTTTGAAAGTTCAGGGACTAAAATAGATATTTTGAAAGTTGAGGGATTAAAATGAATACTTTTGAAACTTGGGCTTAAAATCAAATTAATAAAATCAGCAGGGACTGAAATAATAGATTTTGAAAATGAAAGGGCTGATATTGATAAGTTTAAAACTAAAAGGACTGAACTAAAACATTTTCAAACTTGAGGACTAATTTGCAAATTCTGAAAAGTTAAAATATATTCTCAGATTTTCTTTCTCTCTCTCGACACTATTCTCTCTCTCACTCACCTCGCACGACCAGAGAAGAAAAGGGCGGAGGAGGCGATTCAAGCCAAAATCCGACCTTCAGCCGGTGACTCGCCGGCGCAACACCGGCGCTGGGTGCGGCAAAAGGTGGTTAAATAGGGTTGTCAAGTTTGGGTAGATTTGGTACAAATTTTGGTGCGAAATCGAAGAGTGACCCGAGGCTAGGGTTCGCGATTTGGAGTTGCTGATTCACAGTGAAGGGAGCGGCGATTTGAAGTAAGTATTTGGGCTTGGCTTAATCTGGGTTTTGGGTTTTGATTTTGGATTGCGATTGGAGTTGGGTTTGATGTTGAGCAGTAGGCAGTAGGTGTTTTGGTGTATCGATTATGGCAGATTGAGGGATTTGATCGTGCAGTGGTGTTGGTGGAAGAGGTGATACAGATTGGTGGTGATTCTGGGGCAGTGACTGAGGTTCGATCGGCAATAGAGGTGGCTGCGAGCCATGGCAGTGAACTGGTTTGGCAGTGATGATCATGGGTTGTGCAGTTAGTGAAAATCTGATGATGATGCTGGTTGATAGTGATGATGATGATTGATTACAGATTGATGTATATGATGAAAGTTGCGGCTGTGGGTTGTCTTGCAGGTTGATGCCAATACGATGATGATGAAAGTTCATGGCTGAAAAATTGAGTAATGACAGTGATGGTTGTATTGTTATAATGATGGAAAATACTGATTGGGTGAAGGTGGTATTGATAATAGCAGCGTTGGTGGATGATGGTTGCTGCTTGATTCGGTGGTGGTGAATTGGCCGTGGCAGTGAGAAGTTTGGGTTGGGTTCTTGGTTGCAGGTTATGGTTGCAGTGAGGTTGGTTACAGCTGCTAGGCTGCAATGAAGTTGGAAGGAGGCTGTTGAAATGGAGTCTGAATGTTGTGTTGGCCATGAATGAGGATGGTGAATTGTTGGTTGTATATGTATAGATTTTATCAGCCTAATTCCTATCTCACGATCTCCCAAACTTTCCAGTCTGTTCTCTCCATGTAGTGATAATGTGTAAAGAGAGGAAGCATATGAAAAAGAAAGAAAAAGAAAGAAAGAAAATGGTTAATGGGGTGGGGAATCATGATGAAGAATATTTGGTGTTTGCTTTGATGGTGGATATCATTGCTGTGAACGTGATGGGAAATTCACGGTAGTGTTTGGTGGAGATATAAGTTGAAAATGAGGTGGAAAGGAGAATAAAAAGAAATGCAAAACGTGGGAAGTAATCAACTGAAAATTAGACTAACTTTGATTAAGAAATGTATTTAAAACAGATATATTTTGGACTGAAAAATACATTTGAGAAGTAAGTAAATTTTGAGATAAAATTGGATTTCGTATTTAGACTTGAAATAATTTGATAAGGATCATTGGGATATTTTAATAAATTTGGAATTCAAAATGATTTTGAAAATAATATTAAAATAACATAATTTTAGAAATTCGGATTTTAATTTAAAATCGAACAAATTCGATATTTCTTGACTTGACTAGACGAATCCGTCGCGGCGTTAACTTCAAAATAATAAATGAAATAGTAGCGACACAATTTTCTAAATATTAAAATAATTATTTATTGCATAAAAATTCTGAGTCGCTATAATCTTACCTCCTTAAAAATAATTTCGTCCTCGAAATTAAACTTACTTAATCTTATAATTTCTGAATACTTAATCAGAATCTCTTTTTCTTATCATCGAATTATTCTCAAAATAATCAAAACAATTCCCAATCGTATGTAAAAATTTCATCATATCTTGTAGTA
The DNA here is from genome assembly GCA_963555705.1 of Ligustrum vulgare. NCBI lineage: Eukaryota > Viridiplantae > Streptophyta > Magnoliopsida > Lamiales > Oleaceae > Ligustrum > Ligustrum vulgare. The sequence goes on from OY743190.1 coordinate 14,277,679, forward strand.
TCGTATCATGTGACCTCAAATATTCGTATATATCTCTAAAATTTCAACAAATCTTTACTGACATATCGTATCATAATAATTTTTCCTTTCTTATCATCGAAAATTCCAAAAATAATCAAAGAATTTCCTGAATATCTTCTCTACGTAATATACCCAAAACTAAGATTCTATACTTAAATGTCACCATATTTCCTGCAAAGTATTTCTTTCACTTGTATATACGTATGAATTCTGATTCAATACGGTACTCATTTTACTTTCCACGTATCATCACACTATACCAAGATTATCATTATTAAAACAAAATATCAGTACCCATAATCCAAGAAAATATTCCAAATCTCCAATCAAATCTCCTTTATCGATAAAATTTAACAGCGCATTACTTCTTGTCTCCTCTTTTCATTAAAATAATCCTGCGCTTTCTTGCTGGTTACAACATCACGCGGATTCACTCAGATCCTTTGCGCTTTTAAATAGTTCATGCTGAGAAGAGGTTGAATCATCAAACAATGGATATCATTCTTTCTAACATTCGCAAGTATTATTCCAGTCTTCCTATGAATGATCTGAGAAAGATCTATAAAATAAGGCTCGAAAGATTGAGGTTGCTAATGGCTCATGATGTTCCAGAAGATGTTCGCTGGTTGATAGAAGCAAAGGTTCGACTATCTGGTGAATTACCATCAACATTTCCAAAGCACATGCCTGGTTTAGGCAAAAGCACGTTTGCAAAGAAACGAAGAGCAAAAAGACTGGGTGGTTGCTACAAATGTGCTCGTTGGAATTGTGATACTCGTTGCAAATCAGTAGGATATTCTTCTACTAATCGGGATGATAAAATCGAATTCATAAAGGGTGGACTGAGTAAGGAGTCTTTGGATGATATTCGACTGACTCTTGAGACGCACCCAAGTGGTTATGTACAACGTGAACTTCTCTCCTTATACGCTCAGTTTAACGAGGACAAAAATCGTTATAGTCTCCAAAATATAATATCGAAAGATCCTGTTTGCCAGTCTGTTTTACAAAATGAGGCTTCTGGCAGTTCAGCAATGATATAAGGTAAATCTTTTTAAAATATTTTGCTGCTTTCTTTCACGCGTTTTGGAAATAAAATATATTTTCCTTTCTCGAGGTTTGATAAAGCTGGAAATAAATATATTTTTCTTTTCTCGAGGTTTGATAAAGCTGGAAATAAATATTAAATCGCCGAAAGGTGACAGCCTCGATACGATAAAAATATTCAAAAGTGGGCTGATTTTGTCAAAAGTAAATCTTTACTTTTCAGAATCAATCAAAAACAGTAAATTTTTCCGGCTTTAAATAGCCAAACATATTTCATAGTTCAGGCATCCCAAAATCACATCTTCTTCGTAAGTTTTCCTTTCTTTACTATCAAAGATGGAAGCACCAAAACTTCGACAGATCAAAACTATTTGTGTATTTTGTGGATCAAAAGTGGGGAAAGGCTTCGGTTATCTAGAAGCGGCTGTAGATCTTGGAAAGAAACTGGGGGAAAAAGGTATCACTCTTGTATATGGGGGTGGTAGCAGTGGTCTAATGGGTTGTGTTTCCCAATCTGCTCTTGCAGAGAAATCAAAAGTAATCGGTGTCATACCTGTCCCTTTCGTAGATGTTGCAGGCAAAACACGAGGGCATGAAGTTCAAACCTTATCCATCCATGAACGCATAACTTGTATGCTATATGGTTCTGATGCCTTTATAGCCCTGCCCGGAGGTTTTGGTACCTTAGAAGAAATCTTTAACATTACCTCGTGGGCTCAACTAGATCTCCATACTAAGCCTATTGGGCTTCTGAATGTTAACAATTTCTTTGATGGTTTGTTAACCTTTCTTGATTATGCTGTGGAACAGGGATTCATCTCTCCATTTTCCAGAAGGCTTCTTATTTCTGCTCCTACTATTGATGAACTACTGGATAAGCTGCAGTCATATATCTCAATACAAGATCCAGCAGGAGTTAAAATAGATTGGTCGCAAGGAAGGGGAATCAAGCGAAAATGGAGTCCGGTTAATGTAAACTTAACTCTTTGAATCTTAGAATAGGTGGGGGTAGAGTACGGAGTATTCTCACTCTCGAGACACCCCTCCATTTACTAGGATTTCCTTAATGTTTAAATCTTGTGTGTACTTCAAAGATTCCAGGTGGTAGATTACGGAGTATTCTTACTCTCGAAACACACCTCTTTGAAGGTTTCTTTATTTCCTCAAAAGATCAGAGGTGGTAGGATACGGCTACTCCGGAAACACATCTCTCATTCTGAGGATCTTTCCATGTTTTTCTCTTATGCTTTCGTGTTTTTCATGTATTTCCTTTCCAGTGTGACTCTTGTGTGTTCTCCTTATGAGAAAATAATAAAATCTCTGCTATCATCTACTAAATCTCGTTTGTGATGTAAATGATCTTGCATGTCTAACCTTAATTCCTTTAGTGGATGCTTATCATATTATGCTCTTAATTCCAAATGATAAAATTCTGGATAGAGTCTCCCTTGTAATTTGGACTTATCCAAACCATAAGCATACTTCATAACTCACAATAATAAATAACTCCACATTTGATCACAACGATCTAAAAATATTGAAAACGATTCCAACACTTCAATATCATCAAAATATCCCATAATTCAATTCATAATTCCTCAACATAGAAATTTCAAATCATATTTTTCAATATCACAATATTACTTCCTTCCATACCTTAATTGGCTCAAAAGTTACTCATACTTATAAATATATGCCATAAATCATATTCCCAAAATTTATTCACAAAGCCAAACTTCATAATAAATTTCTCTTCAACATAGAGGCATAATAAATTAACTCAACATAATATCCATTACTTAATTCTCAATAAAATCATATTATTCCCATTATGCTCAACACTCGTTTTCTTTAAAAAAAATTTCTCATAATCATACATTAAAGCATATAAGTTATGACAAAGCATAACAACATCATTATTTTCGAAGAAATACATTCTTATTTCTCATAAATCATAAATATCCGAAATACTCTTCATTCTTTCTCATAAATCAATAAAATGAGTATTCGAAATACTGAAATAACTTTAAACATTATAAACTTCTTTACCTCGGAGTTGGTGGAGCGAAATGATGGCAGTGGCAATCTTCATAAATAAAAATCTTATAATGGAAAATATTTCTTAAAATTCTTTTTGAAAATTTTACCAGTCTACAGAAACGCAGACTAGCTCTGATACCAACTTGTAGCGCCCCGAGTTCCGTATACCCGATTCACTACGTCATTTTCTGTCTAAATTTTTCCTTTAATATTTTTTTGCGGAAGAAATAGTTGAAATTCATTTTTGGCAACATTAAATAAACTGTAATGGCCGCTAAAATTGAAAATATTTATGAAACCATTTGAAATAGTAAATAGAACCATTAATATTGTAAAGAAATTGCCAATATCATAATTTCTCAAATAAATGAACTTCTCTAAATTATTCGATTGTTTGGAAAATACGAAAATCATTAACGTCAAACTTTCAACCGTTTAACGATTATTGCCACCATCATTCATCGCTCGCCACCGTCTCCGAAATCTGCAAAACTGTTAAAAAGTAGGGTGAGTATTTCATGGGAGAAATACTCAGTAGACTCATCGCGAATTAATTTAATTTATAAGATGATTAAACACATAAATCCCGGCTCTTTATAAAACGGGCATTGATAGAGCTTCTTTATAAAACGGCTCTTGATAAAACTCATATTTTGCATTACAGCACGGGACATATTTTGCAAATCATAGGCTCTTTGAAAATAGCTCTTTGAAAACCATATACTTATAAAAAACATTTTAATTATGCCAAGCATAATTTCTTTTGAAAGCATAACATAAGATAGGATTGAAATCCTCATAAACATAATAAGACACAAGAACTTTACCGAACTTAGGTGGCAAGAATTCTTATGCAGTAAAATCATAATAACAGTAAGTTTTCATCATAACATAGGATAATATCGAAATCCTCATAAACATAAGAATTTTACCGAACTTAGGTGGCAAGAATTCTTATGTAGTAAGTCATAATAACAGTAAGATCATAATAACAGTAAGATCATAATAACAGTAAGTATACCAAAACATAATTCATGAAATTCATAGGGATCATTTCCATCATAACATAAGATAGGATCGAAATCCTCATAAACATACGCGACAGGAATTTTACCGAACTTAGGTGGTAAATCCTCATAAACATATGGAAAGGCAGGAATTTTACCGAACTTAGGTGGTAAATCCTCATAAACTTATGGAGACACAGAATTCTACCGAACTTAGGTGGTAAGAATTCTTATGTGCATAGCAATGATCCAAAACATATAAAACATTATCGTAAAAACATAGGGTATACTTACTTTTCATAAAAACATAAGGTATATTTACCTTTCATAAAACATACTTAATTTTCTTGAAAATTGACTTTCACAAGTCACATGACATTTATATGAAATCATAATTTAAATCAATTAATAAGTGCGAGTCTACCTCAAATCCGACGAGTGCAAAGTTGAGCGGGAATGACTTCAATTTCTTTAAATTCTCCGTACGCTTCGTCTTAAGCCAATAAGTCACTTTAGTATATCGAATATATAGTTCAAAATGATAAATTATAATTTGAGGACTAAAATTGATGTTTTGAAAGTTGAGGGACTAAAATGAATACTTTTGAAAGTTCAGGGACTAAAATAGATATTTTGAAAGTTGAGGGATTAAAATGAATACTTTTGAAACTTGGGCTTAAAATCAAATTAATAAAATCAGCAGGGACTGAAATAATAGATTTTGAAAATGAAAGGGCTGATATTGATAAGTTTAAAACTAAAAGGACTGAACTAAAACATTTTCAAACTTGAGGACTAATTTGCAAATTCTGAAAAGTTAAAATATATTCTCAGATTTTCTTTCTCTCTCTCGACACTATTCTCTCTCTCACTCACCTCGCACGACTAGAGAAGAAAAGGGCGGAGGAGGCGATTCAAGCCAAAATCCGACCTTCAGCCGGTGACTCGCCGGCGCAACACCGGCGCTGGGTGCGGCAAAAGGTGGTTAAATAGGGTTGTCAAGTTTGGGTAGATTTGGTACAAATTTTGGTGCGAAATCGAAGAGTGACCCGAGGCTAGGGTTCGCGATTTGGAGTTGCTGATTCACAGTGAAGGGAGCGGCGATTTGAAGTAAGTATTTGGGCTTGGCTTAATCTGGGTTTTGGGTTTTGATTTTGGATTGCGATTGGAGTTGGGTTTGATGTTGAGCAGTAGGCAGTAGGTGTTTTGGTGTATCGATTATGGCAGATTGAGGGATTTGATCGTGCAGTGGTGTTGGTGGAAGAGGTGATACAGATTGGTGGTGATTCTGGGGCAGTGACTGAGGTTCGATCGGCAATAGAGGTGGCTGCGAGCCATGGCAGTGAACTGGTTTGGCAGTGATGATCATGGGTTGTGCAGTTAGTGAAAATCTGATGATGATGCTGGTTGATAGTGATGATGATGATTGATTACAGATTGATGTATATGATGAAGGTTGCGGCTATGGGTTGTCTTGCAGGTTGATGCCAATACGATGATGATGAAAGTTCATGGCTGAAAAATTGAGTAATGACAGTGATGGTTGTATTGTTATAATGATGGAAAATACTGATTGGGTGAAGGTGGTATTGATAATAGCAGCGTTGGTGGATGATGGTTGCTGCTTGATTCGGTGGTGGTGAATTGGCCGTGGCAGTGAGAAGTTTGGGTTGGGTTCTTGGTTGCAGGTTATGGTTGCAGTGAGGTTGGTTACAGCTGCTAGGCTGCAATGAAGTTGGAAGGAGGCTGTTGAAATGGAGTCTGAATGTTGTGTTGGCCATGAATGAGGATGGTGAATTGTTGGTTGTATATGTATAGATTTTATCAGCCTAATTCCTATCTCACGATCTCCCAAACTTTCCAGTCTGTTCTCTCCATGTAGTGATAATGTGTAAAGAGAGGAAGCATATGAAAAAGAAAGAAAAAGAAAGAAAGAAAATGGTTAATGGGGTGGGGAATCATGATGAAGAATATTTGGTGTTTGCTTTGATGGTGGATATCATTGCTGTGAACGTGATGGGAAATTCACGGTAGTGTTTGGTGGAGATATAAGTTGAAAATGAGGTGGAAAGGAGAATAAAAAGAAATGCAAAACGTGGGAAGTAATCAACTGAAAATTAGACTAACTTTGATTAAGAAATGTATTTAAAACAGATATATTTTGGACTGAAAAATACATTTGAGAAGTAAGTAAATTTTGAGATAAAATTGGATTTCGTATTTAGACTTGAAATAATTTGATAAGGATCATTGGGATATTTTAATAAATTTGGAATTCAAAATGATTTTGAAAATAATATTAAAATAACATAATTTTAGAAATTCGGATTTTAATTTAAAATCGAACAAATTCGATATTTCTTGACTTGACTAGACGAATCCGTCGCGGCGTTAACTTCAAAATAATAAATGAAATAGTAGCGACACAATTTTCTAAATATTAAAATAATTATTTATTGCATAAAAATTCTGAGTCGCTATAATCAAACCCTGTTTTGGTCCCAAAGCAGAATGGGAAATTGAGAGTATGTATTGATTTCTCGAATTTAACCAGGCATGCCCTAAAGACAGTTTTCCCCTGCCTCGGATTGATCAATTAGTCGACTCTACAGTGGGACATGAGGTGCTGAGCTTTATGGATGCATACTCCGGATACAATCAGATCCCCATGCATGAATCGAACGAGGAGCACACCTCGTTTATCACGGACAGGGGTCTCTATTGTTATAAAGCTATGCCGTTTGGTTTAAAAAATGCCGAAGCCACCTACCAAAGGTTGGTAAATCGTATGTTTTCAGAACAGCTGAGAAACACCATGGAAGTATATGTCGATGACATGCTAGTCAAGAGTATGGTCGCCACAGAGAATTTCCGCCTTCTATCAGAGGCCTTTGACATTCTGAGAAGATATCGAATGAAGCTCAATCCTGCGAAATGCGCCTTTAGAGTAGCTTCCGAAAACTTTCTTGGATTCATGGTGAACCGAAGAGGAATTGAAGCCAATCTGGATTAGATCAAAGCTCTACTAGACATGCGCTCTCCCCGGAGCCCAAAAGAAGTGCAAAGCTTAATGGGAAGAATTGCGACCTTAAATCAGTTCGTTTCTAAGTCCACAGATAAATGCTTGCCATTTTTTAAAGTCTTGAAGGGAGGGAAGCGATTTCAATGGACCCCGGACTGTGAGCAAGCCTTTTCCGACCTGAAATCATTCCTGGGGCAGGCTCCACTATTATCAAAACCAAAGGCTGGTGAACCACTCTCTCTGTATTTATCCATATCAAAAGAAGCTGTTAGCTCAGTATTGGTCAGAGAGGAGGATGGGAATCATTTCCCAGTGTATTATGTAAGCAAAGCTATGCTGGATGCAGAAGCACGTTACCCTGATATGGAAAAATTTGCTTTCGCGTTGATTACGGCAGCTCGCAAACTCCGCCCCTACTTTCAGTCGCACTCCATACATGTTCTCACAAACTTTCCTATGAGACAAGTATTACAGAAACCAGATGTATCTGGGAGGCTAATGAAGTGGACGATAGAAATCAGCCAGTATGACCTACATTATGAACCTCGGACAGCTATAAAGGGTCAAGCATTAGCAGATTTCATAGTTGATTCACGCATCCGCCCGAGGTGGAAATGATTGATAACACGGAGGATAGCCGTGAGTGGAAATTGTTCGTTGATGGGTCCTCGGTTGAAGGAAGATCCGAGGTGGGAATACTACTAATGAGTCCAGAAGGATACAAACTGCACAGTGTGATCCGCTTCGACTTTAAAGCCTCAAACAATGTTGCAGAGTACGAGGCGCTCTTAGCTGGACTAAGGCTTGCGAAAGCTCTAAAGATTAAGTCTGTAGTGGCAAATAGTGACTCACAGCTTGTAGTAAGCCAGTTTAACGGGCAGTTTTCTGCCAAAGAGCCGGCCATGGTTGCCTACTTGAAGAAAGTGAAAGATTTAACCGTGCATTTCGGAAAAATAAGCCCCTTTACGGAGGGCATCCAAAAGTGCCCAGTGCTCTATGACTTTGAAATGCCAGAAATAACAAAGTATTCTGGCCGAGGTGACCCCGATGATCACCTGTTAAACTATCGCGCTAGCATGGAAATAGTCGGAGCCACTCCGGCACTGAAGTGCAAAGCCTTTGCTTTGACCTTTGAGGGAAATGCAATACGGTGGTATAAAAAACTCCCTCCTGGTAGCATACACAGTTGGAGAGATTTGAAGGCAGCCTTCAAAAATGGCTTTGTTTCCTCCAGGCCCGGCCAGCTCCCACTCCAGTGTCTTTAGGACTTAAGGCAAGGAAGGGAGGAATCTTTGAAAAGCTACCTAACTCGGTTTACTGAAGAGATGCACATTTGTGAGAACATCACCGAGGCGGAGATGTTTTCTGCAGTGAAGGGGGGCCTAGACACGACGAGCATGTTTTGGAGGGTTGTCCGAAGCAGAAAGCAGAGGGATTACAATACCCTAGTAGATTTGATGAAGGAAGAGATCGTCTCATAAGAAATGGCTAGGGCCAGAGACAACCATCCTCAAGGGAGATACAATCTTGGATACCCCAATGAAGCGAACCATAGGAAAGGAGGTAATAAGGATAGGTTTGGCAGTAACTAAAGTGGAGCGCCACGTCTATTTCCTGGAACCGGGTCAAGTTATGCAGCGGAGATCACGGAGGCTATTCCTAACTTGCACTCCAATGCTCCCACCTCGAATCCCCCCACAGCTCATGGAAGAATGGAAGGTATCCGAAGTGGAAAGCAACCTATGATTGGGGCTTACTGCGCATACCATAGGTATTATGGCCACGCGACGAAAGATTGTAGGGAAATCCACATGTTAGCGGACCAAAAGACACACTGAAGAAGGGGAGCTGACTTCTCTCCTGACAAAGGAAAGACGCAAAAGCCAGGTAACCAAAAGTTTAACCGAACTGACAGGCGAGCTCCGTGGAAGAACCCAACGAAGGAAAGGATTGACGTTCGTCAAAGAGACAGGGGCAAGGGTCATGAGAACTCCCCGGCACATGCTAAAGATACGAGGGAACCACCTATGCCTAAAAATGATCCGTCGATTCACGAAATCGACACGATATTGGGAGGCCCCTATCTAGGTGGAAGCACAAATAACTCCCAGAAGTAGTATATCAGAGAGGCCAAGCAGCCCACCAACGTGAATATCACATCCATTCGCATTCTGTTGGGATGCCTCGGATGGAATCTATCATATTTACCCAGGATGACGCTATTGTGGTGCATTTCCCGCATAATGACGCTTTGGTTATACGGGTAGTGGTAGCTCGGAATGGATTGTCACAAATGTTGGTGGATGATGGTGCCTCGGTAAACGTGATTTATGGAGTAACTTTTGATAAAATGGGGATTAGCACCCCACTCATCCCAGTCCCAGATCTAATATATGGATTCACTGGGGACAGGATAACTCCTAGAGGATCCATAACCCTCATGACTGAGGTAGGGCAAGCACTAACTTTCTCCAGAATCCCCATGGAATTCTTGATTGTAGACAAAATCTCCTCTTATCATGGCATACCAAATACATTTGCATGAAATTCCCTACAGAGCATGGCGTAGCAACTGTCAAGGGGAGCCAAACTGAATCACGGGCCTGTTACACAAACGCAATTCAGAAATTTCAAGACCGGAGCTTGAACATGATTAGTGACGTGGCAATGGCCGAGGCTTCTCCAAACCCTGAAAGACTGGGTGAAGGGCCCTCAGAAAGTGAAGATGTTACAATGACGCCGGAAAAGGATCTAGCAGACCTAGACCCAAGAATAGTCGGGGACAATTGCTCTACCCCAGATTGGACTGGATTTGTCGATTGAGGACGTATTTGCATGGAAACATGATGACATGATTGGAATTGATCCAAGAAGTCATAGGCACATGCAAAAAAGAAGACCGATGAGTTCTGATAAATATGAGGCCTTGAAAGAAGAGGTAACAAAGCTATTGAAAAATGGCTTTATTAGAGAATCTCGATATCCGAAGTGGGTATCAAACCCTGTTTTGGTCCCAAAGCAGAATGGGAAATTGAGAGTATGTATTGATTTCTCGAATTTAACCAGGCATGCCCTAAAGACAGTTTTCCCCTGCCTCGGATTGATCAATTAGTCGACTCTACAGTGGGACATGAGGTGCTGAGCTTTATGGATGCATACTCCGGATACAATCAGATCCCCATGCATGAATCGAACGAGGAGCACACCTCGTTTATCACGGACAGGGGTCTCTATTGTTATAAAGCTATGCCGTTTGGTTTAAAAAATGCCGAAGCCACCTACCAAAGGTTGGTAAATCGTATGTTTTCAGAACAGCTGAGAAACACCATGGAAGTATATGTCGATGACATGCTAGTCAAGAGTATGGTCGCCACAGAGAATTTCCGCCTTCTATCAGAGGCCTTTGACATTCTGAGAAGATATCGAATGAAGCTCAATCCTGCGAAATGCGCCTTTAGAGTAGCTTCCGAAAACTTTCTTGGATTCATGGTGAACCGAAGAGGAATTGAAGCCAATCTGGATTAGATCAAAGCTCTACTAGACATGCGCTCTCCCCGGAGCCCAAAAGAAGTGCAAAGCTTAATGGGAAGAATTGCGACCTTAAATCAGTTCGTTTCTAAGTCCACAGATAAATGCTTGCCATTTTTTAAAGTCTTGAAGGGAGGGAAGCGATTTCAATGGACCCCGGACTGTGAGCAAGCCTTTTCCGACCTGAAATCATTCCTGGGGCAGGCTCCACTATTATCAAAACCAAAGGCTGGTGAACCACTCTCTCTGTATTTATCCATATCAAAAGAAGCTGTTAGCTCAGTATTGGTCAGAGAGGAGGATGGGAATCATTTCCCAGTGTATTATGTAAGCAAAGCTATGCTGGATGCAGAAGCACGTTACCCTGATATGGAAAAATTTGCTTTCGCGTTGATTACGGCAGCTCGCAAACTCCGCCCCTACTTTCAGTCGCACTCCATACATGTTCTCACAAACTTTCCTATGAGACAAGTATTACAGAAACCAGATGTATCTGGGAGGCTAATGAAGTGGACGATAGAAATCAGCCAGTATGACCTACATTATGAACCTCGGACAGCTATAAAGGGTCAAGCATTAGCAGATTTCATAGTTGATTCACGCATCCGCCCGAGGTGGAAATGATTGATAACACGGAGGATAGCCGTGAGTGGAAATTGTTCGTTGATGGGTCCTCGGTTGAAGGAAGATCCGAGGTGGGAATACTACTAATGAGTCCAGAAGGATACAAACTGCACAGTGTGATCCGCTTCGACTTTAAAGCCTCAAACAATGTTGCAGAGTACGAGGCGCTCTTAGCTGGACTAAGGCTTGCGAAAGCTCTAAAGATTAAGTCTGTAGTGGCAAATAGTGACTCACAGCTTGTAGTAAGCCAGTTTAACGGGCAGTTTTCTGCCAAAGAGCCGGCCATGGTTGCCTACTTGAAGAAAGTGAAAGATTTAACCGTGCATTTCGGAAAAATAGAGTTACATCAATTCCCAGAACTGAGAATTCCTATGCAGATGCTTTATCTAAACTAGCAAGCAGTAATGATTCCGAGCTTCACACTATGGTTCCAATTGAGCATTTGTCGACCTCTTCCATTGAGTCAGGAACAGAAATTTTGGCATTAGAAGAAGAAGGATCCTGGATGAGTCCTATACTTGCATACTTGAAGCATCAAACAATACCAGACGAGCTGGAAGCAGATCAGAAATTGCAAAGATATGCCGCAAATTTTGTACTCTTCGATGATCTGCTTTATAAACGGAGTTACAACTCTCCTTTGTTACGATATGTTGGACCCGAGGAAGGACAATGTGTAATGAAAGAAATCCGTGAGGGCATATGCGAAAACCACGCTGGGGCGCTATCGCTGGCTCGAAAAGCCTTCAAATAGGGATATTTTTGGCCAATTATGCGAAAGGATTCCCATGACTTCATCTGCAAGTGCGATAAATTTCAGAGGCATGCAACCATACCGCATCAGCCGCATCAAAAATTGACTGTGGTAACTATCCCTTGGCCTTTCGCAAAGTGGGGGATTGACATGATTGGTCCTATGCCCAGAGGTGCTGGTAACAATTGTTTTGCAATAGTGGCAATTGACTACTTCACCAAGTTGGTCGAGGCGGAACCTTTGATGAGGATTACCAAGGCCGACACCACCAAGTTCATCTGGAAGAATATTATATGTAGATTTGGAATACCGCACTCATTGTTTAGTGATAATGCAAAACAGTTCAAAAACAGAAGCATTGATGAATTGTGCGACGATTTGGGAATTAAGAAATTATTTTCGTTCCCGGATCATCCACAAGCCAATGGGCAGGTAGAATCCGTGAACAAGACCATAAAAAACACCCTAAGGAGGAAGTTGGAATCCAAAAAAGGCGCATGAGTAGATGAACTCCCACAAGTATTATGGGCACTTCGGACCACCTCGCACACCGCCACTGGTGAAACGCCTTTCTCCCTGGCGTATGGATCCGAGGCGGTATGTCTAGTTGAAATTGGGGTGTCTTCTCTTCGTCAAATCCATTATGACGAGGCGGGAAACGAAGCACAAAGGACAAACTTGGATTTCCTCCTGGAAAAACGGAGTGACTCTCAAATAGTAATGGCCAAGTACCAAGAAAAAATGACCCGCTACTACAACAAAAGGGTAAAAGGGTCGGCACTTTAACATTGGGAATTTAGTCCTTAAAAAGGTCCTTCCTTCTACTCAAGAACCAGGAGTAGGGACTTTAGGTCCTAATTGGGAAGGCCCTTACAAAGTCACCGCCGAGGTAGTACCCGGTACGCACATGATCGAAGACCTATCTGGGGTACCTTTGTGTAATCCTTGGAACACGGATCACCTTCGTCACTATTTTCAATAAAATCGGATTCCTCTTCGATGATTACAATGTCTCCACGTAATTTAATGAGAATCTGAAGTGAGTTACGTTGAGGATTGCATCAAGTGCTATTCGGTAAACATGGCGGATATTAAAAATGCCTAAATTATTTTGTTTATAGGAGAGTACAACTCCATTATACTTGAACTTTGTTAAAACAAGGGACTCTTATAGCTCGTACTACGATCACTACGTATTGGTTGAACGTATTAACATCATCAGTAGGAGCTTGTCCAAACTAATAATCGTAAGGAGGAAGAATTGCAGGTGTTACGAAGTATAATTCAAATATATTCAAATGTTTGTCAAAATCAGATCTAACCAGTAAACATGAATGCCTTAAGATACTTAGATCTGAGGTACTATCTTGATACAATGCGTTTAGAAGGCGCTCCCGTTTAGAAGGCGTTTGCGTTTAGAAGCATTCACACTTAAACAAATGATGTTGTACAAACCAAGACTTGTGTACACAACTGTCGAACTTTGCAAAATGATCAAAACATTGAGCTAAATAAATCATTACGTTTACAATTCAAAGTGTCATTACATTTACGATTTAAAATTCTAGAAATAAACTAAAAGCTAACTAGCCGCAACCACACTCTATTGCCACATTCATTGGGGGGGGTCTTTGGCAAAGTCTCTGCCTGGTACGATCTGGCAGGAGTCAAAGGGAACATCAGTAGGAGGATCTTCCCCTAAATCTTGTGGCTTTGGATATAAGGCCTCGATCTGGGAAATGTCCAAATCTGGGAAAGCCTCTTTTAGATCTCCCAAGGCCATCCTAGCCCCAATGTTTCCAAAAACCCTCTGCATAGCTTCATACTCAGGGGTCTCTTCAAAAGTATCCTTGAAGTTCTGAACTGCCTTCGACACTTCGGCCCCCAAAACCTCCTTAACCCTGGCTGCAATAGTACGCTCCAAGGCCTCAACAATTTTGGAGTCAATATGTTTCTCCAAGGAGGCATAATCCTCATCAGCCTTCTTCCTAGCCTCTACCTCCCCTTGTAGCTTAGGGGTGACTTCTGCCAGCGTGGACTTCGTGGAGTTTACTTCTACTAAGGCTTCAACTGTGATGGACTACGCATGGTTGAAGTCGTCAAGCTTCTTGCACAGAGTCGCCACATCTGATTCAAAGGCCCGGAGGTCATCCTTCAGTTTCTCGTTATCTTCCTGGAGGCGCTTCGCGTGAGCCATCTCCTCTGAGGAAAATTTGCGGGCTATGGACAGCTGAGTTTTAAGATCATTAATCTCCTTCAGCATGTTGTCCACATGACGGAGTGCAGTCTCAGTATCTTTCTTGTCCCACTGCGCCTCCTCCACTAAATATTCCACCTCATCAATAAGGGCCAGTGCTCTAGCATTCATAGCTTCGGCAGCAAGTAGCTTCCGGGATGGAGTGGCACTGGAACAGAAGGCAGACCAACCCTCTGTCCAAAATTGCTTGGTGACCAAGGCAGCCCTGGAAGGAGGAGAGTTGGGGGAGCCAAACAAAGTGGGATTGAAGTTGACGTCCTTGGGGAGGACACTGGCTTTAATCTGTTTGAGCTCTTCTGCCCCCGCAGGTGTCACTTCATAAGTCAGGCCTGGGATAGACACGGAAGGCTCGTCCCCCAAGTCTTGGGTCTCTGGTGGAGGAGGAGCAGAGGTGGTATCATTCCCCCTCCTGAGCCTCTTCAAAGGGGCGGGTTCCTCCTCGGATATAGGCTCGAAGATATCCTCGGATAGGGGAGATGACACCGAGACATTCTTAGACTCCCTTTCCCTCTTAGAGCCACCCCTATCTGACCTCTTTCCCTTCCTCGTTGTTGTGACCCTCCTAGGTTCAACCTCTTTTTCCAAGCTAGGCTGTTGGGGGCCTACCGGCAACAGACTGGGTGGCGGCAGCAATGCGAGAAGAGGACCTTCAAGTTGGGCAGTGGATGCTTCAGATACCTCCTTTGCCACCCCTACTTGTAGATTAGCAAGCACTACTTTCTGCCTCCTCTCAATCTCGCTGTCGTGGCGAAGGGCAGGAGGGATCTTCTTGGTCATAAGGCCCTTCAAGGAAATCTTCGGGAAGTTCTTGGAACCTAGCAAGAAAGAGAGAAGAATAAGGCTATGAGTGATTGAGGCATAAGCTAGGAAGGCAGTAAGAAAACAAACTCACTCATAGCTCGCATAAGGCCGTGCTTGACAAAAAGCTTGTTCTGTTGGATGACCTCCTGAAAAATGCCTCAGTAAGCGAACACTCACCGCACTGCCGCTAAATCTGCGTTGGAGAGAAGGCAGACAAAAGTGTCCCCTGTCATAAGCCAATAACGTGTAAAAACAGATAAAGAGAGATGGACAAAAATGAAAAGTGAATGACACACGACACTTAAGGACGCGAAAACAAATACAAGACTCACTAGGTGAGGAAAGAGTTCGGGGAACGGTGATTTCCGGACTAGGGTCCAAAGGCGAGCTCTGCCACTCCCCCGCAACCCAGAACCACTGGTTCCTCCAGTTCTTTATTGAAGTGGGATGACCAGTAATAATAGGAGGATATGAGCCTCTAGGGGACAAGTAGTACCAGTCCTTGACATACGACCTCACATCCTTATCCCTTCTAACGGACTTCTTCAGGGTATATAAGGTGTGGATGATGTGCAACAAGATGGGGTAGTCAGGGTTGACCTCTTGCCACACCAGCCAAGTACCCACGGCCTGCGTCCAGAAGTTAGGGGCCAACTGGTAGGGGCATAAGTTGTAACTCCTAAGCAGTACCCTGAAAAAGGGGTGCAGGGGCAGCCTCATCCCGCAGGATAAAGCATCATAGCATATGGCCACTTGACCTGGGGGAGGGCTACAAGGTCGGCAAGAAGGCGTGGGGCGCACCAATCAAACCCCTTCTGGTATCTTGAATTTCATCGATGCTCCCGCCAAATCAACGCCTCGAATTTTCGTGGCAATCTCACTGCTTTCCCAAGATTCTGGGTTCAGATCAGGGTCCACATGATACCCTGACACTTTATTCACTAGGTCCACCCAATCTTCAACCTGGGCTATTTCCTCCTCAGATAGCCCTAACTCTTCCCTATGTGCCCTAAATGGGGCCCTAATACTTACGTCGAGATCCTGATGACCCAAAGAAGAGCCCACTATCTCTCCTCTCTCTCCAAGTCCATATCCCGCTTGCTTCGAAGCTCCCGCAAAGAGGCCTCTTCGTCGGATGACAGATGAGCCATGTAGGTCTGGTTCTTCTCTTCTTCACTATCAGAATCATCCAAATAAATTATACCACTGCATTTCCTATTCCTCCTCTTAATCTGCTCCTTAAAGAAGCGGGAACTAAAAACCGATAAAGACAATGGGCATAAACCTCTGATAGGAATCGCCATTACCAACATTTCCTTTGAACCCGTTCCCCCAACTCTTTCCATTGTTTCTTAAAAATAGGTCAGACTCACCAAGAGGGAAACAAAATGCAAAACAAAATTTTTCAAACCCAGACTTGAAGATTAGAAATGAAAAAGTTTTGCACATGCAAAGGAAAAGAAATTTACCTTCAAAAGAATAAACGAACGTTCGAGGTTGTGCGCTCGAAGTGAAAAACACGCCAAGGGAAGATGTTGAATGGTAGAGACGGTTTGCTGGGTGGAAAACCCTCGAAGAGATGCTGAAATACTTGCAAGAAAGGAAAAGGTGCTACAACCTCTTGCGAAAGAGTTACTATAAAAATTCTTAGAAAACGGTAAAGGAGAAATGATGGGAAGAAGGGGGCTTTATAGGGACCCCAATAATCCAAAACCCTTGGTTTTTGAGCCACATGATTGATGCTGATAACCCACGTCTCTTGGGGGGAAGGCTAATCAAAGCACCAGCTGTCGGAGGAAGGGAAGAAACCATTCAGTTACCAAAGTGTTTACCACGCGCGGCAAGATGTCACCCCCCCCCTCGTCCCCTTCATATTTCTTGGGAACCAATATCAGCAGCCGCCTTATATTAAATGCGCCGCCTAAGAGATATGCTAGAATAATCCCAACTTTGGTCTGGGAGGGAAAGCAGGAGTGGGAGGTCGACTTTACCTTGAATCCGAGCCTCCCCTAAAGAACAACGCTATACAATGATTCCCAGCTGATGGATGGCAGAGCAATTATAAAATGCTGGGTATAACAGATAATGAAATTAGGGCAAAACTGCAATCCTATGGTTGTCCAATTGTAGAACGTTATCAGAACAAGATTGGTGCTTCGAAACTATGACAAATTTGATCAGCCCATAAATGACCACATCGGATTTGAGGGACTAGTGTTGAGACCGTGCCCAAAATGGAGTACAATGAACCACATTCGAGGACCCAGTAGAGGCCCAATGGACCTTGGGCCATGACTAAAGCTTAGGATATCTCCCTGGGCTAACTACCAAGGTGGAACAGCACATGAATTTCTTTAGCCGAACTGATTTATGTCTAGCTGATGTGTTTTATGTTTAGCCGAGGTACTCTATGGTGACGCCTCAGATGAGTGATGGGACAATGGATGGGTCAGAGATGTGAAGCCGCCTTTATCAAAAAGTGACAGGCGTCCATCCCCTACCAAACGTAGTAATGATTACTGTCAAAAATTAAGATCTTCCTCTCCAACAGCTAGGGTAAATACACGTGTAAAGTCCACCACGTGTCGCCATCCAAAATTATAATTTTCCCTATAAATAGAACACTCCTTCCACCTAAAAGGGGGTTAGCATTTTCATACTCTTAACTGAATATTTTACTCTCACTCCCTTTTCTCTCTTTTACACACTTATATTTCCCGCACTCAATTTATATTTGCTTGAAATGAGCACTGACTTTGGCATCGGAGTGCAAACGGGAGCCACCTCAACCCCCTTTGCAAACTGATTGTTTGTCATTTGTCACAGTGCGCAGGAGATCCACGTGTTCAAGAGGAAGGAGCTGAGACATGTTGGTCCAAGGTCCAGCCGGATTTTTTGGTCAACACAAACTCTTCTTCAGATTTAGTGTAAACATCTTTGCTCAAGATAAAATGATTTGCTAGAGGAACACAACATGTTTTTGCAGTAGACATGGCAAACTTATTCACAATCTTTAAAATATAAGAAGTTTGTATCAATCTAAGAAGTGTTTAGACATGTTCCTTGTAATCTTTATGCTCAGAATTCTTTTAGCTCTCCCTAAATCTTTCATATCAAATTCAAAGAATAAAGCATTCTTTACAAGTTTAATCTGATTCATACATAGACTTATAAACAACATATCATCAACACATAACAAAAGGAACACACTTACATCATTTTCAGATTGCAACTTATAATACAAGTAATGATCATATTCACTTCTTTTAAATTTCAAAGTTAACACAAAAGTATCAAACTTTTTGTACCATTTTCTAGGGGACTGTTTAAGGCCATACATGGATTTCTTTAAGAAACACACACTATCAGTTTTACCTTTTTCAACAAATCCCAAATGCTGGTTCATATATATTTTCTCATCTAGCTCTCCATGCAAAAAGGCAGTTTTGACATCTAACTTGTCTAATTCCTAGTCTAAATGAGTAACAAGAGCTAACACAACTTTAGATTTAGGAACTAATTCCCAGTTATTATTAAGCCTCCAAGATTTCATTTCTTGACTCATGGCCTTAATCTATTCCTTAAAATGTTTACTAGCTACAACCTCCTCATAGGTTTTTGGTTCAAATTCACACAAATCTGAAAATTAAGGAAAGCAAAGGTAACATTATTAGCATACCAAAACTTTGTGGTTCCCTAATATTTCTTCCAACTCTATCCCTAGCCTGATAATCCCTTAGATTATTATTACCCATTTTACATTCAATTTCTAAGCCAATATCTCGAGTTTCAGCTAGAGAAGCTTGTTGTTCAGGTTCTACAGTTTCCTATTTAGTAATATTTAGCTCCACCTGGTCAGCTTCACTAATAATAGGTAAGTCTAAGTTAGAAATAGGCAGAACACTTTCTGTTTCTATACTAAGCTTCTCCCCAAGCTCCTTATTCTCTAAACAAGGCATCTCATTTTTATTAAATGTTACATCCTTACTTATAATGATCTTGACTCCACCTAAATCTCTAGCCCACAACCTATACCATTCAACACCTAGAGGCTACCCTAAAAAAACACATTTTTGAGCATATGTAGTAATTTTCCTTCATTTTGATGTGAATAGGTAGCACATCCAAAAAGTTTAATGTGTAAATAATCAATAGGATGATCACTTCACATTTCAGTAAGTGTTTTATTCGATGGCATAGAAGGAGCTAAATTAACAATGTAGCAAGCAGTCATTACAGCTTTAGCCAAAAAAAAATTAGGAAGCCCAGACCACACCATCATGCATCTCACTCTATCTAAAAAGAGTTCATGCTCTCTGCAACCCCATTTTGTGTCTAATAATACCATTATTATCACAAAATTTACTAAACCCAGTATTACAAAATTCCAACCCATTTACAGTTCTTGAGGTCTTAACTCTTGGTAATTGACAATAGATTGAAACGTAGGCTCTTTAAAAAGGGCGCCTTCCGTCTATCTCATTCCCTTCCTATCCAGTGGACTTGCTTGTCCCCCCCCCACTTACTCCATAGGGCCGTCCTTGTTATGCTTCCCTGGTATCTAATATTCCTAGCTAGTATGTTGCCAATTTACGATGTATCGTTGTGACGAGGAAGCTATTGAGCCCTTTCTAACGCTCTGTTGTACAGGAAACTGTATCAAACTCGGAAGTACTGCTTCTGATGATAGCTATGCTGTAATCAAAGAATCTTGATCTGTAAGAAATGCGTATGAAAGCTGAATGTTGTCCTAAGCTTCGCTCAACCTGTGAAATGAGGGCAAATGGACTGTTTTTTTTTCTTTAACAAATAAATCCAAACTTTTCTGGAAAAAATAATCAATTATTAATAAGAAATATCTACTATAACCCATTGTTGGAATAGGTGTATGTCCCCATAGGTCAGAATATATGTAATCCAGTACATTCTTAGATCTGTGGGTACCAATTTTAAAATGCAACCTATGATGTTTTCCTAAAGTGCAAGTTTCACAAAAAGACAAATTAGGCATACTGTCTTTACCTAACACGCATTTTTTACTCAAAATTTTAAGGTCTTTTGTACTGACATGAGCTAACCTTTTATGCCATTTTAAGGTGTCATCGGTATTATTAATAGAGTTACATGCAGCAGTATGATCATTTAAAGAAGTAGCATTTACAACATAGATCTCATTCACTTTCAAACATTTGAAAGCAACAAGAGAACCTCTAAAATTTTTCATAACACAATTTTGAACAGATTCAGAAAAACCTTCATCATCTAACATACCAACTCAAAAGATAGATTTTTCTTCATTTTAAGAACATAACTGACTTGTTTAAGATTATACACATGGCCATTATCAAATCTCAACGTAATATCACATATGCCAGGATCATTTCTCATGGTCACAATACCTAAATCTTTAGGCACAAAATTTGTAAACCAATCTCTTTTGGATGTAATGTGAAAAGAAGCAATTGAATCAATAACTCATTCATTATCTAACTTGCTAAGATGAGTTAAATTTGATTCAAAAATTCTGCAGGTAGAGATGTAGTGACATATACTTCAGATAAGGCACGATCAGAGGTGGAAGCATGGTTGGAATTATGAGATGAAGCTACATTGGCTTCTTCATTTCCTTTTTCTCTTAATTCATTTTTCTTTTTAATACAGTCTTTAATAAAATGCCCCATTTTACCACAACCATAACACTTCCTGATCCAGTCCTAGATTTTGATCTAGACCTACCTCTAAGTTTCATTTTAAAACCATTTTGATTATTTGAATTATCAAAATCTCTAGATATAGGTCTGTTCCTTATATACAACCCTTCCCCTTTACCATTGTCAAAATTTTGCTATTGAATATTCAAGTTTTTGATCCTTAAGTAGTTAATAACAATTTCAAAAGTCAAAGCATCCCTACCATACTCAATGACACTTCTAAATTCCTTATAGGCATCGGGTAAAGAATTTAATAAAACAATATCTTGATGTTCATCAGAAAATTCTTCAATAGAGCTAGCTGAATCTTGACACAATTTTGAAAATTGATCAAGATTAGTTTCAAGATGCACATAATAATCCATTTTATAACCAAAAAAAAACCTTTTAAGCAAATAAATCTTACTGGGAAGAGACTTAGTGTGATAATGCTTTCAAGTTTTGTCCAAAGTTCAGGAGTTATTTTACATTCAATGACTTCCCTTCTCACATTATTAGCTAAGTGCAATATAACAAAACTATAGGCTTTTTCATTCATATTTTTTTGTTGTACACAAGTCATAGTAGCAAAGAAGATACCATATATAGCTTTAGACACTTTTAATTGAACTAAGTTAGCTTTCATTTTCTATTTCCATATAAGGAAATCACCCTCCCATCAAAGGTCTCAAGATCAAATTTACTATCACCCATGTTACCACAGTTAAATACACAGAGTATTAAGGTAAATGAAGGAATACAAGTAAAATACAACAAGGTATATTTCACATAGAAAATGCAACTTAGACAAATAGGAGAATGTGGATATAATAGTAAAATAAATGCAGACTCACACATGCACATATGCAGTTTCTAAGTCACAGATATACACTATCCAAAAGACCCTAGGTTTCCATGAGACTCTTTGATGTGATCCGATACGGGGATCACCAAGAACACGCGGAATTAAAAGCCGGAAAGCTCTAAAATTCAAGATAGTAGACGGTAACAATGCAACCCCGACACCCAAAACCCGTTACGATGCGGAGATAAGAACCACAAAGGGGGAACGCCACAAAGGTTGTCAAATCCTTTGATAAGTTCAATTTGTTCGACGAAAACACGAAGAAATTAAGGGAATATCTCACCTTCAATATCATTAATCTCAAGAATAATAGTTGTCTTTTACAATGCTAAATAAAGCCATATATATAGGCTAACAAAATAAAGAAACCTAAATAAACTAGAATTGCAAAATAAACTAAACGCTGAATTTAGGTTTTAATTCGCGGTGCTAAATTACGGCCGTGACTTATGATTTTACGGCCGTAAGAATGCTATGGATTAAAAAATTAAAACATATGTTACGGCCGTGACAATGCCCTTTACGGCCGTAATCAACCTTCTGAACAAAAAGTATAAAAATTGCTAAACTCTATTTACGGCCGTGAGGATTTGGTTTACGGCCGTGAGTCCTTCTACTTTAGTTACGGCCGTAAGATGATATGTTATGGCCGTAATGGCCTTTCTGTTCAAATTTCCCCAACATGGTTTTACGGCCGTGAAAGAGGTGTTACGGCCGTGATTCTACTTCTGCCTTATTTTCTTGTTCTTCTTTGATCCAAATGCATTATAATAACTTTGGCTCTTCTTCCACTTTGCTATGCAACGTAAACGAGGTCTTTGCACTTGAACACTCATCCATCCACACTTGCATGAATCCTTGTATTTTCTGCTTGATTCTTTTGGCTCTTTGCCTCGTTATTGGTCCTAAGGGCACGTGCAACGGGTCAACGCTCGTTGAGCCACTCCGGAACTCATCATCCCCTCCCTGTTGAAAAGGATTCGTCCTCGAATCATCACCTGCATCAAACAGAGAAAGATCAGCAACATTAAAAGAAGCAGACACGTTATACTCACCTGGAAGATCGAGCTTATATGCATTCTCATTTATCTTTTCAAGGATCTGAAAAGGTCCATCGCCTCTTGACTGCAACTTAGACTTTTTTTTGGGTTGGAAATCGCTCCTTTTGCAAGTGCACCCACACCCAATCACCCGGCTCGAACGTCACTTGCCTCCTACCTTTGTTGGCATGAGTCGCATAACGCTCATTTTTCTTTTCAATTTGCCCTTTCACCTTCTCATGAAGCTCTTTCACAAGCTTAGCTTTTTTCGCCCCGTCCAAACTGCTCCGTTCATCTACAGGTAAAGGAATTAAATCAAGAGGAGTTAGCGGGTTGAAACCATAAACAACTTCAAAAGGTGAACATGAAGTAGTAGAATGCACAGATTGATTATAAGCAAATTCCACAAATGGCAAACATTCCTCCCAACTTTTTAAATTCCTATTTATTATAGTGCGCAAAAGTTGGATTAATGTCCTATTAACTACCTCCGTTTGGCCATCAGTTTGCGGGTGACATGTAGTAGAAAATAATAATTTAGTACCCATCTTCCCCCACAAGACTTTCCAAAAGTAGCTTAGGAACTTAACATCCCTATCAGACACAATACTCCTAGGTACCCCATGGAGTCTCACAAGCTCCCTAAAGAATAGGTCAGCTATGTTTGTTGCGTCATCAGTTTTATTACAAGGAATAAAATGCGCTATTTTGCTAAATCTGTCTACCACCACAAATATCGAGTCTCTACCTTTTTTTGTCCTAGGCAAACCTAACACAAAATCCATAGATATATCTACCCAAGGTTCATTAGGTACGGGCAAAGGTGTATACAAACCTTGTGGTAAGACCCTAGACTTAGATTATTTACAAGTTATGCACCTTTCACAAATATGGTGAACATTCCTTTTCATTTTAGGCCAATAAAAGTGCTCTTGTAAAGTTCCTAAAGTCTTAATTACACCAAAGTGTCCCATTAACCCCCCACCATGAGCCTCACACACTAGCAATTCACGCATAGAACAATTAGGCATGCAAAGTTTACTTTCTCTAAATAAATAGCCATCATGCCTATAAAATTTATCAATTGCACCCTTTTCACATGAAGCATAAATGGTAGAAAAATCAGGGTCATTAGCATACATACCTCTTATATATTCAAATCCAAGCAACTTCGCATTTAAAGAGTTTAGAAGTACGTACCTGTGAGAAAGGGCATCTGCTACCACATTCTCCTTACCTTGCTTATAGCGAATGACGTATGGAAAAGTCTCAATGAATTCCATCCAATCGGCGTGTCTTTTGTTTAGCTTACCTTGTCCCTTGAGGTGTTTCAGTGACTCGTGGTCAGTGTGTATGAAGAATTCCTTTGGCCACAGATAGTGCTGCCATGTCTCCAAGGCACGAACAAGAGCATAAAGCTCCTTGTCGTAGGTAGGATAATTCAAAACTGCCCCACTCAGCTTTTCACTGAAAAATACAAGCGGCCCATTTTCCTGCATAAGAACGGCTCCAATACCTATTCCTGATGCATCACATTCAATCTCAAAGGTTTGGTTAAAGTTAGGTAAAGCCAAAACCGGTGCAGAACATAACCTATCATTAAGTACTTTAAAAGCATTTTCTTGTACTTCCCCCCAATGGAATCCTACACTTTTCTTGACTATTTCTGTGAGTGGTGCTGTGAGTGTGCTAAAGTCTTTAACAAATCTCCTATAAAACCCAGCCAACCCGTGGAAGCTCCTAACCTCCGTAATACTTTTGGGAGTTGGCCATTCTTTAATAGCACGAATTTTCTCCTCATCTACCTCTACACCATTAGCACTAACAACAAACCCAAGAAAAATTACATTTTTCATGCAAAAAGTACACTTTTTAAAAATTAGCATATAGTTTTTCAGTTTTCAAAACTTCCAAAACAAATCTTAAATGCTCAATGTGATCACCTAAGTTCTTACTATATACCAAAATGTCATCAAATTATACCACAACAAATTTACCAATGTAAGCACGTAAAACATGGTTCATTAGTCTCATAAAAGTGCTAGGTGCATTTGAGAGGCCGAATGGCATAACCATCCATTCATATAAACCATATTTGGTTTTGAAGGCGGTTTTCCATTCATCACCTTCTTTCATTCGAATTTGGTGATAACCACTCTTAAGGTCTATTTTGCTAAAAATACAAGCACCATATAGTTCATCAAGCATGTCATCAAGTCTAGGTATGGGATGGCGATACTTTACCGTAATATTGTTGACTGCTCTACAATCCACGCACATCCTCCAAGTCCCATCTTTTTTTGGCACCAACAAAACTGGTACTGCACATGGGCTCATGCTTTCCCTAACATAGCCCTTTTTCAACAGCTCTTCAACCTGCTTTTGTAGCTCTTTGGTCTCTTCGGGATTGCTCCTATAAGCTGGCCTGTTTGGGATGACTGCTCCCGGCACGAAGTCAATCTGGTGTTCAATCCCACGAATTGGCGGAAACCCACTAGGAATCTCCTCGGGAAATAAATCTGCAAATTCCTGCAAAAGAGACACAGCTAAACTGGGGAGGGAGTGGTTAGCTTCATCAAGTACAAGGAGAGATTCCTTATACATGGGTAAAATCACTGGTTTATTTGTAGAAATAGCTTTGGTGATATCACTCTGTTTTGCGTAGAAGCTCACCTTTGTTTTTTCTCTTTTATTTTTACTGGCACTCTTCACACCCTCTCCTTTTTCTGGGATCGTGGTCCCAACTCTCGGTTTTTCACAAAACTCTCCTTTTTCCAGGATCGTGGTCCCGACCCTCTTCTGTTCACTCAACTCTCCTTTTTCCAGGATCGTGGTCCCGACCCTCTTTCTCTCCTCCTCACTTTTTAATTTCAGTTGGTCTTCATAGACCTGTTGAGGTGACAAAGGAATTAGTTTGATATCTTTCCCATTCTTAGTGAAGGTATACCTATTTTTAAAACCATCATGAATAACCTTCCTATCGAATTGCCATGGCCTGCCAAACAAGATGTGCCCCGCATGCATTGGTACCACATCACAAACCACGCTATCTTCATACTTCCCAATCGCCAAATCAACTACCACTTGTTTATTCACCTTAATCTCACCCGATTCATTTAACCATTGTAGCTTATATGGCCTAGGGTGTTTTAGTATAGGTAGGCATAATTTCTCCACTAGAGTAGTGCTAGCAACGTTCGCACAACTACCACCATCTATTATCAAACTACACACCTTGTTATTCACAAAGCACCTAGTATGAAATATATTTTCTCGCTGCTCACCCGACTCTTCCACCTTAACTTGAGTACTAAGGGCTCTCCTAGTGACAAGTGATTTAGCTACTGCATAGTCCCCATCATCATTTTCACTAACATCCTCTAGAGCTGGCATATCCTTATACTCATCCTCCACTTCTCCCTCTTTCTCATCCTCCGAACTTAATACCCCGTCACGCATAACCAATATTCGTTTTTTGGACATTGTGAAGAAATATGTCCTAAGCCGGAACATTTAAAACAACGAATATCTCTAGTCCTAGGAGTTTGAGAATCAAAAGCAATTTTACCTTTGTTGGGTGGCTCTATTTTTCTCTTCGGTGCCTCAAATTTATTTTTCTGCACAACCCCATCATTTTTAGAAGTCCCGCTCCATGTAGACTTACCAAAAGAATTGGAACTTGTAGAGAATTTTGAAATTCCCTTCCTTTTTAATTGTCGCTCCACTTTCATGGTCATGTGAAGCATCTCCTCCAAATCGATATTGTAACACCCCAAGTTCAAGAATCTTAAACCTAGGTGTTAACTTCCCTTTTTCTTTTAATGCGGAATTAAATCATTTACACATCAAAATATTCACTTATCTATTATAAAATTCTTACAAAATTTCGGCAGAGTCTCCTCTATAAATTGGACTTGACCAACCTGTAGAGGGACATAAAAAAAACCATTTTACAACATAAAACTCAACTCAAATAAAATCCCAATACTCAACATACAAACCCAATTCTACTTCAAACTCCCACATCACCACACTATTTCAAATTCAATCCTCAAACTCCTCAACACAACATTTTTCATCAATAAGCTTCAATTAAATACAATAAGTGATAATATAACCAATATTAGAAATTCCATAACTAATTTAAACTAATCTCAACCAAACAATTATCAAAATAATGAATTAAGGAATAAATTCAAATGATAACTTTAATAAATTTAAATTTATTTAATAATGTCGACAGCGGGTACTATCTGAGTCAGCCGCCAAATGTTCTCCTCGGATCACCTAACTTTCATCACCTGAAATGTTGGGGAGGGATTGGGGTGAGCTAAAGCTCAGTAAGTAAACTGTATGCATGAATGCATGCTTATGACATGAATGCTTTTTAAGAAAATTCCATGTATGTATCCCCTTTTTCTTTACTTTCCAGAACATACAACATTTCAGACTTTCACTTAACATTTCAAACTTTCACTTCATTTCCATCATGAGCTCACTTGGTGTAACTTCTAGTCAATCATAATACAGTGGGCAATTACTTATTTGGAACCAGATTAACATGCGCATTTCCACCGCAAAGCGGTTTAACATTCACTTTCCCACCGCGAAGCGGTGTAACATTCACTTTCCCACCGCAAAGCGGTGTAACATTCACTTTCCCACCGCAGAGCGGTTCATTACATTCGGGTACGCCGGTCCCCTGCGCCCCATTTCCCACTCGCATCTTTCATGAACTAGAAGCACACCCATTCATTCTTTAAAAACTTGGGATACATAACTTTTGAACAAACTTGCACTTTGACACATTTCTTTCATTTAAAACATTTGACTTCCAAATTTCGATGTCAATGCATGCTTGATGATGCAATGACATGATAATGTGCATGCTTAAACATTCTTCTCAATAACATATGCTTTCATAATGTAAATGCAATTCATCAAAGCAAGTAAGTTGCACGACAGTCATTTACACATAACTTTCACATTTACATTCAACTTCTATGAAAATAGGGGGAAGTTTACTTACTTGAAATCCTTAGTATTTACCGTTCTGAACTTGCAAGTGGAAGAGTCTCGGATACCCGTAACGTCAATGTACCAAAATCCCTAATTATTCACATTCGTCAATAAATATGACTTTTAGTTGAAAATTAAATTCGTTATTCATTTTAATACTCAATCAAACATTAACTGAAATTAAAACTTCAATTTAACTCACATGTGATCTTATATCGAGACTAGAGCACATAAAACTAAAGAATTTCCTTTCATACTTTCAATTTCCCAAAACATTACATTCTAAATCCCTAACATGCATAAGAACGTAATATCATAATCAAGGTCTCAATTTAACTAAAATTAATCGAAACAACCCTTTTTAACAGTTTCCAAAATCTGAAATTCCATCTTAAAGTTCCAAATAAGTTCTTAAACTTACAAAATACCAATTTCATAATCCTTTACCAAAAACAGTTAACTAAACTCCAATTTCACAACTTTAACATTATACATTTACAATTTAAATTTAAATAATTCATCAAGGTTCCAAGCAAAATTATCAATTTGACAATCTATGATTTAAAAATCTAGCAAAATCAAAAGTC
The DNA here is from genome assembly GCA_963555705.1 of Ligustrum vulgare. NCBI lineage: Eukaryota > Viridiplantae > Streptophyta > Magnoliopsida > Lamiales > Oleaceae > Ligustrum > Ligustrum vulgare. Next base: position 14,305,981 of record OY743190.1, read on the forward strand.
TGGATTTTAACTAAAACTTTGAATCGATACATCCATATATATAATCTGAAATTTACCTATATAAATTTTCCATTACCAAATCTGAAGTTAACAATTAAAAATTCGAAATTTAAACAAAACTCAAGAATCTGAAATTTCCCCATAAACCTGAATTTATACATATATAGTGCATACATACGTTATTTACATAGAATTTATATATATATATATATATATATATATATATATATATATATATATATATATATATATATACATGTGTGTATCGAATTATGGGCGTGTGTGAAATTGCGTGGAACCGAGTGCGGTTCGTGTGTGTGTGTATCGCGAAGAGGAAGGGGGAAGAGGGGAGGGGACTTACCGCCGGTGAGAGTGGCGGTCGGCGGTCGAAGGGAGGGCGAAGCCGAGAGACAAGACAGAGGCGGAGAGTCCGAGACGGAGAGTGAGAAATCGCGAGAGAGAGACGCGGCGTGAGAGAGAGAGTTACGAGAGTGTGAGGTCATTAGGTTAGGTTTAGTGTTTAACTTTTGGTAAATTGCAATTTAGTCCCTCAACTCTCATAAATTAGTAATTTAGGCTCATAACTTTCAAATGAAATTCCAAAGTGTCACCAAACTTTTCCTAACTTCAATTTAATGCAATTTAGGCAACTTGCTACTCAACTACCATAGAAATGGCAAGTAACAATTAAAATAAACAATTAGACATAGAATTGCACGTAAAATAATTAAAATAACTAATTTATAAACTTTAGAATTGGTACATTGATCGAGACGGCGTCCAAGTCCTTCCACTGCAAAATAATTCCAATTATAGACGTTAACGATCATAAAAGTATAATTTATAATAACATTAAAATAATTATTACGTGAAATTTAAGAATGCACGTAAAAATGAAAAGCGGTATTACAATTCCTTACCCCCGAAAAGAAATTTCGTCCTCGAATTAAAACTTACCAAAACTTGTGGATACTTGGCACGCATATCATCTTCACGTTCCCAAGTAGCCTCTTCTACTGTATGATTCCTCCAAGGGCTTTAACTAATGTTACCTTCTTTCTCCTGAGTTCCTTATTATCCTTTTCTAAGGTTCTCGCATGTGACTATTCATATGTCAATTTCACACGAAGATCTAATTACTCATAGCTGAGAATATAAGATGAGTCTGGATAATACTTCCTCAGCCATAAGGCGTAAAACACCTTTTGTATCCTAGATGGTTTTGGTGGCAATGCAATCAGATAAATTAGGTCACTCATCATTTCTAGCCTCTCAAGGCCAACAAAAGGGCTCAACCTTCTTTCCTTTCTTCCCGAATCTCGTAACTCTTTTCATAGGAGCTACCTTCAAAAAGATCATATCTCCTTCAATGAATTCTAAGGTTTCCTTCTTTTGTCAGCATAGTTCTTCTGTCTACTCTTTGCATTTTTCATCCCCTGACGAATTATTTCAACAACTTCAGTTGTCTGCTGTACTATTACTGGACTCAATAATCTTCTTTCTCCTACTTCATCCCAATGAACCGGCAATCTACATTTTCTATCGTATGGTACTCAATACGGATCGAAGTTTAATAGCTATTGTTGTAGGAGATCATCAACCAACATTATCCCACTTATGAATCCATTCACTAACTTTCCATTTCCAGCCTTTCATAGGATCTATTCTAACGTCTAAACCTTAATATATATATTGATTGATCACATTCTTAAAACTAAAATCAAGATTGACCAAATTAAAACTTTATAATCCAGAATTATTGAAACTTGACGTCCATACCAAAATATACAGTAGAAATACTAAAACTTTAACAGAATCTTTCTGGAATGATTTACAAACAAAATCCTCTCTGAACATGCTGACATTTCTTTTAAAATTGAAGGATCAACTTAAATCCTGTAATCCATACTTATATATTGTAATCAAGTATTCAGCATCATACACTCATCTTAAAACTAACGCCAAGGTACAAATTTAAGAATTCATACTTTCAAAATCATCATAACAACAATACTGTAACCAAGTATTTTATAAATAAATCATTGACCTATCACCAATGAATAAGACTTTTGTGATTCATATAGGATTCCTCATCAAAGTTACTTAACCCAAAGATACTACTCCACAATAAGTAAAAGTTATACTAATGATCATCTTAGATTTCAACCAATCCAAATTTGTGTATATTCCATGGGGATCTCAAAATGGATAATATAATTTATTCACATCTAATGCACGACCAACAATGAGTAACTACAACTACATCACCAAGATTTTAAATAAATTCATCTATCTTGTCATAAACAAACCATTGATTAGTTCAAACATATCATCACACTATTCTTCCATAGGACAATCATGACCTTCATTAACTATCTATTCACCATAACTTGTGATTATCACGTGACATGCCGCTTGTCACCATACCCTATGACCTCAACATTTAATCATATCACTCTCCTTAAGATCACAGTATAATAACCATCATATATATCACATGAACATTTATACATCAATAAATCACGAAAATCTTATATATACCAATCTCTCAATCTCTATAAATCTTGGATTCTGCCATTGTCACTCTTTCTGCACACTACTCCATAATAAATAATCATTGTGAAGTCTTATCCTCATTTTCCACAAATCCTATCCACAAGGACAATTGCCTAAAATTTCATTTCTTACTTTTGAATCAAGATACCCTCAATAATAATCTCCACAATTTCATGATATGTACTATCATAAACTTTCCTCCGATCAGATGCATTACTTCTGCAATACTTGTACAAATCTAGGACCTGGTAAAGTTTCTTTCATCAATTTCATCCAACAATCTCTCATATAATATTTTAGTATCATCAATGAAAACTTAACGTACCTCAGTGAATCATTCAAATTACGATGAAACCTGATTCATTTTCCATGACTGAGATTCATCTTTCTTCGAATTCCACTTAAAACCAAATATAGCATAACTTATTCATGGAAAGTCAACTTATTTCATAATCTCAATACATCGTCACCTTCAGTTCTCACCATAAGAGCAATCGCATTATTCCTTATAATTATCTCTTGTGCCTTTTATATTCAAATGACCTTATGACAATCATCATTATCTCACATAATCCCAAACCTTCAATCCTATGTCCCCAAATTCTCATTTCGAATAAATGGTTACTCCTTTAAGGCATCTCACTATAAAATACTTTCAATATCTCCCAATAATGATAACTGACTTTCCCAAATAATCATATTGCATGTAAATAACCAAATTTTTAACACATCATCTACCAATCAACTTCCAAAATAAATCAACAGTATTATCACTTACCATCATAATTTATAATATTCTCCAATATAAGTGATCATTTCTCACTAATAATCAATAAGTTCCTAAGAATAATTAAAATTATTTTCAATAATGCCATAACATTTGTCTTCACTCATCCTTTCAAAATATGACTTGACATTTCCCAATATACGCATCAAGTCATCCCAGAAAATCAATTCTTAATTCCTCAACATGACAATTTCAAATCATAGTTTCCAATATCAATATCTCACTTCCTTCAATACATTAATTGGCTCAAATGACCACTCATTAGTCATACTTATAAATATATGACACAAATCATAATCCCAAAATTTCTTAGTTACAAGACCAAAACAACATTATAAATTTTCTCTCAAAATAGAGGAATAATTCCCTTACTCAAACATAATATCCATTCCTTAATTCCCAATAATTAAGAATCAAATCTTTAAATCTCAAATTTCATAATTTTTTCTCATAGAAGTCTCAATAAAATCATATCACTTATAATCTCAACATCTCTTCACAACTTCATAAAACTAGTTTTGCCATGTCTAATTTCAATTATGCAAAGTCTCATAAAACCATCTTTAGTCATTCTCGAATAACAGAAATTTGTTCGAGAGAAGTATTCACCTTAGGCACTTCAATTATTGCAACCAGGTAGGCTTAATAACTCTTATTCATCAATTGACGAGCATTCATCACTGATAATATCGAAATAGAAAGTTTCACCTTTACTTCAACAAAGCGAAAAGGGTTTCATTTGAAGGTTTAAATACCACCTTAACGTAGCCAGTGATTGAAACCTTATACCATAATAATCATTCCATTCCTAGTATGACATCAAGTTTGTGGGTATTCAGTGTTATGAAATCCATCATCTACTCCTTCCCATTCACCATGATTGGGACATTTCTCAACACATAACTTTAGTTTAACAATTCTTCAAATGGCGTTGACAATAACTTGGTCTCCAGCTACTGAGATGGGTAAATCAATTTTCCTATAATTTTGGAACTATCAAATGAGTGGGTAGTCCCGAGATCAACACGATAAGTGCTTAATACTAAGTTCGGTGACTTCTCAACTTCTCGTTTGGACATTGTATACTCTCATGCCGATATACCATTCATATCCATTTCTTATTTCACAAAAGATCCAATAAACGGCACCCAAATTTTTAATAACCATTACTATCTCACTTCCTCATTTACATAACCAAGATATACTCGTCATAATCACTGACAACATTCTTAACCTTTCACTTTCCGACATTACACATTAGCATGCAAGAATTTACAATAATTGGAACATCAAATAATATTTCATAATTTAAACAAAGTTTAACTTACCAGATGATCGAGGAAGAAGCACTTGAGGCGTGACTCAGTACTCGAACCATTTTCAAATAAGTTTTAAAAGTCTACAGAATCGCTTTTAAAACTCTTAGCTCTGATACCAAAAATGTAACACCCCAAGTTCAAGAATCTTAAACCTAGGTGTTAACTTCCCTTTTTCTTTTAATGCGGAATTAAATCATTTACACATCAAAATATTCACTTATCTATTATAAAATTCTTACAAAATTTCGGCAGAGTCTCCTCTATAAATTGGACTTGACCAACCTGTAGAGGGACATAAAAAAAACCATTTTACAACATAAAACTCAACTCAAATAAAATTCCAATACTCAACATACAAACCCAATTCTACTTCAAACTCCCACATCACCACACTATTTCAAATTCAATCCCCATACTCCTCAACACAACATTTTTCATCAATAAGCTTCAATTAAATACAATAAGTGATAATATAACCAATATTAGAAATTCCATAACTAATTTAAACTAATCTCAACCAAACAATTATCAAAATAATGAATTAAGGAATAAATTCAAATGATAACTTTAATAAATTTAACTTTATTTAATAATGTCGACAGCGGGTACTGTCTGAGTCAGCCGCCAAATGTTCTCCTCGGATCACCTAACTTTCATCACCTGAAATGTTGGGGAGGGATTGGGGTGAGCTAAAGCTCAGTAAGTAAACTGTATGCATGAATGCATGCTTATGACATGAATGCTTTTTAAGAAAATTCCATGTATGTATCCCCTTTTTCTTTACTTTCCAGAACATACAACATTTCAGACTTTCACTTAACATTTCAAGCTTTCACTTCATTTCCATCGTGAGCTCACTTGGTGTAACTTCTAGTCAATCATAATACAGTGGGAAATTACTTATTTGGAACCAGATTAACATGCGCATTTCCACCGCAAAGCGGTTTAACATTCACTTTCCCACCGCGAAGCGGTGTAACATTCACTTTCCCACCGCAAAGCGGTGTAACATTCACTTTCCCACCGCAGAGCGGTTCATTACATTCGGGTACGCCGGTCCCCCGCGCCCCATTTCCCACTCGCATCTTTCATGAACTAGAAGCACACCCATTCATTCTTTAAAAACTTGGGATACATAACTTTTGAACAAACTTGCACTTTGACACATTTCTTTCATTTAAAACATTTGACTTCCAAATTTCGATGTCAATGCATGCTTGATGATGCAATGACATGATAATGTGCATGCTTAAACATTCTTCTCAATAACATATGCTTTCATAATGTAAATGCAATTCATCAAAGCAAGTAAGTTGCACGACAGTCATTTACACATAACTTTCACATTTACATTCAACTTCTATGAAAATAGGGGGAAGTTTACTTACTTGAAATCCTTAGTATTTACCGTTCTGAACTTGCAAGTGGAAGAGTCTCGGATACCCGTAACGTCAATGTACCAAAATCCCTAATTATTCACATTCGTCAATAAATATGACTTTTAGTTAAAAATTAAATTCGTTATTCATTTTAATACTCAATCAAACATTAACTGAAATTAAAACTTCAATTTAACTCACATGTGATCTTATATCGAGACTAGAGCACATAAAACTAAAGAATTTCCTTTCATACTTTCAATTTCCCAAAACATTACATTCTAAATCCCTAACATGCATAAGAACGTAATATCATAATCAAGGTCTCAATTTAACTAAAATTAATCGAAACAACCCTTTTTAATAGTTTCCAAAATCTGAAATTCCATCTTAAAGTTCCAAATAAGTTCTTAAACTTATAAAATACCAATTTCATAATCCTTTACCAAAAACAGTTAACTAAACTCCAATTTCACAACTTTAACATTATACCTTTACAATTTAAATTTAAATAATTCATCAAGGTTCCAAGCAAAATTATCAATTTGACAATCTATGATTTAAAAATCTAGCAAAATCAAAAGTCTGGATTTTAACTAAAACTTTGAATCGATACATCCATATATATAATCTGAAATTTACCTATATAAATTTTCCATTACCAAATCTGAAGTTAACAATTAAAAATTCGAAATTTAAACAAAACTCAAGAATCTGAAATTTCCCCATAAACCTGAATTTATACATATATAGTGCATACATACGTTATTTACATAGAATTTATATATATATATATATATATATATATATATATATATATATATATATATACATACATGTGTGTATCGAATTATGGGCGTGTGTGAAATTGCGTGGAACCGAGTGCGGTTCGTGTGTGTGTGTATCGCGAAGAGGAAGGGGGAAGAGGGGAGGGGACTTACCGCCGGTGAGAGTGGCGGTCGGCGGTCGAAGGGAGGGCGAAGCCGAGAGACAAGACAGAGGCGGAGAGTCCGAGACAGAGAGTGAGAAATCGCGAGAGAGAGACGCGGCGTGAGAGAGAGAGTTATGAGAGTGTGAGGTCATTAGGTTAGGTTTAGTGTTTAACTTTTGGTAAATTACAATTTAGTCCCTCAACTCTCATAAATTAGTAATTTAGGCTCATAACTTTCAAATGAAATTCCAAAGTGTCACCAAACTTTTCCTAACTTCAATTTAATGCAATTTAGGCAACTTGCTACTCAACTACCATAGAAATGGCAAGTAACAATTAAAATAAACAATTAGACATAGAATTGCACGTAAAATAATTAAAATAACTAATTTATAAACTTTAGAATTGGTACATTGATCGAGACGGCGTCCAAATCCTTCCACTGCAAAATAATTCCAATTATAGAAGTTAACGATCATAAAAGTATAATTTATAATAACATTAAAATAATTATTACTTGAAATTTAAGAATGCACGTAAAAATGAAAAGCGGTATTACAGATATAATGCTGCAATTCAATAACATTAGAAATATCTCGATTTAAACCATTTAAAAACCTAGACATGGTTGCCTCCGGGTCTTCCTATATATTTTTCCTAATCATGGCAACCTCCATCTCCCTATGGTAATCCTACACACTCTTACTACCTTGGGAAAGGGTTTGTAGTTTTTGGTAGAGATCCCTATAGTAATGTCCAGGCACAAATTGTTTTCTCATAAGGGCCTTCAACTCATCCCAAGTTTCAATAGGCCTCTCCCCGTTCCTCCTTTTACTAGTAACCAATTGATCCCACCATACTATAGCATAATCAGCAAATTCTACGACTGCCAATTTAACCTTTTTAGCTTCAGAATAATTATGACAATCAAAAATTAATTCTACCCTCTTTTCCCATTCAAAATAAACGTCCGGATTACTCTTACCCTGAAACGAGGGAATGGACATTTTAATGTTACCAACATGTCCATCTACATCATCCCTACAATCACGCCTATATCCCCTATCACGTCTTTCTCCCCGATCTCGTCTCCTACCAACACTAGTAATAGACAATTCACCATTATCCTCATCACTATCAACAACCTCAACACGTTCATTCATAGCTCTAATTTGTGGGTTGAAGTCATACCTTAGTGGCCTCCGTAAATTAGGGAAATTGCGCGGTTGTTCCTGACGTGGTTGAACAATTCCTGCACCACGTGTCTCCCCCGGATTATTAGGTTTTTCCACATTTACGCCGGATTGTGTACCAAATTTTGCTTCCAACTTGGCATCCAACCTCGCCTCCAATTTTGCAAAACGTTCCTCCACCATTGCAAGCATTTTAAAATCTTGAAGATCCCTTTCCGTCGACGAAACTTCCTTCTGTGACATGGTTAGTAATAAAGAAAAGAGAAAAAAAATTAAATAAAGATCCTCACGTGTTTTATCACTCGTGTATCACTGTATTTTGGCTTTTTTCCCTCTATTAATCTCACCACTCTGCCTTTTTCCTCTCTATTCCCTTTTTCCCACGTTCTCAAAGAACCCACCAAACTAGTCACGGATTTGGTCCTTGTGGAATAAACCCCAAAGTGCAAATAAGGAAAGTTGATGGAAAAATTGGAATTAGGAAATTTGAAGATGGAATTATAGAAACAAGAATTATATTTCAAGTAGAAGTGTTATGGAAACAAGAATAAGGAATTTAATTTTTTTTTTTTTTTGAATGATTAATAACTGGAAATAAAAGAAAAAGAACTGGAATACTAAATAATTGAATTTAGAGACAGGCTCTGATACCAGATGATGTGATCCGATACGGGGATCACCAAGAACACGCGGAATTAAAAGCCGGAAAGCTCTAAAATCCAATATAGTAGACGGTAACAATGCAACCCCGACCTCACGAGCAAGAACTATAGGTATATTAAACTCAAAACCCGTTACGATGCAGAGATAAGAACCACAAAGGGGAAACTCCACAAAGGTTGTCAAATCCTTTGATAAGTTCAATTTGTTCGACGATAACACGAAGAAATTAAGGGAATATCTCACCTTCAATATCATTAATCTCAAGAATAATAGTTGTCTTTTACAATGCTGAATAAAGCCATATATATAGGCTAACAAAATAAAGAAACCTAAATAAACTAGAATTGCAAAATAAACTAAACGCTGAATTTAGGTTTTAATTCACGGCGCTAAATTACGGCCGTGACTTATGAGTTTACGGCCGTAAGAATGCTACGGATTAAAAAATTAAAACATATGTTACGGCCGTGACAATGCCCTTTACGGCCGTAATCAACCTTCTGAACAAAAAGTATAAAAACTGCTAAACTCTATTTACGGCCGTGAGGATTTGGTTTACGGCCGTGAGTCCTTCTACTTCAGTTACGGCCGTAAGATGATATGTTACGGCCGTAATGGCCTTTCTGTTCAAATTTCCCCAACATGATTTTACGGCCGTGAAAGAGGTGTTACGGCCATGATTCTACTTCTGCCTTATTTTCTTGTTCTTCTTTGATCCAAATGCATTGTAATAACTTTGGCTCTTCTTCCACTTTGCTATGCAACGTAAACGAGGTCTTTGCACTTGAACACTCATCCATCCACGCTTGCATGAATCCTTGCATTGTCTGCTTGATTCTTTTGGCTCTTTGCCTCGTTATTGGTCCTACGGGCACGTGCAACGGGTCAACGCTCGTTGAGCCACTCCGGAAATCATCACTCTTATTCTCAAGTCAAGGGTAACAATTGAATTTCTGGTCATAGGGTAGTTTTTAAAGTAACTAAACTAAGATGTGACACAATTAGAAAATAGAGATAGTTTAAAAAAATAAATTTCAAGTTTTTTCACGAAATAATCAAGAAAATTTTCATGCAGTTCATAATCATAAATGTAACTACACAAAGTATACAGATTCAACACACAGAAGAAATAAATATGAATAAACCGCAAAATATAAGATGGAAGGGTTTCAGATTTCGCCTAGCGAACACCAGTGTTCGTTAGATGCGACTCCTTTAGCAATATCGTTTAATCAGAACAGCAAGAGCACCAAGAACCCTAGATCCAATTCTAATACCATTTGTTAATAATTTCTAGGGTTTGCAATGATATAAGAAACGTAGCAGAAACAAGTAAATAAAGAATATAAAGATAATGAACTCCAGGATTTCTGGCTGAAGGCCCAAGTGCGCCCAACATTTGGTTACTTCTCTTTAAAGCTCCATGAATGTGGATTATGGCTTCGATTGTACTGCAATATTCACAAAGAATCCAAAAATCATATGTTATAGCCCAAGTCTTCTTAGATTGTTCAAACAAACAGAAGCAATAGAACCTTGATCTCACAGATCAACCATCACAATAATAGATATATTTATCAAACCTCGCCACAATTATTCAATCTATGCTAGAATTAAGTAGATTTTCTGAGGTTTCACTCAGAAAACCACAAAGAATCAGAGAATAAGGCTGAAGAGCCATAAGAGAGAGCAACCAAAGGATCTAGAAGAAGAGGCGCAAGGAAATTTTGATGTGATCCTGGGAGGGGAATCACGTCAAACTCGCAGAATCATACGAAGAACGTCGAGAAAGTTTCGAATTCAGGTTGGAACGGATGATAATACTACGAATCGAGCCTCACGACGCAAGAACCAGGGGTATATTAAACCCGAGACCCGTTACGATGCGGAAACAAGAACCATAATGGGGTGGACGCCACAAGGAATGTCCAGGTCCTTAATAAGTTCGATTTGGTGAATGCCACAAATATTTCACAATATTTGATAAGTTCGAAAAATGTTCAATCCCAAACAATATTTGAGGGAAAACCACTCAACACCATTTTTATTAATCAAAGTCTAATTGTTACAATGAAAGAAAATGATATAAATAAGCAAAACAAACCCTAACTGCGAATGGGCTCAAAATAGAGTCCTAATTAAGCTAAAATACCTAAAACTGGAAGGAAAAAAAAAGGAATTAAAATACAAAAAGGAAATAAAATTCGCGCAATTTCGCAATAATCCCAACTTACGGCCGTGACAAAAATCATTTACGGTCATAAATATATTTCTGCATCAGGTTTACGACCCTAAAAGTAGGAGTTACGGCCGTATGTTCTATTTTGCTGAATTCCTCCATTTTACCCGAGAGTGATTTATGGCCATGAGATCGTCCGGTTACGGCCGTAATTTTAAAAATCTTGATTTCTTCATTTTGATCCGAGAATGGACTACGGCCATGAGATTCTTTATTTACGGCCGTAAATTTGCTTCATTTTAATTTCTGGTTTTCTTGATTTCTCAACCCAATTCTCGGCTTGTCTCTTGGCTTGCTTACTTGGTTTAGCCTCGAACCTTGTTCACTCACGCAATGCTTGATCTTAAAAGCTGTTCAAACATACTGGAAGCTTTGTTTGGCTTGATTTGTAGTTTTTTCCATCATGCCCACTACGATTCGTATCATTCCCTCCTTCTTTAGGATGATTTGTCCCGAATCATAGTGTTGCTCCTGTTGTGTAACTATCCCACCTGGATCAAATGAAAAAAAAAATCTCCATTGCACATGATCAACTAATAATATGCTACTATTTGGGATACTTGGATGGATTGAAGCAGAAACTCCTGTGGGCATTGGTGGTGTTGCCGAAACTTCCAAGTGTAATTAACCTGCAAGAAAGAATTAAATAAAATGGGGAGGGAAATGTTAGTTTCATGAGGTACATGGTATGGATCCTTGTATTCATGAATCATCACCACCAACTCCTCTTTGGGAACCATGAGGCCCTTTTCTTCACCTCGTTCTTCCTTTGCAACTTCTTATTCACCCCCTCAATTTCTTTTCTCTCAGGCTTGGTTACTTTTTTTAACTCCAGATTTTCTAGCCCAATCACCTCTTCTAAATTTCTGAGCTCAAACAACTCTCCTAAGATTTCATGCCCAACCACATCTTTTTTGAACTCCACATTTTTATCACCATGTTCATACACTACCTCATTACTACTCAAATGTGGATCTTCCACTTCAAGGTTCAAATTTTGAACTTCCACCCCAACTTCCAACTCGCCCTCCTTCTTTTCAACATTCTTATCCCGAGGCTCTAACTGTGAATCCACTATATTCTCACCTTCATTCCCCTTTTGTCACTTTCACTCTCCCTCTTTTTTAACTTAGCTTCTTTTCTAGCCTTCCGTTCATACATCATCCTTTCCTCATAAATTTCTGTTCGGCTCTTCAAAAGCGCCCTCACATTAATCTCTTCTTCTCAATCAACTCCAATCTCAACCCTAGGTTTATGGTTACGCCTATATTTCCTTTCACGTCATTGAGTAAGTTCTGCACTATGTATATCCACTGAGTTCTTAACCTTTCCCAACTTCGCATCCAATTTGGCTTCTATTTTTGCAGCTAACTCCTCAAACCGTTTCTCCATCATGACAAGCAGAGAAGACTGATGATTATCTATACCAGATGATGAATTTTCTCGAAGTTTAGACATTTGGAATGGAATTGAATAATTTGACACAAGGATTAGAATGAATTTTAATTTTGACTTGCAAGGCAAGGAATATAAAGAATTTAAGGAAATTCAAGAAAGTGGTTCTTGAATTTTGGAACGACTATTTTTTTTTTTTTTTTTTTTTTTTTTTGTATAATGAATTTTCGAAATTAAATAAAGAAAAAATTAATTTTTTTTTATAAATCCGAGAATTCGACATGAATACAACAAAAAAGGAACATGATTTGGATAAGAATCGAATAAAATAAACACTTTTAAATTTTTGTTGAATTTTTATATCGATCAAAACTGGAAAAAAAAAAATTATGACTGACACGAAGAATACGAAAACTTGAAAACAAGACTCAAAATAAGATATGAATGATTTTATGTGGCTAACTCGATGATAAATACATAAAAATCAAACTAGATAGAGTAGAAAAACCTGAATTCAGAGTCCAGCTCTAATACTAACTGATGTGATCCCGAGAGGGGAATCACGTCAAACTCGCGGAATTATAAGAAGAACGCCAGGAAAGTTTCGAATTCAGGTTGGAACGGATGATAACACTACGACCCGAGCCTCACGACGCAAGAATCATGGGTATATTAAACCTGAGACCCGTTACAATGCGAAAACAAGAACCATAATGTGGTGAACGCCACAAGGAATGTCCAGATCCTTGATAAGTTCGATTTGGTGAACGCCACAAATATCTCACAATATTTGATAAGTTTGAAAATGTTCAATCCAGAACAATATTTGAAGGAAAACCACTCAACACCATTTTTATTAATCAAAGTCTAATTGTTACAATGAAAGAAAATGATATAAATAAGCAAAACATACCCTAGCTGCAAATGGGCTCAAAATAGAGTCCTGATTAAGCTAAAATACCTAAAACTGAAAAAAAAAAAAAAAAAAAAAAAAAAAAAGGAATTAAAATAAAAAAAAGGAAATAAAATCCACACAATTTCGTGATAATCCCAACTTACGGCCGTGACAAAAAATCACTTACGACCGTAAATATATTTCTGCATCAGGTTTACGGCCGTATGTTCTATTTTGCTGAATTCCTCCATTTACCCGAGAGTGACTTACAGCCGTGAGATCCTCAGGTTACGACCGTAATTTTAAAAATCTTGATTTCTTCATTTTGATCCAAGAATGGATTGCGGCCGTGAGATTCTTTATTTACGGCCGTAAATTTCCTTCTTTTTAATTTCTGATTTTCTTGATTTCTCAACTCGATTCTCGGCTTGTCTCTTCGCTTGCTTACTTGGTTTAGCATCGAACCTTGTTCACTCACGCAATGTTTGATCTTTGAAGCTCTTCGAACATGCTGGAAGCTTTGTTTGGCTTGATTTGTAGTTCTTTCCGTCAAGCCCACTACTATTCGTATCAAATTTATTGGTACGCATTTATACCACCATCCAATGACTCAGATAAATCATAGAAGATCAAGGGTCCACATTGAGTCACTAGAAAGCACGCTTTTGTTAAGTGATAAGGCGCAAATTTGAAACACGTTTTTGCTCAAGAAAAATAAGGAAAGAGACTTGTATCACTTTTCTACAGGTATTATAAAAGAAATTTACGTCATTTAAAAGTATCACCAATTAATACTTCAAAACATTTTTATTACTTAAATTTATGTTCTTCAAAACAAGTATCATAATATGATACTTACTTTTAAAGTATCACAATATGACACTTGCGATACTTTTCAAATATTTGGCATCACAACCTAATACTTTTCAAAATTTTATGATACTTAGGGCTATGTTTAGTATCATATCTTGACAATTTCATCTTAATATGATATTTTTCATCATATTCAATCAAACATTTCATCAAACACGTTACAGAATTGATGAAAGCTCAGTGGTGACATCTTTCAACAACACACTCATCCTGAAGTATGTCGTTGGAGCCTCGCCGGAGGAAAATGAAGGTGACACGATGGTAGTGACGCAGTGTTAATGGAATAGGACAAAAGAAAATTAAGTAAAAATTGGTTAAATCTTTAATGTAAGTAAAATTCAATTGATCAATATAAAAATAGTATGAAGTGTAACTATCCCTTTTAAAAATGAGTCTAAACTTGGTATATTCCTACATAAACTAGTACAGACCCATTAACACTAGGGTTAAGTACACAATTACACACATTTAGGCTTGAAAATTTTGAAATCAGACATTTTGTAACTAATTACAAAGGTATCAAAATAATTTTCTAAATCAGGTATTTTTTAAAAATCAGTATTAGGTTATGTAATTAATTACAATTGTAACTTTATTTCAATTTGTAATTAGTTACAATTGTAAATTTAACTACAATTGCAAATAATTAACATCACCACCACCATCACCATCACCATCACCATCACCACCATCACCACCACCACCACCGATCACCACCTAATTTACAACTAGCCACCGCCACAACCATCGCTGGAAAAACAATTGTAACTTTATTTAAATTTTGTAATTAACTACAATTGTAACTTATGATTAGTAATGCGTTAATGTAATACATAATTTGTAATTAATTACATTACTGCAATTGTAATCATCCATCGCCATCGCCACCAACGTCGAACCACCGTCGAAAATACAATTGTGACTTATTTCAGTTTTGTAATTAATTACAATTGCAACTTATGAATTAGTAAAGAATTAGTGTAATTCGTAATTTATAATTAATTACATTAGTATAATTGTAATCAGTCATGGCCACAACCTCCGTCGTCGGAGCACTGTCGAAAATACAATTGTAACTTTATTTCAATTTTGTAATTAATTACAGTTATAACTTTATTTTAATTTTAATTAGTTACAATTTTAATTTTAATTACAATTATAACTAGCCACCACCACCTAAAACCATCACCACCACCAACAACCACCTAAAACCATCACTATCACCACCACCCACCACCCACTAATTAATTAAAATTGTAACTTTATTTCATTTTGTAATTAGTTACAATTGTAATTTTACCACCACCACCGATCACCATCTAAAACCATACCCACCAACCACCACCGACTTCACCATCTCCAACTTCCAGCCACCAACCATGTTCCAACTCTCCAGCAGAAACACACTTCTCTATCCCACACAACGCATCTCCTTCGATAGCTCTCTGACTCCACCGTGAAACACCCCAGCACCAGCTCCTCCTTTCAACACTCAACTAGTCATAACTGACCTCTCTCTCAAATCCCTCAATAGCAGCAGCCTTCACATTCGACCAACAATTGTCTTTTCCTCACACACACTCCATCATCCACGCAACCAACTCTCAATAGTAGACTTCATTCTTCATCACAACCCAGCCTCCATCTCCTCTTACAGCAACCTCAATGGGAAAAGACACGCAACCAACACTCAAGACCACTGTTTCCCACCTTACAAATAAAAAAACACCGTAGGTCCGTTGGGCGTTGCTGCTATAGCGACCCAGAATTTTTATGCAATAAATAATTATTTTAATATTTAGAAAATTGAGTCGCTATTGTTTTGAAATTAATGCCGCGACGGATTCGTCTAGCCAAATCAAGAAATATCGAATTTGTTCGATTTTAAATTAAAATCCGAATTTCTAAAATTATGTTATTATAATTATTTATTCAAAGTATTATTTTCAAAATCATTTTGAATTCCAAATTTATTAAAATATCTCAATTTTCCTTATTCAAATTATTTCAAGTCCAAATACGTAATTCAATTTTATCTCAAAATTTATTTATTCTCAAATTATTTTCAGTCCAAAGTATATCTGTTTTAAATACATTTCTTAATCAAAATTAGTCTAATTTTCAATGGATTACTTCCCACGTTTTTCATCTTTATTACATTATTAAGCACCTACTCTACTCATATTCCCCATGTCCCCATTAATCATTTTATTTTCTTTCTTTTTCCTTTTGAGCACGCTACTCACCATCATCATCACCAGTTCACAGCCCAAATAACCTTCCATGTGCAAAACACCTTTACAGCTCCAATAGCACCACCAACGGACCGATGCAACCACTGTACTTATCCATCCCTTCATCAATATATCATCACCTCCTGCAGCACCTCAATCACAAAAACCAACTCATGGCCAATTTAACAACAAAGTTCACAATCTGCTTCAATCACCAATTTGCTGCCAAAACCTCCCTCATTCCAGCAAGCATCCAAAACTCGACCAACGAACCAGCGCCGGCAACCAGCCACCAAATCAGTCATTGCCTCAACCATGTTCAACCAAGTAGCCACCTGCACCAAGCTCCATCTCCATCCCAGACGAGTGCAACCACAGTCCACCCACACTGCCTCACCGTCTATCACTCTGCCACCACCTACTGCAACTGACCAGCCATCATTTTCAGGCCACCAATCAACCACGAAACCAACCAATTCAATAAGTCATCACTACCTGAAACAACTCAACCGCCTGCAGCACCCCCAAAATCACGGAAAACCCACCTCCAAATCCTTAGCAAATCAAACCCATAAACCAAAAATAAGACCTAAACCCAATAATAGACGAACCCCGGCACTTACCTCAACCTTAAGCCCTTCGCTGCCAGATTTAATACCGGAGATTAATCGCGATTCAAGCCTAGTTTAGCCTCGGTTTTTATCCCCATCTCACACCAAACTCTTTCAAAACCGGAACCCCTTCTTTGCCGCACCTTACGCCGGTGTCTCGCCGGCGTTTCTTCAGTAGAACCACTGCCCAGCTTTCGTCGGCCGGTTGAGAGAAACGGGTAGAGAGAGAGAGAGAGTATGGATTTTGAGAGAGAGAGAAGAGTAAAGTTTTAATATTATATTTTTTTTAATTTTCAAAATTTGCAGATTGGTTCCCCAAGTTTTTAAAGGTTTTTCAAATCAGTCCTTAACTTTTAAAGTTATCCATTTCAGTCCCAAAGTTTTAAATGATTTTAATCAGCCCTTTCATTTTAAAAATCTGATCAATTCAGTCCTTACTGATTTACTTTATTTGATTTTAAATCCCAACTTTTCAAAATATCTATTTTAGTCCCTGAACTTTCAGAAGTATTCATTTTAATCCCTCAACTTTCAAAACATCAATTTTAGTCATCAAATTATAATTTATCATTTTGAACTATATATTCGATATACTAAAGTGACTTATTGGCTAAAGACGAAGCGTACGGAGAATTTAAAGAAATTGAAGTCATTCCCGCTCAACTTTGCACTCGTCGAATTTGATGTAGACTCGCACTTATTAATTGATTTAAATTATGATTTCATATAAATGTCATGTGACTTGTGAAGAGTTATTTTTATGAAAGGAAATGAAAATGTATTTTCATGGAAAGAACAATGCGTAGACTCGCACTTATTAATTGATTTAAATTATGATTTCATATAAATGTCATGTGACTTGTGAAGAGTTATTTTTATGAAAGGAAATGAAAATGTATTTTCATGGAAAGAACAATGCGTAGACTCGCACTTATTAATTGATTTAAATTATGATTTCATATAAATGTCATGTGACTTGTGAAGAGTTATTTTTATGAAAGGAAATGAAAATGTATTTTCATGGAAAGAACAATGTGTAGACTCGCACTTATTAATTGATTTAAATTATGATTTCATATGAATGTCATGTGACTTGTGAAAGTTAATTTTTAAGAAAAGCACGTATGTTTTTATGAAAGGTAAATATACCTTATGTTTTTATGAAAAGTAAGTATACCCTATGTTTTTACGATAATGTTTTATATGTTTTGGATCATTGCTATGCACATAAGAATTCTTACCACCTAAGTTCGGTAAAATTCTTGTGTCTCCATAAGTTTATGAGGATTTACCACCTAAGTTCGGTAAAATTCCTGTCTTTCCATATGTTTATGAGGATTTACCACCTAAGTTCGGTAAAATTCCTGTCGCATATGTTTATGAGGATTTCGATCCTATCTTATGTTATGATGGAAATGATCCCTATGAATTTCATGAATTATGTTTTGGTATACTTACTGTTATTATGATCTTACTGTTATTATGATCTTACTGTTATTATGATTTTACTGCATAAGAATTCTTGCCACCTAAGTTCGGTAAAGTTCTTGTGTCTCCCTATGTTTATGAGGATTTCAATCCTATCTTATGTTATGCTTTCAAAAGAAATTATGCTTGGCATAATTAAAATGTTTTTATAAGTATATGGTTTTCAAAGAGCTGTTTTCAAAGAGCTATTTTCAAAGAGCCTATGATTTGCAAAATATGTCCCGTGCTGTAATGCACAATATGAGTTTTATCAAGAGCCGTTTTATAAAGAAGCTCTATCAATGCCCATTTTATAAAGAGCCGGGATTTATGTGTTTAATCATCTTATAAATTAAATTAATTTGCGATGAGTCTACTGAGTATTTCCCCCATGAAATACTCACCCTACTTTTTAACAGTTTTGCAGATTTCGGAGACGGTGGCGAGCGATGAATGATGGTGGCAATAATCGTTGAACGGTTGAAAGTTTGACGTTAATGATTTCCGTATTTTTCCAAACAATCGAATAATTTAGAGAAGTTCATTTATTTGAGAAATTATGACATTGTCAATTTCTTTACAAAATTAATGGTTCGATTTACTATTTCAAATGGTTTCCAAATACGTATTTCAATTTTATCAGTCATTACAGTTTATTTAATGTTGCCAAAAATGAATTTCAATTATTTCTTCCGCAAAAATATTATTCGAAAAAATTTAGACAGAAAATGACGTAGTGAATCGGGTATACGGAACTCGGGGCGCTACAGCTGCCCTACGCCTGTTACTTCTTCGGTGCACGTCAAACGCTGGATATTGTGTAGACCTGAGGCCTAAATTACCACAATTGGAGGCGGATTTGGTGGCGGAACTGGTGCAACTGTTGAGTGTTGGTTGCGTGTATTTTCCCGTTAAGGTTGCTGTAAGAGGAAATGGAGGTTGGGTTGTGATGAATAATGAAGTCTGCTGTTGAGAGTAGGTTGCGTGGATGATGGAGTGTGTGAGGAAAAGACAATTGTTGGCCGAATGTGAAGGCTGCTGCTATTGAGTGATTTGAGAGAGAGTTCAGTTATGTCTAGTTGAGTGTTGAAAGGAGGAGGAGCTGCTGCTGGGGTGTTTCACGGTGGAGTCAGAGAGCTATCGAAGGAGATGAGTTGTGTGGGATAGAGAAGTGTGTTTCGGATGGAGAGTTTGGAACAGGGTTGGTGGCTGGAAGTTGGAGATGGTGAAGTTGGTGGTGGTTGGTAGGTATGGTTTTAGATGGTGATCGGTGGTGGTGGTGGTAAAATTACAATTGTAACTAATTTCAAAATGAAATAAAGTTACAATTTTAATTAATTAGTGGGTGGTGGTGGTGGTGGTGGTGGTGGTGATAGTGATGGTTTTAGGTGGTGGAGGCTAGTTATAATTTTAATTAAAATTACAATTGTAACTAATTAAAATGAAGTTATTACTGTAATTAATTATAAAATTGAAATAAAGTTACAATTGTATTTTCGACGGTGCTCCGACGACAGAGGTTGTGGCCATGACTAATTACAATTACACTAATGTAATTAATTATAAATTACGAATTACACTAATTCTTTACTAATTCATAATTTACAATTGTAATTAATTACAAAATTGAATAAGTTACAATTGTATTTTCGACGGTAGTTCGACGATGGCGATGGCGGTGGATGATTACAATTGCACTAATGTAATTAATTACAAATTACGTATTACATTAACGCATTACTAATTCATAAGTTACCATTGTAGTTAATTACAAAATTGAAAATAAAGTTACAATTGTTTTTCCAGCGATGGTTGTGGTGGTGGCTGGTTGTAAATTAGGTGGTGATCGTTGAGGGTGGTGATGATGTTAATTAATTACAATTGTAGTTAAATTTACAATTGTAACTAATTACAAATTGAAATAAAGTTACAATTGTAATTAATTACATAACCTAATACTGATTTTTAAAAAATACTTGATTTTGAAAATTATTTTGATACATTTGTAATTAGTTACAAAATGTCTGATTTCAAGAAATTTCAAGCCTAAATGTGTGTAATTGTGTACTTAATCCTTTTTTCTTTTCTAAGGGGGCTTATTTTCTCCTCAGAATTAGTATAATTTAACTCCAAAGTCCAAACCTTTCAAATATGGCACAAATGATCTCAATTATTTTTCATTTTTATGCACAAATTACTTTTGAACGGAATCCAAAAATTATAACATCGATAACATGTTATGATTATTAACAAAAGAAGGATAGAGACAAAAAGAGAGATGAATAATTCTATTCATGATAATTATACTTTTAATCATGTTTTTAAACTTCAATTTGATTAGATAATTGCATTATAATTTAATTTCAATCGAGTAACTCTCTTCCATTCCGTCACTTTCACTAACTTAGATCAATAGTGTAACATTCAATAAAGGATGACAACCATTTATTAAACTCAAGTTGTATTTATTTTACGTCAACAATTAACAAACACGAGTGATGATAGTCATTTATTGACTGTCATGCCATTGATTTTTATTTTTATTTTTTTTAAAAAAAGTTGAATTGAATGAAATTATTTTAATAGAAATCAAATTAAAACGTTGTCACTCGATTGAAATCAGACTAAAGGCAGAGTTACCGAAGTCAATTGAAGTCAAATTAAAGTTAATCTATACATCCTCTAAAAGGCGCTTGAGAGGGGAAACATTTTTGGACTTCTATGCCCTCAAAATTCTTTTCAAATGCCTATCCCACCCTTAATCGTCGACATTAATTAAGCCTTACAAAAAATCTGACCCTTTCAATTCCCAGATCGGAAAATGGAATTGGTCAGTCACATTTTAAACTTGTAATTACTTTTTCAATTTGATTATTTCATGAATCATTTCTGTCCTTCAATATCAAGTTCTTAGTTTCTCTTAATTTTGCAATACTCTGTTTCTTTTCCAATTAACACAAAGGTATGGATTTTTTGACTGATTATACTCCAAGATTGGTGAAAGGGAGAGGAGGAGGATGAGAAAAGAAGGAAACTTTGGAGCAAAGAAACATCTTGTTTAGAAAATGATCTTCACCCCTTCCCTTGCCGGTGTATTAAAATTCTAAAATTTCAGTGATAAGGTACAAAGATTCGTCTATTTTAGTGTAAGAATAGAATTCAGATTATACAAAATCCTTGGCACATTTCTTTAAATTTCCTAACTGCATCTTCGGCTTTCTTTTCCTAATCTACAAACATAGCCCACCATTTGATTTCTGTGAAACTCTTATTAATTTGGGTAGTCTTGTAGCGACTGAGAAATTTTCAAACTTAAAAGATTTGTTTTACCAAACTTGTCGCTACGACTCTCCAACCTTAACAGTTATTATTCAAAACCAGCGCTCTCGTCTAGTCATATTGTTATTTTTAAGATTTTAAGAAAAGAAATTTAAATTCGTCTAAATCTTTAAGTCCAAATTTTGACTTTAAACTTGTCCCAGTTTCATTCTTTATTTTAAAAGTTCAATGGGATAATCATGATAGTGATGAAGCTACCTGATTTAAGAAAAAAGAAATTTTGATCAAGTATCTCTAACTAATCTTTACACCAATTCCATCATCATTCCATATCAAACAATTATGATGTTTTCCACTCAAATATTTTCTCCATCATTTCAGCACTATTTCATCCCTAATTCTACACCAATTTTCCATCTGCAAACCATCGTCACGCACCAACTCCAAATCATCACTCCACGTTTTCTTCCTATCATTCACCGCCAAAATTCATTCACGTGTTTATTTCCTCTAACTGGTCAGCACCTCAAATCTCTCCTTCAACCCCCCCCCCCCATTCAGCCAATATTTCTTTGCATATTCCCTCAACATTCCTAAACCAAAGGCTGCCACACACTAACCAAAATGATATAATATCCATTCACACAAATTACTGCCCATGATCACTTCTCAATTCCAGGTTCAACTCCAAAATCAACCAAAAATCAAGCAATTGCCAATTTTGAATCCAAGCCAATGTATATATTCCTCTTCCCTCTTCATCACCAACTCACACCACAAACAAATCTCAGCAAACTCCAAGCACACGGTGAGTATCTTCACTGCCAACCCGAGCCTCCATTGTCTGCAATTCCACCAGCCACTGTCTCTATCAATTTTCACAACCAAAACCACTTCATCAAACAAACCACCACACAACCATTTTCCTATTGCAAGACTTCACCCACAATATACCCAATCCAAATCAATTTCCACAACACCATCCAATCTCGACCATCACTACCAAATCGAACTTCACGTACACCATGACCAAGCCATTCAAATACTGCACCTTGTCTGAACTTTCATACACCTCGCGGCCCCTAATCAAATTGATGGATTTAAGGGGACAAGAATCACACAGACAACCCATCGAGCCTGCAAAACCACCCTCACTGCCAAGACCTCTACCACCACTAGCCGAACCCAATTTCACAACCCCTGCGATCCCTAAGCCGTCACCACCTCAGCCTTATCAAACGACCACCCTAATTCGGAGCAGCCACACTTCATCACCACCCATCACCACCAACTAAAGTCAACAAGCATTGCCCAACTAAACCTTAAACCTCCAAGAGCCCCCATTCACTACCTCCACCACCGAACCGCACCCAAAACCGCCACTTCCCAAGCCATATTTAAAACCCAAAACCAAGAAACAAAGTAACCCGATCATTACCTTGAAGTTTCGATCGGAGTTCCACCATATTTTTTTTTACACCAGTCAAGCCCACAGCCTCTACCCCGCACCTGCGCCACCCCCGTCGGTGGTGCCGTCACCGGATTCTTGGTAGGTAGTGAAACCCGGTGGAGATGTCGCCGAGCACTTCTCGTTCGGAAGCCGTGAGAGAGAGAGTGAGGGATATGTATATATTTGGAGGAATTAGTGGCCAATAGCCGGATCCTCCGACCCATTTTTCAAAATACCTTTTGACCCATTTGTAAGTTGAAAAAAAAAAAAGCGAAATAGATTTATTATTTACAAAGTCCAAAATATCCTTATAACTTATTCAAAAGAGTCCGGCACCTCACCATTTGTATTGTTCGGGTCCGGCAAAATTTCTCTCCATAAAATAGTTCGGTCTTTGCAAAGAAGAAGAACTTCACTCCGAATTATTCAAGATTCAAACATTAAACAAGGTTAGATTACATTTTTAGCTTTGATTCGTAGATTTATAACTTGAATTTTGAAACTTTTTTTATGAAAATAGAATTTTTCTTGATCCACCATTGTTGAGTGAAGAAGATGAAGTAAGGTCCGACATCAAAAGGAAATGGTCCGGCCAGATCTTTTGAAGGTCCGGCGGATCCGGACCTTCTTTTGAAGGTCCGGATCGCCGGACCTTATTTGAAGGTCCGGCGCCGGACCTTCTTTTTAAGGTCCGGCCAGACCTTTTTCCGGCCGGACCTTTTTTTTAAAAAAAATTATAAATAATTATTTTATTTTTAATATTATTTATCATTTATTACAAAAATAATTTTATTAATAAATATAATTAGAATTAACAAATGGCCTAACTATGATTTCATAATTGTAATAAAAATTTAATAATTTCATAATAATTAGAAGTAAGATATGTAATTATAATTTCATAATAATGCAAATAAGAAATTTATTAATAATATCAAAATAAATGTAATTATAATAATTAAATAATGTTGATAAAAAAATTATTGATATTTTTCATAATAATTAGAAATAATAAATATGGACTATAATTTAATAAATGTAAAAATATATATAATAGTTTCATAACATTAATAATTATAATTACACAACTTTAATAAAAAAAATAATACAATAATAATTAATATTGTTTATATAAAGTTTTTGACGACGTCTTTTTTTCATTATAAATAAATTATAAAATTCTATATAATTTTTTTATTTTTAATATTATTTATCATTTATTACAAAAATAATTTCATTACTAAATATAATTAGAATTAACAAATGGCTAACTATGATTTCATAATTGTAACAAAAATTTAATAATTTCACAATGTTGGAAAATGTAATTATAATGTAATAATTTGTTAGTAATAATTACAAATAAGATATGTAATTATAATTTCATCATGCAAATAAGAAATTTATTAATAATATCAAAATAAATATAATTATAATAATTAAATATTGTTGATAAAAATTTATTAATATTTTTCATAATAATTAGAAATAATAAATATGAACTATAATTTCATAAATGTAAAAATATATACAATAGTTTCATAACATTAATAATTATAATTATAATTACACAACTTTAATAAAAAAAATAATTAATGATGTTTATACATAAACCATAATAATAAAAAATAATAATAATAAAGTTTTTCCTATAATGTTTAATTTTCCTACTTGTTCATTTTTACGTGCGGTAGTTTACAATGTAGAATGGTTAAATATTGCGGCATACTTTTTTGAACTTTGATTTTAACATTTGAAATTATTGCAGAATGGAGTATGCTATTGGTCTTGAACTGAGAGGGCTTCCTGCTAAAGTTTCCCAGTACAGGGAAATAGAATTCGACGAAGTTCTAAAGACTCTTGATGAGTATCATCAAGATATCTTGAAGCGATCATTCCTATGGCGATTCAAGGAATTGACCAAGATGCAATTTGCGGCTCAGATTATAGATTCTCTGGTACTTTGACTTCTGAAGTCAGTAGACGGTGATGCATATAGTTTTTGCTTCGGGGATGACAAGATAGTCACATTCTCGAGGTTTGAGTTTTCCCTCATCACGGGATTAAAGTGTGATCGCGAAACGAAAAAAACTCCACAATTACGTTCAAAAAATCGAGGCTTCATCTGAAATACTTTGAAGAACAAAGGGTCATTCACAGGGAGGTGCTCTGGAATATTATAAAGACTTGTCCCGATATGTTGGACAGATTGAGATTATGCATGGTCTATATTCTTGAGAGCTTCGTGAAGGGCAAGCAAGCAAAGAATGGTATCGACTTATATGGTTTGAAACTTGTTGATGATATTGAAGCCTTCAACAACTATCCATGGGGGTCTATAATTTATGTCGATACAGTTAACATATTTAAGAAAATTCATTCGATGCCCAAGGTGAATAAGGGCCCCCGGAAGTATGATGCGTACGGCTTCCCTTTTGCTCTGCAGGTAATAATTTTAAACTTTTCATTTTGAATTAGGTTATTATGTTTTTCATCGTCATAATAATTGTAAGTTTCACAGATATGGGTATATGAGGTAATTCCCGCCTTAGGTGACAGGTGGGTAGTTAAGACGGGGACGCGATTTCCTCGGATGTTAAATTGGATAGCAACGGAGGCGCCAACTTCTAAGAAGCTTTCGGCTATCCTCGATGATCCTGACGTGAGCGTTTATAAATTATTATTAAAGTAATATAATATTTGACACATGATTTATAAATTGTTTGAATGTTAATATATTAGCTCGAAGTCCTTCATGCGTTGACGGCTTCGACCGTAGAGGAGGAGCAGGACTACATGCGTGGACTGGTATGTAATGTAATTTTAGATTGTTATTTACCTTTTGGGTTAAATAATTAATCTTCACTTTTGTTATATCTAGGATCAACGCTGTCCAGTACGAGACATGTCCCCGCCACTCATGAGATCTCATTCACCGAGGGCATCTCGCGGACCTCTACGCTCCTCCACTCCTCCGGTATGTTCATGGATTCAATAAGCTATAATATTTTACTGGGGGTTAGTTTATTTCCTATTATATTATTTGGAGTTTATAATTTGAATTTGATATGTTTTTGAGTTGAGAATTATTTTTGGAGTAGTCAGTGATATGGGAGTATTATTGAGTTGTGGTTGGTGTTTTGAATTGTCGTGGTTGAGTGGTTGAATGTTTTTGCTTTATTATGACATTTTGATGTCCCTTTATAGGGTGGCTAAGTCCAATTTTAAGGGGAGACTCTGTCGAAAATTTTGTAGAATCTTAAATAAACATTATTCGACATTTAATTTCCACTTTTGTTATATCTAGGATCAACGCAGTCCAATACGAGACATGTCCCCGCCGCTCATGAGATCTCATTCACCGGGGGCATCTCGCGGACCTCTACGCTCCTCCACTCCTCCGGTATGTTCATGGTTTCAATAAACTATAATATTTTACTGGAGGTTAGTTTATTTCCTATTATATTATTTGGAGTTTATAATTTGAATTTGATATGTTTTTGAGTTGAGAATTATTTTTGGAGTAGTCAGTGATATGGGAGTATTATTGAGTTGTGGTTGGTGTTTTGAATTGTCGTGGTTGAGTGGTTGAATGTTTTTGCTTTATTATGACATTTTGATGTCCTTTATAGGGTGGCTAAGTCCAATTTTAAGGGGAAACTCTGTCGAAATTTTTGTAGAATCTTAAATAAACATTATTCGACATTTAATTTTCACTTTCGTTATATCTAGGATCAAAGCAGTCCACTACGAGACATGTCCCCTCCGCTCATGAGATCTCATTCACCAGGGGCATCTCGCAGACCTTTACGCACCCCCACTCCCCCGGTATGTTAATAGATTCAGTTTTCAATAAACAATAGTATTTTAATGATCACATTTACATGTTATAATATTTGAGTTAAATAATCAATTGTCATTTTTGTTTTCAGCGCCCAGTACCTCACTTTGATGATTTGTTTGAGCGTCTGGTGGGGGTCATTCGTGATGAGATGCATGCCCTTGGGGATGAGCTCCGAGGTAAGGTCGACGTCCTCGAAGTGAAGGTCGACGCCCTAGGAGGTAAGGTCGACGCCATCGGAGGTAAGGTCGACGCCCTCGAAGTGAAGGTCGATGCCCTAGGAGGTAAGGTCGACGCCATCAGAGGTAAGGTCGACGCCCTCGAAGTGAAGGTCGACGCCCTTAGGGATGAGCTCCGAGATGGGCATGGAGCCTCATATATGATGCCAGAGCATGATGAGATGGATGATATGATAGCTCGGATGACGGAGCAAGATTTCTACGGGGTGCCTCGGGTGTCGGAGGAGGAGGTGACTCGGGGGGCGGAGGAGGTGGTGCCTCGAGAGCCGGAGGAGGAGGTGACTCAGGGGGTGAAGGAGGTGGTGCCTCGAGATCCGGAGGAGGAGGTGACTCGGGGGACGGAGGAGGTGGTGCCTCGGGGGGTGGAGGAGGTGGTGCCTCGAGGGCCGGAGGAGGAGGTGACTCAGGGGGCGAAGGAGGTGGTGCCTCGAGAGCCGGAGGAGGAGGTGACTCGGGGGGCGGAGGAGGTGGTGCCTCGGGGGGCGAAGGAGGTGGTTCCTCGGGGGGTGGAGGAGGAGTTGACTCGGGGGGCGGAGGAGGTGGTGCCTCGGGGGGTGGAGGAGGTGGTGCCTCGGGGGCCGGAGTTGGTGGTGCCTCGGGTGCCGGAGGAGGAGTCGACTGAGGTGGATATGGTCGAGAAGAGGGGACGAAAACGTACTGTCGAGGTGAAGGACAAGATTATAAGTAAGAGGACAAGACAACCCTCACAGCATGTTCTTTCTCCCTTCACGACCGAGGCGAAGAAGAGGACATTCGTGGACGGCACTTATGTCAACTTATTCCGCGAAGTCGATCCGGCGAAGCAAAAGGTGTTTGATATGTGGTACTCTCAACTTAAGTCGAAGTAAGTTTGTTCTCTACTTGTTTATTTATTTTTTAACTGTAAAAATGATTATATATGAATCTCTAATTATTTATTCATTCAGGTTTCGCTTCGCTATTGGGAAGACAACAATATCGGATGCCAAAGATTGGTTCGCAATAGTCCTCAGAAGCGGAGCTTGGCTTGCCGACGATGTGAGTGCATAATCGTAATTATGTGAACTCACTATATTATTTGTTGATTAAATAATATTTAATTCGCTTATATTTTATGTTGTAGCATGTTGATCTTGCAATGGAGTTGCTGCGCGATCGGGCTAGTAGGTACCCGAAATCGTTCGGCTTTCCCCGGCGAATGATCTTGTGTTGCGGCTTTAAAAATGCTGTCGACATTGAGTACTCAATGTTCGAAACCAACCCTACCTCGTACGTGTTGCCAGATTACATGTTGGACTACGTGGTAGGGGTAGAGCCCGTGTGTGGCCAGTCGTGGACGGGTTGTACACACATCTATATTCCGGTGATCGGGAACTCGCACATCATTGCTGTTGAGGTCGTGTTCGCCGAATCGAAAATGTATGTGTACGACTCCGAACATGGTTGTTTCACAGAGACCCAGCTCCAAGAAACTCTGATGCCCTTGGCATTCATTGTTCCTCTAATGGCTAAGCGTGCTGGAATTCATGTCGATGATGTACTAGCCATTGAGAGGATCAAGGGGATTTCCAAACAAGGTGTCAGGTAAATTTTCTTACACTCGTATTCTAGTATTTAATTAAATTCTTAACTATATTCATTTATTTCACTAAAGTTTTTTTTTTTAACTTACAGTGGAGATTGCGGGATTTTTGCAATAAAATATATTGAGTTCTTGAGCATCGGACGAGATGTCAAGATGATCAATCAAGAACATATACAGAAGTGGAGAATAAAGTTGGCTACTGATTTATTTAACTACAATTGTGATCCATAAGATTTAGAAATGTAAAAATATAGTTTTTATATGTAATTGTGTATATATATTTATTTGTCAATTTTTTTATTACCGTCAATTTATTTATTATAGTTTTTATTTGTCAGTTTCTTTAGTTGAATAAATTGCCTCACAAGTATAGATAACAATATATTTTTTGGAACGAAATTTATATATATATATATATATATAAAACTATACCCTATACCCTAAACCCCTAACCCTAAAATAGAAAACTATACCCTAAACCCCTAACCCCAAAATAGAAAACTATACCCTAAACCCCTAACCCCAAAATAGAAAACTATACCCTAAACCCCTAACCATAAACCCCAAAATAGAAAACTATACCCTAAATCCCTAACCCCAAAATAGAAAACTATACCATAAACCCCAAATTAGAAAACTATACCCTAAACCCCAAACCTCAAAATAGAAAACTATACAATTACAATTTATTAACATAGACAAAATAAGATAATTTATCATCAACAACACTACAATTACAGTAAAAGTTTTAATAGTGATAAAATTAATTATTCAAGGGAATCTGACTAGTACAAGTTTGGCGAGTATGACCGACTGCGCCGCACCTGCCGCACTTTCGCGGTCTGGGAAACTCTCCAGTAGATGGTATTCTAGACGTACGTACACGTCCAGGAGTACGTCTTCGGACATTCGACGGCAGTAAATTATCAAGCGGGAGCAAGTGTTCGGGAAGTTCCCACTCACCCTCATTTGGTAGAGGAAATATAGTTTCAGCATATGCTTCTCTCCAAAAAGCAGTCGTATAGTACTCAGTTGATAATGACTGTGGTGAAAAGCCCCTATGTCTAGCAACTGCAACTGCATGAGCGCATGGAAAGCGCTCAAGTTGAAACTGTTTACACGTGCACGTGTTCTCATTCAAGTCCACAACATACCCAACATTACGTCCGCATACAACATTGAATCTAAACTGATCCAGTGGCTCCACGCCCAACCTTCTAGCCAGGTCTAATGTCTTGAAGAGTTTGGTTTCCATGGCAGGGGTAAGATAAGATGTGCATGCTTGAGATTCCTCGCGTCTATCGTGAAACCAAACCTGTAACTTCTCCCTAATGTTCTCAATCATTTCCAGAATTGGTAACTCTCGATCCTTCTTAAATAATGCATTCAAAGACTCCACATTATTTGACGTCATCATATTGTATCGACGTCCTGGAAATTGACACCGTGCCCAATGTTGAATCCCCAATTTATCTATTAAGTACTCCGAGGCTTTCTCACTCTTGTTATTTATTTCAATCATGAACTTATTATAATCTTCAAAAGTGTAAGCCTCTGCCGCTCTCTTAAACAAGGCAACGATCCCAGTACCACGGTACGTCGTCTTCAAATTTCCTTGTATATGGTACATGCAATAACCGTGGTGTGCCTCGGGAAAAACTTCAGCCATACCATTTATGATAGAATTTCCGCGATCAGTTATAAAAGCAAGCTCATGGACATCTCCAATTACTTCCCTCAACTTTGAGAAAAACCAATTCATCGCTAGATCATTTTCGCTATCCACTATGCCGAACGCAAGAGGGTATATTTGAATGTTGGCATCTTGACATGTAGCAATAATTAACTTCCCTTCATATCTAGCTTTCAATGTTGTACCATCTACTAGAATTAGAGGTCGCATCGATCTTCTAAATCCATTTATACATTGTCCAAGAGCCATGAAAAAATACTTGAAGCGATTGTTATCGTCAGCCTCAATAAAGAATGTCGAACCAGGATTAGTTCTCGACATGTTATGACAATACCTGGCTAATTTCGCATAACTTTCCTCGGGTGAACCCATTAAATCCTCTAACGCACATTCTCTAGCCTTCCAGGCCTTCTGGTAGCTCATGGTCACCCCAAAATCTCTCTGCACATCGTTAATGATGTCTCTGGGTCTGTAAATAATCCTTGGGTCATCAAACTTATGCATTATCTGTCGTCCTATAAACCATGAACGAGCTTGTCTGTGATCATTTCGACGAATGCCCACTTGACAAGTATGCTCTCGTGTATACTTGCGAACTACGAAGAATTGATTTGTGTCCATCCTCGTTGCTCGCAGACGCCAACTAAAATTATCATCTACACAGACAATTGTGTAGGTACTCCTGTCTGACTTCTTCACTTTAAACTCGAAATTGTGCTTAAGTGCAATACTGTGCACCGCTTCTTGGAGATCTTGCTTGGTATTAAATAATTGCTGGACTTCCAAATCTTCATCATCTGGAACCACACGTGAAGAATTAGTCGATCGTGAACTTGGCCCAGCCTATGAGTTCTCGAAGTGCTCATGTTGACGTCTGGATAAATTAATCAGATCATTGTTTGTAAATGGAATGTCCTCCTGATTGTCTCCGACTACATCGTAACCTCTATGGGTGATAAGAGGAACTGTGTCAGGGATAACATCATCATCCTCACGAACTATTTCTAACGTGTCCCAAATATCATTCACATTCTGATCCCCACCATCGAATTCTTCATTCTGATTATCGGGGGTATCCTTTCGTACTAAAGTTACACAGAGAGGAATAGTTTCCTTTTTATTCGCCTCAATTAACCACGTAATTTGCACATCAGAAGTAACAAATAAGGGTGGCAATGCAACAGTAGAATTAGAGTTATATAGAAATCCAAATTTCATATCATATTCAGATGGATTAACTTCGAGTTGATCTTGTAGTTTGCTGTACATGTCTGTAAATGACATACCTGGAGTTAACAAAATTACAGAAATGTTTTGATCACTTGTATATTTCCATGACCATCGTAGATTTTCATCAACTACGAATTCACCAAAATAAGAAGCTGGTATGAAAGTCATATCTGCATTAATTAAAAATAATAAAATTTCAAAACAACAATTTAGTGAAATCAGAGTAACTGATAAAAATAATTGCAAAAAAAATAGTTGTCGGGCCGGAGCCTCGGTCCGGCCGGACCATGCTTCCGCAATATTTAATCATTCTACATTGTAGACTACCGCACGTAAATAAACAAGTAGAAAAATTAAATATTATTTAATTATTATAATTATATTTATTTTGATATTATTAATAAATTTGTTATTTGCATTATGAAATTATAATTACATATCTTATTTCTAATTATTAATTCATTTTTATTAAGAAATTATGAAATTATAATTACATATCTTATTTGTAATTATTATTAATACATTATGACATTATTTAGTAATGAAATCATTTTTGTAACATATGATAAATAATATTAAGAATAAAAAAATTATTTAGAATTTTATAATTTATTTATAATATAAAAAAATAAAAATAAAAAAATTTGCCGGAAGTCCGGCCGGACCATTATTGGTCCGGCCGGACCAATTATGGTCCGGCCGGACCTTAGTAGAAAGGTCCGGTCGGACCATTAAAGGTCCGGCCGGACCTTTCTATAAAGGTCCGGCCGGACCTTTCTACTAAGGTCCGGCCGGACTTATTGCAGTTCCTTTTTCCGCTCTTATGTTCAATTTTTTCGATTTTGCTATTAAACTGATAAAAATCACACTTCACCATATTAATTTTAATTGTTACTACATAATTATAGATCTATAATTATTATTAACTAAAAAATTAACAAATAGATCTATTGAATAAGTTTAACACAACAAGAACAAAATTAAATACAATATAATAAATATTGCTAAATCAACTTACCGAAAAGAAGTAGCGAATGAAATCTTTTAGTTGAGATTTGTATATTTTTTGCGGATTTTTTTTAGCACAAACAGAAAAAAAAATGAGAGAATAATTTATTATTTTCGTTTTAATATAAATATGAGATAAATGAAGTGTATAAGAGAAATATGGTTATTAAGGGTATACAGGTCATTTTAAAGAAAAAGGGGTATTGTGGTTAGTTTTTGAAAAGTTAGGGTATTTTGACTTAGCCATTGTTTGACTTGGGTATTTTTAAAATTCTCCCATATATTTGTTATATTTTAACATTTTTTATTTTTTGGAAATTGCAGCCTAGTCCCCCCAAGTTTTTAAAGTTAGTCAATTCAGTCCCTTTTGATTTTAAATCTAATCATTTCAGCCCTTAAGTCTTAAATGATTTTAATCAGCCACTCCATTTTTAAAATCTATTATTTCAGCCCTATAGTTTAATATTCGTTTTGAGTTTCAACTCAACTTTTGAAAAGTATTCATTTTAGTCCCTCAACTTTCAAAGTATTCATTTTAGTCCCTCAACTTTCAAAGTATTCATGTTAGTCCCTTAGTTTCAAAGTATTTGTTTCATCCCTTAGTTTAATGTTTTTATTAATTAGCCCCCATATTTTCAAAGCCTTTTAATTCAGTCTCAAGTTTTAAAAATATTTTAATTCAACCCCTAAACTTTTATTTTCATTTAAAAACTTAAATCCTAAAATACTAAATTTAATTTATTTATTTATTTATAAGCTTGTCTCGCTTACACCTTCAATTGGTACCTTTTTGTATTATATTCTTGATTTCGTGATATCATTGACTTCTTAAAAAAAATTAGTGCACCCTAAGATTTACCTCTAGCTTCGTCACCATCTTTCTATTTTTATCTCTCTCAATTAATCTTCTTTCTGTTTTAAACTCAACGGTGTAAATATTGGTATATTGAACTTAAATTAGATTTATGAATCGCTCTTAAAGTTTCAATCTTTGCAGTATAAAGATTGTGAGCTTCATATTTAGCTTCATAATGTTTTATTAATGTTCAATTTGAGTTTGTTTGATTTGTAATGTCCAATGGTTGAGAATTAAATGGGTAGTAATTTTCTCATGCCTTCTCCTTATGTTTTAAGTAATTAGATAATGGGGATTTTGTCAAACAATAAATTGAGAAAGGGCGAACAGAGTGATGGTGATCCAGCTTTTGACAGCGATATAGATAATCAAATCTTCTTATTTTCCATTTTTATGATGCTTGTTTTGCTCTGTTGCTTTAATCATATAGGTGAATAATTACAATGATGATAGTGATGATTAAAACAGTGATAATGCGAATAATTATGATAGCCACGAGGACCATGATGAGTTTAGTGATGTTGAGAGTGAGAATGAGGATGATCATGATCATGATGAGGAAGAGTCAAAAGAGGAGGGAAAAGAGTTGGAGATGAGGCTGAAGACTAATACAAGGGTGCCAAGATGAAAGAGCTCCAGGAAGAACACAAAAATTTTGAAATGTGCAGTTGAGAGAGTAATGTCTGGACACCTGATTATGCCTTTTTAAGTATTGCTTCCAACCCTACATATTTTTTGACACCTTGTAAGTTTCTGTGTAACGTGTTCTGGGTTGTTTAAATGCCATTTTTTATTTCTAGGCAGCTAAGTCTGAGGGTAAAATTGTTCTTTGAAATATAAATTGATATATTGCTGACTACCTCTCTTAAATTACAGTTACACTCCATTATTGACCATCACGAATGATTTTTACATAATAATGTTTATATCTTATGCAAACTCACACCTTTATTCGCTAGAGATTCTTGAGAAATCTAAAATGCCACAAGGATGAAGATCTCGAACGAGGACAAGCAGTGAAAATAAGAGGATATCCAACTTTTAATCAATACTTTATAATTTCTTATTAATTATTCTTTTCCAAATTATCATGAGTTTAGCCCTTCAAATAATGAACTTTTACTTGCTTCAAGTACTTTTCTTTTCCTAGTGACCTCTTTCTATCTTGCTTCCACTTTTGACATTAGTTTCATTAGTAGTCTAAATCTTATCTCCTTTCTTTATATTTTTGGAGATCTTTACATGCATGTTTGTGTTCTAAGAAATATAACAAAAGGTTTTTGGGTTGCCAAGGGCTTTTCTACTTGGTGAACAATAAGAATCACTTGGATCTGTCTTTAATTTATAGTTATTCCCCTTCCCAGCTTCCACTGGCCATTTTTTTACTTCACTTGAATGTTTTACTTGTTGGGAATTAGGACGCAACTAATCCCGCCCAGGATCGATGTGACACAAATAAATTGGACTGAGAAAATATAAATACGCAAAAATAAAATGCAAATACGAAACACAAAGATTTACGTGGTTCAGCAATTTGCCTACGTCCACGGACCCACACCAATATATTTCACTAACTCGGAAAAATGAGGAGTACAAAAATATTACACTGTATTTTTATCTGCCTATGCAAAGGCTATTCTCTCCAACTCACTTTTCTCTCTATTTTGTGAACACCTCTTGATTGTGTTACTCTTCTACACAAGAAGACTCTATGTTGTGGTGGTGTATTACAAGTGAATTTTAGCCTTCTATTTATAGGCAAAATTCACAAGCATGCATGACAAATTTTCAACAAAATTAGGCCACATTTTAGCTCCATGTCTTTTGTCAAAAGTTGGCTCCTTTTGACTAGCTTTTGTCTTCCAATTTCAACAAAATTAGGCCACATTTTAGCCCCATTTTTCAACAATCTCCCACTTGGGGACAAATGTGGCTTCCCCTGAGATATCTCCTTCTTGCAACTCCTTGTGAAATATGGTGTGAGTCATTTCCTTTGTCTTCACTTCAGAAGACCAATTGAAGCTGAGCACAGCTCCAATTTTTCCTTTGTTACTGTCTTGGTCATCATGTCGGCTGGGTTCTTGCTACCCTGGATCTTCTCTAGTGTTAATACTTCATCCTCTAGAAGAGACCTGATGAAGTGATAACGGAGTCCAATGTGCTTGGTTCTAGAATGAAATGCTGAATTCTTTGCCAGATGTATCGCACTCTGACTATCACTGTGCAAAACATTCTTCTCCTGACTGAATCCCAATTCTTCCAACAAACCCTGTAACCAGATCATTTCTTTGCTAGCCTCGGTTACTGCCACGTACTCTGCTTCTGTAGTGGATAGAGCAACAATCTTCTGTATCTGCGAAATCCAGCTAACTGCAGTAGTACCTACTGTGAAAACATAACCAGTAGTACTTCTCCTGCGATCTACTTCGCCAGCAAAATCTGCATCTACAAAGCCTTGTAGAGTCACCTCGCCTCGTCCAAAGCATAAGCATCTATCAGTAGTTCCCCGTAGATATCTTAATATCCACTTTACTGCTTCCCAATGCTGCTTTCCTGGATTTGCCATAAACCTGCTCACAACTCCCACTGCATGAGCAATATCTGGTCTGGTACAAACCATGGCATACATCAAACTTCCAATGGCTGAGGCATATGGTATTTTAGCCATGAAGTTTATCTCGTCCTCTGTCTTAGGACTCTGATCACTAGATAGACGGAAGTGATTAGCTAGTGGCGTGCTAACAGCCTTCGCACTGCACATGTTAAATCTCTGCAGAACTTGACTAATGTACTTGGCCTGAGATAACTGCAAGATACCCTTCTGCTTATCTCTGAAAATCCTCATTCCGAGAATCTGCTTCGCTGCACCCAAGTCCTTCATTTCGAATTCTGCTGACAGCTGCATCTTTAACTTCTTGATTTCGTCCATATCTGAGCCTGCTACTAACATATCATCGACATAAAGTAGCAAAATTATATAACTGGACTCGAATCTCCTGAAGTAGCAACAATGGTCAGCATTACATTTGAAGTAGCCATTTTTCTGCATAAATTCGTCGAACTTCTTGTACCACTGTCTCGGGGCTTGCTTTAAGCCATACAGGCTCTTCTTCAATTTGCAAACGAGCTTCTCCTTTCCTTTGACTGAGAAGCCTTCTGGCTGCTGCATATATATTTCCTCCTCAAGGTCACCATGGAGGAAAGCAGTTTTTACATCTAACTGCTCCAAGTGCAAACCCTCTGCTGCAACAATACTCAAGACTGATCTGATTGTTGTCAGCTTCACGACTGGCGAAAATATTTCCGTGTAGTCAATTCCTTCTTTCTGCTGGAAACCTTTGACCACCAACCTCGCCTTGTATCTCTTTGATCCATCATGTTCCTCCTTGATTCTGTACACCCACTTATTGTGTAGAGCTCTCTTTCCTGTAGGTAACTCGGCTAGTTCCCACGTCTGGTTAGAGATGAGAGACTTTATCTCATCTTTCATTGCAAGCTCCCACTTGCCAGAATCACCGACCTGACATGCCTCATGATAGCATTCAGGTTCACCTGCATCAGTAAGTAACATGTAGCTCATGTACTTTCTATTTGGAACATGAGGTCTGGTTGACCTTCTAAGAACAGGGACTGGAGACTGTGATGCATCAGTCTCTAGAACAGGTTCCTGTAACTGCAGATCCTCCTCTGTCTGCTGCGACGTACTACTTTCTGGAGCATCATCCAACTCAACATATGTTGGACCATCATGTACTGTGTCATCGGACTGCACTGCATTTCTGTCCTTGTACATAACCTTCTCGTTGAATATGACATCCCTGCTTCTGATGACCTTTCTGTTCTGGTCATCCCATAAGCGGTAGCCGAACTCATCTCCGCCATATCCAATGAATGTGCACTTTAGTGATTTGGAGTCTAGCTTGCCCCTTGCCTGATCACTAATATGTGCATATGCGACACATCCAAAAACTTTCATGTGGGAAAGTTTTATTTCTTTTCCGCTCCATACTTCCTCCGGTATCCTGTACTCCAACGGTACCGAGGGTCCTCGATTGATCAGGTACACCGCTGTGTTGACTGCTTCTGCCCAAAACTGTTTGGGCAAGCCTGCGTGTAACCTCATGCTTCTGGCTCTCTCCGTTAATGTCCGGTTCATACGTTCTGCAACTCCATTTTGCTGTGGAGTCACTGGCAACGTCCTCTCCATTTTGATGCCATTCTGGTAACAGAACTTCTTGAACGCCATATCCGTATATTCTCCTCCGTTATCGGACCTCAGCTTCTTTACTCGCAATCCTGTTTCATTTTCCGCCATGGCTTTCCACTTCTTGAACACATCGAATACTTCGGACTTGTGTCTCAAGAAATAAACCCACACTTTTCTCGAGTGGTCATCAATGAAAGTCACAAAGTATGACTTTCCGCCAATAGATGAAACTGGGGTTGGTCCCCAGACGTCTGTGTGGACTAACTCAAGTTTCTCTTGCTTCCGAGTTCTGCCACTAGTGTTGAAACTCACCCTGGTCTGCTTCCCAAAGATGCAACTCTCGCATAAGTCTATATCAGTAGACTGAAGCTCTGGTAGTTTCCCCTTTGCATGCATATACTTGAGTCCCTTCTGACTCATATGCCCAAGTCTCTGGTGCCACAAGTTTGGGCCCTCCTTGCTTTTAGCAACTGCAATTGTCACACAAGCATCCGCCGTTGTGTAGAGGGTGCCAGTATCCTTGCCTCGAGCGATAATCATGGCGCCCTTGGTGATCTTCCAGTTATCACCAGAGAAGGTGGTGACATGTCCTTCTCCCGACAATTGCTTGACGGAGATCAAGTTCTTCCTCAATTCTGGAATATGTCTCACGTCCTTCAGCTTCCACACAGATCCATTGATCTTGATCTGTACATCACCCTTTCCGACCACGTCACACGGTTGATCATTACCGAGATAGACTCTACCAAAATCACCCCGCGTATAGTTTACAAAAAACTCCTTGTTTGAGGTAGCATGAAAAGATGCTCCGGAATCAATCACCCAGTATTCCGTTTTTCTCTCCAAAGAGCATATCAAAGCATCGTCCGCTTCCTCTTCCACAACATTGACTTCTGTCCTGTCCTCCTTTTCTTTTGGAGGTGCTGTGTACTGATTTTTGTAATGACCGGTCTTGCCACACTTCCAACATTCCACAACCTTTGTCTTGTTGGAATTGTTTGGATTTCTGGACCTCGATCTGCCACTTCTGAATTTGCCGTTACCCCGCCCATTTCCTCTGTTGGAACTCCTGCCTCTGCTTTCCACGTTCAACGCCGATCCTGAAGTTGAGACACCTTCTGACTGTCGTCTGATCTCCTCCGTTAAGATCATGCTTACGACATCATCGAACTTCAATTTTGACTTTCCGGCAGAGCCACTAATTGCTGTGACTGTACCATTCCAGCTGTCTGGCAACTGCCCAAGAATTAACAGAGCTCGAACTTCATCACTAAAAGTGATTTCGACTGTGTTTAGCTGGTCCGTCACTTCATTGAATTCATTTAGGTGCTCCCCAAATCTTCCGCCTTCGGCCATCTTCATATTGAACAGCTTTTTAATTAAGTGGACTTTATTTGCTGCAGATGGCTGTTCGTACATGCTAGAAAGGGCTGCCATGAGAGACTCTGTCGTCTTCTCATTTTTTATGTTGAAGGCCACTGACTTTGACAACGTCAGCCTGATTGTGCCGAGTGCTTTTCGATCAGTCAACTCCCAATCCCCCTGGCTTATATCTTCTGGCTTTTCTTTTAGTGGCTTGTATAGATCCTTCTGGTACAGATAGTCCTCCATTTGCATTTTCCAAAATCCAAAATTTGAACCATCAAATTTGTCAATTTTGGATATTTTCTCATCTGTCGACATTGCTCCCACTCGATCACAAAATAGTCTAAAGAAATCTTTTCTGATGTGGAAGATCAGTCAAAGCTGCAACCACAGAGCATACTAAGAATTTCAAAAGATTTTAATGAGCCAAAGCTCTGATACCAATTGTTGGGAATTAGGACGCAACTAATCCCGCCCAGGATCGATGTGACACAAATAAATTGGACTGAGAAAATATAAATACGCAAAAATAAAATGCAAATACGAAACACAAAGATTTACGTGGTTCAACAATTTGCCTACGTCCACGGACCCACACCAATATATTTCACTAACTCGGAAAAATGAGGAGTACAAAAATATTACACTGTATTTTTATCTGCCTATGCAAAGGCTATTCTCTCCAACTCACTTTTCTCTCTATTTTGTGAACACCTCTTGATTGTGTTACTCTTCTACACAAGAAGACTCTATGTTGTGGTGGTGTATTACAAGTGAATTTTAGCCTTCTATTTATAGGCAAAATTCACAAGCATGCATGACAAATTTTCAACAAAATTAGGCCACATTTTAGCTCCATGTCTTTTGTCAAAAGTTGGCTCCTTTTTACTAGCTTTTGTCTTCCAATTTCAACAAAATTAGGCCACATTTTAGCCCCATTTTTCAACATTACTGATCTCTTCTCAACCTGTGAAGGCTCTATGGGACAAAACACTCAAATTCAGACTCTTGCTGCAAAAAATCATTTTCAAGTGCTAACACATTTCCAATTTTATTCTACTATGTCTCTCGAGGTAAGCCAAACATATTTCTAAACATGATATGAAATATCCCTATCCTGAATTCATATGCAGAGTGGTGCATTCAATTGTACGATCACTTATTTAATCGCACAAGTCATAAAATATTATTAACGACATTTATTGAGCATTGTCTTGATGATTGCAACGTTCTAGATCAACTTCGAATCTTTCGAAAACAAAATAACTAATATATTCAATTTTAGACTATTTTTAGGCTAATATTCCATTTATGACCCTAATTATTTTATTTGGCAATCTAGATTGTTATCACTTTTAAAGGTTTTTTTGCCTTAGGAGCAGGAACATTAGTTGTTTGTGTTTTGAAGATAAAGAAAAAAGATTTACAGTGCCTGTAAGGAGGTTATACTTTGCATTTTTTTGTTAAGTTTGTGATAGGACTCCAGTACAAGAAAGTTGCTAAGGAAAGACGGATGAATTAATATAGGAACTTTTATTGAATGGAAAAACAAGTTACATCAAAGAAAATAATCGATAGACTGAGATAGGGATTATTTCC
The DNA here is from genome assembly GCA_963555705.1 of Ligustrum vulgare. Classification (NCBI taxonomy): domain Eukaryota; kingdom Viridiplantae; phylum Streptophyta; class Magnoliopsida; order Lamiales; family Oleaceae; genus Ligustrum; species Ligustrum vulgare. The sequence goes on from OY743190.1 coordinate 14,346,854, forward strand.
ACTATCTCCTTTCTGCTTTCATATGATCGATAATCCCTGGTTATTCCGACTCTTATATTTTATAAGCACTCCCAATAATCATATTATGTTTACTTAATAGCATCTATTGCCATAATCTGTTGGTGATTCAGGTCTACATGTGCACCCCCTTCTTGACCTTAGAGTAAGTGTCCTTGATGCCTATCAATGCCCTCAAGTTTGAAGACAGCTTTTTCTCGAGGTGGAATTCAGGAAAATGATGAATGATATATTCTACCAACTCCCAGGAAGCCTCTGAAGCAGGGAGGCCTTTCCATTGGATCAAAGCCTCATGTCTTGGAAGTTGGCCTTCCAGAGAACGACGTAATTCTTAGTATCTTTCTCTTCTTGTTTTGGTAGGAAATATGTGATTGTGGATTTAGTCCACTGTATATGACCCTGTGATTGTTTCATAAAACTGGCGATGACTTGGGTTACATACATGGCAATATGGCATGTCTGTGTAGTGAATGAGTGCTACTATATTCTGTGATTTTATTTTTCCTATTTAGTGAGTATTATCTGTCAAAATGCAGCAGCAGTAGTAGTAGACTTTTGGGAGAAGTAGAGGCTGTTTATTTTCCCAAAATTTTCTAATTTAACCAATTCATTCGTCCAATTCTAAAATTGTAAGTTGTTCGTTATTTGAGACTTTCTTGAGTATATTTTGTAGAATATATATTATATAGCTCACAATTTGGAAGGTTCAATGATATTTCGAGTGAATTACTGGTGTGGTGTTATTTATAACATGCTACTTCATAAACAACAAATTATCTTGATAAGAATTAAAAAAAATAGTGCCACAAAACCTGAAATAGTAATATAATACGAAATATGTTGTTTATAATGATACATGAATTTATCGTGTACAAATAGTTGGATAGGTTAATATGAGATGAAAAGACAATGTAGACAGTTTGACTAGCTTCTTTGTACGAATGTGTTTTAGGTTCTTACTTCACTACTCAACCCATTCATTTATTAATTCTCACATTTGTGTTATTTAAAATTATCCACTAGAATTTATAATAAATTCTTAGAAACAATAATTTGTTAAACTATAAATAATATGTGTTGAGTTTAATACTATATTATTATTTTCCCAATCCAAGATTTTCAGGTGTATTTTAAAGGAGTTAGTTCTTTTTCCTCATTTCTTATATCAAGAATATTTATTTTACACATTCATTATATTCTTTGATGATAAAATATGGTTTTCAATGTAAATATTGTCATATTTTAAACTCATCTCAAAATTGCATTTTTATTTCTATGAATTTAAACAAATTATCCATATTCACAATTATAGAATCTAATAATATAATATAACATGTTATTCTTTCTTTATTACAAAACCTACTAGAATTGTGTAATTGTTGAATAACTAATAATTACAAATTTTGAATATATTAAAAAGAAAAAAATTACCGATCGATCACGTGCAACGCACGTGTACGCCACTAGTTAAATTAAAATCAAATAAAAGTATAAATATCGGGGAATAGGATGAAATTTGGAAATGAAATCAATTGTTAATGTCAAAAATATCACGAAAAGTTTCTGGTTTGTGGGTAAAGGAACAATCTTTTTCAGATGAGGACATGAAAATTGAAAGAGTAGTAATACAAGATCTTCACGAAACCTTAATTTTCAAATCTGTCTTTGCATTCATGCAGACGACACACGTTCATAATCATATTCTCTTTTATCTCAGCCTACGTGTCACATTTTTAAATAAACTTTTGTCATTTTCTTACCAACCTCAAGCATAAAATAATGCATAATATACCTTACAATAAAGTTGTACTTAACATGATAAACAAAATAAATTGATTTATAAATCAATTTATAAATTGTACAATTTCACAAATTAATTTTTAATCACATATATTTTTTCTCTCCAATTTTTAACAACTATTTTTACCTTCAAATCATTAATAAATCAATTTATAAACTAAACAGTTTTATCAATAATCGAACTTATAGTATATAATTATAAATCTAAATATTTACCTAATAACAGTCATTGGCCATTAATAATTGAAACATATGAAAAGTTTATACCATTTATACTATTAGGAGAAGGAGGATTTGGAGAACATAAACAATTAAATTAGGCAAATTTATTTTTACTAAATAAATTAGGAATATGTTTAGATAAAATTACAGAATAAAATTTAGAACAAGCTGAAAACCTAGACAAGTTTAAGAAATTATTAATAATTTACCATTAGAAATAAGACAAATGATAAAAATAACTAATGATTATAAAAATGTAAACAAAAATATATCAACACAAACATTAGAAGTAAACAAGGTGTAAATAACCTATCAAAACAATTAATAAGCTTAGAAAATCAAGTTAAACAAATAACTGATAAAATAAATAAAATATAAAACATGGTAGGAGTATATGAAAATCTAATAGAAATTATAGAACAAAAAACTATAGAAATTATAGAACAAAAAACTACTGTAATAGAACAAATAAACATGATCAGAACAATTAAGGAAGAAAAAATAATGAATAATGATTTACACAAAAGACTAGATAATATACAACAAGATATTGAAATTATAAATCAAAATATAACAAAAATTTATGACGAAATGGAAAAAATAAAACCTAAAAGAATAATAACTGACAACGAATTTAAAGCTTTCAATAGATTATGAATAAATATGATTGCTAAACAAATATATATAAAAATTAATGGGAAATCCTAAAGAAGAAGGTGAAGAAGATTATATAATAGAAAGATATTATATAGAAAAATTTTAAAATCTTAAAATAGAAGAAATTAATATGAATGAACAACAACAAGTTTTAATACCAGCAGGACAAAATTCACCATAATATATACAACAACCTGAAACTAATCAAGTTAAAAGAGAAACTACAAGTAATACTAATCCACAAAACACACCAGAAATATATATGAATCAAATGCAAAACCAAAATTTTAGAACTACCAATTTGATACAACAACAAAAATATTATACTAAGCTAAATAAAAATTAACCTATAGAATATGCACCATGGAGAAGTATGGAAACACAAATTAGTTCAGAAGGAAGATTGTTAAATTTATGATGTGTACAAGATATAGATCATGAATTAGAATTATGGACGAAATTTATGGCTATGATAGCCTATACTTGAAAATTAATAGGAAACAATTCCAACTAATGTTAGAAAATACAATAATAGAAACTATTGCAAGATGGTGAGGAAATTTAACAGGAACTTATATAGAACATATTAGAGGAAATGATCAAGATGAAATATGAACAATACTTAGTAGATATGAAGATGCATTAAAAAAAATATATATTAGTATTAGACAGAGATACTAAAATTAGCTTAAAATTAAGATATAGATATTTATTAGAAAATTTATCAATATGTGACATGTGTTATTTTATACAATTTGCATGTGAATTTTGAGAATATTTTGAAAATGAAGAATATATTCAGGAAATATATGGTATGGAATTTATGAACCAAATATTTTTTAAACTGCCAAGCCCATGAAATTTAGAATTATTTAAAAATGAGAAAAATTAGAAATACCATTAAGTAATAATAGTCCAGGAGCAAGAATATAATTTATAGAAATGTAACAAAAAAATGTATGGAAGCAAATAATATAATAAAGTTTCACAAAGTAAGTAAAAAATTATTATGGTGTGTTAAATTACAATATAAATCAACTCAATGAGGATGTCATCTATAAAGAAAACATAAGAAAAATAAATATTACAAAAAAGATAAATTTAGAGACAAATTTTAAAAATTTAATAAATATAAAAACCATATAATAAAACATCTAAAAGGTATGGAGTACCATATAAAATATATCTAAGATAAAAACAAAACAAAACTAGAACATATCCTAAGAATCCTAACAAATGTAAATGTTATTCATGTGGAGATGTAGGACATATATCACCAGAATATCCCAAAAAAAAAAGATAAAAAGAAAAATATGATGTACATTTCATTAATGGAAAAAGAAAATACAACTTATTACATATTGAACAAAAAGAAAAATTGGAAGAAATTCTTGAAGATGAAGAAATTTATGAATTAAAAGAACATGAAGTAATAAATTCTATTGTGGAATTAGAATATTCAGAAAATGAAGAAAGTGAATCTAGTGAAGAAGAATATTTATATATAAATATAATTAGACAAATAAGTGAAAAAAGTACATCTAAAGAATATGAATATACCAATTAGAAGAAAATGAAGAACAACTAAATGAAAGATTAATATTTAATCAAAAAATGTATGAAAAGATCTTAAAATGAAAATTGGATGTAGAACCAAAAGAAATATTTAATTTACCATTTTAGCAGAAAAATAAGGAAATAACATATGTAGCAAGAAACCATAGTCACCCTATAGATATAATGGATATTACAGGAAATACATTAATACCTATAATAAATAAAGAAACTATAAGACAAGAAATAAATCTTGAATTAAAAGGAAAATAAAATATATATATTTAGGAACTATACAAATTATTGCAAAAGCCTATTTTAGAGAAAGAATTGATACACCTATAGAATTTTATATTATGGATGGTAGAATTATAAGCTCGGTACAAGATGCCTTAATAGGAATTTTAACAAGACATTTAATATACCAGAAAGTAAAATTTACAATAAGACCAAACTTTAATATAGGTATGGAAGAACAAAATAAAAATAAAACTTTAACATTATATTACAAATTAAAATGAATAGATATGGAATCAGAAAGTAAAACTATAATTTTAACTATTAGAACAATATATGTCTTTACTAGCAAACATGAAGTAAAAGTTAAGAATGCTAGAAAAACACACATAATAGAATCCATTTTTAAAATAATATTAGAATACAAATCATCTAAAGAAAATTCAAGAATGACAATATTAGAAGATATAAAAATAGATTTTAATCAAGTTAGACAATTAGTAAATATGGATAAACCACAAATAGAATTTGGTAGAAGATCAATTAGCCGAAGAAGAAATAATAGTACAAAGTTACCTGAAATAGAAAATAGAAATTCAAAAAACAAATAATGACAAAAATATACAGGAAAATACCTAGAATGAATCTATCTAAAAAAAATAGTATAAAGCAATTTGAAGTTATGATAGACGTTAAAATTAATGGGGAATGGAAAGAGCAAAATGTATTAATAAATTCTGGAACAACTGTATCTCATATAAAAGAAAATATAATAGGAGATTTAGAATTTAAAATAACAAATAATTCAATCCAAATACAAGATTATTTTGAAAATATTCATCTCATGGATACCTACATAGAATTACCAATAAGAATAAATAAAAGAAATGAAATAATCATAAAAATGTTCGTAGAACATATAGGAAAGGTATATACAGAATTATTATTAGAAACGGATTTTCTTAGAACAAGTAAAATCATATTATATTAAAGATGATAGAATGCTATTAATAATAGAAAATGAGAATCTAGTAATATCAAGGTTATTATGAATAAAATATAAGGAGGAAGAGAGCATATTTGCATATTAACTAAAATGAATTACAATGGATATCTCAGTAGAAATTATCATATATCTTGTTTGATACAGGAACATCATCTTTTTTATTTAAAGAAAATGTATTATCCCAAAAAATGTGGAGTAATAAAAAAATAATGAAGAAAGAGTCATATTAGTAGGATTTGATGAGGGTACAAATATAATTACTAAAATAGCGAAGAATGTTAAAATACAAATAGGAAAATAGGAATTATAAATAACTTATGTATATCAATTTGATAATATGCCAGAGGATATATTATTAGGAAATAACTTCATAAAACAATACTATCCAATAACTATTGATGAAAAAGTTATACTTTTATCTACCCTTGATTACCAAATAGCAATAGCAATTAGAATTAATAATCCTTATTGTAGAGAAGAAAAATGTCTCATATAACAGCTCAGCGTGGTGAGGATAGACAAAAATTAATATAAACAACACAATTGTACCAAATAAAAATAGAATAAACTTAGTACAATAAAATTTTGATCAAATTGCAATAAAAAATATTAAAGAAAAATTATTAAAATTATCAGGAGATAACCCTATAGAAAAATGACACTTAAATAAACATATGGCAGAAATTATATTAGAAGACGACACTAAGATTATTAGTGTAAAACCAATTAAACATACACTAAAAGAATTACCTGAATTTAAAATGCACATAAAAAAATGTTAGAAAAGAAATTTATTAGAGAATCTAATAGTAAACATAGTAGTTCAGCTTTCATAGAAATGAAATATTCAGAAGAAAAAAAAAAGAGGAAAATTTAAGACGGTAATTAACTATAAAAGTTTAAATACTTATACAAAAAAATTAAGTTATCCAATTTCAAATCAACGGATATTATTTAACCAAATTAAAGGAAAGAAATATTTATCTAAATTTGATCTAAAATCAGGATTTTATCATATTATGTTAACTGAAGAATTTAGACATTTAACAGCTTTTACATTACCACAAGAATTTTATGAATGGAATGTTTTACCATTTGGATTTAAAAATAATCTAGGAGAATCTCAAAGATACATGGACAAAATATTTAAATATTATTACCATTTTATTACAGTATATATTAATGATGTCCTTATTTATTATGAAACTAGACAAAACCACATAAAACATCTTAATATTTTTATAGATATTGTAAGAAATAATGGAATTATATTATCAGATACAAAAATGGAAATAGCTTTAAAAATGTAGAATTTTTAAGATTTGTAATTAGCCAAGAAGGAATTAAACTCCAGAAACATATAGATAAAAATACAAGAGTTTGACAATTATATAAAAGATAAAACACAACTACAAAGCTTTTTAGGACTTGTAAATCAGACTAGAAAATATGTACCTAACTTAGCAAAACATTTAATTCCCTTACAAAAAAAGGTTAAAAGGAAAAACTAAATGGACACTATGGTCCAAAGATGAAGAAGAAGAAGTACAAAAAAATTAAAGATCTTTGTAAAGATTTATCAGAATTAGAATTATTCAAAAAAGAATGTGAATGGATTTTAGAAATCGATGCATGTGAAACAGCATGAGGAGCAGTACTTAAATATATTTATCCAAAAGAGGATGAGGAAAGAATTGAATAAAATACTAGTGACAGTTTTACTCCATCTCAAACTAATTATCATATTAATGAAAAAGAACTATTAGCTGTTAAATTAGACATTAAAAAGTTTGAATTATTTATTGTTACTACAAAATTCAAAATTAGGACTGACAATACACAAGTCAAATATTGGTTAACTAAAGAAATTGATTCAACTATTGCAAATAAAAGGTTAATTAGATGCCAAATAGAACTTAGTCATTATGATTTTAAAATTATTCATATTAAGGGTACTGACAATGTTATTGCAGATTATTTATCCAGACATGAAGGAACTACTTAAAAAAGTAGAAGAACTTAATTTGGCCATGAGTCAAATGAATATCAACTATTCAAATCTATTCAACAATGTAAACACTTGCATGGTGCAGATAGTACAAATTAACAGTGAACTAGTTTTTTACAAATAAAAGGTTAATTCTCTTGAGGAAATGTACAAAGGAGGATCTCAATCCTCTCCAGTGAAGAATTTATCTGTAGAATTTCCCATTGAGGAAGTAGTATCTAATGTATCAATTATTGGAAGTTCATTTTCCAAAGTCATTGACAAATTTACTGAACCATCTAAATAAACTTTTTTAGAAGCAGTGAAGAAGCCATCAATTATAACTTATGACAAAGGAACTATCAGTAAAGGAGAAAATCATGAAGAAACATTCTTGAAGTATGTGGAATATCTAAACAAAATGACAAAAGAAGAAGAATGACTAAGGACAATTAGCCATAAAAAAATCAATAAAGCAATTATTTTCTCAGGAGCAAAACCAAGAGCAACCAAGGAACTGTTTGATCAGGGACATGTTCAATGCATCTACCCTAGCAATGATATGAAGGAAATATCATTATTACCTAATTCTATCAAAGCAGCAGTTAAAATATACTTTGGTATAACCAAAGCTGAAAAAATCTATGTCAGGATCTACTCAACAATTCCAGAATTTATTGATGAGGACTATCTAAAGGAAGAACATATTGTAAAACTTGAAGTAACTAGCAAAGCTATTATTTCAAATTCAGAAATTAAGCCATTTAACAAGGAAAGGCAGATCCAGGCCATTCCAGGAAAAAAAAGACATTAGGATTTAGAGTCATATACACCAAATTAAGAGATACCCTTACACAAACTAATGTTTGTGTATATGAATCTAATGATGACAAATTATTAGTCTACAACATTGCAAGAATTAATCAAGTTAACGGTCAATTATGAAAATTAAGAGAATATCCTGAGAATATACTTATTAGCAATTTGGATCCTAGCAGAGAAGCCGATGAATATCTACATCAGCTAATGGAAGTAGAAATGAGCACAAAGTGTAAAAAATTGTAGGGGCCTACTCAACTACAATGAATACGAAGCTTATCTTGTCTGAACATGAATTATTCAAGGATAGGGGTCCAAACCAATATAAAACTTTAGAAAAGTAGAAGAAATTATTGTAATCTTATTTTTACTTTATCTACTTTAATTGTTAGCCATGTATGTAAAAGTTAGGGAATCTTATCTTGTCCCTCAACTTAGGTTTTATCAACTATAAAAGGAGTCTCTCCTCATTGTAAACATCCGAAAATCATATTGATTTTCAGCAATAAAAATCTATATTCTCTCTTTCTATTTTCTTTCTTTTCATTCTTAGTTTAAAATTTTCTTTCATCAAACCAACCCAGAAACAACTAATAAAAGCTAAACTTCACCTAGATATATATGAAGCCATTAAATAGTTAGTAATACTCTATTTATTTATGAGTCCATAAGTTTATTTTTTATAAAACTTTATTAAAAGAGTACATCCAGATGTAGGAAACGAAACTGAATTGTACTAACCTCTTTGAAGTGTTTTTCTGAGTGTTAAACAGAAAGTATTGGAGTAAGTCTTTCGAGCATCCATTAATGCGTGAGTTTTTCGAGTAGCAACGATCTCCTATGGAGTTGTGTGTAATACTTAGATAAGTAACTGAGCCCTTGTTTGGCCCTCATTTTTTGTAAACCAAATTTATTCAACACTCAATATCAACCATCTGTTTTAGTCAAGCTTACCATTTTTTAATTTTCAAACATTTTTTAACCACACATCCTCCCAAAAATACTATTGCAAACCATAATTTTTCCCAAATAATGGGTCTCAAACAAGGGGTGAATAGTATTTGGTCAAAAATCTTTTAAAATCAGATTTACAAAGAAGCGTGATAGACTCATAGATAGAAAAATGTATTTTTAATTATTTATGGTGAATTATATATCGCATTTATCATTGATATTGTTCAAGTTTTGTTGTCATAATTTTAAATTCCTTACATGTTTTTACATATGTTGAAAATCTGTTTTTACTATGTCAGGATTAACTATTAAAAGGGAATTTGAAATTACTAGATTAGAAGAATTAGAGTTTGCAACTAGAAATAATAGAAGGAAACTTCAAGGGGAAGTAAATTTATTGAAATCTAAAATTCAGAATTTAAGAAATAGAATTAATAATTTAAATTTAAATATTTAGTTTTATAACTTATGAATTCAGAACCTTTTATAGAATTAATTTTTTCATAAATAATTGACTTTAAATATCTAAGAGAAGAAACAATTAAACAATTAGAAACCATAAAAGAAGAATTAGGAAGATATTATAATTTATTAGATTATGCAATAAAAGAACCATTATTTACAGAATTTTCAGGAATTGATAGAAGTATAGTTAATAATGGAAGAATAATTAGTGATTTAGAAGAAGAAAAAATTAAAGAATTAGTTATAGTTATTGAAGAAGAAATTTTAACATATAATAGTATATTTTACGCATTTTATGTTAACAATAAATTTAAAGATATAAACACATCATCAGAAAACTAAAGATTTATAACTAAAAGAACAACATAGTAATTATACATCTATAAATTTTTTGTCTTTTAGTTATTAGTACAACTGTTGTACAATTTGTTAGTACGTATAGTAAGGTCTCTCACACACACACACACATACATACATACATACATACATACATATTTTTCTCGGCTCATCCCAACTCGTGGGGACGAGTCGATCGAGCTGCACTTTTGATGTTCAAGCAGGCTCACATTATGAGCTGAGTTGATTCGATGGTAGGTGAATTTAGAGGTTGGACTTCATTCCATTCCATTTAACACCCCTAACACTAATTAAATCCAAACAACTATTTACTAAAAAAATGTCTCTACAAAATCGTATAACCATACACGATCGACTCCGTCTAGTGCTAAAAGGCTAAGAAGTTGGTAAGCGATTGAAACCGCTCGTGAAAAGCTGCAGAATTTCCAATAAATTTTTCCTCTTTTTCATTTTCATTTTCTTTTTCTGGGGGAAAGATATAGCGACCCAGAATTTTTATGCAATAAATAATTATTTTAATATTTAGAAAATTGTGTCGCTACTATTTCATTTATTATTTTGAAATTAATGCCGCGACGGATTCGTCTAGCCAAGTCAAGAAATATCGAATTTGTTCGATTTTAAATTTAATATTCGAATTTCTAAAATTATATTATTTTAATTATTTATTCAAAGTATTATTTTCAAAAATCTTTCTAAAATCCAAATTTTTCCCACATGTCTTCTTCTTTACACCAAGACAACAATTCTTTATACAAAAACATCATCATTTTTATACAAATAAATATTACACCTAATTCTACACTATCATATTCTATAGTACCAACTCAATACATATTCTTCCCCATCACAACTCACGTTCCCCACCTTGTTTCCTTCTTAATTATTCTTTCCATCTCATTGTGTACAATCAACAAGCATCTCCACACATGAACAATTGGAACACCTCAAAAGCATCATCATTATCATCACTTACACTACTCTTTCCAGCAAGGTAAAATGCTTTCTTCTCCTTTATCACCAACTCCACATACCACAATTTCGGACCCATCCATTTTCAGATTTCCACAATTCAATATATATAAACATCATCATCATCACTACCACAATTATCAGTTGCAGCCCCAAACCATAACCACGAAACTTATGAATCATCAGCATCATCACCTCATTCCAACTGCAGTTCCTTTTCTGCAGCTAGACAACCAAGCATCATCAGTCCTCCTCCACCACCAGCAGCTCTAATGTCAAGCAACAATACTTCAATCCCCAATTTTTGCAATCACCATAACATCAAAACCACCTCAAACGCCCCACTGCCATTTCAGCCACTAGCAGCTCCACCATGACCGTCACCACAGTATCACCAAACTCATTATCATCATCACCACCCACTTCGAAACCACCCAGCTGCACCACAACACCACCAAAATCAACCCCAACAGCCTACTGCCCAACATCTACCCTCGGTTTAGAACCAAATCAAAACCCAAAATCAACCCAAACCCAAGAAACAGAGTAACCAGATAATCACCTACCTCAAATGCCGGATTTTTCGCCGGAAATTAACCATCTTAAATCGCGATTTTGTTTCGATTCTTCGCACCAATCAACCCCAAACTCGCACCTAAACTTCCTCAAATCAGAAACCCACTTTGACCGCAGCTCACCGCCTCTATGCGCTGGCATTTCGCCGGCGAAATCGACAGATTTTCGCGAAGGAGTCCTCTCGCCTGTTGCTGCTGAAATCGCGCGAGAGAGAGATCGTGAGAGAGTGAGTGAGTTATGAGAGAGAGAAAAGATCTGAATGATATATTATTTATTTCCAAAATTTGCAAATCAGTCCCTAACGTTTTTAATTGTTTCAAATCAGTCCTTCAGTTTTAAAAAAACTATCATTTCAGTCCCTTAAGTTTTAAATGATTTTATTCAGCCTTCATATTATTTCAGCCCTATAATAATATTTATTTGAGCTTCGACTCAAGTTTCAAAAGTATTCATTTGAGTCCCTCAACTATCAAAAGTATTCAATTTAATCCCTCAACTTTCAAAGTATCTATTTTAGTCCCTGAACTTTCAAAAGTATTCATTTTAGTCCCTCAACTTTCAAAACATCAATTTTAGTCCTCAAATTATAATTTATCATTTTGAACTATATATTCGATAGACTAAAGTGACTTATTGGCTAAGACGAAGCGTACGGAGAATTTAAAGAAATTGAAGTCATTCCCGCTCAACTTTGCACTCGTCGGATTTGAGGTAGACTCGCACTTATTAATTGATTTAAATTATGATTTCATATGAATGTCATGTGACTTGTGAAAGTCAATTTTTAAGAAAAACAAGTATGTTTTTATGAAAGGTAAATATACCTTATGTTGTTATGAAAAGTAAGTATGTTTTTATGAAAAGAAAATATACTTTATGTTTTTACGAAAAGTAAGTATACCCTATGCTTCACGAAAATGTTTTTTTGGATCATTGCTATGAAATCAATCTACCAAGATTGTTTTGGGTCCCATATGATAAGTTATGATATGTTAAGGGGACCGGAGTTTTAGTAGCGCTACACATAAGAATTCTTGCCACCTAAGTTCGGTAACATTCTTGTGTCTCCTATGTTTATGAGGATTTGCCACGAAGTTCGGTAAAATTCCTATCTTTCCATATGTTTATGAGGATTTACCACCTAAGTTCGGTAAAATTCCTGTCGCATATGTTTATGAGGATTTCGATCCTATCTTATGTTATGATGCAATTGATCCCTATGAATTTCAGAAAATTATGCTTGGTATACTTACTACATAAGAATTCTTACCACCTAAGTTCGGTAAAATTCTTATGTTTATGAGGATTTCGATTTTATCCTATGTTATGATGAAAACTTACTGTGATTTTACTGTTATTATGATAAGAATTCTTGCCACCTAAGTTCGGTAAAGTTCTTGTATGTTTATGAGGATTTAAATCCTATCTTATGTTATGCTTTCAAAAAGAAATTATGCTTGACATAATTAAAATGTTTTTATAAGTATATGGTTTTCAAAGAGATGTTTTCAAAGAGCTGTTTTCAAAGAGATATTTTCAAAGAGCTGTTTTCAAAGAGATATTTTCAAAGAGCTGTTTTCAAAGAGCTATTTTCAAAGAGATGTTTTCAAAGAGCCTATTATTTTCACAATATGTCTCGTGCTGTAATGCACAATATGAGTTTTATCAAGAGCAGTTTTATAAAGAAGCTCTATCAATGCCCGTTTTATAAAGAGCCGGGATTTATGTGTTTAATCATCTTATAAATTAAATTAATTTGCGATGAGTCTACTGAGTATTTCCCCCATGAAATACTCACCCTACTTTTTAACAGTTTTGCAGATTTCGGAGACGGTGGCGAGCGATGAATGATGGTGGCAATAATCGTTGAACGGTTGAAAGTTTGACGTTAATGATTTCCGTATTTTCCAAACAATCGAATAATTTAGAGAAGTTCATTTATTTGAGAAATTATGATATTGGCAATTTCTTTACAATATTAATGGTTCGATTTACTATTTCAAATGGTTTCATAAATGTTTTCAATTTTAGCGGCCATTACAGTTTATTTAATGTTGCCAAAATATGAATTTCAATTATTTCTTCCGTAAAAAAAATATTATTCGAAAAATTTAGACAGAAAATGACGTAGTGAATCGGGTATACGGAACTCGGGGCGCTACAAGTTGGTATCAGAGCTAGTCTGCGTTTCTGTAGACTGGAAAAATTTTCAAAAAGAATTTTCAAGAAATATTTTCCATTATAAAATTTTATTGATGAAGATTGCCACTGCCATCATTCGTTCCACCAACTCTGAGGTAAAGAAGTTTATGATGTTTAAAGTTATTTCAGTATTTCGAATACTCATTTTATTGATTTATGAGAAAGAATGAAGAGTATTTCGGATACTTATGATTTATGAGAAATAAGAATGTATTTCTTCGAAAATAATGATGTTGTTATGCTTTGTCATAACTTATATGCTTTAATGTATGATTATGAGAAATTTTTTTTAAGAAAACGAGTGTTGAGCATAATGGGAATAATATGATTTTATTGAGAATTAAGTAATGGATATTATGTTGAGTTAATTTATTATGCCTCTATGTTGAAGAGAAATTTATTATGAAGTTTGGCTTTGTGAATAAATTTTGGGAATATGATTTATGGCATATATTTATAAGTATGAGTAACTTTTGAGCCAATTAAGGTATGAAAGGAAGTAATATTGTGATATTGAAAAATATGATTTGAAATTTCTATGTTGAGGAATTATGAATTGAATTATGGGATATTTTGATGATATTGAAGTGTTGGAATCGTTTTCAATATTTTTAGATCGTTGTGATCAAATGTGGAGTTATTTATTATTGTGAGTTATGAAGTATGCTTATGGTTTGGAATAAGTCCAAATTACAAGGGAGACTCTGTCCAGAATTTTATCATTTGGAATTAAGAGCATAATATGATAAGCATCCACTAAAGGAATTAAGGTTAGACATGCAAGATCATTTACATCACAAACGAGATTTAGTAGATGATAGCAGAGATTTTATTATTTTCTCATAAGGAGAACACACGAAAGCATAAGAGAAAAACATGGAAAGATCCTCAGAATGAGAGATGTGTTTCCGGAGTAGCCGTATCCTACCACCTCTGATCTTTTGAGGAAATAGAGAAAACCTTCAAAGAGGTGTGTTTCGAGAGTAAGAATACTCCGTAATCTACCACCTGGAATCTTTGAAGTACACACAAGATTTAAACATTAAGGAAATCCTAGTAAATGGAGGGGTGTCTCGAGAGTGAGAATACTCCGTACTCTACCCCCACCTATTCTAAGATTCAAAGAGTTAAATTTACATTAACCGGACTCCATTTTCGCTTGATTCCCCTTCCTTGCGACCAATCTATTTTAACTCCTGCTGGATCTTGTATTGAGATATATGACTGCAGCTTATCCAGTAGTTCATCAATAGTAGGAGCAGAAATAAGAAGCCTTCTGGAAAATGGAGAGATGAATCCCTGTTCCACAGCATAATCAAGAAAGGTTAACAAACCATCAAAGAAATTGTTAACATTCAGAAGCCCAATAGGCTTAGTATGGAGATCTAGTTGAGCCCACGAGGTAATGTTAAAGATTTCTTCTAAGGTACCAAAACCTCCGGGCAGGGCTATAAAGGCATCAGAACCATATAGCATACAAGTTATGCGTTCATGGATGGATAAGGTTTGAACTTCATGCCCTCGTGTTTTGCCTGCAACATCTACCAAAGGGACAGGTATGACACCGATTACTTTTGATTTCTCTGCAAGAGCAGATTGGGAAACACAACCCATTAGACCACTGCTACCACCCCCATACACAAGAGTGATACCTTTTTCCCCCAGTTTCTTTCCAAGATCTACAGCCGCTTCTAGATAACCGAAGCCTTTCCCCACTTTTGATCCACAAAATACACAAATAGTTTTGATCTGTCGAAGTTTTGGTGCTTCCATCTTTAATAGTAAAGAAGGGAAAACTTACGAAGAAGATGTGATTTTGGGATGCCTGAACTATGAAATATGTTTGGCTATTTAAAGCCGGAAAAAATTTACTGTTTTTGATTGATTCTGAAAAAGTAAAGATTCACTTTTTGACAAAATCGGCCAACTTTTGACTATTTTATCAAAGATATCATCTTTCGGTGATTTATTTCCAGCTTTATCAAACCTCGAGAAAAGAAAAATATATTTATTTCCAGCTTTATCAAAACTCGAGAAAGGAAAATATTTTTTTATTTCCAAAACGCGTTAAAGAAAATAGCAAAATATTTTAAAAAGCATATCAAAAGATTTACCTTATATCATTGCTGAACTGCCAGAAGCCTCATTTTGTAAAACAGACTGGCAAACAGGATCTTTTGCTATTATATTTTGGAGACTATAACGATTTTTGTCCTCGTTAAACTGAGCATATAAGGAGAGAAGTTCACGTTATACATAACCACTTGGGTGCGTCTCAAGAGTCAGTCGAATATCATCCAAAGACTCCTTACTCAGTCCACCCTTTATGAATTCGATTTTATCATCCCGATTAGTAGAAGAATATCCTACTGATTTGCAACGAGTATTACAGTTCCAACGAGCACATTTGTAGCAACCACCCAGTCTCTTTGCTCTTCGTTTCTTTGCAAACGTGCTTTTGCCTAAACCAGGCATGTGTTTAGGAAATGTTGATGGTAATTCACCAGATAGTCGAACCTTTGCTTCTATCAACCAGCGAACATCTTCTGGAATATCATGAGCCATTAGCAACCTCAATCTTTCGAGCCTTATTTTATAGATCTTTCTCAGATCATTCATAGGAAGACTGGAATAATACTTGCGAATGTTAGAAAGAATGATATTCATTGTTTGATGATTCAACCTCTTCTCAGCATGAACTATTTAAAAGCGCAAAGGATCTGAGTGAATCCGCGTGATGTTGTGACCAGCAAGAAAGCGCAGGATTATTTTAATGAAAAGAGGAGACAAGAAGTAATGCGCTGTTAAATTTTATCGATAAAGGAGATTTGATTGGAGATTTGGAATATTTTCTTGGATTATGGGTACTGATATTTTGTTTTAATAATGATAATCTTGGTATAATGTGATGATACGTGGAAAGTAAAATGAGTACCGTATTGAATCAGAATTCATACGTATATACAAGTGAAAGAAATACTTTGCAGGAAATGTGGTGACATTTAAGTATAGAATCTTAGTTTTGGGAGATATTTGTTTACTGAATTTTGGGTTACAAATATTGGAAAGATAAGTTGATGATATTATGTTGATATGTTTGGGTATATTACGTAGAGAAAATATTCAGGTAATTCTTTGATTATTTTGGGAATTTTCGATGATAAGAAGAAGAGATTCTGATTAAGTATTCAGAAATTTTAAGATTAAGTAAGTTTAATTTCGAGGACGAAATTATTTTAAGGAGGTAAGATTATAGCGACCCAGAATTTTTATGCAATAAATAATTATTTTAATATTTAGAAAATTGTGTCGCTACTATTTCATTTATTATTTTGAAATTAATGCCGCGACGGATTCGTCTAGCCAAGTCAAGAAATATCGAATTTGTTCGATTTTAAATTTAATATTCGAATTTCTAAAATTATATTATTTTAATTATTTATTCAAAGTATTATTTTCAAAAATCTTTCTAAAATCCAAATTTTTCCCACATGTCTTCTTCTTTACACCAAGACAACAATTCTTTATACAAAAACATCATCATTTTTATACAAATAAATATTACACCTAATTCTACACTATCATATTCTATAGTACCAACTCAATACATATTCTTCCCCATCACAACTCACGTTCCCCACCTTGTTTCCTTCTTAATTATTCTTTCCATCTCATTGTGTACAATCAACAAGCATCTCCACACATGAACAATTGGAACACCTCAAAAGCATCATCATTATCATCACTTACACTACTCTTTCCAGCAAGGTAAAATGCTTTCTTCTCCTTTATCACCAACTCCACATACCACAATTTCGGACCCATCCATTTTCAGATTTCCACAATTCAATATATATAAACATCATCATCATCACTACCACAATTATCAGTTGCAGCCCCAAACCATAACCACGAAACTTATGAATCATCAGCATCATCACCTCATTCCAACTGCAGTTCCTTTTCTGCAGCTAGACAACCAAGCATCATCAGTCCTCCTCCACCACCAGCAGCTCTAATGTCAAGCAACAATACTTCAATCCCCAATTTTTGCAATCACCATAACATCAAAACCACCTCAAACGCCCCACTGCCATTTCAGCCACTAGCAGCTCCACCATGACCGTCACCACAGTATCACCAAACTCATTATCATCATCACCACCCACTTCGAAACCACCCAGCTGCACCACAACACCACCAAAATCAACCCCAACAGCCTACTGCCCAACATCTACCCTCGGTTTAGAACCAAATCAAAACCCAAAATCAACCCAAACCCAAGAAACAGAGTAACCAGATAATCACCTACCTCAAATGCCGGATTTTTCGCCGGAAATTAACCATCTTAAATCGCGATTTTGTTTCGGTTCTTCGCACCAATCAACCCCAAACTCGCACCTAAACTTCCTCAAATCAGAAACCCACTTTGACCGCAGCTCACCGCCTCTATGCGCTGGCATTTCGCCGGCGAAATCGACAGATTTTCGCGAAGGAGTCCTCTCGCCTGTTGCTGCTGAAATCGCGCGAGAGAGAGATCGTGAGAGAGTGAGTGAGTTATGAGAGAGAGAAAAGATCTGAATGATATATTATTTATTTCCAAAATTTGCAAATCAGTCCCTAACGTTTTTAATTGTTTCAAATCAGTCCTTCAGTTTTAAAAAAACTATCATTTCAGTCCCTTAAGTTTTAAATGATTTTATTCAGCCTTCATATTATTTCAGCCCTATAATAATATTTATTTGAGCTTCGACTCAAGTTTCAAAAGTATTCATTTGAGTCCCTCAACTATCAAAAGTATTCAATTTAATCCCTCAACTTTCAAAGTATCTATTTTAGTCCCTGAACTTTCAAAAGTATTCATTTTAGTCCCTCAACTTTCAAAACATCAATTTTAGTCCTCAAATTATAATTTATCATTTTGAACTATATATTCGATAGACTAAAGTGACTTATTGGCTAAGACGAAGCGTACGGAGAATTTAAAGAAATTGAAGTCATTCCCGCTCAACTTTGCACTCGTCGGATTTGAGGTAGACTCGCACTTATTAATTGATTTAAATTATGATTTCATATGAATGTCATGTGACTTGTGAAAGTCAATTTTTAAGAAAAACAAGTATGTTTTTATGAAAGGTAAATATACCTTATGTTGTTATGAAAAGTAAGTATGTTTTTATGAAAAGAAAATATACTTTATGTTTTTACGAAAAGTAAGTATACCCTATGCTTCACGAAAATGTTTTTTTGGATCATTGCTATGAAATCAATCTACCAAGATTGTTTTGGGTCCCATATGATAAGTTATGATATGTTAAGGGGACCGGAGTTTTAGTAGCGCTACACATAAGAATTCTTGCCACCTAAGTTCGGTAACATTCTTGTGTCTCCTATGTTTATGAGGATTTGCCACGAAGTTCGGTAAAATTCCTATCTTTCCATATGTTTATGAGGATTTACCACCTAAGTTCGGTAAAATTCCTGTCGCATATGTTTATGAGGATTTCGATCCTATCTTATGTTATGATGCAATTGATCCCTATGAATTTCAGAAAATTATGCTTGGTATACTTACTACATAAGAATTCTTACCACCTAAGTTCGGTAAAATTCTTATGTTTATGAGGATTTCGATTTTATCCTATGTTATGATGAAAACTTACTGTGATTTTACTGTTATTATGATAAGAATTCTTGCCACCTAAGTTCGGTAAAGTTCTTGTATGTTTATGAGGATTTAAATCCTATCTTATGTTATGCTTTCAAAAAGAAATTATGCTTGACATAATTAAAATGTTTTTATAAGTATATGGTTTTCAAAGAGATGTTTTCAAAGAGCTGTTTTCAAAGAGATATTTTCAAAGAGCTGTTTTCAAAGAGATATTTTCAAAGAGCTGTTTTCAAAGAGCTATTTTCAAAGAGATGTTTTCAAAGAGCCTATTATTTTCACAATATGTCTCGTGCTGTAATGCACAATATGAGTTTTATCAAGAGCAGTTTTATAAAGAAGCTCTATCAATGCCCGTTTTATAAAGAGCCGGGATTTATGTGTTTAATCATCTTATAAATTAAATTAATTTGCGATGAGTCTACTGAGTATTTCCCCCATGAAATACTCACCCTACTTTTTAACAGTTTTGCAGATTTCGGAGACGGTGGCGAGCGATGAATGATGGTGGCAATAATCGTTGAACGGTTGAAAGTTTGACGTTAATGATTTCCGTATTTTCCAAACAATCGAATAATTTAGAGAAGTTCATTTATTTGAGAAATTATGATATTGGCAATTTCTTTACAATATTAATGGTTCGATTTACTATTTCAAATGGTTTCATAAATGTTTTCAATTTTAGCGGCCATTACAGTTTATTTAATGTTGCCAAAATATGAATTTCAATTATTTCTTCCGCAAAAAAATATTATTCGAAAAATTTAGACAGAAAATGACGTAGTGAATCGGGTATACGGAACTCGGGGCGCTACAAAAGAAGAATCCCAAAAACTGTGCTAAATGACAAGTATGATTATCATTTCTTATTTATTATAGAGGAAAAGAATGTGGTGCCCCTTCAAGGCACAAAGGGCTAGCCCTCACTTTGTGTCTTGAAGGGCTCCATAAGAGTATTAGAAGAGTTCTCTTATTATAGATTCACATAATAGTGAAGAATAAAATTTTAAGGTTGCAAGTGAAATAGTTGGGTTACTAGAAGCGTGAGGGAAAGCCCACATTACGTTAATTAAGCAATTATTTTACTTATTATCAAAAAAAATAAGAGCCAAATGGGCAAAACCACAGACGACATAATATCGTCACACGAGATTAGTACTAAATTAAGATCGTATATATTAATGAACAAAAACTTAACTTTTTTTTCTGACAAATGTATAGTTATCTTGCCTACTTCAACGTACTAAACATGTTATTGAGGTCGGTTTCGAGAAAAAAAAAAAAAAAAAAAACAAGCGTTAGTGAAGATGGGATGCAAATAATTAGCACTATGGATCTTTAGGTTGTGAGGCTGGCATGATTAGGATTTAGTTTGACCAAGATTGGGTTCCACCAATTAAATAATTCACCTAATAAAACTTATTATGTTATTAGAAAAAGGATTTGGTAGCTTCACGGCACATTTCAACTGACAAATGTTGAAAATTCATAAACGTTAACAGCGCAGAGGTCGCAAGTTCGAATGTGATATCCAGACCCTGATCAGTTTAGAATATAACCTGCAATTTACATCCTTTGCCAATTCCGAGGATAGGGACAGTGAAAGCGCCTAAGGTTGCCGTTCAACCTTTTAAAAGAAGGATGTGGTAGTATGTGAAGTTGATGTGGTAGTATGTGAAGTTGTAGTGAATATTGACTAATCACTTTTTCATCTTTTTACTGTGAGTTGTATCTTGGTTTAAAAAAATATATTCTAGAACTTATTAGTAAATACCCATAACTTATTAGTGATTCAAAAAAAAAAAAAAAAAAAAAAAGAGAGAGAGAGAGAGAGAGGGAGAATTGTATTTTTCAAAATCTGTCAGTCAAGTAATAAAAGAATACTTGTCTTGAAATCCAATGAATGAAAAATTGAAGTTTAGATGACGAGAAATATAAGTCTATTCATTAGTACAATTTCAGTTTTCTATGCATTAGTACAGTTGAAGTTAGACATGTTCTGGTATGAGAATGGGTAAGTTGTTGAAACCTAAACACAGATAATAGCAATTTGATAAGTGCCGGAATCTCATTCGCGAGCCTAAATGACGAGTAGAGCTAAAAAAAAATGTTAAGTTGCGGAACCTAATTATTTGATTCGATAATTAGATGAGGTAACAATGGGATAAGGACGAAAATCCTAGTTAAATACAATTTAGGATATTGTATTCTTATAAAATTTTATGAAGGAATTAGAGTCCTTATCTAATGTAGATTTACTTCTATTAAAAAATTGGAATCTTTTTTTAATTTAGACTTGACTTTAGGTAATTAGAGTCCTTGAGTAATGTAGATTTACTCCTATTGAAGAGTTAGAATCCTCATAATATTTGGATTTGACTTTATTAGATAATTAAAATCCTTGTGTAATGTGGATTTGCTCATATTCAATATTATAAATAGAGGCGATTCTTAGACTTTTATCGTCCATCAAATAGGGATAAAAAAAAAAAAAAAAAAAGAGAGAGATTACTGCAATGACAAAGAGAACGTAGTTTCACATCGAGGCGAACTTTTATAAATATTATGTTTCTTGATTATTATTTTTTTATTCATATTAACTGATTTATATAAAAATAAAATTAGGATTCCTAATTCTCAACAAAAGGGGGGGAGTGGGGGCCAAAATCCCATATAAACTTGGGAAATTTTTCTCTTAATACAGAACCTTCCCCACCAAACTGCAACTACTCACGTCCCACCATCCAGTATTAATTAATTAAGTCTATAATAAGAGACCCTTCTGTTCATCTTTATTTTTCCCATAAGCTTCTTTTCTTTCCAACAAATCAAATCATTTTCCATGCCTCTTCCTCATTTATAAATTCACAATTAAAGCTGATCAATTTATATTATATTCCTCTGTAAACTCCAAATTTCCTGAAGATCTACAGTGGGAGGAAAGAGAAGAAAAATGTTAAGAGCTGTTTTGATTTCCTGTGTTCTCTTGTCTCTGTGTTCATCATCATCATATGCTCAATCATGTGCAAAATACAACTTTCCCAGTAACCAAATTTTCAGTTCCTGCAATGATCTCCCATACTTAAATTCATTTCTTCACTGGAATTACGACTCCTCTTCGAAAACAGTAAGAATGGCCTATCGACACGCGGTTGTTACGGCCTCTAGATGGGTCGCCTGGGCCATTAATCCAAGGTCTCAAGGCATGGTTGGCGCTCAATCACTCGTCGCTTTCCAGAAATCTGATGGAACCATGAGAGCTTATACAGCACCCATCACTACTTACCAGACTCAGTTGCAGGAAGGAGATTTGAGCTTCCCAGTTTCAGATTTATCAGCAGTGTATTCAAAGAATGAAATCGTTATTTTTGCCACGCTGAAGCTGGGAAATTTAAGCTCCACTGTTAACCAGGTTTGGCAGGACGGTCCACTCTCAGGAGATGCCCCTGCAATGCATCCTACATCTGGTTCCAACGTCCGATCCGTAGGGACCCTAAATCTTCTTTCAGGAGAATCAAGAACATCAGCAGCAGGGGTATCAAATTCCAAAACAAAGAAGAGAAATGTAAGTGGTTAAATCCCATGTATTAGAATTATTCTCAGACTGAAGAATCCAATCCAATTTTTTGGTTAATGAATGAATATGCAGATTCATGGAGTACTGAATGCAGTGAGTTGGGGTATCATGATGCCTATTGGTGCTTTATTCGCAAGGTACTTAAGGGTCTTTCCATCTGCTGATCCTGCTTGGTTTTATCTTCACGGAGCTTGCCAAACCTCGGCCTACATCATCGGAGTCGCCGGCTGGGCTACCGGTCTCCGGCTAGGAAGTCAGTCTCCCGGAGTTCAATACACGTCCCACAGGACCATTGGAATAGTTCTCTTCTGTCTAGGGACCCTCCAGGTATTTGCTTTGCTTCTAAGGCCGAAAAAGGACCACAAATTCAGATTTTACTGGAACATCTACCACCACTCAGTGGGATACGCAGTCATCGTCCTAAGTATTATCAATATTTTCAAGGGATTCGACATATTAAATCCTGAGAACAAATGGGAGAGAGCCTATGTCGGGATCCTGGTGGTTCTGGCATTTTTTGCTGCAATACTGGAAGCTTATACATGGTATGTAGTTGTGAAGAGGAAGAGATCTGCTGCTTCTAAAAAGATGCCTAATGGGGTGAATGGAACAAATGGATATGGAGAAAGGGTATGAAAGTAGGGTGGTTCAATTTTCTGATGAATCTTTCATATTTTTGTGTTGTTGTATCTATGTATGTCTACTTTTCCATTGAAGGTGATGATGCTAGGGTGCTTTTACTGGGGAGAGTTTAGAGATGATACAAGTTTTTCCCCCTTTTTTTTTTTTTTATTATTGATGATGTAGTATATTTGTTGTTTCTTTAATGTATCAGAGTATATTTCGTATTTTTCCAGCATTATTTACATTTTATTTCAATTTTCTTTAACAATTCGTCCAAAGAATTCACCTGTGTTTTAGGTATGGCAAGCGATAGAAACTATTGTTTTCATATTCACTCAAATGACTAAGCCGCCTCATGTTAAACTATTTATAAATAAATTTATAAACAATACATTTTCTCAAACCACTTTTTAACTACACATATTTTTCCCAAATTACTTTTTAACAATATATTTTATTTCGAAAATATCACATTTTTTGCTTATAAATAAAAAACTTTTATCAAACAGAGATAATTCAAACATTATTCAAATTTTACATGCCAAATCAAACTACCTAGTAGTATCCAGAAAAAAAATTAAATATATACCGTCATGTAAGTGCATGTTTGGTCTCACACAATTTTTTCAACATTTTCTTTAAATTCATTTTCAACCACACATTTCTATGGGACCCTACCACTTTTTACAATTTTCAACCACACATGTAACGTCCCGAATTCCGTGGAGCTCGGGACGCCACGTCATCCTTTAAATCTGATTTTATTGCGAAAATAATTAAAAATTGCAAACATCATATTTATTATTTGAAACCTTTAAAACAACATTTTTGCGGAAGAAATGAATTTATAAAACATCACATCCATTGTTTAAAAGTTAAAGCGGAAACTAAATTTTAATCAATTTGATTAAAACAATTCATAAAAATTAAATCTTAAGTTTTAAAGTAAAGCAACGATAAATAATTAAATTGATGACATTTATGAAACTTGACTTAAAAGAAAAATTAACATTATTTTTGATTTGCCACCGATGTCATTTCATTCGCCGTCAACTCCGTCATCTGCAAAATTTTGTTTTGGAAAACGTGAGTATTTCATAGTAGACTCGCGCACAATAATCATTTAACATTATAAATTAAAACACATAGTCATGATATTCAAGTCTCAGGTATCTAACGATCACCAGTATTCTCATGAACATACAAGTTCAAGTCTCATGCATTTAAGCAAGTAAATTCTCGTAACATAGTCTCATGCTTAGAAAATGATGTAATTCTCATGAACACAATCATACATGTTAAACTTATAATCAAAATAATTATCGATGCTCACTTTTGAAAAACGTAAATTTGTAGATTAGAGTCTACCTCAAATCACGAGTTTGAAAGTTGAGCAAGAAAGTTCACGTTGTTCTTCTAACTGTTCAAGCGCATCGTCTAGCCAATAGTAAATAAACCTTAAAGTGGTATTTGGAAATCAAATGTTTCAATTGAAAGAGTTTTAAAAGAAGAAATAAAAGTTTAGGGATTAAAATTAAAATCAAACATAGTTGGGATTTGAAAATAGTTGAAATCAAAATAAATGATTTGCAAAAGCTTAGAGTTGAATAAAATATTTTAAAACCAAAAGATCAAAATAATACTTTTAAAAACTAAAGGGGACTGGCAAGGAGTATTTTCGAAACTTAATAGGGCTGAAATAAGTAACTTTAAAACTGAAGGTGCTGAATTAAAACATTTTAAAACTTGAGACTGAATTAAAAAGTTTTGAAATCATGAGGGCTAATTAATAAAACTCTTTTAAAACAAGGGCTGAAATAAAATGTATTAGGAATCAGAGATTGAAGTTTGATACTTTTAAAAACTGAAATGACTGAAATAAATATTTTCAAAACTTGGGGCTGAAACTTATTACTTTCAAAATTGGGCACTAAAATGGGCTTTTCGAAAAATTAGTGGGCTGACTTATAAGATTTTAAATCTGCAGGGATTGAATTAAATACTGATGAGTTCCGGAGTGGCTCGAAGAACGTTGACCCGTTGCACGTGCCCGTAGGACCAATAACGAGACAAAGAGCCAAAAGAATCAAGCAGGCAATGCAAGGATTCATGCAAGCGTGGATGGACGAGTGCTCTAGTGCAAAGACTTCATTTACGTTGCATAACAATGTGGAAGAGGAGCCAAAGTTATTGCAATACATTGGGATCAAGGAAGAACAAGAAATTGGGCAGCAATTGAATCACGGCCGTAAAGCCTGATATTACGACCGTAACGGATTCACGGCCGTAAAGCCAAAATTACGGCCGTAACACTACAATGGCGAAATTATGCAGAAGAGGACTTACGGCCGTAACCCTCTATTTCACGGCCGTAAAAATTTTAGTAGTTTTAATTCAGAATATTGATTACGGCCGTAAAGGTCATTTTCACGGCCGTAACATATGTTGTCAATTTTTAATCCGTAGCTTGTTTACGGCCGTAAAGGTCATTTTCACGGCCGTAACTTAAGTTCCGAATTTTAAGTTAATGTTAAGCGTTTTTAGCTTTTTAGTTTAGGTTGAATTCTAGTTTATTTTTAGTTGCTTTATTTTCTTTGCCTATATATATGGCTTTATTCAGCATTGTAAGATACAACTTTTATTCTTGGGATTAATGATATTGAAGGTGAGATATTCCCTTATATTTTCTTCGTGTTCTCGTCGAACAAATTGAACTTATCAAAGGATTTGACAACCTTTGTGGCGTTCCCCCTTTGTGGTTCTTATCTCCGCATCGTAACGGGTTTTGGGTTTAATATACCCATAGTTCTTGCGTCGTGAGGTCGGGGTTGCATTGTTACCGTCTACTATCTTGGATTTTAGAGTTTTCCGGCGTTTAATTCCGCGTGTTCTTGGTGATCCCCATAACGGATCACATCATCTGGTATCAGAGCCTGTCTCTAAAACCAATTATTTAGTATTCCAGTTCTTTTTCTTTTATTTCCAGTTATTAATCATTCAAAAAAAAAAATTCATTCCAATTCGTGTTTCTTGAAATTTCTCCAGAAAATTCAAGATTTGCCAATTTCTGTTTTTCTTGTTCTTGATTATTCTTGTTGAATAGGATATTATTATTAAAAAAAAAAATCCGAAAATTACAAAAAAAAAAAAAAAAAAGAAGAAAAAAAGTTAGTTATTGATTTGGACAAGAAATCAAGAAAATAATCTTGGGCAAATCTTTCCAACAAATCCTTGTTTCCATAAAATTCTTTATTCTTGTTTCCATAAAACTTCTTCTTGCAATAGAATTCTTGTTTCCATAATTTCTTTCTTAAATTTCCTAATTCCAATATTTTCCATCAACTTTCCTTATTTACACTTTGGGGTTTATTCCACAAGGACCAAATCCGTGACTAGTTTGGTGGGTTCTTTGAGAACGTGGGAAAAAAGGAAATAGAGAGGAAAAAGGCAGAGTGGTGAGAATAATAGAGGGAAAAAGCCAAATTGAGTGATACACGAGCGATAAAACAGTGAGGATCTTTATTAAATATTTTTTTTTCTCTTTTCTTTATTACTAACCATGTCACAGAAGGAAGTTTCGTCAACGGAAAAGGATCTTCAAGATTTCAAAATGCTTGCAATAGTGGAGGAACGTTTTGCAAAATTTGAGGCGAGGTTGGATGCCAAGTTGGAAGCAAAATTTGGTCCACAATCCGGCATGAATGTGGAAGGGGCTAATAATCCAAGGAAGACACGAGGTGCGGGAAATGTTCAACCACGTCAAGAACAACCGCGCAATTTTCCTAATTTACGGAGACCACTAAGGTATGACTTCAACCCACAATTTAGAGCTAGGACTGAACGTGTTGAGGTTGTTGATAGTGATGAGGATAGTGGTGATTTATCTATTACTAGTGTTGGTAGGAGACGAGATCGGGGAGAAAGACGTGATAGGGGATATAGGCGTGATCGTAGGGATGATGTCGATGGACATGTTGGAAACATTAAAATGTCCAGTCCCTCGTTTCAAGGTAAAAGTATCCGGACGTTTATTTTGAATGGGAAAAGAGGGTAGAATTAATTTTTGATTGTCATGATTATTCTGAAGCTAAAAAGGTTAAATTGGCAGTCGTAGAATTTACTGATTATGCTATAGTATGGTGGGATCAATTGGTAACTAGTAAAAGGAGAAATGGGGAGAGGCCTATTGAAACTTGGGATGAGTTGAAGGCCCTTATGAGAAAACGATTCGTGCCTGGACATTACTATAGGGATCTCTACCAAAAATTACAAACACTTTCCCAAGGTAGTAAGAGTGTGGAGGGTTACCATAGGGAGATGGAGGTTGCCATGATTAGGGCAAATATAGAGGAAGACCCCGAGGCTACCATGGCTAGATTTTTAAATGGTTTAAATCGAGATATTGCTAATGTTATTGAATTGCAGCATTATATCGATTTGGAGGAGATGCTTCACATGGCCATGAAAGTGGAGCGACAATTAAAAAGGAAGGGAACTTCCAAATTCTCTACCAATTCCAATTCTTTTGGAAGGTCTACATGGAGTGGGACTTCTAAAAATGAAGGGATTGTGCAGAAAAATAAATTTGAAGCACCAAAGGGAAAAATAGAGCCACCCAACAAAGGTAAAATTGCTTCTGATTCTCAAACTACTAGGACTAGGGATATTCGTTGTTTTAAATGTTCGGGTTTAGGACATATTTCTTCACAATGTCCAAATAAACGAATATTAGTTTTGCGTGATGGGGTATTAAGTTCGAAGGATGAGAAAGGGGGAGAAGTGGAGGATGAGTATAAGGATATGCCAGCTCTAGAGGATGTTAGTGAAAATGATGATGCGGACTATGCAGTAGCTAAATCACTTGTCACTAGGAGAGCCCTTAGTACTCAAGTTAAGGTGGAAGAGTCGGGTGAGCAGCGAGAAAATATGTTTCATACTAGGTGCTTTGTGAATAACAAGGTGTGTAGTTTGATAATAGATGGGGGTAGTTGTGCGAACGTTGCTAGCACTACTCTAGTAGAGAAATTGTGCCTACCTATGCTAAAACACCCTAGGCCATATAAGCTACAGTGGTTAAATGAATCGGGCGAGATTAAGGTAGATAAACAGGTGGTAGTTGATTTGGCGATTGGGAAGTATGAAGATAGCGTGGTTTGTGATGTGGTACCCATGCATGCGGGGCACATCTTGTTGGGCAGGCCATGGCAATTCGATAGGAAGGTTATTCATGATGGATTTAAAAATAGGTATACCTTCACTAAGGATGGGAAAAATGTCAAACTAATGCCTTTGTCACCTCAACAGGTCTATGAAGACCAATTGAAATTAAAAAGTGAGGAAGAGAGAAAGAGGGTCGGGACCACGATCCCGGAAAAAGGAGAGTTGAGTGAACAGAAGAGGGTCGGGACCACGATCCCGGAAAAAGGAGAGTTGTGTGAAAAACCGAGAGTTGGGACCACGATCCCAGAAAAAGGAGAGAGTGTGAAGAGTGCCAGTAAAAGAGAGAAAACAAAGGTAAGCTTCTACGCAAAACAGAGTGATATCACTAAAGCTATTTCTACAAATAAACCTGTGATTTTACTAATGTACAAGGAATCTCTCCTTGTGCTCAATGAAGCTAACCACTCCCTCCCCAGTTTAGCTGTGTCTCTTTTGCAAGAATTTGCAGATTTATTTCCCGAGGAGATTCCGGGTGGGCTGCCGCCAATTCGAGGGATTGAACACCAGATTGACTTCGTGCCAGGAGCGGTCATTCCAAACAGGCCAGCTTATAGGAGCAATTCAGAAGAGACCAAGGAGCTACAAAAGCAGGTTGAAGAGCTGCTGAAAAAGGGCTATGTTCGGGAAAGCATGAGCCCATGTGCAGTACCAGTTCTGTTGGTACCCAAAAAGGATGGGACTTGGAGGATGTGCGTGGACTGTAGGGCAGTCAACAATATTACGGTAAAGTATCGCCATCCCATACCTAGACTTTATGACATGCTTGATGAACTTTATGGTGCTAGTATTTTTAGTAAAATAGACCTTAAGAGTGGTTATCACCAAATTTGTATGAAAGAAGGTGATGAATGGAAAACCGCCTTCAAAACCAAATATGGTTTATATGAATGGATGGTTATGCCGTTCGGCCTCTCAAATGCACCTAGCACTTTTATGAGATTAATGAATCATGTCTTGCGTGCTTACATTGGTAAATTTGTCGTGGTATACTTTGATGACATTCTGGTATATAGTAAGAACTTAGGTGATCACATTGAACATTTAAGATCTGTTTTGGAAGTTTTGAAAACTGATAAACTATATGCTAATTTTAAAAAGTGTACTTTTCGCATGGAAAAGGTAATTTTTCTTGGTTTTGTCGTTAGTTCTAATGGTGTTGAGGTAGATGAGGAGAAAATTCGTGCTATTAAAGAATGGCCAACTCCCAAAAGTATTACGGAGGTTGGGAGCTTCCACGGGTTGGCTGGGTTTTATAGGAGGTTTGTTAAAGATTTTAGCACACTTGCAGGACCACTAATAGAAATAGTCAAGAAGAGTGTAGGATTCCATTGGGGGGAAGCACAAGAAAATGCTTTTAAAATGCTTAAGGATAGGTTATGTTCTGCACCGGTTTTAGCTTTACCTAACTTTAACCAAACCTTTGAGATTGAATGTGATGCATCAGGCATAGGTATTGGAGCTGTTCTTATGCAGGAAAAAAGACCGATTGCATTTTTCAGTGAAAAGCTGAGTGGGGCAGTCTTGAATTATCCTACCTACGAAAAGGAGCTTTATACTCTTGTTCGTGCCTTGGAAACATCGCAGCACTATCTGTGGCCAAAGGAATTCGTTATACACACTGACCACGAGTCACTGAAACACCTCAAGGGACAAGGTAAGCTAAACAAAAGACATGCCCGTTAGATGGAATTCATTGTGACCTTTCCATATGTCATTCGTTATAAGCAAGGTAAAGAGAATGTGGTAGCAGATGCCCTTTCTCGCAGGTATGTTCTCTTAACTTCTTTAAATGCGAAGTTGCTTGGGTTCGAATATATTAAAGGTATGTATGCTAATGACCCTAATTTTTCTACCATTTATGCTTCATGTGAAAAAGGTGCAATTGATAAATTTTATAGGCATGATGGCTATCTGTTTAGGGAAAGTAAACTTTGTGTGCCTAATTGTTCTATGCGTGAATTGCTTGTGCGTGAGGCTCATGGTGGGGGGTTAATGGGGCACTTTGGTGTTTTTAAGACATTAGAAACTTTACAAGAGCATTTTTATTGGCCTAAAATGAAAAAGGATGTTCACCATATTTGTGAAAGATGCATAACTTGTAAATAATCTAAGTCTAGAGTCTTACCACAAGGTTTGTATACACCTTTGCCCATACCTAATGAACCTTGGGTAGATATATCTATGGATTTTGTGTTAGGTCTGCCTAGGACAAAAAAAGGTAAAGACTCGATATTTGTGGTGGTAGACAGGTTTAGCAAAATGGCGCATTTTATTCCTTGTAATAAAACTGATGACGCAACTAACATAGCGGACCTATTCTTTAGGGAAGTTGTAAGACTCCATGGGATACCTAGGAGTATTGTGTCTGATAGGGATGTTAAGTTCCTAAGCTACTTTTGGAAAGTCTTGTGGGGGAAAATGGGTACTAAATTGTTATTTTCTACTACATGTCACCCACAAACTGATGGTCAAACCGAGGTAGTTAATAGGACATTAATCCAACTTTTGCACACTATAATAAATAAGAATCTAAAAAGTTGGGAGGAATGTTTGCCATTTGTGGAATTTGCTTATAATCGATCTGTGCATTCTACTACTTCATGTTCACCTTTTGAAGTTGTTTATGGTTTCAACCCGCTAACTCCTCTTGATTTAATTCCTTTACCTGCAGATGAACGGAGCAGTTTGGACGGGGCGAAAAAGGATAAGTTTGTGAAAGAACTTCATGAGAAGGTGAAAGGACAAATTGAAAAGAAAAATCAGCGTTATGCGACTCATGCCAACAAAAGTAGGAGGCAAGTAACGTTCGAGCCAGGTGATTGGGTGTGGGTGCACTTGCGAAAGGAGCGATTCCCAACCCTAAGAAAGTCTAAGTTGCAGCCAAGAGGCGATGGACCTTTTCAGATCCTTGAAAAGATAAATGAGAATGCATATAAACTCGATCTTCCAGGTGAGTATAACGTGTCTGCTTCTTTTAATGTTGCTGATCTTTCTCTGTTTGATGCAGGTGATGATTCGAGGACGAATCCTTTTCAACAGGGAGGGGATGATGAGTTCCGGAGTGGCTCGAAGAACGTTGACCCGTTGCACGTGCCCGTAGGACCAATAACGAGACAAAGAGCCAAAAGAATCAAGCAGGCAATGCAAGGATTCATGCAAGCGTGGATGGACGAGTGCTCTAGTGCAAAGACTTCATTTACGTTGCATAACAATGTGGAAGAGGAGCCAAAGTTATTGCAATACATTGGGATCAAGGAAGAACAAGAAATTGGGCAGCAATTGAATCACGGCCGTAAAGCCTGATATTACGACCGTAACGGATTCACGGCCGTAAAGCCAAAATTACGGCCGTAACACTACAATGGCGAAATTATGCAGAAGAGGACTTACGGCCGTAACCCTCTATTTCACGGCCGTAAAAATTTTAGTAGTTTTAATTCAGAATATTGATTACGGCCGTAAAGGTCATTTTCACGGCCGTAACATATGTTGTCAATTTTTAATCCGTAGCTTGTTTACGGCCGTAAAGGTCATTTTCACGGCCGTAACTTAAGTTCCGAATTTTAAGTTAATGTTAAGCGTTTTTAGCTTTTTAGTTTAGGTTGAATTCTAGTTTATTTTTAGTTGCTTTATTTTCTTTGCCTATATATATGGCTTTATTCAGCATTGTAAGATACAACTTTTATTCTTGGGATTAATGATATTGAAGGTGAGATATTCCCTTATATTTTCTTCGTGTTCTCGTCGAACAAATTGAACTTATCAAAGGATTTGACAACCTTTGTGGCGTTCCCCCTTTGTGGTTCTTATCTCCGCATCGTAACGGGTTTTGGGTTTAATATACCCATAGTTCTTGCGTCGTGAGGTCGGGGTTGCATTGTTACCGTCTACTATCTTGGATTTTAGAGCTTTCCGGCGTTTAATTCCGCGTGTTCTTGGTGATCCCCATAACGGATCACATCACTTTTCAGAAATAAGAGGAATAACCTATAATTTCAAGAAATTAATAGGGCTGAATAAAATGTTTTAGAAGTCAAAGACTGAAGTTAACACTTTAAAAACAAAAGGGACTCGAGGGATAATTTACAAAAATCAAAACAATTAAAGGAACAAATTTCTCTCTCTATTTGGTAAAACGGAGGAGAGACCGAGAGATGGTGATCGATCCATCTCTCCTTGGGACAGCCGGCGATGGTGCGTTTGGAATTTTCGTTCGGTTGGAAGTCATGGAGGTGATGGTTGCGAAATAAATTCTTGGTTTGGGTGTGATGTGGGAAACGGGGTGGTGGTGTTCCGATGGTGAAGGGTGGTGATGGTTCATGGACTGAGGGAAGGTGATGAGGAAGAAAAATGTGCTTAATATGAAAAGTGGAAGTTTGAGAGGAATTTTTTTGGGGAAATAACAATCATCCATGAATGTGTAGAGCTTGATACTTGGAAGAGGAAAATTTATAGGAAGAAAGAAAAGAAAATGTGAAGTGGAAGATTATAGTAATAATTGGGCAAGAAAAATGTGCTTAATATGAAAAATAGAAGTTGGGGAGGAATTTTTGGGGAATTAACAATCATCCATGAATGTGTAGAGCTTGATACTTGGAAGAGGAAAATTTATAGGAAGAAAGAAAAGAAAATGTGAAGTGGAAGATTGTAGTAATAATTGGGCAAGAAAAATGTGCTTAATATGAAAAATGGAAGTTGGGGAGGAATTTTTGAGGAATTAACAATCATCCATGAATGTATATGGCTTGATACTTGGAAGAGGAAAATTTATAGGAAGAAAGAAAAGAAAATGTGAAGTGGAGATTGTAGTAATAATTGGGCTTAAGAAGTGATCATGGAAAATATAGAACATGTTTAGAAATGTGATTGAATGAAGTTGTCAATTTGAATGAGTTTTGCAAATTAATTATGTAAGGGGGAAAACAATTTGAGTAGGAGAGAAATATTGAATTTGATTGACTTAAATTGGGAAATTATAAAATTGGGAAAAATTATAGGAAACATGAAAGAATGGAATTTGATTGAGGGAGTTGAGGGAGAGAGTTAAGGATTGTAGAACTAGTATGGACGTGTGGGGAGGTAAAGTTTTGAAAAATAAGAATTTGTTGTAAAGTGGAAAAAGAAATGTGGGAAATAAATGACTAGGTGAATGGTCGTTTCTAAATTGGGATTAAAGAGAAATTAAATTAGTTTAAATTGGACAATATATTAGAATTTGAAAATTTTGAACTAGGAAATAATAATTTGAGATTTTTAAAATAATTTAAAATTGGAGATTTACCTAAAATTGAAAGTTTGAACATAAAATAGATAATGACATTGGGACATTTTTTTAAATTGAAATCGGAATTTAACTAACATTTTTAAATGATTTTAATTTCACTTAAAATGGCTAGACACACGAATTTTAAAAATAGATGGACAAAGTCGTAGCAACACGTTTTTAAAGATAAATAATATTTATTCAAAATAAATCACGAAAATTCTCGGTCGCTACAACACATTCTTCTAAAAATTCAAATTTCGTCAAAATTTTCAAAAAACTACCTACAAAAAACAAGTTCTAACTCAATGAACGTAAAGAGAAATTGATAGGCGAGACGATTATAGCACGGTCTTAATTGCCGGTCCCTGGAGAAGCAAAAATATGAAGAGTACACAGAGAGAAAGAGACGGGGTTTCTCCCTGACAAAATCAAACATAGAATCAGACTGAAAGCTCCAGCAGTGGTGTTTTATGTATGGTACCAATTCAAATTTTACATAATGTAGAGCACTAGTTCAAGATCAGTTCAAGAAGAACTAAAAATACATCACGTTTATTTCTACTAAAGATTCTTTAAAAAATCCTTCATGGGAAGCCAGTACAGTTGGATCATGATACTAGCAGAAAGCAAATAGAAACTTGCAAGACTAAGAAGTTTCTGCAATCCCCATGGCTCATACGAATCTCATTCCGACTGTTGCAATGCCTCGATAAATGCTTCCTTGATAAGAGGATTTGATGCAGCTATTCGCTGAGATGTGATGTCAAATTCCTTGCCAGATCTGATTACAGAAAGCATCATGATTCAGACATGCCAACTCCGAGTCTCTGACTATGTTTTTCAATGTTATACATATAGTCGATGTGGTTGCTAATCCAATTCAAAATAAAATCGCGAGTGTCTACATAGGATTATCAAGAGTGCTTAGTTAACTATGATATGCTCATGTTAATTTGTTGATGTACTATAACGTTTTTCTGGGTACAAAATTGGACTTTCGTGATCCCTCCATTCAGTTGAATTAAACAAAAGGAACAGTTTCACCACGATAGAGGGCAAGGGAGCCAACAGAGAATTAATCTTATATGTAAATCTAAACTAAATATAAAATAGTCGAAAATGAAATGAGAACTTAACTATAATTTCTGACCAAGATACAAGTCAGAAATTTATATTTGATGGAAAGAATTCCAAAGAGTAAATTAATTGAAATTATCAATATTTATGAGCATGCATAATTGTAAATAGAAAACACATAAGAATCCTAGAATTCGTGAACGTGCAAAAAATCGTTTAATCAAATATCAATATATAATAACTAAAAGCTAGGTATCCAAAGACTACTCATTCCCCATTAACAACCTTTCATTCAGTATTCTTTCCTTTATGGAAGAAAGTGCTACTTACGGATCAAAGAGAACTCCTCCAGCTTCGGTTACTATAACAGCACCAGCTGCTATATCCCTGAACAGAGAAGATAACTTTAATGCATGTTTGGTACACCGTATTAAATAGTACTTTTTAGTATAATGGGCAATACTAAACATGCTCCTAGTAATTTATATCAAGATCCAAAATTGATCATTTAAAAATTATAGAAAGTGATCCTCAAATTGAAGTTTACTATACTTGGAGGGCCTCTTTGGAAACCAATTTAAGTTGGAGGGCCCCTTTAGGCAAAGGTTGTGATTATTCTTGACCTTGATATACTCTTGGCATGACTTATGGACGCATAGACTGCCTCTCCTCTCCCTCTCTTCTCGCACGATTGCCCTCTACTCCTCTCTGTTTTGTTCGATTCTCTAGGGCTCTTTGTGAAATTACCTGTAGTATTATTTGGGTCATTTTGTAGACCAAATTGTGGGTACTCTTGTATAGTTTAAGGTGGTGTGTTGTTGTTGGAGATAGGGTTCGTGGTGTGATTTCTTCAGAAGAAATCTGTGCGTGATTCTTGTTCTTGAAACTCTCATTGGAAGGTTGTTTGTAGCGGATTATGCTTGATCCTGAGCCCCCTAGATGTAGGTGCGACTGCACCAAACTGGATCACCAAGGTTTTGTTGTTCTTTTTTCATATCTTGATTATGTCTGTATGTTTAATCCGCATTATCACTCAATTAGCACACGAAAATCCCGACAAACTGGTATTAGAGCCAATTAAGTTTTCTAAAATTCGATTTCAAACTCTCTGAAATTTTTAGGGTTCACGATTTTTTAGGGCTTTTTTTATTTTTTTTAGGGTTTATTGTGTTTCCGAATTGAGTACTGCATTAATTCTGGTTTCTTGTGATTTTTTAAGAAAACTCTGCATCCATGTAAAAATTGTGCAATGACTGAAAAGTGAAACAATGATCATTCTTGGAGTACTTTCCTTGTCTTGGAAAATTGGTGAGATTGTTCCAATTACTATAAGAATCATATTCTTGTTATGTTTTGGGGATTTGTTTGCGATTAGTGATTTGTCTAGCATGCTGTGATAATTATTTATTCACTGTTAGTACGTTCGTTTGTGAATTGTGCGTGCTATAATATCCTGTTACAATTAGATTGTCCTTGTTTTTCTTGATAAGTATTGATTGAAAATTGTTTTTTGTGAATCTTGTTTTTTAAAACTTTTCCGGTACTTTGTGAATTTGAATAATAAATTTACAAATGCCATCAAGTAGTCATCCCTCGTTTACAGAACCTGTTATGGGTACAAGGGTCGAATTGTCACAATTCGACAGAAATGGTGACTGCTCAATATGAAAACAGAAAATGAAGGTCATTTTGGTCCAACAAAGAGTAGTTACGGCTATTGAAGATCCTGAAACTTTTTTTGAGGAACTAAAAGCTAAAATTGATCTTATTGCTGATATGAATGAGATTGCTTATAGTTCTATTATTTTGCACTCATCTGATAATATTGTGAGACAAGTTGATGAATATAAGACGGTTAAAGACTTGTGGGAAGCTCTTGATACTATGTTTTTAACTAAGACCTTCTTGAAAAACTGTCTACTTTGAGAATGGATTCCGGAAAGGAATTAGATAGAAACGAACTTGAGTGATTTTAGCATCATCGTTAAGAGTCTAGCTCACAATGATAAGAAATTTGACGATGAGGACCTAGCAGTTATTTTATTGAATTCTTTACCTGAATCCTATAAAGATATCAAAAACGCCATAAAATACTCTAAGGATAAATTGACTCAAGCTATTGTGATTGGTGCGCTGTAAAATCTAAAGAATTTGAAGTTAAAATGAACAAAAGGCAAACTATAGAGAAATGAGTATGTTTGTGAGAGGTAGATCGAATAAAAGAGACAACTCCCACTTTAAGAAAGGAAGAGGTAAGTCTAAAGGTAGGTCTAAGTCTAGAGAGAAATTCAATAGAAAGTGTTACAACTATGGGAAAGATGGATACTTTAGAAAAGATTGTTTTGAACTAAAGAGAAAACAAAATAGAGATCAAAACAATGAAGAAACAAGCAATGCTGTTGTTGGTCTAGACTTAGATAGCTTGTATGTCATGACAGTTTCAAGTGATGACATGAGTGAGGAATGGATACTTGATTCCAGGATGCACTTTTCATATGTGTCCTGTTAGGTCTTGGTTTTATAACTATAAGGATATTGAACCTATAAAAGTATACATGGGGGATAATAATACCCTTGTTGGCATTGGTGACATTGCTATCAGAATGCATGATGTCATTTTCAGGGCAATGAACAATGTCAGATATGTTCCTCATCTAAAAAGGAATCTCATTTCGTTGGGAGTTCTTGAAGATGAGGGACATGTGTTTAAGTATGACAATAATACTGTGAAGATAATGAAGGGTTCAATGATAGTTATGAAGGGACCTAAGAGAAATGAGTTGTATTACCTTGCAGGTGAAGTTGTGACTTCACGGAACTGTAATTCCTTCACTATTATTGAGAGTAAATCTGAATTGTAGCACAATAGAATGGGACATATAGGAAATAAAGGGTTGAAGTTCTTAAGTAAACAAAAATTACTTGGCAAAGAAGTAATTGGCCCCCATCAACTTTTGTGAGACGTGTTCTCGGTAAATCACACAAGAGTGTCATTCAAGGTAGGATCCCACTGTTCTAGAAGACCCCTGGACTATGTCCATGCTGATTTATGGGGTCTGAAAAGCATCCAACTTTTGGTGGGGACAAATTCTTTCTATCCCTGGTTGATAATTACTCTAGAAAGGTACGAGTTTTCCCATTGAATGCTAAATTTGAGACATTTCTCAAATTTATAGCTTGGTTAAAAGTTGTTGAAAATAGAATGGAAAGAAAGTTAAAAACTTTAAGAACGGATAATGGACTTGAGTTTTGTAACTTTGAGTTTGACAACTTTTGTAAGGAGAATGGGATAGAAAAACACAGAACTGTAAAATATACACCACAACAGAATGGGATGACTAAAAGAATGAATAGAACCTTAATGAATACGGTTATATTTATGTTGATTAGCTCAGGCCTTGCTAAAGGATTTTGGGCTGAAACTGTCAATACTGCAGCTTACCTTATTAATAGATCCCTATCTAGTTCTGTAGATTTTAAGACTCCACAAGAGCTATGGACTGGTAAACCACCTGATTTAACCCACATAAGGGCATTTGGATGTGCTACATATGCACATCAAAGTAAGGGTAAATTGGAGCCGAGGGCTACCAAATGTGTTATGTTGGGGTATCCTGATGGGGTAAAAGGATAAAGTTGTGGATGCTAGGAGTTCAGGGTATAAAATTATTAATAGTAGGGATGTTGTGCTCAATGAATCTAAGATGCCTTGTTTGAAGAAACGGAATGTTAAGACTGAAGCTATTAATAGGACTAAGAATGTTGTAGAGTTGACCAGGTTGACTAATACCCATAATGATACTCCAAAGCTGGTTGTTCCTCTAGAAGGAGAGGATGAAATTGGACCTGCTGAACATGCAGGTGATAGGGATGTTGAACCCCATGTTGAAGTTGAACCTGAATTACCTAATCCCACAAATATTGATACCACCATACAAGATTACCAATTGGTTAGAGATATGAAAAGTAGACAGGTGAGACCTAACTCTAGGTATGAAATCCAAAACTTGCCTGATTTTGCCTTAGTTTCAGGTGAAGTAATTGAGAATGTTGAACCTACTTCCTATGAGGAAGCTATGAATAAGCCTAAATATGAAAACTAGAAAGAGGCAATGAGAGAAGAAATAAAAGCTCTAAGGAAAAATAAAATTTGGAGTTTGGTCAAGATACCTGAGAAAAAAAAAATAATCCAATGTAAGCAGATTTACAAGTTAAAGGAGGGATTAAGTCCTAGAGATCCTTTAAGGTATAAGGCTAGGTTAGTAGCCAAGTGATTCAGCCAAAGGAAGAGCATTGACTATAATGAAATATTTTCTCCTGTGATAAAGTACAAGACCATAAAATTGGTTCTTGCCTTGGTAGTTCAATTCAATTGGGAATTGGAACAATTGGATGTTAAGACAACTTTCCTGCATGGAGAGCTAGAGGATATCTATATGAGTCAGCCTCAAGGTTTTGAGGTGAAGGGAAAGACTGACTTTATTTGCAAACTTAGGAAATCCTTATATGGTTTGAAACAAAGTCCCAGGCAATGGTATAAACGTTTTGATTCTTATGCCATTAAGATATGTTTTAAAAGAAGTGAGCATGATTATTACCTTTACTGTAATAATAGTAAATATGGAAGTGAAGTGTACCTACTTCTATATGTAGATGATATGTTATTGACTAGTCCTAGTAAATGTGAGATCATGAGAATGAAGAATCTTTTAAAATATAAGTTCAACACGAAAGATCTAGGCTATGCTAGAAAGATCTTAGGTATGGTCATTGTTGAAATGTGTTGTGTATCCTTCTTCTATTATTGTACCTATTTAGTATCTAATAATTGTTAGGGACTAGGTTGGTAATTGTTGTAATATCCTTGTATATACCCAAATTCAAGTGAATGAAAGAGTAAGTTCTATTCGTCAAAATAATCTACATGGTATCAGAGCCAGCCAATGAGGGAAAAAAAAAAAGAAAAAAAAAAC
Organism: Ligustrum vulgare; assembly: GCA_963555705.1. Lineage (NCBI taxonomy): Eukaryota > Viridiplantae > Streptophyta > Magnoliopsida > Lamiales > Oleaceae > Ligustrum > Ligustrum vulgare. Next base: position 14,387,085 of record OY743190.1, read on the forward strand.
CCTAGCTTCCAAAATTCTCAATCAGCACTTACCCGATGAAATTCGTCACTGTCGCTGCTGACCTACGCAACTCCGACGCCGTCCAACCATTTCCCAACCACCGGTGACACTCAGCAGACCACCGGAGACAATCACGACTCAGATCGCGAAATCTGCTCACGATTTTCACTCGCGATTCAGACCACTGCCAGACCATTCCGGCCATTCCACCACTGACCCATCCATTCCGAGGTAGTTCCGGCGCCAACTGTTGCCGTCGTGTCCTTCTTTCCCATTTTTTCACAATTATCTTCCTGGTTTCGAGCTGCCGGAACCCTAGCGACTCAAGCTCGTGATTTCGAGCTTCATGTTACTGTTCCAGCTGCAAGCACGCGATTTCGAGCTTCAGGTTACTGTTCCAACTGCTTCAATCGACCAAGCTTCAGTTCAAGACTGCTTGTGATTTGTAAAATCTGTGGATTAGCTTGTGTTATATTATTATTATTTTTTAGAGTTGGAAAAATGGATGGGTCCATGGATACCTCTGTTGCATCACATGTTGCTTGATTGTCTCCTGGGGAAGGTTCATTTGGTTTAGCATCAACTTCTACAATATCTAACTATTGGGTTATCGACTCTGGAGCTACCGACCATTTTACTTGCAATCATTCTACACTTGACTCTCTAACTACTTTACATGTTAAATCTGTCCAGGTGGCTAATGGAACTCCTGTTCAAATTACCAGGGCTGGAAATGTTTCATTTTCACCCACGTTATCTCTATCATCTGTCTTACTTGCACCTACATTCTCTACCAATCTGTTATCCATTAGTCAAATTACAAAAAATCTTGATTGTTTTGTAATCTTCTTTCCTTCTCATTGTATCTTCCAGGATAATCAAACGAAGAAGACGATTGGCACTGGTATAGAAAGGGGAGGACTATACTATTTGGAGAAGACAAGTAAGTTGCAAACAGAGACTGGTGTTGGTCTTCAAGTAGTTAGTAGATTTTCTCCTAGAGACAGGATCCTTTTATGGCATTGTAGATTAGGACATACCTCATTTTCTTATTTAGAGCACTTGTTTCCAAAATTATTTCAGAATATTCCTATCTCTAGCATGCGATGTGAACAATGTATTTTTGCCAAAAATCATCGTGTACCTTTTAAAATTAGCCAAAATAGAAGTCATGTCCCTTTTGCTTGTGTTCACACCGATGTTTGGGGCCCTTTCTCTACCCCTTCTACCTCAGGTCAGAAATATTTTGTTTCCTTTATTGATGATTGTACTAGAGTGTGTTGGGTATACTTTATGAAATCTAAGGGCGATGTCACACATGTTATTCCTCAATTCTTAAAAATGGTTGAGACACAATTTCATTCTCAAGTTAAAGTTTTCCATTCTGACACCGGCCGTAAGTTTGTAAATCAAACCCTTGCTAACTTTTTCGCGACTCACGGTATCCTCCATTAAACAATTTGTGCTTACATACCTCAACAGAACGGCATAGCAGAGCGTAAAAATCGGCATATCCTTGAGGTAGCCCGAGTATTATGCTTTACTATGCGTGTTCCAAAACGTTTTTGAGCTTAAGCCGTGTCAACTGATGTCTATCTCATTAACCGTATGCCTTCTCGCATAATTGATTTCCTAACTCCTCTAAGGATGTTGTCAAGGTTCCACTCTATTTCTTCTGCCTTGAATATTCGTCCTAAAATTTTTGGTTGTGTGGGTTATGTCCATGTCCACTCTCATCTCAGAGACAAACTTGACCCACGTGCCTTGAAGTATGTTTTTCTTGGTTATTCCAGCTCCCAAAAGGGTTACAAATGTTTTCATCCTCCTACTGGAAAATACTATATCTCTATGGACGTTGAATTTTGTGAATCTGAGTCTTTTTTCTCTGATGATGTGTCGTTAGTTCCTCTTCGGGGGGAAATTTGTAGTAAAGAAGAGGAACAAATATGGTTAGAAGAAAAGAAAGTATGGAATTCTAATAGTAAGGGGGAGTCCGAAGACGAGAGTGACAGATCACCTAGGTTGTTCCAAAAGTGCTACACCGGGAGAAATCTAAATACTCCTTGTACTCCAGCACCGGTTACTGAAGGCACTATCGAGCCCTCTTCAGACTTTGATAGTTCTCCTGTTGATACTACTGTGCCATCAGACTCTTCTATGATTGAAAATGAGGTACATACTCCACCTCCTACCTCTCCTATTTCTATTCCTACTCATATCCCTACTTCTAAATCTAACCCTGCAGCTTTAGACATTGTTGACACTCCAGTGAGGAGATATCCCCTTCGAAACCATAACCCACCTGATAGGTTGGGCTTCGAAACATCTTCCAATGCTATATTTCCTATCTCTGACTATGTTTCTTATCATCGTTTATCTAAGACCAACATGGCATTTTCCCTTCAGTTGTCTTCTATGTCTATTCCTAATCACTTTCAGGAAGCTCTTGATCACCTTAAGTGGAAGCCTGCTATGGTAGAAGAAATGAATGCTCTCCAACATAACTCTACTTGGGAGATGGTCTCTTTGCCGTCGGGAAAAAGGTCTGTTGGGTGCAAATGGGTGTACTCATTAAAATACAAGTCAGACGGAACTGTGGACAGGTATAAAGCAAGAATGGTTGCCAAAGGTTACTCACAGACCTATGGAATTGATTATCAAGAGACTTTTGCTCCAGTAGCTAAGATGAACACAGTTAGAGTTATATTATCCTTGGCGGTTAATCAGGACTGGCCATTGAGGCAATTTGATGTGAAAAATGCATTTCTTCATGGTGATTTGATAGAAGAAGTGTATATGGATCCACCACCAGGTTTCACTCCTCCAAGGGATAAGGTTTGTAAGTTGAAAAATGCTCTATATGGATTAAAACAATCACCAAGGGCATGGTTTGGAAGGTTGAGTTGCTTAATGAAGAGGTATGGTTTTAAACAGGCTTTAGCTGATCATACCCTATTTTATAAAAGGAATGATCAGGATATTATATTACTTATTGTGTATGTGGATGATATGATTGTTATTGGCAGTAACCCCAGTGAAATTGAAAAACTACAGATTCATCTTACGAAAGAGTTTGAAATGAAAGACTTGGGTGCCCTAAAGTACTTCTTGGGCATTGAGGTATCAAGATCCAAACAAGGACTTTTTATTTCCCAACGTAAGTATGTTCTTGATCTTCTAGCAGAAGCTGGTATGTCGGCTTGTGCACCTGTAGACACACCTATTGAGGTGAATCATGGTCTATCTATTTACCCTGATCAGATTCCTATAAGCAAAGAGAGATATCAACGATTGGTAGGAAAATTGATCTATTTGACTCACACAAGACCTGATTTATCATATGCAGTAAGTGTTGTGAGTCAGTTCATGCATAACCCAAGTTATCAGCACATGAGTGCAATTAATCGTATTTTGGCATATTTAAAGTCTTCTCCAGGTAAGGGCATCTTGTACTCAAAAAGGGGGCATCTAGACATTGTGAGCTATAAAGATTCTGATTTCGCTGGATCTAGATTAGATAGAAAATCTAAGTCAGGGTATATCTCATTTGTTGGAGGAAATCTTGTTACTTGGAGAAGCAAAAAACAAAATGTGGTTTCATTGTCTAGTGCTGAGGCAGAATATTGTGCTTTGCATTATGCAACTACCGAGCTTACGTGGTTGAAAATCCTTCTTAGTGAACTTGGTTTTGGTCCGAGCAAGCCTATGTCACTTTTTTTGTGACAACACTGCAGCTATTGAGATAGCAAACAATCCGGTACAACATGATCAAACGAAACATGTTGAGCTGGACAGAAACTTCATCAAAGACAACCTCGACTCCAAGAATATAGAGATTCCATATGTTAAGAGTGCAAATCAACTAGTTGATATTATGACACATGGAGTGGCTAGTGGTTTATTCTATACATCGATATCCAAGTTGGGCATGTGTGATATCTATGCACCAACTTGAGGGGGAGTGTTGAAATGTGTTGTATATCCTTCTTCTATTATTGTACCTATTTAGTATCTAATAATTGTTAGGGACTAGGTTGGTAATTGTTGTAATATCCTTGTATATACCCAAGTTCAAGTGAATGAAAAAGTAAGTTCTATTCTCCAAAATAATCTACGGTTATTAATAGAAATAGGTCTGAAAATGTGTTTAATATTTCTCAAGAGACATACCTAGAAAAAGTGATATCTAAGTTTGACATGAAAGATGCTAAACCTGTGAATGTTCCTTTGGCTGCTCACATGAACTTGTCATCAGCACATTCCCCTAAGACCGAGAAAGAACTAAATGAGATGAAGCATATTCCATATTCTAATGCAATAGGTTCTATTTTGTTTTCTCTGATTACTACCAGGCCTGACTTTACTTATGCTATTAGTTTTCTCAATAGGTTTATGTCTAATTCAGGGAACCACATTGGACTGGGTTGAAATGGCTCTTAAGATACATTAGTGGTACTTTAAGAGTTGGATTAGTGTATGGAAAAAGGTCTGTAGTGTTAACCTTGAAAGGTTATGTAGATACAGACCTTGACAAAGACCAAAGGAAATCCACAATTGCATACTTTTTCACATTAGGTGATAATTGTATTACTTGGAAGTCTCAATTATAGCCTATTGTGACTTTGTCTAGTATTGAGGTTGAATATGTAGGCATTACTGAAGCTGCCAAAAGAGTATCTGGCTTAAAGGAATTTTAAATGAATTGAATGTTTTGCATGAACCGTTACCATTTTTACCGATAGTCAAAGTGCCTTGTTACTGTGTAAAAATTCATGTATGAAAGATTTAAGCACATTGAAGTTAAATATCATTTCATTCGAGAAAAGATAGCTACAGGTGAAGTAAATTTGGTTAAAGTTCATACCGATTCAAATTCATCTGATATGGGCACGAAAGTATTAAATGTTGGTAAGTTTAGAACTTGTTTATCTTTGCTTCATATTGATACTGGTTAAACTCTTTTGTAGGTACCGGGAAATGATGGTGATGATTAAGCCTAACACACTTTGCTTACAGCAACCATGAGAGTGAGAGTAGAGAATAATTTGGAGATCGAGGTGAAGATTGTAGAAAGTAACCCCTAAATTGAAGTTTACTATACTTGGGGGGCCTCTTTGGAAACCAATTCAAGTTGGAGGGCCTCTTTAGGCAACCACTTAAGTGATCTGGCCGGTTTGGTTTTATATGGACCATTGGACGCAATCTAATGGCTGTGATTATTCTTGGCATGACTTCTGGACGCGTAGACTAGCTCTCCCTCTCTCCTCGTGCGATTGCCCTCTTCTCCTCTCTGTTTGTTCGATTCTCTAGCGTTCTTTGTGAAATTACCTGTAGTATTATTTGAGTTGGTCATTTTGTAGACCAAATTGTGGGAATTCTTGTATAGTTTAAGGCACTGTGTTGTTGTTGGAGATAGGGTTTGTGGGGTGATTTCTTCAAAAGAAATCTCTGTGCGATTTTATGCGCGATTCTTGTACTTGAAACTTTCGTTGGAAGGTTGTTTTCTAGTGGATTGTGCTTGATCCCGAACCCCTCAGATGTGGTGCGATTGCACCAAACTGGGTGCACCAAGGTTGTATTGTTCTTGTTCATTTTTTATTTCTTGTTTATGTTGGTATGTTTAATCCGCATTATCATTCAATTAGCAAATGAAAATCCCGAAAAAATCTTACCAAGGTCCTCCAAACCCAACTTCATAGAATAGGTCAAGCCTTCCGCATGCAATCCCACAGAGATTCAATGCACAAGAGCCACTCATCCGAAGGGACCTAACCTGGTTGTATGAGAACTAATGTTCTGAGCTAAATTCCCAAAAACATTAATTGAGAACATGATTATGAAGCAACTACTTGTTTACCTTGAAAAGCAAGCTATTGATTCTATTTGTAGTGTCATCCACAGTAGACTTGTCACGCTTTGTTCCTACCTGTCATTTTCATCAGGCGAAGCTTGATTAACTACTATAACTAAAACTAGTAATCGTACGCGTGCGATGCACGGACAATATAATTGACAATTATTTATTGAATAGGTTGTAAAAATTTAATGTCCGACAAAAATAACATGATGAACAACAAAAAAATTACTTGCATAAACAAATTTTGGATAATTTATAATTTCCTTTCTCCCTTTAAGATTTCTTAATTGGTCTAATATCCTTCTATGAATAGCATAAAATTTTTTTTAGCATATTTCTTTTAACAGCTAATTATTCATTCTCTAGTTTTCTTAGTCTATTTAGGCGTAGTAAGATCTAGACACGTAACATATTCTATACTTTACAATTTTGATTTGATGAATGAAGTCAAGCTTACGATTAATTGATTTCTAAAAGTTGAAATGTTTACAATTTTCAAATACCGTTTTCCTTCACTTCCAACAACACATCTAAAACTATTTTAATCTATAGTCTTCATCAAACATATTCTTATTTAATGGTTTCCAATGTAACGTGACTTTTATTTTTCACAGAGTGGTCGAAGGGTCATATCATGTTACCGAAAAAAATATTTTTGTGCATATTAAAGAAATGTGTTGACTCTATTCTGTTTTTAAATAGAATGAGTTTGCTAACACCTTCTATTTTTATTTTTGATAGAATTCGATGAAGAAATTGTTAAATTCTATAATATATATATTTTATAAATTGAACCAATGAATTTACGGAACAGAAATTTGTAGAAATTAAAAGGATAATTGATTTACTTAGAAAGATCATATGTCTATTATTTCTTTCACTTTGATAAGAAAAAAATCGAAATTAATTATTTAGGTAGTGTTTGATAAGCTCCTTTTGCCATGGAACTTGGAAATCTTTTCCCATTTCCCACCTTTATTGTTGTTTGATACATTAACTTTGCCTTAGAAATAATTTCCAACTTTAATGATGATTGTACAATTCCTTGTTTTGGTGGAAAACAAATTCTTAGCACCTAGGTGATAATTGGTTTTCACATTTACATGGCAAACCATAAACGTTTCGTTTAATCATTTTTGTTATTGTTAATTGACTTATTTTTTTTCAAAAAATTAACGTTATTATTATGAAGTACAAATACGTAAAAAAAAATATTTTTTTTATTAATGACACTAAATTTTGCTTTATTTGTCATGAAAAATAATGTCAATAAAATAACAAAACTCGAAAAATTTTCCACTTTTTGGCCTAGAAAATTAAATCAATCAAGCACATTAAACTTCCAATTCTCAGGAATTCAATTCTCTAGAATTCGTTTTCTTTCCACCCGAATTCCACCCTCGCAATCAAATGGACCCATAGGTCAAAGTGAATTTAGGTAAGAAATGATAGATATCATTTTAGGACTTAAATGAGATAAATTAAAAAGATTGGATCTTGAAAAAAGTAAAAAGTATAATTAAAATTTTTACATTTAGTATTTGAGACAATTTTATGTATGATATGTTTAAAATTTGCTCTCATTTGGTAACTTGTATTGAACTTCTCTTTGAGATTTTAGATTTGACACTCATATTGAATACATTTTGATTTCAAAATAATTACCAAAAGAATAAAAATAATCTATAATTTGACTTTTTATAAATGTTTTTTTTTTCACAAATCCATAAATCATTAATTACAAATTGCATTAATTGAACTCTCATAATGCAATTATTAAAATAAATTGATAAACTTAAGAAATTTCCTAAAATGAAAGGTAAAAATAGGTGGTTAATTGTGTGAAGATTTATGTGATGACTATATTGTTATTATATTATACTCCACCCGTCCTATAAAGATAGGTCTGGTTCTATTTTCACACATATTAAGAAAATATAATTAATATATGTTGGAGCTATAAATTTACTTACATTTTACCTAATATACCCCTACATTGAATAATTGGTAGTTCATATATGTTGATAACAATGCATATTAAATAGGGGTTTATTAGAAAATTGAAATATTAATATACTCTAAATAAGGAAAGTGACCTATAATTTGGGACAAACAAAAAAGGAAAGCGGGCCTATCATTGTGGAACGGAGGGAGTATATAGATTAGAAAGGCAAATTTCTTATCTTAAAATTTATAAGAGTCATACTATTGCATGCACAATTGCAGAAGTTGTACAGTTTAGAATATATATCAGAAGCATGAATAATGTTCCTCTTTTAGATTACATAAGATATTAAGAGAGGGACGGGATAAATGGATCTTAACAAGGTAAATGTGTGAATTTTCCATTTTCTACTACTGCTAACACTTCTTCTACTGCAGGATCATATAAACAGGCATACATAATTTAGAGAGTAAAGAGGCCAGGAGTTGGGTAAATTTTGCTTCCCAATTCGCAGGTTGACATTCTAGGTTATACAATTGGAAAAACAATGAATGATAGTTTCGGAACCAAAGATGTGTTCAAATATATGTTCAAGTTAGTACCTCTGTTGCAAGAAGGGACTTCATGAGCTCAGATTGAGAAGATACTGCAGATTACAGAACAAAGGATGTCAACTGAAGTGGAAGATGAATGTTCAACAGCATAAGTGAGACTACGTGAAGAGAAAACTTACCTTTGATAGGCTTTCCATTCAGAAAAGCGCCTTTTCCACGGACAGCAGTAAAGAGCTGCATATTAAAAACCAAATATTTTATATGCTCAACTGCTAAGTCCACGAAATAAACACACTGAAGACACAGTATATGTAGGAATTCTTATATTCAACACATTAGTACAATCATGCAGCAAGGGAGAAAAATATGAAAAAGGAACTCAAAAATCACTAATCACTTGACTGGTCAGTTCCAATATACATCAAAGGCTCATTTCATTGCAAAAAGATGCTACAACTAAGAAAAGATGGCATGAAACAGAAATTTCTAAGCACAATACAGTAAATTTGACCACAAGTTATAAGTTACATGCTGTAAATAACCTATTATCTCAACAGTTTCATAGAAGTGCTATGAGATTATCAATTTCCTTGACTTCTATATTTACAGTATGCAATTTTCAGAAGTTAACCCTCTAATCATTGAAAGTTCAATAGTTTTACCTCATCCATAACAGGGTTATAGACAACACCAACAGTTGGAATTCGTCCAATTGTCAGGCCAATAGAAACACATACAAATGGAAACCTGAAATTGAATAAAATAACTTAGAAGCTTAATGTGGATGAGAAGAAAACTCCCCCACAAGAAATGAAATGAACACAAGACACTTGCCCGTGCACAAAATTAGTTGTTCCATCCAAGGGATCAACAATCCAAGTTGGTTCATCAGTTAATTCTGATACCCCACAAGCAGCCGTGGTTTCTTCCCCAATGAACTAAGATGGAAAAATTATTAAACAAGAGTTGTGAGAACCAAGTAGTTAACATTCAAGAATGTGCATCATGTTTAAACCCATCAAGAAACAACCAATAAATTCAGCTAAAATAGGAAACAATACAAAGGAGACAAGATATAACCTTATGATCGGGAAAGTGTTGTTTGAGAAAATTGAATATGACTTCTTCACATCTCTTATCAGTCTCTGTGACCAAATCCACCTACACTTGGAAGCAGTAGCCTTATTAGCATTTATGGATTAATAATCAATAATAGCAGAAAAGAAAAGAACTTATAATTTTAATGCAGAATCTTTGTAATAACTGAATGTAAACAGCCCTTCTCATCCCACAAACCAACCAATGAATCATAATTGAATGCGCATGGCCTTTCTCATCCCGTAAAACAACCATTTCAGTAAAAATAGAATTAATATTCCAACATGTCAGATTTGATTTGTGAAATGTTCATGATTTATTGTGGATTTTTGTTGCCCTAGAACTTCTCACAAAATACAAAAACACTCCTGTTCAGATATTTTCTGTTACCTACATTTTAAGTTAGTTTTAGCCATATGGCTACATCTGTTCTACCTCCACCGTCAATTCATCCATTATCACTTGTGGGTGACAACTCTCCTATGGGGCATTGGGTAACTAACAAATTGGGCATGATATTCACTAACAAATTGGGCATTATATTCACTAACAAATATTCTACATTTCCTACTAATGAAGTTCAAGATTTTTAAAACCGTTGTCCTGACATCAAAATTCTACTGATAAGAAAGTTTTACCGATTCACGTACTCCCTGTGCCCATAAACTAGCTCTTCTAAAACCAGGGGAAAGACTAAAAGCCGTCTCCTGAGCTTTGGTAGCTCCTTCTCATGACGCATCAACTATCTTTCAATTTGGTCTAGGGAGGAGAAGATTGGGTATAGAACTTCAGTTAATCAAGCATCTAGACAGTGCACTAACATTAGCCTCCTCATATCACGGTTATATATAGAATTTATTTATGTAGATTTACTAGGATGGATTGGGTGATAGAAAAAACTACAATATCTGGTTATTCACTTATTCTTCCTTTAACCACATACAGAGTTTTATGATTTTTCCATATAAATTCAAGTATATAGTCCCCAATTCAGCAATTGAAAAAATTACCGTTATCAGTAACCAATATGACCCGCTCCTCCTTATACGTGATTTAAATTATATAATTTTAAAAGCAACCCTTTATGCATAATTCATAATTAAAAAGTAGAATTGTTCATCAGTATCAGTCAAGATTTTACCAAGCCTTTGTGCTCCACGAGCTTTGTCTGATAGAACCCAGAACGAATGATCTGTAAACCAAAATTTTGAAGTAAAAAGATTAATTATAAAAATCCAAAGTACAAAGAATGCGGCCAAAAAACTGATAAATCAATGCCGATAGAAACACGACACTAATCGAGTGAACAAGAATTTGGGTTTGCAAACTGAGGTCACCTCTCCAGCACTTTTAGCTGCATCCACAGCCTGGACCAAGAACTCCTCTACTGAATCTGAAATTCCACAAATCCAATCAAGCACATTAACAAATTCGTATACATGCACTCATTTGTGTGTGTGTGTGTGTGTGTGTGTGATGTATTGAAGTGATTCGTACCTTTTTGTGCCATTTGTTTATCTTGAATCGGGTGGGTGACGAGAGAAAAGATGATTATTATATTTTAAAATTGGAATGATTGATGAAAACAAAAGAATGAGGCCAATTATTTATAGGTGATTTGTGGACTTCAAATGTCCCTGGATCTGCTCGGACTCGGATACATACACACCAGTTGCATTTGTTCACGGTGTCAGCTTTTCAATTGGCACTATTAGCTGGTGTTTGATTACCAGCAAATTCCATGGAAATGTCATATCAAAAAAATGTTTTCCTTGATTCGTTTGATACGGAGCTGAAATTTGAATTGGAATTATAAGGTACGATCATTTTAAATTCAAAATTGGCAAATTTCGTGAGAATCAATTCTTTGGGGATTCCAACTAATATGGAATTGGAATTTTTTTTCACTTTGGCTATCAAGTTGATTTCGAAGAAGTTGGATCACTACACCTCAACTGCAAGTAGTTTTTATTGCGAAGACGGTGGCTCACAGAATATGCCAAGCCAAGATGCTGGTTTAAAGTTTATTGGATTCTATGCCCTTTTAACTCATTTTCCGAAATTTATTTTTAAGCTCATGTTTCGTCCCCTCTTAAATTTTTAATATATTTCTCTTGTTGAATCCGAACTCAAAGAAAGATACAGTGATTCACCAGCGAAGGTTCAATAGTGGTCCAACGGACCTTGACCCACAGTTAAGGCCTAAAATATCACCTTGGGATGAATGTCGAGATGGTACGTCAAGCAAACCTCTTTAGCCGACCTGGTTAACGCCTAGCCGATGTGCTTTATACTCAGTCGGGGCGCTTTATGGCGTTGACCAGAAGAAAGATAGAGTCAGTGATGGGACACTACCTTTACCAAGACGTGACAGGCACACATCCCCTACGAAATGTAGCAATGATTACGGTTGAAAAGCAAGATTGTCACCTCCATGAGTTAGGGTGATGACAAGTGTAAAGTATGCCACGTGTTGTGATCCGAGACAAGAAGTTCCTCTATAAATGAAGCACGATTGTCTCCAAGTTAGGGGTTAGCAATTTAATACCTTTATCAATATACATTTCTTTCACTCTCTTTTCTCTCTTCTACACATTTATATCTCCCGCACCCAACACATATTTACCTAAAAATGAGTACTGACATTGGCATCGGAGTGCAAACGGGAGCCACCTCGGCCCCCTTTGCAAACTGATTGTTTGTCACAGTGCGCAGGAGAACCACGTGTTCAAGAGGGAGGAGCTGAGACGTGTTGGTCCAATGTCTAACCAGATTTTTTTGGTCAACATTTTGGCGCCGTCTGTGGGAAACCATACTGCTGACCACGAAAACACATGGTAAAAAGTCACACATAGAAAGGTGGTCCTGAAAAAGGACGAATAACCTCTTACGAAAGAGCGGATAACTGCAAAGAGCTTTGAAAGATAAGCTGGTTCGCCTTGAAAAAGGCAAGAGCTTTGAAAGATAAGCTGGTTGGCCTTGAAAAAGGTAAGAGCTTTGAAGGATAAGCTGGTTAGCCTTGAAAAATGCTAAAAGACTTTGAAAGACAAGTTCGTTAACTCTGAAAAAGACTTAAAATTTTGAAACATAAGCTTAACAACCTTGAAAAAGGCTTAAAACTTTGAAACATAAGTTTAACAACCTTGAAAAAGGCTTAAAACTTTGAAATATAAGTTTAACAACCTTGAAAAAGGCTTGGAACAGTGAGATAAAAGTCTATCTATCCTTGAAAGGTGAACTAAGACCAGAAATTCCTCTGAAACATGAATGAAAGCGATGGAGATGTTAATCCCTGTAGGGGAAGAAATGACCAGCACGGTGAGGGGGAGGCTCCTCAAGAACCACATGAGAACACCAATTAGGGGCGGCACAACCTAACCCACCACGTCGGCACCGTAACCGCCGCATGATGCGAGACATGACTCGCATGGAAGCCCAAATGCTGGAGATGCAGAGGCAGCAGATAGAACAGACTGCTGCAATGAATGCCTTTATGGTTAGAGGGTATGTTATGAATGAACCCGTGATGCCTCAGCAATACCCACAGCCACATTATTCACCATCCGAGGCGGCCACTGCCTCGTATTATTATCAAGATCCACAGGCATATGCCGAGGTGGAATCCGAGCCCTTCTACGAGGAAGACCCAGAGCATGAAGCACATGAAGAACAAAACCCACTCCCAGGTAGACGCAGGGAGGCTTCTCTCGCAAAATCCGGCAGTGTCTTCAGCCGAATAGGAGGGTTATTCAGGGGCTAACGACGGGGGCAAACGGACCCAGGTCGGCACAATGTCGCAGAGCTTAGAAATAGGCGGGAGCGACGCGCTGAAGAAGCCTTGTCGCAGGTTCAAATGTATAGGGACCAACATGGTACGGGAGCAGAAAGGTTGGCATCAGCACATGAGCCTAGGAATAGGCAGGAAAGAAGAGCCGAAGCAGTTCGGACAAAATCTCGCAACGAGCTGCCAACCCACGGAAGGCCAAACTACGGCCGTGTTTTTCCACCATAAAGGCAAGAGTATGCTCCGCCGCTCTACGACCAATACCATGATCCAATGCATTCTGGTCACGATGAAAACAGTGAACTGCCCTCTTACGAGTTGGATGATGAAGAGGAAGTAAGTCCCTTCACAGAGGGCCTTCGTAGATGCCCCGTACCTCATGACTTCGAGATGCTAGAAATAGCAAAATACTCTAGCCGAGGTGATCCTGATGATCACCTGCTAAATTACCGCGTCGCATGGAAATAGCCAGAGCCACCCCGGCACTGAAATGTAAAGCCTTTGCTTTAACCCTTAAGGGAAGTGTCATACGATGGTATAAAAAACTCCCTCCTGGCAGCATCCACAGTTGGAGAGATATGAAAACGGCTTTTAAAAATGGCTTTGTTTCCTCCAGACCTGGCCAGCTCCTGCTCCAACGCCTTCAGGATCTAAGGGAAGGAAGGGACGAGTCTCTGAAAAGTTACCTAGCTAGGTTTACTGAAAAGATGCACATCTATGAAAATATCAAAGAAGCGAAGATGTTTTCCGCTTTAAAAGGAGGGCTAGATATGACCAGCATGTTCTGGAGGGATGTCCGGAGCAGGAAACCAAGGGATTACAGCGCCCTGGTAGACCTGATGAAGGAGGAGATTGTATCGGAAGAAATGGCTAGGGCCAGAGATAATCACCCTCAAGGGAAATACAACCTTGGATATTCCAGTGAAGCAAACCTCAGGAAATGAGGAAACAAGGATAGGGTTGGCGGTAGCCGAGGTGGTGTACCGCGCCCGTTTCCAGGAACAGGATCTAGCTTTGCAGCAGAAATCACAGATGCTATCCCTCACTTGCATTCCAATACTCCTCCCCAGAATCCCCCCACTGCTCAAGGAAGGATGGAAAGTGGCCGAAGTGGGAAACAGCCCATGATTGGGGCTTACTGCGCCTACCACAGATATTATGGTCACGCAACAGAGGATTGCAGGGAAATCCACATGTTAGCTGACCAGAAGGTGCAGGGGAGAATAGGAAGTGACTTCTCCCCCGACACAGGGAGAACCCAAAAAACCGGTGGCCCGAAATTCAACCGAGCTGATAAGAGAGCTCCATGGAAAAATTCGACTAAAGAAAGGATTGACAATCGTCAAAGAAACAGGAATAAGGGCCAGGATACCACCTCGGCGCATGCTAAAGACACACGTGAGCCACCAATGCATGTCGCCGACCTCCCTATCCGCGAAATCGATACGATACTGGGGGGGCCCACCCAGGTGGGAGCACAAACAACTCCCAAAAGAGGTATATTAGAGAGGCCAAGCAGCCCGCCAACGTGAGTTACCATATTCATTCACATCCTGTAGGGATACCTCGGACAGAACCTATCACATTTACCCAAGACGATGCCATTGGAGTGCACTTCCCACACAATGATGCGTTGGTTATAAGGGTAGTGGTGGCCCGGAACGGGTTATCGCGGATGATGGTGGATAACGGAGCCTCAGTAAATGTGATTTACGGGGTAACTTTCGACAAGATGGGGATCAGCACTCCACTCATTCCGGTCCCGGATCCCATATATGGATTCACAGGAGACAGCATAATCCCCAGGGGATCCATAACCCTAACGACTGACTGAGATAGGGCAAGCACCAACTGTTTCCAGAATCCCCATGGAATTTCTGGTGGTGGATAAAATCTCCTCCTACCATGGTTCGATTGGGAGGCCAGGTCTCATCGACTTGGGAGCTGTGACGCATACGAAATACATTTGCATGAAGTTCCCCACGGAGCATGGCGTTGCAACTGTCAGGGGGAGCCAAACCGAATCACGGGCCTGCTACACAAATGCAATTCAAAAATTTCAAGATCAAAGCTTGAACATGATCAGCGACGTAGCCATGGCCGAGGCTACTCCAGACCCTGAAAGATTGGGTGAAGGGCCTTCTGGTGATAAGGATGCTACAATGAGACTGGAGGAGGATTTAGCAGATCTAGGCCCCAGAATGGCAGGTGACAATTGTACCACCCCGGCCGAAAGGTTGGAATGCTTCGGCGTAGACCCACTTGATCCAATCAAAGAATTACAGATCGGACTGGACTCGCCGACCGAATACAATAGTCAATTGAAGAACTTCTTACTTCAAAACCTCGATGTATTCGCGTGGAAGCATGGTGACATGATTGGAATCGATCCTAAAGAGGCCTGCCACAGGCTCCAGCTGGATCCCCGAAGCCCTGGGCATAGGCAAAAGAGAAGACCCATGAGTTCGGACAAGTATGAGGCCTTGAAAGACGAGGTCTCAAAGCTATTGCAAAATGGCTTCATCAGAGAGTCCTGATATCCGAAGTGGGTATCAAATCCTATTTTGGTACCAAAACACAATGGGAAACTGAGGGTGTGCATTGATTTTTCCAACTTGAACCAGGCATGTCCCAAAGACAGCTTTCCCACTGCCCCGGATCGATCAGCTGGTCGACTCCACGGCAGGACACGAGCTGCTAAGCTTCATGGATGCATACTCTGGGTACAATCAAATTCCCATGTTCGAATCAGATGAAGAGCATACTTCATTTATCACAGATAGAGGACTCTATTGCTACAGAGCTATGCCACTTGGCTTGAAAAATGCGGGAGCTATGTTAAGTGCATTTTTATACACTTCTTATACCTTTAAATTAGCATATTTTGGAACATCTTGAGCAAATATCTACTAATTTATGCATATTTTGTATTTAAATAGGTTAATATCCAAGTTTGAAGCCAAAAACCACAAAAGAAGTGCAAATTACGCTGAAATTGGAAGTCTGGGGACCATTTTGTCACTTCCGGGAAGTTTTGGACAAGCCACGCAATTAACCAAGGGACCAAATTGAAAGATTTCAAAAGTTGAAGGGCCAAAAGTGCAATTTTAGAAGGACATATTTGAAAGAAATCTGAAAAATTGGGGACTAAATTGCTCGAGATTAAAAGATTGAGGACTTGATGGCAATTACGGAAAGGACTTAGCTGCAAAACCATCATTTGGCTGAGCCACGCGATCGCGTGGCTCGAACCAAGTCGTGAACGCGACTTGGACCCCAAAACGGACCCGAGACTAACTCATCGCAAAAATTTCAAGCGCGCGATCGCGCGCCTTTAGAAATAAAAAAAAATTGTTTTATTTTCGGGCCGGACCGGGTCAACCCGGCCGACCCGGTTCGGCCCAGATAACTGTTTTCGTGGATCTAAGTACTTTTTAGGGTTTTTGGATGATTTTAGGGTTGTATAAATAGATAAAAATCAGATTTTTGGATGCCTTATGTAAGTTTCTTGCCTCTTTTTCATTTTTCTTGTATTTTGTCTTAACATTTACCTTATTTAATGCAATGTTTAATTAATGTTTTAATGTTCTTGTGTTCTTCTTCCACATTTCATCTTCTTGTTGTAGTTTAAGTTTTTAATATTTGGTATTTTCTCAAATTTCTACCATAAATGTTATATATTTTAAGTGCAGTTAATGTTTTATGCTTGGGTTGTTGAAGATATTAATGGTTGATGAAGAAATTTGGCTCAAAGTGAAGGGTTCTTGGGTTTTCACTTCAAGAACTTTACAAAAAGGGGAGTTTTCTTTATTATCTTGTTTTTAATCTTTATTTTTAAGTATTATTCACATGTTTATGTTATTTGTTAAAAGTTGTTGTTAGTTTATTATTAGAGGTTAATATTATTGTGTTGGAATTTTAATTAGTTTAAGATTATTTAATTATTTTAGGTTGTTTTTGGATTGTGGGTATTTATGTTTATGTATTTGTGATTGTGAATGTTGTTTATGTTTTTTGTAGTTTTTTAAAATGTTTGTCACTATGTTAGGTTCTTATTGGAATTTACTATACATGTGAGGTTAAATTTAATTTTTTCCATGTAATTTGGTTAAGTAAGTGACTACCACTATTTGATTTGTGAAAGAAGAAATTAGTGTAGTTATAAAAATTAACTTCACCTTGTCTCATGTTTTCTAGTTTAGTTTAGTCACCAAGTTCTTGTTGTTATTAATTTACTTTGGATAATTAGTTTTAATTCTAGCTTTTACACATTGTTGTCTATTTGCTTTAATTAACTAGTTTTTTTTAGTCGCCATATTTTAATTTTATGATAGTTAGTATTCACCATCAAACCAACTTTTTATGTTACTTGACTTTTCTTTTATAATGAAATCAATTACTTTAGTTACAAATCAATCATTCCCCGTGGGTACGATAACCCGGACTTCTCTAGTCCACTTTACTACTTGAACGCGAACCGTGCACTTGCGGTATACGATTTTAGCGAACAAGCTACCTATCAGAGGCTGGTAAACCGCATGTTCTCGAAACAGTTGGGAAACACTATGGAGGTGTATGTTGATGACATGCTAGTCAAAAGCATGGTCGTCGCGAATCATATCCTCCATTTGTCAGAAGCATTCGATGTTTTGAGGAAATATCAGATGAAACTCAACCCAGCGAAGTGTGCTTTTGGGGTAGCATATGGGAAATTCCTCGGATTCATGGTGAATAAGAGGGGAATCGAAGTCAATCCGGACAAAATCAAAGCTTTGCTAAACATGCAGTCGCCTCGAAATCCAAAAGAAGTGCAAAGCTTAACGGGAAGAATTGCGGCCTTGAACCGATTCGTCTCAAAACCCACTGATAAATGCTTGCCATTTTTCAAGGCCCTAAAGGGGGGAAAGCGATTCCAATGGACACCGGAATGCGAGCAGGCGTTTTCCGACCTAAAAGCTTCTTTGGGACGTCCCCCATTGCTATCAAAGCCGAAGGCTGACGAGCCTCTTTACTTGTATTTGGCTGTATCAAAAGAGGCTGTTAGCTCGGTGTTAGTCAGAGAGGAGGATGGGAGTTAGTTTCCAGTGTATTATGTAAGCAAATTCATGTTGGATGCCGAGACGCGCTACCCAGATATGGAGAAACTTGCTCTCTCGTTAATTACAGCCTCTCGCAAACTTCGTCCCTACTTTCAGTCATACTCCATACACGTGCTCACCAACTTTCCCATGAGACAAGTGCTGCAAAAACCAAACGTTTCTGGGAGGTTACTAAAATGGGCGATAGAAGTCAGCCAGTTCGACCTACATTATGCGCCTCGGACCGCTGTAAAGAGCCAAGCGTTGGCGGACTTTGTAGTTGAATTCACACATCCCCCCGAGGTCGAAATGGTAGATAACACGGATGCTAGCCAAGAGTGGAAATTGTTCGTTGACGGGTCCTCGGCTGATGGACAATCCGGCGCAGGGATATTGTTAATAAGCCCAGAGGGGTTTAAATTACACAGTGCAATCCGCTTTGAATTCAAAGCCTCAAACAATGTTGCTGAATACGAGGCGTTATTAGCTGGGCTAAGACTTGCAAAGGCTCTGAAGATCAGGTCCATAGTGGCGAATAGCGATTCGCAGCTCGTTGTAAGTCAATTCAATGGGCGATTTTTCGCCAAAGAACCTTCTATGGTTACTTACTTGAAGAAAGTAAGAGATTTGGCTGTGGACTTCGGAAAAATGGAGTTACAGTACATCCCCAGAACAGAAAATCCCAACGCAGATGCCTTGTCCAAATTAGCAAGTAGCAGCGATTCAAAGTTACATAATCTAATCCCAGTTGAGCACATGTTGACTTCTTCTATTGAGCCAGGATCGGAGGTTCTGGCGATAGAAGAAGATGGATCCTGGATGAACCCCTTGATCGCCTATTTGAAGCATCAGACGTGCCAAACGAGCCAGAGGCAGCTCGGAAATTGCAAAAATACTTTGCTAATTTCGTACTCTTGGACGACCTACTTTATAAGCGGAGTTACACCTCCCCTTTGCTGAGATGTCTGGGGCCAGAGGAAGGACAGTATGTGATGAGAGAAATCCATGAGGGCATCTGTGGCAACCATGCCGGGGCGTTATTGCTAGCTCGTAAAGCCCTCAAACAGGGGTATTTTTGGCCTACTATGTGAAAGGATTCCCATGACTTCGTGCGCAAGTGCGATAAATGCCAAAGATACGCGACCATACCACATCAGCAGCATCATGAGCTAACCGTGGTGACTAGCCCTTGGCCTTTTGCAAAATGGGGGGTTGACATTATTGGTCCTATGCCTAGAGGTACTGGTAACAATTGCTTTGCGATAGTAGCAATTGACTACTTCACCAAGTGGGTCGAAGCGGAACCTTTGATGAGGATCACTGAGGCCAACACCACCAAGTTCATTTGGAAGAATATCATATGCCGGTTCGGGATACCACACTCGCTGGTTAGTGACAATGCGAAACAGTTCAAAAACAGAAGCGTCGATGAGTTATGCGACGATTTGGGAATCAAGAAACTGTTCTCATCTCTACATCACCCGCAGGCCAACGGATAGGTCGAAGCTGTAAACAAGACTATAAAAAATTCCTTGAAAAGGAAGTTGGAATTCAAAAAGGGCGCGTGGGTAGATGAACTCCCACAAGTGCTATGGGCGCTTCGAACCACCTAGCACACCTCTACCGGAGAAACACCTTTCTCCCTGGCATATGGAGCCGAGGCGGTATGCCCCGTTGAGATTGGGATCCCTTCGCTTCGTCAAATTCATTTTGACGAAGTTAGGAACTAGGAAGCGCAGAGGGCCGATTTAGATTTCCTCATGGAAAAGCGGAGTGATTACCAAGTGGTGATGGCCAGGTATCAGAAAAAGATGGCTCGATACTACAACAAAAGAGTGAAGAGTCGACGCTTTAATATTGGGGACTTGGTCCTCAAAAAGGTTCTTCTTTCAACACAGGAACCAGGAGTAGGGACTCTAGGTCCTAACTGGGAAGACCCTTACAAAGTCCTTACCGAGGTGGTACCCGGAACATACATGATTGAGGACTTATCTAGAGTACCTCTATGTAATCCTTGGAACAAGGACCACCTTCGCCGTTATTTTCAATAAATCATATTCCCCCTCTATGATTGCAGCATTATCATGTGATTTCATAGGTGGGCTACGTTGAAGATTATGCCAGCTCCTAAATTGGATAAACATAATGGATAAACGCAAGTTCCTAAACTATTTTGATTACAAAACCACGAGTCTCCGCCATGCACAAAAGATGTCAAACAACTAAGGGACTCTTATCAGCCCACACTGTGACCTCTTCGTAAAAAATTGAGTGTGCTGGCACCATAGAAAAGGGTTCATACAAATTCGCTTGCATAAGTCCTACAAAATGTGATTCAAAAAACGTTCAAATAATTGTCAAAATCAAATCCAGCTGGTAAGCATAAATGCCTCAGACATTGTCATATAAACCAAAGTTCTTAAAGCGTTAAGTTAGTTCGTACATACGGAGCGCTCTCTCTTGCGAAATATTAAACGTTACCGCAAAGTTGTTGATACTTTCATACATACACTTAGACAAAACATTCGCAAGACATATGTGTACTAAATACTGTGTAATCAAGCGTAAAAGTCCCTATATTATTTTTGTTGCAAAAACACATGCGCACTTCGTTAAAAACGAATGACTCTTACGAATTTACACCATGACCACGGCGTATGGATTGAAAGTATTCACGCCATTAACAGAAGTTCATGCAAAGTTGTAAGTATAGGTGTTACTGAATATAAGGTAAAACTGCTCAAAAGCTGGTCAAAATCAGATCTAACCAGCAAACGTGAACGCATTAAGCTAGTTAGATCTGAGGGACTAGACATTTACAGTTTCCCACATATCATCACACAATTACGAAGCATTCGCACTTGGAAATACTCATGCTTAAGCAGTTAGAAACGTTGCTGTGCTGAAATATGAATAAACTATTCCATTCATAAAAATGAGGCATTTACAAATCAAATAAAGGTTACATTAACAATATCAGGTGCCGGGGCACTTACAAAAAGAAAAGAAAAGAAAAGAAGAAAACAAAAACAAACACACTAACTAACTAACAACAAGGCAAAGATGGAAGAGGATCATTGTGGAGGAACGCCTTCTAGAGAGCCCTTGCTGGATGCACCTAAGGGATCTGCAGGAGCATCTTGAGGGTCGGGGTAGAATGCTTCAATGGAGGACAGGTCCAAAGTTGGAAAAGCTTCCTTCACGTCCCCCAAGGCCATCGTGGCCCCTAAGTTCCCAAAAACCCGCTGCATAGCCTCGTACTCAGGGGTCTCTTCAAAGATGTCCTTGAAGTTCTGGACAGCTTTCGACGCTCTAGTGTTTAAAGCATTCTCCACCCGTGTCGTGACAGTCTGCTCCAGGACTTCAGTGATCCTCGTTTGCATGTGCTTTTCCAGTGAGGTAAAGTCCTCTTCTGCTTTCGCCTTAGCCTCCAGCTCCCTCCCCAGTTTTTCATTTACTGCTGTCACCTCAGCTTCTAGCTTCAACTTGGCTGCATTAGCGGCGGCCAGGGCCTCAGAGGCGATAGACTATGCACGGTTGGAATCGTCCAATTTCTTGCACAAGACCGCCACGTCTGACTCAGAGGCCTGGAGGTCATGCTTCAGTTTTTCATTGTCCTCCTGGAGGCGCTTCACATTAGCCCTCTCTTCTGAGGAAGATTTACGGGCTATGAGCAGCTGGGACTTGAGGTCATTGATCTCCTTGAGCATATTGTCTGCATGCCGGAGCGCAGTCTCAGCATTCTTCTTGTCCCTCAGTGCCTCCTCCACGGACGATTCCACCTCGTCAATGAGGGCCAGTGCCCTGACATTCATGGTCTTGGCGGCAAGCAGCTTCCGGGATGGACTGGTGCTTGAGGAGAAGGCAGACCAACCCTCCGTCCAAAATTTTTCAGTGATAAATGCAGCCCGGGCTGGAGGAGAACTGGGGGAATCAAACAATGAAGGGCTGAAAGTGACGTCTCTGGGGAGGATGCTAGTTTTAATATTCTTGAGCTCTTCCGCCCCCTCTGGTCACTTCATAAGCCAAGCCTGGGATGGGCACAGATGGCTCGTCCTCCAATTCCTCGATCATTGGTGTCGGAGGTGCGGAAGTGGACTCCTTGCCTTTACCTCTTTTGAGCCTCTTTAAGGGGGCGGGCTCCTCCTCAGGTGCTTGCTCCGATATGTCCTCGGACAATGAAGGTGGCACTGAAACATCCTTAGTCTCCCTGCCCCTCTTAGATTCGCCTCTGTCCGACCTCTTCCCCTTCCCCTTGGCAATGCCTCTCTCAGGATCTGCCTCCCCCTCAATGTTGGGCTATTGAGGACCCACTGGCAGTAGAGTGGGCGGTGGCAGAAGAGCTGGAAGAGAGCCCTGAAGTTGGGCAGTAGACTTCTCAGACGCTTCCTTCGCCACCCCAACTTGTAGGTTGGCCAGGACTGCTTTCTGCTTTCTTTCAATCTCACTGCCATGACGCAGAGCAGGAGGGATCTTCTTAGCCATAAGACCCTTTAAAGAGATCTTTGGAAATTCCTTGGAACCTAGAAAAAAAAATGAGGCTACGAGCAGAAAAAGTGTAAGATAAAGCAGTAGTAGGGAAACGAACATACCCATGGCTCGCATAAGACGTGTTTAACAAACAGCTTGTTTTGCTGAATGACCCCCTTGGAAACTCCCCTTGTATGCAAACAAACGCCTCACGGCCTCTAGGTCTGCGTCGGGGAGGAGGCGAGCAAAAGTGTCCCCTGCCATGTACCGGTGACATGTTAGTAAACATCCAAGAAAAGTATATGAGAATTAGCAGAGCAGACGACACGTGACACTTAAAGACTCTAAAAAAAGTGCAAGACTCACTAGGTAGGGAAAGAGTTCGGGGAACTGTAATTTCGGGACTGGGATCCACGGGAGAACTTTGCCACTCCCCAGTGACCCAGAACCACTGGTTCCTACAGTTCTTTATTGAGGTGGGGAGACCGGTGATAACGGGAGGATAAGAGCCCCTGGGAGACAAGTAGTACCAATCTTTGACGTCCGACCTCACGTCTCTCTCCCTTCTAACTGATTTCTTCAAAGTATAGAGAGTGTGAATGATGTACAGTGAGATCGGACGATCAGGGTTGACCTCTTGCCACACCAACCAAGTTCCCACAGCCTGTGTCAAGAAATTGGGGGCCAGCTAGTAGGGACATAGGTTGTAGCTCCTAAGTAACGCCCTGAAGAAGGGGTGCAGGGGAAGCCTCATCCCGAAAGAAAGAGCATCGTAGCATATGGTCGTTTGGCCCGGAGGAGGGCTGCAAGGTCGGCAAGATGATGTAGGATGCACCAATTGGACCCCTTCTGGTAGCCTGAATTTTTTCGAAGCCCCGGCTAAATCAACCCTTCGGATTTCGGTGGCGACCTCACTGCTCTCCCATGACTCGGGGTTTGGATCAGGATCGACGTGGTAGCCCAAAACCTTGTTAACCTGGTCAACCCACTCCTCTACTTGGGCAACCTCCTCTGCAGACAAACCCAATTCTTCCCTATGTGCCATAAACGGTGCTCTAACGATTAAGCCAAGGTCCTGGTGACCAGAAGAAGAGCCGGACGCCTCTTCTCTTCTCAGATCCCTGTCTCGTTTGCTCCGAAGCTCTGCCAAAGATGCCTCCTCCTCGGATGACAGATGAGCCATGTAAGTCTGATGTTTATCTTCTTCGCTGTTAGAATCACTCAAATAGATTATGCCACTGTTTTTCCTATTTCTCCTCTTAATCTGCTCCCTAAAGAAGCGGGAACTAAAAACCGATAAAGAGATGGGGCAGAAACCTCTGACGGGAACCGCCATTGCTAACATTTCCTGTGAATCCGTTCCCCCAACTCTTTCCATTTTTTTCTTTTGTTTTAAAGGTGGGTCAGACTCAATGAAAGAAAAACAAGGTGCAAAAAACAAAATTTTCAAACCCACAATGAGAAACTAAAAATAGAAAAGTCTCGCATATACAGAGACCAAGGGGTTTACCTTCAGATGACGAATGCTTGAAATTGTGCACTGGGAATGAAGAACTCGCCGGTAAAGAAACTGTGGAACAGTAAAGGCGGATGCTGGGTAGAAAGCCCTTGAGGAGAAGACTCGAAACTTGCAGGAAAGAGAAAAACGGAACAAGCTTTCGTCAGAGTATTGCCGCAAAGACTCTTAGAAAGTGGTAAAAGGGGAAATAATAAAATGAAGAAGGATTTATAGGGATCCCAACGATCTAGATTCCTTGATTTTTGTGAGCCGTGTGATTAATGTGGTTAACCCATGCTTCTTGGAGAATGGGCTAATCAAAGCGCCAGCCGTCAAAGGGAGGGACAAAACCGTTCAGATACCACAGTGAATACCACGCGCTGCGAAATGCTACTCCCCTCCCATTTTATATATATATTTCTTGGAAATAGATACAAATAGCCCCTCTGAATTAAATGCGCCGCCTAAGAAACGCGCTAGTACGATCCCGGCCCCATTTAGGAGGGAAAATCCGAGGCAGAAGATCGGCTATAATATGGATCCGAACCTTACATAAGGAATTTCATTATTGACTCCCTAAAAAGTTAATGCTGTGAAATCATGGCAAATTCTCCATGACCATGAATGATCCCTTCGAATTTGAGGGACTAGTGTTGAATCCGGGCCCAAAGAAAGGTACAGTGATCCACCAGCGAAGACCCAATAGTGACCCAACGGACCTTGACCCACAACTAAGGCCTAAAATATCACCTTGGGAAGAATGAAGAGGTGGTACGTCAAGCAAACCTCTTTAGCCGACCTGGTTAACGCCTAGCCGATGTGCTTTATACTCAGTCGGGGCGCTTTATGGCGTTGACCAGAAGAGAGATGGAGTCAGTGATGGGACACTGCCTTTTTACCAAGACGTGACCGGCGCCCATCCCCTACAAAATGTAGCAATGATTAAGGTTGAAAAGCAAGGTTGTCACCTCCATGAGCTAGGGTGATGACAAGTGTAAAGTATGCCACGTGTTGTGATCCGAGACAAGAAGTTCCTCTATAAATGAAGCACGATTGTCTCCAAGTTAGGGATTAGCAATTTAATACCTTTATCAATATACATTTCTCTCACTCTCTTTTCTCTCTTCTACACATTTATATCTCCCGCACCCAACACATATTTACCTAAAAATGAGTACTGACATTGGCATCGGAGTGCAAACGGGAGCCACCTCGGCCCCCTTTGCAAACTGATTATTTGTCACAGTGCGCAGGAGAACCACGTGTTCAAGAGGGAGGAGCTGAGACTTGTTGGTCCAAGGTCCAGCCGGATTTTGTGGTCAACATCTCTCTTCCCATTTTAACCACACAATTATTAATAAAATAATATTAAAAACAATTTTAAAAAAAAATCATACTTTTTAACCACACATTCTCCTAAAAATCAATATTCATTTTAAATAAGGATAATTATATTCATACAACATTTTTTATAACTACACCATAATTTATGGTTAAATATATTACCACCACATTATTTATTTTATACACCACATTTTAAATACACTACAAAAAAAAAAATAGTCTTTATAAATACACCACAATCAATATTACAAATATACCCCTTATTTAAAATTAAAGCCAATTAAAAAAGAAAAAAAAAATGACAAAGTACACCACAATCATCAATCGTCACCCATCCCATTGTATTTCTTGTTTATCGCTCTCTCTTCCACCACCAATTCCTAGGACACTCCCTGCAAATTTTTCAATTTGCCTTATTAGAATTCCTTCAATATCCCCTTATCCCTCCTCACCCCCATCTTGTTTATATTATTTACCTGACACCTTTTTTTACTCTCGTTAAATTGCTCTATAAATTTTTCTTTTTATTTTATTTGTTCTCTGTTTTCGGTGAACTATGGCAGGGAAATATGGTGGATGGAGGCAGGATTTCAAGTCTTGGTATCGTTGGAGAATTTCGATAACTTGTAAGGCTGAGTTTGCGTTGGTTTTTAGAGTAAAAGATTGTTGTTTCCTCGTAATGTTGAAAAAATCGTGAAAATCAATAAATCGAAGGGTGAGAATGAACCAACTGGAATTTGCTGATTTCTCGCCCAAATATGACTACTCATCGGAACCGGAGAATTTAATTCTGGTCCGTTGTGACTAAATGTCCCCATTTCTCAATCAGTTTAAGCAGGCGGAGTTGGATAATTTGAAGGATCGGCTACAGAATCTGAGGGTCCAGAGGGATAGCTGTCAGAAGGATTGCGATGAGGAAGAAGACCACTACAAATTGGATGTGATTGTGGTGTACCGTGTACAAATGAGAGAAAATTATTTGATAGGTTACAGATTGGGGAGTAGGGAATTAAAATGTTATTTATGTAACTTAATTATGTTTATTTTTATAAATAAAGAAAATATTTAAAAGTGTGGTGTAAAAAATAAATTTTGTGGTGGCAATATAAACACCACAATTTAATTGTAAGAAAGATCTTCTGTATTTGTTAACTTTTACTTTTATGTCCTCAACTTTTTAAAATTGCATTATTATTCATAACATTCAATTATTTAACATATTTTGTTTCTAATCACAATTTTATTCAAATATTCTGCTACTTTTCATTGAAAATATGTGCAAATATTTTGTTTTACTTTTGTATTAGTTATGTATTTTGATTATTTAAAAGTATAAAAGATAAATAAATATTTTTTGCCCTCGTAACAAATATTTTGAACAAAAATCGTCTTTAAAGACACTATGTGAAAATTAATAAAGAGTTGATGATAAAAAAATTATAAAAAACCTGGCGAAATAAATGTAAAAATTAGGGATCTTTATTGTAATTAAAATATGGTGTAATTAACAAAAAAATGTGGTGTCAATATATTTACCCTTTAAATAAATTCTTTTTAAACAACATCAAACAAGGGCTAAATATACATTTCGAACAAAAGTTTTATCAAGTTTTTAATTAAATATTTAATCTATTTTTATTAAAATAAAATTTATTAAAAATATGTCAATGATAACTAACCAAATGTGGACTAATATTTTAATCTCCATAAGCCACACAATAATCAAGCAATGATAAGAGAATAGTAGGTCACTTTTATCACCCACTAGCGTTTGATTTATAAAGGATATGCGCATTTTAGTTTTTACATTTTAGTTTTTACTGCGTTGTGCACTTGTGCTTGAGGCCAAACATTCGCCTGAGACAGAAAAAGTGGTGTTCACTTGACGGCTTATTGTTGTTTATAAATACAAAATTTAAGTCCCTGTTCTCTTTGCTGTTTTGAGGTCGTTTTCTGTTTTTATTTTCGAAAACGCTAAAAACGCGTTCTCTTTACCATTTTCGAAAACGCATTTTGGAAAACAAAAAAAAAATTTGTACACAAAACGGAAAACGCCCGAAACATCGTTTTGGGCGTTTTGTGTGTATTTCGACAAAAAATGTCCAAAACTCGGAAAACGCGTTTTGGGATTTTTTTTTTTTTATCTTAACTTAGATCTAAGCTTAATATAAAATTTTTATTTTTTTTATTTTTTTGTTATTTTTTTTAGAATTATCCTAACTTGGAACTAAGCCTAAATAAAGATTTTTTTTTTTTTTTTTTTTGAGAATTACCCTAACTTGGAATTTAGTTTAAATAAAGTTTTATTGAATTCAATATCAACATTACAAAAAAAAAAAAATTAAATGAGAATTCATGTTGTTATATTTCAAAAAATGCAATGATAAATGGACTCTGCTGATTTTGAAAGAACTTGCATTTTCTGGATTTTAATAGAAGTAGAGCTTTCTCAAGTCCCGAACCTGACCAAGCTGTGTTAATATAGACTCTTAATGCTCACATTAGTGTGTTGCATGTAACCATATTTTTAGTGTATTATGAAAGGAAATTTGAGTTGGAGTTAGTAGTATTCTACAAGCAAATTAATTAAAAATAGTTTAAATAGTGTTCTGCAAAATTTCAAACAGAACGTGTTTTCTAGCTTTTCATTTTCAAAAACAGTTTTCAGAAATGACAAACCAAACGCGTTTTCAGCAAATTTAAAAACAAAAATGAAAACACAAAACACAAAACATTTTCGAAAATGAAAATACAAAATAAAATACAAACAGAACGCCACCTAAATTTTTGGAGATAAAATGATTAGTTGAAAAGTAATATTTAAAATTTTGATTTGAGGAAATATGTTTTTTAGGAGTATTCGGCAACTCATTATAAGTTATTAAGTTACAATGATTGTAATTTATAATTGGGAAAATTGTAGCAGCGGTTCCAAACCTTTTGAATTTCTGCAGACTTTATCCATACCTTCAATTTGTACCAACCGTGGTACCTAACATTTATGAAAGTCGCAGCGGAAGGACAAAATCACAGATTCCGTCAATTCTTCCATCAATTAATCCAAAGAATGAAAAAATCTGATTTGATGACCATTTTTAAAAGGGGCATAATTGTCAATACATATTCCCCACCCTTAAAACATCAAAAGTACCAGTTAAATGGACTTTTGATTATGCATGCTATGAATGAATCTGTTTTTTGCACTAAATTGTTGTTATGGTATGTATAAATCACATTTTGTTTTAGAATGGGAAAGTGTAGCTTTCACAGTTTATCTATCCAGATTTTGTAACAATGTGTTGTGCATTTTTCTGTTGTTGTTTGGGATATATGAACACACATGAATCAAAAGGTTTGGGAAAGAAGAAGCAACAACTGTAAAACGTTTGGGATTGCAACTGTAACAAATGGAAAATGTTTGGGACTACTGCTGAACCATCAACAAAATGTCTGGGACCTGAACTAGAGTATGTCTCTCTAATTGTCCAATACATACAATAGGGGAAAACAAAACATAAATATAGAGATAAACGAAGTTCAATAAAGGACTACTTTCATTATTCTTGGGAAACTTACAATACAACTCCAACACACTAGACACAATACCCAGCTAAAACATAATCACATCCCAACAACCCAGATCTAACTTCTACTGACTCCTTCACAAGATCTAGATAAAGACCCATTTTACAATAACTCCACATACAAATCCGAACAACCAAGTCTTCCACGCACTTGATCTTGCCGAACGAAGGGAGATTATTTCAGCTACCATCTCCCTTCTAACTCGCAGAAACCCAAGAATCAATTCCTTTGATCTTTCACACATTTGCGGGTTAAACCAGTCAAAGAAGTTACAACCACCTAAATCTTGACGCCTTGCGCAACTGAGAAATCTTCTACCGAGTTCAAGTTCGTCCATGAAGTCTTCCTTTGCACCGGATAACCACACCTACATACATTCATCTTCAGCTTCTTCCAAGTTTTCTCAAGGTTATTGTATAAGAGAGAGAGAGAGAGAGAGAGAGAGAGAGAGAGAGAGGGGGTGGGGTGGGGTGGGGTGGGGGGGGCAAGGGGGTTATTTTAATATGGCAGGAATTGGAGGGAAACAAAGTGTACTTTTTATGTTTTAAGAGTGGAGAATATGTATTGACAATTATGTCCCTCTTAAAAATGGTCATAAAATCAAATTTTTTATTTTTTTTTATTTTTTGGATCAATTGACGGAAGAACTGATGGAATCCATAATTCTGCCCTTCCGTTGTGACTTTCATAAAGGTTAGGTACCGCGATTGGCACAAATTGAATGTTTGGGCAAAGTCTAAAAAAAAACAAAAGGTTCGAGACCTCGAATGCAATTTTCCCTTTATAATTTAAACAATTTTTCAAACTACTTTTTAACCACACATATTTTGATTCATAAATAAAATTTTGTTATTTTCAAAGTAAAATATGTAATTGAAAAAGTAATTTTGAAAAGGGTAATTAGCGCAAATCATCCCTACCTTTCACAACATTTGCGCAAATCGTCCCCATCAATTTACACACTATCATATTCGTTTTGTTCTTCTCCTGAAATTATTTCATTTCGAGTGAGCTCAGTAACAAATTCTACAGAAATTGAGTTAATAAAATTATAAATGAAAACAGAACTAGAATATTACAAATCCTTTTTGCATCAATATTGAGGCTTAGAACCATTAATTCACAAATGTACAAAAAAAACTGGAATCATCCATATACCATGGCCATCACAATTAACAAATAAATAAAGACAAACTGATGGGTATCATTTTGGTTCAAGCGCAGCAATTTCTTTGACTACCAGAGCTTTATCGGCCTCAAACTGTTCGTCCTCTGTATCAAGAGCAAGCAAGATTCAGAAAATTGTTAACTATGTATATAGAAGATTACCAGTATGCATTTTTTACTCTCGTGTACCTTTATCGATTTTAAAATCAGCAAAGAGACGTAGAAGTTTGCTTCTATTTGCGACGAGGATGCTAACAATATCTGGGGGCTTGTTCTGATTAGCTGCAAATAACTGTAATTTTTTGTGCGCGGTGAGAACAAAAATGTACAGTAGCCAATACTAATAATGTAAGCAAGTTTTGTCAAGTATTGGTCATACCTTAAAAACATGAAAAGCTTCAATCTGAATACTCTTGCTCGACTCCTGGCAGAAGGCAGAATAAAACATTTAACAATTAATACAGTATTAAAGTTTAATGTGAAATCTGTTTTCACACATCTTTCACGTCTTCCAAGTATGACCAGTATAAATAAAAATGAATCTCAAGTTCTGGGCCTTCTTATACTGTGAAATGTTCATTTCATGATTCCCTTCTCTTTTCATTACCATCTTTTTATTTCCCAGGGCATTAGAGTCTAGAGAGGGAAGAGGGGAAGTCTGAGCATTTGAATCTAGAACCGAGAAGGGAATCATACTCTTAGAAGATTCATTAAGATCCTCAAGTTGTCCCGTGAGCTAACATATCGAGTCATCACAGCCGAATTTGAACGGTCCAGCAAGATATCTCCCAACAGCTGAAAGAAGGTATAACACAAACTGAGTCAAAAGATATGGCGTTTACTGATCCACCATATTGTAGTTGCCCCCCCCCCCCCCCCCCCCCCCAAAAAAAAAAACCCACTTTTTTATTTATTTATTTTTACTATCCCTCCCTCCCACGTTCTTTCTTCTTATATCGTTGTGTTTGTGGGTGGGTGTGTGGGTGTTGGGGGGGGGGGGGGGGGTTGTATTTATTTATGGGCAGCCGTAATAATCCCAAAAAGAAAGCACAAAAATGCCTTGCCTTGACAGCTTGCCTTCTAGTAATATAATTTGTGGATTCAAGAAGCTTTGAGTTATACTCTGCAAAGAACTATCAACAGAAGCATAGGAAATGATTAAAAGTTGAGCTCAACCGGAAAGCAAGTAACAAACTATTAATATCCGGTTCTAGAAATTTAGAATTCAAGCACATATATAGAGTTCTGCATCACTATTTTAGCAGCACGTGGTCACAAGAACAGCAAAATTATTTGTAATCATCTTTAAACTAGTAAAACGCTTTCCCATGATGGGATCCAACTATAAGATATGACTTCAAATCAAGAAAGATTTTGAAAGTGCAACTGATGCCATGATAATAAGACATATTTTCGCATTTTCTGAGTTAGGATTTGAAGAGGATTTGAATTGAGAAAGTGTAATCAATTAATGAATTGTGTTTTTTTTTTTGTGTGTGTGTGGGAAGAAAGGGGTCAGGGAATGGTGACGGGAAGAGAGAGAAGAAATGCGATGGTGAAGAAGACTTCTGATTATCTCTACAGAAAGAAGCGAGAGGAGAGGATGGAAAAAGACAAACGGACAAGTTCTTTTTTTGTCATTGTTGTAGGGAAGAAAGCCTCACTTACGGTTGGTGATGAAAAGAGAGATTAGAAACTATATAAATGTCCTAAGAGCACCTCTAAATCTTGTACATAGTAGAGAGCATTACACACTCCAATAAAATCTTAGTTTGTCTTTTCCAAAAAAATTGGTGTAAAAAATTATTGTTTCTTCTCGTTTTTAACTAACATATAATATATAGATGTCGAAGGCCAATTAATTCAAATATGGTTTGAATAATCTTCCAAATGGAACATTGAAATTTGCAACTTATATTTATTATTATATCATCATAAAGTACATATAGAGAGTGAGTTTGGTTCTCCAAATTTAGATAGCTAAGTTAAAATATAGTCTATCATAATGTCAAAGATTTACTCTAAAATTGACAGCATCTTATATTTACAGAATCTCTCGGAGAAGCTCTAGGAATGTAATAGTGAACAAGTGACAGGCATAAAACACTGGAATAAAGAAGACGGTGTCTTAACAAGCGTGTGACAGTTCAACAGGTGAATATGCTTATAAACAATGATGCAGTTCACTCAATTATAAGCCACCTACCCAGTCATAATTTTTAGAAAGAAATTCAGCTACCGTTGACTTATGCCTGGTCAACAGTTCCTGGAACAAGGCAGAAGAAAATGTGAGTTGAATTATGGTCCCAGCTCAAAGATGGACAATAGCAGAAAATCAATATCTGCATGTCAATATCCTATATTTGCTTAGCTATGACAAGTAAAGGCAGAAATAGAGGATAGAATCATAATTTGACAATAAAGTGGTTTCTTATGGATTAAGATGACAGATACGTGAGCGACAGCAATAACAGAATTTAGTGTAAGCCATACACCCATTCTTCAAATAACAGTGTAGTGTATACATGTACCAGAAATTTAAGGCCTTGCTTGATTTTGACTTTTTGAGAAGTAATTTTGTGAAAAGTGATATTTTTGGAGAATGTACGGTTAAACAGTAAAGAAAAATTCTGGGTCCACGTGCAAAATTATTTTATGGGAGTGTGTGGTTGAAAATGAGTTTGGAAAAAGTGATTTTGAAAAAATCAAACAAGGGTTTCCCTTCCTTTAAGAACTAAGGATGTCTCTTCATGGGGAATCTCAACCGATAATTTATTTATTTATTTATATTTTTTTTTTTTTGAATGAGAACCAATAAGGACTTAACCTTGAAAGTGGCAGCAGCATCAGAAGCTATGTCAAAATTTGGAAGTTGTATGTAATCGAAAAATCTTTTCATGTGCTCTGATTCCAAGACATACCTGTCAAAGCAGGTCACGTTTTAAAACCAAAAATAGATTCGGCATCAAATTCTACTTTTGCACTAACGAAAAAATAAATTCAACGTGATAAATAAATTCCTAGAAAACAGTGCATAATTGCCTCATCCTAATCAAATGAAGAAAAATTGAAATATTCACTTCAAAGAACATTGTAAGCACATATATCCACTCACCTAGCAACACTTTGGTGGCGAATGCACTCCCTTAACATAGCACCGTAGTGTAATGCCAAATCTGTATTCTCATAACTACATGATCCAGTAGTGAATTAGTATAGAAGTCAATCACCAGTGGAAGAAAATGGGCATACAAGCAGTATCAGAAAATGGAGAGGCAAAACTGAACTGCAACCCATTTGGCCATACTCAACCAGAGACAGAAAAGTAACTTCTTAAAAGGGAACTCTCATCAAGGGCAATACCAGAAAGGAAGGCAACAAAATAATAACAGTGATCTCTCTTCAACCATAATCTATATACTTCTTTGTTGGCCAAAAAAAAATAAAAAAATGGTTCCTAAAGTTCATAT
This sequence comes from Ligustrum vulgare, assembly GCA_963555705.1. Taxonomy (NCBI): domain Eukaryota; kingdom Viridiplantae; phylum Streptophyta; class Magnoliopsida; order Lamiales; family Oleaceae; genus Ligustrum; species Ligustrum vulgare. The sequence continues at coordinate 14,420,935 of OY743190.1, forward strand.
TTCTTATGCATTTATCAATATATTATTGGTTAAAAATTCACATAACAACATTTGAAGAAAATTCTCGTTCTGAATCAGTCCTTTTTGGTCAAGATTTTATAAATTAATAACATATTATACACTACAATTCCTCAATTTTACTGCAAAAGTGAAAGAAAGTTAATGGGAATATAGAGCTCAGGGCCCTAGTTATTATATAGATCTAATATAAATACCTAGTTAAAAACTTACAATCACTGGTGTATTATAGCCTCAGATTTATAGTTTTGGGGGAAGTTTGTAGTAAGTTAATTTTGTTTACATTGGGCAAAAAGCAAAGCTCCATGCCTCCATCTCACCATGAAGAAGGCATATAGAAGAAACAGAGGCAGAGAATTGGTGGAAGAGAGTAAAATTGTAGATTTATTCCCCTCACAGTAGCAATTGAAAATAATATAGAGCTAATCGTTTTCAAATCGTTAGTGGAAGTTTTTTTAACGGGTGCTACTGCACCTCACATTCACAGCAGCAATGCCATCCCGGCATAGGATAGAGATGCACAAATTCTGGTTTCTTGCTGATTTACTATGGGATTGAGTTGATTTTCCTATTCTTCAAGTTCCTAAAGATATAGAATATAGAGAAAATTGACTAAACAATTCACAACCAAGACATCTTGCCAAGCCTTCTTACCCTACTATCAAGGTATCCATTAGATCAATGTTTTTTTCCAAGTAATCACAAGCGATTAATCGTGACTGAACCTGTTGCCTCTGCAGATTTGCAACAACCTGAGAAGCATCTTTACGGGTCTGCAAAAGTATATCTTGTTAGTCATCACAATTATCCTTGTCAGTCATCACGATAATGCAAATATGATCTTAAATGTAACTTCAGCAACATACAAACTAAGAATAATAATGGCCATTGAATCGCTCTCATCAGTCAGTCACAAAATTAATAGAAACTATAACTACGTAGTATTCTAATAAATATTTGTGCTCAATAAAAAAACCATATCACATTACTTCTAGATTCAACTTTGGTAGACATGTAATTAGGAGCCGTAGAGTGTTCTCTCTGAAAAACTCCTGAGTCAACTGTGTGCACGCTTCTGAGACAGGCTCAGATTCACTGTCACCGTAAAGTACTGATTTCAGATCTCGGATAAGTTTGCTCAACTCCATCATCTGCACAGGATTAAAGACTGATTGAGCCAAAAAAAAGAGAGAAGGAAAGACCAAAAAACTCATGGTCGTTCATCAGCTAATAAATCTCCACTTTGGCAGCAATATGCATCAAACACTGCGAAGTTGAGTTTGTAGCACATTCGAGACGGTTATAGTTTCCTTATCCCGATTTATCTCTTTATAGAAGAAAAAAACGCAACAACTAAAAAACTTCTCACCTAGCGTATCAGAGTCAATCGTATCATGAATATTGAATACGCGCCAATATCAGTGGACTATGGACTCTCACGCTCAAATAAATCAAACAATTAAATCTAATAAAAAATCAAACAATTAAATCTAATAAAAAATCAGTTTCTCGCATCATACGAGTAAAGATCACAGAAAACAACGTAGCACGACACCTAGAAAGTATCCACTTGATTCAGATCCAAACTTTTTCACGATGTGGAATAAAACGAATAATGGCCCAAAAAAAAAAAATAATAATAATAATAATAATCGAATCAAAACCTTCTCTTCGCGCTTGCTCTCCTTAGTATCCGTCCCGCGATCAGCCAATATGAGGAGATCACGAGTCTGGCGAACCAGGTCAGCAGGCGTCTTGGGCTTCGGCTTGAATAGCGCCTTCATCTTGGCGTTCTCGCCACCGCCGTCGGCGTTATCCGCCAGCGGGAGCCTCCTGACCACCGCCTGCGACGCTGAGGCACTTTGCGCCGCCGGATGGCCTCCGTTTGACAGACACCCTCCTATTTTTCCTAATTTTTTCCTTTACCACACCACCTGTAATGAGACTAATTCACTACTCTGTAACTTAGGGTTTCAAATTGCTTTCAATTAGTGCAGGTTTTACCAGAATTTTGCCATTTCTGCTAGGATTATTCGCGGCCTATTCGAATCCTCATTTATGTAGATGTTCATGTACTCAGCCAGGTAGTAGGTCACTCCCTGATTTCTGTGTGATACTAATGAAACGGATGGATAGATATATACCAAAAATATATATGTGGGTATTAGATTTTCTTTATTTACTCTCTCTCTTACTTTGTAGTTTGTGGTTAGGGTAACTGTTTTTCGTCTCGACATTTCTTATTTTTCTCCAATAAATAAATATAATCATGGGAAATGACAATAGAACGGGTTCGAGGTGAATACCCCGCCTCATGTTCTGTCTCACAAAAAGAACTTCAAATTCATACATGTTCTAGGACCCAATAAGTAATAACAGGGCAGGGGGTATGGGTTAGAGGTGGGACATCCAAGTCCCACACCGCCCCGTTAATGCCACATTTATTTATTTATTTTTCTTTGAAAAAAAAAAAAAACAACTATTTGAACAATTTATTTCACTTATTTTATTGTTATATTTCATTTCATGCTTTCTAATTAAACAACTTTTTAAATAACACAATATTAAATAACATTTTTTCCAATATGATCGTACAATATATTTAAATACTTATCATAAACAACAAATAACAAAATATAATATTTTTTTCAAACTATATAGTAAAAAAAAATTAATTATTTTTTTAATATAAGTGGCGGGGGCGAGTCAAACAAAACCCGCCCTGCCCCGCCCCGCCCCATACCCGCTTTGAGTTTTTCATTTTAATCTCATACCCACCCCATCAACCCACGGGACAATTTTTTTTTTTGGTCCCATTAAAGTTGGGTTCGAGACGGATTTTTTTGCCATCCCTGGGCAATCTGTTATATTTTCGGAAGCTAGCCATGTTTGATGAGAATTTTAATTCGGTCCACAACTTTTCATTCACATATTTCACAAATTCTATAAAAGTTTAATAAAAAATTAATTTTAATCTCCATTAGACATTAAGCAAAATTATTCAAATGGATCCAGAGTAACATTTGAGTATCAAAAACTCCTTTCAAGTTAATTTTTGTTACTCACTGAACCTATACTTTTGTTGCGTTCTATTCAAAACTTTAAAATACTTTTGAGTGATCATTGAACTTTAACACGCTGCAACATATTACTCACTCGATTTTAAGTTTGGTAACAGTTTACTCATTGAATTTTTAAATGTTTCTCAATGATTACTCAACTTTAGAGCATTGTATTTTGGCACCAAGTCACTTTGGTTGTTGTCACGACTCACGAGTTACTCACCAAACTTCCAATTAAATAAAATAAACATTCTGAAATTCAATGAGTAACCCGTAGTAATACTCAAAGAGTATGTTGGGTAAGTCAAATAAGTTTCATCTACTAAAATAAGTTCCGTTTGATTGATGAACTTATTTGATATGCTATAACTTATCTCAAAAGCATCTTTTACAAGCTTTTCAAATAAGTTCTATAAACTTTTCATTTTTTATTCCATTTTTAACTTTTTTATTTTTTAACAATTACGCCTTTATGTCATTAGAATATTTAAAATATATTTTCCTTTTATATCATTTTGTATTTCTGAGCTAGCTTTTCAACTAATTTTGTCAAACACTTCTATTCAATCAATTAATTACTAATTAGCTATTAGCTATCAGCCCTCAATTAACTTATCAGCTATCAGCTTGGTCTACCAAACATAACCAAAGTTGATGAGTGATAGAGAGTAATGTCCTAAAATTAAGTGACCAATGAGATGTATTTCAAAATTCAATGAGTAAATCGTGACATATGAAATGTATTTCGAAATTCAGTTTGGTCACGATTTAGTGCAACACGTTAAAGTTCAGTAATCACTTGAAATCATTTTAAAATTCAATGAGTAAAACATGATGGATGTACAAGTTCAATTAGTAATAAAACAATTAATTCACTCATTTTGACTTCTCAATAATCATGTCAGACAATTCTTTAAACCAGCTTATTTTAAAAGCCCTTCTAGTTCTAATCAACAAATCAATTTCAAAATTATTCAAATAAGTTTAAACGTAACTTTTAATCTTAGCCTCTGTTTGGAAAAATATGTTTTTTTATATTTTTAAATAACACAATTTTTTAAATCATTTTTTAACCACACATATTTTTTCTCTCCACTTTTTAACCACATATTCTACCTTGAAAACATAAAAAAACATATTATTAAATAAACAACTTTTAACAAACAGAGAAAAATAAATTTTGACTTTTCAAAAGCCTACCAAATTGACCCCAAAATCGTTTCTGACCTCTACGCTCAATATTGAATAATATATTAATCTTTTAAAATTTAAAGTAAAGTTCAAGCTGAATCTTCTCAAAAAATAATTCTTGGTTAAGTCTCGTAATAAGTGCAACTCTCATGTTTAGTAATTATCTTGAGTTTTGAACTCTCAACAGAGTGTCGGTAATAAGTGTGAGGAATGTGATGATGACATCTAGTTTTCATGTCCATTATGCTCTAAGCATGTTGATAAAAAAAATTATTGTCCCTTATGCTCTAAGCATGTTGATAAAAATTTATTCGAAAAAAGAAAAAAAAGAGGTCAAATTTGATTTATTTTGTGTTTTTTGAGTATTTGATTACGCCATAATCCATGCCTACAAAAATTGAATTATTATATCATTGTTGAAGTCAATTTTTATACACTAATAATATTATTATTTAGTTTCAATTTATATGCTTAAGTTAATTTCAGTTAGATGTACCTTTTTTTTGAGAAATTATATCTTTTTCTTGTCAACTTTAAACTTTATTTCGTGACAAGAAGAATATCTACTTGGTGAGGACTAGAAGTGTATTTTGGTGGTTTGTGGGTAGATTCCCATACTGGATCGATGAGCCGGAAACTTTTCAGTGAGATCGGAGTTTGCACGCCAGAGTTGATTCACATGTCTTCCGTACTCGTTAAAACATCCACACGGACCACACCTTTTTGAGATCAATGGATTTTCTAAAGTTCCCCAATATGGGTGAAGTGTCTAGACTTGTGTCGTGCCTGTAGTTGTATCTATCTTATCTGATGTGCAATCTAAAAGCGAATTATACATCATATCAAACAATCAATCGAATTTTACCAAAAAAAAACTTCATTTTCTATGTTTTATACATATTGTAAAATCACTCTAATCACCACCAAGAAAAGAAATAACAAAGGGAGAACTACAATTAGACATTTAGACCTCACCAAAAAATCTTGTTCAAATCATTAATCTAAAAATGCCCCCATCAAAATGAGAGAAAAGAAGTGGAGAATCTGATCTACTGTATTGGAGAGAAAATGAGATTCCTCTTTCACATTTTTTTGTATTCCATCAATTCTATCATCATTTTACGAATACCAAATGCAATGAATGTATATATAGAAAAGTGCCTAAGTTACGTGTGTCAAATGTCATTTTAGGCTCAATAACTAAAAACGTGTTTTGGCCCTTGAAAATAACTTCATTAGCATTCAAAAAGTCCAAATCCCCGTCCTCCAGAACTTTCAAACGGATAAGGCATTCAAGTAACACAATCCCACCAGAACTATATTACCTGCTTCTATAAAACAAGTCTTCAATGTACACAATTATTATATTTTTATGTTTATATTTTAAGCTTACAATTTTCCTTCTGGGAAACTTTAGCATCGGAGGGGCTGCAATAACACATCTCGGAGTTTTCATTTCAGGCATTGGAGATGTTCGTTTTCATCCTCAGTCACTAAGCTCGGGAATTCAAATGTTGCAAGTTTTTGGTAGTATTATTTTACCCTTCCAGGTGGTCGAGGGATGTCAAGAGAGCTAAAAAAGGTTCTCTTCTTTTGTACCTTAATAAAATATTTTCCTGATAGAAATTGAATAACTTGTGTTGATCCAACTACATCGAGAGGGAGTGAATAGGATGCAAAATTATAAATTAATTAAAAAGTTATTAAATCTAAAAGATAATCAATCTAAATCGATAAATAAATGGTTAATGTGAATAACACAAAGATTGATAACAAAGGGAAAATCTTTAAAGAACTCTTCACACAGAAACTGTAGTGCCCCGAGTTCTAAATACCCAGTTCACCACGTCATTGTCTGGTCTAAACTTTAAAATAATATTTTAGCGGAATAAATAGCTGAAAATTCATTTTTGGCAACATTAAATAAACTGTAATGGTCAATAAAATTTGAAAAAATCTATGAAATAATTCAAAATAATAAATCGAACCATTAATATTACAAAACAATTGACAATGTTATAAATTCTAAAAAAATATCCAACGTTTGGAAATACAGATCATCAAAATAAGATTATCAATTAATTAACGACTATTGTCACAATCATCCATCACTTGCCACCCTCTCCGAAATCTGCAAATATTCTTAAAATAGGAATGAGCATTTCATAGAAATACTCAGTAGACTTATCGCTAACTAATTAATCTACATTGTAATTGAACACATAAACGCAGGCTCTTTAGAAATCATAGGGTGTGGGTAGTCTCTTCTCGTGCATTAAAGCACATGACTTCTCTTTGAAAAATCATAGACTCTTTGAAATCATCGGGTGTTGGTAGTCTCTTCTCGTGCATTAAAGCACATGGCTTCTCTTTGAAAATCATAGGCTCTTTAAAATCATCGGGTGTGGGTAGTCTTTCTCTCGTGCACTTAAGGCACATTAGTTATGCATAACATCATCATTTATCTTGCAAAATGTTCTCTTCTTTCTCATGCATAAAAGCATATAAGTTTTGACTAGAGATGGCAAAAAAACCCGACCCGAACCCGCCCCTAATGGGGCGAAAAAAACCCGCCCCGCGGGTCGGCGGGGCGGGTATGGGGCGACTTCTCCCGACCCGGGTGGGTCGCGGGGCGGGTACGGGTTTGGTTGTTCCGACCCGAACCCGCCCCGATTAAATAAATTAATAAATATTAATAAGGAAAAAAATAAAAAAATAAAAAAAAAATAAACGGGGCGGGTAGGTTGACCCGCCCCGAACCCGAACCCGCCCCGACCCTAAATTCGCGGGTCGCGGGGCGGGTTTGGAATTGAAAAATTCTCGCGGGTCGGGGGGACCCGACCCGAACCCGCCCCGTTGCCATCACTAGTTTTGACAAGCATAACAACATAAATATTTTCAAAGAAATATATTCTTGTCTCATTTCATGAAAATGACTTTCACATAAGTCACATAACATACACATTCACATGCAATCATAATTTAAATCAATTAATAGGGGTGAGTCTACCTTAAACTTAACGAGTGTGGTTGAGCGGGAATGACTTCAATCTTTTAAATCTCCGGACGTCTCGTCTAGCCAATTAGAAAAAAATAAGTTAAATTAGTCTTTTGAAATTTATAGTTTAAAAATGATAAATTAAAATTTAGGGACTGAAATTGTTGATTTTGAAAGTTAGGGGACTAAAATAAATACTTTTAAACTTGGGGACTAAAATGAAGCTTTTCGAAACTTTCAAGACTCGAATAAAACGCTATAAAAATATTCAGGCTGAAAATAACAGATTTCTAAATTAAAGGATAGAGTTTTGAAATATTTGAACTCATGAGCCGAAATGAAACATTTGGAACATTGGGGACTAAAATGTAATTTTTCAAAACTTGGGTTGAAGCTCAAAACGGATATTAAATTGTAGGGATTGAAATAATTGATTTTTAAAATGAAGGGACTGTTTAAAATTATTTAAAAACTTAAGGGGCTGAAATGATTAGTTTTAAAACTATAATGACTAATTTGAATAATTTTAAAACTTGGGGACTAAGCTGCAAATTTTGAAAATTAAAATATTAAAAACAAACCTTACTCTCTCTTTCCCAATTCATTTTCAGAACTGAAGAGAGAGAGGAGAGGCACGACCGAGAGTGGCCCTCTGCGCAACCAGCCCTCTGCCGGAGAGTTTCCGGCAAAACGCTGCCGCAGGGTAGCGGCGAGCGGCGGCCAAGAAGGGGGTCAAATTTGAGGGAGTTTGGTGCGAGACTGGGTGTAAAATCGAGACCAAAAATGAGGCTGAGTTCGTGATTTTCTATGGTTTTCGTTGAGCTTATCAACGGTCAAAGTAGGTAAGTATCTTGGGTAATTTGTTTCTTGGGTTTGGGTTTGATTTTAGGCTGATTGGAGTTGGGTTGGCCGCGATTTTGGTGGTGCAGCAAGTGGTTCCTGGTGGTTGGCGGCGGAAGGGTTGTGGTGGTGTTGTGGAAATGGTTGATTGGTATGGGTTGAGTGATTTCTTGAGGTTGGGTAGAGATTAAATTGGAGGTTGGCCGTGACTTTGGAATCTTAGCAGTGGGTTGGTTGTTTGCAAGTGGTGGTGCTCGATTGTGATGGTGTTCATCGAGTGGCATGACTGGTTGGATGGATGATGCAGTGGAGCTTGGTGCAGGCGGTTCAATGTGGTGATGATGATGAAGGAGGTGGCGGATGTGGTGGTGTTGCAAATGGTGAGGTTGAAGCTCGAGGTTACCTGGCTGTGGGAGGTGGCTGGAATGGAATTGAAACTGGTTGCTGGAACTCAACGTGTGGTTTGTGCAGAGGGAGATAGGATGGTGATGATGATGCTGAGGAGTGAGTTGGAGGGGTTGGTGATTTAGAGTATGAGAATTTGATAGGGTATGAGACTGATGTAGTTGGTGGAAGTATGGATTGATTGGATAGTATGAAAATTTTGATACACAAGAAACGGAAATCGAGAAAATAATACGCATGAATTCAACTGAGTCGGAAAATGAATCTGATAAAATGGGCTTCACAAAATTTGGAATTTAAAACTATTTTGAAACGAATAAATAAAATAAATAAATAAAATAGTATAATTTTTGAAATTCATAATTTATTTAAAATTGAAATGGACTCGATATTTCTCGACTTGGTTAGACGAATACGTCGTGACTTTAAATTAAAATGGGTGAGATCGCAGCGGCATGTTTTCATAATTTAAAATAATTATTTAATGCATAAAAATTTCTTTGTCGCTACAGAAACAATCTCCGGACAAACGTGCCTCTATAATTCACTAGTAAAGATTCGACTTGCAGAAATTGGTTCAAACACTACTAACACTTAGTTGATTCTGAACCCCAACTTGTAAATTGTCAAATAACATCTTCGGTTGTGCTTCCTGCACCTTCCACCAACTCCAAAATTCTAAAAGTTTATTGGTAAAGGATTTTTGGTTTGATGTTTTATGATAGAACAATCTTGAATTACAATTCAAGAAGTTGTGTGATTGATCTTGAATAATCAAAGAATTTATCAAGAGATTGGAAGAATGTTAGCTCTATCAAATCAAATATAATGATTAACCACACAAGAAAACGAAATAGGGCTTCGGTATTTATAATATGAAGTGTTTAGGGTCATATGAGATTGTAAAAAGGCTAAAAATAGTGAAATAAGAATTTCCCACATGACAAGGCCGTTCGAGCACAAGAACAATTCGAGTGCCCTGAAAGGCCAAAACTTCTAAACATGCTCGAGCAGTGTAGCGCCCCGAGTTATAAATACCCGGTTCGCCATGTCATCGTCTGATCTAACTTTTAAAATAATATTTTAGCGGAAGAAATAACTGAAATTCATTTTTGGCAACATTAAATAAATTGTAATAGTCGATAAAATCTAAAACCTTTATGAAACAATTCGAAATAATAAATCGAGCCATTAATATTGTAAAACAATTGACAATGTCATAATTTCTCAAATAATTGAAATTCTCAAATTATCCAATGTTTGGAAATACGGATCGTTAAAATAAGATTTTCAACCATTTAACGACTATTGCCACCATCATCCATCACTTGCCACCCTATCCGAAATGTGCAAATATTGTTAAAATAGACATGAGCATTTCATAGAAATACTCAGTAGACTCATCCCCAATTAATTAATTTACAATATAATTGAACACATAGATGCAGGCTCTTTAGAAATCGTAGGGTGTGGGTTGCTCTTCTCGTGCATTACAGCACATGGCTTCTTTTTGAAAAATCATAGGCTCTTTAGAAATCATAGGGTGTGGGTTGCTCTTCTTGTGCATTAAAGCAAGTGGCTTCTCTTCGAAAATCATAAGCTCTTTAAAATCATAGGGTATGGGTTGCTCTTTCTTCTCGTGCACATAAGACACATAAGTTATGCATAACATCATCATTTATCTTGCAAGACATTTTCTTCTTTCTTTCTCATGCATACAAGCATAAAGTTATGACAAGCACAACAACATAAATATTTCATAAGAAATATATTCTCGTCTCATTTCATGAAATAAATTTCACATAAATCACGTAACATACACATTCACATGCAATCATAATTTAAATCAATTAATAGGGGCGAGTCTACCTTAAACTTGACGAGTGCAAAGTTGAGCGGGAAACGACTTCAATTCTTTAATTCTCCGTACGCTTCGTCTAGCCAATTAGAAAATAAGTTAAATTAGTCTCTTGAAATTTATAGTTTAAAAAAAATGATAATTTACAATTTGGGGACTGAAATTGATGATTTGAAAGTTGAGGGACTAAAATGAATATTTTGAAAGTTGAGGGACTAAAATGAATAATTTGAAAGTTGATGAACTAAAAAGAATACTTTGAAAGTTGATGGACTAAAATGAATATTTTGAAAGTTGAGGGACTAAAATGAATAATTTTGAAAGTCTGGTTGAAACTCAAAATGGATATTAAATTATAGGGCTGAAATAATAGATTCTAAAAATGAAGTGGCTGATTAAAACCATTTAAAAACTTAAGGGCTGAAATGGTTGATTTAAAACTTAAAGGGCTGAAATTACACATTTTTGGGACTTAGGGACTAAGTTGCAATTTTTTAAAATCAAAGTTTATCAAATAAAGCTCCATTCTCCCTCTCCCATTTTCGGTACAGAGACGAGAGAGAGAAGGGAGGGCGCGAGGGGAGCTGCGCGCCGGTCTCCAGCCGGCGCTTTCGCCGGAGAAACGCCACGCAGTGCGGCGGCGAGCAGTGGGCAGGGAAAGAGCATATTTTGGGATCTAGGTGCGGTTTGGGTGCGAGACCGAGGCTTGGTTCGTGGTTTTCCGACGACAAACCGGCGATTGAGGTAAGAAAATGAACTTCTTGATTCATGAGTTTTCTTTGGGTTCGATTTGGAGGTCAAAAACAGGGAGAAGTGAAATGGGCAGTTGTGATTTGGAGGGGGGACGGTGCGTTGGTTGTGTGTGCGTAAATCCAGCGTTGCAGGTTGGTTGGGTGGTTTCGAGCATGGCAGTGGTGATGCTGATGATGGTTTGTGGCAGTGGGGTTGAGGTTGAGCTAGGCGGTGGCAGTGAAGTTCGTTGGTGGTTGGTGGTGGCTGTGGTGCTTGAGGTGATGAGGTTAATGGTGGGTCGAGGTGGTTGTGTGCTGGTGATGATGATGGTGGTGAGTGGCGTGGTGGTGATGGTAGGGTTGCGATGAGGCCGGTTTGGGCGATGCTTGGTGATGAAGGAGGTGGCTGCTCCATGGTGAAGACAGTGGTGCTGGATGCATTGGAGTTGAAATGGGAATGAGTTTGAGGTTGATGCCAATGCCGATTGTGTTGAGGGAAGGAGAGGTTGGTGAAGGTGGTGATGAATAATGAAGTGGGTTGGTGATGTAGAGTATGAGAATAGATAGGGTATGAGATTGATGTGATGGATGGAGGTTGGTGGTGTGAAAACCTAGACAAGCATTGCACGTAGTTCGAGAAAAATTCGCACGCGAAATCAATTGGGTCGGAAGAATTAAACTGATAAAATGAGATTGATGAAATTTGGAATTTAAAATGATTTTGAAAATAATAATTTAAATAAAGTAATAAGATTTTAGAAATTCGGAATTTAATTAAAATCGAATTGACTCGATATTTCTCGACTTGGCTAGACGAACGCGTCGTGAAGTTAACTTAGAAATGGTTGAGATCGCAGCAACACGGTTTTCGAAGTTTTAAAATAATTATTTAATCGCGTGGAAAATTCTTGATTGCTACAAGCAGTAATCCCGCGGCCAATGAGTGGTCGTCAGTATTTTGATCATAGTTTTCTCTCCAAATATCCGATTGAGGTATTTTTAAAGTGTGTTAGAAATATAACTCAAAGAATACAATTCCTCCAGTAATAGCAATTTACAAGTCAAATGTTTATTATACGAAAATTGGGTCTCAACCTATGACTGAATATCTGAATGTTGTTAATTTTTATTGATTTTTTTCTGTTGTTCCCTGTTAATTTATTATACTTTGTTAATGGAATATGTTCGTGTATCGCACGGGTATGAAATTAGTTATATTGCTTAAATCTAAGGATCATTTCCATAAGAAGAAAGACATGCACAGGTAAACACTTCATTATGCATCACAATATAAGACTTGGACCCAACATGCTAATATTATTTCTGCTTTAAAACCCAATACGAAATACTAAATCTTAACTCATAATAGGTAAATAACAAACTGAAGAAAACAATAGAAAATGAACCAACTTTGACATGCTGGATAAAAGAACCTCAATACTGCAACACCTTCTCTAGTACCACCTAGTGTAAGCATAATCCTCACTCCTCTTTCACTGCCGGTGCCACTGCTTCTGTTGGTTTCTCCTCCTCCGCAACTGCTTCCTTCACCGGCACATCTGTACATTTAGGGACTTCTACTTTAGCCTCCTCAATAGCAGCCTCCTTAGGAGATACATCCTCTACTTCTTCTTCCACAAGCTCTTTGGGTGTAACTTCTTTTGTCTCTTCTTCTGCCACGGTCTCTTCTACTGCAACCTCCTTAGTCCCGGCTACTGGAGTAGCAGGTTCCTCAGCTAGTGGTGCGGCCACCTCTTCTTCGGTTACTTGCTTTTGTTCCTCGGTTACTACCTCAGTTGCCGGTGCTGCGGCCACCTCTTCTTCAGTTTCTTTCAGTTGTTCCTCGGCCACTACCTCGGTGGCGGGTGTCGCAGCCGCTTCTTCTTTTGAGGCCTCTACGATGGCCTTCACTTCCTCAGTTGTAACAGTCTCTGCTACTGGCGTTGGAACTGACGCAACCTATTGAAGGCAGAATTCTTAATCTTGGGATAATAGAAATAGTGAAATACTGATAAAAATTATCATTATCCAATTTCTTTGTCATGTGTGCTAACTTTTCCCCTTGTGACATTAATATTGATTTTGAACGAACAATCTGATTAATTATTATTAAAATGCTGATCTTTAATAACATAAATCGACATAGGAGTCGGCTGCTGGATCTAAAGTTTCTGCATATTGAAGAGAGAACTTAAGAGCAAGAAAATTTGAAGAAACTACATCAAAAAAACTCGAATGATCTCGAGCTGGAATTTCACTAAGCAATATAAAACCAGAACTCGATCAAGATTATGATCTATCAAAATATAAATTCAAGAAAACGCTGTTCAATGTTCTATACCTGAGCTGTGGCCATTGTGATTTAAGGGTGATATGTAAATGTGGTGATGAAACTTGGAAAGAAGAGAAGTATTTGCTAGTGAATGTGAGTGAGATTGAGAAGAATGATAAATTAGAGTGCTATTTATAGAGATAGGGATGGTGATGGGGCGGATTCCTTTGTCCCGCCCTAGACAGCAGGCCATTAGGAATGTCCTCCCTAGTCCTTAGACTCGTTTAATCGTGGGACAGGGCGATCGAAACCCTTCTAGGGGGGAATTCCTTTGTCCTGCCCTGAACCGTAGGCTATTATGAATTTCTGCCTAGTCCCTAGACTCGATTATTTGAGGGACGGGGCAATCAAAACCCTTCTAGGGGAGGAGGACCCCACCCCCAAAACCCGAATAATCAAGACGTAGTCTTACTAGTCTCGAGTCAGTAGGGTCAAATCATGGATGAAGGTGGAAATTGATGTAAAGGGCATTAGGCCATGTCTTTGTCCAGTTGTAAATGGTTTTACTTTACAGAAAATTATTCAAGGATGAGATTTCTTTTATTTGTGTTTGTTTTTAAATGCAATCCCACATGGTGGAGGCCATTTTGCATGTAGTTATCTTACCTGGCTCATTGTGTGCTTTGTGCAGTAAGGAACCTAGGTGACTCATCATCATCATGCTATCATGTTCATTCAAGATTTTTTTAATCAGATTGATATATATTTTAAGTTAAATTATTATTATTCTTGTCCCCGTTTAGTGGAGATTAAAATAAGATTTTTTTATAAATTTTGATAAAAATTGATGAAATGTGTGATTGAAAAATTGTGAATTCTACAAAATATGTGGTTGAAATTAATTATTGACTTTAACATTAATTAAAATATAAATTTTAATTGATACCAAATGGGGACTTTATCTATTTCTTTCGGCGTTCTAGTCAAGCAACTTTTTTTTTTTTTTTTTTTTTTTTTAAGGTCTAATTCCTTATTACCAAACAAGACTGGCTCACTTTTCATTTTTGATTATTTTCAAAAGAGAAGATTATTCTACTCGTTTATTTCAAATACCAAACCGTGCAGCCGGGTCTTTCTTCGCTCCACGAGAAAGATGTACGAAGAATGGGTTAAATTTGTCAATCATTTTTGTAAAAAAAAAAAAAAAAAAAAAAAAAGTAACTCACATAGTGATAGAATTAGAAGGTGTAACTGTATAGTCGTCGATGAAAAATTTTCATGATTTGTGAACAATGAAAACTAGGGGAATTTTCAAAAAGAGTTATGTTACTCGTACTTGGAAGTTGACAATTAGGTTGACATGGTCTTCGTTTGGTAACAATGTTTGGTTTATAAACTGATTTATTTATGATTTTGAGGTAAAAAATAGTGGTTAAAAATTGGAGAGAGAAAAGTGTGTTGTTAAAAAGTGGACAATGATGTTGACATGCCTCATTTTTTGTCACATTTCTTGTCAACCTCTGAGTACAAGTAACATTAATCTTTCAAAAATGTCTAATTCCATGCTAATCACAATAATTGGGTCTAATATTAATACTTTTTTTGCAAAAATGTCTAAAATTTAGTGTAAATTGATTATCACACCCTTAATGAACACTTACAAAAATTATTTATATAGTTTCATTCACAATGACTTGATTAGACCAATGACAAGTCACATCAAGACTAGTTAATATCCATTGGATTCAATCAAACATCTTAATATCTATTAGGTAATAATCACTTTAAATTTTGAGAAATATAAGTCTACTTCAACTATGATTTTACGTTCCAAGTTCTAAACTTTGAAGGAATGAAATACTTGTTTCAATTTTGAGAAAGATTTTACCAAAAAATTGTGGAATCGATTTGGCAACCAACAAATTTCAGAAGAAGGTATTATTTTCAAATTTTGGTTTCCATTGAGAACTTGTTTTTATTTGTTATGCGTTTTCATAAAAAATGGAGAGAAACATACTAAATAATTAGTTGAACTAATTTTTAATATTATCAAAGTATTAAAGTAAATATCATGATCATTGTGCTGTGTTATTCTCAAATTATGTCACTTTTTTATCACTTATGTTAGTAATATATGGTTGTTGTGTATTCAATAATATGTCATTAATGGTGTGAATAAAATGATTCTAAAAAATGGTGGTTAAAGAAGATGATAAATGCAAGTGTTGAAGGAATCCAGATATGTCAGTCTTGACATTTATAATATCGAGAATGGCATTTAGAATGTTGTTCTAGACAATTTTAAAATGTTCATATTGTCGGTAATGAACTCACAAATGTTTATCATTTCAAACACCTTCTCATAGATAGTATTTTTTGTATTCGCTTGTTCGTGTAAGTTCATCATAGTATTGTTGTTGGCATCCAAGTATGGAAGATATTAAATGGTTCGTTGTCTCGCACGGTGGTACTTTTCTCAACATGGATGACGATTAGAAGTGGTTTGATAACCGGACAACGTCCATTGTTATTCGAAGTGACATTAGATACGAAGAACTTCTCAATTTACTTTTTGTGAAGCTCAATGTTGACAAAACAAAATTTCAAATCCAGTTGAAATTCAAAATTCCAACATGAATCTTCCACTATCTGATATAGTAGATGGTGATGATTTGCAGTGGTACATTTCTGTGTATACACAAGCTGCCTTGTGTGTAATTAGGATGAATGTGATTCAGGAGAGAACAATGCTAATATAGCAAATAAGCATTCACTGCCATTAGAAGATGCAGTGTCTGTACATGAAGAAATGGTTATTTGCCACTTATAGGATTCAAGAAAAATTCCTTATATAAAGGTATTGCGTGATGAGCAAAATAATCAAGATGAACAAAATCAACCGCTACTTAAAAATACATTTACATTGGATGTACAAGGAGTAATAGCGAAGATTCAAAATATACTTTAGCAAGAAACAACTGTACACAATGCTAACATTGAACATAATATTGCAATAAACGGAGTAGTAAATGTTTCATTTGTCTTCGTAACATTATTTCAAAACTACAATTATTTTTACGTGAATGTTAGGTAGCCAACGTGAAAAAGAAATAAAATCTTGAGATTTAGCACATGATTATTGATATTCATGACCATTCTCGACATTTTCACATGTCATTCTCGACATTTGAAACCTAATTTTCCAGACACTTGACATATCATATATCAAGAATGACAAAATATGTTCACGATAAATAACATACACCAAAAATATATTCAATTCTATTCCAAAATGACAACAGTCTGTGGCAAGTCCCTTATATAAGTGCAATGTGTGGATCACAAAAAAATGTATCACCATGAGTTTCAACGCAAATGAGTCTTCGTGATAGCACTGGAAATTCTCAACTAAGTGGAACGTGGTCTGTGAGGTGGTATCGAAAGACTCCATTCGATCTTTACTTGGAACATTCTTCATTATAACATGCGTCAAAATGGGAAATTATTCAGATGAAAAAATAAAAATTTCATAAATACACAAATGTGAGTGCAGTAAATCAATGAATTCAATCCTTTGTAATATGACAACTCATCAAAAAAAAAAACTCATTATGAATTGGTATTAGTACAAAAGCCCACACAATTTATCAATGTTTAGGAAATTGGATCGAACGGACCGGTTCGATCGAAAAAATTGGGAACTAGTCCAAAAATTGGTTCGATCAGGCAAGAAAATTGGCCAATAAAAAACCTGTTAGGTTCAACGGGGAAAACTAGGAACCGTCCGGTTTTTAAACCCGATTTTCCCTTCTTTTTTTTTTTTTTACTTTTTCCCTTAGCCGTTTTAAGTTGTTTTAATCTACTTTTGTGTATGATTTTATTTTTTAAATAAGTAAATGTTGATTTATTGGTAAAATAACTTATTTTTTAGAAAAAATTGTGATTTTTGTAGTAATTTGTGATTTTTTAATTGAAACCAGTTCGACCTGGTCGGACCTTCTGACCCTTGATCCGTTGTCTTTTTCTGGTTCGAACCGATTTTCGATTTTCTAAACACTGCAATTTACCCAAAAAACCCAACTAAAAAAAAAAAACTTCACAAGAAGAACCATAAACAAGAAACAGCTTAACAAAGTAGTTGTTCAGCCGAAGCTCAATTGTATGTCTCACCATTAACCCTAAATTCAAAGAAAATCACTTATTAAATCCTTATTAAATCCATTTTAACAGGAATTAAATGAGCTCACTTCGAAGTGAGATGGGAAATTGGATGAAGACAACCTGCGAGTCCAAGAAAAGTGACGAGTGAACCACGGGCGGCAAAGACGACTGTTCAGAGGGACGGGGAAGGGGGTTATCAGAGAAGAAGGTTGTTGTGAGAGACGTTGAGGAGGGCGATTGATTCGAAGAGAGTGGGGAAATGAGGGGTTGTGTGAGAGGAAATGAAATTAGGGCTTGAATGGTTTCCTAAACACCTAAATCTTAATAACAGGTGGATAATAGAATGGATCATGTATGATTGATATTTGTCCTTGTTCAATATATAGGTATATTAGGTGTTAAGTTTTCATTTGTTTATCAGAATAAAATATTATAGTTAAAACTTTGTCCTCAATGTGGAATTTCAAATTTGCAGTAGGGATATTTAAGTCCAAGATTCAAGAAAATGGACATCACTAAAAATTGGGAAATTTTTGCAAATAACAATTTAAAAATGGACATTTTATGTAATTTCCTCTGAAAACTATTAGAATTAAGTCTGGGCAAAAGAACCGAAATCAGCGGTTCGGTTCGGTTCTATCAAAATTTTAAACGGTTCTAATTCTAAAAATCAAGAACAATCGGTTCAGGTTCTGATTTCGGTTTCAGTTCTTGGTTCAGATTCAAAACCAGAACCGATAGAACAAAACACGATTTTTTTTTATTTTTTAAATATAAATTTAAAAAAATTAAAAAAAATTATCAATTATTAATCTTAATGCATGTTATCCGGTTAATTAGTCAATATCAATTACCCAACAACTAATAACTCATTCAACATTACAATAACTATAAGCAAAACAATTAATAAACAAAAAATCATTAATCAAAAATCATTTTTCTTTCACTGGTTATGTTGTTCAGCCTCAAGTCTTCAACCGTCAGTTCTTCAAGAATCAACAAACAATAAATCTTCACTCTTCATCTTATAATTAATGGTTATCTTGTTTTCAAGAATTTGCTAGACTTGTACTGCTATTCCCTGAAAAAGTGAATAACTACGAGCAGAAATTGAAATTTTTTAGAAAGAGCACATACACGCGGTGAGGAGATATGTTACTGTCGGAAGGGAGTGAATATTTTTATGTCAATGATTTTGAGTATTGTATTCGCATTTTGATCGAGGTTGACAGAGGCGGCCCTGAGGGTGCAAGTGGTGCGATCGCATCAGGCATCAACATTATAGGGGCACCAAAAAAAATTTTATTAGAGGGCACTAGAAGGAAAAAATTATTATAAGGTACTCAAAGAAAAAACTTGATTATATGGACACAAAAAATATTTTATAAAGCACTAAAAAATTTGTGTTAATACAATTTTTTAAATTTTTTTTGGTTCAAATTTTAGAATAATTTTATTGTTAAAATACAAGAGACCCTTCATTTTCCATAATTCTAATAGAACCATTCCAAGTCCAACGATTCGGCTTCATTTTTTCCTCTAGTCCATTTCATTCACCTTTGCAATTGCTCTACAGGCTGTTAGTGACCACTTTTGTCTTTGACTTTGAGTTCGTCAATGGAAGTTAAAATATTTTGCAACTTTATACTTTAATCAGGTGCTATACTACTATTTTTGTGATCTTATTTGTCCACATTATAGTTTTAACTTTTATGTTTGGCATAAAATTTGAAAATGTATCATAGAAAACAACAATCGGGATTTGAAAAAAGAAATAAAAAAAGAAAAATCGAGGAGTTGATAGAACCTCAAAAATGTACTATTGACAGATTTGTTATTAAAGAAGTCAACAATGTAGATCAAGTGCTCGAAACTAATAAAAATAGAAGTGATGAAAACGAATATGTTGAGGAAGAGTTGAGACGTAATGAAAACGATGAAAATGAACACATTGACGATAAAAAGATGTCGATGGTTTAATTCATGATAGATCCATTCCCGTCAACATTTATGATCCAAGAACTTGGATAATCTTGACATAAAATTTAGAGATTTGTTAGTGATTAATGGTCCTACAAGAGATCTCTCACTAAAAAAGTCCTAAAGATAATTTATCTAGATATTTCTCTTCAAACTTTTACACTCGTTATTTGTCTAATGGTGAGAAACGTGACAGACCATGGCCAGTGTATTCAAATGATCTTCATATAGTTTTTGGTTTTTCTTGTAAGTTATTTAAAAAAAGTTTACAAAAAGGAAGTCAATTAGTAAATGAAGGATACAATGATTAAACACGTCTAAGTGTCAGACTTAAGGAAAGTGAAATGCGTAGTGACCATATCAACAACATGGCTATTTGGATTGATTTACGAGATAGATTGGAGAAAAAATTGAAAAATGAAACAATTGATGTAGAAGTTCGAGAACAAATAAAAAAAGAAAAACAATTATTTAAATGTCATATTTTGCAATAAAGTACTAGTATTGAAATATAATTTAATATTTTTTAATAGGTTACTAAGTTAAATGAAAAAGACATCATTTTAAATTGTCGCACAGGGCAGCCAAAACCTCAAGGTCGGCTCTAAAGGTTGATGACATTACCGTCTTACGATTCTTACCAGCAAGAATCTAACATGATTTCATCGCTTAAGTTTGAAAATCAAAATCAGAACTAGAATCAAAAGAATCGAACGGTTCGATTCTTCTCTTAACCATTATTTTTGGTTCAATTCGATTTCTTGAAAATCAAAATCATATGAAATCACGTCTATGCCTAACTAGAATGAAAAAAAAAAAAAAAAAAAAAGAAAGAAACTGCCTCATTTATTGTTCATCTTTTACTACTACTATTTTTCTCAAAGCCGTGCAGATTACGGATATTGTTCATCTTTTTGCGTGAATGCGGACTGGCATACATGATAATGATTAGGTTACAATTTTTGTGTCAAACTATACCCGAGAAAGATTTTGTATTAATCCCTTGTTTGGTGGGGTGTTAATTTCAATCATTACATATTTCAGGGAATTTACAGTTAAAGCCTATGTTTGGTAATTTTTTATTTTTTGGGTTTATAAAAAAAATATTGTTTTCGAGATAAAATATGTGGTTAAAAATTGATTGAAAAAATGTGCGTAATTAAAAAATGATTTGAAAAGATGAGCTATTTATAATAGTTTACCAGACGAGGGTTTTATTATAAATTTCATCATCTTTTATCAGAATTTATTAAAATTTACTGAAAATTTAAATTTTGATCTCCATAAAAAATAAAAATAAAAATAAAAATAATGGTTTCTATTGATTTTGTTTCATACTGGAAGCTACTACTTCTAAGTTCTACCTCTCTATGCATGAGTTATAGTTCATGACTTTACTCTCTCTATAGTGTTCGATCTTAGGGTTTGTTTGATAGTCATTGGAATTCCGTGAAAAATGTATTTTCGACTCAATTTTTTAATATTCCAATCAAACACACTTTCATTTTTCATGGAATTTGAATTTCACCTATTCACAATTTGGCCACATTTTCCCTGCGTTCAAGGAAAATGAATTCTTTGGAGGTATGAGAATTGGAATTCCATGACATTAGAATTTCAACTCATTTTTTACTCTCCAATCAAACACACCCTAATATTTAGTTTTTTCAAAAGAGACTGGTAACTTCCCAATGCCTCTTTTCTTTAGTTTGTTTTTATTAGTGGGTACGTTAGATTCTCGTAAGAAGTAATGAGATTTAAGTCTTTTGCGTCAAGTTTGTCGTGTAATAATTATTATGGCCTTGTTCGTTTTCGATTAAAATTTGATTTTTAAATCTAAAATCAAGTTAACAATTAATTGTAATCATACATTTTATGAAACCTATAACTTTTCAACCATTTATTTCATCAACATTTATCAAAATTTAAGAAAAATAATTTTAATCTATATCAAATAGGGACTATAAGATACGACATTAGAAGAAAAGGTTTAATTATGCCTAGAAATGATGGTACGCTACAAATTATTATTGGTTTGGTAACAATATTTGGTTTATAAATTAATTTATTTATGATTTTTAGATAAAAATTAGTTAATGAAAATTGAAGAGATGATAAGATGAAATGTATGTGATTAAGAGCTAATTTGAAAAATTACATAATTTATAAACTGATTTGTAAATAAATCTTTTTTTTTTTTTTTTAACCAAACGTTAACCATTTGAAAACTAGGTGGCCAATTGATGATTGTGACGAGCCAAAAGCCAAGCAATTGGGACAAGGCCAGTGACTTAGTGGGTCCCAATTGTCAAAATCCTATGTTTACGTCCTCAATCACGGCTTAGCTTCTTTCGTTTGCAATAATAAACGGTACAGAGAATAACAGTGAAAATCCAAACTGTTTAAAAACACAATTATGCTAGAAAATATTCGCAGCAATCAGCATCCAAGAAATGGCTCAAAGAAAATGCGTACTCTTTTTAACACAACCCTTGGATTGTGTTGTGCGTCTCTCTGCACTCTTTTAACTTTTTACGTTGCATGATTATCAATATTAGGGAGTTTCAACATTATTAACTTTGTTACCCCCCACGTGACAGGCAGTGAGGGGGCGAGCATACATTAAAACTGTCAACATTATTTTTCGAAATTCATTTTCGATCCTACATTCTGCATGAAATAATTTATAATTTTATATATAAATCTAAATAAATTCTCTATCTTTTAATCAAATATTATCCTACATTCACAATTTCAAAATTCATTTTACCTATAAAAAAAAAAAAAAAATGAGGCTTGAAGAGACTAATGATATACATCTCAGTGTATACACCAATTCAGTAGGACTAGATTACATTTCAAAATGTATGAGTTGATTTGAGTTGGCTAAGCCATAAAAGTAAGAGAGATGCTATATTTACAAACAATTTTGATAAAATATTTGACATAATTATGTTTGACAGAAATCTATTTGTTCACACATTACGTCATTTCTAAAATAAATAGTCACAAATTGCCACATACAATTCTGTGTATTCGTCTAGCAAAATCTTCTATCAAATGACTTTTTCATAAAAGCAATCGACATGAACAGATGACTTTATAACTATTCACCTCACCTTTGAATACATCAATATCATTATAATCTTTAAAGAGAAAGAGACCAACCCACTTGCCCATGATCCATCAATGCTCGCATTTGCCCAGTTTGTATCTGTATTCAACTTAAATCTCTCTTAAAGAGAGATCATTTGTTCGAATCATGTGAACGCGTCAAAAAGTCACGAGATGTAAGATGAGTATAAGCTCTTACAAAGTGGATGGTACATAAATTAAAGGTTCGGACAATCATCGGATCTTTGTAAAAAACCACCGTTGTCATCCAATTGGTAACATAATTCGATTTAAGTCTCTCATTAGGGGTACGTAATGGGTTTCTACTCCTGGAGACGCACCAAAAATTCATGAAAGGTAAGATGAGTTCAAAATCTTTCAGAGTGGACAATACGTTCTTGTGGCTTGGATACAAAGCTTCTGGGCTCATTGTTTCATAATTTTGTTGAACTTGATTAATTTGGTGAAATATATTTTCTATAAGCTGATTTAAATGAATAATTTTTTGAAAAGAACCAAGATCCTCTTAGCCAATAGTTAGATTCTAGAAATAGCATAGGTGTGGCCATATTGTTTTAGAGCATCTCCAATGTTTTCATCTACTCTAAAAATGTCAATTTAATATGATGATGAGGTGGAGGGGACAAAACTAATATTGACTCATCTATTGTAGAGGGATATCTAACTCGATGTCTATTTGTAGACAATATGCTAGATACTTAAACTTTGTTTGGTAAAAAAAATTGTTTATAAACAAAAAACGTGATGTTTTTTAGGCAAAATATATGATTAAAAAATAATTTGAAAAAATGTATGGTTAATAAATGATTTAAAAAAAATATGTTGTTTATAAATGATTTACCAAATGGAAACTAAATATTGCAATTTTGTGTCTATATCTGTAATATATTTTTCTTTATCTTCTTCTCTTTTTACTTTCTCTCTTCTCACCTCTTTTCTCTCCTTTTTTCAAATCATCTCTATTGAAGGTGTCCAACATGGAAGATGCAAGTTGCATGTAAAGATTAAGGAAAAAAAAAAGATTTTATTTTTATTTTCAAGAGGACATGCATATGTTACTTATAGAGTACTCACTCAATAAATAATCGAACTGACGCAATAGCCTGCAAACTGCATTAATCAAGTAAATCACATTAGAGAAGTCCAGTACAACAACCTCGATCGATAAAATGTTAGTTATAGAATCAAAGTCGTGATTAAATGCATTTGTATTCACCTACTTCACCATCTCAATTAGAGGTGTCAATCCGGGTGGTCCGGGTCAGGTCGACCCGTCAATAAAAAGCCCGGTAACAGCCCGCCCGCTGCGGGTTACGGGCTGGTTACGGGTCAGCCCGCAAATTTTGGAATACAACCCAGGCCCGCTCGCTGGCCCATCCGGGTCGAGCCCATGCGGGTCGCGGTTTGTTCTGATTTGGCCCGTATGAATAAAAATATAGATTTTTTCATATTTATAACAATTTTTTTGTCAAGTTTCTAAATACAAAATGATTAAAATGATAAATTCATATTTATACCATAAAATATTTACATAGAATTTAAAATTATAGTTTATGTTATATGAATTATTTCTAAATTTGTAAATTTAAATAAAATATAAATAAATAACAATTAAATGATAAATGTATTTCTAATTACTATTGTCAAAAAACATTATTTTTTTAGTTATTAGGGAGAAAAAAATAAGATTTTACTTTAAAAGTAGTATTAGAATTTCTAGAAGAAGAAAGATTTTTCAATGTTACCATATTTAATAAAAATAGTTTATTTTATTTTATTTTTTTACGGGTCAGCGGGTTAACCGCGGCCCGCGAAGGTTTGACCCGCAAAATCCGCGATTCACAACTTCTTGACCCGTGAACCGCCCGTACGGGTCATGGGTCGGCCCGCGGTCCCGGGTCAATCCGAGCCGATTCTCACGAGTCTGATCAGCCTGTCCGTCTTGACACCTCTAATCCCAATAGTCAGTCACCCATTAGAGGGCTAAATAAAATAATTATAATAATTATAATAATTAAAAAAAAAAATGATTTTGATTTGAGAGATGGCTGATGGAGATACATCACACATGACAGGCGGGCCCACGAGTATTGTGCCGTAAACCGTGGCATGAACAAATAGAAGTCAGCCACGTGTAAAGTTACTAAGGCACGCATTCAAGCGGATTATAGAACAATTGGCTGATTCGCCATTCAATTTGTGCATGTTTGGCAACTGTACTTTTTGGCAATATACGACTTCTATGTTCAACACTTCAACCATACGATGCATCGAATATATTTGTAATAGTAATTATAATAAAAATTTATGAAATCATGTTTATAAAATTATATATCAAATAAAAATATAGTATAATAATATTTTAATACAAAATATTATCGAATTCAAAACTTTTTCTCTTTTAAATTGTTTTCCCTCTTAAAAAAATATTATTATTTATTATTTATTTGTTTTTTAAATTTTCTCCTTCTAAATAAGTTATTTTTATTTTATTTTTTTTAGATGTTAAAATGTTTTTGAAATAAAATATAAAAAAAAATTAATAACCACAAATCTATATTCACGTTGAATTGGTAATTTTGAAATTAAAGAATATTGTTGTTATATTTTTTATGTATTTAATTTTATTTCCAAACGAATAAATGTTGATTTATTTGTAAAATATTTTTTTTAGAGAATTTTCTGATCTTTGAAATAATTATTATTTTTTTAATTAAAATCAGTTTGACCCCTGTTTAACCTGTTCTGATCTTCTGATCCTTAACCTATTGCCTTTTTTCAATCGAACCGATTTTAGTTTTTCTAAATACTGAATATTATATAACTTAAATGATATAATTTAAAATGAATGAGATATTGAGAAAAAGTAAAAAAATATAAATAAACTTTTATATTTGATCTTTGTGGCTTTTTACTAATAAATTATTTGTAATTTGCTCTCACTTGTTATCTTATATTAAATTTATCATTGAGATCTTCAATTTGACACTTACATTACATATATTCTCGACTTCAAAATAATGCAATAATTATCAAAAGAATAATAATTATTAAGAAAAAGTAGTTTATAGATAATATTATATGATTTAAATGATATAATGTAAAATGAATGAGATATTGAGGAAAAGTAAAAAATATAATGTATAAACTTTTACATTTGATATTTGAGATGATTTTACGAACAATATATTTTTAGTTTGCTCTCACTTGTTATTTTATATTAAATTTCTCATTGAGATCTTCAATTTGACACTCATATTACATATTTTTTCGACTTCAAAATAATACAATATTATCAAAAGAATAATAATTAGTACAAAAAATAGTTTATAGATAGTATTATAGAATTTAAATGATACTAATTTAAAATGGATGAGATATTGAGGGGGGAAAATTGATCTTTGAGACGATTTTACGGACAATATTTTTACAGTTTGCTCTCACTTGCTAGCTTGTATTAAAAGTCCCGTTGAGATCTTCAATTTGATACTCATGTTAAATAATTTTTTATTTCAATATAATAATACAATATTATCAAAAGAATAATAACTATTAAAAAACAAAAAGAAATAGTTTATACATTAAAAAAAATTAAAATCTTAATGTCTTTAATACCACTAGTGAATCACCTGTGCAATGCACGAGAAAAAATGTCTAGATAAAGATAATTCAATGTGAAATTAGATGAATCATTTTAATAAAATAAATAAATTTCGCAAATAAGAGATAATACCATCATTTATTGGTTTCATATGACTACAAATTCTGGAATACTTCTTTGTACACAACATTGTTTGTTGATTTTGTCGTTCTTCATTTCTTATTACAAATCAACATCTTCAATCCAGAACAATTTGCCACCCTAGAAATCGTAACATAAAATTGTCCACGTGTAAACACCAATCATTTAAGAAGAAGTTCCACATGCAAGAATGATTGTCCATAACTTTTATTGATAGTCATGACCTATGACACCATCAATAGAAATTGTCTTCTTTGAAATCTAATAAGTATCCTAGAATCAGAAGGGCTCAACGATGTCGTTGAAATAAAGAACTTGTGTCTTGCATTGATTCCAGGAAAAATTTGACCTTCTAGAACATGGTCGCCAAGTTTTGTAACTATCAACCTTATTCCATTGCACAATTCCTGTGTATGATCAATATTTCTCAGAAAGAACTTGTGTCCATCACTTATTCGCTGCAACGGTCCACCACCTGGCGCAATAACGATATGCATGTGTCCAAGTCGTGTATCAAAATCCACTGACAATCAATTTAACAATTTTATCGACAATAGGAAAATCATATTGGCTATCATCGGTCGCCCACCAACCAATAAGTATAAGTTTTACATTTGAAGTGTTTTCCTCAATCATCTTTTCTCAAACTGACCTAAACTGCCTTAACAATTTGTTGTATTATCTAGCATATCCTTCGAATCAGAAACTATACAATCATGCAACATAGAATCGCATGATTCACTCCTACCGGGAGACATTAAAAGACATAAATTAAATTTTAGAATATCACAACAAAATTATCCGTAAACAATATAAATATAAAAGCAATAAATACATAATACGTACCTCACAACCCTTTTTCTGCTTTCAACCTCATTCACATTGTCAACAGTGTAAAGCGAGCAAATTGTAGAGCTGAACCGTCATCAGGCAACAGACTCCCAATCTTATGAAAATTTTGACCGTGTAATCTGAAGACGGAAGGCCATCTACCATCATTTAGCCTATTATCTATTCCCCCCATAGAAGTGAGCGAAAACATCATATTATATGTCCGAATGTTCTCAAATAAATTCTTAATCTTGTCGTCCCTGCCATATAACAAATCTTTCAAAATTACAGAATGATTTTTCATGAGAGTAATCTTCACTTTCTCTTGCATATAACAAAGTAGGGGTGAACAAATAAACCACGAAATCGAATTAAGCTGCAACAAATCATTTGGTTTAGTTCGGTTTGTAAAAATTCCAAACCGCCTTAAACGATTTGATTTAGGTTCAATTGTCAAAACCGCGATTTCAAACAGTCAACCCGTCAAATTTTAAAAAATAAAAATAAAGACAAACGTTCAATTTTAAAAAATGTAATATACTTTTTGTTGTCAAAAGATCAAAATTGAGGAGTCAAAGATTAATTTGTTCGAATTCACAATCATTTGAAAATAATTTTTGCTTCTACAATTCATAATCATCATTCAAGATATTTTCTTAAAATAATTTTTTTAATATAAGAGCTAACAACATTTTGCTTCTATATGATTAGTTTGTTTGTCAACATGAATTGTTTCACAACAAAGCACTCAATTAGAAACTTAATACTATTATTAAGCTAGTTTCAACTCGAAATTTTAGACGAATATGTGTCTTTGAGCTCGTTTTGAAATATACTAATTCATTCATTGGAAATCCGTGGTTTCAAACCGCAAAAAGTAGTTTGATTTGATTTTGTTTAAAAAATGAATTGGTTTGGTTTGGTTTGGAAAAATTCCAAACCGTTTTAAATGGTTTATTTTGAAATATTACTACAAATCGTCCAACCAAATCGTGTACACCCTACAACAAAGTGATTTAAATAGTTTAGTTTGAAATAATACTACAAATCGCCCAAACCAATTTGTGTTCACTCCACAACAAAGTGAAAATTTCCGATTACGACATGTTTTATAATGCTTATCCAATCTCTCCTCGCGCCAAAAATTTACCTTGCAAAATAAGTATGTAAATGTAGGATCTCCAATGTCCATGTACTCTAAACAATCAAATAATAAATGAAAAAGTTAATAGTATAGATCATGCATATAAAAGATAAGATTTACTGTTTTGATCATTGACAATGAAAAACAACATGTATAACTATAAGAAACGGGTTTGATAATCATAAAAAAAAGAAGAAAAAAAAACTAAAATTGTGAGATTGACAAAGATGCATCAAATTTATGGTATTATAGGCTTTTGCAATATTTATACAACGTAATTATTTTTTTATGAAAATTATAATATAACATTGATCATCTCAATTTTCAGTTAAGTAAATTGAGAGATAATTTACTTATTGTTATAAAAATTTAAGAATCATAAATATTGAATTAAAAGTATAATTATTTAAAACAAAATTTAATAAAAATTGATTAAATATTCGATATAAATATAAATGAAAATTCGACATTGGATTTGTATGACCGAACAAAATTATTCATTCATAAGATTGAATTTGTATGACTGCACACAAATACTTATTTGCAAGATTCAAAATATTAAAAGATCAAAATAATTTTATAAAATGACGCGATCCCAATCGGGGAATCTGACAAACACGCGGAAATAACACAATTAAAACCTAGGAAAGATCTAAGACAGATTAAACACGAAAATAAACAAGAACACAAGGAAATAAATAACGGAATTAAAAATAATTCGACGATAAAACCTTGGCCCAAGAATCACGACGCAATTAATGACAATGCGGATTGAAGAACCAATATTGGTGAACGCCACAAGGATTGTCAATTCCTTGATAAGTTCGTTGGGTGAACCCTACAAAGATCGAATCTTTGATAAGTTCAAGAAAAAAGGGAAAAACTCAACCTTTCAATTTGAAGAATCCTCTCTCAAGTAATATTAATCTCAAAACTGTTTTTACAATGAATGAAATATGATAATATAAAGCAAAACTAACCTAACCCTATCCCTAGCTGCAATTAGGGCTCAAAATATGTAAATAAAAGATTAAAAACGGAAAATTAACAAAATATGCAAAAATTTGGAAAAATAGATTTACGGCCGTGATGAACTCATTTACGGTCGTAAATAACTTTCTGTTTAAGACTTACAGCCGTGACGACAAGACTTACGGCCGTAACTATGAAACTCTGTAATTCTTCATTTAAACCCGTGGCAACGTTACGGCCGTGGGGATTATTCTTTACGGCCGTAATGAAGGTTCTGCTCAAAATTTGAGTAACTTCCACCCTTACAGCCATAAGATGACTTCTGCCCTTTTTTTCTGAACTTCGATTCCTTGATTTGGCTTGATCTTTTCTTCCTCCCGGCTTGACCCCAACACATAACTTGCTCCGTTTTCCATCTAGATCACCGTCATACTGCCGATGGCTCGACTTCGCCCTTCGATGCCTGGTCTGGATCGTATCATAAAAAGAGAAGTTTAAACAAAAATAACCAAATATAAATAAGTAAAAAAAAATCTCCATAAAAATATTTTAGTGGAAGTAGCAGTGTGAACACAATAAAAGCTGAGTTTTGGATTGTGAAAGTAATAAAAGTTGAATTTTCCCGCAAAAACTTAGATGCTTTTATATATTAATATATAATATAATATTATATATAGATAACACAGATTCTAATGTTATTAATGAAACATGTATTATAATAATTGTTAAAATGTTTATTACATTATTTGCTTGTATATGGTTTTCAAATTTAAAAAGTCATTTTAGACAGGAAACTATGTACGTACTATTTTTTGCATGAACTTTGTTATTATATATAGAAGGTAGATAGATAGATTTTGTGATCTTTAAAATAATAATTTATTTTTTATAATTAAAATTGGCTCGATCTGCTTCAACATTTTGACCCTTGACCTATTACCATTTTTCGATCAAACCGATTTTAGGTTTTCTGAACACTGAGTCTTATATAATTTAAAATAAATGAGATATTAATATTAAAGAAAGGTAAAAAAATATAAAATAAACTTTTACATTTGATATTTAGGACGTTTTTGCGGACAAAGTATTTATAGTTTGCTCTCATTTGTTTGAAATCAATTTGATACATATATTACATATATTCTTGACTATAATACAATAATTATGAAAAGAATATAATTATTACAAAAAATAGTTTATAGAAAGTATTATAAAACTTAAATTATATAATTTAAAATGAATGAGATATTGAGAAAAAGTAAAAAATATAAAGTAAAAATTTTTACATTTGATATTTGAGACGATTTTACGAACAATATATTTTCAGTTTACTCTCACTTGTTATATTTTATTAAACTTCTCTTTGAGATCTTCAATTTGACACTCATGTTACATATTTTTTTTTTACTTCAACATAATACAATAATTATCAAACGAGTAATAATTCGTAAAAATAGTTTATGATAGTATTGTAGAACTTAAATAATATAATTTAAAATGAATGGAATATTGAGGAAAAGTAAAAAAAAAAACTTTTACATTTGATCTTTGAGACTATTTTACGGATAATATGTTTACCACTTGCTCTCACTTATTAGTTTTTATTAAACTTCTCGTTGAGATCTTCAATTTGATACCCATATCACAAAATTTTCGACTGCAATATAATACAAGAATTATCAAAAAAATAACAAAACAAAAATAGTGTATACATTAAAACAAATTAAAATTTT
The DNA here is from genome assembly GCA_963555705.1 of Ligustrum vulgare. Classification (NCBI taxonomy): domain Eukaryota; kingdom Viridiplantae; phylum Streptophyta; class Magnoliopsida; order Lamiales; family Oleaceae; genus Ligustrum; species Ligustrum vulgare. The sequence continues at coordinate 14,452,008 of OY743190.1, forward strand.
GATGTATTTATAGCATAACAAGGATTCTAATGCTATAAATGACACATGCATTATAATAATTATTAAAATATTTATTATATTAATTTTCTTTTGTATAAGTTTCCAAATTTAAAAAGTCATTTTAGACGGAACCCTATGTGTGTATTGTTGATCACAAAATCTGGTAGGACCTTGGATCAACACGTCTCAGTTCCTCTCTCTTGAACACATGATCTCCTGCACTAGGACAAATGATTAGCTTGTAAACGGGGTCGAGGTGGCTACCGTTTGCACTCTGATACTTAAGTCAGTACTCATTTCAAGTAAATATGAATTGGGTGTGAGAAATATTAGTGTGTCAAAGTGAGAAAAGAGAGTGAGATTTTATATATTGAGTTTCTAATATTTTTCTTGAAGGCAAGTGTGTTCTATTTATAGGATGAGATATTGTCTTGGATGGTGACACGTGTCAGACTTCACACGTGTCTTACCCCTAGCCGTGGGAGGGGTGAACCAATTGCTTGGATGTAATCATTGTTACTTACGATAGGGGAGAGGCGCCCACATATCCTCCATAAAGGTGATATCTTATCAAGCTACAGTCAATGGGGATTGTCACGTCTTTAGACACTTCCTCTTGTCTCATCACTGATCCGAAGCGGTATATCGGAACATCTCGCCCAGGGAAACCAGGGAGGCTTCGGCGATATTTCACCTCAGCGACTGGTAACCTGTGAGGCCCTAGGTTCTATTCATAGCTGACGTCCATTGAATCTTGCGTGGGCCCCTACCAGTCATTTGTTGGGCTCATTTTAAGCATGGTTGCAACATGTGTTATTTTTGGCATTGACTATGTTATTATATATATATATATATATATATATATATATATATATATATATATATATATATATATATATATTTACTATTTTCGAAGTAAAATATATATAATTAATAAGTGATTTGATAAAATATGTATAATTAGAGCATCTCCGATCCATATTGTAAAACTGTAATAATCAACACTAAATTAAATTGAAAAATAAGAAACACTGTTAATTTGGTGTGAAATTTGAAATTTTGGGTTGAAAATGAGTTAATAGAGTAAGAGAAACTGTATTTAAGTGTAAAGTTGACTGCATTTTAGAGTTTTTGGTTGAAGATTGCCTTATCGTTGGAAATATTCTATTATATAGTGAATGACGTTTATACCCTTATAATCCTAGATATTATTACCTTATGTATCCATATTCTTCTTTACATATATGGGGATCTGGTTCATAATAAAATACAAGTTTATTAAAATCTCTATTCTTCTATCTTTTTCTCTCTCGTTTATAACATTAAAATATTGTAGAAGAAATATGTTATTTATAAATAAGTCACGACACACATTATAATGCATCATAAACGTCTTGACATAATGAAGGTAAGAATTTATGGTCCGATCTGATGGATTGGAAGTCAATTCGACTCCCTTCTACAAAGTATAGTTATTCCTTCCGTCCCAATTATATAGGTTGATTTGACTTTTCAGACAAATTAAGAAAATATAGTTAACGTTATTAAAAAAGTAATTTTTGTAAAGAAAATTTCCAACTTACCCTTATTTAATATTAAAACTACTATTATTATTGGAAATAATAATTAGGGGTACATTAATAAAATAACAAAATAAATAATTCTCAATAAAGAAACAAGTTTATATATTTGGGATAAGAGAAAAAGGAAAGACAGCCTATATAATTGAGATGGAAAGAATATTAAATATTGGTAATTTTTTCGAGAAGTGTAAATAAAAAATGACTCAAATAAGTTCATATTTAGCCTCCATTTTAAGTACTCGTTTTCCCTCATATTCAATTATAAACTGAATTTGCATTGAGAATTTTCATTGGTAAACCAATATTACCGTGCCTTATATTCAGCCATGATTGTGCAAACGCTTTAGCGTCTAAAAATTCTTTGTTCATAAACAAAGTTTGTTATTTATCGAAGTAAAATATGTGATTAAAAAATAATTTAATAAAATATGAGTGATTAAAAATAATTTGAAAAAATATATTATTTATAAACAAGTTACCATAATTTTCTGAGTCGAAGCAGCAAAACTTTAATCAAACGGTGTCCTACATTGATGAGATGTACTTTTTCTTCGAACATACAAATTCTAACTCTTTATTTAGGAACTTGGTCCACTGTTGAAGGGGTGTCTGTCTTTCCAAAATAAACTTCGATTGCCCTCCAGTTTTTTTGCCAAAAAGTTGGAGACACAAGTTTATGATAGTAAGAATATAAGACTGAAATATAAACCTACTTGTACTAGGTAATATTACAACTCCTTTAAGTTACAACCAAATATCTTGTATCCTGCATGGCAGTTCTGCATACATAATTTGAACGAGGAAAACGGAGAGCAAACCATTGTCAAAATTAGAAACAAGTCTCCTGGACGCCTTAAATTAAAAATCAACACGATTAAAAATACATTCAATAAGCTCGGAAGCCTCATTACTGTGCTAATATTTGAAGGTCATGACAACTTCATGGCTTAAGGCAACATATGCACCAATAATGAAGTAACATCATGGAGAAGGTGGAAAGTTGCACACTTGTAACTACCAGCCCTTATAGTTCCTCAACTGACAAGGTTCTTCAACACAGCTTCTGCCCGCTGCTCAAATTTTGGCAAGGCCCATTCATGTTGAAAAATGTCTAGACTGTCTTTCTCCGCGCCCAAACTCTGACCAGAATTGTGCAGAAATTATAAATTAAGACATTGACCTTTTCCAAATGTGAATATAAACTATATAAGATATTAGAAAGAGTATATCTTAGTAGTTGAGTGTGTGTGCCTATGTCTACTCAATATTTGGCAGAGATTTTTCAAGCTTATAAGGTAGTCCTTGGCCAAACATCAATTTAACCACACATTCCTCGGGACCCACAACTTTTAGTTACTTTTTAACCACACAAGCCTTGAAATCCATTGCTTACAAGCACTTAAAAGCTTACCCAAACAAGCATAAGCATGTTTGGCAAAAAGGTGCTAGCTATAAGCTAGGAACCCACAAATTATGGGGTCTGAAATCCAGACAATCAGCTTATAATCTGTAGCACCCACAGTTGTGTGGATTTTGGACCACACAATTTATAAGTCCCTAGCTTATAAACTAGCACCTTCTCTTGCCAAACATGCTCCGAGTCAATAAAGATTCTCTGGTGGAAGTTAAACACAAAATAAAAAATGTCTAACTTCTCCCTATGTGGGAAAAGGTTTTCTGAAGAAACCAAAAAATGTAAAAAATAAATAGCACGCAATATCAATGACCAAGAAATGACAGAAAAGTCGTTCACATGAGTACCTTAGTCGGATCAAATCCAAATCCACTCATTTGCATCATGCGTTGTGTATCATCAGTTGCTGTATCAAATAGACACGTTCATGCTCGATCAGATTTAAGTATTTATCCCAATATTGAAATAGATAGCTGTTCAGTCATATGATTGTTATCTTTTATATGCAGAAAGGAAAAAGAAAAAAAAAAAAAAGCCAATTATTAATTAAATTATAAAAGATGTAGAAGTTTAAGAGAGAACCATTTTCTTCTCCCAGAATAAGACTGAATAGACCTCTCAACCCAAATAAATTGAGGAAATACCTAAATAACAACAATAGTTTATCATCATATGCATTCCAGCAGTATTATGTGTAAGAATCCAATGTAACAGCAATAATTTTTGCTAATGAGTTGAAAAATACCATGAGCGGCTGCTGACATAGCTGACATCAACGGTGCTCAAATCAATTCCATTTTGTAACATTGACCTGAACCGCTGAGTGAGAGGAAATGGTATCTTAGCTGGAAAAAGATGTACATTTACCATGTCAGTCAGTATGGAGATTAGAAAGAAAACATACAAGGGCAACACAAGAAAAGATGATCTAGGTAATTCAAAGTGACAAATTCCATCAAGTAAAACGTAAACAAAACAGAGGGCCAAAGATCACTGAGTTAGCTTGAAACAAACGTTAAAGACATCAATTAGTAAGAAATACTTCGTCCTTATAAAGTTGAAAATTTATGATGCAAGTAAGAAAAAAGAAAAAAAGGGAAAATACAGACCTGCCACAAATCCAGAGAAGAAAAAGTTAACCCATGCATATGTAAGTGTCTGTCCAATAAAAAGATAAACACATTAAGAACATCATATCTTTCTATCAGTGATATTGGCAACATCAAGCCATGATGTATGCAACACAAGTACCTGTGGTATGATCATTGAAAGATTCTTTTTCATCATATCCATAGCCATATTTGGATCAGAGAACATCTGTGCCTGTGGATTTTGGGCTTGGCCCTTGGGCACATAAAGTAATCCATTCTCCTGCAATATCACATTAAAAGTCCCCCCATAAACTATTGCACTAGTTCTAGATAAATCTTTGATCTCGAATAATTGGCATTTTGAGAACACAAGTGTTAATTGGTCCAAGTCCATTGAAAACCGTATCAAGTTTAAATACTATAGATGTACATGGATATTACAATTAACTTCCAAACATTGAAATTAATAGTCAAGAAATTACACAGTGAGTTTCTCTTTGCATGACATCAGACTTCAAGAAAAAATGAAACATTGTAATGTTATTTTCTAATCTAAATTCCAAAATGAGCCATCATCTATGAAGTATGAACATGGCCATGTGACACAACACAACACGACATGACAAGAACACATGACTTTTCTATAAAGTAGAACACGGACATGCGGCCCTAGTAGGAGTGTCTTGCGCTGCAAAGGTCACCATATTTTAAGTCTAAGCACCACATATATAATATCTAGAATCCATTTTCTCAGCTTGATATGATTAGGAGTGACAATATTGATCATATAACTGCCAAAAAAATATTGCAATCAGAAGTCATAAACCAAACATTAGTTCCTACTTCAACACAATAGAAATTTACAATTCGTAGTTGAGCAGTCTTATCTAGTTCCTTGAATCTTGCCAATTTGTTCTCTTATGTCAAAGTCAAACTACTAAAACATGTTATCTCCAACATCAATCGCTATAATGTCATGCATAAGAAATATACTTCTCATCCAGTAAAGTATTAATTGTGAAACAGCTAGGCGTATTTTCCCTTAAAATAGGGATGTGGGAAACGAATGAAGTGACAAAGGAATATTCATGTATCCAACCCAAATCTGCAAGGAATAAGGTATAGTTTATTGTTGCAAGTTGCAACTCAGATTGTCTCTACTCAATAAGGCCTGATTTCAACAAGACCATTTTTAATCATCATACAGTCCATACCCTCCTCTTATCTTGTGTATTAAATAATCATTGTGTTTGCCTTAAATGTCTTACTCATTCCAGTTTAAGGTAATCTAACACGAATCTAATATCATTAGCAACTAGAGCAAGGTTTGTCTTTTACTGATTTACATATTTTTTGAGTTGGATATCAACTATATCAGTATTACATTCAATCAATTCTTAGTTAATTGTGGCATAATCAAATAGAAACCTTTATTTTTTTATCCTCTTTATTATATTTACAATCAGGAATCACCAACATTCAATCAACCACTTCATCTATCAGAAGGATTTAGTTCATATCTCTAAGTGTCCGACCGCAATTATATGTTTAGCTACACATCTATCAAATTTTTAACTTCATCTTTATCAGGATTCGTTACAAATATTATTAAACAATATGTATTAAAAGTAGAGAACAAAAATTTCCTACCTCGTTGTTGAAATAAACCCTTCGAGCACGAAATGATTTAGCGGGTATAAAATTCGCGGCCGCCCTCAAATTCCTTGCCCTAATTATCACTTGCCTGAAAAAAGCAAAAAAATGAAATCCGAAGTTAATTATACACGCCTATCAACGTATATAAAATGTTAACAAGCAAGCATACCCTTCTTTGACCATTTTTGAATCAGGAACTTGATTGGAGGAGCGCATGAGCTTGGATACGAAATAACGGAGGATTCCGATGAGCACCATAACCACCGATAATGGTATCAACACCCAATCTCTGATCGCCGTGTCCAATACCAAATCTTCCGCCATTTTTCTATTGAATATAGATATGATCCGATTGAAAAACAGCTGCTTTTAACCTGGTTCAGTTTGAGGTTACGATGAATATTGGAAGGATTTAGGGCCTTCCGCCTTTGGGCCTCTGTTAACGGACGGCGTCGCGACGGTATGTACTCCTAAATAGTTTTGAATTCCATTTTTCTACCCATTGATGGCCCAAGATAAAATAGGCCACCTAACGCGAGTAACATTTTGGATTAATTGTGATAGTCAGAATATTCTTTTCGCTGAGTAAGAATTCTACTTCTCGTTCTCGTTCCAAATACATTGACACGAGGTATCATTGGATTCGCGAAGCAATTGATGAGAAATTAATGCACTTGAAAAATATTTATACCAATAAGAATAGAGTTAAGTACACAAATATATAATTTTTAAGGACCTATTTTTAAATAACTGGTATTTCAAAACATATTTTAACAAGATATAAACATATTTTCAAAATCGGGTACTATATCCTACAATATGAGCTGAGGATCCGGTTTCGAAGTACAAAGCTATCCTATGTGAAGAGAGCAATAACAAGGGTGTCCCAAAGATAGTTCAATGCCATCTTTGTGGAAGGAGAGGGGAGTTGCGATGGGAGACTGGGAGCTAAGGTCTTGGGAGGAAGTGGTATCAAAAGGGGAGGTAGTTGCAGAGCTAATGTTGGCGGATATAGTAAGGGTTGGCGGCGGCAGTCGAGGTGGAGGTGGTTGTCAACCATTGATGAATAGGGTGAAAAGATCTAATATCAAAAGTGATCGTTGTTTGAGCCCCATTTTTTGAAGTGATCAAATCTGAGCTCTCACAATTGCCAAAAGAATATTGTTGTTAGTTTTTGTCGAACGGAAGGAAGCATTTTTTGGTTCTTATGTTGCCTCTTCTTTCTGAATTCCAAATAAAGAGAGTTAAAATTTGAAATATATAATAAATATGAAAAGTTCTATCAAAGAATATTTTAGAAGTATTGTACACGCATTCAAAACAGATCAAAGACAACCCTGAATTCAAGGAAGAATAAAAGAGTGTGTTGACATGGAAAAATAGAAGGACCGATTTATGCTGATATATATCCCCATATATGGAGATAAGTGTAGATATATGAGGTTATATATCAATTGCAATGCTTTTATTCTTTACTAGTTGATGCGAACCCGGGAAGGGGTCCGCGTCGTAGCTCACGGAATTACGCTTGGAAAGTTCCGAATTCAGGTTGAAACGGACGATAACAATGCAACCCCGACCTCACGACGCAAGAACCATGGGTATATTAAATCTGAGACCCGTTACAATGCGGAGATAAGAACCACAAAGGGGGAACGCCACAAGGAATGTCCAGATCCTTGATAAACTCAATTGTTTTGAACGCCACAAGATTTGAATCTTGATAAGTTAGTTGTTTAAAGGAAAAATCCTCACCTTTAGAGAGAGTAAAAACACTCAATAATTTTATTCATCAAAAGTCTTCTATTTTTACATTGAATGGAAAAGCATATAAATAGGCAAAATAAAACATAATCGCTAACTGACTATGAATAAAATTCTAATTAGGCTAAAATAGCTAAAATAACCAAAATTACCAAAAGAATTAAAACTAAAAATAACCAACTAAACCCTAGCCGCAAAACAAAGCCCAAAAACGCGTAACTTGAATTAAGGCCGTAACAATTGTCTTTACGGCCGTAATAGCTTCTCAGATCAAAATGTAGTTTAGTTTGTTACGACCATAACATTTGTCCTTACGGGCGTGAGATACTTGCTGAATAACAAAATTACTAAACTTCAGTTACGGCCGTGAAATCATTCCTTACGGTCGTGAAATTACATGGATTAATTACGGCTCTAATACCATATGATGCGAACCCGGGAGGGGGTCCGCGTCGTAGCTCATGGAATAACGCTTGGAAAGTTCCGAATTCAGGTTGGAAAGGATGATAACAATGCAACCCCAACCACACGACGCAAGAACCATGGGTATATTAAACCCGAGACCCGTTACGATGCGGTGATAAGAACCACAAAGGGGGAACGCCACAAGGAATGTCCAGATCCTTGATAAACTCAATTGTTTTGAACGCCACAAGATTTGAATCTTGATAAGTTCATTGTTTAAAGGGAAAATTCTCACCTTTAGAGAGAGTAAAAACACTCAATAATTTTATTCATCAAAAGTCTTCTATTTTTACATTGAATGGAAAAGCATATAAATAGGTAAAATAAAACATAATCGCTAACTGACTCTGAATAGAATTCTAATTAGGCTAAAATATCTAAATTAACTAAAATAACCAAAATTACCAAAAGAATTAAAACTAAAAATAACTAACTAAACCCTAGCCGCAAAACAAAGCCCAAAAACGCGTAACTTGAATTAAGGCCGTAAAAATTGTCTTTACGGCCGTAATAGCCTCTCGGATCAAAATGTAGTTTAGTTTGTTACGACCGTAACATTTGTCCTTACGGGCGTGAGATGCTTGCTGAATAACAAAATTACCAAACTTCAGTTACGGCCGTGAAATCATTCCTTACGACCGTGAAATTACATGGATTAGTTACGGCTCTGATACCATATGATGCGAACCCGGGAGGGGGTCCGCGTCGTAACTCACGGAATAACGCTTGGAAAGTTCGGAATTCAGGTTGGAACGGACGATAACAATGCAACCCCGACCTCACGATGCAAGAACCATGGGTATATTAAACCCGAGACTCGTTACGATGAGGAGATAAGAACCACAAAGGGGGAACACCACAAGGAATGTCCAGATCCTTGATAAGCTAAGCTCGATTGTTTTGAACGCTACAAGATTTGAATCTTGATAAGTTCGTTGTTTAAAGGGAATATCCTCACCTTTAGAGAGAGTAAAAACACTCAATAATTTTATTCATCAAAAGTCTTCTATTTTTACATTGAATGGAAAATCATATAAATAAGCAAAATAAAACCTAATCGCTAACTGACTCTGAATAGAATTCTAATTAGGCTAAAATAGCTAAAATAACTAAAATTACCAAAATTACCAAAAGAATTAAAACTAAAAACAACCAACTAAACCCTAGCCGCAAAACAAAGCCCAAAAACGCGTAACTTGAATTACGGCCGTAACAATTGTCTTTACGGCCGTAATAGCCTCTCGGTTTAAAATGTAGTTTAGTTTGTTACGGCCGTAACATTTGTCCTTACGGGCGTGAGATACTTGCTGAATAACAAAATTACCCAACTCCAGTTACGGCCGTGAAATCATTCCTTACGGCCGTGAAATTACATGGATTAGTTACGGCCGTGAGAACCCAGGTTACGGTCGTAAACCCTGTTCTGCCCAAATTGTGCGTTGATAATGTTACGGCCGTAATTATGGAAGTTACGGCCGTAAAAGCCCTTCTGCCTTGATTTCTGATCTTTTGACGTGAATTGAATCTCGACTCGAGCCCAACACGAAACTTGTTCATTTCCCATGTAGAATATTGTTGAATTGCCCGTTCTTGATTTCTCATTTTTGACGCCTTTTCCGGATCACATCACTAGTATTCAACCACACGCCTTATGTTCGTCATAAAAGAACTTATACTTTGTATCTCCTATGTAAATAAGTATAAAATGAAAATTATTAAAATCATCATATTAAACAAATATAATTATAACTCATTGAATATAAAATATAATAAATAATACGTTGTTATTTATGATATCTAGTATTAAGGTATATTAAGAAGTATTAATATTAAATCGTGTTAGGTAGAATTTTTTTAAACTCTTATGATCGTGCCAAATTAATTATTATTACTACTTTTAACTTTAGTTGTGAAAATTATTCGATTACTTATTTATTTATTAACTTATGAGTAAATTTTGTAGTAAGCATTTTCAATTTTCTCAATAATTAAGTGTACATCATGAAATTTGTGTAGTAAAATAAAATTTGAGAAGACATTAAAAATGTGTTTAAACCATAGGAATATTTTCATTTTTTTGTCAAATTTGAACAACTAGGATTTCTTTTTCATTTGATAATGATTTAAATCAGATTTTTATTAGAATTTGATAGAAGTTGATGACTTTGTGTGGTTAAAAATTTGTAGGTTTCATAAAATATTTGATTGAAATTAATTGTTAACTTTGACTTAAATTAAAATCAACACCAAACAGTGGCTTAACTACGTTCATCATATAAGTGAAGATTGAATACTTATTTATCTATAAATATGTTTTAATAATTTACCTTTTATTGCGCTTGATTATAAATATATTTCCTTCAAAGTGATCTCATGTTAGTGCCCAAATAAATAACTTTATATTTTTTATTTCGATTATTCAAAAAGTTATTGGTTTTGAAATAGATTTATTTTAACATAAATCTTAGTTTACCAAGGATTCATCATATTGATTATTTTAACCCTCTCCATACTAATTCCATTGTGAGATTATCTTAATTCTGATATAATATTATTGAAATCTTGTATTGTATAAAAAAATTAAGTCTATGTTTGATTTACGTTGTTAACTTGTAATGATTCCGTTTTAGAAGTGTATAAACTTATGTATTGAATTACAATGTGGTATAAGATTGAAAAGGGTTATCAATAAATATATTTTATAAATTATTTGAATTTATTGTTTAATTAAATCAATCATTTGAAAAGTCATTCAACATTTATTTATGTGAAAATATATATTTTTAATTAAGGGCATTATAGACATAAGAAAAATAGAAGTAAGGACATAATTGGCAATTAAAAGATTCCTACGCATCCATGCTTTTATATATTAGTGATGATAGTGATGATGATTAGTGATAGTGATGATATCTTTAACAAATGGTTATTTGCTAATTAATTTCTATTGTAGCTTAATTAATTTCTATTTTAGTTAATTATATATTACAACTCATTCAAATTTTCATATATCTTGTAAAATTAATTGAATTTGTTACAAATTGTAATTACAGTGTAACGTAACTAAATTATAACTTAGTTACATTCTAGGATGAATTACAATTTGTAATTAATTACCATTTTTAACGAATCACAATGGTAATTAATTATAATTATAACTTAATTTCAATTTTGTAACTAATTCTTGAAATTTCATTTTGCTTTTAAAATTAATTGAATTAGTGAAAAATTGAAATTAATTACAAATGTAACTTAATTACATTCTTTAAAATCAGTTGCATTAGTTACAATTTATAACTTTATTTTAGTTTTGCAATTAATTACATTTATATAGTAAATTACATTCTATAGTAAATTACAGTTTACAATTAATAATAATTGTAACTTTATTTCAATTTAAATTTTAACTAATTAATTCATAAAATAATAGTTTAATTCGTAATTTGTAATTATTTACTGTCTCAACTCCACCACCATTGCTGCAGTCTCAACAGCACCAGCACTGTCTCAACACCACCACCACCATAACTACCTCAATCAGAGAAAAAATCAAACAATTTGAGAGAGGAAATATATCAAGGGAAAATTATCCAAATCCAGTGTAAACTATTTTATTAAATCTTCGATGAACCAGTTGAACGATTGAAGATCAATATAAGTCAACAGCAGACAACATTAATATCTGGTCCAGCTCATGAATGATTGAAGATGAAGGATAAATGTGTTGATTGGTCAAGTAGAAAATCCATAATATCTCGAATAGCTTTGTCATCCTAAACCAATATGTGTAACACACCCTTAGGCCTTAGCCTACATTTGATCTAGAAACTTACTCTTGAACAAACCACGACGAGAATTTTGGAGTGAAAAATAATGAGGATTGCCAACAATCAACTTTTTGCATAGCTTAAGATGAACAGTTTCGATATTCATCTTTAACTTTTCCTTAAGATGTTTGCTAACGTGATTGACATCAATGCACTAATGGGGATTCAGGAATTGACAAAAATATTTGATCTCCCAATTTAGCAGACTTACGGGACAAATCCAATGAAGAAACAAGTGCAGTGGAATCAATTTGTTTTAGGGTTTTGAGGGCGAGAAGAACCGTCAAGTCGATGGAGAAGACTCTCAAATGGAGAAGAAGACTCTCGAAGTGAGAGGAAGAATTAATTGCATGAGTGAAGAGAGAAAGAGAAGTGGATTAGTTAAGGTTTGGTTTGAGTTTAATAAGTTAATAACTGATTTAGTAAAATTGTGTATAATTAGCTAATTTTAAAAATTTAAAATCTAACTGTATGATTTTGTGTAATTTTTCCATAAGAATATCCCTGACATATTGACTAATATTGTTACTAAGCAAAAGTTTGAGTTTTATGTTGAGGAGGTTGAGATGGACTCCAAGTGAATGGAGTCTTGTATGTACATCTCTCATGGGTTGGAGGGGGAGATTTTTTGGAATTAAAATATATTTAGCCCATCTTTAATTTAAAGATGCTGGTCCAACCCATTTGATAGCTATATGGATCATTATTGAAACCTCAAGGACCATGGTGCAATTTGAAATAATTTTTTGCCTAATCTAATGATTTGGAGGCAGGGTATTTTTTTTTTAATAATAATAAAAAAAATTAAAAATCCCGGTAGCGATAAATCTATATCTATATAATCTATATAATATATAAAAGTAGCTGAGTCAACTTCAGTCAACTTCACTGTTTCCCTCCAAAACTCTTGTACTATGTGCAGATTTTATTTATTTATTTATTTATTTTTCCAATTTTTGGGGAATTCAATATTTATCATGTTCACACTACTTATATCCCCTATCCAATAATCAACTTCAAGACCCACTTCAAAAATAGTTGGGCATTCAATATTTATTTATTATTTTCAAAATCGCTGACGTCTACTTACAGTCTTCAATATTTGTTGTGTTTACATGACTTCTATTGCCCGCCGCCTAATTACACTGGAAAGCCAATTATTTTCTTCTTCTTTTTTCCTTTTTCAGAATTTGTTTCATTTTTTTCCCATTTTTCAAAATCTGTTGATTCATTTTTGTTTTCTATATCTTTTTTTTTTTCCATTTCCCTATATATAACCTCTTTCATTTATGTTACATATAATTATTATGAAGATATACACAATAATAAAAGATTCAATTAAATGATCATTTCTTTGAAAAAATGTGTACTGTTTAACATGACAGCTCCACTCCACATTCTATTTATCACGTTTTATGATTCAAAATTTCTGGTGCGGTGGTAATGCTTATTAGTTATTAATATTACAAACCAGTTGAAAATAAAAAATAGTAAATTATTTTTTGAAAAAGTAAAAATGATTGGCACTACTCTTTTCTTCAAGACCTGTGATATTTTGAGTCGTTGAACATAAATTTGGGTTTCTAACAAAAAAGAAAAAAATATTAAAACAATAATATTGTAGAGAAAGCTTCGAAAACAATATAGAATGCAAAATTATTTTAGACTAATAAGATGATTTGTTAATAGTTTATTTATATTATGTTCTAGATTTCTCTATTGGGGTTGCAATGTGTTAACTAATGTTGGGCTATTTAGAATAGTTTTGGGTTTGATAGATATGTTAATGGTTTCGGCCGTTGAGTGAATAAAAACATATTATTCATGGGTCAGTATATACATTTGATGAAATTGTATATCACATTGTATAATAAATAATAAAAATAAGAAACTAGAATTTTTTTTTTTAAATTTGCTTTTACCGAGAAGTTGTTTTTTTATTTTTTATGATATAAGAACGATAATTTGTTTGATTTTACTTATTTATATTTGGTTTTTTGTGTTAAAACCCCTCTTTTCATAAAAAAAAAAAGTGTTCTTCTAACGTTTTCAATCTTACAAATAAATATTTGTGTTCATTTATACAAATTCAAAGTAAAATTTTTATGCTAAAAATTATGTTGAAATTTTATTACTAGATAATACTCTCTCTGTCGTACAAAGATAGTCCACAATTTCTTTTTTGTCCGTATCAAAAAGATAGTCTACTTTATTTTTTAAGAGTGAAATTAATATTTTATATTCCATTTTGTCCTTAATCTGTGTGAAAATGAGTAGAGGACTATCTTTATGAGATGGAGAGAGTACTAAATTATAAATCACATCATACATATAGTTTTTTTTATTTTATAAATAATCTTATTTTTAGTTATTTAGTACATCTAAAAATTGGAGCTCTTTTTTATAGCGTATTATTAAATTATTAAATATTTTTATAGATAATTATATTTAATAAGTAATTAATTTCTTATAATAATTGTGATATTTTATTGGTCTTAATTTTATGGATAAATATTTGGTTCAGTCATACAGATCCAATGTCAAATTCTCAATTAAAATTATATCTAAAATTTATGCACATTCGTATTTTTATAAATAATGTTGTATTGAAATTTTTATAATTAAATCCTATTTTTAAGTTATTTATTACATATACATATTAAAGTTCTTTCCTATGTTGCATTATTTATCAAAATTATTTCAATGACAATTACATTTAATTCTTAATTAATTTTTTATTCCAAAAAATCTCATATCACATTTTTTAACATTAACGGTTAACAAATTTATCTATATTGTTTGAAATGATATAGTTATTAATGATTTTTGTCATAACTGTTAATTTTAAAATTTCAAAAAGTAATTAACCATACCAAGATATTCTTTGCTATATTTTAATTCAAATTTTATGATATTTTTTCACAATAATATATAAATTGTCTCCCAATTTACTTAACTAAAAATTGAGATGATCAATATTAAATTATAATTTCAATCAGAAAATAATTACGTTGTATAAATATTGAAAACCTAAAATATCATAAATTTGATGCAATATCTTTGTCAACCTCGCAATTTTTTTTTATTTATTTATTATTATTATTATTATTATTATTATTATTATTATTATTATTATTATTATTATTATTATTATTATTATTATACATGTTGTTTTTCATTGTCAATGGTCAAAATATTGAATTTTATCTTTTATATGCATGGTCTCTATTATTAACTTTTTCATCTGTTGTTTGAATGTTCAGAGTACATGAATACTGGAGATCCTACATTTAAGTGTTCATTTTGCAAGGCGAATTTTTGGTTCGAGGATATAGTGAATAATCGTTACAAAACTTGAAGATCATATTCTATAAGGTCAAATTCTATCTGACAGTAATGCAGGATACAAGTTCTTTATTCCAAGGATATCGTTGAGCTATTCGAATTTTAGGATACTTATTAGATTTAAAAAAAACAATTTTCATTGATGGTGTCATATGCCATGACTATCAATAAGAATCAGGCACAATCATTTTCGCATGTATGACTTCTCCCTAAAAGGTTGATGTTTATACATGAAACTAATAAATGATGAAGTTATCTTTTATTTGTGAATGTTATTTATTTTGTTTAAGAGTTCATTTAATTTCGAATAGGATTATTTTTATTTTGGAAGTTTCTTCCCGTGCATCGCACGGGATGATTCACTAGTAATATATAAAAGTAGCTGAGTCAACCTCAGTCAACTTCACTGTTTCCCTCCAAAACTCTTGTGTTATGTGCAGATTTTATTTATTTATTTTTTCAATTTTTGGGGACTTCAATATTTATCATGTTCACACTACTCATATCTCTCATCTAATAATTAACTTCAAAACTCACTTCAAAAATAGTTGGGCCTTCAATCTTTATTTATTATTTTCAAAATCGTTGACGTCTACTTACATTCTTCAATATTTATTGTGTTTATATGGCTTCTATTTCCCGCCGTCTAATTACACTGGAAAGCCAGTTATTATTATTATTATTATTTTTCGCTTTTTCAGAATTTGTTTCATTTTTTCCCTGTTTTTCAAAATCTGTTTATTCATTTTTGTTTTCTATATCTTTTTTTTTTTTCCATTTCCCGATATACAACCACTTTCATTTCTATTATATATAATTATTATGAAGATATACACAATAATACAATATTCAATTAAAAGGTTATTTCTTTGAAAAAATGTGTATTGTTTAACATGACCCCTTCAAAACTCTTGTGCTATGTGCAGATTTTATTTATTTATTTTTCCAATTTTTGGGGACTTCAATATTTATCATGTTCACACTACTCATATCTCTCATCTAATAATCAACTTCAAAACTCACTTCAAAAATAGTTGGGCCTTCAATCTTTATTTATTATTTTCAAAATCGCTGACGTCTACTTACATTCTTCAATATTTATTGTGTTTATATGGCTTCTATTTCCCGCCGCCTAATTACACTGGAAAGCCAGTTATTATTTTTTTTTCCTTTTTCGTTTTTTCATAATTTGTTTCATTTTTTCCCCGTTTTTCAAAATCTGTTTATTCATTTTTGTTTTCTATATCTTTTTTTTTTCCATTTCCCGATATACAATCTCTTTCATTTCTATTATATATAATTATTATGAAGATATACACAATAATAAAATATTCAATTAAAAGGTTATTTCTTTGAAAAAATGTGTATTGTTTAACATGATCCCTCCACTCCACCTTTTATTTATCACGTTTTATGATTCAAAATTTCTGGTGCGGTGGTAATGCTTATTAGTTATTAATATTACAAACCATTTAAAAATAAAAAATCGTAAATTATTTTTTGAAAAAGTAAAAATGAATTGCACTACTCTTTTCTTCAAGACATGTGATATTTTGAGTCGTTGAACATAGATTTGAGTTTCTGACAAAAAAGAAAAAAATATTAAAACAATAATATTGTAGAGAAAGCTTCGAAAAAAATATAGAATGCAAAATTATTTTGGACTAATAAGAGGATTTGTTAATAGTCTATTTATATTATGTTCTAAATTTCTCTATTGAGGTAGCAATGTGTTAACTAATGTTGGGTAATTTATAATAGCTTTGGGTTGGATAGATATGTTAATGGTTTCGTCCGTTGAGTGAAGAAAAAACATATTATTCATGGGTCAGTATATATATTTGATGAAATTGTATATCACATTGTATAAAAAATAATAAAAACAAGAAACTAGAATTATTTTTTAAAAAAATTTGCTTTTACCGAGAAGTTGTTTTTTATTTTTTATGATATAAGAACGACAATTTGTTTGGTTTTACTTATTTATATTTGGCTTTTTTGTGTCAAAATCTCTCTTTTCATAAAAAAAATGTGTTCTTATAATATTTTCAATCTTACAAATAAATATCTGTGTTCAGTTATACAAATCCAAATTAAAATTTTCATCTATTATATTTTATCTTTTATATGCATGATCTCTATTATTAACCTTTTCATCTATTGTTTGAATGTTCAGAGTACATGAATGCTGGAGATCCTACATTTAAGTGTTCATTTTGAAAGGCGGATTTTTGGTTCGAGGAGATAATGAATAATCGTTACAAAACTTGACGATCATATTCTATAAGGTCAAATTCTATCTGAAAGTAATGCAGGACACAAGTTCTTTATTCCAAAGATATCATTGAGTCATTCGGATTTTAGGATACTTATTAGATTTAAAAAAAAAAAAAAATCATTGATGGAGTCATATGCTATGACTATCAATAAGAGTCAGACACAATCATTTTCGCATGTATGACTTCTCCCTAAAAGATTGATGTTTATACATGAAACTAATAAATGATGAACTTATATCTTATTTGTGAATGTTATTTATTTTGTTTAAGGATTTATTTAATTTCGAATGAGATTATTTTTATTTAGACGTTTCTTCCCGTGCATCGCACGGGATGATTCACTAGTATAAATTACGCACGTAGAGGCTACAAAAAGAAAAGGGCACTAAAGTCTATTCTCACTTTCACACTAGCAGACATCTGGGATTAAATGGAAGCCTTTAGACTTCCAGTCAGAAAAAAGTTATTAATCGAGTTCTTTTTCAACTAAGTTTCTCTAAATATTTTCTTAGAATGATTTTAGGTGCTATTTAATCTCCATTTTGTTGTTATTAAATTCCATCTGTTGATATTAGATAATGTATATTGTGGTTTATAATATTAATAATTCTTGAAGGTGTGTATTAGATTACCTCTAGATTTAAGGTAAAAATTTAAAGAAAAAATATTGT
Organism: Ligustrum vulgare; assembly: GCA_963555705.1. NCBI lineage: Eukaryota > Viridiplantae > Streptophyta > Magnoliopsida > Lamiales > Oleaceae > Ligustrum > Ligustrum vulgare. The sequence goes on from OY743190.1 coordinate 14,470,103, forward strand.
ATTACTATTACTAGTATCACAACCGTACGTTGTATGAAAGAACAATATGAAATAATTTTACTATAAATATCATTAAAAAATTTGAAAAAAATTGAACACATAACTTGCTTTGATTAATGATATAGACTACCCACGAATGCTCAAAATATAAATAAACTACAATTCTCATCAATTTTGAAAACTTCTTTAAATAATACATTGTTTGTACAGTTTCTAATTGCTCACACCCGAGTGATATACGAAAGTTGTTATAGACAAAACATATTTAAACAATTGCTCAGATTTAAATTAACTAATGTAAATTTTCGAATATATGTTGTATAAAATAAATAAAATATTTTGTCCAAATATTTTTTTACTAATGTGAATAGAAATGATAACCCTCAAAATATTATAATTTACATAAAATAAAGTAATTGTACCAAATTAAACATATGCGGTCCTATATATAAATAAATGTAACAAATGAAGCAATATTGACGATACACGAAAGTGAAAATCAACCTCAAAATTTTTAGTGCATGAACGTGGAATTCAACTCAAAAGATTATTCGCATGATTAATAATTTTTAATTTTTAAATTCGATGCATTTAATTGAACATAATGAAATGCATATTTAATTATATGTCAAGAAAAAATTATTAATGAAGATATAAATAAAATATATATATTGAGTTTTTTTGTCTATAGACTATATATGTTAATAAAATTAAGAAATAAAGTTTCATCATTTTTTACGGCATATAATTATTTTTTAATATTTTAATAAAATTGTAAACCGTTGAATTGTTTTATCATCTTTAGGGGAAAACAAGTCATGAATTAAGCGTTTTAGAGAGTATCGTGAACATATCAAAGTCATTTCTACAATTTAACGTTCAATAAATGAAATTTTCTTTTTTAAAAAAAACTTTTGAACTATAAAATTAGGCTCATACAATACATGTGTAAAACTCAACTTACATATTCTCCTTAAGATCGACACTTTATTTTTCATATATTGTTCTTCATCATATTTTTTCCAAAAAGAGGTGTATGATAGGCTTTTTTGGTATAATTTGATTTTTTAAGCATTAATTATTAATTTCAAGTATTTCTCTAAAAACTAATCATTAATTTTAATAAATATTGTTACATTAATTGATTATTCATTCTTCATACTAACAATTTCTTTATTCATATTGTTACATTATTATTTTAATAAAAATTACTGATCGATCAATTGTTTAATAGAAATATGAACTAATTGTTAAAATCTGTAATATATTTTTGCATATTTTAGTTATTTAAATTTATAATGAAAAATAGTAAAATGAACAAAATCAGCAAATAAATAAAAATAATGTGAAAAAGATGAATGAATTGAAGAAATCTTACGTTTGTAAAATTAACCCAACTTAATTGGATATTTGTCTTAAAAATTCGTATAGTTATTATTTATTTTAATTTGATGAGAAAAAATCTAAACAGAAATTAATTATCTATGACTAAAATGAATTTAGTTAACTAATTATAGATAATATTATAGGAGTTAAATGATATAATTTAAAATGAGTTATATATTGAGGAAAAAATATAAAATAAAACTTTCTCTTTAATTTTTTATATAATTTATGGACAATATATTTACAATTCACTCTTACTTATAAGCTTGCATTAAACTTCTCAGAGTGATCTTTAATTTGACACCCATATTACATATTTTTCGATTTAAAATAATACAATAATTATTAAAAGAATAATAATAAAATAGAAAATATAACATTTTAATGTTATTAATAGTATAGCACGGATGCTAATGAAATTAATGACACATGTAAAACAATAATTGCTAAAATATTTAATATACTATTTTTAGAAAAGAATTTTTTCAAATTTAGAAAGTTTTTTTGGTGAAAAATTATGTATGTATTTTGGTGACAGATATTCTACTTTTATATTTATTAAGATTAAGATTAAAATTAAGATAATTATTAAAAGAATAATAATAAAATAGAAAATATAACATTTTGATGTTATTAATAGCATAGCACGGATGCCAAGCAATTAACGACACATGTAAAACAATAATTGCTAAAATATTTAATATACTATTTTTTATCAAAAAATTTCCAAATTTAGAAAAAAAAAATTGACGGAAAACTATGTGTGTATTTTGGTTACGGCTATTATATATATATATAGAAGATTAAGATAAGATAAGATTTGGTGATAGTGAAATTATCAATTTGTCTCGTCAATTTTACCGTCTTATGGAAGAATTTTACGACGTTAAATAATTATTGGTGTTATCGTTGTTATTTATAATTTCATTATTCTATTACTTGTGAATTGACTTATTTGAATTGTAGAATTCCTACTTTAATCCCACGAAGTTTAGGAAAATATTTTGTTTTGCTACTTGTGTTGACAATTCTAGTCAATTTCCCAATATTAGTTGGGTACTAACTTAGTGAATCTTAGAATTGGCTTATTGCAATTTCATTTTCGTTACTGAAACTTATACTTTGATAAAATCTTCACGCAGAGTTCATATCTTTCTTGACAATCAACAAAAACCTATTTAACTTTCAATCGAAATGATGCCATAATCCCCAAAATTTCTCATCCAGCGTTGCCCCTATTAATCTTGAAGATTCATGAGAATACAAAGGGATCGATACAAATGCAAACCAAGAATTAACAACTAACAGCTTGCAAACATTTGAAATCTACATCACCAATTCTATGGTGTTCACAAACTATATAATTCTGGTGTCTACTCTATCCCTTACAAAGATGTTAAGCATTGGTGTAATTACAAAACGTTTTTTGCCAATTACATTGTGTAGATTAGTCAGGTCATCCAAACAACTAGCTAGCTATAACATCCAGATACCTACAAAAGTAAAATAAAAAGGTCATCATATTGGGTACAATTAGTCCGGGAGAGAGTCGATATCTAAGGTCGATCAAGGTCTTTCCATATATATATATATATATATATATATATATATATATATATATATATATACACACACATACATACATACAAGACAGAAATTAAGCTCCTGTTTGGTTCAGATTAAATTTGATTTTAATCAGAAGTCAAAGTCAACAATTAATTTTAATCACATATTTTATGGGACCACGACTTTTCAACTACACATCTCATCAACTCTTATCAAAATCTACTAAAAATTTGATTTTAATCTATATCAAACAGGGGCTAACTAAGAATCTTCAACATTTCCCAATAAGGGGCAAGAGTCATGGAGTCAACTTGGTCAAAGTTGAATAGAACTTGGTAATATAAAATGGAAGACGATGGTCACATTCAAGCTATCTGGAAGAAATCGCTGATCACCTTCTACATGTACCACGAAATAAGATGGAAATGTTGAAAAGGACAGCATGCATCTAAGTTCGCTCAAAATAGTGTACCGCTGTAGCGCCCCGAGTTCCGTATACCCGATTCACTACGTCATTTTCTGTCTAAATTTTTCGAATAATATTTTTGCGGAAGAAATAATTGAAATTCATTTTTGGCAACATTAAATAAACTGTAATGGCCGCTAAAATTGAAAACATTTATGAAACCATTTGAAATAGTAAATCGAACCATTAATATTGTAAAGAAATTGTCAATATCATAATTTCTTAAATAAATGAACTTCTCTAAATTATTCGATTGTTTGGAAAATACGGAAATCATTAACGTCAAACTTTCAACCGTTCAACGATTATTGCCACCATCATTCATCGCTCGCCACCGTCTCCGAAATCTGCAAAACTGTTAAAAGTAGGGTGAGTATTTCATGGGGGAAATACTCAGTAGACTCATCGCGAATTAATTTAATTTATAAGATGATTAAACACATAAATCCCGGCTCTTTATAAAAAGGGCATTGATAGAGCTTCTTTATAAAACTGCTCTTGATAAAACTCATATTGTGCATTACAGTACGGGACATATTTTGCAAATCATAGACTCTTTGAAAATAGCTCTTTGAAAACATCTCTTTGAAAACCATATACTTATAAAAACATTTTAATTATGCCAAGCATAATTTCTTTTGAAAGCATAACATAAGATATGATTGAAATCCTCATAAACATAAATAGACACAAGAACTTTACCGAACTTAGGTGGCAAGAATTCTTATGCAGTAAAATCATAATAACAGTAAGTTTTTCATCATAACATAGGATAAAATCGAAATCCTCATAAACATAAGAATTTTACCGAACTTAGGTGGCAAGAATTCTTATGTAGTAAGTATACCAAGCATAATTTTCTGAAATTCATAGGGATCAATTGCATCATAACATAAGATAGGATCGAAATCCTCATAAACATATGCGACAGGAATTTTACCGAACTTAGGTGGCAAATCCTCATAAACATATGGAAACATAGGAATTTTACCGAACTTCGTGGCAAATCCTCATAAACATAGGAGACACAAGAATGTTACCGAACTTAGGTGGCAAGAATTCTTATGTGTAGCGCTACTAAAACTCCGGTCCCCTTAACATATCATAACTTATCATATGGGACCCAAAACAATCTTGGTAGATTGATTTCATAGCAATGATCCAAAAAAACATTTTCGTGAAGCATAGGGTATACTTACTTTTCGTAAAAACATAAAGTATATTTTCTTTTCATAAAAACATACTTACTTTTCATAACAACATAAGGTATATTTACCTTTCATAAAAACATACTTGCTTTTCTTAAAAATTGACTTTCACAAGTCACATGACATTCATATGAAATCATAATTTAAATCAATTAATAAGTGCGAGTCTACCTCAAATCCGACGAGTGCAAAGTTGAGCGGGAATGACTTCAATTTCTTTAAATTCTCCGTACGCTTCGTCTTAGCCAATAAGTCACTTTAGTATATCGAATATATAGTTCAAAATGATAAATTATAATTTGAGGACTAAAATTGATGTTTTGAAAGTTGAGGGACTAAAATGAATACTTTTGAAAGTTCAGGGACTAAAATAGATATTTTGAAAGTTGATGGATTAAAATGAATACTTTGAAACTTGAGCTTAAAATCAAATCAGCAGGTACTGAAATAAAAGAGTTTAAAGTTAAAGGGCTGATTAAAAATAATTTAGAACTTTAAAGGGGCTGAAATGATTAGTTTAAAACTTAAGGGCTGAATTGGAGTACTATAAAATTTGGGGACTGATTTGAATAACTTTAAAGCTTAGGGACTAAAGTGAAATATTTGAAAGTTAATATTATAACGTCAGATCTATCTTCTCTCTCTCACTTTACTCAAAACACACTCTTTCTCTCTCTCGCGCGATTTCAGAACGGTGATAGGGAAGCAAGGAACTCCGGCGTGTACTGCGCAAAATCGTAGGTGATTCCACGGCGGTATCACCGCCGTTGAATGGTGATAACAAAGAGGAAGGTGTGGTAGCAAGAAAGGCGGAGATTGGTGCGATTTGGGGATGAAATCCGAGATTCTAGGTCGGGGTTTTTCCGACGAAAATCCGGCATTTGAGGTAGGTGATTATCTGGTTACTCTGTTTCTTGGGTTTGGGTTTTGGTACAACTTTATACTGAATTGGAGTTGGGCAGTAGGCGGTTGTGGGTGGCGTGTGACGGTTTGGGAAATGGTGGTGGTTGCGCTACAGCAGTGTTGGTGATGGATATGGACGGTGCTGCAGTTGGTTTGATTTGAGGTTCGATTGATGGGTGGTGACTGTGGTTGAGTTAATTTCCGGTGATGGTTTGATCGATGATGAAATGATGAATACTGTGGTTGATTGCAATGAGGTGAGGGTGATTCAGCAGTGATGGTGTCTGCTTGATCAAAATTGGTTGAGGCAGTGTTTGGTTTGTTCGATTGGGAGTCATGGAGATGATTTCTTGAATTGAGCAGTGCATTGGTAGTGAATTTGCTGTGAATTGGTGGTGTCCGGTGATGATGATGCTGATTTGAAAATGATGGTGAATCAACAGCTTTGGTGAATTGGATGTTTAACATTACCCTTTTGTTGATGGTTGGAGACTGATTGCAGATTGAGCTGCACTGGGGTGGTGAGGATGGAAGGCAACATCTGTGGTGGCTGCATTGGTGGTTGCAGCATAGGTGCTTATAGAAATGGCCGGTTTTTGGAGTTGAGGCAAAGCTTGTGGATTGATGATGATTATAGTGATTGTCGTGATGGTGATTTATTGGAGAGAAAAGTGGGAGACATGGGGAATAATTAGTTGGTTTGGTGATGATGATGTCTTGAGGATGAAAGTGCTCAAAAGGAAAGAAAAAAAGAAAATAAAATGATTAATGGGAACATGGGGAATATGAGTAGAGTAGGTGCTTAATAATGTAATAAAGATGAAAAAACGTGGGAAGTAATCCATTGAAAATTAGACTAATTTTGATTAAGAAATGTGTTTAAAACAGATATACTTTGGACTGAAAATAATTTGAGAATAAATAAATTGAGATATTTTAATAAATTTGGAATTCAAAATGATTTTGAAAATAATACTTTGAATAAATAATTAAAATAACATAATTTTAGAAATTCGAATTTTAATTTAAAATCGAACAAATTCGATATTTCTTGACTTGGCTAGACGAATTCGTCGCGGCATTAATTTCAAAACAATAGCGACTCAATTAAAATAATTATTTATTGCATAAAAATTCTGGGTTGCTATAACCGCAAGCGCACGGGTCGCGTACAAGTAATAAAGTGGACTTTTTGAGTCCGGATTGTCGATCCCACGAGGAATGTATACTCTATTATACTCTAATTAATTTAATCTTAACAAATAAAATACACAATTAAAAAGATGGATTTTTGAAAATTCTAAATTAAAGAAACTAATTTTAAACCAAATTAAAATAAGGAAAATGAAAGATAAAATAGTTGGGATTCATGATTTCACTTAACTCTTGCTTAAGTAATTTCTCAACACATGCAAATTAATAAATTACTCATTTACAATGTTAGACCCGATTTTCCAAGCTTAGCTAATTACCTCTCTCGAGTGAAATTAACCCTAATCAATTGGTCTAACCTACTATATCTCTATGTCGATTAAGGCCCAATCAATTGCATTAACTCTTTGTGAAAATAGCTCAAAGGATCATCTATGGTTTAAGGTATATCTCTATCCTTAACAAGAACCTAGAGCATTTGTTATTTGGTCTAAAATGCATAATATCTCTCGATTATCATACACTTCACAAAACATATATTTGGTGATCAATCAAACACATGGAATAATCTCAACAACAAACACACATGAAATAAGCTCAACATTAATAAACAAATATTAAAATTACTTAAACTAAGTTAAGCTACATCAATCATCCCAACATAAAATGACTAGCTCATTATATAAATATTGCACAAAAGTTGAGGTTTACAAAAATACATCACAAAATATAGAAATCAAAGATTAAAAATACAAGATAATGAAATAAATCACTTCCCTTGATTTTTGCCCCAAAATTCCTTGAACTTTATTTTGAATCTTCACTTCACTTCTTGCTTCCTTGCTCCAAATGGTGCTAGTAACTTAGAAACACAACTAAACTACAAACTAATTTACAAATTAAATCAAAAACAAAGAAAAGAAAAAAGAAAAGAAAAGAAGAAGAAGAAGAAGAAGAAAAGAGAGAAGAAAAGGGAAGGGGGCTAGGGTTTGGTGTTAAGAAAAATGGGGTCTTTTTTTTTTTTTTTTTTTTGGTGAAGTGAGAAGTGGGGGTATATATACCCCAAAAATCTGACCTAAAAAAGGTCCAAAAACGCGCCCAAAACAAGCCAAACACGCCCTTACTACAAAATAAAAAAAAACAAAATAAAATCCGGAATTGGCCAGAAAGTCGCCTACGCGATCGCGTGGCTGAGTGCCTCGTGATCGCGTGGTTAGTCTGAAATCTCTCGGGTTGGATTTTTGGCCTCTCTCGCGATCGCTACTTGTAAGAGCCACGCGATCGCGTGGTTCATCCGGTAGCTCTGTCTTTTCATGATTTGCACTTTGGTCCTCCATCTTCTGGTCTTCTTCAATTTAGTCCTCGAATTTTGACTTTTATTACAAATATTCCCTTGAAATATTTGCAAAGTAGGTCCTCAATCTTTCTGAGATGTTGCAATTGAGTCACCAAACTTTTGATTTCTTTCGATTAGGTCCTTGGACATCGAAATTGCTCTTCTTTTAGCTCAATTGCTCTCCAATCTTGTCTATTTCCTTTCCAATTGAGTTTGTACCTAATTGTACAAGATAAACACAATATATAAGTAGATATTTGCTCAATTTGTCAATTAAATTGTCTATTTAAAAGCACAATAAGTGTGTAAAACGCACACTTATCACACCCCCAAACTTGAGCTTTTGCTCGTCTCGAGCAAAATTATCTACTAGTGCAATCAAGTGACGTGAAATATAGATCAACAATGTTAGATAACTTGCAAATTACTCATGAGTGCAAAATTGTAATATCAATTCAAAAGTATGATTCCAAATAATGCTACCAAAAAGAAGTTTAGCTTATCCGATGTTCGATCGGTGTGTGTGTGCATAGTCACTTTCAATTGTCAATTAAGTTTCGAGAATATTGATGGGTAAAGAGGTTTCAAGTCAAAACTACCCACCATTAGTGGTCAATTCTTTTTCTTTCCCACTCGTGACATTCATCTCCCAATAAATATTTTTCTTTCCTCTCCCGGGATGCAATTCTAGAGGGTACTCTCAAATCACTCTTTTCTTTTCCACTCTAGTTTGGGTGCGTTTTACCGGCAATCTCGACAATATAAAAATGCGGTGACTCTCCACTAATGAGTGCTTCGACATTCAAGTTTATACTAGCAATTCAAACCCACAATTCATCTAAGCCCTTATGCAAGTACAAATGCATGATTTCTAAAAACTAACGTGATGAATGCTCGTGTCTTCCCCACTCCCTTAAGCTTTCTAATTGAACCATGTAGCGAGTTTTAGGTCGAAAACTCCCCGATTGTTTTAAGATCAAAGGGTACCAGGTTTCAAAATACCCCTACGGACTTAATAACTCGAGTCAAAAAGGCTACGAAGTGAGGTAGAGTTATTAAGTAAATGCAAAAATGAAGTGCTTTTTTTTTTTTTTTTTTCAAGTGTGTGTGTGAGTACTCTACTCTTTAAGCTTTCTAATTGACCCATGTAGCGAGCTTTCGGCCGATGACTCCCAAGTTTCAAACTTAAGGCACCAAGTTTCAAGATACTCCTACGGGCTTAATTACTCGAGTCAAAAAGGCTTCGAGATAGGACAATGCAATGCAAAAATTAAAATGGACTTAAAAATTTAGCATAGGTCATTACTTAGCTTATACTTGGCGAAATACACTCCACACAAAATTTATTTCCAACATGCATGGAATCACCACACGTCTAGACCATCTCCTTCACCGGGTCGACCACCCCCAAACTTATCTTACAATAGGATCAAGAGATTTAGAGTTTTGGGAAACATTTGATAGGTTGATAAAAATTAAAAATATAAGCTCACAACCTAATTCTTCTACTCCATTAACCTCTTCACCCTTCAACAATTCCTAAACTTCACCAACAATCCATCATGGCTATTGTGCTCAAGATAAATATGATCTTGCATTAATAAGCATTTTGTAAAAGTAGACACAAGTAGCATATTGGTCATAAATCATGAATCAATAACAATTTTAAACATCTAAGTAATCCTGGCCGGCAAGGCTATCTAACATGTCAATACACAATAGGAAATCACCCCCAAACTTGAAATGCACATTGTCCTCAATGTGTAAAATAAAATCAAAGTAAGAGGAAAGAAGTTACTAGACATCCCAAGAAGTGGTAGGGGCACTTATAAGTAGTCTTGGGCATGTGAAAATCTCATTGCAAGCACCACCAATCCACCCCCAAACTTGTGTTGAAGCCTCCAATCAACTGAACACAAATTTCTCCAATGAGGCATTTCATCGAACACCTTGTTAGCATCCTATGAAAACACAAGAAAAGAGTAGATATTAAGTGGTGAATGACCCAAAAATTTAAATCACATTCAACATATCAATTCTAACTCATAAATCCAATTCAATTTGCCCATCCACATCAATATTAAATCACACTTGAAGATAAAAGACAATATGAACCAAGTGATTTAAAAATTTGATATGAGTATATGCTAGAATTAAATGAGAATGCATTTGAGCTATTTCACACTACCCATCTTGAGGAAAATAAATGTAGAAGATAGAGACTTGGCCTAACCAACTTATTTGCAAGAAAGTAAATAAAATGCAAGAAAGTAAATAATATGCAAAAAATAAAAATAAAGCAAGTAAAGGATAGAGAATGGGTTGCCTCCCATTAAGTGCTTATTTTAAAGTCATTAGCTCGACTCTCCGCATAAGTTCTTCATGGCACTCTAAATATAGCTTTTGATGCCTTGCTCATTTTGCTTCTTTTGGCTTTGCCACACTCTTCATTTGATCTAAACACTTGCACCTTGCCCCTTCCAAAGTCATGGGACTTGCCTATTCCATCCAATTCAAACGCAACTAAATAGACTTGCACCTCCTCAAGTGGCTTAATCACAAAATCAATTATTGGACAATCAATGAAGTTGAGAGAATTTGATTTGATCTCTTCCTCATTAATTGCCACTTCTTCACGTGATTCTTGTGTGATTAAATTGACATTCTCTTCAAGCTCATCTTCTTTAGTTGATGTCTTCTCGGATTGAATGACCGATCTAAAATTTGAATCCATGGGCAACGGCAAGTTTTTCCTATTAATTCCTAAGAGTGGATTATACTCCCACATTTGGAATCCTTCCCAATACATGGCATCCCCCATAAACATATCATCTTCATCCAAATTGACAAGCTCAATATAATACTTTGCAAGTACCTTCTCATTCAATAGTGGAGGACCATCTCCCACAAGAGTGATGTCCTCATCCCAATCATCCGGTACACAATCTCCCAAGAGCATATAACTCATATCCAATGTATCAATTGCTTGTTTTCGGCATTTCAAATATTGTCTAAACTTAATAAGTTTTGACGTAATCAAATCATTCCCTGAAAACAAACATTGTCCATTACAATGCATCTTGTAACAAATTTCACAACTTGAATATTCTTCAATCATGTATTCATCACCCATGTTGAGATTGTTCAATGCAATTGCTTTCCTACTTTACCAATATTAGAATCAAATATGCATAGAAAGAAAAACAAACACAAGAGAGATTAGAATTGTGGTGGTAAGATAACAAAATAAAATATAAAACAAAAATAATTACAAATTGTTAAAACTAAAATTAACTAAAGTAATAATCAAAGTAAAAACATTCCCGGGCAACGGTGCCAAAAACTTGTTCGCTCAAAATAGTGTACCGCAAGCGCACGGGTCGCGTACAAGTAATAAAGTGGACTTTTTGAGTCCGGATTGTCGATCCCACGAGGAATGTATACTCTATTATACTCTAATTAATTTAATCTTAACAAATAAAACACACAATTAAAAAGATGAATTTTTGGAAATTCTAAATTAAAGAAACTAATTTTAAACCAAATTAAAATAAGGAAAATGAAAGATAAAATAGTTGGGATTCATGATTTCACTTAATTCTTGCTTAAGTAATTTCTCAACACATGCAAATTATTAAATTACTCATTTACAATGTTAGACCCGATTTTCCAAGCTTAGCTAATTACCTCTCTCGAGTGAAATTAACCCTAATCAATTGGTCTAACATACTATATCTCTATGTCGATTAAGGCCCAATCAATTGCATCAACTCTTTGTGAAAATAGCTCAATGGATCATCTATGGTTTAAGGTATATCTCTATCCTTAACAAGAACCTAGAGCATTTGTTATTTGGTCTAAAATGCATAATATCTCTCGATTATCATACACTTCACAAAACATATATTTGGTGATCAATCAAACACATGGAATAATCTCAACAACAAACACACATGAAATAAGCTCAGCATTAATAAACAAACATTAAAATTACTTAAACTAAGTTAAGCTACATCAATCATCCCAACATAAAATAACTAGCCCATTATATAAATATTGCACAAAAGTTGAGGTTTACAAAAATACATCACAAAATATAGAAATCAAAGATTAAAAATACAAGATAATGAAATAAATCACTTCCCTTGATTTTTGCCCCAAAATTCCTTGAACTTTGTTTTGAATCTTCACCTCACTTCTTGCTTCCTTGCTCCAAATGGTGCTAGTAACTTAGAAACACAACTAAACTACAAATTAATTTACAAACTAAATCAAAAACAAAGAAAAGAAAAAAGAAAAGAAAAGAAGAAGAAGAAGAAGAAGAAGAAGAAAGAAAAGAGAAAAAAAAGGGAAGGGGGCTAGGGTTTGGTGTTAAGAAAAATGGGGTCTTTTTTTTTTTTTTTTTGGTGAAGTGAGAAGTGGGGGTATATATACCCCAAAAATCTAACCTAAAAAAGGTCCAAAAACGCGCCCAAAACGAGCCAAACACGCCCTTACTACAAAATAATAAAAAAAAATAAAAATAAAATCCGGAATTGGCCAGAAAGTCGCCTACGCGATCGCGTGGCTGAGTGTCTCGCGATCGCGTGGTTAGTCTGAAATCTCTCGGGTTGGATTTTTGGCCTCTCTCGCGATAGCTACTTGTAAGAGTCACGCGATCGCGTGGTTCATCTGGTAGCTCTGTCTTTTCATGATTTGCAATTTGGTCCTCCATCTTCTGGTCTTCTTCAATTTAGTCCTTGAATTTTGACTTTTATTACAAATATGCCCTTGAAATATTTGCAAAGTAGGTCCTCCATCTTTCTGAGATGTTGCAATTGAGTCCCCAAACTTTTGATTTCTTTCGATTAGGTCATTGGACATCGAAATTGCTCTTTTTTTAGCTCAATTGCTCTCCAATCTTGTCTATTTCCTTTCCAATTGAGTTTGTACCTAATTGTACAAGATAAACACAATATATAAGTATATATTTGCTCAATTTGTCAATTAAATTGTCTATTTAAAAGCACAATAAGTGTGTAAAACGCACACTTATCACATGCATCTATGGAGGAAAAACTGAGATAATGTGCAAGTAGGTTAAATTAATTGCTTTCTGAAAATAATAGTGATGCAAATCTTTATGTGCACATTAGGAGGTCTAATCATTTTACTACTCACCATTTTACATAAGAAAGCACCATCAAAGCTTGAATAAATGACGGCGTGCAATCAACTCCTGTATTCCCAACGCCGAAATGCTTTTACACCCTAAAAGCTCCTGTAGCTTTGCATCACAACGAATCGACATTGAATTCAGAGGATCCTACACAAGATAAACCAGATAAGGAAGAATTTGAAATGCAGATAAGATTTTCCAACTTGTAATCAGCACTCAGCACATAAGAATCTAGAGCTACACACAAGGGTACACAAGTGCACATGTAGCAGCATCCCTATAGGTTTTATTCTAATGGGAGATTCAATGTCAAAGTCATGAATATGACCTGCATTGCACTGAGCATGGGTGATGTCCGATAATCTTATTTAAGGACCGAAATGCAAGTACATGTACAAAACCAAATATGATTGTTACAATAAATAAAAGCGAGCAAACACATCATGACTTGCCAAGAGACACGTATCGTATAATGAAAATTTGATATCATGACATATTGTGTAACAAGTTACAGCTGCCAACTAGCCTATGCCATAAAACAAGCAAAACACGTATTGACTTGGTAAGAAACGTGTATCAATAATGAAAATCTTGAAATCGTAGCCTTTTGATAACAAGTTAGAGCTGCCTACACCATTTTTTTTATTTACAAGCAACCTCTTTTATTATATATATACATAGATGGTTGTGCATATGCTACTTGAGAAATTCTGAGTTACATCAAATACAAACAAAATGTACTTAACCTAAAACACAAAATTTGCCCAACAATTATATCAATAAATTATCTATAATATTTTTTTCACTTAGTAGCCCAATTTTAAATATTTGTTTGTAAAGTATTTTGAACATCAATAGTAACATAAAGTATATATTTCATTTAATGCTTGAAGAATTAAAATAATCAAGCTAAAAGGGAAGGCAAAACATGAACAAAAAGACATATCAAAATTTAGAAATATGAAACTAAGAAAGTTAACAACTAGGCATACAACAAACCTGTGAAACCTCGTCCACTAATTAGGAAGTATTATGGGATATTAAAACCTTAAGGACTTAAATATAAGAATAACCATAATTTAGGGACCAAAATGTAAAATTCAAAATTTCAGATTTTGGGGGTCTGCTACAGTACCCGAAATTCTGCTATTTTTTTTATATAGAAAGATTTTATGCTTTGAATTGGTCAAGTATGAATTTATGGGATAGATATAATTTGGGCACATTTAACCTTGATTTTCTCAACCTCATTTCAAGCCATTTAATTTAATTTGTATATGTATGTATATATATATTTTGCATGTGCTTATAAGACATAAGTGAAAGAGCATGTTTTACAAAATTTGTCCAAATTAGAACCACCATTAACTCACCTTAACCAATAAAGGATTTAATTACCTACTTGACTTATGGAATAGTGCAATTGATTTGGTGCCAGAATTCACCTCCTTTCCAAATTCAAAACACCTCCTTTTCTATATAAATACACCTCATTCCTAGGAAAAATGGAGACTACACATGTTCACTTGCACACATTATCAAGGAGCAATAGTAAGAGTTCTTTCTAAGTCGGTTGTAAGAAGATTTCAATTTCCTTCCTTTGCATAAAATTACGGTAAGTATGTTTGTCAAGTGGTCTATGAATTTCTCCTATTATTTGTATTAATGCAAAGATCGTAAGTTCTATGAAATCATGTAAGGACCCCAAATTATGTTATGCTAAGAGAGTCGAATTACAGACTCTAATATGAAACGGGGTTGGAGATAGTAGTACTACACACTCCATTGTAAGATAAGTATGATTCAACCCTTTTAATCGATACACGTAATATGAGAAGTTAGACAACATATTTATTGAGATTTATTCTCACTCCTTCCCTATGTTTCCCCCTTACAGGAAATTGATGATTTGTGGAGATCAGACGTGAGATGGCTGGTAACGTGGCAAATAAGAGGGAATATCAAGTTTATTTTTTTATGAAGTTGAATAAATAAGTTTTTCTGTAATAAACATCGGGTCACGTATTTATTTTACTATGTTTGATGTATTGACCCCGTTATTTTAAACAATGATAATTTTTTTAAACGATGTTTATTCTCAAGATATGATTTTATTGCCACTCGAAATTTCGGGGCGTCACAAAACCAAACCTTCATAATATGTGTACGTGAAATCGTCGTGAATTCATTATTATTTTGATATTATCAATGAAAAAAATGATGCATGGTTGCTTGCTTTGTAAACGTGTATTTCCGTAATTATTTTTATGACTCCTTAGTTAAACCCACCTCAAGCTGGTTAACCTTTATGTACTCCCAAACACGTCCCAATGCCACAGATTGGAGCATCTCCCGTTCTCTAGTGCTAAAATTTTTTAGAAGTGAATCTGATATCATAATAGGAGGAGGACTAGGTTCCATAATACCATTTTCAGGATAATCTTCAACCTTTGGTTTCTTAGCTTGATCAGAATTTTCTGCAAATGTTTGATTTGCATACAACCATAAGGAAAGACCATCACAGGAAAACCATATATGTCAAATTGCTCTCGTGCTCATCGTACATACTTGTTGGATCAAGTGCCATAATATGCTTTGCAAGCAGCTTATTCATCTTGAACATGTCTGTGCAGTCCGTTTCAAAAACCAATCGCAAGGCATCATCACAGATAATCTTTCTCTAGTTACCTGGATCCTGAAGGTTGTGCTTCCTGATGTATGCCCGGAGCTGCTTTACAATCTGAATCATGGACAACAAACTGCTTTAGCATCCCATACAATT
Organism: Ligustrum vulgare; assembly: GCA_963555705.1. Lineage (NCBI taxonomy): Eukaryota > Viridiplantae > Streptophyta > Magnoliopsida > Lamiales > Oleaceae > Ligustrum > Ligustrum vulgare. The sequence continues at coordinate 14,486,060 of OY743190.1, forward strand.
AGCACCAGTATTGGACAAAATAAACATGAATGTAAATCATGATCCAGAAACGAGAAGTATTTGCTCTGATCCAAACCTCTGTCCTCGCCAACGCTGGCTCCCCAACAATAGCCTGTAGTTCAGGTGAAACGCCACATACTTTGTTTAGACCACCTGGACCGCCTCTTCTTTTGGTTCCAGCTGGATTGTTGAAATAAAAAGGTAAGTGATACAAATCATTTTGTCTTGTTTGATTTTAGTGAACAATGAGGTTTATTCTTCACTGGTTGCCAAAGCAAGTGGCACTACAACATCATTGGAACTTAAACCAAAATATCAACAGAAACTTTGCACACTTGGAAGGCACCCTCGCCTACTGCTTTCAGCCTTCCAAATATGAAAAAATGAATAAATAACACTTGCTAGATAGAAATCAATTATTTCCTGCAGTTGCATTCTGAAAAGTAGGTAATGATCATGCAGGATAAAAATGATAACTTCAAGCGCGTGGATAAAACATTTTAAACAGTAGAAATATCTTTCCACTTCAAGTAATAAGGCTGTTAATATTAATCAAAAGTATTACATGCATTAGGCTTCTATCCAACTTTTTAAGATTAGACGAGATGTACACAACATAAAAGAGATCGGGAGCTAGATGAATTACTGACAGCAGTATAAAAGAAATAAACTATCAGCATTTTACCATTTACATTGCATAACATACGAAAGCCCCTAACCAAACAGGAAGCGTGGGCTTGCACTGTGCATGTGAGTATTTGTGTTGCTTGCCATTTTGCTTTCCCTTTATCTCTTTTAGAGAGATTATGTGCATTCTTGCCCGTGTTGGGGTTGGTTGCAGATGTTAGACAAGTTAATTTGGAAGTGCATACATGATACATATATGTCCAAATATTTTTGTAAGCCTTAGTACCACTTAAACTAGATAGGGTAACAGTATTCTAAAATGAAAAGGCAAACACATTCATTTCTCTGTAAAGTATCCCCAACCAAAATTCTCATATAAAATGGGTATAAATTCAAAAAAAAATAGGCACTGAGAAGATACAGAAGAGTGAAAGACTAGTAATGCCTTGATAAACAACATTCCATCCATCTAATCTGAAAAACAGGTGAGCATTCATAACTAAATGGATGAAGCTTGGTGTTCCCAGTCAACTTAACAATGGGAAAACTTGTTAAGGAAAGCCACCACAAATTTTCCATCTCTTCTAAAACCCTTCAGTAACAACCATATAAAATGTAACTTTATAAATCCTATTCCATATATCTGCCATTGGCTCATCTTGATTAGAAGTTATCGATAATATAAATATTGCGGTTGGATAAATAGCGATGTTAAATCAAAATGGCACAAAATGCACATCTATTGCTTCAAATCGAACATCGCTGCGGTAGAGATGTGTGCTTTATATAAATAAATTAGAAACTGTTGCTCATTTCATGCATGAGTTAACATAAAATCATAAAAAGAACAAGTGTACCTCCACAATAAACAAGAGAAATAAATAAATGATGAATTACAAATAGAAATCATCAGTTCTTAACAAACTACAATAAGATAAACACTAAAGGAACAAAAATGGCACTGTCAAACAATCACCACGTATTCTTACCTATTCAAAACTCTGCTCACTTTAACTACACCAGAGAAAATGGATAACGATAATAATGAAACTTGATCGTCTATATAAGTTAAGCCAACACGAGACCGCAACAAAATTTAAGCTTTTTAACGACACCATTTCACTTTTACCAAAACCGAAAGCATAACCCCAAATAACGCCCCACGAAGGGCCAATACTTTGTTTACAAAATCAAATTGGGCGAAAAAACACCTTCCTTTTGGAGTTCCAGAAGCATTTGCCACTACATTCTGAGCGTCAGCTCCAGTTTTCGCCACAGTTAGCGGCGACGGAGGGGGACGGGGTTGCACTTGAGGCTGTATCGGCAGCAGGGAGGGGTTGTGCTGTTGGTGGAGCTGCTGCTGGAAGACGATATGGGAATGGATAAATGGTTGAGGGGGCTGGCTACAGTTTGGGTATTGAGTGTGGTATTCAGGGGCAAAATGGTCTTTCGGCACCGGTTCAGACCGGAGGATAAAGCTAATCTGGTCCCTGATGAAGCTGGCTTTGTGGGATAGGTCTAACCCTAGCTTGGCTTCCAGCTGCTGAACGACACCGTTTAGAGAAGTAACGGCGTTAGGGTCTGACTGACGGAGCAAAGTCTCCACTCCTTTTGGAATCTCTTGGTCCGTCACCATTCTTGTGCTTCATAAATTATCAACTGAAATTAACGAATTCAAAAAGGATCTTCCCTCTTAGCTATCATTGTCATTCTCATTGTAATTATAGTTAAACTCAAATTTGTATTGAAAATTCAAGATGAAGTACGAATAAAGGACAATTAAAGGTGTTACCTGTTTGAGAATTATATAGTGCCGGGGGCACGTGGCGATTCCCTATTGGGATTATGAATGCCCATCCGGTAAGTCATAAGTGGTGGGTGGACATTGATATGGCCCCTCCCATTTGGTTGGCTATTGGTTCAGACTTTAGATAAAAACTGTTTTCACTTTGATAATGTATTTGAAATACCGATATACCCTTTTTGAGTTGAATAGCGAAAATTTAGTAAGGGTTGTTTAGGAAATAGATATTGGTTTCTTGGTGCAGCTTTCGGCCGTTAGATACGGTAGCGGGGTTTGGACCTTTTGGTTAACAACTAGAGAGGAATTCTTGCTATTATAGCATGATTAGTGCTTAGTTTGATCCAACGGACAGGGATTTATATTAATTTTAAAAACATATTTTCACCTATACGTCAGTGTTCGGTAACATGTTTTTTTTTTGTTTGTTTATAAACAAGTTTTTTACACAAATTTTCAAATCAATTTTTAAACACATATTTTATCTCAAAAATACAAAAAAAAAAAAAGGGCCGAACGGATTGTTTGTTTCCACCACGATCAACTTCACTTCCGTGAAATTTTACAGCCTCCGTCTAGTAATTGTTTATCAAGTTTGCAAACAGAATATTTTCTCAAATCATTTTTAATCATATTAAAAAGAAAATTGCCTTAAAAAATTTTAGGCCTAAGGGACAAGACATGAAAGGTGTAGTAGAAAATGAATCAAGAAAAAGTAAAATTTAAAAAATGGGGGAAAAACAGTTAACTTATTTTCAATGTTTTCATACACGGCTCCATCGATCAATTTCCTGGGTCAACCCGAGTTTGATCAAACCGGGTTTTAGCCTTTTAGGGATCACCCAACCCTGGTTTTGGCCCGAATATCGGGTATTCCGGGCTTTATAACATTGCTTAACTCAATATTTTACTACTCAAATAATTCAATTCATATTTGAATTAATTGGTAGTTGACAATTGAAAAATGTTTAAGCACTTAGGGCCCATTTTTCAAAAAAATGTATTTTTTTTTTCAATCACATTCTTCTACGAAATAACTTTACACATAAACATTTTTTTAATCACATATTCTCCAAAATATCAATATTTCAAAATACATTTTGCTCTAAAATCTCATTTTAATGGAGTTCTAACAAAGCTAAATAAAAGATGAAAGAAAAATAATAAAAATTTATTGAAAAAAGCAAAATAGAGAGATAAAATAAAATTATTATTATTAAAATATATAATAATTCTATACTCTTAAAATTAAATCTACCTTATATCATACATGGTGTTATAAATTAGAGAGAAGAAAAAAAGAAAATAATATAGAGAAATCAATGGTAATAATAACTAAATTGCATGTGTATAAAATGTCATTCACTAATAAATACATATTTGTAGGATACTCCCCATTGAAAGGCACATTACAAAATATATGAATAGAGGTGGCAATGGACCGAGTCGAGCAGCGAGCTCGGCTTGGCCCACGAGCTCGTGGGCCGAGCCGAGCTCTCGATTTTTTTTTTGTAATTATAAATTTGTAATATATTATATATTAATATTGTATTGTTTTTTTTTTTTTTTAAATTTTGAACAGTAAAACTTAAAAGTAAAAACACGAATTTTTTTTATTTTTTATTTTTAATATACACGAGCCGGCGAGCCGCTCGGCTCGTTGAGCTCGTCGGCACGAGCTCGTGGCTCGTGGTTCAACCGGAGTGATTGGCTCGTCCACGAGCCCGATTTTTTGACGAGCCGAGCCGCCCCCGGCTCGTGTTTTCGCGAGCCGACGAGCGGCTCGACCCGTTTGCCACCTCTATATATGAATCGTTAAGGCCTTGTCAGTAATTTAAAGGGATAAAATCTAAACAAAGGAAAAATAGTACATTATTATTCTCCCCTGAAGTGTAGCGACCGAGAAATTTTCGTGATTTTATTCAAATAAATATTTTTAAAAGCGTGTCGCTTCGACTTTGCCCATCATTTAGTTATTTATTTTTAAACGCGTGCTCGTCTAGCCAATTAAGTGAAATTAAATTTATTTAAATACTTAGTCAAATTTCAATCTTTATCAAAAATATTTCAATATCACAGTTTATTTTCAAAAGTCCAAGTATTAATTATATTAAGTCCCAATTTTAAATATTTTAATCCAATCCAACTTATCGAGCCCAAATATTTTTACCAATCATTCAAGCCCATTTAAACCCAATAAGTCAATTCTTGGCCCAACTAAATCAACAACTTATTTTTCAAGTATTTCCTTACACAACAATATTCACTTCCAAGATTATCACAATTTTTCCATAAATCAAGATTTAACCTAAGTTTCCATGTTTAACACAAAATCAACTATTAATTAGATCCCTAACCCTTGCATTCACGACACACCAAAGACCAAAAATCACAGCTTCTGGGTATGTCTCTTCCCCTCTCAAACTTCTTCGACCAGCCCCAACACAAAGCTTCACAACCTTCAAACCAAGAATTTTTCACCACCAGCATTTACCAAACCGTTCGAAACCCACAATCACCATCATCACCAACCACCACATACATCCATCAACAACAACTAAAACTCAGACTCAAATCATCAAGAACCGACCAGACCCAGCCCGCAATCACTGTACCACAAATCCTCCAACACCGCAGTCAAAACCACCACCGCCACTACAAACTCGAGAAAAATCACCGCTGCTGCCCACTTCTATTTTTGACATCCAATCAAAACCCAAAACCAAGAAATAAAACTTGACCCAAATACCTCACCTTCGACCGCCGTCTGGTTGGCCGGAAATTTGCCGGAGTCACAACTCAGAAACTGAACCACCACTGCCATAGTCAGCCTCTAACCACACTCCCACAATCTGCGAAGAACAAACCATGACTGACCCTCCCAATCGGACTCTCAGCCACCATCGAGCCACAGCCAATCAATCGCCACTGCCCAACTCCAAAATTCACATCAATCGACACCCAAAATACCCAAAATCGATAAACAAACAGAACCCAAATATTTACCTTCATTACCGCCAGCCTTCCTTGTCAGAATTTAGCCGGAAATTTCAGCTCCAATACCACCCAATAGCCTCGGTTTTCGCCCAAAACTTACCCCAAAAATCCTTTTCTTTTCGCACCTATGCACGCCCTCCGTCACCCCGTCCCTACGGCATCGTCGCCGGCACCGTCGCGACGATTGGCCTTGAAGGAGGGGCCGTGCCTCTCCACCGCTCTCTCATCTCTCTCTCTGTCGTGAAGTATAGAGAGAGAAAAGAGAGAGTTTTATGTATATTATATTTGATTTTTTTGTTTAATTAGCCTCTTAGGTCCTCAAGTTTTAAAACTGTTTATTTTAGTCCCTATTGATTTAAAATCCTTTTAATTCAGCCCCAAACCTTTCCATTTCAGTCCATTGATTTTAAAATCATTTAATTCAGTCCTTACAATATTTAAAATGTCTTATTTCAGCCCTTACTCTTAAATTAAGTTATTTCAGTCCTTTAGTTTTAAAATATTTATCTTAAGTCCCAAATCTTTACACTTTACCATTTCAGTCCGAGCTTTACACTTTTAAATTCTTTCAGTTCAACCCTCGAATTTACTTTTATTTATAAAACCTTAATTTCAAGTTTCTAATAGAAAATTATTTATTTTAGGGCTAGAAGAGGCGCGGGATTTTCAAGAAAGCTAGAATCATTTTTAAGGAAATACAGAAATATCTTAAGGTAGGTTCATTACTTCAAAAACCTTTTATCTTATATGCGCAATATTAAGTAAACCCGTATTGTAAATTTATGCATGTGATTACGTAATTTATGAGAATTAATTGCCCTCGGGCCTAGATTCATATGTCTTCGGGCATGGACCAATTGCCTTCGGGCCTAGATCCACATGTCTTAGGGCATGGACCAATTGCCTTTGGGTCCAGATCCACATGTCTTCGGGCATGAAAATTTATGATGTATGAGATCCACTTGCTTATTGCATGAGAATGAGAATTTATGAATTAAGTTGCATGATTATATGTGTTATTTACTATACAGTTTATTTAATTTGCGCTGAACCTACTGAGTATTTCTATGAAATGCTCACCCCTATTTTTAAACTTATAAATTGCAGATTTCGGAGATGGTGGCGAATGAAATGGCAGTAGTGGCAAATAATAATGAAGCTATATTTTTTTTAAGTCATGATTCATGAATAGTGTCAATTTATTTATATGTCGTTATTTTAAATATGATATTTAAAGTCAAGAACATCGTCAATTTAATTATTTGTCGTTACTTTCTTTGAAAGTTAATATTTCAACGTTTTTTTATGCATTTATCAAATTTAATTTATTTACTGTTGAAATTTTTCACATAAATATGAGGTTTCGAATTCAATTATTTTCCGCAATAAAATTAGATTTAAAAGAGAAGTGACGTCCCGAGCTTCACGGAATTTGGGGCATTACATGAAGTCTACCGAAAATTCTTGAATTTCTTGAACATTGACTCCAATGTTTTTCCGAAATATGATTGAATGAAAGTTTTTTTGTTTATATTCAACATCACAAGATTTGAAATCATTTTTCAAATGTTGATTATACGTCATTCTTGATTTTCCTCATTCGTTGCTAGTATTCTAATACAATTAAAGGGCATAATTGTTTAATTTAGCCCATTTATAGTTATGGTAACGCTTCGTTAAAAATCTTGCTAGGAAAATCATGTAGGACAAAACATCAACTAAAGAAAAAAATAGTGTGATACGTATTAGCACCCCATTATGGGAACGTCACAAATATATTGATTTTGCATACTAATATCTCAATTTTCAATCGATATAATCTCATTTATATTCACTAATATATCATTTATGATGAGCATTTCTCAATTGTTCACAGCTCATTTTATTTGTTTTTCAAGTATAAATCTAATTCTTCTTTTGAAAATATCATATTTTCAATTAATTTTGACATGTTGCATTAAGTCAAACTAGTTTCACACCCATACAATGCATGAACATATTTCATTGACAAAGTAAATTATAGAAAATATAATTAAGAAAAAAAATAGCAAAATTATGTTGTCAGTTAATGACAATTGGCCAAGTTAAATACAAGAATCAATTTCATAATTGTCATAAGATAAAACTCAGGCCTTTTCATTAATGTGGTCATCACAAATTTATCATAAGATTGGCATATAGTCAAACTTGGACATTTTCACATTTCCACATCAGATAATATAATTTATCTATCTTATTCGTTATGAAAAAAATAATCTCCGAAAATGGTACAACTCAGTCCATATGCATAGAAAGTCAACTCTTTAGTAATTAGTAATTTTCAAAGATGAAAAGGTTAAATCATTAGTAGAATTATAACTAATACGCTTTCGCATACTTTACATTATGAAGATAATAAATCCATAACACTTTAGGTTCAAGATATAACCAATAGCGATTTCCTTTCAATGTGTGTTTTATAACTTTATCGTTATCTATAATCTCTATGATGCAAAGAAGAAAGGAGGATCTTTCTCACTTCTTGTAAGATAGAATACATAAAGCCAGTTTCATATATATATATATATATATAGAACTGAAAGATATATAAGCATATTCATCAAGAAAAAGAGACCACAATTTTACTTCCTACAAAAAAGTTCGGCAAGAAGAAACATATAGTGTTCTTAGGACTGAGCTAGTGAAGTAATTTAGGTTTTGACAAGGCCTATGTCATGCCAACATCACTTTACACAGCCTAATTTTGAAATTATCTCCTTCCCCCCCACCCCAAACAAATAATTGCCAATAGCCATCATATACCTATTCTTAGAGTACCACTGGAAAAATGAAGTGACAACTGTTTATCAGGAAAAACTGCATCTCATTTGATGTCCTCCTGAGCACTGGGTCGAGGGGAACCCAAAGAATGTAAGAAACCCAGGCCAGTACTCCTCTCAAAATTAATAATCATATAGACAAATACTCAACTAATTTGACAGTACCAGAAGAAATAGTAGAAGTTGTTATGATTCAGATTGTGAGTAAGTTGTTTGTACTTAAAATTAAATTTTTAGAAACTAAGTTCTTTTAGTAAAAAAAAAAAAAAAAAAAAAAACTAACTTAAATTCATGTTTGGTAAAATAAGAAACTTAAAAGTAATAGAGGATTATTGTGGCGGCATGGTAGAATTCTGAGCTTTTATCCAACATTATAGTCTTCAAGACATATAGCACATGTCTGAGAAGTACAATTATCCTCCAGAATAGATGTGAAAATTAGGCTTGGCATGGCTTTCACCAGACGACTACTCATCCCATGGAATTCATGTACACGTGAAGATCGGGGCCGATCACTTCTAATGCGATGCCTTCAGATAAAGAAACAGGTAGCTAACACTGCTGGCATGGCAAGTAACTAAATAAAAGATAAAGAGATGATTGACCATGCCGAGTTCTCAAGGCTTGGCATTAGCCAGAGTTCCATATAAGCAACACCAGCATATTTTATCAGGGTTTCACCTGAAGCTTTGGAAACAAACACAGTATATATTTTTATACCAGCAGCATTTCCTCTTACTGAATTCTCACAGACTGAAAACTTCATTAGCCATCAAAATAAGAGAAACTACTACTACCTTCAACGATAATTTTTGTGATTTCCTATTTTACATTTCACATTTCGGCCTACTCATGACTTCATTATATTTTTCAATTTAATTAACTTTTGTATTTTTATACCATCTGACATGTCAGTGGAAAAATGTTATCTTGTGGGAAAAATTCCATGAAGACCAGGAGGAGCCACAACTCTCAATCATTTCCAGATATACATTTTGAGATCTAAATAAAATCTTGACCTAGCCAGGGTTCAAGTACCAATATTCCAGGAAACTTTTATTTAATCCTACAATGCCTCCCCCATCCTTAATCATTAATAACTGATAAGTCAGAATATTGGATGTATCTCTTATTTCAAAATCCCATTAACTCCATAAAACAAAGTAGATAATTCTGAAGGCAAGAATGCTGCCAATTAGAAGTATGCAGACTGGGTAACCATCATTTTAACTTACAAACCATAAGGAACATTTATTTTTTTTATCTAAAAAGAGAGAATTACTTGTATGCTACAAAGTAAACAATCCAAGAATTGTATCATCCAGAGATAATAGGGAGCGGTTAGAGATATATGGCAATCCAGAATACAAGATGGCGCTTATGAGCCTACATTTCAGGAACCTATAACACAACCTTTATAAGAGTTGAAACTGCCCATTTAATACCACAGCCTTTGAAATGCAAAACATATTCACTCATACCTTGGACTTTATTATTAATTGTTTCTTCTTTGTCATTTCCTGCAATCTGCAAGATCTACAAGTTTCCAGGAGATCAGCTCATTAGATATACTTAATTAGCAGTAATGAGATCTCAAGTCAAAAGGGGGAGATGCAACTTTACATATCACATGCTTGACTTTAGGTAAGAAATACTTCAACCAACTTTCCAAGACGCATTGAGAATTCACAGAAAACGTGACGAAAGATCACCTGGACCCAGCAACATTAGACAAATTTTCTCATCTATAAGGCTTTTTTACACCACAAAAAAGTATCATTAACCACCACTACTGGATTTTTCACCGCATCTTTTGCAAAATACTTGGAACCCATTTCATTCTTTAACGAAAGCATCTGAACCCATGAAAATCTATGTTTGTATAACATATAATCTTCCTCAAAAGCCATGTCAACCTCAGGATGAAAGAAATCAGAATCTTCCTCATAATATGTCAAGAACATGAAAACAATAGAATTGAAACAAAAAATTAAATAATTTGAAAACATATGGAAAATATTGCGGTACACCAACTGGAGCGGGAAAGCAAAGATCCAAAGCAGCCATGAGTGATAGAACCAAGGACTTTATGAGAGGAATGCACTTGAAAGTAAATGAAATTAAGGGCTTTACCTCCCTCAGCTCCCTTTATGCATCCAAATTTAAACATCCCTCTGCTCCATCCTACTATTTTTGCAGTTTATTTATGGGATTATGGGCGTGGTGGGTCAAGATGTTGGATTAGGAAATTAGGGGTTGGAAGCCTCCTTGAATTGGGGATGTTGGAAATTGAAAGATGAGATGATTTTCTGATTAGCGATTTAGGGTTCTTGAATTAGGGACTTTTGATTTGGGGGAATGAGGCAAAGATGAGAGGGCAATTGAGGACACTGTGAGGCTGTGCAAGGACCCGTGTCGCTAGATGAAGGAAGATGTTTTTGCTCGCCACCACCCCGTTGCTAACCAATTAGACTACTGCCGCTCCCTTCGCATCACCGGCTCTGCTTGTGACTTTTGCTTCCGGCTAACCCCTTTTCGTTTCAAGCACCTCCACCCATCAGATATTTTAATTGCAAGTCATTAATTCAAAGTACCAGCAGTTTTCCAGCAAATCACTAAGAAACTACTACATTTAATTTAACCATCCACTACTAAAACTAACCGACCATGGCAGTTTTTTATTTTTCTGTTTCTGAAAGTACATAGATGTTGTTGTCATCAACCGACAATTCCAAAAGGAGCTAATTAAACGAAATCGAAATTTGAGGGCTTAATTGAAGATGAATTGAAGTTTGGAATATGAATTGAAGTGATTTAGAAGTTCGAGGACTAAATCATTGCAATTAGAAGATGAATGACTCATGTGCAAGTAAAGAGTAGGGCCCTATTTAACGCAGTGGAAAGTTGGAAATTGCACTGAAGAATTTAAACTATGCGGCCACGACCTTTTCACCAAGTGGCCTGGAAAACCTATAAATTGAACTTTTCATGCACGAGTAAAGGTCCTTTGCACGCATATTCAAGAAGCATAATTCAAGTTTCTCTGAAGATCTTGGAGGCATAATTGAAGGCAAAGGCGTGAGTATAGAGGATTAGCAACGGGGAACAACTTCTTGTGCAAGCGTTCTTTTCTTTGTTAATTTTATTTACTTATGATATTTAATTTTGATTATTGCTGCGTTTTTATTTTCACGAAGAACAACTAAACTGTTTGTTGGAATTAACGATGTAGCGTATTTTTTCACTTTTAACTACATTGTTCAAGTTTTACATATTGATTGAATGTAATGGTTTTATTTTGTAATTAATGCATGAATTAACTGACCACTAATTTAGTGATTTAATGGGTTGTTTTCATAATTCGAGAGGTGAGCTAATGACCTAGATTTAGGAATAAAACTCGGTAATTGAACGAGCGATAGAGATATACGTTTATTGTTATTGCGATCTTAAATTGAGTTCTTATATTCCATACACTTAATCATTACAGCATACTGTCTAAAAACAGTATACTAATTAGGTAGAGTTGATTTAAACCAGAAAGGAGAATTTCATATGCATAAGTGAACTCGATCGATCACATTAGTAGATTAAAACTTGAATGATGGAATTAAAAGTATTGACTACTTAAAATCATGAAATCTCAACTTTTCATTCATTGATTAAAAAAACACATTTGTTTTATTGTTTACTTGCTTCTAGTAAAATAATTTAGTTTACCAAATCTCACTATTTAATTATTTAAATAAAGCGAGAATTAGATTACTTACGATAATTAATCATAATCCTTGTAGGACGATAATCTGAATTTTTGATCCACTTTATTACTTGGATGCGACATCATACTCTTACGATTACCACTCATCATAAACCACCGCCTCTGTGGCCAAAAATTGTCACCCACACTGACAGTTTGGTCCCCCAACAACCTCCACCAATCATATTCCTCAAAATCCCCAAAAAATATGTTCAATATATCATTTAAGTGGCGACCCAAGTTACAAACTCTAGCACCATCACCCCCATATCTCTATCCATCAATTGGACATCCTTCTCACTCTAGGAAAGTACAACCATGAAGAGGTTTCGTCGATTCAAGCCCTCCAAGTGGCGGATTTGGAGGAGGCTCCCAGGGTTCTTAACTCTAGATCGGGAAATACACATACTTCTGCTTAGATTCAGGTCGTGGGACCTTCACCAATCATCTTAGAAGTATTAAAAACCCTTGGTATGGTCTATCCCATGGTCTATTCTACCCAAAAAATTGCTTTGGAATTTGAGTCGCGACTAAAAGTCACGAATTCAGTCGATCAAACCCTAGATCCAGTCGATCATACTTTGCCTCAGGAATTTCCAAAAGCACTCAATCGGTCGATTGCATCAGGACGACTAGTCGATCACATGGCTACTTCTGATCAACTGCAAGACCACTTATGGTCGATCGTTCATTCAAAGGTCGATCGCTTGCTTCAGTCCCTACAACACCTGCTCTTGCTTCGTAGACCACTCCTGCTCAAGACAAAATATCTTATGCAAACTGCTCTTTTTTAGTGCTCTATACAATTACTCAGGCTGTGAGGAGTCATCAAATAAAATAAAATCTTTTACACCGGCTACACAAGCTCTGCTAGACACTATCCTACATAGGTTTACCATGAAGGAACCTTTCTTACTCTATCAAAGTTAGTGAGGAGGAAGAGATTTACTTATCCGAGCCACACAAATTCACGATTGTTGGTAAGTTTCCTCACCATAAGCCTCCCGTCAACAATGTACGTGAAAGCTTCCTCAAGTTTGGATTTCATGGTGAATTTAACATTGGGTTTATTGATGCACATCATATATTGATCTACCTGACTCACAAGGATGAGGATGACAATAATACTTACGAACCCGAAATTCGTTGGGTACACGACACAAATGGGCGGATATTACCCTATTAAATGGATTTGTGGGTAGAGTATGAGTGTAAATTTAAAAATCCGACATGGGTATGGGTCGGGTATGGGTATGGTAGAAAAACTCATACCCAACTCATATACCCATTAATTTCGTTAAAGTTTTGTATTTAACATGCTAAAAGAATTTAATAGTCAATTAGTATATTACATATGAATTTCATAGAAAACTTACAATTAGATACTTATAGGGTAATTGGCGCAAAACGTCCATACCTTTGGGCTCTCTTGTGCAATTCGTCCTTACATTTGATTTTTTGACAATTTCACCCCTACCTTTACCATTTCTTGCGGAAAACGTCCCTACTGTCTAATTCTGTCAAAAAATCTGTTAGTTGACATGTTAAATAATCTATTGACCATTATAATGAAGGGTAAGAATGTCTTTTTATATTATTTCATTTAAAATCACATAAAAAATGAAAAAGGAAATCCTTCTGCCAACACCGATCTTTACTCCAATCCCACTCAACAAATTGACCACAGAAGAGAGGCCTCAAGTTTCGATGCCCCCTACCTCCCCCACCAATGGTTCTATCTGTCTGTTATAATTTACAGCCTATCTGTAAATGTGTACAAGTGTATCTCTATATGTAGGTACATCATCTCTCTTACTCGAAATCCGTATGTTGGTAGCTGAGTTTGGATGACAGTAGTTGTAATGGTGTGTGAAGACTATTATAGTGGTGTTAAATTGGGTGGCAGTGAAGCTATTTGACTTTTTTTGAGAATCGAGATCAATGACTTAAAAATACCAATTTGATCTTTATTTTTTCAGAATGAATTCTTGTCTTGAAAAAAAAATTCAAGCAAACATTAGGAAAGATTATTTCGACCATTTTTTCCGTATAAGTTCTTCCCAAGTTGCTGACAACGCTCCACAAGTGCACGGGTCGCGCAAGTAATAAAGTGGATTTTAAGTCCGAATATCGTTCCCACAGAGATTGTTTTAAATCGTATTTTAAACTACAACCTTAACCGGAACAAGAAAATTTAGGATTTAGAAATCTTGATTTTGAAAAACAAATTAAAAATTAAACTAAAGAAAATAAGAAATTTTGATTTATGAAAACGATAAGATGAATTTGTTAGAATTATGAATCCACATTAATTATGTCAACCATGTATTCGACTTAAACATTTAATAACAAGGTATGAGTATTGAAAATTCGTGTTCCTATATTTATTTATGTCCCCTTTCGAGCGATGCATAAACGCCTTTTCCTACAAGAGACGAGCCTATATTTCTATGACAAATCCAAACATGTAGAAAACATTAATGAATTATGAACACTTTTTGGGATAACACGAAGCATAGGGGTATATTTCTATCCCCTATCGGACTTCGCGGCAATTAATCAAGGTCTAATAAATTCCTACTCTTTCGAACATAGAAATCTATCACAAACATCAATAATTATGCGTCCACAATCATAGATGATAATAATAACATGATTAATTGCATCAATCTCATAAATTACATAATATAAATATAAAGTCAACACATGGAATCAATAGATTAATGCTTCATCACAATTCTAACAATGAAAACCTAGCCTAAATACATGATTGAAATTAAATCACAAGAAGTATGAAAAGATGTCACCCTGTTCATATTGTTGATCTTTTTTCTTCAATCTTGAATTTGGCCTTCAATGGATCCCTCGGCAGTTGGACAGCGTTTTGACATGAATTAAGCAAGTTGGGAACCCATAATTTCGTGCCCCAAGCCATGTATTTATAGATGTTCATGATAATTAGGTTAATTGGGGAGAAATAATGCTAAGTTTCATGTCCAAATTAAATTCCAAAAGAGTTTCAACCGAACAATGAAAGTTACCTTCGCGGAAGATTTTTTTGTCACTGCACAGCGTTTAGTATTTTGATCATATTTTTCTATTTCCTTATCTGATTTAGATGATTCAAAATCCGTTAGAAAGATAACATAAAGGGATACAATTCTTCATGAAATAGGATTTTCCCAATTAGAACGTTTACTGCCCCGAAATTAGGTTTCAAAGTATGACTAAAAATCTGCCCGAAAATCTTGTGTGATTGGAATGAATATATGGTAATATTCTTATCATATTTCATTCCCTTTTGACTTTTAATTGCATCCAATTGAATCCTAGCATTCTTCAAGTATCGTATCATGGTCCGGATCAATCATTGAGTATTTGCAATTTGGCCCCTCTTCATTTGATTTGTATACTTTAGTCCTTGAACTCCTAATTTCTTCCAATTTGGTTCTTTCTTTGGTTTTTCTTCCAATTCACCCTTTTGATTTACTTCATCAACTCTTGTTTTTCACACTTTAGCTCTTTTATCATCCAAATGACTTGTTTTTGCTTCATTTTCTTTGTTTTCTCGACTTTGGATTATTTCTGAAATACAAACAATATTAACTAAATAAATAGCAAATATTCTTAAACAAACAAATAAAATCCTACTTTTAGAATAGAAATAAGTGTATAAAATACACTTATCAACACCCCCAAACTAGAACTATTGTTCGTCCTCGAACAAAATAAAACTAAACTATAAATGTAAAAAGGCAAATTAAATAAAAACTATATTTTTTTTGTCAACTTATTTACCACGCGCTTCAACAATCCAAATGACGATTCACTTTAGAAAAAAAAATGTGAACAACATAAAATATTTTCATTCATCCGATGCTCAACTTCATTGTGTGTGTGTGAATAGCCAAAATTAACTGCAAATTTATGCAAAAATAAACTTGACAATGTGTGACTTTTTATGCAAGAGTAATCCCAAATTCCGTGTAGTCAACAATGATTTTCTTTTGATTTTCCTTACCCTCTCATTGATGATCACAACCTTACTGCTTTTCTCTCATATCCCGAGGTCTTCCCTAATGATGTGGTTTCTAAACATGTATACATTGCATTTTTCCCCACAAGGCAGTTAGGAGTAGACAAGTATGCACGACAGACCAAGAATAATTAACAAAGTGTTAGGAATTTCAATCAACAAAGCTTATACCATTTTATTCCTTTTTTTTTTTTCATATGGACGACTTTTTCTTTTAATGTCCTTGTCTTTTACCATCTTTGTGCAATAATTTTCATACTTGCTTTCTATATGACCCATGTAGCGAGCTTTAGGTTGGCGCTCCCAACTCAGTTGAGCTTAGGGTACCAGGTTCAAAGAACCCCTCAGACTTAATTACCCGAGTCATAAAGGCTTAAACAGAAAAGTTAAAGATGTTTTAACGTCTTATGTGTAAGTTCACTCTCCGTACTTGCTTTCTAGTTGACCCCTGTAGCGAGCTTTAGGTCGGCAGCTCCCAACTCAGTTGAGTTTAGGGTACCAGATTTAGAGAATCCCTCAGACTTACTTGCTCGAGTCAAAAAGGCATTTGAAGAGTAGAATAAGACCTTCAACATTTTTCTGTTTTTATGCTGGTTATTATGGTTTATACCCGTTGATCGAAATCCCTTACACTAAAGATGTACAATTAAAAACTCCAAATTTTAAATCCATCAATGCATACTCATACTAACCTTCCCACCCCCAAACTGCTTCTTGAGCAGTTTGGTTCTACATTTCAGGTCGGGATCTAATTACTTAAGGTTTAGGATTTTTCAATCAATTCTATGTTCAAAGTGCACAAGTTTACCCCACAAGTATCAAGCATCTCCCTACATAAGTTTTTATTTGAAATGGCTATGTGCTCAAGTTTGATTAAAGTCTCACATGGATGAATGTTAAGAAAGATTTAGTTCGCATGTTGCCCAATTTTCTAACTAAAGCACAAAATTCAATTCATATCATATCATAAGCAATAAATAAATCAACCAAGATTTTCAAATTTTTCACTTTTTATGATTTTTTTCAATTTTTATGAATTTTCTACCCAAAATCGAATAATGTGTAGATGAAAGCACATGAATGAGATTCCCACCCCCAAACTAGAATCATACATTGTCCTCAATGTATTCAAAATAAATAAACAAAATAAACAAAAAAATAACAAAGAGGGTTAATGTACTTCTCGGGTTTGGAGAGTTGGTGTTCCCATTTTTGAAACTTTGACTTGAATGTTTTGTTGGATGAAATGATCCCTTACTTCCTTTTCCATGTTTGGCTTGAATTGCCCCATGATGATATGTTCCTTGCAAATAAACATTAATGGTCATTAGAAGTATAATTATCACATAGGAACTAAAGAAAATCAACACAACACGCCCAAACTAGGATTTAGAAAAAAAAAATTGAAATATTTGAAAAGTGGTCGACCACTGATTTTCAACCCTTGACATCGCCTCGAAACAGTGAAAATTTCCTGAGACATGTCTTGGGCATATGAAAGTATATAACTCTGTCTACAACATATCAAAAATTCAGCAAGTTTGACGTTCATTTGGGTCATGAAAAGATGTGACAAAGTAGGTGCAGTGAAGCTGAAATTGGTGCTGTGGTGCTGTGATGCCTTGCAATGGCCTTGCAATGAAGTGCTTTGTAGTGCAAAAATGTTCATGTTGAGTTCTATACCTTAAATCTGTATAAACAATAAATGGATGATGTACAAATGATGTTTAACATGTAGTGAGGGTGATCATCCAAAAAGATTTGCCAAAACTCAACAAAAACCTCGTTGAAACAATTAATCAAACACCTTGCATGCATATTAAGAAATCAAGAAATTCATAAAATTGGAGATTTGAATTAAGCCAAAAAATTTCACCTAATAAACACAATTCAATATTCCAAGTTCTAGCCTAAACCCATCACCATCAATTCATAATATTCAATTTTCACAAAGAATTTGAAGAACACAAAAATTATGCATAATCTTGAAAATTGGTGAAAACTTCTTACCTTTGGATGATTTTGATGTAATGGAAGGTATGATTTTGAGTTATAATGATGTGCAAACTTAGGGGAACAGTTGGGGATTCAATGTTGGACGATTTGAGGGGGGAAAACGGGTTTGAAGTGGTTAAAATGAAAGGTTTGAAAATATATATCAAACTGGCGGTTCTGTCCAATTTATAACCGTGCGACCGCACGATGTTAAAGGCACTGACTTGAAATTTTTCAAAATTTGAGTTTTGAACCCCGTTTTCGACCCCTGAATGCTTTCAAATGCATGCAACCAACTTCTAAACAATATGTTCATGTCCTAAGCTAGGTGATCAAGTGGAAGATTGTGATAAAAAACTACAAAACAAATAGAAAATAAATAAATCCTAAAGATGCTAAAACATGCAAGAATAGGTGCAATGAAGTTTTCAATGCCACTAACATGTCAAAATATGAATTCTAAGCATGCAACTGATCCTAAAATGCAGTGTATAGCATCAAAACAATAATAAATAAAATAGATAAAACAAATAAAGAAAAGGGGTTTGAGAAGTTGGGTTGCCTCCCAACAAGTGCTTCATTTAAAGTCTAGAGCTAGACTTTTTGGCAAACTTTCTCAAGGTGGCATGAAACATGATGTTGAGGCCCTATCATTTGTCTTGACCACATACTCAACTTGTTCCCAAAGATGAAGATGTTGTGCCACTTCAATTTTTGAACAGTTTCAAGTAGTGGATTTTGATTTACTAGTTGAACCATGTCAAATGTTACTTTCTCCTCCTCTACTCGAAGCATGACCTCCCCCTTTTCCACATCAACCAAGGCTCTAGCAATAGCCAAAAAGGGTCGGCCTAAAATCAGTGGCACCTTACTATCTTCCTGCATATCTAGAATCACGAAGTCAGCAGGGAATATGAATTTGTCCACTTTAACCAGCACATCCTCAATGACTCTGTATGGGTATCGAATGGAACGATCAGGTAACTGCAAGATGATTGGGCCTGGCTTTGGGTCCCCTAATCCTATCTTCATATAGACTGAAAGAGGCATCAAATTTATGCTTGCACCAATGTCACATAAAACTTTGTTAAATTTTAAGTCACCAATGATGCAAGGAATTGAAAAACTTTTTGGATCTCTCAGCTTGGGTGGCAGCTTTTGTTGCAAAATGGCGCTGCACTCTTCATTCAGTGACACCTCTTCAAGTTCCTCAAGTTTTCTCTTACTTGACATCGTTTTTTTCAGGAACTTGGTATAGCTGGGGATTTGGGTAATGGCTTCTAGGAAAGGAATGTTAATGTGCAGCTTTCTGAGCATGTTGAGAAATTTATTGAACTGCTGATCCTCCTTAGGCTTTTGTAATCTTTGAGGGAATGGAATAGGGGACTCATGAGGTTTAATTGTCAATTTTACCTCATTCTCCTCTTTCTTCTCAGCAGATTGATTTTCAGGTGCCTCAACATGTTTTCCCTTGTCTTCATCTGGCTTTTGAACATGAATCTCAGGTAATTTCACTCCACTGCGTGTGGTAATTGGATTTACTCCTTGTTTCTCTTTCCAACCTTTCAGTCTTTGGGGAAAAGGAGTGGGAGGTTCATAAACTCTGTCACATGGAGCAAAAGTGATCCTTCCTGGCACAAAATCTACCTCTCTTTCAACATTTTTTTATTTCCATCACTTGCTCCCTAGGATTAACCTCAATGTTACCAGGCAGTGTACCTGGGGCTCTATTTGCTAAAGCCTGAGCTATCTGACCAACTTGGGTTTCCAAGTTTTTGATTGAAGCCTGATGATTTCGCAGTGTAGTTTCAGTCATCCTCATGAATTGGTCAGTTTTTGTCATAAACTGATCAGTTTTAGCCATAAACTGATTGGTCTGGCTCATGTACTGGTCAGTTTTCTCCATCAATTTCACGACCATCTCCTCAAGTTGAGGTTTCTTCTCCACTACCTGCTGTGGAGGGGCTTGCTGGCCAGTTCCATTTTGATTATCCCTTCATGAAAAGTTAGTGTGATTTCGCCAACCAGGATTATAAGTGTTGGAGTATAGATTATTTAGGCGATGTCCCCCTTGTATAAAGCTGACCTGCTCAGCTTGAGCTGCCAAAATTGGACAATCTGAGGTATTGTGATTGGCCCCACATTCCTCGCATCCAGTTACTACACTTTTCACTAAATGGTTGGTTTGTATGAAATTCATCAAAGAGTCTAATTTAGCCGACAATGTCGAAACATCATCCACTGCATGAACTCCTGCTGGTTTCTTTTGAATGGTCCTCTCAGACGCCCACATTGCGTTGGTATTGGCTATTCTCTCAAACAGTTCAAGTGCTTCATCCAGAGTTTGGGTAGTTATTGATCCATTTGATGACGAATCAACAAGACTCTTGTATTGAGGGAGCAATCCAATGTAAAAGTACTTTACTTTCTCATTTTTAGGTAATCCATGTTGAGGGCACTTCCTAAGCATGCTTTTAAACCTATTCCATGCTTCATCAAATGACTCAGACTCTTGTTGTTGAAAAATTGTTATCTCATGTCTGAGTTTAGCAACTTTGGCTGGGGGCATGAATTTTGTGCAAAATTTTTGGGCCAAGTCATTCCAGGTTGTTATACTTGCAGGAGGACGGGAGTCTAACCAATCTATTGCCCTATCTCATAAGGTGTATGGGAACAACCTAAGTCTTATGGCGTCATCTGACACACCCTGATATTTAAAATGTTCACACATGTCTAAAAATTTAGACACATGTGCATGTGGATTTTCTTCGGGTTTGCCATAGAATTGATGTCCATTTTGAAACATATTTATCACATTGGTCTTTAATTGGAAGTTTGCAAGACCAAAAGGTGGATAAACTATGCTTGATTGGTTTTGGACAATTTGTGGGGTCATGAAATCTCCTACAAGTCTATTCCCCTCATCTTCTAGCTCAACTCCAGGTAAAACCATATTGTTTGACATTTGAATTTTTTTATTTCTATTTATCTAGTTCCCTAAGTTCTCTTAATCTATGGTGTAAAGTATGTTTTATTTCCGGGTCAACTTCGAAAAGATTCCCTTTTTTCGAACGTAACATACACAACTAAAAGAAAAACAACGAAACTAGTAACTAAACTAAAATTAGAATTTAAAGTCCTAAAATAAAACAAGAACAAGAACAAAAAATAAACAAGAATAAAATAAAAATAAAGCGGTAAAAAAAGTCCGAATTAGTGAAAGTAATCTAAGAATAAATTTAAAGAACAATCCCCGGCAACGGCGCCAAAAACTTGACAACACTCCGCAAGTGCACGGGTCGCTCAAGTAATAAAGTGGATTTTAAGTCCGAATATCGTTCCCACAGAGATTGTTTTAAATCGTATTTTAAACTACAACCTTAACCGGAACAAGAAAATTTAGGATTTAGATATCTTGATTTTGAAAAACAAATTAAAAATTAAACTAAAGAAAATAAGAAATTTTGATTTATGAAAACAATGAGATGAATTTGTTAGAATTATGAATCCACATTAATCATGTCAACCATGTATTTGACTTAAACATTTAATAACAAGGTATGAGTATTGAAAATTCGTGTTCCTATATTTATTTATGTCCCATTTCGAGCGATGCATAAACGCCTTTTCCTACAAGAGACGAGCATATATTTCTATGACAAATCCAAACATGTAGAAAAAATTAATGAATTATGAACACTTTTTGGGATAACACGAAGCATAGGGGTATATTTCTATCCCCTATCGGACTTCGCGGCAATTAATCAAGGTCTAATAAATTCCTACTCTTTCGAACATAGAAATCTATCACAAACATCAATAATTATGCGTCCACAATCATAGATGATAATAATAACATGATTAATTGCATCAATCTCATAAATTACATAATATAAATATAAAGTCAACACATGGAATCAATAGATTAATGCTTCATCACAATTCTAACAATGAAAACCTAGCCTAAATACATGATTGAAATTAAATCACAAGAAGTATGAAAAGATTTCACCATGTTCATATTGTTGATCCTTTTTCTTCAATCTTGAATTTGGCCTTCAATGGATCCCTCGGCAGTTGGACAGCGTTTTGGCATGAATTGAGCAAGTTGGGAACCCATAATTTCGTGCCCCAAGCCATGTATTTATAGATGTTCATGATAATTAGGTTACTTGGGGAGAAATAATGCTGAGTTTCATCTCCAAATTAAATTCCAAAAGAGTTTCAACCGAACAAGGAAAGTTACCTTCGCTGAAGATTTTTTTGTCACTGCACAGTGTTTAGTATTTTGATCATATTTTTCTATTTCCTTATCTGATTTAGATGATTCAAAATCCGTTAGAAAGATAACGTAAAGGGACACAATTCTTCATGAAATAGGATCTTCCCAATTCGAACGTTTACTGCCCCGAAATTAGGTTTCAAAGTATGACTAAAAATCTGCCCGAAAATCTTGTGTGATTGGAATGAATTTATGGTAATATTCTTATCATATTTCATTCCCTTTTGACTTTTAATTGCATCCAATTGACTCCTAGCATTCTTCAAGTATCGTATCATGGTCCAGATCAATCATTGAGTATTTGCAATTTGGCCCCTCTTCATTTGATTTGTATACTTTAGTCCTTGAACTCCTAATTTCTTCCAATTTGGTTCTTTCTTTGATTTTTCTTCCAATTCACCCTTTTGATTTACTTCATCAACTCTTGTTTTTCACACTTTAGCTCTTTTATCATCCAAATGACTTGTTTTTGTTTCATTTCCTTTGTTTTCTCGACTTTGGATTATTTCTGAAATACAAACAATATTAACTAAATAAATAGCAAATATTCTTAAACAAACAAATAAAATTCTACTTTTAGAATAGAAATAAGTGTATAAAATACACTTATCAGTTGCCACAATCAAAAGGGAAAAAACAACTCAATTCTATCAATTTCTATGTCAAATAAGAAAATAAGAATTTGGCTTCTCGTCCATCAAAAGTTACATCTTGTCCCTTTACATGTTAATCAGCTTGGCAGACTCAATGGTTTTTCCTCAATCGAATGGTTTTTCCTGGATAGAATTGCCTCCGGTGAGAAGAAGATAGGATTTCCTTTGTCATTTTTTATGTGATTTTAAATGAATGAAATAATATAAAAAGGCTAACAGATTTTTGACGAAATTAGACGGTAGGGACGTTTTTCGCAAGAAATGATAAAGGTGAGGGTGAAATTGCCAAAAAATTGAAGGTATGGACAAATTGCACAAGAGAGCCCAAAGGTAGGGATGTTTTACGCCAATTACCCATACTTATATTACTGTTTGTTGATATAAGAATATTATACAAAGGCCTAGTCTGGTACTTTTGATTAAGATTGGCCTAGCCTATATGAGAAAATTTTGGGCTTGGGCCCTATCGGGTCTTACCACTGAACATCGAATCTCATTGTATGTATTCTAGTGTCTGAACTGCGAGTTAAGCTCTTTGTCATCAAGAAGAATAATTCTGAGGTCGGTAGAATGTTGACATCGGTTTAAATATGGGCTAAACGGAGCTTTGTTAAGGATGGTATAAACCTATTTCTATGCAAGTGGGTTGCCTAGAGCCACACAAATTGGATAAAATCCCCAAAGACGGCTCTTACCATACCTTGTCGCAGAGAATCTTGTACTAATGGGCCCACCACGACATGGTTGAAACTTACTTTACAAGTTATAATCATTATTTGTATAGACTAATGTGAAAATATATATATATATATATAGTAACCATAATAATTGTCTATAAATAGAAGGGTTTGTATCATTATAATGCATGCAAGATATTGAAACAATATGCTGTTATTTTCCCCCTCCCCAAATTATTGTCATCCCACCACTTTCTTATCACTTAATTACCTCTCTATCGAGATAAAAAAATATCGATCTAAGTTGACAAGAAAATTGCCATATATATATATTTAGCCACCAATGCAAAAATAAAATAAAATAAAATAAATAATAATTAAAATTAAACTGCATAATGGGTATAAAAGCATACCTGCACCGAAACCACCTTGATGTGATCCAAACCACGGATACAAGCCCGCACAAAGATCCGTTGAAGATCCGAGGAGGGTCGATGACTCGATTGCAGAAAAAGAAGGCCAAGAAAGCAATGGACAAGTTAGTTCAAGAAACAATGGCCAAAACAATGTTCGTGTCATCGACAGAAGCAAGTTCCATGTTGGGACCGAGCCAAAACGACGAGTGGATCAACCTCATTCAAGTCGTCGAAGAAGATTGCCAAATTTCAAGAATTACGGTCGTAATTCATAATTCTCACGGCCGTAACCAACCTACTGCTGAAAACTGAATTTTTGAAGAAATTGGACTTACGGCCGTAGCTAATATTATTCACGGCCGTAACGCAGCCTCGGATCAAAAACAGGAATTTCAGAATTAAGGCTTACGGCCGTAAAAAAGAGTCTCACGGCCGTAACGGTGAAACAGAATGAGTCTTAAGGCCGTAAGGAAATTAGTCACGGCCGTAAATTCATATACGCGTGATTTTAGGGTTTTAATTATTTCCTTATTTTTTTTGTATTTGTTTCCTTGTTTAATTAGAACTCTTAACCTAGTTTTGACCCTATTTATAGGGATGTAATTTTCATTATTCAATAGACAACTTTGATATTATTATTGAGAGGCAATTTGCTTTCATACTTTATTCTTTATTGAATAAAATCTGAACTTGCAAGTTAATCTTGTTTGTTCAAATCTTGGGTGAGATTTATTTTCATTGTGATCAAGAGGTCAACATATCTATTGATTGTGTTGGTTGCTTGGTTCAATTAATTTGAATCAATCTCTAAATCGTGGTTCTTTGGTATTCTTGGGTCGATTACAATAATTTGTGGGTTGCGTAGCTACAATTGCTACGTGGTTTGCATCACACCTCCAACCCGCCCCTATTAAATGGGTATACAGGTAGCATATCGATATTATAAATCTCTAGTGGGTAGGGTATGAGTTTCCCAAATCCGACCCATACTCTATCCATTTCCATCCTTACAAAAGGACTACTAAACACGACTGTTCCTTAAGCCGTCCTGGTATATTGAGGGATGTCTCATGAGGGCAATCAAGTGGACAACAAGATTTACACCAGAGCATGAGCCCCATTTCCATGTGGGTTTCTTTTCCATTACTGCCAATTCATTTTCAAGCCGAGGGGTTCTTATATGCACTTGCTAGGGTCATTGGGGTTCCAATGCCCGGCCTAGCAATGCTCGGATTTTTATTAAATTTGATCTGGAGTTTGAACTTCTAGACCGTATTTAGATCCAGAGACAGAAATATCCAGGTTATTAGCAGCCAGTAGTATATGACAAGAAGCCAGTATTATGTTCAAGGTGCAGAAACATGCAAACAAATAAATAATGTTAGAATGGGAGGCCACCTGCATCATCACCAGCACCAGCTCATCCTAAACCACCACCACCACCTACTACTACAAGAGTCACAATATCACCGACCATATCAAAGAAGAACTGGGCTCCAATCTCAGCAGCCCCACCTCTTTTTTCCCACTGCTATTGTAGTACCTTCTGTCGTACAGCTTGCACCACCAGCGATAGAGACTACACCCCCACCCACCGAGATCATCATAGAGCCTATATCACAAATACCTACAATGAGCATACCATAGAGGTTTTCCCTAATTTCCTGAGCTGACTCACATCTAAGTGCACATAGATTTTTACGTATGCATATATTAGTTTTAATTTCAATCTCAACTAAATCTGTTAAGTTGTCTTACATAGTACTAATGAAGTGATTTATGCGCTGTTTGTTAAACATTGTGTATTATATAGATTCATTTATTTTTTGAGAAGTATTTATTTTATTTGTTTATTAATATACTCCTATTCATTACTTCCAATATTAATAGTTTTTTATACTTAAATAAGGGTAAGTTAAAAATTTTCTTTACAAAAATTATTTTTTCAATAATATTGAATATGTTTTCTTAGGCTCTGTTTGTTAAAATTTTTGTGTTTAAAAATATATTTTTTTTATATTTTCTAAGTAAAATATCTGGATGAAAAGTAAAAAGAGAAAATATGTGTAGTTAAACAGATCGTTCGATGGCCTATGTGCAGATTTTTTTTGTGTTTTTTGGAATTTTCTAGGTAAGATGTGTGTTTAAAAATTGGAGAGAGAAAATGTGTATAGTTTAAAAGTGGTTTGAGAAAATGTGTTGTTTATAAATTGTAATTATTGCGTAAAAGAACGATATGTAAAATGTAGTTTGAAGAATTGAGATATTATTTTAACATGTTTACCAAACATAGGCTCAATTTGTGTGAAAATTCAAATTAAGCCTTCGTTCGGCTACCTCTTTAGTGGGGTGATTAAGCTACAATTTAAATTACATAATTTTTTAAACCAATTTTTAATCGCACATATTTTTTTTCTTCAATTTTTAACCACACATTTTATTTTAAAAATAACAAAAAAATTTCTTCTCCCCTTTAATAAGTCGTCGAACACACTGTAACCTTTTAAGCTGTGTTCGGCGGCTTGGCTAGGGAATTTAAATTATTTTGTTGATTTATTTGTGTTTTCTAGGTAAGATGTGGGGTTAAAAATTAGTTTGGGAAATTGTGTAATTGGATAGAGAAAATATGGGTTGTTAAAAAGTGATTTAGAAAATTGTGTAAATTAAATTTGTTGTCTTTTTTATCTTTTAGTGTATTAATTTGGCAATTTAATTACTAGCCGAACGGTCCCTAAATTGGGACCGATGAAATATTTAAAAATATATTTTAAAATAAATTTGCCACTTGCACGGGTGTGTGAGGATTTGGGGATTGACTAACGGGAGAATTTTAAAAATACCCAAGTCAAACATATGCTAAGTCAAAATACCCGAACTTTTCAAAAACTAACCACAATACCCATTTTTCTTTAAAATGACGTGTATACACTTAATAACTATATTTCTCTTATACCCTTCATTTATTTCATATTTATATTAAAACAAAAGCAATATAATTCTCACTTTTCATTATTCTCTCATTTTTTCATCTGTTTGTGCTCAATGCACAGATAAATTATTCTCTCAATTTTTATCTGTTTGTGCTAAAAAAAATTTGCAAAAAAAAAAAAAAAAAATACAAACCTCAACTAAAAGATTTCATTCCCTACTTCTTATCGGTAAGTTGATTTAGCAATATTTATTATACTATATTTAATTTCGTTCTCGTTGTGTTAAACTTATTCAATAGATCTATAATTTCAGTAACCAAAAATTATCGAAAAATTCATACATTGTTAATTTTTTAGTTAATAATCATTATAGATCTATAATTATGTAGACTAAACAATGAAAATTAATATGGCGAAGTGTGATTTTTATCAGTTTAGTAACAAAATCGGAAGAATTGAACATTAGACCGGACCAAAAAGTGCCTGTCAATGGTCCTTCCGGACTGTGCATGGTCCGGCCGAACCGATATTTGTCCAGCCGGACCGAGGCTCCGGCCCGACAACTATTTTTTTTTACAATTATTTTTTATCAGTTAATCTGATTTTCCCTAACTTGTTGTTTTGAAATTTTATTATTTTTAATTAACGCAGATATGACTTTCATACCAGTTTCTTATTTTGGTGAATTCGTGGTTGATGAAAATCTGCGATGGTCATGGAAATATACAAGTGATTAAAACATTTCTGTAATTTTGTTAACTCCAGGTATGTCATTTACAGACATGTACAACAAACTACAAGATCAACTCGAAGTTGATCCATCTAAATATGATATGAAATTTGAATTTCTATATAACTCTAATTCTACTGTTGCATTGCCACCCTTGGTTGTTACTTCTGATGTGCAAATTACGTGGTTAATTGAGGCGAATAAAAAGGAAACTATTCCTCTCTATGTAACTTTAGTACGAAAGGATACCCCTGATAATCAGAATGAAGAATTCGATGGTGGGGATCATAATGTGAATGATATTTGGGATACATTAGAAATAGCTCGTGAGGATGATGATGTTATTCCTGATACAGTTGCTATACTCCATGATCCTCTTATCACCCATAGAGGTCACGATGTAGTCGGAGACAATCAGGAGGACATTCCATTTACAAACAATGATCTGATTAATTTATCCATACGTCAACATGAGCACTTCGAGAACTCACAGGCTGGGCCAAGTTCACGATCGACTAATTGTTCACGTGTCGTTCCAGATGATGAAGATTTGGAAGTCTAGCAATTATTTAATACCAAGCAAGATCTCCAAGAAGCGGTGCATAATATTGCACTTAAGCACAATTTCGAGTTTAAAGTGAAGAAGTCAGACAAGAGTACCTACACAATTGTCTGTGTAGATGATAATTGTAGTTGGCGTCTGCGAGTAATGAGGATGGACACAAATCAATTCTTCGTAGTTTGCAAGTATGCACGAGAGCATACTTATCAAATGGGCATTCGTCGAAATGATCACAGACAAGCGCGTTCATGATTTATAGGACGACATATAATGCATAAGTTTGATGACTCAAGGACTATTTACAGTCCCAGAGACATCATTAATGATGTGCGGAGAGATTTTAGGGTGACCATGAGCTACCAGAAGGCCTGGAAGGCTAGAGAATGTGCGTTAGAGTATTTAATGGGTTCACCCGAGGAAAGTTATGCAAAATTATCCAGGTATTATCATAACATGTCGAGAACTAATCCTGGTTCGAAATTCTTTATTGAGTCTGACGACGACAATCGCTTCAAGTATTTTTTCATTGCTCTTGGACAATGTATAAATGGATTTAGAAGATCGATGCGACCTCTAATTCTAGTAGATGGTACAACACTGAAAGCTAGATATGAAGGGAAGTTAATTATTGCCACATGTCAAGATGCCAACATTCAAATATACCCTCTTACGTTCGGCATAGTGGATAGCGAAAATGATCTAGCGATGAATTGGTTTTTCTCAAAGTTGGGGGAAGTAATTGGAGATGTCCATGACCTTGCTTTTATAACTGATCGGGGAAATTCTATCATAAATGGTATAGCTGAAGTTTTTCCCGAGGCACACCATGGTTATTGCATATACCATATACAAGGAAATTTGAAGACGACGTACCGTGGTACTGGGATCGTTTCCTTGTTTAAGAGAGCGGCAGTGGCTTACACTTTTGAAGATTATAATAAGTTCATGATCGAAATAGATAACAAGAGTAAGAAAGTCTTGGAGTACTTAATAGATAAATTGGGGATTCAACATTGGGCACGGTGTCAATTTTCAGGACGTCGATACAAAATGATGATGTCAAATAAAGTGGAGTCTTTGAATGCATTATTTAAGAAGGATCGAGAGTTACCAATTCTGGCAATGATTGAGAACATTAGGGAGAAGTTACAGGTTTGGTTTCATGATAGACGCGAGGAATCTCAATCATGCAAATCTTATCTCACCCCTGCCATGGAAATCAAACTCTTCAAGACATTAGACCTGACTAGAAGGTTGGGCGTGGAGCCACTGGATCAGTTTAGATTCAACGTTGTATGCGGACGTAATGTTGGTTATGTTGTGGACTTGAATTACAACACGTGCACGTGTAGACAGTTTCAGCTTGAGCGCTTTCCATGCGCTCATGCAGTTACAGTTGCTAGACATAGGGGCTTTTCACCACAGTCATTATCAACTAAGTACTATACCACTGCTTTGTGAAGAGAAGCATATGCTGAAACTATATTTCCTCTACCAAATGAGGCTGAGTGGGAACTTCCCGAACACTTGCTCCCACTTGATAATTTACTGTCATTGAATGTCCGAAGACGTACTCTTGGACATGTACGTATGTCTAGAATACCATCTACTGGAGAGTTTCTCAGACCGCGAAAGTGCGACAGGTACGGCGCAGTCGGTCATACTCGCCAAACTTGTACTAGTCAGATTTCCTTGAATAATTAATTTTATCACTATTAAAACTTTTATTGTAATTGTAGTGTTGTTGATAATAAATTATCTTATTTTGTCCATGTTAATAAAGTTCGTGAATTGCTTATCAAACGATGAAAGAGGATAAATGTTTCTTGGGGAAAAAAAAAGATATTTTAGGGTTTCTTGGAAATTCCCTGGATCCTCTCATTGGCTAGTACATCATCGACATGAATTCCAGCACGCTTAGCCATCGACATGAATTCCAGCACGCTTAATCGATTTCACACTTCACCAATCAGGATGTTTATAAATAACAACCTCCAAAATTATCAAAACTTTAACTCCAAATCGATACTCTGTTCAAGATTTCACTCATGCTTACCTAAGCCGCAACGTAAATAAACAACCAATAACTTTCAACCATCTTATACTTGAAAAATAATATTTCCTCATTATTCATGGATCAACCAAAATTCTCTTTTCAAAAATCTCGAAGTGTGATAAACCAAAATATCTTCCATGAATACAATGGAAAAAAAAAATGTCCAATTAATGTTGGAAAACTCAGTTCATCAAATCCATAAATACTGTTGGTGGGTACTTATTCTTTATTGCCAACTTGTTAAGTAGTATAGTTACTCCCTATAGAGATACACTTGGCCAAATAAAAACTTTAAATCCTTTTATCCAATTCTCAATCAAATGCTTAAACAAGAATGCAAGACTTACCCCAACAATAAGTTTCACTTATAAAATCGAGGCATCATTAAATATCAAACACCCAAAATTCAATTCTTTCTTCTTACTACTCTAAGCTTCATCTTCATATCTAATCCCAAAATTAAATCTCTGACGTATGTGTAACATAACCTAATTCAATCATGAAATATAATATGATCTAGTCTCCAAATTCCAATTAAATCACTATTTTCCCCCAAAAAAAAAAAAATCAAAGTTATAATCATCAATCATGACAAATATACAGTAACCATTTTCGTCTGACGCAATATCTACGTACATAGTCTGATATCCTTTTGATAGGAGCATACACTAGATCTAAGTTCCTCGGTTGACTTCTTGTGAAAGGTGTCATGTCCTAAACCAATTATGCAAAGTCCAATTAGACGGGGTTTATCCATTTCTCTTAGTTAAAATTACGAGGACGTAAAAATATTTAAAAACTCTTTCAAATTATGCTCAAACTCGTTTTCTTTCTTTCTTTCTTATTTCGGATACAAAAATTTCTCATTCTTTCTCATCAAATTCTCAAAATACTTCATTTCTCATGTATCCGAAATCATCATAACATAAATTTCATAATAAAATCATTTACCTTCGGAGTTAGCGGAGAGAACGATGGCAGTGGCAAAAGTCGTCAAAACATTATTTATTATTATATTATTATTATATATATATATATTTTTTTAAAAAAATTTCTCTTTTCAAAATTTGCAAGTCTACAGAAACGTAGACCCGCTCTGATACCAAGCTGTAACGCCCCGGGTTCTGAACACCCGGGTGCGCCACTTCATCGTTTAAAAATTTACTTTGAAGATAATAATTTAGCGGAAAATAAATTAAACTGAAATCCCATTCCACATAACTTTATAAAAATTGATTCAAACGGTCAAAATAGTTTAAATATGGAAAATAACTTGAACGTAACATAATAAAAATAAGTTTATAATTTCAAATAAAACATCTCTAAAATCTCAATAATGGCCACCATCGCACGCCCCGCCGCCAACTCCATCATCTGCAAATTTTTATTTTGGAAAACGTGAGTATTTCATAAAAATACTCAGTAGACTCGCGCACAATAATCATTTAACATCATAAATTAAAACACATAATCATGATATTCAAGTCTCAGGTGTCTAACGACCACCAGTATTCTCATGAACAAGTAAATAACATACAAGTTCAAATCTCATGCATTTAAGCAAGTAAATTCTCGTAACATAGTCTCATGCTTAGAAAGCAAGTAATTCTCATGAACACAATCATACATGTTAAACTTATAATCCAAATAATTATTTATGCGTACTTTTGAAAAACGTAAATTTGTAGATTAGAGTCTACCTTAACGAGTGTGGTTGAGCGGGAATGACTTAAATCTTTCAAATCTCCTTACGCCTCGTCTAGCCAATAAGTTACATTAATCTTTTGAAATTTACGGTTTAAAAATGATAATTTACAATTTGGGGACTGAAATTGATGATTTGAAAGTTGAGAGACTAAAATGAATATCTTGGAAAGGTGAGGGACTAAAATGAATACTTTGAAAGTTGAGGGACTAAAATGAATAATTTGAAATTAGGGACTAAATTGAATACGTTTCAAAAGTTGAGTTGAAACTCAAAACGAATATTAAACTATCGTGCTGAAATAATAGATTTTAAAAATGGAGTGGCCGATTAAAATCATTTAAGACTTAAGGACTGAAATTATATGTTTTAAAACTAACAGGACTGATTTGAAACATTTAAAACTTCAGGGGACTAAATTGGAAATATTAAAATCAGATTTTTATATATCAAAACACACTCTCTCTCTCTCTAAAACTGTAACACACAGAGAGAGAGCGCAGAGGGAGAGGCGGGCGACGCCCCTCGTCCGTTCGACGGGCGTCAAACGCCGGCGCTCGACCGGCGGTGATGGTGGCTGTGTAGGCGGAAGAAGAAGGAGAGTTGGGCGAATTTTTTGGGTGCTGGACCGAGAGTAACCCGAGGCTGGGTTCAAGTGTTTTAGGGAGGTTTCGATTCCGGCAATGAAGGTAAGTAATTGGGCTAGTTTATTCTTGGTTTATGGTTTGATTTGGGGTTGATTTTGGATGTGGGCAGCAGTGGTGATTTTCTTGAATTTGTGGTGGCGGCTTGAGTGGTTTGCACGGTGGCGCGGTGGCATTGCGGTTGTGATGGTGGTATTGCAGGTGATTGGTTGGTGTTGACAGCAGTTTTGTTGTGGTTTGTGTTGCAGGCCGTCGGGTATGAGGTTTGGTGGTTGAAGGTGCAGTCGGCAGTTTGTGATGGTGATGATGGTGTTCGAAGTACCATGTCCAAACCGAGATTGGGAATTTGGAGAGGAGAAGATTTCGTACCAGAGAGTATTCTAGTGTTGCTGAAAATTTCTGTGTGTGTCGTGGGCAATGAGGTGAGGGATCTATTTAATAGATGATTTAGGTGTTAAACATGGTAGTTTAGGTTAAATCTTGATTTATGGAAAATTTGCAAGAATTTTGGAAATAAGTATCGATTGTGTAAGGAATGACTTGGGGAGGAAGAAGCTGTTGAATTGGTTGGACCAAGAATTGACTTATTGGATTTTAAGTGGGTTTGAATGATTGGTAAAAATATTTGGGCTCGAGATGTTGGATTGGATTAAAACAGTTGAAATTTGGACTTAATATAATTAATACTTGGGCTTTGAAAATAAACTGTGATATTGAAATATATTTGATAAAAAAATAAAATTTGACTAAGTATTTGAATAAATTAAATTTTCCACTTAACTGGCTAGACGAGCACGCGTTTAAAAATAAAATAACTAAACGATGGGCAAGGTCGAAGCGACACGCTTAAAAATATTTATTTGAATAAAATCACGAAAATTTCTCGGTCGCTACAACCCTACCTCCTTAAAACAATTTCGTCCTCGAAATTTTTAAATTTTCTTGATCTAAATATATCTGGGTATTAAGCCAGACTTCTTTCTTCTTTCTTTTCTCAAGTAGTTTCAGCACTACACCGTCTACCCCATTGGACTTTGACTAGAGAAACCTCTTTATCAATCTCTACTATTTCTTTAGGAAAACATATCACACCATATTAATTAATTGACGCGATCCTGGTCGGGGAATCTCGTCGAACACACGGAATAACGATAATTAAAACTTAGGAAAGATCTAAATCAGACCTGACACGAAAATAACAAGAATTAAAATACTGGAAAGATAAAATTGACGATAGGACCTTGACCCAAGATTCACGACGCAATTAATTGACGATGCGGAATTGAGATCCAATGTTTTCGAAACACCACAAGGACTTGTCAATTTCCTTGATAAGATTCTAAATTGGAAACGCCACAAATATTCTCACGAATATTTGATAAGTTCAACGCCACAAATAATTCACAATATTTGATAAGTTGGATTTGTTCTCGAAGAACACAAAAGGGACTCCTCAACCTTTTAATTGGAGAAAACACTCTCAACTTTATTAATCTCAAAATCAAACTAAACTGTCTTTTACAATGAATGGAAAAGCGTATAAATAAGCAAAATAACCTAGCATCTAATTTACTCAAAATAGAATTCTAATTATACTAAAATTCTAAACTAGAAAAATAACCAAAAACTAAAAAAGGAATAAAATAATTAAAATCTCACAAAAATCTGGCCGCTACCCAGTTACGGCCGTGACAATCCTTTTACGGCCGTAATGGCCTTTCTGATAAAAAATCTAATTTATTAGTTACGGCCGTGACGAATTTCTTACGACACGCTTAAAAATATTTATTTGAATAAAATCACGAAAATTTCTCGGTCGCTACATCAGGATCATCGAGGATAGCCGAAAGCTGCCTAGCGCTTGGCGCCTCCGTTGCTCTCCAATTTATCATCCGAGGAAATCGCGTCCCCGTTTTAACTTCCCACCTGTCACCTAAGGCGGGAATAACCTCATACGCCCATATATGTGAAACTTACAATTATTATGACGATGAAAAACATAATAAACTAATTCAAAATGAAAAGTTTAAAATTATTACCCGCAGAGCAAAAGGGCAGCTGTAAGCATCATACCTCCGGGGGGCCTTCTCCGGGCTGGGCATAAAATGAGTTTTCTTAAATATGTTAACGGTATCGACATAAATTTTATTCCCCCATGGATAGTTGTTGAAGGCTTCAATATCATCAACAAGTTCCAAACCATATAACTCGATACCATTCTTTGCTTGCTTGCCCTTCACGAAACTCTCCAGAATATAGACCATGCATAATTTCTATTTGTCCAACATATCGGGACAAGTCTGTAAAGTTTTCCAGAGCTCCCCCTGTAAATGGTCCTTTGTTCTTCGAAGTGTTTTAGATGAAGCCTCGATTTTTTGAGTGTTTCGGGCTTTGGGTCCGCTTGACCATCACACTTTAATCCCGTGACGAGGGAAAACTCAAAAGTCGAGAATGTGACTATTTTGTCATCTCTGAAGCAAAAACTATATACACCACCGTCTACTGGTTTCAGAAGTCGAAGTACCAGAGAATCTATAATCTGAGGTGCAAACTGCATCTTGGCCAATTTTTTGAATCGCCATAGGAATGATCTCTTCAAGATATCTTGATGATACTCATCAAAAGTCTTTAGAACTGCGTCGAAGTCACAACTCCTGTACTGAGAAACTTTAGCTGGAAGGCCTCTTAGTTCAAGATCAACCGCATACTCCATCCTGCAATAATTTCAAATGTTAAAATCAAATTTCAAAAAAGTATGCTGCAATATTTAACCATTCTACATTGTAGACTATCGCACGTAAATGAACAAGTAAGAAAATTAAACATTACACGAAAAAATTTATTATTATTATTTTTTTATTATTATGGTTTATATATAAACATTATTAATTATTATTGTATTATTTTTTTTATTAAAGTTGTGTAATTATAATTATAATTATTAATGTTATGAAACTATTATATATATTTTTACATTTATGAAATTATAGTTCATATTTATTATTTCTAATTATTATGAAAAATATTAATAATTTTTTATCAACATTATTTAATTATTATAATTACATTTATTTTGATATTATTAATAAATTTCTTATTTGCATTACGAAATTATAATCACATATCTTATTTCTAATTATTATGAAATTATTAATTCATTTTTATTAAGAAATTATAATTACATATCTTATTTGTAATTATTATTAACAAATTATGACATTATAATTACATTTTCCAACATTGTGAAATTATTAATTTTTTGTTACAATTATGAAATTATAGTTAGCCATTTGTTAATTCTAATTATATTTAGTAATGGAATTATTTTTGTAATAAATGATAAACAATATTAAGAATAAAAAAATTATTTAGAATTTTATAATTTATTTATAATGTAAAAAAAGATGTAGTCAAAACAGTCCGGTAGGACCAATTTCAAAATTGGTCCGGCCGCAAAAAATGGTCCGGGTCCGGCCGGACCAATTTTGAAAATGGTCCAGCCGGACCATTCACTTCTTCTTCTTCGCGAAGCTCCAACAATGGGGGATCAAGAAAAATGTTTTTATGAATCCAAACTCGATTTACATAAGAAAAATTTCAAATTTCAAGTTATAAATCTAGGAATCAAAGCTAAAAATATAATCCAACATTATCTAAAGTTTGAAGATTATGATGAATAGATTTTCTTCTTGAACAATCCAGAGTTTTCTTCTCTTGGACGGACCGAACTCTAAAATGGTAAGGAGACTTTATTTTAGCTGGACCCGAACTCCAGAAATGATGAGGAGACCGGACTCTTTTGAATAAGTATAAGGATATTTTAGACTTTGTCAATAATAAACCAATTTCGATTTTTCTTTTTAACTTACAAATGGATCAAATTATATTTTGAAAAATAGGTCGGACAATTCGGCTATTGGCCACTAATTCCTCTATATATATATATATATATATATATATATATATATATATATATATATATATATATATATAGGGTGTGTTCTTTTAGATTTAATTTGAAATGTTTTGTGTCAAATTAAGGAATTGAAATTATTTGTTAATTTATTTGTATTTTCTTGGAAAATGAAGAGTTAAAAATTGGAAAGAAAAAATGTAAATGATTAAAAAGTGGTATAAAAAATTGTGTAATTTAAATTTTTGTAATGATGGCAAATTAAATTACAAAAGATCACACTCATATACACACACACACATATATATATATAGCAGGAGCAGAAGTACGGTACCGGTGCAGAGAAAATGACGCAGGTTCTAAGCCTCCGCCCTCGCCCGCCAATCCCCAATCATAAGCCCGTTTCAACTCCGTCTAAACTCACAGCCCAGATTCAGCCAACTCGCAGCTGGACTTCTCTCCAACACAGTGTCCAGTGCAGCGGGAGGTTTTCTTGTCTATTCTCTGACAAAGGCAAAAAGGTTTTTAGCTAAAATCTCCTCCTACACTTTACTTAATTTGTATTAAATTGTATTTTTGATTTTCCTTTTCTACTACTCGCCGTTCTGGATTTCGGCTGCTGGCGACAATGAAATTTAACGGAAAGGAAAAATGATGATATCGATTTGTTTTTACCCTAGATAGATAACTGTCACGTGAAAGTAGGGATGAACGCACAATTTGAGTGGGAAGAAGGAAAAATTAATAAATAAACACGGTATTTATGGTTAATTTCTGATCACTTTTTATAATGAAGCTTCTAGTAGTTATTGTCTAATGGTGTTGGGGGATGAGAATTGTAATTTTGGACAGTTAGAATTTTGAAGGGATTCGGAGATTGTAAATCTTTCGAATGAAAATGTGGAAAATCTATCCTATTTGAATTGGCTTCAGTAGACGCCCCAAAATGTTATTCAAGGTTATTTAAGCTGTTACAAATAAATGTAAAAACTTTTGTGTAGTCTGTATGTCGACTGTAAATTTTTTTACTGATACTTGCGAGTTTCATTTGCTTTCACTATAGCTTTGTATGACCTTTTTTGTATTTGTGTCGTACTCTTCATTGATATGAGATTGAGTCCCTAGTGACATATTAGATTTGAATTTATTTTCTGCACGGGATCACAGATAAATTCTAAGAAAAATTCGGCCTTCTTCAGGAATCCGGAATATTATGTTTAGAAAGTTATTTATTCGTGAATTGTGTTTACTTGGAAAACTAGGCGTCAATTGCCATAAATGGTTGCGAAGATACTGTTGCCCAAGAAGTCAAAATGATAAAGGTGCATCACATTAAGTTGCAAGTTTGAATCTAGCAATAGTGAGGTTACGTCTGCAATTGCACCAATGCTGTCCGTGAGGACTTCTTCTGATTATATCTGAAACTTGATGACAAAATATTGTTTACTATCTGTTTTTTGGCTCTTTCAAGTTGTTACACTTTTAGTGCACATTGGGATAGGGATAATCAGGCTCGAACGGATGACTTCCACAACGTCAAGAACCTGTTAGTTTGTATGTTCACACTCTTTAACTCTTTTTCATATTTCACACAAATGTGTTTTTAGTAACTTAAAATTTTGTCTACAATTGGCTTTAAGCTCTTATATTTTTACCTCTAATCAGATTTTGTTGGTCAAACTTCAGATTTTGTTGGTCAAATTTTGTCTACAAGTAGATTCCTTTATGCATTGGGGATATATATTCTGTTGCTGACTCATACCTATTCACCAATCACTTCTATTTTCTATTTCTCGACACTGGATACTTTTAAGTTCGTATATCAATGTTGCTATAGGCACAACTCCAGCTTGGTGTCAAGCTAAGCCTCATCAGAAGCAGATCTCAGAAAATTTTGAAATAGTAGTCAATAAATCTTCTTTATGCATGACATCTAGGAGTTAATTTGTCTACAAATTACCCTCTCTGTTTAATATGATTCTATGCAAAACCATCCTGCTTCGACCGCTAAAATCAGCCTTTTGGACTGAGGATTATTTTTAGATAAAGGGGACTCAGGTACATCAAATAAAAGAATAAGGCTTATGGTTTGGAAGTATTTAAAAGTTCTAGAGAACTAAGTGTGGTGTTGTGAGTTTTTTAGCACCAAGTATCGATCCATTGTTGTTATGTTTCATATTTTTCTTTTGTCTTGTTAATTTACCTTGGGAAATTTCGAATCACAGGAACAGGCTAAAAAAGCTTTAGAAAGTGCCCTAGGTGGAAAGAAAGTGGAGTTTGAGAAGTGGGACAAGGAAATTAAAAATAGAGAAGACGCAGGTGGTGGAAATAATTCAGGAGGAGGTGGTGGTTGGTTTGGATGGGGAGGACGATTTGGCGGATCCAATGGTGATCATTTCTGGCAGGAAGCACAGCAAGCAAGTCTTACGATTTTGGGTATCCTGGTCATGGTAAGCACTTGTGATAGCTCTCATTCTGTGACTTTTATTTGGATGTTTTTCCTTCTTGCCCCTTTTGGATTCTTATTCCGCATTTGTCTGTTCATCTACAGTATCTGATAGTTGCAAAAGGGGACGTCATGCTTGCCGTCATTTTCAATCCTTTGTTGTTTGCTTTGCGGGGAACGAGGACTGGGTTCACCTTTCTTACGTCAAAGATAATGAATAGGGTATATGGTCCTAGTCATAACGATGTTGCTACTATTCCTCGGCAGGAAGTGACTGCTAGTGTTTCTGCCAAAGAGCGAGTTGTGGGGAAATGGGGTAGTGATTGACTGACTGAGTTCTAGGTGCAATTTCATGCAGCCTATTGTGAATTTTTTTTTCCATCTAAACATGGAAGCATTCTTGCATATCGATTTTGGTACAGTTCAGTGAGCATGCTGATTCATATTGAAAATGCTAGCTGACTTTACATTGTGGAAGAACTTCAATTGATTGAGGGTGTTTGGCGTTCTCATAAGATTTAGCTCAAAATTTTGTCCTTCATATTTACCTTTGTGCAAGTGGTCGATATAATAAATGCCCTTTTGGTGCAAGCCGGTACGGATCCAGGACATAATTCTAGCTAGAGAGGCCGTTCATGCATTGTGGACCGTTGATCGACGAACAGTCAAGGGTCGAAATACCTTGTTGTTGAAACCTTGGTGATTGGTAATTAGTAAATGTTGAAGGCTCAATATGTTTAACACCAACATTTTGAATTGTATCTTTGAAAACCAGGGTATCGTTTAATTTGCCCTTCTAAAAACTTAAATCATCTATCAAATTATAAATTTGGGCCATTTTAGTAAGTCTCAAATCAATCCATTAAAAAAAAGGAAAATTGCAGTGGCGGTCCCTAACCTTTCAGTTTTTTTTTGTAGATTTTACCCAAATCTTCATTTTGTGCTACCCACAATCACAAACCTTTAAAAAATATTCACCCGGAGTATAGCACCCCGAGTTCTAAATACTCGGTTAATCACGTCATCGTCTGATCTAACTTTTAAAATAATATTTTAGCGGAAGAAATAACTGAAATTTATTTTTGGCAATATTAAATAAACTGTAATGGTCGATAAAATCTAAAACCTTTATGAAACAATTCAAAATAATAAATCGAGCCATTAATATTGTAAAACAATTTGTAATGTCATAATTTCTCAAATAATTAAAATTCTCAAAATTATCCAATGTTTGGAAATACGGATCATTAAAATAAGATTTTCAACCATTTAACAACTATTGTCACAATCATCCATCACTTGTTACCCTCTCCGAAATCTACAAATATTTTTAAAATAGACATGAACATTTCATAGAAATATTCAGTAGACTCATCGCCCATTAATTAATTTAAAATATAATTGAACACATAAATGCAAGCTCTTTAGAAAATATAGGGTGTGGGTAGTCTCTTCTTATGCATTAAAGGACGGGGCTTCTCTTTGAAAAATCATAGGCTCTTTAAAATCACTAGGTGTGGGTAGTCTCGTCTCGTGCACTTAGGGCACGTAAGTTATGCATAACATTATCATTTATCTTACAAGATATTCTCTTTTTTCTTTCTCATGCATAAAAGCATGTAAGTTATGACAAGCATAACAACATAATTATTTTCGAAGAAAAATACATTCTCGTCTCTTTTCATAAAAATGACTTTCACATAAGTCACATAACATACACATTATAATGCAATCATAATTTAAATCAATTAATAGGGGCGAGTCTACCTTAAACTTAACGAGTGTGGTTGAGCGGGAATGACTTCAATCTTTCAAATCTCCGTACGCCTCGTCTAGCCATTTAGAAAAATAAATTAAATTAGTCTTTTGAAATTTATAGTTTAAAAATGATAAATTACAATTTGGGGACTGAGATTGATGATTTGAAAATTGGGGGACTAAAATGAATATTTTGAAAGTTGCGGGGCTAAAATGAAAAATTTGAAAGTTGAGGGACTAAAATGAATACTTTGAAAGTTGAGGGACTAAAATGAATAATTTAAAAGTTGAGGGACTAAAATAAATACTTTGAAAGTTGAGAGACTAAAATGAATAATTTGAAAGTTGATGGACTAAAATGAATACTTTCAAACTTTGGGTTGAAGCTCAAAATAGATAATAAATTGTGGGGATCGAAATAATCGATTTTAAAAATGAAGGGGCTGATTAAAATCATTTAAAAACTTAAGGGGCTGAAATGATAAGTTTTAAACTAAAAGGGCTTAAATGAATAACTTTAAAAAGCTTGGGGACTAAAGTGCAATTTCTGAATAATAAAAAAAAATATTAAAATCAAAATTCTCTCTCTCTCTCTCTCTCTCTCTCTCTCTCTCTCTCTCTCTCTCTCTCTCTCTCTCTCTCTCTCTCTCTCTCTCTCTCATTTCAATCAAAGACACAGAGAGAGGGGAGGGAGCGAATCCGGTGCTCCCCTTCGCGCAAACCGGTCTTCAGCCGGCGAGGTGTGTCGGCGAAATGCTGGCGAGGGTGGCGGCAAGCGGCGGTTCAAGAGGGGTTCAAGTTTGTGCGAGTTTGGTGCGAGATTGGGTGTCAAAACCGAGGTGCAAAATGAGGCTGGAGGTTGTGATTTCCGGTGGTAAATCCGGTTGAAATGGGTCAAGGGTCGAGGTAAGTTCCGACTTCTTCTATATCCTGGGTTTTGTGTTGATTTGGTGGTATTATTGAGGTGGAACCGTGGCTGGCTGAGTGTGGTGTTGGCGATAGCTGGTTGTGGGAATGGTTTCGTGGTTGAGGTTCGGCAGTGATGGTGGGTTGGTGTGGGGTTGGGGTGAGGCCGGTTGTGGTAACACTGCAGTAGGTTGTGGTCGATTTTGGGCGGTGATGTGCGTGATGAATGTAGAAGGCAGCCTATTATTGTGGTTGGCGGTGAGGTTCGATTGGGCAATATAGATGGAGGTGGCTGCTGCATTTGGTGGTTGAGTGGTGGTGGTGATGAATAATGGAGTGGGTTGTGTTGGTGGTTTGGTTGTAGTGGTGGCCGCCTGGTGGAGTGAAGGGGCAGTGGGGCGGTGGCTGGGTTGCTGAAATGACTGTTGCAATGGAGTGTATAGTCGGCTGAGAGAGGGCTGAGAAGAAAAATTTGGTGAAGTGTGAATTTAGAGAGGTTGGTAATGTAGAGGTATGGTGTGGTATGGTATGTGATTGATGTGATAGGTGGGAGTTGGTGGTGTGACATCTTGACAAGCAATGCACGTAGTTTGAGAAAAATTCGCACGCGAATTCAACTGGGTTGGAAGAATGAAACTGATAAAATGGGCTTGACGTAAATTGGAATTTAAAACGATTTTGAAAATAATAATTTAAATAAATAAATAAAATAATAAAATTTTGAAAATTCGGAATTTAATTTAAAATCGAATGGACTTTACATTTCTCGACTTGGCTAGATGAATACGTCGCGACGTTACTTAAAAATGGGTGAGATCGCAGCGGCACAGTTTTCATGATTTTTAAAATAATTATTAAATACGTGAAATTTCTTTATCGTTACAGGGAGTCCAA
Organism: Ligustrum vulgare; assembly: GCA_963555705.1. NCBI lineage: Eukaryota > Viridiplantae > Streptophyta > Magnoliopsida > Lamiales > Oleaceae > Ligustrum > Ligustrum vulgare. The sequence continues at coordinate 14,528,664 of OY743190.1, forward strand.
ATGGATGGAAACCAAAGAAGGTGATTTTGACCAAACTTAAAATGGGCAAAATGGTAACTCTTCTATTTATTCCCTTTTTATACCTAAAAATAATTTAAAGAAAAAATTGTTTATCTTCTCCTACCCAAACCCACGTCTTATACCTTACCCTGCCCCGTCCCACGCCACCCACGATAACCAGTTAAATCCAGAGTTATTTCCACCACCCACCACCAAAATCTGAAAACCCACATCCCAAAAATCTCATTTTCAAATCTTTGTTCTTCTTCTTTATACCGTCGTTCCTAGAAATCCAAAAAAACCCGCCTCATGGACTTGTCTTCCCATCAACAGCTCTTGCCCGAGAACTGAAAACTGCCCTTTCGGTATGTGGAGTTTGGTCTTGGTTTATCAACATTTGTGGGGTGAAAATGGAAGTCTCCATTTCTACAAAACCAAATGGAGTTGTAACGGGTTCAAGATTGTTGGGCACTGAAGAAAAAATATTATTTTGAGAGTTGGGGAACTTGGAAATATTTGAATGGTTTGAATATGAATTCGTAAATAACCCAATTTTTTTATTGTTAGATATGTTGCTAGGGGAACTAGAGTTCATAAAATTTGAACCAATCTGCCCAACTGGGTCCGTACCAAAGGCTTGATCCACCACCCCAAACCCACCGTTGAACTCGAATTCTGCTGTTGGTGGCGGCGGGGCAGTCCCAAATTGAAGAACCTTGTTTAGGTTGATTTCCGGGTCATCCACATCCCCCATGATCCACGACAGAATGGACTGTTCTTGGCTTGGCGAGGCGATAGCGGATTCCAAAAACACGCTCACCCACTCGTCCATAGAACATTTTCCGGAAGCGGAAATCCCAATCTCAAACGGTGGAGGAACATTCAGTAACTCAGAATCAACTCTCGTATTGTTGTCATTATGAATAACCAGTCGGGGCCTCATGTTGGAGATGATTTCAGTGGTGGTAGCTGTAACTGTGGCGGTGGCGATGATTGGTGGTAGTGGTTGTGGCAGACTGTTGTAATCGAGGCAGTGGGAGTAGGGTGGGGTCGATTGGGGTGGGTTAATAAGAAGATTAATAGGATGTGGTCGATTGGGGTGGGTGAAGAAGGAGAAGAAGAATAATTTTTTTCCTTTTCTTTTTGTTTTGTTTTAGCTATTTTAATTGTTTTATATTATCAAATAATAAAATTACATTTTTACCCTTTTAAATTGGTTAAAATTGGTCAGAGAGAATATCTTATTGGTCAACTAACGGTCAATTGGATGGTTTCCATCCATTTGGACTATAGGTGCATATTTTTGAAATGTTTAGGACTGTGGGTGGCACAAAAAGAAGGTTTGGGTAAAGTCTACAAAAAACTGAAAGGTTAGAGACTGCCGCTGCAATTTTTCCTAAAAAAAATGAAAATCATCAACCAATTCATCTATCAAACTATAAATTTGGACCAAATTATTAAAGCCCTCTTATAAAAAAAAGCCCAAAACTAATAAAAGGCAAAAACTCTTCTTCCTCCTTCCCTCCCTGAATCACGCACCAGACACCTTTTTCGCTGTTCAAGTTTTGAATTTTTTTTTTTAAAAAAGAAACAAATCTGGACGGTGACTGGTCGCGCTAGCTCACCGGCACCTATATCTGCCATTGGGTGCACGGAATGGCTGGTAAGTTCATGACATGTTTGGCAAGAATGGTTTGATAATACAAGAAAGAAATGAAGAAAATTTGGCTCTATTTAGCAAATTGTTTATTAATAGTTGTTTATAAGAGCCTGTATGGTAATTGATTGAAAAAAAATTGGGAGAATGTGGGGTGTGATTGAAAAATATAAAAAGTGATGAATTTAGGTTGCATTTGATAGCGATTGTGAAATTTAAGAGGAAAGAAAATAAATTTCAGGGAATTGAATTCTTGGGAATAGGAAGTTTAATGTGTTTGATTGATTTAATTTTCTAGGTGGAAAAAGTAGGGGATTTTTCAACTTTTGTTGTTTGATTGACATTATTTTCCATGGAAAATAAAGTAAAATTTATCTATTTTAATAAAAAAATTATTTTTTTCATACATTTGTACTTAATAATAATAATGTTGATTTTTAGAAAAAAAATAAATCAATTAACAATAACAAAAATGATCAAACGTAACGAAAATGATATAAGATTTTTCATTAAAAATAAAATCTCATCCTCCTCGGGAAAACGAATTCATCCAAAATAAGGAAAATATCGGATTTCGAGATAAGTGGAAAAATGAATTTTATGGAAAACTTAGGCAATCAAACAGCGCAAAGTTGGAAAATCACGTGGAAACCAATATTTTCCATGGAAGATTTCGATAATCAAACGCAGCCTTAGAGAAATTTGTGGTTGAAAATAAATTTGACGGAAAAGTTAAAAATTTCTTCCATTACCAAATAGATCCGAAATATTGTTTGGTGAATTTCGTTGCTCTAATTTCCTTTTAAAAGTTAAAAAAGAGAGGACGAAAATCTTTGATCGATTGAAATTGTTAATTATAAAAAAAAAATAGTCAAATGAAATATTGACACGTATAAACAAAATTTATAAGAAAAATGTTTCCGAACACCCTTTTAAAAATGCATTTGTTTAATACACCATGATATATGATGGTGTCACGCAGTGAAAATACTTATCTCCCCATTCGGTTCGGCAAGTCGGCAACAGCTAGGCGGTTGGCCTATTTTACCATGAAGTGTTCTAATGATATGATCATATTGCAGGTATTTCCCTTACATCCTACTCATCAGCGTGCGTGTGTGCCAGTTTTTCTGCCTTGCCGGCCAATGAATGAGAGGTAAGCTACCTAGAGGCGAGAAACCTCGGGAGCTGAACCTGCGATCCGTGAAAGTTGGTATCAGAGCGGTCCCGCTTGAATGCGTTGTTGGTCTTGTGGAGATCAATGACATGAATTCTCGCGGAGAAAAGATTTTGGGCCACGGATCGTGTCGGCAAGCTTGCGGAACATGAAGAAGGAAGCTGTTGGGGAAGATGGGTGTGCTGGGCAGCGTTACGCGATTGATTTTGAAGGAGTTTTGAGGAGCGCATTTTGCAGGGCCTACGAGAATGTAGTAGGTATGTACTTCGACATGTGCTGGAGGCGCTGCGGCTGGAGGTCGTCCACCGAAGAACTACTGCTTATGGGGGCAGATGGTGAAGGTTGGTGTCGGAGGCGGTATGTACAAGTTACAGCGGGCAAGTGTGGGAGTACCACCGTGTGAATGCTCGTCCATGAGGGGATGGTGCCGTTTAATTCTGCAATTGAGGAGTGCGTGTTGATGCGAAGCTCGCTTCCCGCTACGAGGACGTAAGCGGATTCGAATGGGGGAGAATGTCACGCAGTGAAAATGCTTATCTCCCCATTCGGTTCGACAAGTCAGCAACAGCTAGGCGGTTGACCTATTTTACCATGAAGTGCTCTAATGATATGATCATATTGTAGGTATTTCCCTTACATCCTACTCATCAGCGTGCGTGTGTGCCAGTTGTTCTGCCTTGCGGCCAATGAATGAGAGGTAAGCTACCTAGAGGCGAGAAACCTCGGGAGCTGAACCTGCGATCCGTGAAAGATGGTTAGGGACATCTCACCATATACGCTGATTATGTTGGCATAATTGAAAACAGGAAGAATAAGTAAACCAACCAACAATCATATACCTCAGTCAGCTTAGCTAGAAACCTCTACTCGAGTCTAATCGAGGTTGGAATCGAATTAAAATAATTCTGTGGGGCAGGTTAATCTCCTATTTCTCAGTCCAAATCTATTTTTTTTAGAAGACTCGATAATTAATGTTACGAGTTTCTACATAATACACGAACACTTAGGGGCTGTTTAACTGTGAGAATGAAATTTGGATAGAAAGAAAATGAATTTCATGAAATTGAATTTCTGAAAATTGAAAGTTTAATGTGTTTGATTATTTAATTTTCTAGGTGAAAAATGTTAATAATTTTTCAAGTTTTGTTGTTTGATTGACATGGAAAATAAAGCAAAATTTTGCTATTTCATACATTTGTACTTGATAATAAGAATGTTAATTTTTAGAAAAAAATAAGTCAATTAAAAACAATAATGAGAAAACGAATTCATAAAAAATGTGGAAAAACACGAAAATCAAGACACGCTAGAAAATTAATTCCATAAAAAATTAAGCCAATGAAACGAGACCAAGGTTGGCCCAAGTGGTTAGGGAGTCACCCTTACCAGGATTTGATCTTGGGTTCGAGTCTTTCTTTCTTCCATTAAGTTTTCAATTTTGTAGATTAATGTTATTTATCTCAAGTTGATTTCTACTTGAGTTAACACACATTCATAAGTGAATGAGAAGGTATCTATGTGCACGTACACAAGTCACTTCATCATCTTTCAATGAAAAAGTACCGTCCATGAAATTGAAAGACAATCAAACTGGGCATCAAGGATTCTCATTTTGAAGATGATTATTATGAGTAGGTCTTAAAAGAATCTGTAGATTGATTTGACTAAGTGAGCAATTCAATTTAACAGAACACCCTCTTCTAAGGCAAATATTTGAACAGTAAAACGTAGAATTGGCATCAAGTTAGGACAACCGTTGCTTATAAGAAATAGTAAAGCCACCTGTCTGTCCCTCCCTGTATATCTCTTTATGTCAGCCACGTGAGAGAGCAAAGGAAAGGGGGCAGTGAACCTCAATCTGAAGTACACAGTGTTTAAAAAAACATAAAGTGTGACGAACGTGAATATCGAACTTCAAATTTAAGCGTGAAAAAGTCTAATAATGCTCGAGCGAAGCGCGGTTAAAACGTAAAGCGTAACGAAGAGGAAAGATCAAACTTAAACGCGTCTAAATGTAAGTGTAATCGAGTTTTTTAGAACAAAGAGTACGCATAACAAGTTGGGAATTATAATTAGCTGAAATTGGGTGCATGTACTCCTCACCCAATGATTGACCAATAAGAATATCGTCCATCTGATCCAATCATACACTCAAAGACTGGCTGTCTCATACTCCCTTGAATCGTGGACTCGTGGTGTCATTTTTTTTTTTAAAACCAAAGTGACCCTCACGATCTCCCCTCCCCTATCCTATCCTACCCTACCCACCATTTCCCTGTTCTTGATTCATTTATTCACAACCACATGACCAATTCTTTCAGTTCAAAAATTCTCTCTCTCTCTCGTAGTATTATCGTTATTTTTTCTTGGTGTCCTTTTCTCTTTGGTTCTTAGAAGCCTTATCCTCTGTAGGGCTTGTTTACCCATCTTGAATTCTTCATTTTACTCACTGTAATAATTTTCTATTACCCTCAATTTTGTTTCTTTACTATTCTATATAAAAGCAGATTCTTTTCGTTTTCTGATTGCTTCTCTCTCTCTCTCTCTCTTCTTTTTATTTCCGTTGCATTGGGTGGGTGGGTTCCATTTACGAAATCTTCCATTGTCGAACCGAAACCTTGATTGTGATTGTTGATGTCTTTGGCTGTTGGAGCCATGGGATTGGACGAAAAGGAGGAGGAGGGTAAAGAGGGGAACCCATCGGGTGCAGATCACGCTGACTCTGAAGTTGAGCCTGGTAATGCCGGGATGGTCAGCAGGCAAATGAGTGAGGGTTCTCTGTACACGACAGAGGATGAAGATGATGAAGATACTGAGTCTAAAATCCAGTTGGGTCCTCAATGCACCCTCAAAGAACTGTCTGAGAAGGATAAGGTTTGCCGTTTGTGTTTTTCCTTAATTAATTAATTAATGTTTCCTAATTTTCATTTTATTGTATAATAATGTCATAATGTTTTGAGAATTTAGGATGATGAAAGTTTGAGGAGGTGGAAAGAACAACTTCTTGGGAGTGTTGATGTGAATTCTGTTGGAGGTATTCTTTTTCTTTTTAAATAAATAAAATTGGTTCTTTTTAATAGTGTGTGTGTATATATATATATATATATATATATATATATATATATATTTTCGTTTTGCAAAATTCATCAAATGGCAATGGATTTGTTACATTTTTCTAGAATGAAAGAAATGTATGTTTGGTAGGAGGACGAGCTTTAGAAATTTTTCCTTGGATCTAACATTTTCTTTAACAAGTATGTTACATGAAAGTCGTCCTTGGATTCACCTCGTTTGGTCTAGATTTTAATTTATATTTTTATCAAAGTACCATGTATTTCATGGGCCCAACTACGTTTTAGCTCCAAATCTCATCAAATTTTAACAAAATCATCTAAAAATATGATTTTAATCTCTATCAAATAGAGGTCAGTATTACTCAAAATGCAAATGACTAACGCGTTCGGTGTTGTTATTGACCTTCTTTTGTCATCGTCGTCATATTGTAGAAACACTGGATCCAGAAGTCAAAATCTTGAGCCTGGCAATTAAATCCCATGGTAGAAATGATATTTTTCTTATAATCCCTGAGACTGGAAACCCGAAAGGCCCGTGGTTTACGTTGAAAGAGGGAAGTCGTTACAGCCTTAAATTTACATTCCAGGTCAGCAACAATATTGTTTCAGGCCTCAAGTACAGAAACACTGTTTGGAAAACTGGCATCAGAGGTTCTCTTCCCTCATATTCTGTGTTTCTTGTTGAACATTGATGGAATTGTTGAAGTTTTTGATTGAAATTTACCCTTTCACATTGTTTCAGTGGACAGCACAAAAGAAATGATCGGAACCTTTAGCCCTCAGTCGGAACCTTATACACATGAGATGCCGGAGGAGACGACACCGTCTGGCATGTTTGCTAGAGGATCATATTCAGCTAAAACACAGGTGAATTCAACAGATCTCCATATTCTTTTGCATTTTCACAAGACTAGACGGTACGTATAATTTCTTTCTTATTGACATTTCCGTCTCTTTGATGTCGTTTGCGCAGTTTCTTGATGATGACAACCGGTGCTACTTGGAGATGAACTATACGTTTGAGATCAAGAAGGAGTGGCAGGAGACTGCATAACTTAAGACTTGTTAGTACTAGAAGTATTTTGTTTCTTTGTCCTCAGAATGCATCTCATTTCAGTTTTGATTATTTAGTTATTGGTTTTTATTAAATTTGTTGAGTATCATTCAATAAAGTTGAACTTGACGTTGACATATTTAACAAAATCCTCTTCCGCCTTGTCGTTCTATGTATGTTTTCTTAGCGATTTTGTTGTGTTGGATTGATCCATGGGATTAACACTAAGTTTGGAAGCCCAATGATGGAGCCCAAGTGCTATTGGCCCAACTAAAGTTGTCTGACGGGTTAAGGGGTTTACAAATATAGATTTCAAAAATAAGATCAAACATATATATATATATATATATATATATATATATATATATATATATATTCAAAAATCAGGTTTTAGTTAATATTAATTAATTATGTTAAATAATTAAAAATGTTTTATTAATTATACATATTAATGTCACAATATTGCATAATTTCATGTCACAAACACAAATCTTTTAGGTCACAAGTTTCACAACTGATTTCAAGGTCACAAATTACTAAATCATTAGGTCACACAAATGTTAAATTAGTCAATCCGGACTTTTTTCTAGGTCACAACATATTAAATTATTAGGTCACAAGTTGCACAACCGAATTCAAAATTACTAAATCATTAGGTCACATAAATGTCAAATTAATCGATTTCAACGTTTTTCTATATCACAAGTCACAATGTATTAAATTATTAGGTCACAAGTTTTACAACTGATTTCAAGATCACAAATTACTAAATCATTAGGTCACACAAATTTCAAATTAGTCAATCTCGACTTTTTTCTAGGTCACAACATACTAAATTACTAGATTATAATGTATTAAATTATTAGATTATGAGGTCACCGTCTCAACACCAACAACAACACACCGCCATCACCATCTCAACACCACCACGACGACGGTACCACTTGAATATTGTCGTTGCTTCCTCCACATCAACCTCACATCACAAAAAAAAAAAAAAAAAAAAAAACAACGCTTGCATTCACCCATCACGCCACACTGCAACACAAAAACATAACCACCACCAACCACCACCACCGCATCCACCACAGCCCCATCCTCCACCACCACATTTATGGAATTACATACTCCTCATCCCTAACAGTCTCCTGTCTCCAGCAACACCACCGCCTCCACCACCAGACCACCAGTAGCAAAACTCGACCACATCTAAAAATTACAATACAAAAACTCCATTCCATCCCTCACCATCACCAACATCGCCTCCACTCACCACTTAAATGTTAAAAAAAAAAAAAAAAATCGGATCGAAGTAGCTGTACCACTTGATCTAGAAGCAGCAGCCCGAACTAGAAGCGGCGACGCCGCTGCTAGATCGATGCAGCGGCGCTACTGTTTGATGGTAGCAGTGACTCTACTGCCAGATGGAGGCGTCGTCGCCGGTCGACCTCATGGAGGCATCGCTGCCGCCTCTAACTTTAGGTTTACGTTGAAATCGCGGCGGCCAATGGTGGTTATAGCCTCTTGTAAGACCACTTTTTATTTCTCGTGCAATTTTAAATTTCACGTAATATTGTGATAAATGTTATTATAAATTATAATTATATGATCTTTAATGTCTATGATTGGGTTTATTTTTGCAGTGGAAGGACTTGGACGCCGTCTCGATCAATGTACCAATTTGAAAGATTATAAATTAGTTATTTAAATTAATTACGTGCAATTCTATGTAAATAATTGTTTTATTGCCTCAGCATGTTAGTTTCTTTTTTTATTGTGCCAATTTGAAATATGGGGGGGAAAGTTTAGTGTCAAACGAGGGTATATAGAACTTATTGACTTACTTAAACAAAAGAGGAGAATTGAAGGACTGAGTTGCAAATTTCAAAAGATTAATAAGACCTAACCCTAACCTACTCCTCACTAACGCTCGCTCTCGGTCTCCCTCTTCTCCATCGCACTCTCTCTCTCTCGTTTCAGCCTCCCTCTCCCTCGACTCACCTCTCACTCTCGGTCACTCTCTCTCTCTAACCCGATCGCGACGCCGGCCACCACCACGGTAGTAGCCCTCCCCCTCTTCCCCCTTCTCCCTTTTCTCCTCACGCACACACACACACCCGCGAACCGCACACACACACACACACGGTTCCACGAGATTTCACACACACACACGCCCATAATTCGATACACACATGTATATATGTATAAATTCTATGTAAATAATGTATGTATACACTTTATATGCATAAATTCAGATATTTCAGTTAATTTCAGATTCAAATTTTTGTGTAATTTCGAGTGTAACCATGAATTTGGGAATTAATGATGTTATGTGAATGAGTATTGATGTATACGAATGTATATGTATAGATGCGTGCATATATATTGTGAAATTGATAAGTAAGATTTCCAAAAATTTTCCTTGAACTTAATGTATTACTTCGAGTATGCTATTATATGTAGTGTTAAATGTGTTTATTATATTATGAGTCACATGAAAGTCTCGACCTTATTTAAGAGTGTTAAACGTGATTTTTCACTAAAAGTCATATTTTGTTAATGAATGGAAATTACTTAGGAAAAACGGTACATTGACGTCGCGGGCAACCAAGACTTCTACCTGCATATTAAACAGACTACTGAGGACTACAGGTAAGTAAACTCCCCCCTATTTTCATCAAAGTTGAATGTAAATGTGAAAGTTATGTGTAAATGACTGTCGTGCAACTTACTTGCTTTGATGAATTGTATTTACTTTATGAAAGCATATGTTATTGAGAAGAATGTTAAAGCATGCACGTTATTATGTCATTGCATCATTAAGCATGCACTGGCATCGAAATGGGAAAGTCAAATGTTTTAATGAAAGGAATGTGTCAAAGTGCAATCTTTTCTCAAAAATTATGTATCTCAAGTTTTTGAAAGAATGGGTGTACTTCTATGTCATGAAAGATGCGAGTGGGAAATGGGGCGCGGGGGACCGGCGTACCCGAAGGTAATGAGCCGCTTTGCGGTGGAATGAACGTAATGAGCCGCTTTGCGGTGGAATGAAGTAAATGTTAAACCTCTTTGCGGTGGAAATGCGCATGTTAATCTGGTTCCAAATAAGAATTTGCCCACTGTTATCTGATTGACTAGAAGTTACATCAAGTGAGCTCACGATGGAAATGAAGTGAAAGTTTTGAAATGTTAAGTGAAAGTTTGAAAAGTTTGAATGTTCTGGAAAGTAAAGTAAATGGGGATACATATATGAAATTTTTAAAGCATTCAGGTCATAAGCATGCATTCATGCATAAAGTTTACTTACTGAGCTTTAGCTCACCCCAATCCCTCCCCACTTTTTTTCAGGTGATGAAAGTTAGATGATCAGAGGAGAGCACTTGGCGGCTGACTCCGACAGTACCCGTTGTCGCCTTAATTAATAAAGTTAAATTCATTCGAGTTATCATTTAAATTTATTTCTTCATTCATTATTATTGATAATGGTTTGGTTGAAGTTATTTTGATTAAGTATGGAACGTATTAGAGGTTAAACTACCTTTTATTTCAATTGTCAATGTTTGATGATGTTTTGGAAAATCTTATACTTGAGGAGTTCGGGAAATGAATGGATTGTTTTTGGCGATGGTGAATGTGATTGTGATGTGATTGATGCTTTGAATTTGTAAAATGGTCTTGATGTCCCTCTACAGGTTGGCTATGTCCAGTTTATAGAGGAGACTCTGCCGAAATTTCTGTAAAATTTTATAATAGATAAATGAATATTTTAATTGTGCAAACGTTTTAAATTCCGCATATAATGTGAATGGAAGTTAACACGCCTAGATTTTAGACTTCCAACTTGGGGTGTTACACCTCTGGTGGCATCTTGTAGAGCAATATCAGCGGCGGATCGTCACACCCCTGCACGGAGAGGCATTTTTTAGGCTGGGTATGTTAATCGCCGGAGTCTGAGCACCGGTTGGCCTCCTGTGGTGGTGATTTGTAAGGTTAATGGTGGCTCTTAAGGCGTGAATAAAAATGTACAGATGGGAAGCGTGGCTGCGGCGGGGTGGACAGTGAGAGAGTGAGAGAGAGATGATTAGGGTTTGAAATTGTGTATTGTGATTTAAAATTGCGATATAATTAGATAATTAATAGAATAATATTATGTAAATTTTTTAATTAATTAAAATTTGAAATAAGACCTGATTTTTGAAGTAATATGAGTTTGGTCTCATTTATGAATTTGAATCTTTAAAAGTAGGGTTGGATGTAATTTCCACTTGTCTGACCTGGTTTCCCTTTCACTTGTGCATTCTTGCTTTTTTAACTGTTGTAATAAACACGTTTTCGATATTTTGATACTACGCGACTGAGATGTTGTCATGTGGACTGTTAGTTGCTGTTCTTGTGATCTAACATGTTCTGACCTTCACTTCTTCTTGATCATTCTTGTGAGCACGCTTATGCTGAACGTTGTTCTTGTGATCTAACATGTTCTGACCTTCACTTCTTCTTGATCATTCTTATGAGCACGCTTATGCTGAACGTCTAGGCCTTGGGACAAAACAAATCTTGGTGCTTTTACGACTCGTTTCATTTTTTGTGGATTCTTTAATGGAAAATACCAACAAGTGGTATCAAAGCCTATGGTCTGGCTCATGGCATATTCGATCTTGATATTTGACGATTCTTGATGGTTAAAACCCCCAGATCTTCACATATTCGTTATTTTAAGGGGTTCTTTAATCTGTTTGTGGTTGATCATAAAAAAAGATCTGAATTTCAATGTTATTTTTGTGATTTGCAATTCTGGTAACAATTTTCTGACTTTTTAAGTTTCATACTACAATTATTAGTCTTCGTATGCTGGATCTCTTGATTGAAACCGCATGGACCTACCTTTGTCTAGGGTTTCATGTGAGAACCCTAGAATTTGAGGGGAATGAGTTTCTTTTCTTCAAGATTGTGTTTACTGATACTTTCTATGACTAGTATATAATCTGTTGTGTTGTGTGTGATTGCTTTTCGGAAATTACTTGTTGCATCAGTCTTAAATTGTTCGCCTGCTTTCATAAAATTTTTCTGGAAACTTTTTGAACAAACTATCACATCAAATTTTTCGAAGAACTAGTTTAATATAAAAAATATTTTTATATAGTTTTCATAAAGGAAATTGACATTGAAATTTGGACGGGAAGGATGATATTAATATCTGAAGTCAGAAAATGAACTCTTCTTTACAAAAAAGATGGGATTGTAAAAATTTTAAATGAATTTATGAACTTTTTAAATTAATTAAATTCTTAAACATCCTATTTAAGTAATATCAGTTGGTTTTTTTTATCGCTATAAAAAGTGAACACATCGTTTTAATTACTATATATGTTAGAACAATATAAAAATTTATAATGAAATTTTAAAATTTTGAATTACTGTATTCATAAACACGTGCGACTACTCTATTTTTTTTAATTAACTGATTGAAATCACCTGGGAAAATGAAGTAGAACCGAGCCCTTGTAATTCATGGCATGTTCATTTTGAATTATACATTTTCATGGGATCCACCACTTTACATATTATAGTATCTTTTGCAAAAAAGTGTTATAATCAACACAAATTCTAACATTATTTTTTAATCACATATTTTCTCTCTCCAATTTTTAACCACAAATTTTACCTAAAAAATACAAATAATATCAATTATTACCTGTTATAATAGTTTCCGAACGGAGGCTTATTCATCCACTTTTCAATAGCACGTTCAAATTTTTTTTCAATCTCTTACACCAAACAGGCACCTATTTAAAAAAATAAAATGAAAAAGCACTCGGATCCAACTATAACCTAGGCGTCATATATGAGGAATTAGTGGCCAATAGCCGGATCCTCCGACCCATTTTTCAAAATACCCTTTAACCCATTTGTAAGTTAAAAAGAAAAAGCGAAATTTGTTTATTATTGACAAAGTCTAAAATATCCTTATACTTATTCAAAAGAGTCCGGCTAAAACAAAGTCTTCTCACCATTTCTAGAGTTCGGGTCCGGCTAAAATAAAGTCTCCTCACCATTCTAGAGTTCGGTCCGTCCAAGAGAAGAAGAAGAAGACTCCGGGTTGTTCAAGAAGAAGATCTATTCATCATAATCTTCAAACTTTAGACAATGTTAGATTAAATTTTTATCTTTGATTCCTACATTTATAGCTCGAAGTTTGAAATTTTTCTTATGTAAATCGAGTTTGGGTTCATAGAAACATTTTTCTTGATCCGTCATTGTTGGAGCTTCGCGAAGAAGAAGAAGTGAATGGTCCGGCCGGACCATTTTCAAATTGGTCCGCCGGACCAATTTTGAAAAAGGTCCGGCCGAACTGTTTTGACTAAATAAATTATAAAATTCTAAATAATTTTTTTATTCTTAATATTATTTATCATTTATTAAAAAAATAATTTCATTACTAAATATAATTAGAATTAACAAATGGATAACTATGATTTCATAATTGTAACAAAAATTTAATAATTTCACAATGTTGGAAAATGTAATTATAATGTCATAATTTGTTAATAATAATTACAAATAAGATATGTAATTATAATTTCATAATTTCATAATAAAAATGAATTAATAATTTCATAATAATTAGAAATAAGATATGTAATTATAATTTCATAATGCAAATAAGAAATTTATTAATAATATCAAAATAAATATAATTATAATAATTAAATAATTTTGATAAAAAATTATTAATATTTTTCATAATAATTAGAAATAATAAATATGAACTATAATTTCATAAATGTAAAAATATATATAATAGTTTCATAACATTAATAATTATAATTATAATTATAATTACACAACTTTAATAAAAAAAAATAATACAATAATAATTAATAATGTTTATATATAAACCATAATAATAAAAAATAATAATAATAAAGTTTTTCCTGTAATGTTTAATTTTCCTACTTGTTCATTTACGTGCGGTAGTCTACAATGTAGAATGGTTAAATATTGCGGCATACTTTTTTGAACTTTGATTTTAACATTTGAAATTATTGCAGGATGGAGTATGCGGTTGATCTTGAACTGAGAGAGCTTCCAGCTAAAGTTTCCCAGTACAGGAGTTGTGACTTCTACGCAGTTCTAAAGACTCTTGATGAGTATCATCAAGATATCTTGAAGCGATCATTCCTATGGCGATTCAAAAAATTGGCTAAGATGCAGTTTGCACCGCAGATTATAGATTCTCTGGTACTTCGACTTCTGAAGCCAGTAGACGGTGGTGTATATCGTTTTTGCTTCGGGGATGACAAGATAGTCACATTCTCGACTTTTGAGTTTTCCCTCATCACGGGATTAAAGTGTGATGACCAAACGGACCCAAAGCCCGGAAAACTCTCAAAATCGAGGCTTCATCTGAAATACTTCAAAGAACAAAGGACCATTTTAAGGGGTGAGCTCTGGAAAACTTTACAGACTTGTCCCGATATGTTGGACAAATTGAAATTATGCATGGTCTATATTCTGGAGAGCTTCGTGAAGGGCAAGCAAGCAAATAATGGTATCGAGTTATATGGTTTGGAACTTGTTGATGATATTGAAGCCTTTAACAACTATCCATGGGGGTCTAAAATTTATGTCAATACCGTTAACATATTTAAAAAAACTCATTCTATGCCTAGTGCGGAGAAGGCCCCCCGGAAGTATGATGCGTACGGCTTCCCTTTTGCTCTGCAGGTAATAATTTTAAACTTTTTATTTTGAATTAGTTTATTATGTTTCTCATCGTCATAATAATTGTAAGTTTCAAAGATATGGGCGTACGAGGTTATTCCCGCCTTAGGTGACAGGTGGGCAGTTAAGAAGGGGACGCGATTTCCTCGGATGTTAAATTGGAGAGCAACGGAGGCGCCAAGCGCTAGGCAGCTTTCGGCTATCCTCGAAGATCCTGAGGTGAGCGTTTAGAAATTATTATTAATGTAATATAATATTTGACACATGATTTATAAATTGTTTGAATGTTAATATATTAGCTCGAAGTCTTTCATGCGTTGACGGCTTCGACCGTAGAGGAGGAGCAGGACTACATGGGTTGACTGGTATGTAATGTAATTTTAGATTGTTATTTACCTTTTGGGTTAAATAATTAATTTTCACTTTTGTTATATCTAGGATCAACGCAGTCCAGTATGAGACATGTCCCCGCCGCTCATGAGATCTCATTCACCGGGGGCATCTTGAGGATCTTTATGCTACCCCACTCCCTCGGTATGTTCAGGGATTCAGTTTTCAATAAGCTATAATATTTTACTGGGGGTTAGTTTATTTCCTATTATATTATTTGGAGTTTATAATTTGAATTTGATATGTTTATGAGTTGAGAATTATTTTTGGAGTAGTCGGTGATATGGGAGTATTATTGAGTTGTGGTTGGTATTTTGAATTGTCGTGGTTGAGTGGTTGAATATTTTTGCTTTATTATGACATTTTGATGCCCCTTTATAGGGTGGCTAAGTCCAATTTTAAGGGGAGACTCTATCGAAAATTTTGTAAAATCTTAAATAAATAATATTCGACATTTAATTTCAACTTTTGCTATATTTAGGATCAACGCAGTCCAGTACGAGACATGTCCCCGCCGCTCATGAGATCTCATTCACCGGGGGGATCTCGCGGACCTTTACGTTCCCCCACTCCCCCGATATGTTCATGGATTCAGTTTTCAATAAACTATAATATTTTAATGATCACATTTACATGTTATAATATTTGAGTTAAATAATCAATTGTCATTTTTGTTTTCAGGGCCCAGTACCTTACATTGATGATTTGTTTGAGCGTCTGGTGAGGGTCATTCGTGATGAGATGCATGCCCTTGGGGATGAGTTCCGAGGTAAGGTCGACGCCCTTAGGGATGATCTCCAAGGTGGGCATGGAGTATCAGATATGATGCCAGAGCATGATGAGCTGGATGATATGATAGCTCGGATGACGGAGCAGGATTTTTACAGGGTGCCGACTTGGGTGGCTGGGGATGTGACTGAGGGGGTACCGGTGGCGGAGGAGGTGCCTCGGGTGGAGGAGGAGGTGCCTCGGGGGGAGGCGGAAGAGGAGTTTCCTCGGGTGGAGGAGGAGGTGCCTCGGTAGGCGGAGGAGGAGGTGCCTCGGGATGCGGAGGAGGAGGTGCCCGGGCGGTGGCGGAGGAGGATGATATGCCTCGGGTGTCTGAGGATGTGACTAATCTGCATGTGTCAATGGAGACGTCGACAGGGGTGGCAGAGGAGGTGTCTCGGGGGGCGGAGGAGGAGGTGCCTCAGGTGTCGGAGGTGCCTAAGGATGAGTCGACTGAGCGGCTGACGGAGATGGTCTAGAAGAGGGGACGGAAACGTACTGTCGAGGTGAAGGAGCAGATTATAAGTAAGAGGACAAGACAACATTCATAGCATGTTCTTTCTCCCTTCACGGCCGAGGCGAAGAAGAGGACATTCGTGGACGACACTTATGTCAACTTATTTCGCGAAGTCGATCTGGCGAAGCAAAATGTGTTTGATATGTGGTACTCTCAACTTAAGTCGAAGTAAGTTTCTTATGATTTTGTTTATTTATTTCTTAACTGTTAAAATGATTGTATATGAATTTCTAATTATTTATTCATTCAGGTTTCGCTTCACCATTGGGAAGACAACAATGTCGGATGCCAAAGATTGGTTCGCAATAGTCCTCAGAAGCAGAGCTTGGCTTGCTGACGTTGTGAGTACATAATCGTAAATATGTGAACTCACTATATTATTTTTTGATTAAATAATATTTAATTTGCTTATATTTTATGTTGTAGCATGTTGATCTTGCAATGGAGTTGCTGCGCGATCGGGCTAGTAGGTACCCGAAATCGTTCGGCTTTCCCGGGTGAGTGATCTTGTGTTGCGGCTTTAAAAACGCTGTCGACATCGAGTACTCAATGTACGAAAACAACCCTACCTCGTACATATTTCCAGATTACATGTTGGACTACGTGATAGGGGCAGATCCCGTGTGTGGCCAGTCGTGGACGGGTTGTACACACATCTATATTCCGGTGATCGTGAACTCGCACCTCATTGCTGTTGTGGTTGTGTTCGCTGAATCAAAAATGTATGTGTACGACTCCGAACACGGTTGTTTCACAGAGACCCAACTCCAAGAAGCTCTGATATCCTTGGCATTCATTGTTCTTCTAATGGCTAAGGGTGCTGGAATTCATGTCGATGATGTACTAGCCACTGAGAGGATCCAGTGAATTTCCAAACAAGGTGTCAATTTCTTTCTTTAGTTGAATAAATTGCCTCACAAGTATAGATAACAATATATTTTTTGGAACAAAAAAATAGTGTATATATATATATATATATATATATAAACCCTAAACCTTAAAATAGAAAACTATACCCTAAACCCTAAAATATCTTTTTTTTCCCCAAGAAACATTTATCATCTTTCATCGTATGATAAACAATTCACGAACTTTATCAACATAGACAAAATAAGATAATTTATTATCAACAACACTACAATTACAATAAAAGTTTTAATAGCGATAAAATTAATTATTCAAGGGAATCTGACTAGTACAAGTTTGGCGAGTATGACCGACTGCGCCGCACCTGCCGCACTTTCACAGTCTGGGAAACTCTCAAGTAGATGATATTCTAGACGTACGTACACGTCCAGGATTACGTCTTCGGACATTATGTGGCAGTAAATTATCAAGCGGGAGCAAGTGTTCAGGAAGTTCCCACTCAGCCTCATTTGGTAGAAGAAATATAGTTTCAGCATATGCTTCTCTCCACAAAGCAGTGGTATAGTACTCAGTTGATGACTATGGTGAAAAGCTCCTATGTGTAGCAACTGCAACTGCATGAGTGCATGGAAAGCGCTCAAGCTGAAACTGTCTACACGTGCACGTGTTGTCATTCAAGTCCACAACATAACCAACATTACATCCGCATACAACGTTGAATCTAAACTGATCCAGTGGCTCCACACCAACCTTCTATCCAGGTCTAATGTCTTGAAGAGTTTGGTTTCCATGGCAGGGGTGAGATAAGATGTGCATGATTGAGATTCCTCACGTATATCATGAAACCAAACCTGTAACTTCTCCCTAATGTTCTCAATCATTGCCAGAATTGGTAACTCTCGATCCTTCTTAAATAATACATTCAAAGACTCCACGTTATTTTGATGTCATCATATTGTATCGACGTCCTGAAAATTGACACCGTGCCCAATGTTGAATCCCCAATTTATCTATTAAGTACTCCGAGGCTTTCTTACTCTTGTTATCTATTTCGATCATGAACTTATTATAATCTTCAAAAGTGTAAGCCTCTGCCGCTCTCTTAAACAAGGAAACGATCCCAGCACCACGGTACGTCGTCTTCAAATTGCCTTGTATATGGTACATGCAATAACCATGGTGTGCCTCGGGAAAAACTTCAGCTATACCATTTATGATAGAACTTCCCCGATCAGTTATAAAAGCAAGGTATGGACATCTCCAATTACTTCCCTCAACTTTGAGAAAAACCAATTCATCGCTAGATCATTTTCGCTATTCACTATGCCGAACGCAAGAGGGTATATTTGAATGTTGGCATCTTGACATGTAGCAATAATTAACTTCCCTTCATATCTAGCTTGGAGATCTTGCTTGGTATTAAATAATTGCTGGACTTCCAAATCTTCATCATCTGGAACCACACGTGAACAATTAGTCGATCGTGAACTTGGCCCATCCTGTGAGTTCTCGAAGTGCTCATGTTGATGTCTGGATAAATTAATCAAATTATTGTTTGTAAATGGAATGTCCTCCTGATTGTCTCCGACTACATCGTGACCTCTATGGGTGATAAGAGGATCATGGAGTATAGAAACTGTATCAGGAATAACATCATCTCATCATCACGAGCTATTTCTAATGTGTCCCAAATATCATTCACATTCTGATCCCCACCATCGAGTTCTTCATTCTGATTATCGGGGGTATCCTTTCGTACTAAAGATACACAGAGAGGAATAGTTTTCTTTTTATTCACCTCAATTAACCACGTAATTTGCACATCAGAAGTAACAAACAAGGGTGACAATGCAACAGTAAAATTAGAGTTATATAGAAATCCAAATTTCATATCATATTTAGATGGATCAACTTCGAGTTGATCTTGTAGTGTTCTGTACATGTCTCTGTAAATGACATAACTGGAGTTAACAAAATTACAGAAATGTTTTGATCACTTGTATATTTCCATGATCATCGCATATTTTCATCAACCACGAATTCACCAAAATAAGAAACTGGTATGAAAGTCATATCTGCATTAATTAAAAATAATAAAATTTCAAAACAACAAGTTAGGAAAAATCAGAGTAACTGATAAAAAATAATTGTAAAAAAAAATAGTTGTCGGGCCGGAGCCTCGGTCCGGCCAGACCTATATCGGTCCGCCCGGACCATTGACAGGCACTTTTTGGTCCGATCTAATGTTCAATTCTTCCGATTTTGTTACTAAACTGATAAAAATCACACTTCGCCATATTAATTTTCATTGTTTAGTCTACATAATTATAGATTTATAATGATTATTAACTAAAAAATTAACAATACATGAATTTTTCGATAATTTTTGGTTACTGAAATTATAAATCTGTTGAATAAGTTTAACACAACGAGAATGAAATTAAATATAGTATAATAAATATTGCTAAATCAACTTACCGATAAGAAGTAGCGAATGAAATCTTTTAGTTGAGGTTAGTATTTTTTTTGCGGATTTTTTTAGCACAAGCAGATAAAAAATGGGAGAATAATTTATCTATGTATTGAGCACAAACAGATGAAAAAATGAGAGAATAATGAAAAGTGAGAATTGTATTGCTTTTGTATTAATATAAATATGAAATTAATGAAGGTATAAGAGAAATATGGTTATTAAGGGTATACACGTCATTTTAAAGAAAAATGGGTATTGTGGTTAGTTTTTGAAAAGTTAGGGTATTTTGAGTTAGCCCATGTTTGGATTGGGTATTTTTAAAATTCTCCCGAACATATTCAGGGAACAAGGGGCAGGGTTATTAGTAATCGTGCTAAAAATTGGAGGAGTGGCAAGAAGAGGACATATTCATCACCCCTTGTCACCAATTTATCTCGTGTAGCAGTGATTTCTAGTGAACTTCTTCATCAACAAAGTTGGAAGGTAGTATCGGATTTTGTTATTGTAAAACGGGCTTTTTATGTTGAAATCGCATTCAATCTGATTGTTGGGAATGATTTTATTTAATTTCTATTTGTTATAAATTATATAAATATGTGAATGACAAATTACCACTATATCCCTGTAAACTTTACATATTACGATTGTGCCATTGTTCACTCCTATAAATAGGAGTCTTATTTCATTCGTTTATACCAATTCAATAAGAGAAGAATTCTCTCCTATCTCTCTCTATATTCTCTATTGTTTTCATAATAGTTTTACAACACGTTATCAGCGTGAGTCTCTAGCCAATTGAGTAATATAACGGGAGTATGATCTACAGTTGCATCTAAATGATAGACCTCTGTATCAGAAACCTGATTATTACTAATCAATGTTTCCTTTTCTCAAACCAAACACTTTTGGCTTTAGAAAATAACCAATATATTGTAGATCTGAAAACTTCAAGAAAGATGGAAACTTTACATCTTTGTATGATTCAAAAAGTTCCATACGAGGAAAGAAACTTGGTCTCGTTGTTGTGCAAAAGGAAAAATTTGGAAAAGAAGGCGGAATTTATCCAATTTTTCAAATTTCCGGTCGAACTGAAAAAGAAAGATTCCGGACGATCCAGATATCCGATCGACGATCGGCCATCGCCATCAGAACGGGCTTGTCGAGGAGAAGACTCGCCTGCAATTTTGGGATGATCCGACGGATGAAACAGAAGATATCGACCGGGGAAGAAAGACTGAAAATTGTGCAAAAATCAAAATCTGACCGAAAATTGAAACGCTGATCCCAGACGATTCTGAATTCCGATCGATGATTGGCCAGAGGCATATCAACGGGCTTGTCTAGGAGAAGACTCGACTGAAATTTTGCGCAGATCCGACAGTTAAAACGGAAGTTATTGGCCGGAGAAGAAGAGGCTAGCGGATTGAAAAATGCTGATTCAGGCTAAATGGTTGGTCTTTTGGAGAAACGGAGACCACGGGCATGTTCAGGAAGTTGAGGTGTACATTTTGGTGATGGGTTGATTTTTCCGGCCACCCGCGCGTAGCGACCGGCGGCGGCGCACGGGGTGGCGCGTGAGCGGATTCCGGCGAGATTTTGAACTTCGGACCAAAAGTAAGTTTATTCTAAATTAAATTTCAAACCCATTAACGGTTTCGATTTACTCATATGATCAATATATTAAAATATGTACGATTTTGCCCTTGATGATACGTTAACGTATATTTATCGTGATTTAACGAATTTGATTAATCATGATTACTGATATGATGATAAATGATAATAGAATATATATTCTAAAACATTTAACACTACTATGCGATAAATTAAAAGATTTAGAACAAGGTACAAGTAACATAATAGTTGCCATGTCGTGATGTGCTAAGTATAACTCATTATCGTAATGACCTGGACTATTATAAATACTTTGACTAGATTTGGAGATATGACTTGCTCATTTATGAAATGTAATTATTTCTTTATATTGTTACCACATATATAGTTGATTCTACTGATTTTAAATATCTCTACTCATATAAATTTGATAATATTGTTGTTATTTGATATTTCAACAAATGGTACCAGAAGTTACCATTACCAAAAGATTGTTGGATTTTAATGAAAATATTTTATCCAATAGTACCAGAAGTTACCAATATCTGTATTTGAATGGGTGGATGAAAATAAATTATTCAACAAGAAAAATGTTAATGTATGATAAGATAGTATCACATGATAGCACGGTTATGGCTAATGTGAAAATAATCTCATCAGTATTATGAGATAAATATTATATGATCGTGATAAGCAGTTTTGATCAAAGTTCTTGCACAAGCACTTATGTACTCCATAAGAAGTACATATTTACTCCAGAAGAAGTAAAGATTATCATCTAAACATACTGAAATGATATTATTATTATTATTGCTCCTGAAGAAGTATAAACGAGTCATACATGCAAAGTACAAAAGGGGGAAACATTTATGATCCTCAAAAGTAGAGATGTGTATCAGGTGTAATAATACTCCATACTCTACCACCCCTAATCTTTTGTGTGTGTCTCAAGAGTAAGAATACTCCGTACTCCACCACTCCAAATCCTTTTGAGGTTCACAAGATTAAGTTCAAATACTCATAAATATTAAAGGTGTGTCTCAAGAGTAAGAATACCCCGTACTCTACCACCCACAATATTTCGGAGACTCACAAGGATAAATTTACATTAACCGGACTCCATTTTCGCTTGGAACCCCTTCCTTGCGGCCAATCTATCTTAACTCCTGCTGGATCTTGTATTGGAACATATGATTGTAGCTTTTTCACCAGTTCATCGATAGTGGGAGCAGAAATAAGGATCCTCCTAGAAAATGGAGAGATGAATCCCTACTCCACAGCATAATCAAGAAATGTTAGTAAACCATCGAAGAAGTTGTTAACATTTAAAAGCCCCATAGGCTCAGTATGGAGACCCAGCTGAGACCATGAGGTGATATTAAAGATTTCCTCTAAAGTACCAAAACCTCCAGGCATGGCAATGAAGGCATCAGAACAATATAACATGCAAGTTATGCGTTCATGGATAGATAACGTCTGTACTTCATGCTCTCGTGTTTTGCCTGTGATATCAGCTAAAGGAACGGGTATAACAACTATCACTCTTGCTTTCTCTGTTTGAGCGGATTGTGAAACACAACCCATCAATCCACAGCGCCCCCTCCATATACTAGATTGATACCTTTCTCTCCCAACTTCTTCCCTAGAAGCACTGATGCTTCTAGATAATCAAAACCTTTCCCGATTTTTGATCCACAAAATACACATATAGTTTTGATTTGTCGAAGTTTTGATCCCTCCATCTTTTAAGAATAAAAGGAAGGAAAACTTACAGAAATTGTTATTTTGGGATGTTTTAAATTGTGAAATTATCTGACGTTTTAAACTTGAAAATATTCACTATTTACTACTCTTCTTTTGAAAAAGTTATTATTTACTTTTGACTAAATGACATCAATTTTGATAAAATCTCTGACAGTATATATCTTGCTCCATAATGGATAATCTTTTGGTGGTCTCTCAGATACCATCTGTTAATACGCGAAAAATGAAAATATAAAATACTTTGTTAAAATATATATACTATACTGATTTACCTTGTATCAATGTTGAGTACCCAAAACATCATTATTTATAACAGCCTGGCAAACATGATCTTTTGCTATTATATTTTTGAAACTATAACGGTCTTTATTACTGATGAATTTAGCCCATAAAGATAGTAGCTCACCCTGCACATACCCACAAGGGTGCATCTCAAGAGTCAATCGGATATCATCCAATGACTCCTTACTCAGTCCACCCTTAATGAAGTCTATCTTATCATCTCGATTTATGGATGAATATCCTATTGACTTACAACGGGTATTACATGTCCATCGAGCACATTTGTAACAACCTTTCAATCTTTTTGCTCTTTGCTTCTTTACAAAAGTACTCTTACCTAAGCCAGGCACGTGCTTAGAAAATGAATTTGATAATTCACCAGCTAAACGAACTTTTGCTTCGATCAACCAACGAACATCTTCTGGGATACCTTGATCCATCAGCAGCCTCAATCTTTCGAGTCGAACTCGGTAAATCTTTTTCAAAACATTTATCGGAAGATTTGAGTAGTATTTGCGAATATTTGATAATTTAACATCCATTTTGATGGATCTGATCTTCTCCCAAAGTGATCTATTTAAATGTGTTATTTAACGCGTAAAAGAGCGTTGGATCCGCGTATCATTGATTACACCAAGAAAAAGGGGAAAAATTTATATCAAAAGAAGGGGACAATGATCATTTTATTGAGATTTCGGTATAATCATTTTTTTTAGATATAATAAATCAAGGTATACTGATTTATAAACTCGAACAAGTAAATATTGTATTGAACCAGAAGTTCATACGTAAAAGTGAACCATGTATAAAGTATGAACCAGAAGCTCATAAGTGAAATATACATTGTATTGAACCTGAAGTTCAGCGATATAGTATTGATCCAAATATTTATGCATAGAAATGAAATTAAACCGTATTGAACCAGAAGTTCTATAATAAATGGTTAGATTATCAAAAGTTTCAAATTATTTTTTATGAAAATAACTTATTCAGAAATTTTTTATCATACAACAATATTCTATGTCAAACAGGGATTAGCTCAAGAAGCTTTATGATTTGTAAAAGTGCGATATGTATACAATCCACCAAAGCGCACTTAGATATATGATTGAGATTATATCCCTAAAAGGATGAAATGTGTTGTGGCATTTTAGCCGATTGATATAATATAAGATTTGTGAACATTATGGGGAAAACGCTCCTGAAGCGTAATTAGGCCTGAAGCATAATGACAATCGATTTAAAAAATAAATATCTCTTGAATAATTGAAATGATCCCTTTTGAGAATAAATACTCATGGTGAGTAAAAGGGACATAGTTAAATGATAAGAGATTTATGTACTTGATCTCTATATGTTATATTGAGATAAAATGAAATCGAATACATATACAACTCTTTTGTGAAAATGAGGTTGGTGAAATTATAATACTTTGGCCAAATATAAAACCCCAATATAGGGATTTTTGTTCAAGGACCTAAAGTCCAAATGCTTAAATGTGTAAAGCCAGTAAGTATCTGTACAAATGAAAAATATTACATAGTCGTAAAAGACGAATCGTTGCGCGCGAATTTTTTTATAGAACTGGCATGGCATATGGTGGATAAACTATAGTCTAAATCACTAGCTTGAGTTCTTTGATATACCAATGAGTGAGATCAAAATGTATGATTCTCATCTCGGTACTTTGAGAGTATTCTTTGATGTACCAGTTGATCTCGGTACGTTGGGATTTCAAGTAAAATGATTGTAGATTATATGTCGATATATTTCAATGATTGATTATACAAATATGAAATTGTGGTTTATGAGATAAAAGAACATACATGTATAATCAATGAAAGATTCAATATACCCAGATTAGTATCACTATAGGATGATACAAATGACTCCATGATATAATATGTTGAAAGTGAAATTAGAGTGTACTATTTATGACATCTGGGAAATTGATTATTCACTAGAAGTGTATATGAAAATGAATATGTTTAATTATTCACCAGAAGTGAATTCTAGATTTGATTATTCACCAGAAGTGAATTCTAAATTCGATTATTCACTAGAAGTGAAAGATGCAATCGATAAATTAGTACAACATTGCTTAATATAGCATGTTATGACATCATAAATGAGTTATGAACGATTTATATAAAGCTCATCATAAATGATATGTTTGATGAAAAGATTCGTGATTGCACCAATAAACTTGTGATATTTCATGAAATGAATAAATACGCGTTGCACTCTTTTTTCCTTAGTTGATGTTTTGTCCCACAGAGTTTTCCTAGCAAGGTTTTTAATGAGGCAGCAATTGAGGCATATTGATGAAAATTAATGAGAATAATGTACTCTTTTTCCCTTCGCTGAGGTTTTGTTCCACGGGATTTTCCTAGCAAGGTTTTTTGAGACATTATCATAGCTATCGACAAGCTATAATTCAGCAACACATTGTTATACTGGAATGATATCAACAAATGAAGAAAATCATAGACATCTTATGAAGAATTCTATACAAGAAGATTTTTATATATACATATTCCAGACGAAAGATAATATCAATGTTCGAGAAGTTCATGAATCCTCAATTGCACACTTCAGGGGGAGAAACATGCTATACTCTTTTTCCTTCGTCCAGGTTTTGTCCTACTAGTTTTTCCTGACAAGGTTTTAACGAGGCAACGACTATACTCTTTTTCCTTGGTTCAGATTTTATCCCACTGGGTTTTACTGATGAGGTTTTAACGAGGCAGTACTTTAGAACTTCAATCTTCAGTACATAATTTGTTTCGCTTATCATTGGATGTTATTTCGAACATTAGATTCAATGATTCACAATGGCTAACATCAGGAGAAGCTTCTGTACTCTTTTTCCTTCGCTCAAGTTTTATTTCACTGGATTTTCTTAGCAAGATTTTAATGAGGCAGACAATTGCAGAATAGGTCATTCAAGGGGAAGTATTATAAATTATATAAATATGTGAATGACCAATTACCATTATATCCCTGTAAACTTTACATATTACGATTGTGCCATTGTTCACTCCTATAAATAGAAGTCTTATTTCATTCATTTATACCAATTCAATAAGAGAAGAATTCTCTCCTATCTCTCTCTATATTCTCTATAATTTTCATAATAGTTTTACAACACTATTCAATTTATAATTTATTTAATTTTTCAAAGTTGTTGTTTCTTGATGGTAATCTTCCTGTAGCAACATTGATTTTTTCGAAAATCTCTGCCTTGAACCGTTGATGCGGTTGTTTATTTTTTTCTCCTGCCTTTAAAATTGGCCACCCTTCAAGCGTAATAGGTGAAATACTCATGACCAAAATCCAGTTGGGGCAGTTGCTCTCACTAGACCCCAGGTGGCTCCGCCCCTGGTTGTATGGACGAGTTAGTTAATTAAAATTCAGTTTATCATTCATTTTCGTTTTTTACATATTGTTTTATCTTAAATAAAGTGATTTCCATGTAGTTGAATAAAGTGATTTGTGGAAAATTGGTTCAATTGTGTAGGCTGTGAATTGGAGGACAAACTTTCACACTATAAAATGAAAACAAAAAGAGAAGAGTGGGAGAACATTGTAGTTGAGGATGAGGGAGTCAAGAGGCAGAAGCTGATCGAGCAGTCTCTGCCTCAGCTTGCATTTGACAATCCACTCCTTCCGGTTGCTTCATAAGATGACGACGATGAAGATGATATTGATGACAGAACAGGTGGGGGCAAGGATAGGGTCGATAGTGGGAGAGTAGGGAAAAATGGACATGCATATGATGAGGAAGACAGTAATGATGATGAGGATCAAGGTGCAATGGGAGGCCAAGGACAGCATAATCGTATGGTGGAAGTAAGAAGGGACTGTCCGTATCTTGATACGGCTAATAGACAGGTGCTAAAATCACTATATCTCTTACCTGTACGAATCACTGTTCTCGTGTCAACTTCCATTACCAGCATTTTTCTTAATTAATTTCCTTGGTGATTTATTTCACTTTCACGGATAAAACATGCTAATCAAGAGCTGTTGGATAATCAAGGGTTGTTCTTTTTTCTTCTTATTCATCTTTTTAATTTGCTTTTCCACATCCGGTTATTTTTTTTATAGTTATTAGATTAAAACCGGGTCGCCCATGTGGGATGACCCGAACCGACCCGATCCATTAATGTTGTTATTGGAGGGAACCATTTGAATTTGATATGGGAAGTTATGGGAAGTTATCCAAGGCATGAATAACTTCCATCAACCTCCATATAACTCAATCTATCTATTATCATGAAAATAAGTGAGTTTTTCGTATGTGAGCATATGGTTGAAAAGAAATAAGTGTAGTGGCTTGAATCTATGAAGATTTAACTCAAAAATTGGCACTTGGATTGTGGACAAGAAGTTCTATCCATCTGTGACTGAATTTCGTGATCAAAGAGCATACATTTCTGCAGTAAGAACAAACATCAAGAGGTAAGTAATCCAACCACGGTTTATATGATTTAAGATCGTGAAATTGATTTATATGCATGCAAGCAATTCCAACAATAGTAAAGCGTGTGTGTTGGGACAATATATTATAGAGTCTTGTGTGTATATAGGTGTTGCTGTTTGAGGAATCAAAAGTTAGGTGTCTGAGAATTTCATGGGTCCGGAATCGGACTATTCTCCAACCTTCTATTTATTATATGCTCTTATCATTAATGAGTAGTTTTATAGGCTGAGGTGATTGACCGACCCGGAGATCCTTCCTTTCTTTTTAATCTTTGCAGGTCTTGTATTTTGACTTTGAGAAATTTTGTTCAGTGTCTCTTTCAAACTTGAACGTGTATGCATGTTTGGTTTGTGGGAAGTATTACCAAGGAAGGGGGCGGAAATCTCATGCGTACTCATAGTCTTGAAGCAGGGCACCATGTCTACATCAATCTTCGAACAGAGAAAGTTTACTGCCTTCCCGATGTATATGAAGTAATTGACCCATCACTGGATGGTATTCGATATGTACTCAATCCAAGGCATGTTGCTGCATGATTTATTTAATTTTTTTACAGTTTGTAGTTGTTTTTTCTTGTTTCTGCGGCCCATTCAGTCTTGTGAGATTGAAGAAGCGGATACTATCTTTTTGAGCTGCTTTACTAATGAAGTGAAATCACGCTAGTATCAAATTTTTCTCCAGGAATTTTGATGCTGTTAATTTGTTATTTCCTTCGGCTTTATGCAATCTTTTCCTTTTATTTCTCTTTTTTTGCTTTGCTATGTCATGTCATACTAACTTGGTCTCATCATACAAATTTTCACATATTTTTTAGGTTTAATAGGGAACAAGTTGATCAGCTTGATAAGAATCGACAATGGTTCAGGACACTTGATGGGTCAGATTATCTTCCTGGGATGGTATTTAGTTAACTTCTTTGTGCTTGTCATTTTAGTTCCTGTTAATGCTACGTCAGTTTTATATTTTTTTCCACATTAATTCTAGTTTTTTTGAATTGGAATAGGTGGGGCTAAATAATATCAAAGAGACCGACTTTGTTAACGTCACTATTCAATCTTTGATGCGAGTTACTCCCTTAAGAAACTTCTTTCTCATCCCTGAAAATTATCAACACAACAAATCCCCACTTGTTCATCGATTTGGAGAGCTCACACGAAAGATATGGCATGGAAGAAACTTTAAAGGACAGGTTTGGAATTGTATTCCCATGCAAGTTATATCTTTTTGTCAACTATCTTCTCTTGCTTATAACACTGCACAATTGCAGGTGAGCCCACATGAGTTTTTGCAGCCAGTTATGAAAGCTAGTAAAAAACGTTTTCGAATAGGTGCACAGTATGACCCTGTTGAATTCATGTCATGGCTTCTTAACACATTGCATAGAGATCTTAAAATTTCAAAAAGTGGACGCAGCATCATTCACCAGTGTTTTCAGGTCTTCTCTACCCTAAATTTCTATCTTCCTTATCAGCCCTTGTGCTATTTTTCCTTTTTCCTTGTATTCATGGTGCAAAAACTTCCTATAGGGAGAATTGGAGGTCGTGAAAGAGATCCATTGCAAAGCTATTGCAGAAAACAGAGAAAATAGAGATGGCCAGAGCAATGGAAATGAAGAAGATGGTGGACTTGAAGTGAATAAAGTTTTCATGGAGACAAGTAGAATGCCATTTGTAGGCTTCAATGGAACCTGCAATGCAACAAATGCAATGATTAATTCAATTAAAACCAAGAAAAAATTACACTAAAATAAAAGAGGAAGAAACTAGGTTAGAGATTTGATTCCCCCCCCTTTTTGGTTTGGCTTAGAAAATCAATCCAACAACCACAAGTGCAACACCACGATTTGGAGATTTGTACAACCACGAAGGAAGTACGGGTAATCACAAACCGAAACCATTCACGCAGAAAGGCAGCCCACGAAGGTCACGAAAAAGGAAGCAGCCGTGTGTCACGAAGAAGCACAAGAAGAAAGGCTGACTACTTAAGCAGATGAACACGAAGAAAAGCACCCAAGATTTCACACAGAAAGCACGCTGAATACAGGGCTGGGTTCGACCTCTTTTATAGATATGAAGCCAAAACAGAATGGAGGAGAATAAGGAGCGGGTGATGTATATCAACTAGGAGATAAAAATAAATAATAATAACCAACCGAGGATAAATAGATAATGATAGGCTTTGATCGGTTTTATCTCCTTTTTCCGACATTATCCCCAAAGTCGAGTATCGAGCACCAATCCCAATTGGGTTGACTCCCTCAAGATACCCGACCAAGTGGGCTACAAACAATTGTGGTGTGGACTTAACTGATCTTCAATATTGGCTTATAAAAGCCTGAAGTTAAAACGGGCCTCGATTTTTCATCATCGCCAAAGGGGTTTAATTTGGTAACATATTACCTAACAAACCTCCACCTTGTTACCAAACTAACCTGTAAGCTTAACAAGGAAAAACTTAACAAGAAAAAAAATTGTAGCACAAAAGAAACTTACGTACCTGTACCAATATTTAGAAGACTAAGACAGCTTCTAAATTTTACCAAAGTAAGCACCTTAGTGCCCATATCTGCAGGGTTGTATTCTGAAAGAACTTTCTCAAGTTTTACCAGTTCTTGAGAAACCATATCTCTAATAAAATGTAATCTGACATCAATATGTTTAGTACGTTCATGAAAGACAGGATTTTTACACAGATGAATAGCAGATTGACTATCAAAATATACTGTCACATTTCCGTCAAGAACACATAGTTCATTTAATAGACCTTTAAACCACAAAGACTCTTTAAAGGCTTCAGTAGCAGCAATATATTCAGATTCAGTAGTGGATAATGCAACAACGTGCCGTAGCTGTGATTTCCAACTAACACATGAATTACACAAAGTAAACACATAGGAAGAAGTTGATTTCCTATTATCTCTATCACCAGCATAATTAGCATCAGTAAATCCTTTCAATTTTAATCCTTCAGTGCTAAACTTATATACCAATCCAACATTACAAGTTTCTTTCAAATATCTAAACAACCATTTTAAACCTTCCCAATGATTGGGACCAGGATTAGACATGTACCTGCTAAGTGTACTAACAACAAAAGTTAAGTCAGGTCTAGTACACACCATTAAATACATCACAGATCCAATGGCATTAGAATATGAAATTTTCTTCATATATCCTTCTTCTTCTTCATTAGCAGGTGATTGTTCCTTTGATAAGACAAAATGATTGGCTAAAGGCAAAGTAACAGGTTTACAATCAATCATGCCAAATTTTCTTAAAATTTTCATAATATATGGAGTCTGATGCAGAAATAGAATTGAATTTGACCTATCTCTTTCAATTTCCATGCCTAAGACTCTTTTAGCATTACCTAGGTCTTTCATGTCAAATTCATTACCCAACGTGGTTTTTATTTCATTCAAGAATTTCAAGTTAGGGCCAACAAGCAACATATCATCAACATATAATAATAAGAACACACAGTTATTATTAGCACTCCCCTGTTGATAATACAAGCAATGATCAAATTCACTCCTTTTAAAACCAATGGTTTGCACAAAAGAATCAAAACGTTTGTACCATTGTCTAGGAGATTGTTTTAAACCATAAAGAGAGCGTTTAAGAAAACACACATTATTAGGTTTTAGTTTATTTTCAAAACCTTTTGGTTGATCCATAAAAATCTCTTCATCAAGTTCACCATACAAAAAAGCAGTATTAACATCAAGTTGTTCAAGTTCCCAATTAAAATGCTCAACTAATGCAAGCATAGTCCTAATAGTGGTATACTTAACAACAGGAGAAAATGTTTCATTATAGTCTACCCCTTCCTTTTGTGTGTAACCTTTAGCCACGAGTCTAGCCTTAAACCTTAAAGGATCTCCCAAAGTATTTCCCTCCTTAACTCTAAAAACCCATTTGCACCCAACAATAGACTTGTTTTTAGGTCTTGGGACTAACTTCCATGTTTGATTTTTATCGAGGGAACTCATCTCTTCATTCATCGCTTTCACCCAATTCTCAGCTTGTTTACTCTCTAAAGCTTCTTCAAAAGTATTTGGCTCCCTATCAACTAATTCTTGATAACTAGCATAAGCTAACTCAAAATCAGACTCTAACCTTTGAGGCACCCTATGTGTTCTCCTAACTCGGTCTCTAGCTAACTGATAATCAGATAAAGGGTTTTGTTCTACTTGATGTTCCTCTACAGCCTCATCACTCCCAACATTTTCATCCTGATTGTTTTCTACCTCTAGATTTTGACGCTCCACCTCAATTTGTGTAGTGGGGATTTCAACACTTACAATCTCTAAATCCTCTTTGGATTCGCCACTAGTGTTTTCTTGCTGTTTTTCTCTCACAATGTCATTCTCTAACTTTAGACAGGGCATCTCAGTTTCATTAAATGTAACATCGCGACTTATGATGATTTTAACTCCAGTTTGACTTCTATCCCAAAGCCTATATCCCTTAACTCATTCAGGATACCCTAAGAAAACACATTTCTTAGCTGTAGGTTCTAGTTTCCCCTCATTTTGATGAGAGAAAGCAGCACAGCCAAAAGTTCTTAACAAACCAATTCTTATGAGATGAAACATGAAATGATGCACCAGAATCAAGTATCCATTCATGCAAGTGTGATTTCACAGTCATATTCACTTCAGTAGGTTTAGAATTCAATAACACATAGACTTCACAAAGTTCATTGTCTAGTGAAGTAACAACATTTGCCTCATCACGTTTTTCTCTTTGCTTATTTTTCTCAATATAACAATCTTTAATAAAATGTCAAAGTTTACCACACCCATAGCATTTTCTACCTTTTGTTTTACCTTTTGACCTGGACCAACTTCTACCTTTCTTTTTACTACTAGATGCATGTCCACTTTGGTTATCATATGTCCTAGATTGAGACCTACCTCTCATCATATGGACCTCGCCACTTTGTCTTTCAATTTTCTTAGCCTTTAACTCCAATTCTTTACTCCTTAACGACTCGATGACAATTTCAGTAGTTAAAGTCTCTCTCCCGTATTTAATGGCACTTTTAACCTCTTTATAAATATCAGGAACAATATTTAACAAAATAACAGCTTTATATTCTTCAGGAACTTTTTCACCACAATTAGTGATATCTTGCACAAGTTTATTGAAGACATCTAAACTGTCATCTAAGTCTTTGGAAGGATCAATTTTAAAACTGAAAAAACTTTCAAGCAGAAAAAGTTTAATAGGAGTAGACTTTAACACATAAAGTTCCTCCAATTTATCCCAAAGTTCTTTAGTGGAGTCTAATTTACCAACTTCTCGTAAAACAGCATCAGACAAATGTAAAATTATAGAAGTGTATGCCAAATCATCTAAGTCCTTTCTTTCTTCCTGAGTCAAATCTAAAGAAAAAGTGTTATCAATAGCCTTTGAAACTTTTTGTTGAACAAGAATACCTTTCATCTTTTGTTGCCAGATTGAAAAATCCCCCTTACCGTTAAAGACCCCCATCTCAAAATGATGCGCAGACATTTTACCAAAAAATGCACAGAACACAAATTCAAGAATGTAAAAGACCAATGGACACACAGATTACACAAAGTAATCAAGAACAATATTCCTATGGTTTTACAAATATAAGCTATTCTAGAACCGCAGGATTCCGTGAGAATCAAGTTCTCAGGTCAAGGGAAGAAACTAGAATAGGAGTCTGGGACAAGGTCTAGGTAAATAAGAGATAACTATAAGCAACGGATTTCAACAATCAAAGAATATGACAATAATTTCACACAGAAATTTAAAGAACTCAGATAATGCACGTAGTCCTAGGTTCTAAGCAATGGCTACCAAGCAATGGAAGCCCCCAATCCTATTGACCACCCCACACGATTGTCTGCTAGTGCGGAAAAATTAAATTAGTTCCAGCCAATTTACCAGAGCGGACTGTTTGTGTCCGTATATCGAGAGATGCGAGTCCCTAGAATTATTTTTTCAAACCCTAGGGTTCTGGAAGCATTTAATCCCTAATTCGACTTTAACACCACCAAGATAGTTCTGGCCAAATTTAACTGCTGAAACAAAAAAACACAAAACTAACAGCACACAGTTGTTAGAAATAATAAAATAAAGATTCTGGAAAAAAAAAAAAAAATTCGTCGGAATCACGCGCCGCCGCCGGAAGATCACGGGCCACACACCCGGAACCGCCTCGACCTGCTGAGTAAGGAGGTGGTCTTCGTTTCACAATCCGGTCACTGGTTTGGCCGGAATTGGACAAAACCAGTTCGAAGTTCTCGAACTTCCGCCGCTGTTCTTCGAAAATTCAGATTTTCTGGACCAAGAAATTCTTCACCAACAGCTCTGATACCATTTGTAGGCTTCAATGGAACCTGAAATGCAACAAATGCAATGATTAATTCAATTAAAACCAAGAAAAAATTACACTAAAATAAAAGAGGAAGAAACTAGGTTAGAGATTTGATTTTTCCCCCTTTTTGGTTTGGCTCAGAAAATCAATCCGACAACCACAAGTGCAACACCACGATTTGGAGATTTGTACAACCACGAACGGAGTACGGGTAATCACAAACCGAAACCGTTCATGCAGAAAGGCAGCCCACGAAGGTCACGAAAAAGAAAGCAGCCGTGTGTCCCTAAGAAGCACAGGAAGAAAGGCTGACTACTTAAGTAGATGAACACGAAGAAAAGCACCCAAGATTTCACACAGAAAGCACGCTGAATACAGGGCTGGGTTCGACCTCTTTTATAGATATGAAGCCAAAACAGAATGAAGGAGAATAAGGAGCGGGTGATGTATATCAACTAGGAGATAAAAATAAATAATAATAACCAACCGAGGATAAATAGATAATGATAGGCTTTGATCGATTTTATCTCCTTTTTCCGACATTATCCCCAAAGTCGAGTATCGAGCACCAATCCCAATTGTGTTGACTCCCTCAAGATACCCGACCAAGTGGGCTACAAACAATTGTGGTGTGGACTTAACTGATCTCAACGCATTGAATAATCAAACAAGCTCCTTAGTCGAAAGCCAGTAGATTGTGCAAAATGCAAATCTCTATTGCAAATCTGTGATGTTATTAAAGTTGAAGGGAATTAAATTACAAAAAACTAAATTCAAGCTAAATAAAATCTAAAAACGAAAATTATGAAAATTAGAAGGCGGAGAGCTGGACGTGGCTCACACAGGCTGCAGGCAAAGCCAAAGGGCTGGTCTGGAGACTAGAGTGGAGTGGAACTCGTGGGCTGCCATTGACTGTCGTCGATGACGATGATTTGAGTTTCGAGGATTCCAAAGGGAGAGTTGCCAAGGGTAAGCAGGAGCATCTAGACGCCAGGAGCATTAGGGTTGCGTAACTTGTGTTTTTGGAGGTTTTTTTAGGGAGAGAGTTTTGGATGCCTACTACTGTGTTGGGGAAGGGGGAAATGAAAGAAAATTGGGTTTGATTTTGGGCTAATGAATTTCTTGCATTTATTGGGTTAAAGGGTTGCTGGTTCAGTGGGTTGGTTGAATATATATGGCCGAGCTAAGTTAGATTTTGGGTGAGCTATATATATAGGGGTAATTAGTCCCATTAATACCTTTTGTTATCTAATTTCTAAAATCAGGTAAATATAAATAATTTTATTAAATCAGGTAAATATAAACTAACCCTAATCAATTATATTCCCCCTTTTCTTCATCTCCCCTATTTCTCTGAGCCTCCTCTAAAGGAGCTAACAACGAGGGAGACAACTGGGCACAAACAATGTAAAGGAGTGGGCTCTGCTTTCGAGTCCCACACCAACCACCACAAGGGATCCACACCCTTCCTCTCCCTCGACTTTAACGAGCGCAATGGGTACCTGAAGGGTGTTGTGACAGACAATCTACGACCCTGAACGCGAAGTCCCAATGACCCATGTTACCTTCAGCCACTTGTTTCTGTACAATCACCAAAAGGAGCTCTTCGTTGTCAATGAGGGAATTTACACATGTTAGTTTCTCTACTGTGGCAAGAAGGCCAACCTTGTCGTTGGAAATGTTTTGCCCCTTAGATCCATCCATGAAAGTGTTGTTGCTTGCAATGTTATCGTGATGTTTTGTCCAACGGAGCCTCTGCGATTGTGGTGCAATTTTTGTGGTGTGTGCGGTGGTAGGTTGAGATGGGGTTGCTGGGACAAATGTTGTATTTGTGCTGGTGGCGGTGTTGGTGCTGCAATGCTGATGGTGGTTATGTTAAATCACTGACTTTCCACGCAAGGATTATATTGTATGTTTTTCATCTTTTTCCTTAACTTTCTAATATTGATGAGCATCAATAGCAAAGAGATTGCCTCGTCTGCAGCCAGCACCAGACCCATCAGGCATGATTCTTGTGGATAATCAAAGACCAGCAGAGAGGGTAGCCACTGCTTCTTGTTGCTCTTAAAGTTGATGTATGGTTCTCATTGTAGATGGATTTATTAAAGTAAAATCATAACAAATTTTAGTGGCTCTACTTTCTGTACATCTTTTGGAATGTAAAGAAAAACTCTCAGAATTTCTTCATTTTTCAAATATAAGTATTTGGCTTCGACCTGTCTGTCATGTGCAATGAAATTGGTACATGAATTTGTTTATTTATGTTTAAGCGTGGGATGTGAGAAAACCCAATCACTTTATTATTTGTAATATTCTTGAAGTTCAATGTCTACTATTGGTATCTCAGCATTCTGATTTTTTCCCCTACGAAATTTATGCCAAGAAAAATGTTTTCAAGTTAATTGCAGCTATGGAAATCACCAACTTCTTGGCAAACATAATTTTAGTGGATTGGTGGTGGTGGTGGTGGTGGTAGGATGGACAGTAGGATCCAAGGGTGATGGTAGTAGTGCCGCATTGTCGTGGTCAAGGTGGTTGTCAGTGCCCGACGGCGAAGAGGGCAATGGACGGTGGTGGTGACTAAAATTACATTTGTAACTAATTACAATTAAAATTACAAAATTGAACTAAAGATAGAAGAATAGCAGTAAAGGATACTTAGAACACCCTGATTAAACAAGAAAATTGAAATCTTAGAACCCGCTACAGTTGTAATCAATTACAAAATTGAACTAAAGTTACAATTGTAATCAATTACAAACTGCATTGTAATTAATTACAAGATTAATCTGCAATTGTAATCAATTCAATTAATTTTAAAAGAAAAATAAATTTTTAAGTGAATTGTCATATACATTTAAGTTACAAATTGTAATTAATTACAAATTCATTAGTTACTGTTGTAATTAATTAAAAAATTGAAATAAAGTTACAATTGCAATTAATTACAAAATTGAAATAAAGTTACAATTGTAATTAATTATAAACTATTAACAAAATGTAATTAAGTTATAATTGCAGTTGTAATTAAGGTGAATGTAACTAATTAAATTTTGTAAATAATTCAATTAATTTCAATAAAAAAATCTATCATGTTTTACAATTTTATTAGTTACAACTGTAATTAATCGAAACATTAAAAGAAAATTACAATTGTAATTAATTACAAAATCTGATTAATTGCAGTTGTAGTTAAAATTACAATTGTAACTAATTACAAATTTGAAATAAAGTTACAATTGTATTTTCGATCGTGGTTATTGATGATAGTTGGTGGTGATTGTTTTAGGTGGTGGTGGTGATTACAATTGTATTTAATAGCAAAATTAAAATAAAATTACAATTATAATTAATTCTAAATTGTAACTAATAACCAAATATAATTAAGTTGTAATTAAGGTGAATGTAACTAAATCAATTATTTTTAATAAGAAAATATGTCATGTTTTATGAATTGCAACTTAATTGTAATTAATTAGTTAGTTACACTTGTAATTGATCACAAAATTGAAATTAAGTTACAATTGTAATTAATTACAAACAGTCAATATGATTTGCCTGATTACCTGATTTTGGTAATATGTTTTACATTCTTAAAATAACTTTCAAAATGTCTCATATTAAAAAATAAGCTCCTTCAAGTTATATATATATATGGGCATTTACAGTACTGGGCTGTAGCACAGTACATGCCTCTCTTAAATCCGCCCATGCCCATAATTGACGTGATTCTTCTACTTCTCATAATATAACATTCTCCCAATGCATGTTATGCAGGAAGATAACAATTTGACAACAAATAATAGAAAAAAGGAACAAGCAATCCAAGAAGAAGAAATTAGGGCAATAAGAAAATTAATTATTCATATATATAAGATTACCTATTACAATGAATAAGTCTTCTTTATGTAGAGCAACTAAGTTAGAATCAAATGAACAAATAAGTTACAACTTTATGAAAATATTAAAACTAATTTAATCTTATCTTATCTAAACAAACATATTTTGAATAAAGCTCTATTTTAAAATCGTACATAAATTCTATATCTCTATCTCCATCAGCATGGCTTTTCCGTGTTACGAGACTGCCTCAGTATCTTATCCTGCACGTGCGTAGGTTTACTAAGAATAATTTCGTCGTGAAGAAAAATCCTACTCTTGGTGGACATCTATTTTTACGCTGAACCTTTGTTTGATAAAAGTTATTTTGTTTATAAACAAGGAATTTGCTGTTTTCGAGGTAAAATATGTTGTTGAAAAATGGTTTGAAAAAATGTGCGTGATTTGGAGAATGTGTTGTGTATAAACAAATTTATAAACAAGTTTCCAAACACACTATAAATTGTACTAAAGTCACCTTCGTAGTGAATGAGTCTTACTAGCAGGGTTGTAATTGTCTCGGGAGCCTCTGTAACTTCTATCAAATGATCCACATAACAGATCTCTTGTGTTTACATAAAAAGTACGTCTTGTCTTAAAAATATGATCTACAGCTTGTTTTGTATACTAGACATGCCTAGAAGCACTTGACACTTGTCAATGGTGTATATATATAACCACTTTTAAGTGCTTATAATATAAAGTTACTTGCTAACTCTAGAAAAGTGCATGTTAGATCTTAGTACCCTGTCTATGCACAGTTTTCTGGTGTCCTGGTGGTAGCCTTTGTTATTCAGGATATACATTATATTCTTCACAAGAAAATTGCTAAACACACAAAATAGTTGGTACAATGAATAATACACCATTCACATGGAAGGGGCTGTCACGACCTGTCCCAAATCACTCTACTAGACATGAAACATGACGTGCGTCGATGACAGATGTTGGACCCACCACCAAGGCAAACTTGACTTTTCTTTAACTTTCAATATTTACTATAAATAATTTTAATCCCACAGGAATTTATAAAATTTTGACAAAGTCTCCTCTATAATATTGACTTAACCAACCTGTAAAACAATAACAAATCCTCAAACATAAAATCATAAATAACTATATCACTTTTCAAATCTTCCAACCAAGACAATTGACATAATATAATAACTACAATTCTCAACCCACTTCTTTAAATATACATGATCCAAAATACATCATCATCAGACACATTCCTGATAAAGTATATTACTTATATAGAATAACTGCATATTCCAATGCATTTTCCTAGAATGTGTCTCCTAAGAGCTTACCAAAGTAACTCCTACAAATGACAATGTTACAAAGCTCCTCGAGAGCTGCAAAGTTTCTTCGATGCTGCTGAAACTCTTATTTTTTTTCCTATACTGTAAAGGTGGGGGAAAACATGAGCTTGTGACTCAGTGAGTGGAATTTCTAAAATAAAAGTATTTTATAAACCATTTCTGAAAACATAATTTATTTCATAAGCTTTTGTCACTTTAAATCAAATCATACATGCTAAGAATAATCATAAAGATCGTGAAATAATTATCTGTAGCATAACTGATAAACTGTAATACATAAGAAAATCACACCAAAGGTACCCAACTAAATCATCTGAAATCTGTATCTAGTCATACGCGCGTAGATTGGTAAGTATCTCCGTACCCGACCCAATACCCCTTTGGGTACAAAAGTGGGTCC
The DNA here is from genome assembly GCA_963555705.1 of Ligustrum vulgare. Classification (NCBI taxonomy): domain Eukaryota; kingdom Viridiplantae; phylum Streptophyta; class Magnoliopsida; order Lamiales; family Oleaceae; genus Ligustrum; species Ligustrum vulgare. The sequence continues at coordinate 14,568,467 of OY743190.1, forward strand.
CAAAGACCTCATATATATATACACCCTTACACAAGGGCTATAGGCCCCCTCAGTGTATAAGAGTGGATCTAAAAATCATCTGAGGGGCCATAGGCCCCCTCCGTGATAGAGCCTTAAGATCTCAAATAATATCCGCTAGTACATGGGCCCAAGGCCCCCTTCGTGCATTAATACAAGAACAGATAACCACATCGGATACTTCTGGTGATTTTGAATTCATACATATTCAACTTGATTAATCATGCTCATAAAACATGGTAAAAAGAATCATCATGATAAACAAACTTAATTTTAAAACATTTGTTTTGATAATCATGTTAAAATCAAGTAATTTAAAAATCATTTGTAACTTGTAGAAAATCATTGTGAATAACGTAGAAAATTCTTTAAGTTTATTCTCCACTCACAAAATAATTGACCGTCCACTAGTTTGTCCGGTATATAACGCCAACTTCCTCGTCACCTCCTGAGATAAAATAAAATCTTCAAATCAACATTTAAAATCACCTTAATAGATAATATAGCAAAAGAGCCTCATTCTTGAATTAACTCATTCAACTTGTTTTCTCATATTACACCATACTTACCATTTTTACTTAGGAACACAAAATCACCTCTAAAGACTAATTAAGTTCTAATATCACTTAAGGTTCAAAATTAGAGCCACATTTATCTAAATCCCAATTTTCCATTTTTACAAGCTTACTAGTTTATTTACCCCTCTTCATAACTAAACTAACATTCATTACCAACACTAACAAATCCATTTCTAGCACAAAACAAACCAAAATACAAGTTTATCTCAACTTAATCACAAGTTTAACCCAAATGACATAAAACTCTAATCTTTAATACCAAGCATTTATTTCAATACTTAAATATACAACTAAAATCACTAAAATCATAATTCCCACATTCATATATAATTTACATTTAAACTATAAATCAAAAGCCCTAATTTTACACATTATTGAACAATAAATATTTTACCACTTACCTCTTAATATTAGGAAAATATGGTAAAATAACACCAACACACACTTTGAGTTGGATGGACTCCTCCTTCTTCTTCCTTTCCTTTCTTTTTATTTTCTTTTTCCTTCTCTTTTTTTTTCCCCTTCTTTCTTCCCGGTCGTTTCTTGCGTCCAGCCTCTTTTGGTCCCTTTGTTTGGCAATTTGTTAGTTATAATTAGTATTATAATATGTAAAGTCTTTAAATATTGGCAAGAAGGTCCCTACACTTATTTCCATGATTTAATATAATCCTCAACTTATATAAATCTTAGAAAAATACCCCAACAAATAAAATAATATAATTTGATCCTAATTTAACTTTAACTTGACTATTCCATATATCACTTTGACTAGTAGAAGTTTGACTAAAAATAATAATAATTGGGTTGTTACGGGTCTACCTACATGTTGGCCCCCTCTATGTGAGGAGTGTGTCATTCATTTTGTCATCCATTTTGAATGTGTAGCAAGGTCCTCTTCAGAAACCTGTTTGACCCACGTTTGTTTTTAAATCTTATTATACTTCTACTTCCGTGGCTAAACACAAAGCAAAAGTACTGTGCTTTGACATGCTTAAAACGCTATCCCATTTTCATTTCATCATTTTTAATCTGTAATATGAGATAGTGGTAGTCGGCAACATATTTCAACTGATTATAATGAGATCCTTTTGTCTGTCATAGTTAATTTTCCTGTTAATTGCCAATATCGTTCACGATGGGAAACCCGGTGAAGCAGGGGTGATTATTGTCCAATTTTACGTATTTTAAAGAAATAAATAAATGAATGAAAATATATAATTTTGGGATATAAATTTTATCATTTAGAGTGAAACTTATAAAAGATTCAATTTTATATCTTTAACTCTAAATTGATTTTATTTGCTAATAATTTCATTTATTTAATTGCAAGTACATTTTGGACAATTTTATCTCAAAAAAAATCCCTAGCTTAATGGACCCGAAAAAGATCAATTATGCAGCCCACTTTCATCTTCTATCTACAGCCCTACCTCAACCTCACGCCTCAGCACTCCACTTCTCCCTCTCCAGCCCACAGCCTCCATCCCCCAGTTGCAGCTTTCCCTCATCCTCTGTCTTCTTCTAACTCAACCAGCCGCAAGCCATTCATTCCCTCACAAAAACCAGCAACCTTCAACCTTACTTCAGCCATTTTTTCTTCCCCACAAAATCAGCCTACTTCCATCAAAACCAGCCTACTTCCATCAACAACCAGCAGCCGCCAGTCCTCTCCCTCAACCTGTTCTTCCAGCCGCAACTCCCCACCAGCAGCACTCCTCACACACGTAACCAACCACCCTATGCCTCACGTCTCTCTCTCTCTCTCTCTCTCTCTCTCTCTCTCTCTCTCTCTCTCTCTCTCTCTCTCTCTCTCTCTCTCTCTCTCTCTCTCTCTCGCTATCTTCTTCCTCACCAGCCTTACAGCCTGCACCTCAGCTGCTATCTTCAGCAACCCAGCAGCAAACCAGCCGCTGCCTTCTTCTCGCCACAGAACAACCAGCCACACCTCCCCCTTACGTCTCTCTCTTTTTCACCTAAAACACAGCCTCACCTTCAGCCGCAACCTTTCTCTCAACTCTCCTCTGCTTTCTCTTCTCTCTCCCGCTGTCTTCTCAGCCTCTGCACAACAGCCGCAAGTAGTCCTCATCAACAACTCCACGCAACAGCACCGAACAGCAACCATTCAGCAGCCCCAACCAGTCTGCCTTCATCTTCTCACGCACGCACTTTCACTCCGTCTTTTCTCTACACACAGGCAACCAACTCCCAGCAGCTTTCACTTCAACGCAGCAGCGAAGGAGGAGAAACGAAGTATATTCTTGTGGTTCGAAAATAGAGGCTGCGATTGGTTGTTTCGGGTGATTCATTCTAGTTTACAATCTTATTTTACTTAGACTTTTAATTGTTTCGATTACTAGTTTTAATGATTTTAGACTAATTTTTGTTATTTGGGTTTGAGATATATATTTTGGATAATGAACTTTCAATTCAAAACGTGAATTTCACTCTTTAGTAATGGTTATTGTTTATTTGAATTTTATTTCGTTTAATTTAATTATGTTCGGCTAAATTATATTTGAGGGGAGTTATTCTTAGCCTCAATGGGTGAGTGTTAATTTTCTATAGATGAATTCTTGTGATTGATGATAATTAACGACTGTTTTAAATTTTCAAATTATTTTACTTTGATTGATGTCGTTGATGTGGTATGTATTGATTATGCACACAACATGCTCGACTAAATGCCGTAGAATAAATTGACTAATTTTCGTACGAATATGTTTAAATCTTATCGATTTCAAGAAAATTCACATTAATCTTATTTGAAAAGCCCAATTGATAGCGAAAGAATAACTCCACCCAAAATTTCCCTTTTCATTGCAATTTAATTATATTCTCTTTTTATTCATTTAAACACAATTGAAATCATAGTTTAAGTTCCGAATTTAGCAAATATTACGATACCAATAAAATCCCTAGGAAGAATGACCATTGATTATTGTTAGGCTATAATTTGACCCCTTTATACTTGGAGGGTAGATTTAACATCGAGTCAAGGGGCGGAGCTAAGAAATTTTCATAGTGGGGGCGAAATTGTTTAGGGTTGGAGGGGGTGAGGCCCCTCTCCCGGGGGTTCGGGGGCGGAGCCCTGAAATTTTTTTGAACAAAAAAGACTGAAATCTATTATTTTAAACCTAAAATAGATAAGTTAAATTGATAGACTAATCTGAACAAATAACATCTTAGATTATTATTTTTATATGCCTTTTGTATTTGTATTGATTATATATAAGTAGTAAAACTTTACGAATATTTATCGAAATTGATATTGTGTATATCAATTTTGTATTGATAATTATTAATTCTACTACAATAAAAAGAACAATTTTTGAAAATAATTATTAGTCAGTCTTCAGGCAGCAAGAATCTTTGGACAACTTGGTGGGCCCAGCCAGACATCACTTTGAGTTTTGACTACACATTATACTAGAAATATCAAATTACGACGGCTTATTACAACAATTCAGCTCAAAGTACAAAATTTTACTGGGGGCAGGAACTGAAAACCCAAAAGCAAACATTTAGAGAGCTTTATATCTTTATCTTTATATATTTAAAAGTAAAGTAGGCCCCTCCCTGATATCGCTAGTTTCAATTTCACATCATTCTATCAGTTTTTGATAGTTTTAATATTAAAATATTATTTCTTTGGTCAACAATGACTGCTACTTGTGGAAATAATATTAAAATATTAATATTTTGGTCAAAAATGAACGGAAATCAGGTTGAAAAGGTGAAATGGACTCGCTGGGTCCCACGAATTGAGCAAAACAATTGATTCTCACCGTGGAAAAAATTGCCCCCAGACAGGGGCTTAATATAAAAAAAAAAAAAAAACCTCGGGCAGTGGGGGCAGCTGCCCCCGCTGCCCTCACAGTAAATCCGCCCCCTGCGGTGAAGGATCATACAGGGTGTTTGTTCAGTGGAAGTCGGAAGAACTATAGTGAGTGAGTTGAGATGACCATTTTTTTCTTGTATTTTCCCCAACTTATTGTCAACAAATGTATTTCATCCCCCAGGTATGAGATGCAGGACCTTCATGTGTCGGAAACGCTGCCTCAGATGGTTGCGCTCTCTGAGGCGTACATGCAGATTTACGAGCAGCAGCAGTGACCTCAGTTTTTGATGCATTTACACTCATAGCGGAAGAAAAAACTCAAGGTTGAATTGTTGTATTTTTTTGCTTTTACAAATTACAAATACAAATAGCAAAGTGTACTTGTTCGTTTACCGGAATAACATCTGAAAATTATCTATTTTTTTGAGTCTTGTAAATGATTTGTTATCCATTTGCTTCATTATTTTTTATTTCTCAAACAACGCAATCGAGATGAAAATAGCAAAATAAATAATGATGGGGGATAAAACAACAAAAAGGTTAAAATGTCCGATTAAGGGTTGCTTTTTAGAATCTAACTTCTGATTGTTAAATAATCTAATCAATGGAAATGATATGTTCCCCACAGTGGGGAACATAATCCATTCCCACAAGCCCCTATTGATTGGTGGGCAATGGTCCCCATAATCCATTCCCACAAGCCCCCTATTTGTTGGTGGGCAGTGGTCCATAATCCATTCTCACAAGCACCCTATTGGTTGGTGGGCAGTCACACTGCCCACCAACCAATAGGGTGCTTGTGGGAATGGATTATGTTCCCCACCATGGGGAACATATCATTCCTCATCTAATCAATCAAACAAACAAAAATGTTAGAAAATGGCAAAAACTTTCCTAGTTGAATGGAAAATACTTCTTATCAAACTACCTAATGCTATTTTAGATAATCTAATGAACTTTAAACAAATAGAATATAGAAGAATCCGTAGCACCTAGTAGTAGAATTTGAGAACTAAGGCTCTATTTAATTGGAAAAATGAAAAAAATGGGTGGAAATAAAATAATTTTCAGGGAATTGAATTGTTTTGAAATTAATTTTTAAGATATACGATTACATTTGTTTAATTGATTTAAATTTCACAAGTAGAAGATGTGAAACTTTTTCAAGTTTTGTTATTTGATAGACATTATTTTTTTCCGGAAAATTGGATTATTTGCCCATTAATATTAAGAAGCATTAAAGTGAAAATTAAATCATACTCAATATAGTTTTCACTTTATTGCTCTGCAAATGTCCGATAAAATGCAAAGCAATGTCTTCTAACGGCTGCAATTTTACAACAAAAGAACCCATTTGTTCCCCCGATTCGAGAAGTCCAATTCATACTGATCCTGCAGCAATTTTTTTTTTTTTTTTTTACTGGGGGGCTGGGCCACACAATTTTATTTATTTATTTTTTCCCTTGCATTTAACTCAACCGCCCGACTCCTAGATAGATTATGTTTACTTTATTTAAACAAATTTATTTATATTTTGAGTAGATTTTTTTTGGTTGAAAAGTGATTTTAAAAATCGAGTATTTAAATTTTATTGTTTAAATGAGTATATCCAAACAAAGACTAGGTTTAATTCTTTTATTATTATTATTATTATTATTATTTTCACTTACTTTTAGCCAATATTTTTATTAATTAATATATATAAGTTAGTTAATTCTGTGATTTACTATTTTGATAATTTGCGACTTTGAAATCAATTTATGACTTGTAATGACTAGGCATTTGGAGTACAAGTACTATACATTTGGATGAAATGAAAATATCACTAGAAATGGTGCGACCTATAAAAATTTCAAATATCTATCAAGAGCAAAGCGACCTGAAAAGGACCCGATGAGAAAGCTAGAACTAAACTGAATCGAATAGCTCGACATAACGGGTACTGGAAATATAAATAAGAAAATAACTCAGTATACATGTGCAAAATAATAAAAAAAAATCATTAGTAGGTAGAAAGAGTACAAGAAGAGGCCTTAAACGATATTACAGAATGATTAGCGTTTGTTTGGTAAAAGTTTGTTTACAAATATATTTTTTTATAAATAGTCACATGTTAATATCTCTTTGAATTTTTTATTTTTTTTTAAAAGTCAACAATTTCGATTGGTCAAATATTTTCGTCCAAGATATTGCGAGATGATCGTTTATAAACAAATTTATAAAAAAACTTTTTCCAAATGGAAAATTAGAGTCAACATCAATAATTGCATCCTAGACCTTGTCTCTTTGGGCAAGTTTATCATCCGCTGAAAAACTCCAATTTTTCTTCCAACTCTTTCCGGTTTTGAGAGTTGTAATTAAAGTTAATTAATTGAGAATGTTATGTTGCCTCTATTTTGCAAATTGTTTATAAATATTGTCTATAAATAATGACACGTCAAAGTGAGAATATTTGATTAGTCAAAATTGTTGACTTTTTTCAAAATAGACGAATGAAATTTTTTCATGTGTCAATTTATAAACAAAATTTATCAAACAGAGATGCCTCCGTTTGATAAACGGTTCATAAATCGATTTATAAATCACTTTTTAATAACACATTTTTTTTCACTACTTTTCAACCACATACTTCAAAATTACAAGTAAACAAATTTACAAACCACTACAGTTAGGGGTGTTTTTCGGACGGAATGGATCGGAAACAAGTGTTTCAAATTTCATTTCAAAATTTTTCGAAATACACAAACTTTATTTCAAATCGAAATTTGGAATTTTCGAAAAATTTCAATATTTAATATATTATCAAGATTTATAATAATTTTAAGTATATAAATTCGAGGAATTAAATGTTTAAAATTAAATGAGTTCAAATTTCAACGAGTCAAAAACTATAACTTAAGTTACAAACCACAAAAGATAACAAAATAACAACATAACATTTATAAATTGGTTTAACACAATTTTTTTCATCATGATCCAATAAAAATAAGAGTAAACAAAAACAACAATGCTATAATTCTTGCATTTTTCATCCTAGAACTTCATATAGATCTAACATTTTTGGTTCAAAAATTTATTTTCTACCAAACAAACAGTGTCACACTCACACTGCAAAGTCCAAACCTAATGATCACACAAATAGTGATAAGTAAAGCAAACTTTGTGTACCACAACTAACAAAATATTTTGAACTTTTGGTTTAATCTGAAATTCTTATTATATATGATGTGAAAAATACTTTCACCACTGATAAGTGTATTTTATACACTTATTTATCTGTCGAAATTAGGATATAATAATGTTTTTCTTGAATAAATTCTACTTAGTTGTTATTATTGGTCATTATTTCAGGTTTTATCCCAAGAGTCGAGAAGATAGACGAATTGAAGCAAATTCATGACAATTGGACGAATATTGAGATAAAACGAAGAAAAATGACTAAAGTGTACACTCACAAAAGTTGAAGACCGAATGTGCAATTAACTCAAGGATCAACTTATTTTATTTGGAAGAATTGTGACCCTAAAATATAAAAATTAAAGTATGAACTAATTGAGTTTTTTTAGGACTGACTTGGAGGTTATATATATTTAGAATTAAACCTGTTGTACCCCCTACTGTACTGCAGGGGTACCGACCAGAGAGAGAAAAAGGTGGTGGGACCCCAAAAAAAGGGGCCCCACCCCCCTATATGTGAGGGGCGGTACCCCAGGCGGTACCGCCCCTGCGGTACAACAAGAATAGTCCATATATTTATATATACACAATCATAAGTGCGGAGAAGAGGGTCAGCCGTGAAGAGCCGAGGATAGACACGGCCGAGTGGAGGAAACAGCCGAGTGGAGGAAAAAGAAGGCAACTTTGGTGAGAAAAAAATCACGGCTGGGACACTTCCAGGTGTGAGATCAAAAAGGACACGCATTGCTGGAAATTATTCTTGGCCGATTGGAAATAAAAGTTGAGGTTGGGAGATTATTCTTTAGGCTGTGATTAGAAAGGAATTAATTAGGAAGGTTGGCAGCCAATTGGAGGCTTTGAGATTAATTGGCAAATATATTAGCAGCAGTCGAGACCTGGAATTAGATTGAGTTGCTGGATAGACAAAGAAAAACTCACGGTTGAATAAGGAGTCCAAGGTAGAGAATTGTGAGTGGGTTGTGGTGATTAAAATTGGAATCCTACTTTGTCAAAAGGTGGCCTGCTTTAGAGGATAGCTGATGAGAATCGAGAAAGCCAAACATCGATGCACTTGCCCATGGGACCCATGACGAGATCCGACGTCGAAGATGTTCAAGATTCGAGGCTAAACCTTGTAAATAAATCGAGAAAAGAAGCCAAGAATCAAGTTGGAGCCAAAAAATGAGAAGTTCGGAGATTCAGCCAAGTTTCGATCGATCGAACTTTCTTCCGGTCGACCGATCTTCTACAGAGGAATTTTTGTTTTAGCCTCAGTCGCTTTCGGCTGAGTGGCGGTCGACCGAAAGTCCCATTTCGGTCGACCCAGTGATCGACCGAAATAATCTCGGTCGACCAGTTCGGTCGACCGAAACACTCCGTTTTACAAAAACGGGGTTTTTCTTATAAATACCGAAATTGCACATTTTGCCCAATTTTGTACTTATATACACATTTCTTGTTCATTTGTAAAAAACTTGGTGATGTTCAATGTGAAGCTCTTGAGAGAGTTCCTCTTGTGGGTGAGGTAAATCCCATTTCTTGATCTTGTATCTCTTAGGAAATTAATCAACTTTATCTTGAGTATTATTATTCTTGTGTTGTTGTTTATTTCCGTCACCTTGGAATTTGTTTATTTCTTTCCATTGGGCTAGGGTTTGTTAATCCTTAAATTTTGGGTTAGATTTAAACTTGGGTTAAGGTGTTTATCCTTTATTTTACCACTTTAGCTTTCTTGGGTTGGTATTAAAATTGTTGTGGGAATTTTCGGTCAACACACTGAAGGGGTTCGCATCATTTGGTATCAGAGTTTGGCTCTAATTTGGTAAACATATCTTTAGTTTCTTGTTGTTGTTCTTGTCATTGTGAAAAAAAAAATTCCGAAAATTGGAGAAAATTTCATATGCCCATGTGTATTGTTGATTTCATGTATTGGGTATATTGATTGTTGAATTTGTTGGGGGTTTCTATTAGCTAAACACTTACTTTCCTACATTATCCAAAGTGTTTGATAAATTGTCCCAAAGAAAAATACCCCATTCATGCCATATTATTCAATGCCCATAACTTGTTAATTACTTGGGGCTATCTAATTCCCATCATTGAAATTGTGTTATCAACATTGTATCCCATATATTACTTGCTTCATACATTGGGTAATTGTTGATCATTCATTTCTTGTCACATTTGGGTTGTTGGGGATTTATCATATATCCATATTTTATCCATTCAAGGTCATTTAAAGATAGAGTACAAGGTGTTTGATAAATTGCCTCATTCAAAATTTACACTCTTTGTGCTTATTGTTCTACATCTATGCCTTGTCTATTAATTGTGGTTTGTCAATCCCATTACTAAATTGTGATCCTAGCATCTTATCCCACATACATATTGTTCCTTTTAAGTATAGCAAGCACATAAATCCGACTTGCTATTTGTATCTACTTGTTTTAAATTCATTCTTCCTTGTTGGTGATTTCTTTAACTCCACAAGAATTATACTTTGTGATTTACTTGATTACCTTCCTTGGAGAACTTGAGAAAGGAGATTTTGAGTGGAAAAAGGCAAGAGTGGTGAGCTCAATAGAGGGTAAAAGCCAAATTTGAGTGAAACACGAGAGAAATATTTTCTTGTGAGAACACTTGCACACTTGCACACCATGTCCATTTTCAATTCTCAAACTCAAGATTTGAAGTACTTGTTGGAAAATTTAGGAACAAGAGGGGAGAGTACATCAAATAGGGGAGATGAAGAAATGATGTGTAGTAGAATAATGGTGAGGGATAAATTTGGGAACATTGTGTATAGGGATGGAAGTAGAAAACAAAATGGGAGTTTGAATAGGAAAAGAAGAGAGTGGTTAGAAGGTAGGAGAAATGGAGTTGATGAAAATATTGATAGTGCGAGAATGCAAATTTCATCACTCCATGGAATGGGTAGAAGTGGAAAAGTGGAAGAAGATTGGAGAATGGGTAGGAGACAAAGAGAATGGATAGATAGGAGTGGAGATGGGATGAATGAGAAGGTTAATATTGAGCAAATGAAGACTTCATCATTCCATAGGAGGGACGATAGTGGAAGTAGAGAAGTAGTGAAGGAGATGAATGCTAGACTACCAAAATTTTTAGCCCATGATAATGAGAGGGAAAAGCATGGAGGAAATAATTTCTACACTAGATGCCTTGTGGGGGATAGGGCATGTAGTCTCATTATAGATGGGGAGAGTGACATGAATTTGGTGAGTGCTAGTAGAGTTGAGAAATTGGGGCTACCGGTTATGAAGCATCCTAGTCCTTACATATTGCAACGGTTGAATGATTATGGGGAGGTGAGGGTAAGTGAACAAGTTCTTCTTATTTTTCACATTGGTACTTATAGTGATCAAATATTATGTGATGTGGTTCCCTTACATACTACTCACATAATTTTGGGGAGATCTTGGCAAAGTGATAGGGGTGTGACACATGACAAGAGGAAGAACCGGTGCAGCTTCCAAATGAATGGAAAAAAGGGTTGTGATCCTATCTTTGAGTTTGGAGGAAGTTCATAAAGATCAAATGAAACTCAAGGAGTGGGAGGAAGAAGAGGAGAAAAAGAAAAACAAGGAAAGTGAAAATGAAGAAGAAAAGAAAAAGGAGAAAGAAATTGAAAATGAAAATTCAATTGAGAGAATTAGAGAAAATAAAAATGAGAATAAGAGAGTTGGGACCACGTCCCTAGAAAAAGGAGAGACAATGAGAGTTGGAGCCACGACTCCAGAAAAAGGAGAGACGAGAGAAGCACCGAGAGTTGAGGATACTACCTCAGAAAAAGGTGAGGGAGTGATGAGTGCCACAAAGAAAATTGAGAAGAGCGATCACACAAAAATGTTATTTACTCTTGAATTTTCTAACAATGTCCTCCCTAGCTTGGTTACTTCTTTGTTGCAGGAGATCGTGAGACCGACTTATCAAAGCAACCAATAACTCAAAAGTCATGCCGAGTGGAAGAACTTTATGGAGATATTTTCCTACCACAGCAAATACAATCAAGGTAAAGAAAATGTGGTAACCGATGCAACATCTAGGGGGTACGCTCCTAACACTTCTTCGAGAGCAAGGTTATTATATTTGGAATACATCAAAGGATTGTATGACATTGATGTGAACTTGACAAATGAAATTTTGTCATGTGGAAATGTTGCATGTAAGGAAGGTCCTTGGCATGATAAATTCCTCATTTGTAAATTCAAATTTTTATGTGTGCCTAATTGTCTAAGTGTCAACTCATTTTGTATTGAGCATGTTAAGGGCATCCATGTTAATAATCCGAATTTGTTAAACATTTGTGAATCGTGCTGTGAGCAATATTTTGATGGATTTTATGGGCATGATAACATTTGTTTTAGAAAGTTGGATTGTTTGTTTCTAAATGTGCCATGCGCGAATTTCTAATGAGTGAGACACATGTTGGTTGTTTGATTGGGCACTTTGAAACCAAGGGGGCCGTGGAAATATTTTGTGATCACTTTTATTGGCCTCATTGGAAAATTGGTGATAAACATGTTTGCACTTGTGGTAAAGGCCGAACGTTCAAAATGGCTAAATCTAAGTTTTTACCTCAAGTTTTATACACACATTTGCACGTTCCCAGTAAACCTTGGATTAATCATTCTATGGAGTTTGTGTTGGGTTTACTTAGACTAAAGAAAACAAATGATGCTAATTTTGTGGATGTTGGTAGGGGTATTAAACTTTCACATTTTACTACATGTCATGAAACCCGCATTACTATCAACATGATGAATCTTTTCTTTGGGGGAGTGGTGCATTTGCATAAAAATGATGCTCAATTTGTGGTTGTTCAATTTGCATGCAATAAAAGTGTTTATCCTAGTAGCAAGTTTTCTCCACTTAATGTTGTTTTTGGCCCTAGCCTACTAACTCTTTTGAGATTGATGTACTTATTTATTGATGGAAATGTTAGTATAGGTGGGCATAACAAAGCAAATCTGGTTAAGCCTCTTCGCAGGAGGCTCATGCCTCCATCTGAGGGGATTGACATACAATATACTTCCCATGCCAACCATGGTAGGAGGCGATTCGTATTTGATCCGGGTGGTTGGAAATGGTTCGTTTCAAGGGGAGAACGGGTTCCCGATCGATTAAAATCCAAAATGCTACCCTGCGATGTTGGCACCTCTCAAGTTCTTCGCAACGCCTACAAATTGATTTTGCACGGTGAGTATGAAATTTCAGTTACATTTATTGTGTCTGAATTTTCTATTTTTATTGTAGGTGTCGATTCGTGGTCGAATCTCTTTCGAGATGGAGGAGATGATGAGAATCACGAGGGTCCAACTTCATTGCACGAACCTGTGATCCGCAATGTTGCAAGATCAAAGTTCAAGGAGTTTCACGATAGTGCACTCAAGCAAGATTCGAGGTCGAATCTTTTTCAAGAGGGAGGGGATGATGGGAATCGAAAAAGCCAAACATCGATGCAGTTGCCCGTGGGACCCATGACGAGATTCGACGTCGAAGAGGTTCAAGATTCGAGGCTAAACCTTGTGAATAAATCGAGAAAAGAAGCCAAGAATCAAGTTGGAGCAAAAAATGAGAAGTTCGGAGATTCAGCCAAGTTTCGGTCGACCGAACTTTCTTCTGGTCGACCGATCTTCTGCAGAGGAATTTTTGTTTTAGCCTCAGTCGCTTTCGGCTGGGTGGCGGTCGACCGAAAGTCCCATCTCGGTCGACCCAGTGATTGACCGAAATAATTTTGGTCGACCAGTTCGGTCGATCGAAACACTCCGTTTTACAAAAACGGGGTTTTTCTTGTAAATACCGAAATTGCACATTTTGCCCAATTTGTACTTATATACACATATCTTGTTCATTTGTAAAAAAACTTGGTGATGTTCAATGTGAAGCTCTTGAGAGAGTTCCTCTTGTGGGTGAGGTAAATCCCATTTCTTGATCTTGTATCTCTTAGGAAATTAATCAACTTTATCTTGAATATTATTATTCTTGTGTTGTTGTTTATTTCCCCCACCTTGAAATTTATTTATTTCTTTCCATTGGGCTAGGGTTTGTTAATCCTTGAATTTTGGGTTAGATTTAAACTTGGGTTAAGGTGTTTATTCTTTATTTTACCACTTTAGCTTTCTTGGGTTGGTATTAAAATTGTTGTGGGAATTTTCGGTCAACACACCGAAGGGGTTCGCATCAATAGCTAGTTGGAGAAAATTAAGAGGTTGCTTGGTGGAAAAAGAAGATAGCCAGGTGGGAGACTGGCTAATTTAATAATCGGGATTGACGATATATATTTAATGTTTTTAGTTTAATTTTGATTCTCAAGTGGGTCCTTTGATATTTATGTATTGATTTTATTATTGAGTTTAATACTTGAGTTGCTGGATCACCAATTCATGATTAAATGATTGTTTTCATAATCCGATATGTGAGTTAACAATTAGATCACGTAATAAAATTCGAAAATTTCGACAAAAAGATAGAGATATGAATTTGTGGTTGCTTGTGCTCACTTATGAGTTCCTAGGAAATTTCATGCATTTAACTAAGGAAAACTCTGACCCGCTGTAGAGATACATGATTAACTTAGTTAAATAGGCCTAATTTAAACTCGAGAGAGGTAAATTAGATATATGCGTGAATTCGACCAAATATAATTTTAGAAAACAACTTGAGATGATAAATTAAGTTGGAACGTTATTTCGAAATCGTTAGTCCCGATATTCATTCAATTGTTAGAAATCTCACAACTTTGTTTCTTGCTTTTATTAATTGCTTTTAGTTTAATTTTCTTTTTTCATTTTAATTGCATTGTTTATTTCATTGATTTCCAATTACTTGTCTTTTTTGTTCTTGTTTTTATTATTTTGCAATTTATTTTCTTAAATTAGTTTTGGTTGTAGTTGAGGAATTCTATTGAATCAAAGTAAATCGATAACAAATAAATAGTTCTCGTGGGATCGACAACCCGGACTCAAAAGTCCACTTTTATTACTTGTTAGCGATATCGTGCACTTGCGATTTCACACCAACAACCACCAATTTATCTAATTTAAAATTATATGCTAAAATTGAAGTACTATTCCCCTCCCTTTTTTTACACTAAGTAAAAATGTTACAGATCATTTAATTGATAAATCTCGCGTTAATATATTGTAACATTATTAATTGTTCAATAAGTTATTTTCTTAGATTTTATATTGTAATTGTAATGTAATTACAAAAGATTTCGAAATTTATTCGGGAAAAGATTAGAATTTTCGAATCGGAATATGTCCGGATACTTCGATAGTTTTTGGATCGAAATTTCGAGATTTTTGAAAATTTGAAATTCGTTCTAATTCCAATCCAAAATTTTCAACGAAAGTTTTGGAATTGACAATTCGGAACACAATTGAATTTTCCAATCCAACTTCTTGACACAACTATAGATTTATGTTGAGCAAGTTGGTCAGTCGCTACACATAAATGTATTGCGTTTAGGGTTTCAAAATATTTATTTGTCCTTTGTATTTTTACGTAAATAAAATAACAAAATACAAAATTTAAATCGAATATTTGTCTATAATTTCAAAGCATGTCGAGAATATTTAGATTAAAATCATCAGTGATAATATGTAAAAGATCTTCGTTTGGTAACTTGTTTATAACAATATATTTTCTCAAATCACTTTTTAATCGTACACATTTCTCAAAATCACTTTTTAACAATATATTTTATTTCAAAAACATCCCATTATTTATTTATATATACAATTTTTTTTTTTGCCAAACAGAGACTAGAAATCAAAATATAAAAATATAAGCGTCAATAAATAAAAATGTAGTCTTTTTTGTAAAAAGTAACGAAATAAAACAATTGAAATGTAATGAAATAAAATATAAAATAATAATAAACAAGTATCTCCAAAAGTTAGTCCATGTTCCGGGAAGAGAAAACAATTGAAATGTAATGAAATAAAATATAAAATAATAATAAACAATTGAAATGTGATGAAATAAAATATAAAATAATAATAAACAAGTATCTCCAAAAGTTAGTCCATGCTTCGGGAAGAGAAAACAATTGAAATGTAATGAAATAAAATATAAAATAATAATAAACAATTGAAATGTAATGAAATAAAATATAAAATAATAATAAACAAGTATCTCCAAAAGTTAGTCCATGTTCCGGGAAGAGAAAACAATTGAAATGTAATGAAATAAAATATAAAATAATAATAAACAATTGAAATGTAATGAAATAAAATATAAAATAATAATAAACAAGTATCTCCAAAAGTTAGTCCATATTTCGGGAAGAGAAAACAATTGAAATGTAATGAAATAAAATATAAAATAATAATAAAGAAGTATCTCCAAAAGTTAGTCCATGTTCCGAGAAGAGAAAACAATTGAAATGTAATGAAATAAAATATAAAATAATAATAAACAAATGAAATGTGATGAAATAAAATATAAAATAACAATAAACAAGTATCTCCAAAAGTTAGTCCATGCTTCGGGAAGAGAAAACAATTGAAATGTAATGAAATAAAATATAAAATAATAATAAACAATTGAAATGTAATGAAATAAAATATAAAATAATAATAAACAAGTATCTCCAAAAGTTAGTCCATGTTCCGGGAAGAGAAAACAATTGAAATGTAATGAAATAAAATATAAAATAATAATAAACAATTGAAATGTAATGAAATAAAATATAAAATAATAATAAACAAGTATCTCCAAAAGTTAGTCCATATTTCGGGAAGAGAAAACAATTGAAATGTAATGAAATAAAATATAAAATAATAATAAACAAGTATCTCCAAAAGTTAGTCCATGTTCCGGGAAGAGAAAACAATTGAAATGTAATGAAATAAAATATAAAATAATAATAAACAATTGAAATGTGATGAAATAAAATATAAAATAATAATAAACAAGTATCTCCAAAAGTTAGTCCATGCTTCGGGAAGAGAAAACAATTGAAATGTAATGAAATAAAATATAAAATAATAATAAACAATTGAAATGTAATGAAATAAAATATAAAATAATAATAAACAAGTATCTCCAAAAGTTAGTCCATGTTCCGGGAAGAGAAAACAATTGAAATGTAATGAAATAAAATATAAAATAATAATAAACAATTGAAATGTAATGAAATAAAATATAAAATAATAATAAACAAGTATCTCCAAAAGTTAGTCCATATTTCGGGAAGAGAAAACAATTGAAATGTAATGAAATAAAATATAAAATAATAATAAACAAGTATCTTCAAAAGTTAGTCCATGTTCCGGGAAGAGAAAACAATTGAAATGTAATGAAATAAAATATAAAATAATAATAAACAATTGAAATGTGATGAAATAAAATATAAAATAATAATAAACAAGTATCTCCAAAAGTTAGTCCATGCTTCGGGAAGAGAAAAGAATTGAAATGTAATGAAATAAAATATAAAATAATAATAAACAATTGAAATGTAATGAAATAAAATATAAAATAATAATAAACAAGTATCTCCAAAAGTTAGTCCATGTTCCGGGAAGAGAAAACAATTGAAATGTAATGAAATAAAATATAAAATAATAATAAACAATTGAAATGTAATGAAATAAAATATAAAATAATAATAAACAAGTATCCCCAAAAGTTAGTCCATATTTCGGGAAGAGAAAACAATTGAAATGTAATGAAATAAAATATAAAATAATAATAAACAAGTATCTCCAAAAGTTAGTCCATGTTCCGGGAAGAGAAAACAATTGAAATGTAATGAAATAAAATATAAAATAATAATAAATAATTGAAATGTGATGAAATAAAATATAAAATAATAATAAACAAGTATCTCCAAAAGTTAGTCCATGCTTCGGGAAGAGAAAACAATTGAAATGTAATGAAATAAAATATAAAATAATAATAAACAATTGAAATGTAATGAAATAAAATATAAAATAATAATAAACAAGTATCTCCAAAAGTTAGTCCATGTTCCGGGAAGAGAAAACAATTGAAATGTAATGAAATAAAATATAAAATAATAATAAACAATTGAAATGTAATGAAATAAAATATAAAATAATAATAAACAAGTATCTCCAAAAGTTAGTCCATGTTTCGGGAAGAGAAAACAATTGAAATGTAATGAAATAAAATATAAAATAATAATAAACAATTGAAATGTAATGAAATAAAATATAAAATAATAATAAACAAGTATCTCCAAAAGTTAGTCCATGTTTCGGGAAGAGAAAACAATTGAAATGTAATGAAATAAAATATAAAATAATAATAAACAATTGAAATGTAATGAAATAAAATATAAAATAATAATAAACAAGTATCTCCAAAAGTTAGTACATGTTCCGGGAAGAGAAAACAATTGAAATGTAATGAAATAAAATATAAAATAATAATAAACAATTGAAATGTAATGTAATGAAATATAAAATAATAATAAACAATTGAATTCAAATGAAATAAAATATAAAATAATAATAAACAAGTATCTCCAAAAGTTAGTCCATGTTCCGGGAAGAGAAAACAATTGAAATGTAATGAAATAAAATTTAAAATAATAATAAACAATTGAAATGTAATGAAATAAAATATAAAATAATAATAAACAAGTATCTCCAAAAGTTAGTCCATGTTTCGGGAAGAGAAAACAATTGAAATGTAATGAAATAAAATATAAAATAATAATAAACAATTGAATTCAAATGAAATAAAATATAAAATAATAATAAACAAGTATCTCCAAAAGTTAGTCCATGTTCCGGAAAGAGAAAACAATTGAAATATAATGAAATAAAATATAAAATAATAATAAACAATTGAAATGTAATGAAATAAAATATAAAATAATAATAAACAAGTATCTCCAAAAGTTAGTCCATGTTTCGGGAAGAGAAAACAATTGAAATGTAATGAAATAAAATATAAAATAATAATAAACAATTGAAATGTAATGAAATAAAATATAAAATAATAATAAACAAGTATCTCCAAAAGTTAGTCCATGTTTCCGGAAGAGAAAACAATTGAAATGTAATGAAATAAAATATAAAATAATAATAAACAATTGAAATGTAATGAAATAAAATATAAAATAATAATAAACAATTGAAATGTGATGAAATAAAATATAAAATAATAATAAACAAGTATCTCCAAAAGTTAGTCCATGCTTCGGGAAGAGAAAACAATTGAAATGTAATGAAATAAAATATAAAATAATAATAAACAATTGAAATGTGATGAAATAAAATATAAAATAATAATAAACAAGTATCTCCAAAAGTTAGTCCATGCTTCGGGAAGAGAAAACAATTGAAATGTAATGAAATAAAATATAAAATAATAATAAACAATTGAAATGTAATGAAATAAAATATAAAATAATAATAAACAAGTATCTCCAAAAGTTAGTCCATGTTCCGGGAAGTGAAAACAATTGAAATGTAATGAAATAAAATATAAAATAATAATAAACAATTGAAATGTGATGAAATAAAATATAAAATAATAATAAACAAGTATCTCCAAAAGTTAGTCCATGCTTCGGGAAGAGAAAACAATTGAAATGTAATGAAATAAAATATAAAATAATAATAAACAATTGAAATGTAATGAAATAAAATATAAAATAATAATAAACAAGTATCTCCAAAAGTTAGTCCATGTTCCGGGAAGAGAAAACAATTGAAATGTAATGAAATAAAATATAAAATAATAATAAACAATTGAAATGTAATGAAATAAAATATAAAATAATAATAAACAAGTATCTCCAAAAGTTAGTCCATATTTCGGGAAGAGAAAACAATTGAAATGTAATGAAATAAAATATAAAATAATAATAAACAAGTATCTCCAAAAGTTAGTCCATGTTCCGGGAAGAGAAAACAATTGAAATGTAATGAAATAAAATATAAAATAATAATAAACAATTGAAATGTGATGAAATAAAATATAAAATAATAATAAACAAGTATCTCCAAAAGTTAGTCCATGCTTCGGGAAGAGAAAACAATTGAAATGTAATGAAATAAAATATAAAATAATAATAAACAATTGAAATGTAATGAAATAAAATATAAAATAATAATAAACAAGTATCTCCAAAAGTTAGTCCATGTTCCGGGAAGAGAAAACAATTGAAATGTAATGAAATAAAATATAAAATAATAATAAACAATTGAAATGTAATGAAATAAAATATAAAATAATAATAAACAAGTATCCCCAAAAGTTAGTCCATATTTCGGGAAGAGAAAACAATTGAAATGTAATGAAATAAAATATAAAATAATAATAAACAAGTATCTCCAAAAGTTAGTCCATGTTCCGGGAAGAGAAAACAATTGAAATGTAATGAAATAAAATATAAAATAATAATAAACAATTGAAATGTGATGAAATAAAATATAAAATAATAATAAACAAGTATCTCCAAAAGTTAGTCCATATTTCGGGAAGAGAAAACAATTGAAATGTAATGAAATAAAATATAAAATAATAATAAACAAGTATCTCCAAAAGTTAGTCCATGTTCCGGGAAGAGAAAACAATTGAAATGTAATGAAATAAAATATAAAATAATAATAAACAATTGAATTCAAATGAAATAAAATATAAAATAATAATAAACAAGTATCTCCAAAAGTTAGTCCATGTTCCGGAAAGAGAAAACAATTGAAATGTAATGAAATAAAATATAAAATAATAATAAACAATTGAAATGTCATGAAATAAAATATAAAATAATAATAAACAAGTATCTCCAAAAGTTAGTCCATGTTTCGGGAAGAGAAAACAATTGAAATGTAATGAAATAAAATATAAAATAATAATAAACAATTGAAATGTAATGAAATAAAATATAAAATAATAATAAACAAGTATCTCCAAAAGTTAGTCCATGTTTCCGGAAGAGAAAACAATTGAAATGTAATGAAATAAAATATAAAATAATAATAAACAATTGAAATGTAATGAAATAAAATATAAAATAATAATAAACAAGTATCTCCAAAAGTTAGTCCATGTTCCGGGAAGAGAAAACAATTGAAATGTAATGAAATAAAATATAAAGTAATAATAAACAATTGAAATGTAATGAAATAAAATATAAAATAATAATAAACAAGTATCTCCAAAAGTTAGTCCATGTTCCGGGAAGAGAAAACAATTGAAATGTAATGAAATAAAATATAAAATAATAATAAACAATTGAATTCAAATGAAATAAAATATAAAATAATAATAAACAAGTATCTCCAAAAGTTAGTCCATGTTCCGGAAAGAGAAAACAATTGAAATGTAATGAAATAAAATATAAAATAATAATAAACAATTGAAATGTAATGAAATAAAATATAAAATAATAATAAACAAGTATCTCCAAAAGTTAGTCCATGTTTCGGGAAGAGAAAACAATTGAAATGTAATGAAATAAAATATAAAATAATAATAAACAATTGAAATGTAATGAAATAAAATATAAAATAATAATAAACAAGTATCTCCAAAAGTTAGTCCATGTTTCCGGAAGAGAAAACAATTGAAATGTAATGAAATAAAATATAAAATAATAATAAACAATTGAAATGTAATGAAATAAAATATAAAATAATAATAAACAAGTATCTCCAAAAGTTAGTCCATATTCCGGGAAGAGAAAACAATTGAAATGTAATGAAATAAAATATAAAATAATAATAAACAATTGAAATGTAATGAAATAAAATATAAAATAATAATAAACAAGTATCTCCAAAAGTTAGTCCATGTTTCGGGAAGAGAAAACAATTGAAATGTAATGAAATAAAATATAAAATAATAATAAACAATTGAAATGTAATGAAATAAAATATAAAATAATAATAAACAAGTATCTCCAAAAGTTAGTCCATGTTTCCGGAAGAGAAAACAATTGAAATGTAATGAAATAAAATATAAAATAATAATAAACAATTGAAATGTAATGAAATGAAATATAAAATAATAATAAACAAGTATCTCCAAAAGTTAGTCCATGTTTCGGGAAGAGAAAACAATTGAAATGTAATTAAATAAAATATAAAATAATAATAAACAATTGAAATGTAATGTAATGAAATATAAAATAATAATAAACAAGTATCTCCAAAAGTTAGTCCATGTTTCGGGAAGAGAAAACAATTGAAATGTAATGAAATAAAATATAAAATAATAATAAACAAGTATCTCCAAAAGTTAGACCATGTTTCGGGAAGAGAAAACAATTGAAATGTAATGAAATAAAATATAAAATAATAATAAACAAATATCTCCAAAAGTTAGACCATGTTTCGGGAAGAGAAAACAATTGAAATGTAATGAAATAAAATATAAAATAATAATAAACAATTGAAATATAATGAAATAAAATATAAAATGTTATTGCACTTTTTGTATTAAAATGTTATGAATCCGTGCATCGCACGGGTGGATGGACTAGTTATTATATTAAAAGAGAATAGTTACATGAAAAAACCCCCTCCCAATATTCCCGCCCAACTCATTTGCCATATTTGGACATTTACTCTTTGCACTATTATTATTACATTGCTTTACTTTTTTGAACTTTAAAAGAATAGAATTTCCTCGGTAAGCTTCTCAGTTCTCACCGTCGTTCTCTTACGAAAATTCAAATCCAGACAGAGAATCAAGGGGGAAAAAGTCTGAAAAAATGGGGAAAGATATGAGCAATGACTAGGTTTCCTCTATGAAAGAAGCCTTCACACTCTTCGATATAGACGTAGATGACAAGAATGCCCCGTCGGAGCTGGGAATTCTGATGCGTTCACTTGGAGGAAGCCTGACTCAAGTCCAGCTCAAATCCATAATAGCTGAGGAAAATCTTCCCCATTTTCAGGAATTTATGGTGGGTATGAAGTGTGAGGGCTGTGTTAATTTAGTCAAAAATAAATTACAAATTCTTGATGGTAAGGGCGTGAAAAAACTAATAACTTTCTTTTTCTTCTATTTCCCCGCCTCTATAAATATCTATATATCTTTCATTTTAGGTGTTAAAAATGTGGACGTGGACTTCAGAAATCAAGTTGTGAGCGTTCCGAAAATTTCACCAAAGAAGATTTTGATGGAAGCATCGGAGCAGACATGTCGAAAAGCCTGGTTAATCGGACAAGGGGTTCTTGAAGGTAAGCTAGGATTTCGTTTTTTGGCTGTCTTTTAATATCAACGAGTGTGAATGATTTTTCGGTAGTACTAAGATCACCTGTCTTGATTTTCCTTGAACCATGGAAATAGATGATGATATTTCACTGATAAAGCAAAGTGCGAGTCTCCAGCTTCAGATATGTTGCAAAATGCCTGCCTTGATATGTACACTTCTAGAGAACAATTATGTTTATTTGTAAATCCTAATATTTCTATTCATGCATCTGTGATTATGGCTACCATTTATATGATTTAGTGGCCATTTCTTTGGGCTTTTGAAGTTAAGTATTTATTCGTAAAACCAATATTTTATTCTATTATATATGGTACAATGAGTTTGTACAAGATAACAATTAACACATGCCATATATGCATAGAAAAAAGAAACCAAATTGATCTATCCACATTTCTGATTGATACTTCGGTTAAGGGTGGGTTGTGGTATTGGGAACTAATTTCAAACAACCAAATTGATTCCCAAAATTTAATTTTTTCTACTATTTGGTGCTAGAACATGTATCATTATATACTTTTAATAGAAATACTATATATTCTAACATAATTTTGAAGTATGGAAGAAGAGGGAAGCATTAAGTTTGTGCCCATGTATACTTTCCCAATTCAATTCTGACATGAACACTACATGGACGATCAAAGAAAAATTGTTAAATTTGTGATACAATGCTTGGAACGGCCTTGAAGCACGTGAGTCATCGAAAATGCTTATAATAGTCATTTTTCACCAATAAATTCTGAGTGTGCGTGCATATATGTTCTTTACATGACCGTTACTTTACCGTACGATATTCAAATCTTATTGTTGTTGAAGTAGATAAAGTTAAGTGATGCATACTTTTAGCTCCAATATATAGAAAAAATGTTTCAAATTGAAATGGATAAATTAATGACATGTAATTTCTAGCTACAAAGCGTGAAAGAATTAGAGGTTCACTCATTAAAACAACTACTGGGATGCCAAGTTTCTAAAATTGTTTATTTTATCTTCTTCAGAAAAGATAAGCGAAGTTTACAATTAAAAGTTGTTTACTGAGGTTTTGAATATAAACTTTTGTGGTTTTATTATGTTATAAGTATATTATGTGCTTCTCATTTTTTTATTTATAGTCATTTACTTTGATAGGTTCACAAGTTGAATGAGTTGAAGATAAATAGGAAGGGGTGTTCAATGTACCATAAAAGAGGAAAAACAGGTGCAGTTATGGATGATTGCTATTTTGATGTTCTGGATCTTCAAGGTGATTCTAAACATGCATGTTTTATAATTTCAGTAATAAAAACAACCAATTTTAATATTCATTTTTTACCATTCTTTGAATAATATAGATTTCCCTGTTCATTAAATATAATCACTTTTATAAAACTAATTGATATTTATCAGATTTACTCATGTAATTTGATTTTATGATTATTAAAATCTTGCTGGGAACTTTTTATTCATATATAATTATTATCAGGTCCAGCTCAAATCCATAATCGCTGAGGAAAATCTTCCCCATTTTCAATAATCAAAAGCTAGAATACTTGGTCTTGATGGAGCAGAAGATTGGCGACGAGAAGTCGGCGAAGATCTCGACCAGCTGAAGAACGAAGGCGGTTGGGAATACACAATGAAAGAATCGGTAATATATGAACCAATTTTTGTTGTGGTGACTTTGCTTTTTTTTTTTTTTTTTCCCTGTTTGAATTTGATGGGCTTGATTTGAAGGTATAGGAAGGAGAAAAAATTGGGGAAGAAGAAAGGGATTTGTACTATTTGTTCGTGATTTTCTTGGAAGAACAAATACCTTACCAACACCATCAGTCGTGCGCAGGAGGTACTGTTTCCTCATTCACTTCTTCCTTTTGTTTATGAATTCACAAGTATAAGCTTTATATTAATTGGTCATCGTGAGATGAATTTGAGCTGGGTTTTGATTCGTGGTTTTCGTGGTGATTTTTTTAGACATTATGATTTTTCTGGTGATGATGGATGTGATAAATTAATCATTGGAATTCTTTGTTAAATTCATTCTTGCAGCTTATACAATAACATTGTCCATTCCTAACTTATCTAATTCTTGCTTCTGAATCTTTTTTCTTAGTAAAAGAAAAGAAATCAGTTAAGTGAATTAGATGGTGTTGACCTATGGTCAACTTGACCTTATTGTTTTGATCATAACAAACCAGAATATATTGTGTTGCTAACAAGTGGCTTCAAGTGTTTCATATAATGATAAATATTCAAAACATTCAATGTTCAAAACGTCTATCAAATATATAAATCAAAACTATGTGATCAAGTACATGAGACGCAAAGAAGATCAAGAAAGACTCGAAGATATTCAAGATCAAATTTCAAGTCGGAAAGCATGAAGACCAAGCAATGAAGCCTACAAAGAATTGAGATCTTACAAATTGCTTTTCAATGTTATGTAAGGTTAATGCATCAATAGCTAGCAATGCATTTCATAAAGCTCAAGAAACATTTTTTAAACCACTAAAATATCGTTTTCAAAATCAACTTTGATCAGAAAACCTTGAAAAATCAAAATCTTGAAATTCTGATTTTTCAGGTCGACCGAAAATTCAATAGGTCGACTGCATGACACTTTCAGGTCGACCGCAAATTTTTTCAGGTCGACCGCACTGCCTATTTTTGAACTCCAACGGCTATTTTCTCGCAACGGCTATATTGAGGTCGACCGCAAAAGACAGTATGTGCGAAATTTGCTCTATAAATAGCCTTCTCTCTTGCATTCATTTTCAACAACTAAGAGGAGATTTTAGAGAAGCTTTCTTGTGAAAAATTCATTGTTCTTACTTGATTTATATTTATCTATCTTTATCAGAATACTTTAACTGATCCAACTTTGTTTTATCAAAATTCATCAAAGTTTTTTGAAAGAGTTTTTGTGAAGATTCTTGATTTTACATTATATAATCTTCCTCAATATCTTCACATTATATATTGGAATTGAAGTGTAAGTCTCTCTTTGTTCTAAACTTGTTTTAATCTTTTAAAAGAGAGAAATTCCAATTAAGGAACTTTGATTATTTGTGCTACATTTTTCATTTTCATTTGATTCATCAAAGTTCCATTGCCTAAACACTTTTAGCTTAACTTATTGTTAATTATTCAAGTGTGGCATCTATTGGTACTTAATTTGATTCAATATTTTAACAAGAGATTATTTTAAAAACTTTGTTTGATTGCATTGAACTTTTCATTATCATTTGCATCAAAGTTTTTCTCTAACACTCGAGCTTAATTCATTGCTATCTATTGAAATGTTAGCCTAACTCTCTCGGTACTTAATTTGAGTATATCATTTGTCAAGAGAGTTATTTCAATTGTAAATTCAATTCATTATAGCTTGTGGTTTCGAGAGCCTTATGAAAACTCGATTGTTGGTTAAGGGTAGGTGCTCCTTGTTGTAAGTCACCTAAGGATAAGTGCTCCTTATTGTAAGTCACTTAAGGATTTGGTACTCCTTGTTGTAAGTTACCAATATAGTGAATTTGGCCTTGCTCGTGATGGAGAGCTCGGTAACGGGGGACGTAGATCACGTTGGTTGATTGAACCTCCTTAAATCGCGTTTGCATTCTTTTATCCCTTTTACTTACTTACGTTGCACTTACTCTATTCTATCAATTTATATTGTGCAACACTATATCTAAGTGCTATACTTGCTTTATCAATTAAGTTTACACATTTATTGCACACTACATTGATAGTTAAGTTACTTACAACACTAAGTGTTCATACTTATACCTATTGATTTTTAAGTTTGATATTATTTATCGAAAAAGTTTTATAAACCAGTTCACCCCCTCTTGGTTAGTTTACTCTTGGGTTAACAGATGGAAGTATAAACCAGTGTTAAAATGGGAAGCATGTTGGTTTCTTTTTATTTACTTTACAGTTTTTCAAACTCTAGGTTATGAACAATTTGTTTTGGCTTATAAATTTTGTTTGGCTGATTGTCGATATAAAAAATGCAGGTGCCGGAAAACCAGGTGTTCTTTAATATATATTGTTTGATATACCACTAATATTACCATGCTAAAGAATCATAAGAGTCTTGCATTATCATCTCACAATCCATTTGACATGTAATGATTGTTGATGTATTTGTTTCTGCATTCTATGTTCTGAAAACAAATAGGAGAACTGGAAACTCCATTTGAAGTAAAAAATAAGAATAATTCTAATTAACCAAGAGGAGAATAAGTGAAGAATTGATCCATGTAAAGATGTCTGAATTGTTGACCCATGTAAAACAAAGAATAATTCTAATATTTGATGCACTTTTGCATCAAATATCTATAGTCTTGGCGTTCTTCTATTTGAGGTTTGAAAACAACTGTTACTAAGATTCCCTTTACTATCTTAGATTAGATAATCAATTTATGCTATATTTGAAACAAGTATTGGATGTGAGTCATAACAACATAAATGTTTTGCCATCTATATATCGTTTCTAAAATTCAAAGAATAATTCATTGCATTGAATTGATTTCCATGAGGATTTTAGTCCAGTCACAATGACTTTTACCATATAGAGATTCATGAGTTGACAAGCACATTAAAATCCACTTCTGGTGATATGTTAGTCTTCAAGGTTTATGTCATTTTAGGCATCCATTCTTTACAAAATCTTTTCTATTGCTCCTAATGTCTTAAAATCTTGCTGCTTGGTATAGAAACCAACATTTTTTATTCTCAGGATCGTTTCTTAGTGTCGTCCCTATATAATCAAGTATTATTCTTCTATTCTACACCAAACTAAGCAGGTAGGTAATTTACATATGGAGTACATGGCTGGTGGTTTTGTTGCTAATCTGGTAGGTAATTTACATATGGCAAGTAATTGCCCAAATTTGGATTCTATCCGTGTTAGAACTTGCTATAATTAGAGGCCAGGTAGGAAATTTCCTAGGTTGATCTGAACCTCTAAGATAACAAGTAAACCTCGATATTAAATTCATGTGGATATTTCTTTCCATAAAACAGTACTTCCATTTACATACAGCAGAGTCTCAGAATATATATCTACTTGTGATTTTTGTGATTTTGATAATGTTAATTTTATATTATTGGCATTTTCTATTTTTCCACAATTGTGTAATTTAAGAAAACTTCAATTAATTACTAAATACGTGTATTTAGTAATTTATTAAGTTGAATTAAATTCTGCAAATATTTTTGGAGAAAAATATATATCTTATTTTCGAAAATCATGTTATTATTGGAAAGATAATGATCAAGAAATATTGATTTGATTAGGATCATAATCTCGAAATCTTGATCTTGATATCTTGTGATTTTGGTAAATTTCTTGATGATATATTTTGTGATTCTTCTTGGCACTCAAGATATGGTAAGTCTCTTCTTGATATGGTCAAGAATATTTCAATCTTATCTTTGCATATGGTAAGATTATGTGGTCGAAAATCTTGATTGTGAAGAATTTAGATAGGGTCGAAAATATGGTTGATTGGTATCAAAATTTATCACCTTATTGGTAAATAGTAAGATCTTTCAAGATTTATCATTATCTTATTTTATAGTAAGATTTATTTAAGAATAATTATCTTACATTTTTCTAATTATCTCTACTGTATTTTGCAGGTACTAGAGATCTTGTGCAATAAGGAAACTTGGAATTCAAGTAACCTAAATGCACTTTCAATAGAAGAAAAATGGGATATTTTTCTTAAGACGTGTAGAATTATAAAATTCGTGTGGTGCTTCACAATGTATACGTCCACTTCATTAAGAAGTCTTGAAGCTAATTTTTGGTGTGGCGCAAGAACATTAAAGGCTTCAATTGTGTTGTGACTTCGGTACTCCGGGAGGAGGATTCAATCACTTAGAGGAGGAAAGAATTTCAGCGTGAAGATCAAACGGGAGGTTTGAATCATATTCGAACGGGAGTTCGTGGTTGCTGAAAAAGTGTTGCAGATTCAAAGAAAATTATTGAAGAGTGGTGGGACGCCAGCTCACATTACATGCCATAGAAGGATCAGGGAGTGATCTATTTCTTGGATGTTTGATAAAGTCTATGCGTAGATTTATCCTGTAGTTTAGATTGATCTGTATAAACTCATTTCCTATATAGTGATTGATTTTTGTCCGCAGGATGCGGTCCGTGGGTTTTCCCTGTTAGGGTTTTTCTCACGTTAAGCTCAAATTATTGTGTTCTTGTCTATTTACAATTCTACACAATTGATTCTGTCCATTTACGTTTTACTATCCAGACGAATCTGCATTAGCAAGATTCATCTGGTATTGCGCTAAAACATATCTTAACGTTTTACTCTTAACTGGTTACTGTCCAGACTTACCTGTGACAGTCTGTTTATAAAATTTAGACAACTTTAAATTTTCAGATAATATGGTATTTGTTCCATCCTTGCCTTCTTTTGGTGCAGCATAATGGAGTAAGGAATTTGTGTGAGGTTTACAAGAAATGTTGAAGCCGACTTAAATGGTTCGTATGTCAAAGTATTTATATTAACGAACCCTTTGTGTCCGATGGCTACATTAATGGCGTGATGACGTATTGCATCCCAATTGAAGCAAGCTTAATTCTTTATTTTTCTTATCCATGTGGATACCAAATGCATCATCTGCCTTTCTTTCAATTG
The DNA here is from genome assembly GCA_963555705.1 of Ligustrum vulgare. Lineage (NCBI taxonomy): Eukaryota > Viridiplantae > Streptophyta > Magnoliopsida > Lamiales > Oleaceae > Ligustrum > Ligustrum vulgare. The sequence goes on from OY743190.1 coordinate 14,597,942, forward strand.
GTTTTTATTGTTGGATTCTTTTGTATTGTCATCTAGAAATGGCCCTAATCGTTCTGATTAGGAAGTTCTTAATTGCTTTTGTATTGATTGCTGCAGCCATATCTGTAATGAGAAGGGAAAGAGGCTCTCGAGGTCGATTCAAATGGGAAGACAATGGTCGTGAGCAATTTGTCTAATAGGCGCGTTCGACTAGAAATGAACAGGTCAGTGGACATTTTAAAGATATGTACAAACCAGAAAGGAAAAGAAAAAATTAAAAAAGCTCAAATATCTGAAGCTTTATTTTAGCTATGCACGAAGAGATCTCAATAGTGTTAACAAAAGCTACCCATCATTTTCTGACTTTTCTTTTACTTTCTACGTTTCTTAGTTTCTTGTGGGTTCATGCTCTCTTATGGATGATGTCTTGTGGATTCTTATTACACAGTATTATCTCTCTGCAGTTTATTGGAGGTGGTGGTTGAAAAATTCCTTACGAATCATAATGTAGTGGCTGTTCTGCAATTTATCGTACAAGCTTTAGGATTAGTGTAACATGAAAGCTACTACTGTATGGTTTTACTTTTTGCATAGCCTTCCAACTGTGATTTTTTGGCTTGGAGTTTGGTGTGATTTAGTCATTTTTTTGAATCGGAAATCTTGACGAGTTTAATGAAAATGAAGTGATTGATATTTTTCAATGGTTTCATGGAATAGCTTAATAGTAATTTATTGCAAAAGCTGGGGTTTTTTTTTTTTTTGGAATGATAATGTGAGATCCCATTTAAAGGCTTGGCAAGTGGATATGATTAAGATTTAGGTTCTTGCTGTAATTAGTTTCATCCAAACCTTGAGCAAGAAAGCAGGCATGGTTAATAGGCTTGAATCTCTAGGTGGGTGGCTATCTGAGACCGAGTGCCTATCCGTCAATTCACGTCTGCTGTTGAAATAGTTAGAAAAAAAATATTTTGTATTGTTCTTTTGGAATACATTTGAAGGTTTTCAACCCTTTTAAGTACCAAAAGAAAGAAAAATTGATGTGATCCCGGGAGGGGGTCACGACGAAATCGCAGAATAATGCCGGGAAAGTTTCGAATTCAGGTTGGAACAGGCGATAACAATGCAACCCCGACCTCACGACGTAAGAACCAGGGGTATATTAAACCCGAGACCCGTCACGATGCGGAGATAAGAACTACAAAGGGGTGAACGCCATAAGAAATGTCCAGATCCTTGATAAGTTCGATTTGGTGAACGCCACAAATATCTCCAGAACAATATCTAAGGGAAAATCACTCAACACAATTTTCATTAATTCAAGTCTGATTGTTACAATGAAAGAAGATGATATAAATAAGGAAAACAACCCATAGCCACGAATGGGCTCAAAATAGAGTCATAATTAAGCTTAAATACCTAAAACTGAAGAAGGAATTAAAAATACAAATCAGCATTATTTGCGTTAAACTAGATTTATGGCCGTGACAACATCTCTTACGACCGTGACTGTATTTCTGTTTAAGGATTACGACCGTGACCATAAACTTACGGTCGTAACTGTTAAAATCTTGGAATTCTTCAATTTTCACTCGAGGATGACTTACAGCCTTGGCAAGGTAGCTTACGGCTGTAAATACGGTTCTGATCCATTTTGACCTGGTTTGATCTTTGAAGCTTTCCGAACTGCTTGAATTCTTGTTTTTGCTTGAATTGTAGTTCTTTCCGTCAAGCCTACTATGATTCGTATCATTCCCTTCTTCTTTAGGATGATTCATCCCGAATCATAGTGTTGTTCCTGTTGTGCAACTACTCTACCTGGATCAAATGAAAAAAAAAATTCCTCCATTGCACATGGTCAATCAATAATATGCTGCCCTTTGGGGTACTTGGATGGATTGAAGCAGAAACTCATGTGGGCATTGGTGGTGTTGCCCAAACTCCCAAGTGTAATTAACCTGCAAGAAAGAATTAAATATAATGGGGAGGGAAATGTTAGTTTCTCCATGTACAAGGTATGGATCCTTGTACTCGTGATACAACACTTCCACTTCTTCTTTTCGCACCACGAGACCCTTCTCTTCACCTCCAACAGTCATTTCACTTTCTGGCTCATCACACTCAATCACCTCCTCCAACTTCACAATTTCTTGTTCAACCACCACTTCTAAATTTCTGGGCTCAACCAACTCTCATAAGTTTTCATGCCTAACCTCCAATTCATGCATCTCCTCCTCATTAATTTTAACTTCATGTTCATCAACCACTTTACCACACAATTCCTCCTCAACACTACTCAAATTTTTATCTTCTAATTCCTCATCTCCTACCTCAAAATTCGGAGCTTGTTCAACTATTTCAATTTTCAACTCGTGCGCCTCCTCTTCATAACTCGAATTTTTATTTTCTAATTCATGTTTCAAGTCTCCCTCCTTCTTCTCAACAATCATATCCCGAGAATCCAATTTTAAATCCCCTACAATCTATTTTTCACCCTGTTGTAATTTAGCCTCAGCCTCTCTCTCTCTCTCTCTCTCTCTCTTTAAGCCTCACTTCTTTTCTAGCCTTCCGTTCATACATCATCCTTTCTTCATAAATTTCTGTTTGAATCTTCAAAAGCGCCCTCACATTAATCTCTTCTTCCCAATCAACTTCAATCACAACCCTAGGTTTATGGTTACGCCTATATTCCTTTTCATGTCGTGAACAAATTCTGCACTACGATCCATTGAGTTCTTAACCTTCCCCAACTTTGCATCTAATTTCTCATCCAATTTCTCAAACCATTTCTCAAATAGTTTCTCCATCATTGCCAGCAGATGAAATTGTTGGTTAACTTCCCCAAACAATGATTTTTCTCGAAGTTTAGACATTTGGAATGGAATTGAATAATTTGACACAAGGATTAGAATGCATTTTAATTTTCACTTGGAAGGAAGGAATATCAAGAATCTTAATATTATTATTATAAAGAAAGATAGTAGCAAAATTTTCCCTCCAAATGGTTCCCTCCAAAGTTAGCATACAAATTAATATAATAATAATAAATTTTATTTTTTGAAACTATGAAATGACGTTTTGCATTTGGTATAGTACACAAAAGATTGGACCTTACACGGTTTTTAAGGTTTAAAATTTGAATTTTTAATATGCATTAAATGACAAGTCTTTTTTTCATCTGCACACACACAGGTGGTCCCACGTGATTGTAAGATTCCTAAAAAAATTGGGCTTAAGAAGCGTGCTTGGTAGTTGGTACTCTGCATATTTTTTTTTTTTTTTTAAAAAAAAGGTGGTTCACAATAGTACACTCCACCAATCGGCCACATGACATTTTCCCCTGATATTTTCAGACGATCACAAATCACAAAATTAGAAAAGATGATGACCAAAACATCCAACCCACTCTCTTAAGATCGATGAAGGATCCATTCCCGATCGCTGTCGCACCAGCCGGCAAGTGCAACTCCAGTAGCCATCAAGCCTTCAAAGTTTGGTCGTTGACGACGCAGATGGAAGACCCATCCCATGATCTTGTCCCGTCCCGTCCCATCACATCTCCTCTCTCTCTCTCTCTCTCTCTCTCTCTCTCTCTCTCTCCTGCGGCCCTGCAGCTCGGTAACAGTTGTTTGATTTTTTGGTTTTGTAACGTAAATATTAATTGTTGATTTCTCAATTTTTTTATTTTTTTGTTTTTTGTAGCTTTCCTCTTGATATGTGAGTAGAAAGGGTATTTTGCTTATTTTGTGTTTTTGGGATACCAGTGTTCTTTTCAAATTTTTAATTTTTTTTTTTCATTTTCTTTTTTGCTCTAACTGTTTCTCCAAATTCTAGGTGGTCACTATCTCTATAAATGGTGAACGAGAAGTTGGGGAACAGATAGCACGGGGAATGGAGAAAGTCGGGAAGGAGGGAATCATCACTATTGCTGTAAGTATGTAGTAGTTTGGAAGTTTTAATTTTTAACCTTTACCTAATTCGGAAACTTTCCTTCTTAGTTAGCTAACAAGCTAATGAAATTAAACGTGTTTCGAATACAAATAAATTGATAATGACAAGGCACATATAGACATAGTGCATTCCAAATGTAGTTGGATTCTCTTCGTATTTGTAATAATTGAATAAAGAAGAAAAAATAGAATAATAATAATAAAAATTCGTAAAATGAGGCCACTTTCTTTAATTCTGTCCAATTTTTGTGGCCAGTTACAAAATAACGAAGAAGGAAAAAAGGTAAAAACTAAGGAGAAACTGAAAAATGATTTATGCATGATGAAGTGTAACTGATCTGCAATCATGCTGGATGGAAATACTTTGGATGGTGAGTTGGAAGTGGTGGAAGGTATGAAGCTAGCCCGTGGATATATATCTCCTAATGATGATATGTCCTCCTGTAATTGGCAAGTACTTGTCAAATCTTAAAATATGAATACAGAATATGAATTTATTCGAAAAACATGAAGCTCATTCCTGGCCTACACAATTCCATTCCGCCCAGTTGGGATCCAATTCCCAGACCTCACTCGCTTGGATACACGTGATTTTTATTTTTTATATTTTTTTAGTATTTTTGTTTTCTCCACGAATTTATAAATCAAAGCAATTTGTGTAATTGAATCAGGGGCAAATTTCAATTTTAAGCTACAATGGTGCTTGACAGGTTTCATTGCTCTTCACTGTTGTTCTCAACCTGATTTTTGGTTTTGGATATGGGTAATTAATTCTTCATTATCTGCCTCGATATGTAACGAATTAGGAGCTTCTCATTTAATTGATCCATTATTTTTTATTTATTAATCAGGTGATTTAGTTGATTTTATGTGATTTTTTAGAGTGAATATGCTTATATTTTGATGTTCAATAATGTGAAGAATGATTTTAATATTGTTAAATCTTTTCCTTCAATTCCTGTAGTTAATGTTTGCTTTCATTTGCAGCTTTTATGTTGATCCAAGTATCAGTATAGTGCTGTAACAAGTTTTTGCTGAAACATTTTCTACTTTTCTCTGAGTTATGCTTAATATTTTATTGTCTTCTTGGTTTATTATTTTAGTTTGAAAAGTATGACTTCTTACTCTCAATTATTATGTAGAAATTGTGAAATTTTTATCATTTGTTTTGATGAGTGACATCTTGAATTATGCAGGGATATCATACACAAACCAGTTGTGAATCTCTTCTTAAATTATTGATTTGCAACTGATGACTCCGGGAGTGGTGGCCTAGATATGTTGTCACCAGCTTTAGGTCTATTTTTCTACCTTTGTGAGATTCTTAGCACTTTCTCCATCTATGTTTGTTTTCTGATACATATTATATAATATATTTTAAATGTGTTTTGGAAGATTCAACTTTAATTTGATTGAGATTAGTGTAGTTTGCATAAAAAGGTTAATATCTATGTTCGGTGTAGAAAATTGTCATAACGTATGGCTGGATAGCCTGTATTAATAAGTACATTGATTTTGTTCAGTATTATTTTGAACCACGAAATTAGAAGTCTTTGAACTCAGTTAAATTTTCATTTTTGCTTGAAATGTAAATTTCTCAGGTGAGGAAATGCTATTATTTGTTTGGATTTATATTAAGGGTTTGATTGAGCTATATTTTTTGGGAAAATAGAATTTATAATTGTGATTTTTTTGGAGAATGTAGTTAAAAAGTAGGATTTTTTTTTTTATTTTTTTTATTTACATATGAAATTATTTTATCAGATAATGTATGATTGAAAATAAGTTTGGAGAAATATGAGATTTGTAAGAATAGGTCTTAAGCTTGAGCTAAATTATTTCTTTTCATTTTTCATTGATTTGGCCATGGATGAATCCTTTAATTTCATAGATAAATGTCAAGTCTACAATTATGAACCAGATTGAGATAATAAATCTTTGAGAATAAATTTGGAAGATTTTTTATTATATACTATATATGTTATAATCCTATGATTGTCTTGATTAGTTATTGTAATATAATATTCTTTTTTATATCTAATACCGTGCATCGCACGGGTGGGAGAACTAGTTTAAGGAATTTCAATAAAGTGGTTCTTGAATTTTCGGAATCACCTTTTTTTTTTGTAATGAATTTTCAGAAAAAAAAAATATTTTTTAGAAATTCGAAAATTCAACTACGAATATGGGAAAACTAATGAGACTTAATTTGGATGAAAAATGGACACAGAAACAACTTGTGAATATTTTTTTTGAGATTTTCTAGATTAAAGACTCAACAAATGATGAAGAACACAAATAACCCAAAATAAAGACTCGAAAAAAAAAAGGATATGGATGATTCTGTGTAGATTCGATGATAAAAACGCAGAATCAAACTAGGATAGAAAAGAAAAACAAAACCTGAATTCAGAGTCTAGTTCTGATACCAAATGATGTGATCCCGGGAGGGAGTCGCGACGAAATCACAGAATAACGTCCCGAAAGTTCCGAATTCAGGTTGGAACAGACGATAACAATGCAACCCCGACCTCACAACCCAAGAACCAGGGGTATATTAAACCTGAGACCCGTTATGATGGGGAGATAAGAACCACAAAGGGGTGAACGCCACAAGGAATGTTCAGATTCTTGATAAGTTCGATTTTGTGAACGTCACAAATATTTCACAATATTTGATAAGTTCAAAAGTGTTCAATCCAGAACAATATCTGAGGAAAAATCACTCAACACAATTTTCATTAATTTAAGTCTGATTGTTACAATGAAAGAAAATGATATAAATAAGGAATACAAACCCTAGCCGCGAATGAGCTCAAAATAGATTCATAATTAAGCTAAAATACCTAAAACTGAAAAAGGAATTAAAAATATAAAAAGGAAATAAAAATCAACATTATTTGCGTTAAACTTGATTTACGGTCGTGACAACATCTCTTACGACCGTGAATGTATTTATGTTTAAGGATTACGGCCGTGACCATAAACTTATGGTCGTAACTGTTAAAGTCTTGGAATTCTTCAATTTTCATTCGAGGATGACTTACGTCCATAAATACGGTTTTGATCCATTTTGACCTGGTTTGATATTTGAAGCTCTCCGAACCTGCTTGAATTCTTGTTTTGGCTTGAATTGTAGTTCTTTCCGTCAAGCCTACTATGATTCGTATAAAAAATGGCATGAAACGTGCTTTAGTTTGTATTTCTACTTAATGACTACATATACAGCTAGGAGTTTTGTTGTGTTGGTAATCCCTGTGGAACTAGAGAATGTGCTATTTGAAGAGGCATACATTCTTCTCCACGCAAGGTAGGTAATTCTAATTGGTCAACTGATTTTTAAATAAAAAAAATCTAATTCTTCATGATTTGTTCAAACAAGATTTTTATTCATATAGGCACACCCCCCGTGGTCTATCTTTAGTGAGGAATGACCTTGCATATTCTGATGGTAAGATAAAAAGGAGCATGGAAGCCATTTCTTCAAGCAATAGTGGAAAGAAAAGAAACTCGAATACAAAACTGAGCACTTTGATTCAGAGCACAAATAATGGGACGTTGCATCATTGGTCTGAAAGACACCATTATCCCAATGATTTCACTGACAACCATATATATGGGAGCGTGTTGGTTGAATCAATGAATTTGTTGATTTTGATAAATGAGTAATAATGTACATGTATAAACACTGATCACTCAGATAATTGAATGTTTTGGAGTTCATTTTTTATCAAAAGGTTTATGGAGAAAAACATTATTTGTAAAGTAGGACTATACATATTCTGTTGATCCATGTAGTGTTTGAAATCGCAAGTGTACGATATCGTAATCAAGTAATAAAGTGGACCTTAGAGTCCGAATTATCGTCCCACGAGGACTGCTATTAATTACCGAAATATTTTAGTTCTACAATTTACTTGAACGAACAAATGAATTTGAGGTTTTAAATTAAAACTAAGAAGATGAATTAAATAATTAAATTGTGAAATTGTTTTGTTTTAAAAGATGATTGTAAAGTAGTTGGGATTTACGATTTCACCTAACCAATTAAATTAACTCCAATTCCAGTTTTATTTCGTAAATATGCATTCGGTCGAATTCACTAATTTAAATTGAAATTCCCCTCTCGAGTTTAAATCAACTCTACCTAAATAAGTCAACCATGTATCTCTACAGCGGGTCTGAATATTCCTTATCTAGATGCATTACATTCAAGAATTCACACATGACCGCAATAATTACAAGAGTATATCTCTATCTCTCGTTCAATTACCAGATTTATTACCTAGATCTATGTTATTAACTCACCTCTCGGATTATGGAAATAATACATAAAATCATAAATAGGCGGCCAGTTCATTCACGCATTAAACGCAATAATAAATCAACACATGCATTAAAGCGTTAAAACAAGGAATATGGAATTAAAATAATTAACTAGGCTACATCGTTCATCCCAACATCAAATTTAGCTACACATCATATTTAAATAGCAAAAACAAAATATAATGACGTTCATTGAAAATAACAACGAAGAATGGAAAGATTGCACTAATTATCAATTCTTCAAGTATCTTCAATTCACGCCCCTCTGCGATGCTTGAATCTCCAAGAATTTTAATTCAAATTTCTGTTGTGGCTCGTTCTATGGAGAGGCAAAGGTCTGATTTTCGTGCCTCTTCTGTTGTATATATATCTTTTGGAGAAAACCTAGGTCAAGAAGAGAGAAGTCTGATAAAAATCGCAAGAAAAAGTCCACAGTTGGCCCAGCCGGATACGCACGCGATCGCGTGGTATCAACCCTAGCGATCGCGTGGACTTCATTAAAACTCTTGGGTTACAATTTTGCGTCTTCTCGCGATCGCTTGGTGTGTGACCAGCGATCGCGACTTCATCATTCTTCCGGCTGTGCAAGTTAGTCCCTGACTTTTAATTGCACCTTCAGTCCTCAACTTTCAATTGTTGCAATTTAGTCCCCAAACTTTATCTTCTTCTCGGTTTGACCATTCAAGCTCTTAATTCATTCAATTAGGTCCACCAACCTCTGATTTAGTCACTTTGGCACCAAGCATGTTTCCCGGTTGTTGTCACAAACTCCTCACTTGTCCAATTTAGCTCCAATTAACATCCAATCGTGTCATTTTTCCATTAATTGCTTCATTCTTCTTCAATTGGGACATTTTCTGAAAGGTAAACAAATAAACATAAATTAAATAGTAAATATTCCCAAACGACAATAATTAATCCTAATTTAGACATACAAATAAGTGTATAAAATACACTTATCAAATACCCCCAAACTAGAATTATTGTTCGTCCTCGAACAATTTAAACTAAACTAAAAAAATCAAAGAAATAAGAGAACAAATATTTTTGTTGTGTCAACATGTTTACCATATGCCTCTACAGTCCAAACTAATTTAAGCTTCAGCAAGCGTCATGAACAACAATGCAAAATATTTTCTAGTTATATCCTGCCAGAGTTTCAAGTGTGTGTGTGAATAGCCAATGTCAAAGGCATACTTATGCAAAAGATATACTCAACACGGTGTGGCTCATTATGCATAATCCAGCCCGAATCCCATGTGGTCAATCTATGATTTCTAATAAAATTTCTTTCAATGCTCATGGATGATCACCACTTTTTGCTTTTTCTCTCGCATCCCAGGTTTTTATCTATGTGGGTTCTAAAAATATTCTTAGCTTTTTCCACACAAGGCAGTCAAAATCAGAAATATGCATGCACAACTAATCAAAAGAAAATAGTCCCCGATTCTACAACCTCAGCCACCACAGTTTAGTCAACAAAGCTTATACCATGCAATATTATTTTTTTTATGGACGACTTTTTCTTTTAATTGTCCCTGTCTTTTACCATCTTTGTGCAGAACTTTTCATACGGGCTTTCTATATGACCCCTGTAGCGAGCTTTCAGATCGGTAACTCCCAAACCAGACGGCTTTAGGGTACCAGGTTCAAAGAACCCCTCAGACGTACTTGCCCGAGTCATAAAAGCTTAAACAGAAAAGTTAAAGATGTTATAATGTCTTATGTGTAAGTCCACTTTCCGTACTTGCTTTCTAATTGACCCATGTAGCGAGCTTTAGGTCGATGACTCTCAAGCCAGTTGGCTTTAGGGCACCAGGTTTGAAAGACCCCTCGGACTTACTTACTCGAGTCAAAAAGGCATTTGAAGAGCGGAATAAGACCTTCAGCATTTTTCTGTTTTTATGCTAGAAATGGTTTATACCCGTTGATCAAACTGTAATGACTAAAGTGCAAAACCAAGACCCACAGACTTCCAATCCGTCAATACACACAAATTCCAATCATTTTACCCCCAAACTTGCATTTTAGAATGATTGGTTCTAATTTAGGGGTGGGATGTCTAACAATCTAAGTTCAGGGATTTTTTTTTTTAAGACATTCCTAAGTTCAAATTGCATAAAACTTTGCCCCACATGCATTAAACAACATCCCTCACACAAGCAATTATCCAACACTGGCTATGTGCGTAATAATTATGAATCTAGCAAAACATAACTAGTTCAAAATAAGTTCATGTTTTCATGTTGTCCAATTTTCAAGCCTAAACACAAATTGATTCATAATATATCCTAGATAATAAACATGTCAACAAAGTTTTCAATTTTTTTTTTTTTTTTAATCCCAATAAAATCGAATGAATATAAAATGCATGAAGAATGCAATGAATTTTCACCCCCAAACTTGAAATGAACATTGTCCTCAATGTTTGTCAAAAAGATTCAATAATGTAAAACAAGACAAAGAAAAGAGAACGAGAACTTCCCAAGTGTAGAGGATGTATTTCTTTCAAGCTCCCTGTTGCACTGCATTGGATGAATCGACCCTTTGTTTGTATTGTCGAAATTTGGTTGGGGTGTTTTGATCGGTGTTTTCCTAGCAAACAAGAGATAAGTAACATTAGAAGTCATAAACACCAATAAGAAATAATGGAAGTTTAGGACCACACCCCCAAACTAAAGTTATGGCAAAATTTTGAATTTTCAACATTGGTCGACCACACACATTCAAGCCTTGACATCGCCTAGAAAAACATAAATTTTCCCGAGCCATCTTTTGATATGTTAAAGTTCACAGCATGGTCTACAACATATTAAAAATTCAGGTCATTTGGAGTTCAATAGGGTCATGAAAAATTATGGAGAAGTGGGTGACGTGAACTGAATTTCTGGTGCAATGGCCTACAGTGGCCTTGCAATGGGGCTGCCTTGACACAATGTTGGTTTTCATGATTTTCATGCAATGTAGTGAACTAATTCTAGAACTAAATACACACAATCAATGATGAACATGTCATGAAGATAAATGCCGGAATGAATTTCTAAAATTAGCATAAGAACATCTCTGTGGCATTTCATCAAACACTTGATCGGCATTACCAAAAATCAATGGATATGCATAGGGTTGGAGGCATGAATGAACCCAAAATTTCTTGTCTACTAAACCACAAATCACAAACTCCAACTACTAACCTAAGCCCATTCTTCACAATTCACAATTTTTAGGTAGAAGAACTTAAAGAGACATTCACAATTTTGACTAAAAATTGATTTAAGTGAAGAGATCATACCGTCGATTGGATTTTGAAGTCATGTAAGCAATGATATTGATGCAACAAAGTGTTGATGACATGCACACAAGATGTAAGATCAAATACGAGGTGTTTAGGGGAGAGAAAACGAGTTTGTAATGTTTAAAGTTGAAAGAATGAGGAAAAACACTTAAACTGCCGAATTTGGTCCCAGTATAGCCACGCGATCGCCTGGCTGGAGTGCCAGCGATCGTGTGGTTCAAGGTTTTAAAACCTGTTGATTTTTAAATGCAAACTCGCGATCGCCATAGCCTAGTGGCACGCGATCGCGCAGTTTACGACAGTAATGAAAAATTTTCCTATTTTTGATTTTCAAAATCATTTTTATCTCCCTAATCACTTCATGATTAATGCACTGGTATTCCAAACATTAACTTCATGATCCAAACTAGTGTGTATGTGAGTTGGGATGACGATAAAAGTTTTGCCTAATGAAAACACGCAAAATCAAAAACATACCTAAATATGCACCAATAGACTAATATGCAAAAATGTCCTAACATGTATCATGCTAAACACTAAAACACATTTCCTACCATGCATATATCTAAAACTTCAATAATAAAATAAATAATGAAAGAGTAATAAGTGAAAGGGAAGAAAAGTTTGGTTGCCTCCCAACAAGCGCTCCGTTTATAGTCTAAAGCCCGACTTTTTACCGTAATTGTTCAAGGAACTCTAAATAAAGCTTTTGATGACCTTCTTTGTTTGTGCCGATTGAACTTGCTCCAATTTGGATTTATGCACCAAAATTCCACTTTGCCCATGTCATGTATGTTGACATTTCCACTCAATTCAAACTTCAATATGAACACTTCAATCATCTCTTCAGTGCCAATGATGAAATCAATTTTTCCCCAGTGATTGAAGTTAGAGGATTGCAGTATAAAGTCTGCACTTTTAAGTGTCTCCTTGTTTATTTGCTCTTCTGTGATCAACTCCTCCGTTTTTATTGAAGTTTCTTTAAGCTTGATGTCCGAAATTTGAGTTGTTGACATTTGGATAAAGATATCTTCATGGCAGTTATTTTCTTCTGGTTGATCCACTCTTTTAGGTTCTTCCTCTTTTCCTTCAGTTGTTTCAACCATTTTTTCTGGCTCATATGATCTTTTCACAAAAAACTGTTCTAATGGATACCCCTGCTCTGTTAGATAAAAATTCCCCACACAATCAATACTCCACAAACCATCCTGGGGTGCAATAGGACAATCATATAAAGCATGATTTTCCCAGCAGAAGTCACACATCAGATAAATCTGAATTGTAGTTCGATCAAAGAGCCATTGATTATTGTTTGCTGCCATCTTGCTATGTTGCTTCCAACTGTCTGAAAATTCATTCAATACCTGAATAGGAAACAATTCACAGCTTAAAAAAAAAAAAAAAATCCCAAACAAAGACTAAGAAATAAAATAAAAGTAAAACAAAAAATAAAGTTCAAACTAGAGTAAGAACTAATTAGTATCGATATTGATTAACAATCCCCAGCAACGACGCCAAAAACTTGTTGTGTTTGAAATCGCAAGTGTACGATATCGTAATCAAGTAATAAAGTGGACCTTAGAGTCCGAATTATCATCCCACGAGGACTGCTATTAATTACCGAAATATTTTAGTTCTACAATTTACTTGAACGAACAAATGAATTTGAGGTTTTAAATTAAAACTAAGAAGATGAATTAAATAATTAAATTGTGAAATTGTTTTGTTTTAAAAGATGATTGTAAAGTAGTTGGGACTTACGATTTCACCTAACCAATTAAATTAACTCCAATTCCAGTTTTATTTCGTAAATATGCATTCGGTCGAATTCACTAATTTAAATTGAAATTCCCCTCTCGAGGTTAAATCAACTCTACCTAAATAAGTCAACCATGTATCTCTACAGCGGGTCTGAATATTCCTTATCTAGATGTATTACATTCAAGAATTCACACATGACCGCAATAATTACAAGAGTATATCTCTATCTCTCGTTCAATTACCAGATTTATTACCTAGATCTATGTTATTAACTCACCTCTCGGATTATGGAAATAACACATAAAATCATAAATAGGCGGCCAGTTCATTCACGCATTAAACGCAATAATAAATCAACACATGCATTAAAGCGTTAAAACAAGGAATATGGAATTAAAATAATTAACTAGGCTACATCGTTCATCCCAACATCAAATTTAGCTACACATCATATTTAAATAGCAAAAACAAAATATAATGACGTTCATTGAAAATAACAACGAAGAATGGAAAGATTGCACTAATTATCAATTCTTCAAGTATCTTCAATTCACGCCCCTCTGCGATGCTTGAATCTCCAAGAATTTTAATTCAAATTTCTGTTGTGGCTCGTTCTATGGAGAGGCAAAGGTCTGATTTTCGTGCCTCTTCTGTTGTATATATATCTTTTGGAGAAAACCTAGGTCAAGAAGAGAGAAGTCTGATAAAAATCGCAAGAAAAAGTCCACAGTTGGCCCAGCCGGATACGCACGCGATCGCGTGGTATCAACCCTAGCGATCGCGTGGACTTCATTAAAACTCTTGGGTTACAATTTTGCGTCTTCTCGCGATCGCTTGGTGTGTGACCAGCGATCGCGACTTCATCATTCTTCCGGCTGTGCAAGTTAGTCCCTGACTTTTAATTGCACCTTCAGTCCTCAACTTTCAATTGTTGCAATTTAGTCCCCAAACTTTATCTTCTTCTCGGTTTGACCATTCAAGCTCTTAATTCATTCAATTAGGTCCACCAACCTCTGATTTAGTCACTTTGGCACCAAGCATGTTTCCCGGTTGTTGTCACAAACTCCTCACTTGTCCAATTTAGCTCCAATTAACATCCAATCGTGTCATTTTTCCATTAATTGCTTCATTCTTCTTCAATTGGGACATTTTCTGAAAGGTAAACAAATAAACATAAATTAAATAGTAAATATTCCCAAACGACAATAATTAATCCTAATTTAGACATACAAATAAGTGTATAAAATACACTTATCAAATACCCCCAAACTAGAATTATTGTTCGTCCTCGAACAATTTAAACTAAACTAAAAAAATCAAAGAAATAAGAGAACAAATATTTTTGTTGTGTCAACATGTTTACCATATGCCTCTACAGTCCAAACTAATTTAAGCTTCAGCAAGCGTCATGAACAACAATGCAAAATATTTTCTAGTTATATCCTGCCAGAGTTTCAAGTGTGTGTGTGAATAGCCAATGTCAAAGGCATACTTATGCAAAAGATATACTCAACACGGTGTGGCTCATTATGCATAATCCAGCCCGAATCCCATGTGGTCAATCTATGATTTCTAATAAAATTTCTTTCAATGCTCATGGATGATCACCACTTTTTGCTTTTTCTCTCGCATCCCAGGTTTTTATCTATGTGGGTTCTAAAAATATTCTTAGCTTTTTCCACACAAGGCAGTCAAAATCAGAAATATGCATGCACAACTAATCAAAAGAAAATAGTCCCCGATTCTACAACCTCAGCCACCACAGTTTAGTCAACAAAGCTTATACCATGCAATATTATTTTTTTTATGGACGACTTTTTCTTTTAATTGTCCCTGTCTTTTACCATCTTTGTGCAGAACTTTTCATACGGGCTTTCTATATGACCCCTGTAGCGAGCTTTCAGATCGGTAACTCCCAAACCAGACGGCTTTAGGGTACCAGGTTCAAAGAACCCCTCAGACGTACTTGCCCGAGTCATAAAAGCTTAAACAGAAAAGTTAAAGATGTTATAATGTCTTATGTGTAAGTCCACTTTCCGTACTTGCTTTCTAATTGACCCATGTAGCGAGCTTTAGGTCGATGACTCTCAAGCCAGTTGGCTTTAGGGCACCAGGTTTGAAAGACCCCTCGGACTTACTTACTCGAGTCAAAAAGGCATTTGAAGAGCGGAATAAGACCTTCAGCATTTTTCTGTTTTTATGCTAGAAATGGTTTATACCCGTTGATCAAACTGTAATGACTAAAGTGCAAAACCAAGACCCACAGACTTCCAATCCGTCAATACACACAAATTCCAATCATTTTACCCCCAAACTTGCATTTTAGAATGATTGGTTCTAATTTAGGGGTGGGATGTCTAACAATCTAAGTTCAGGGATTTTTTTTTTTAAGACATTCCTAAGTTCAAATTGCATAAAACTTTGCCCCACATGCATTAAACAACATCCCTCACACAAGCAATTATCCAACACTGGCTATGTGCGTAATAATTATGAATCTAGCAAAACATAACTAGTTCAAAATAAGTTCATGTTTTCATGTTGTCCAATTTTCAAGCCTAAACACAAATTGATTCATAATATATCCTAGATAATAAACATGTCAACAAAGTTTTCAATTTTTTTTTTTTTTTTAATCCCAATAAAATCGAATGAATATAAAATGCATGAAGAATGCAATGAATTTTCACCCCCAAACTTGAAATGAACATTGTCCTCAATGTTTGTCAAAAAGATTCAATAATGTAAAACAAGACAAAGAAAAGAGAACGAGAACTTCCCAAGTGTAGAGGATGTATTTCTTTCAAGCTCCCTGTTGCACTGCATTGGATGAATCGACCCTTTGTTTGTATTGTCGAAATTTGGTTGGGGTGTTTTGATCGGTGTTTTCCTAGCAAACAAGAGATAAGTAACATTAGAAGTCATAAACACCAATAAGAAATAATGGAAGTTTAGGACCACACCCCCAAACTAAAGTTATGGCAAAATTTTGAATTTTCAACATTGGTCGACCACACACATTCAAGCCTTGACATCGCCTAGAAAAACATAAATTTTCCCGAGCCATCTTTTGATATGTTAAAGTTCACAGCATGGTCTACAACATATTAAAAATTCAGGTCATTTGGAGTTCAATAGGGTCATGAAAAATTATGGAGAAGTGGGTGACGTGAACTGAATTTCTGGTGCAATGGCCTACAGTGGCCTTGCAATGGGGCTGCCTTGACACAATGTTGGTTTTCATGATTTTCATGCAATGTAGTGAACTAATTCTAGAACTAAATACACACAATCAATGATGAACATGTCATGAAGATAAATGCCGGAATGAATTTCTAAAATTAGCATAAGAACATCTCTGTGGCATTTCATCAAACACTTGATCGGCATTACCAAAAATCAATGGATATGCATAGGGTTGGAGGCATGAATGAACCCAAAATTTCTTGTCTACTAAACCACAAATCACAAACTCCAACTACTAACCTAAGCCCATTCTTCACAATTCACAATTTTTAGGTAGAAGAACTTAAAGAGACATTCACAATTTTGACTAAAAATTGATTTAAGTGAAGAGATCATACCGTCGATTGGATTTTGAAGTCATGTAAGCAATGATATTGATGCAACAAAGTGTTGATGACATGCACACAAGATGTAAGATCAAATACGAGGTGTTTAGGGGAGAGAAAACGAGTTTGTAATGTTTAAAGTTGAAAGAATGAGGAAAAACACTTAAACTGCCGAATTTGGTCCCAGTATAGCCACGCGATCGCCTGGCTGGAGTGCCAGCGATCGTGTGGTTCAAGGTTTTAAAACCTGTTGATTTTTAAATGCAAACTCGCGATCGCCATAGCCTAGTGGCACGCGATCGCGCAGTTTACGACAGTAATGAAAAATTTTCCTATTTTTGATTTTCAAAATCATTTTTATCTCCCTAATCACTTCATGATTAATGCACTGGTATTCCAAACATTAACTTCATGATCCAAACTAGTGTGTATGTGAGTTGGGATGACGATAAAAGTTTTGCCTAATGAAAACACGCAAAATCAAAAACATACCTAAATATGCACCAATAGACTAATATGCAAAAATGTCCTAACATGTATCATGCTAAACACTAAAACACATTTCCTACCATGCATATATCTAAAACTTCAATAATAAAATAAATAATGAAAGAGTAATAAGTGAAAGGGAAGAAAAGTTTGGTTGCCTCCCAACAAGCGCTCCGTTTATAGTCTAAAGCCCGACTTTTTACCGTAATTGTTCAAGGAACTCTAAATAAAGCTTTTGATGACCTTCTTTGTTTGTGCCGATTGAACTTGCTCCAATTTGGATTTATGCACCAAAATTCCACTTTGCCCATGTCATGTATGTTGACATTTCCACTCAATTCAAACTTCAATATGAACACTTCAATCATCTCTTCAGTGCCAATGATGAAATCAATTTTTCCCCAGTGATTGAAGTTAGAGGATTGCAGTATAAAGTCTGCACTTTTAAGTGTCTCCTTGTTTATTTGCTCTTCTGTGATCAACTCCTCCGTTTTTATTGAAGTTTCTTTAAGCTTGATGTCCGAAATTTGAGTTGTTGACATTTGGATAAAGATATCTTCATGGCAGTTATTTTCTTCTGGTTGATCCACTCTTTTAGGTTCTTCCTCTTTTCCTTCAGTTGTTTCAACCATTTTTTCTGGCTCATATGATCTTTTCACAAAAAACTGTTCTAATGGATACCCCTGCTCTGTTAGATAAAAATTCCCCACACAATCAATACTCCACAAACCATCCTGGGGTGCAATAGGACAATCATATAAAGCATGATTTTCCCAGCAGAAGTCACACATCAGATAAATCTGAATTGTAGTTCGATCAAAGAGCCATTGATTATTGTTTGCTGCCATCTTGCTATGTTGCTTCCAACTGTCTGAAAATTCATTCAATACCTGAATAGGAAACAATTCACAGCTTAAAAAAAAAAAAAAAATCCCAAACAAAGACTAAGAAATAAAATAAAAGTAAAACAAAAAATAAAGTTCAAACTAGAGTAAGAACTAATTAGTATCGATATTGATTAACAATCCCCAGCAACGACGCCAAAAACTTGTTGTGTTTGAAATCGCAAGTGTACGATATCGTAATCAAGTAATAAAGTGGACCTTAGAGTCCGAATTATCATCCCACGAGGACTGCTATTAATTACCGAAATATTTTAGTTCTACAATTTACTTGAACGAACAAATGAATTTGAGGTTTTAAATTAAAACTAAGAAGATGAATTAAATAATTAAATTGTGAAATTGTTTTGTTTTAAAAGATGATTGTAAAGTAGTTGGGACTTACGATTTCACCTAACCAATTAAATTAACTCCAATTCCAGTTTTATTTCGTAAATATGCATTCGGTCGAATTCACTAATTTAAATTGAAATTCCCCTCTCGAGGTTAAATCAACTCTACCTAAATAAGTCAACCATGTATCTCTACAGCGGGTCTGAATATTCCTTATCTAGATGTATTACATTCAAGAATTCACACATGACCGCAATAATTACAAGAGTATATCTCTATCTCTCGTTCAATTACCAGATTTATTACCTAGATCTATGTTATTAACTCACCTCTCGGATTATGGAAATAACACATAAAATCATAAATAGGCGGCCAGTTCATTCACGCATTAAACGCAATAATAAATCAACACATGCATTAAAGCGTTAAAACAAGGAATATGGAATTAAAATAATTAACTAGGCTACATCGTTCATCCCAACATCAAATTTAGCTACACATCATATTTAAATAGCAAAAACAAAATATAATGACGTTCATTGAAAATAACAACGAAGAATGGAAAGATTGCACTAATTATCAATTCTTCAAGTATCTTCAATTCACGCCCCTCTGCGATGCTTGAATCTCCAAGAATTTTAATTCAAATTTCTGTTGTGGCTCGTTCTATGGAGAGGCAAAGGTCTGATTTTCGTGCCTCTTCTGTTGTATATATATCTTTTGGAGAAAACCTAGGTCAAGAAGAGAGAAGTCTGATAAAAATCGCGAGAAAAAGCCCACAGTTGGCCCAGCCGGATACGCACGCGATCGCGTGGTATCAACCCTAGCGATCGCGTGGACTTCATTAAAACTCTTGGGTTACAATTTTGCGTCTTCTCGCGATCGCTTGGTGTGTGACCAGCGATCGCGACTTCATCATTCTTCCGGCTGTGCAAGTTAGTCCCTGACTTTTAATTGCACCTTCAGTCCTCAACTTTCAATTGTTGCAATTTAGTCCCCAAACTTTATCTTCTTCTCGGTTTGACCATTCAAGCTCTTAATTCATTCAATTAGGTCCACCAACCTCTGATTTAGTCACTTTGGCACCAAGCATGTTTCCCGGTTGTTGTCACAAACTCCTCACTGTTAAAGTGCGAATTCTACTAAATTAGACTTCTGTCCAACAAATTCATTTTGATGTCAACACTTGTCAATTAGCAACCCTTCACTTTTAAACTTCTATTATTTAGCAGTAGACTTTTTCATTTAAAATGTTTGATTCTTTTTACTCAAAAGATGAATATTTCCTACCAGATCCAAAAATAAATAAATAACAAATAAACATAACATGAACAGAAGAGTTAAAAAAAAAAAAGGTAGAAAACGTTGACCACAAAATCCGGCTGGACCTTGGACCAACACGTCTCCGCTCCTCCCTCTTGAACACGTGGATCTCCTGCGCACTAGGACAAACAATCAGCTTGCAAAAGGGGCCGAGGTAGCTCCCGTTTGCACTCCGATGCCTAAGTCAGCACTCATTTTCGACAAATGTGTATATTGGGTGCGGAAAATATAAGTGTGTAAAAGAGAGAAAAGGGAGTGAGAGAAGTGTATTATTAATAGAGAGAAAATTGCTAACCCCCCTCTAGGAGACTTACCTGTTCTATTTATAGTTACATTCATTTATTATTATCATGACACGTGTTTGGCCTTTACACGTGGCTTCTCTCCATCCGTTGGTCAAGTTAATCATTTAGTTGGGCATAATCATTATAGTCTACTATAGTGTTATGACGGCTATCACATCAACGATAAAGGCGCTGTCCCATCAAATTGCAGTTTGCTTATAGTTCCTGTGCTAGTGACGTTTCTGCCCTGCCTAAATGCCCGTCCTTGAGGTTGCTTCGGACGATGCCGCTTATGAAGACGGTTCGGCCATAGGAGGGATGTGCCTCGGAATGCCTCGGCCAAATAATAACCCCTTAGGTGGGGACCTACTTAGGTGGTTATTAGGTTCCATGTGTGACACGTCATGCGTAATTAGGATGTGGTCGCAACACTAGTTTCTTAAATATGGTTGGTTCATTCATGTGCGATCCATATTTGTCGTGCATTAATAACTTTGGAGAGATTACTCCTTTGGGTTCCTCGCCATTACGGCTCATGAGCTGTAACCTTTACCACGAATGGTTATTTTTCTTTCAAAATGATGCCGCTTGGCGCTTCATTTAACCCCCCCAGTAAAGCTTTGGCACGTGGATGGCTGGGATTAATCCTAGACTTGGCCAATTAACGGTATGCGTTTGCGGGGTGCGCTTTTGTAAACCTTTCATCTTCCTTTTCATCCTTTTCCCTCTTTTTTGGCTCTCTCTTTTTCTTCTTTCGTTATCTCTATCAATACTCAACAATTTACTCCACCATCTCTCATGCTCACCCATTCGCAAGGCTCTTGGTATTTCGTAGGAAACCACTATCTGCTGCCTCCAGTTTTGTCGCGCCGCTCTTCATCAAACCTCCTTTGTCTCTCATTAAGCAGGTAACTCCTTGATTTATTAATATTTCTTCTCGCCTTCGTTTTATTTTGCTTACATTGTCCATTCATATACATATATATACACATATACATATTTTATTTTCTTGGGGTACATGGAGCGTACCCCCATTTGCGTGTAATCTATGGGGGTAAGTTGGGTTTTTGGGAATATGGAAGGATCTAGGGAAGAGGATCTGAAGGAGGTAATGGTGGTGGCGGATCCCATAAGGGGTTTTTGTCCTGTGTCCTGCTTAGTATTTAGCTCCCTTCTTTTTAAGGAGCGCAGGAAGAAAAGAGAGCGACAATTCTGTAGCGTAATATCTTTAAGTGATTCTGACAGCGAAAGTGAATCATCTCAACCGTAAATGGCCATGCTTTCGACCCAAGAAGAAGCGGCACTACAGGAGATCTGTCATGAGAAAGAAAAATACTTTAAGGGGGAGGAGGCGGCAGGCACCTCATCCGGGGCTTCAGAATCCCATCTAGGGGTAAGGGCCCCCTTTAGGGCCCATAGGGAGGAGTTAGGCCTGATCGCAGAGGAGATCGCCCAAGTGGAGGATTGGGTTGATCATGTTAATAGAGTTTCTGGCTATCATGTTGATCCCCAGCCTCAGCCGGAGCAGTGAGAATCTAATGAAGTTAAGATAGAGGTTAGGGGGAATGGAATTTCCGAAGTGTCTTTGGTGTATAGGATGCCTCGGGAAATAAGGGTAATTCATCCGAGTTCGTCGTGTCGACCCTGCTGCCCACCGGATGGCCAAGTAGTGGTACTTCTTGATGCTTTTTCGTGTGGGATGCGCTTGCCTCTTCATCCATTCTTCAGGGCTCTTCTTCGTAGTTATAATGTATGCCCGTACCAGGTAGCCCAAAATTTCTGGACCCAAGTGATGGGGACCTGGTTAATTTGGCAGGAGGTCAGTCCGGAGTATCCAATTTCTCTTTACATTATCCACACACTTTATGTGTTGAAGACAACTGCTAGGAGAGAAAAAGATACAAGGCTAGATGTGAGGGACTGGTACTACCAAACCCCCAGGGGACAATATCCACCCATCATCACTGGGCATCCAACGTCCCTCAAGAATTGGAGAACCCAATGGTTTTGGGTCGGCGGGGATTGACAATGTACTCCTTCGGATCCTGTCCCTGAGATAACAGTTCCCCGAACCCTTTCTCTGCCCCGTGAGTTCTTATAATCTCTTATGCGGGTGTACCACCATATTTACACTCGGCTTCTTATTACCTTTTGTGCTTATATAAATGGTCCTTTTGATCTTGCAGGACAAACATACGCCCATCAGCTCCCGCCGAAGGATCTGGAAGTTGTGAGGAAGCTTTTTGGGTATCGCGGTGACTTTCAAAAGGTTATCTCCTCAAAAAGGCTTTTCGTCAAGCACGGCTTAATGCGGGATATGGGTATATTCACTTCTTTCTCTGATATTTATAGATTGGTTCATTCTACATTTTGTGACTTAGCGCATTCCTTACAGGGTCAAGAGAGTTCCCGAAGATATCCCTGAAGGGCTTGAAGGCCAAGAAGATTCCTCCTATTCTTGCTGCCGGGAGTGACGAGGAAAGGAAGCAAAGGTCCGTATTCGCGGGCTTCCACTCGGAGGCCACTAAAACGACAGCTGAAGCTTCAAAGGAAGCCTTCGAAGGCACCTCTGCTTCCAGGAAACTGGGTCTGCCACCTCTTCCAGACCCTTCTGACTCAGTACCAACTGTTCCAAAACTCCTTGCCGTAAAGAAGGAGCATGGCTGTAAAATGGTCGAGGGGCAGGAGAAGGAGAAGAAGACGAAGAGAAGGGAGCAGTCGAAAATCCCCCAGGCCCCTTCTGAGGTGGTGAGTATTGAGGAGGACGAGGTGGTGGAAATAGCTGCTGAGGAGCAACCACCCTTAAAGAGACTAAAGAGGGGTGGTAAGGGCCAATCCAGCGGAGCAGGGGTTCCTTCAGATATCCCTCCTGCAGACCTGCCTGGACCCGGTGAAGGCACCGAAGCTTTTCATAAATCCCCTCCAGGTCAAGTCTAGGAAGCGACCAATCTATAGCATCGGAGGTGGCTCGGATTAAAGAGGGGTTTGTCCCTAATTCGTCTATTTTGGATTCCGACGGCCTGGCATCTCTCCCGGGGTATGCTGCTAAGGCAGCCATTGCGGTGGATGATTTTTGGACAGAAGGGTGGGAATCTTTTTCCTCCAAAAGCTCTCCCAGTCAAATGCTGCTCGCCATCAAGGCTTTGAGCGCAAGGACTTTAGCTCTCGCGGACGATCTGGAGGGGCCGGTCAAGGAGCTTGAGCAGAGGGAAGAAAGCACTAAGGTCAGTGGCGGACCTATGTAGGGACCAGTGGGTGCAATTGCACCCACTGGCTCCCATTTTCTTCATTTTTCTGTTCATTTTCTTCATTTTTCTGTTCATTTTTTGTTTTTTTGTTTTTTTGTTTTTCAAATTTTTAGCATATTATTGATCGATTCATCCATTTTACAATATTTCGCACCCACTTGACCAAATTCTTGGGTCCGCCCCTGACTAAGGTGGCCCTGCGTAATGCGGATGGCATGGTGCAGGAGATCAAGGAGCTGAAGGAAACTCTCTCTTCCACCCGAAGGTCCCTCCATGAGGCGAAGAGCACATCCAGAGCCCTTAAGGAAGATAACAAGCAGCTAAAAAAGGACCTTCATTCTTCCGAAGTAGATGTGGCTAACCTATGCAAGAAATACGATAATGCCTGCCAGGCTCAGACGGTGACAGCCGAGGCGTTGGCAGAGTCTAACGCTCTGAAGGGTAAACTTTTTGACGAGGTTTCCAATCTGAAGAGGGCGCTTGAGGAGGAAAAGGAGCTCCGGAAAAAGGATGCTGAGTCTTTGGTTTCTTTGGAAGGTAAACTCGGGCTTCTGGAGCAAAGTACGGAGGCCAAGATCGCTGAAGGCATTCAAAAATTTAAAGATACCTTTGAGAATACCGAAGAATATGGGCTTATGCAATGAATATTTGGAAACATCGGTGCCCGTATGGCTCTAAGGGACGTGAAGGAGAAGTTCCCCTACTTGGATCTTTCCACCATTGAGGCTTTCTACCCTGAACCAGAAGATGTTGAAGAAGGCGATCCCGCCGAGCCCCCTCAGAATGCGTCTGGTGGCAACGCTGTAGACGATGCCCCTCCCCTCTAGTCATTGTACATAATTTTGTCTTTTGTAGCAATGTGATTCTTTGTTACTTCTATTGTTTTATCGTAAATACTTCAAATTCAATGTCTCTCTTTTCTTCGTATGCATGGGTTTTTGGATTTTCACATAGCATGTTTGATAGTCCCTCAAACACTCAAACATGTGGGTTACCCTGCCCACACCGTTTAACAAATGACTAGTGCCAAATGAGATCGTGGGACCAATTCGTTTTAATAAATTATGACCTTCGATAATTAGCACAGTTTCAATAGATAAGGTTTAAATATTGTTAAGTCATTCAAGGATAGCTTTTATGAGAGACAACGCCATAAAGCGCACCAGCTGAGTATAAAGCACATCGGCTAGGCGTTAACCAGGTCGAACTGTTTATGCATAAATGCTTCCAAGCACGGATGCCTTTGCAATTGTAAATAACTTGTATGATGTAAAATGCACTTGATCTGTAGGATAATACGTGCGCTCTAAATGTCTTGATTTGTAAAATGCACTTGATTTGAAGCACCTCTGACAGGCACAACCTAGTTCGGCCGGAGGGGCTCCTGTGCCTTTCCTCCTCGGCCATTAGTCCAAGGCGGTATCTAAAACTTTGCTCATGGATGGAAGTCCAATGGATATCTCATTGGGCCTTCACAAGCAGTTAAATGTGCCATATTTTGGGCGTGCTAGTCCCTCAAATCCGATGTGGTCATTTATGAGCGGATCGAATTTGTCATCACTTCGCAGCAATAATTCTATTAAAGTTTAATCATTTGCTACACCCCCGGATCCGACACAGCTAATGTACCTATGTTTGCCAATTAGATCTGATCTTGACCAACCTTTGAGCGATTTTACCTTAAAACTCTGTAACACCTTTATTTACAACTTTGTATGAACTTCTGTTAATGTTGCAGTGTAAATTCACCGGAGTCCCTTGTTTTTAACAAAGTTCGTACCTGGCGGAGGCGTGTGGTTTTTGTGACCAAAATAATATAAGAATTTTTTACGTTCGTCTTTTACGCATATTCACACAGCACTTAGTATACATATGTCTTGCAAACGCTTTGTCCGAATGTATGTGTAAAAGTATCAACAGTTTTGCGGTGAATGAGTACAGTACCTTAGATCTGAGTGGTTCGAAGCATTTATGTTTACCAGTGAGATCTGATTGTGACAAACATTTGAACGCGTCTAAGTTATACTTTATAAGATTTGTATACACAATTTTTGTATGAACTCCCTTTGATCGAACTAAATCTCCTTATCCTTACATGGTGATCGTAGTTTAGCCTTATGAGAGTCCCTTGTTCTTGACAATTTTTATGCATAGCGTGGACGTATGGCGTCATGACCAAAACATAGAGATTGGCGTAATTGAAATCATATGATAATGTTGCAATCATAGAGGAATTTAGTTTTATTGAAAATAACGGCGAAGGTGGTCCGTGTTCCAAGGATTACATAGAGGTAATCCAGACAAGTCCTCAATAATGTATGTTCCGGGTACCACCTTGGCAACGACCTTGTAAGGGCCTTCCCAGTTAGGACTTAGAGTCCCTTCCTGGCTCCTGTGTTGAAGGAAGAACCTTTTCGAGGACCAAGTCCCCAATATTAAAGCGTCGGCTCTTCACTGTTTTGTTGTAGTATCGAGCCATCTTTTTCTGGTATTTGGTCATTACCACTTGGGAATCATTCCGCTTTTCCATGAGGAAATCTAAACCGGCCCTTTGCGCTTCCTCGTTCCTAACTTTGTCATGATGAATTTGATGAAGCGAAGGGATTCCGATTTCAACGGGGCATACCGCCTCGGCTCCGTAAGCCAGCGAGAGAGGTGTTTCACCAGTAGCGGTGTGCGAGGTGGTTCGAAGCGCCCATAACACATGTGGGAGTTCATCTACCCATGCGCCCTTTCTGAATTCCAACTTCCTTTTCAGGGTATTTTTTATGGTCTTGTTCACCGCTTCGACCTGTCCGTTGGCCTGTGGGTGATGTGGAGATGAGAACAACTTTTTAAATCCAAAATCGTCACACAACTCATCGACGCTTCTGTTTTTGAACTGTTTGGCATTGTCACTAACCTGCAAATGTGGTATCCTGAACCGGCATATGATATTTTTCCAAATGAACTTGGTGGTGTTGGCCTCGGTGATCTTCATCAAAGGTTCCGCTTCGACCCACTTGGTGAAGTAATCAATTGCTACTATCGCAAAGCAATTGTTACTAGCTCCTCTAGACATAGGACCAATAATGTCAACCCCCCACTTTGCAAAAGGTCAAGGGCTAGTCACCACAGTTAGCTCGTGATGCGGCTGATGTGGTATGGTCGCGTGTCTTTGGCATTTATCGCACTTGCGCACGAAGTCATGGGAATCCTTTCACATAGTAGGCCAAAAATATCCCTGTTTGAGAGCTTTCCGAGCTAGCGACAAAGCTTCGGCATGGTTGCCACAGATGCCCTCATGGATCTCTCTCATCACATACTGCCCTTCCTATGGTCCCACACATCTCAGCAAAGGAGAGGTGTAACTCCGCTTATAAAGTAGGTCGTCCAAGAGTACAAAATTCGCAGAGTATTTCTGCAATTTTCGAGCTGCTTCTGGCTCGTTTGGCACTACCTGATGTTTCAAATAGGCGACCAGGGGGTTCATCCAGGATCCCTCTTCTTCAATCGCCAAAATCTCCGGTCCTGGCTCAATAGACGAAGTCAACATGCGCTCAACTGAGATTAGATTGTGTAACTCTGAATCGCTGCTACTTGCTAATTTGGACAACGCATCAGCGTTGAAATTTTCTGTTCTGGGGATGTGTTGCAACTTCATTTTTCCGAAGTGCACAGCCAAATCTCTTACTTTCTTCAAGTAAGCAACCATAGAAGGTTCTTTGGCAGAAAATTGCCCGTTGAATTGGCTCACAACAAGCTGCGAATCGCTATTGGCCACTACGGATTTAACCTTCAAGGCTTTCGCAAGTCTTAACCCGGCTAATAATGCCTCGTATTCGGAAACATTGTTTGAGGCTTTGAATTCGAAGCGGATTGCGTTGTGTAATTTAAACCCCTCCGGCTTACTAACAATATCCCTGCGCTGGATTGCCCATCAGTCGAGGACCCATCAACGAACAATTTCCACTCTTGGCCGTCATCTTGGCTGTCATCCGTGTTATCTACCATTTCAACCTCAGGGGGATGTGTGAATTCAACTACAAATTCCGCCAGCGCTTGGCCCTTTACAGCGGTCCGAGGCGTATATTGTAGGTCGAACTGGCTGATTTCTATTGCCCATTTCAGTAATCTCCCGGAAACGTCCGGTTTTTGCAACACTTGTCTCATGGGAAAGTTGGTGAACACGTGTATGGAGCGTGACTAAAAGTAGGGACGAAGTTTACGAGAGGCTGTGATTAACGAGAGAGCAAGTTTCTCCATATCTGGGTAACGCGTCTCGGCGTCCAGTATATCTTTGCTTACATAATATACGGGAAATTGATTCCCATCCTCCTCTCTGACTAATACTGAGCTAACAACCTCTTTTGATACAGCCAAATATAAGTAAAGAGGCTCGCCAGCCTTCGACTTTGATAGGGAAGGGTGACGTCCCAAAGAAGCTTTCAGGTCGGCAAACGCCTGCTCGCATTCTGGTGTCCATTGGAATCGCTTTCCCCCCTTTAGGACCTTGAAAAATGGCAAGCATTTATCAGTGGATTTTGAGACGAATCGATTCAGGGCCGCAATTCTTCCTGTTAGGCTTTGCACTTCTTTCGGATTCCGAGGCGACTGCATGTTTAGCAAAGCATTGATTTTGTCCGGATTGGATTCGATCCCCCTTTTATTCACCATGAATCCGAGGAACTTTCCAGATGCTACCCCAAAGGCACACTTCGTTGGGTTTAGTTTCATCCGATACTTCCTCAAAACATCGAATGCCTCTGACAGATGGAGGATGTGATCCGCAGCAACCATGCTTTTGACTAGCATGTCGTCAACATATACCTCCATGGTGTTCCCCAACTGTTCTGAAAACATGCGGTTCACCAACCTCTGATAGGTAGCTCCCGCATTTTTCAAGCCAAATGGCATAGCTCTATAGCAATAGAGTCCTCTATCTGTGATAAATGAAGTATGCTCCTCGTCCGACTCACACATGGGGATTTGATTGTACCCGGAGTAGGCACCCATGAAGCTTAGCAGCTCATGTCCAGCCGTGGAGTTGACCAACTGATCAATCCGGGGCAGTGGAAAGCTGTCCTTGGGACATGCCTGGTTCAAGTTGGAGAAATCAATGCACACCCGCAGTTTCCCATTGTGTTTTGGTACCAAAACAGGGTTTGATACCCACTTCGGATAGCGGGACTCCCTGATGAAACCATTTTTCAATAGCTTTGTGACCTCGTCTTTCAAGGCCTCGTATTTGTCGGAACTCATAGGTCTTCTCTTTTGCCTATGTCCAGGACATCGGGGATCAATCTGGAGTCTAACAGGCTTCTTTAGGATCGATCCCAACCATGTCGCTGTGTTTCCATGCGAAAACATCAAGATTTTTGAGTAAAAAGCTCTTCAATTTATTTTTGTATTCAATTGGTGAGTCTAATCCGATCTGCAATTCCTTGATTGGATCAAATGGGTCTACACCGAAGCATTCTAACCTTTCTGTCGGGGTGGAGCAATTGTCACCTGACATTCTTGGGTCCAGATCTGCCAAATCCTCTTCAAGTGTCATTGTAACATCCTTACTTCTCGAAGGCCCTTCACCTAGTCTTTCAGGGTCTGTGGCAGCCTCGATCATGGCTACGTCACTGATCATGTTCAAGCTTCGATCTTGAAACTTTCGGATTGCATTTGTGTAACAAGCCCGGGATTCTGTTTGGCTTCCCCTTACAGTTGTAACGCCATGCTCCGTGGGGAACTTCATGCAAATGTATTTGGTATGCGTTACAGCCCCCAAGTCAATAAGACCAGGCCTCCCAATTGAACCATGATAGGAGGAGATTTTGTCAACCACCAGAAATTCCATGGGGATTCTGGAGAGAGCCGGTGCTTGCCCTACTTCAGTTATGAGGGTTATGGATCCTCTGGGGGTTATGCTGTCCCCCGTAAATCCATAAATTGGATCAGGGACTGGAATGAGTGGAGTGCTGATCCCCATTTTATCAAAAGTTACCCCGTAAATCACATTTACCGAGGCACCATCGTCCACCATCATCCGTGATAGACCATTCCAAGCCACCACCACTCTGATTACCAATGCGTCGTTGTGCGGGAAGTGCACTCCTACAACATCGTCTTGTGTGAATGTGATCGAGCCCATCTATGAGGTATCCCAACCGGATGTGAATGAATATGATAATTCACGTTGGCGGGCTGCTTGGCCTCTCTTATATACCTCTTTTGGGAGTTGTTTGTGCTCCCACCTGGGTGGGGGCCTCCCAGTATTGTGTCGATTTCACGAATGGGGAGGTCGGCCACAGGCACAGGTGGTTCCCGTGTATCTTTAGCATGTGCCGGGGCGGTATCCTGGCCCCTTTTTCCTGTCTCTTTGACGGTTGTCAATTCTTTCCTTAGTTGAATTCTTCCACGGAGCTCTCCTATCAGCTCGGTTGAACTTTTGACCACCAGATTTTTGAGTTCTTCCTGTATCGGGGGGAAATCACCCCCCTTTCTTCCCTGTGCCTTTTGGTCAGCTAACATGTGGATCTCCCTGCAATCCTCCGTTGCGTGACCATAATATCTGTGGTAGGCGCAGTAGGCCCCTATCATGGGCTTTTTTCCACTTCGGCCGATTTCCACTCTCCCTTGAGCCGTGGGGGGATTTTGAGAAGGGGTATTAGAGTGCAAGTGAGGGATAGCTTTCGTGATTTCCGCTGCAAAGCTGGATCCTGTCCCCGGGAACGGACGAGGCGCTCCACCTTGGTTACCGACCCTATCCTTGTTCCCTCCTTTCTTGAGATCCGCTTCATTGGAATATCCAAGGTTATATCTCCCTTGGGGATGATTATCTCTGGCCCTAGCCATTTCCTCCGATACAATCTCTTCCTTCATCAGGTCTCCCAGGGTATTGTAATCCCTTGGTTTCCTGTTCCGAACATCCCTCCAGAACATGCTGGTCATATCTAGCCCTCATTTTAAGGCGGAAAACATCTCCGCTTCTGTGATATTTTCGCAGATATGCATCTCTTCAGTAAACCTAGCTAGGTAACTTTTCAGAGATTCGTCCCTTCCTTGCCTCAGATCCTGAAGGCGTTGGAGTGGGAGCTGGCCAGGCCTGGAGGAAACAAAACCATTCTGAAAAGAAGTTTTCATATCCCTCCAACTGTGGATGCTACCAGGCGGGAGCTTTTTATACCATCGTATGGCGCTTCCCTCAAGGGTTAAGGCAAAAGCTTTACACTTCAGTGCCGGGGTAGCCCCGGCTATCTCCATGCTGGCGCGGTAATTTAGCAGGTGATCGTCTGGGTCACCTCGGCCAGAATATTTTGCTATTTCTGACATTTCAAAGTCATGAGGTACGGGGCACCTACGGAGGCCCTCTGTGAAGGGACTTACTTCCTCTTCGTCATCCAACTCGTAAGAGGGCAGTTCACTGTTTTCATCGTGACCGGAATACATTGGATCATGTTATTGGTCGTAGAGCGGCGGAGCATACTCTTGCCTTTGCGGTGGCAAAACATGGCCGTAGTTTGGCCTTTTGTAAGTGGGTAGCTCTTTGCAAGATTTTGTCCGAACTGCCCGGCTCTTTTTTCCTGCCTATTCCTAGGCTCATGTGTTGATGCCAATCTTTCTGCTCCCCCATCATGTTGGTTTCTATACATTTGACCCTGCGACACGGCTTCTTCAGCATGTCGCTCCATCCTATTTCTAGGCTCTGCGACATTGTGCCGACCTGGGTCCGTTTGCCCCCGTATCTAGCCCCTAAATAGCCCTCCTATTCGGCTGAAGACACTGCCGGATTTTGCTGGAGAAGCCTCCCTGCGTCTAGCTGGGAGTGGGCTTTCTTCATCGTGTTCTTCATGCTCCGGGTCTTCCTCGTAGATGGGCTCGGATTCCACCTCGGCATATGCCTGTGGACCTTGGTAATAATACGAGGCAGTGGCCGCCTCGGATGGTGAATAATGTGGCAGTGGGTATTGCTGAGGCATCACAGGTTCATTCATAACATACCCTCTGGCCATAAAAGGCATTCATTGCAGCAGTATGTTCTATCTGCTGCTTCTGCATTTCTAACATTTGGGCAGCCATGCGTGTCATATCTCGCATCATGCGGCGATTACGGTGCCAGAGAGGTGGGTTAGGTTGTGCCACTTCCTCATTGGCGTTTTCATGAAGTCCTTGAGGAACCTCGCCCTCTCTGTGTTGGCCACTTCTTCCCCTACGGGAGTTAACATCACCATCACTTTCGTTCATGTTTTAGGGAAATTCCTTAATCTTATCTTGTCTTTCAAAGATGAGTGGACTTTCGTTTCAAAAATCCCTGCCTTTCTTCAAGGTTACTGAACCTATGTTTCAAAGCTCTTTACACCTTTTTCAAGGGTGGTAAACTTATGTTTCAAAGTTTTTTTTTTAAGGTTAACGGACTTGTCTTTCAAAGCTCTTACCTTTTTCAAAGCCAACAAGCTTATCTTTCAAAACTCTTACCTTTTTCAAGGCCAGCCAGCTTATTTTTCAAAGCTCATACCTTTTTCAAGGCCAGCCAGCTTATCTTTCAAAGCTCTTACCTTTTTCAAGGCCAACCAGCTTATCTTTCAAAGCTCTTACCTTTTTCAAGGACAACCAGCTTATCTTTCAAAGCTCTTTGTAGTTATCCGCTCTTTTGTAATCGGTTATCCGTCCTTTCTCCAGACTACCTTTCTATGTGTGACTTTTTACCATGTGTTTTCGTGGTTAGCAGTATGGCTTCCCACAGACGGCGCCAAAATGTTGTCCACAAAATCCGGCTGGACCTTGGACCAACACGTCTCAGCTCCTCACTCTTGAACACGTGGATCTCCTGCGCACTAGGACAAACAATCAACTTGCAAAGGGGGCCGAGGTGGCTCCCGTTTGCACTCCGATGCCTAAGTCAGCACTCATTTTCGGCAAATGTGTATATTGGGTGCGGGAAATATAAGTGTGTAAAAGAGAGAAAAGGGAGTGAGAGAAGTGTATTATTAATAGAGAGAAAATTGCTAACCCCCCTTTGGGAGACTTACCTGTTCTATTTATAGTTACATTCATTTATTATTATCATGACACGTGTTTGACCTTTACACGTGGCTTCTCCCCATCCGTTGGTCAAGTCAACCATTTAGTTTGGCATAATCATTACAGTCTACTATAGTGTTATGACGGCTATCACATCAACGATAAAGGCGCTGTCCCATCAAATTGCAGTTTGCTTATAGTTCCTGTGCTAGCGACGTTTCTGCCTTGCCTAAATGCCTGTCCTTGAGGTTGCTTCGGACGATGCCGCTTATGGAGACGGTTCGACCATAGGAGGGATGTGCCTCGGAATGCCTCGGCCAAATAATAACCCCTTAGGTGGGGACCTACTTAGGTGGTTATTAGGTTCCATGTGTGACACGTCATGCGTAATTAAGATGTGGTCGCAACAGAAAGAAAGAGGGCAAAACAAGCAAACGAGAGAACCTGTTAGATTGTTGTTTGGTACTTCCTTATTCGTCGAGTGAAGATAGATTTATATTTCTTATTTTTCCGTCTCAATTATAAACTACATTCCTTATTGAAAGTAAAGAAATTTTTAAGTTTTCTAATATATCCTTATTCAGTATCAATTGTTATCAACAAATATAAAATAATTATATTTATTACGTTATTTAATGTGGGGATATATTAGTAAAATGTAAGAAAAAATTATTTTTCGAAATAAAAGAAACAATTCTATTTTCACAGGATGGATGTAGTATAATTTTTATTGTTTATAAAGAAAAAACGATATTTTCTAGATAAAATATGTGACGAAAAAGTAATTCGAGAAAATGTGTGTGATTAAAAAGTGATTTGAGAAAATGTGACATTTAAAATATTGAGAGTTTTATAGTTTAGAAAAAAAATAAAAAATAAAAAATTAAGAGTCAACTCGCTAGAGAGGTCCAATCTTGACTATCAATTTACATTTGTTCCCATCTCGGTCCGTCGGTCCGACCACGTCTTTCTCACCCTTGGAATAAACTTGAGAAATTTGTAGTGGAGGTTAAAGTCATTTTTTTAATAAATTTACCCCCAAGTTCCTGCCAAACCACGTTGATTTAATCCCTGCTAATAAGAGGAGCTTAAAGTCAATTTTGATTAAAATTATTATAAAATATATGATTTAAAAGTTGTGAATTTCATAAAATATGTGATTTATATTAAACCCCTCTTTGATCTCCATTTTAAAGACAAAATTTTTTTCTGAATTTTTTTTTTTTTTTTTTTTTTAAGAATGTGTGATTGAAAATTATGAAAAAAATTAAAAATTTACATGTATAGTATTTTATTGTGTAGATCTTTTGTTAAATAGAAGTATGAAAAAGGACAAAAAGTTTTTGCTTTAGAGAATAAAACAAATAATCATTATTGACTTTTAAATTTCTATGCATCTCATAATGGAAAATAGGCAAAGTTGACAGGATACTTTTCAAAGTCAACATTATAAATCTTACATTTCTTTTCCACGAACAAAACTTGTAAAAAGAAAAGACGGTTTTGATCAACCACGGGATATGAGATATCCTGTGGGTTAACGGGATACCCACGTGGCTTTACACCCCCCCGCCCTCTTATTTTCTTATTCTTATTCTGCTTTTGTTTTTTTGATTTATTAATTAAATCTCTTTTTGGACTTAATTAAATATTTTTTATTACATTTTACGAAATTAATTGTGGTTTGATCGTTATGTTGTCGTTGTAAATTACAAATAATGAATCACGTGATTTAACAAGCCAAATTTCACTTGAATCGAAATCCACTATTCCAAAAATTAATTATTTGACCTCAAATAAAATTTGTCGTCAAAACATAAAACATTTTATTCTTTCGACTTTTCAAAATTATTAAAAGACACCAAATATAATATTTGCCAAATAGGAATCAACAATGACATATGCTCGTAATATTATTTACTAAATTCAAATTTTGAATTTGAGAATTTGGATATTGTTTGTAAAATTTGACTTTAATAAAAATATGATTTTTTTATCAAAAACACACACGCTATTAGTATTGTTGGGACGTTATTTTTTTATTATTAATAAACTGCTTTTTTTCAGTTGAATTTGCAAAAAAATAATTTACATTTAAGTGGTTATAACCGCACCGGACTGAGACACGCATCAAAAATCGCACCGAACTGAGACCCGAATCGAAACCGCACCGACCCAACTTAGGCGGTTATGAGGGTGGTTATGGTATGAGCGAAAAATTGGTGGTTCGATTATAATTTTGGAAGATCCAACCTCGAACCAAATCGTTGCCATCACTAGTCATAAATTACAAATAATGAATCACGTGATTTTTGAGGCTCCCCCACGTGACCTCACAGGTCATCCCGTGGGGGATTGGAACCGTGAGAGACTATGTTTAGTAATGTGACAAGAAAAAGAAAAATAATCATTGCCAGGAAAATATGTAAATGTAGAGGTTTTGTCTGTTAAATTATGTGATTCAGTATTTGTAACTTCGTAAAATGAAATAATTTTTTTAAAAATTAAGTCCACACAAATAAAAATAAATAAAAATTCAAGGAAATGAAAGAGCGAAAACATAATCAACATAATGATCAAACCACAATTAATTTAGTAAAATTAAATACAAATATTTAATTTAAGTCTCCAAAGAGGTTTAACGGGGAAAAAAAAAAGGAAAACGAAAAAAATATATTATAAAATGCCTCCAATTGGGTGATCCCAAGTGGATATCCCGTGAGGTAACCCCACGGGATACGCCGTGTGGGATCACCACAAAGAAACGAAAAAAGAGTTTGTAAGACTAGAGAAAAAATAGAAGGTGAAATCAAAATTCGGCACTTTAAGTTCAGTGATTGATCGAAGATGTTTACATAAGTTCAGTGATCAAAATTAAGGTGTAATTTAGTCATTAACTTAACTTTTGTAACAGAATTGACGACGTGACCGGCGGAATGTCCATCACCTTCAATCGACCAATTACAGCACATCAAATTGTTAAGTAAGAAATTTTTAAGAACATCTTTGATTGGTCACTAAATTTTTAAAAATATTTTTGATCGTTGATTTGTTGGATACAACTGACAATTTGATAAAGCGTTATAAATTTTCAGGTCAGTCGTTTTATCTTTACAAGTTCGATGACAAAAACTCGATCAACTTAAAGTTTAGTGAATAATCGAAAACGCTTTAGAAGTTTAGTCACTAATCGTTAACCTTTTTTGAAGCTTTCTAACGTTGTAATTTAGTGTGTTGTTATTGTTCGGTTGAAGGTGACGTAACGCCACATATACATTTCGTCTATCGCGTCGTCAATTCTGTTACGAAAGTTAAGTTAATGACTAACGTCCATCATTTTGACAAGTTTAGTTATCAAAACTCAACATTACATAAGTTCAATGATTATTGGGACAATTAACCTATATTTTAGTGATAAAAAATCAACATTTTAAAGTCCAGTGACCAATTGAAGACATAGACATAATTCAGTGATTATTGAGATAATTAAATAATAAGTTCAATGATTAAAATGAAACAATTTAAAGTTCAACAATCGATCGATGACATGAGCATAAGTTCAATGATTAATGAGACAATTAACTCTCATTGATCACATGTAAAAGATTAAAAATAAAAATATTAGCACAAACAAAATATATATGTAAATAATATGTATTTTTCATTTTTTTCAAGTGTCAAATTTCTTCTCATTTTCAACACGTGCAAGTTTTTAATGTACTACTTCGAAAAACTCAACAAAACAACTATAAATTTACATTTTCAAAACATATAACGATTGTCTAAACGAGGCGAACACACACACAAAATTTGTCACACTCTTTTTAAATTCTTGTGGTTGTTGGTCCTTAAAAATCTACTTTTGTTTTTCCTTTCATGTGTTAACTTTTGTCTCTTTTTAAAAATAATGTATACTCTAGATAAAATTGAGTTTTTAATGTACTATTAAAAAAAAAATCTATAAATTTGTCTTCGAAATTATATAATGGCTGAGAAATCATAGTTTGACAAACAATGACTGCCTCATATTTTGCCATTTGTGCATTTTTTTTTCTTCGTTTGGTCAACTTTATAGGCTTAAATGAAATCATAATATCAAAATCTTGACAATTAATATTATCACCAATACTTAATCACATTATTTACTAATTGCAAAATCATTAGCTGTAGCAAAAGTTATAACCGTTTAAAATTGTCATTTCGTAATGTATTTTTCATTTTTATTACGAATCAACCTTTTTTCACTTTCGAAAAAACTTAAGTTTTTATTGTACCACTTCAAAAAGCTTATAAAAAACTACAACTTACTTTTTCAAAATCCACTTTTCATTTTTCTTCTCTCCTTATTTTGTCTTTTAGCATTTTTTTTTTTTTGCTTTATTTGTTTGATCAATTTTGAGGGCTCAAATGAAGTCATGATAGAAAGATCTTGACATAACTATGAAATTCTCACACAGTATTTTGTCACATTATTTCGAATTACAAAATTGTTAATCGTATTAAAAGTTACAGTCATTTAAAATGTTTTCTTAATAATGTATTTTTCATTTTTTTCACGAGTCATCTTTCGTCTTATTTTTGACATATGCAATGACTGAGCTTTTAATTTATCATTTCAAAAAGCTCATAAAACTACAAACTTGCATTTTAAAAATCATATAAGACTGTCAAAATAAGGCAAACGCGTGTAAAAAATGATTGCTTACTTTGGTTACCGATCATTAAAATTCTATTTTTCTATTTTCATTTTTTACTCTCATTTCAAAATCATACATACTTTAGATAAAATTGAATTTTTAATATGCTATTTAACAAGTTCGTAAAATCTACATATTTATCTTCGAAATTATATAATAGTTGAAAAATCATAATTTGACAAAATGTTCTTTTTTATTATTCATGTGTAATAATATTATTACATACATAATTACAGCCACTACTTTCCACCTACTCTCCTTAAATAATTGTCTTTATTTAATTCTTCGCTGTCGAAAAAGGTCGAAGATCATAATATTTGAATAATGATTTCTTGTTTGATACTCTCCCTATCCTATAAAGATAGACTTATTTATATTTTTACACAGATTATGAAAACATAATTATTATATGTTGGAACTATAAATTTGCTTACATTTTACCTAATATACCCTTACATTAAATAATAAGTAGTTTATATATGTTGATAACAATGTATATTAAATATGTGTATATTAAAAGCTTAAGACATTAATATAATCCCAATAAGGAAAGTAACCTATAATTTGGGACAAACCAAAAGGGAAAACAGAAAAAAAAAATTAATGAAAG
Organism: Ligustrum vulgare; assembly: GCA_963555705.1. NCBI lineage: Eukaryota > Viridiplantae > Streptophyta > Magnoliopsida > Lamiales > Oleaceae > Ligustrum > Ligustrum vulgare. The sequence goes on from OY743190.1 coordinate 14,635,699, forward strand.
ATGAAATACATTGCTGATGGATCATTTTAAATGACTAAAATTTTTACTACAGTTTAGTAATTCGAAAATAATGTAACAAAGTACTGTTCGAAAATTTCACATCAATATTAAGATATTGCTATTATGACTTCATTTGAACTCTCATAATTAACTTAACGAAAAAATAAGTAACACAAAACGATAAAAATAGGAACATGAGAAGGTTTCCATAAAGATGTCCAAAGTAATCCTTGGAGAGGTGACCGAATAGTGCATTAAATTCAATTTTTGTCCGCATGGTGTTTAATTGGATGAATAGTGCCTAAATTTAATTGGATGAATAGCGCCTAAACTGATGGAAAATTCAGACAGTTTTCCTGCATAGTATTTAATTGGATGAATAGTGTATTCAGTTGTTGCCCGCATAGTGTTTAATTGGATAAATAGTGCATTCAGTTGTTGCTTGCATAGTGTTTAATTGGATGAATAGTGTCTAAATTAGATGAATAATGTTTAATTGCAATCGTGCCTAAATTGGATGAATAATATTTAATTCAAATGGAATAGTGCCTAAATTGGATGAATAGTGTTTAATTGCAATTGGATGAATAATAGTGTATTCAATTGTTGCTCGCATATAGTGTCTAAATTGGATGAATAGTTTTTAATTGCAATTGGACTATTGCTTAAATTGGATAAATAGTGTTTAATTGCAATTTGATTGGATGAATAGTGTCAATTTCACATTCATATAGTGTTTAATTGGATGAATAGTACATAAATTGAATGAATAAGAATTACAATTGGAATAGTGCCTAAATTGGATGAATATTATTTAATTGTAATTGAATTAGATGAATAGTGCCAATTTAATTGCAATTAAAATTTGATGAATAATGTCAATTTCATATTCAATCTTTTATATTTAGAAAGATAATAAGAAAATGTTAACTCATAAATGCCACATCGAATCAAGGCAAATTTAAAATCTTCATCCCCCTTCCTTCCAAAGTTCCACAAAAAATTACCTATATGGCATATCTCCTAGTGGCAAAAGGGGACTGGAAACACGCTCAGCATGACTGGGTGCAGAGTTCGAATCATGAAAACGGATTTGGCCCTGTGGCAAGCGGGAGTTACCACAACTAGTAGGGGACCTCCAGTACCCTCCACCCTGGTCTCTGGGAGGCACATCCTAATATTTACTCTCGAACCAATGACCCAAGGCAGGGTCGGTTCGAGCCCTCAAGGTATGGGTTACACCTTCCACAAACAACTCATCTCGAAACACATCTGAAACCCCAAAAAATGGGAAAACCCCAAATTTCGGTACAACACTCTACACGGTCGACAGTGGCATTAGTAAATACCAATGTTTTCACACTCAGACCGGGCATCGACCCGGCCGAGAGACTGAGTCAAGGGTTGGAGGGTGAACCTGGAGTCGACTCGGGGGCATTAATTAATATTTAAAAAATATTTAAAAAATCAAAAAAATAAAAAACTCGGGCAAATCGGGTTCGGGTTGGCCGGGTTTCCCGGGTCAACCCGGGTCATTGATCGAGCTTGACCCGGCCTGATTTTTGGGCCTGGTCGCGGATTTTCAGGTCGACCTGGCCGGGCCAGGTTTGACAAAACTGGTAAATAATTTTCATTTTTTGAGGTCAATTATTCTCAAGTAGTAAACTTTTTCATTTAAAATGTTTAATTCTTTGTACTCAAAAGATGAATATTTCCTGTTAACCAGATTTAAAAATAAATAACAAATAAACATAAAAATTGTGATTTTTTTAAGAATTGATGATGGAGATTTGGTTGCGATGAAATTCAAATGATTGAGGACCAAGATGAAGCTTTTCAAAAGATGAAGGACAAATATGAAGGTGGACAAAAAATGACAGAAAACGTGACAAGAGGAAATGTGTTTTATCCTAGCTGGGAACTATAGCTTCATCTTCTTTCCTTCGAGCTGAAATCCAGTTCATGTCGGAAGAATCATTTTCGTTAGGGTTTCCGAAATTTTAGGAGCTGGTACTCGTGTAAAGAATGTGTTGATTTCCGTTGTAAATTCTGTATGCATTTTTTGTCTATAGGTTGGTCTGTGTATAAAAACTCCCTCGTTGTAATGGTTTTGTGTGCTGAGAATATAGAAAATTTTCTCTTATATTGCTCGTGGATTTTATCTTGGTATCAGAGCAGGTTAACAGTGGCTACTGGTGAAATTAATTCACAAAATAGCTCTTCCTCTTCAGATCAGACCTGCAACACACCTTCCTCATTTACCTCACTAAACCTGACCCAAAATTTGTCCATCAAACTTGATCGTGACAACTTTCTCCTCTGGAAAAACATGGTTATCCCTATTGTGAAAGGGCAAAACCTTTTGGAACATCTCATGGGAACCAAGCCATGTCCTGCTAAATTTATCACCGTTGAAAGTTTTATAGAGGGAGGAACAGTAGCTGTGAAACAAGTCAATCTTGAATATCTGAAATGGGTGTCTCATGATTCTCTCCTCATGGGCTAGTTATATGGATCAATGACACCAGACATAGCCATTCGTGTAATGGGAAGCACAACTGCATCACAAATGTGGACCTCCCTGCAACAAAGATTTGGAATACTGAACAAAGCAAGACTCACTTTCCTATCTGGGGAATTACAGAGGTTAAGGAAGGGTGGAATGTCTATGGATCAATACCTAACTACTGTCAAGAAATTGGCAGACAACTTGGAGGTGGCTGGAAAAGCCATAACAGAGGAGGATCTAATCAATCATGTTCTCACAGGACTTGATGAACAACATTAGTGGTACAGCTCAATGGAAAAGAGAGCTTAAGTTGGCATGAAATGACCTCAGGCTTGCTTACATTCAAAAGCAGGCTTGAATACCTCAATGAGGTATGAATTGGTCTTGGCTCTATAAATCTAAGTCAAGGAAACATCAGAGGAGGTTTCTATGGAGGAAGATCAAGAAGCAACTTCAGAGGACCTGGAAATAGAGGGAGATCAAGAGGAAGAGGAAGGAACATTAGATCTCAAGCAGAAATCAAAAACCCCGGTCAAATCTATGGGTTACATAACCATCAAGCTGGATGGTGTTACAAGAGGTACAATGAGAACTTTGGTGGAACAAAATCGGTTGAAAAGAACAAGGGAAATCAGAACACTCATTTCACACCACATCAGTCTACATATCTTGCTTCTCCCAGCATCTTGGATGATCCCGCCTGGTATGCTGACTCAGGGGCCAGCAGTCACATTACAAATGATATAAGGAACTTGTTGACATTTCTTTTAAAATCCGAGGATCAAACTTAAATCCTGTAACCCATACTTATATATTGTAATCAAGTATTCAACATCATACACTCATCTTAAAACTAAAGCTAAGGTACTAATTTAAGGATCCATGCTTTCAAAATCATCATAAAATACTCTAACCAAGTATTTTATAAATAAATCATTGACCTATCACCAATGAATATGACTCTTGCGATTCATATAGGATTCCTCATCAAGTTTACTTAACCCAAAGATACAACTCCACAATAAGTAAAAGTTACACTAATGATCATCTTAGATTTTTAAACAATCCAAATTTATGTATATTCCATGGAGATCTCAATATGGACAATATACTTTATTCACATCTAATGCACAACCAACAATGAGTAATCACAACTACATCACCAAAATTTCAAATAAATTCATCCATCTTATCATAAACAAATGAAGTTTCCCGACCACAGGTCATATTTAGCAATAAACAAACCATAGATCAAGATAAGATTAATTAGTTCAAACATATCATCACACTATTCTTCCATAGGACAATCATAACATTCATTAACTATCTATTCACCATAACTTGTGATAATCATGTGACATGCCACTTATCACCATACCATATGTCCTCAACATTTAATCATATCAATCTCCTTAAGATCACAGTATAATAACCATCATATATATCACATGAACATTTCTACATCAATAAATCACTAAAATCTTATATATACTAATCTCTCAATCTCAATAAATCTTAAATTTTTACAATTCTTTGCTATTTCAGTTGCCTAGAAGTGTAGGCCATCACCTTGTCATATTACATAAGAATACAACCGAGCCCTTTTTAATGAAGCATCACTGTATATGAACAACCATTCATTTCCTTGTGGAATAGTTAAAATGGGCACAGTTGTCAACCGTGTTTCACAATCCGAACTCCACTGAAATTTTGTATCATTTCTAGTTAACTTAGCCAACGGTGAGGCAATCTTGGAAAACCCTTTCACAAATCTTCGACAGTAACCCGCTAATCTAATGAAACTTCGGACTTCCTTAACATTAGAGGGCATAAACCAGCTTTGAATTACCTCACTTTTACTCTAGTCAACCTCAATACATTCCCTTGATACAATATGGCCAAAGAATGACAATCTATCCAGCCAAAATTCACACTTCTTAAACTTAGTAAATAATTTCTCTTCTCTAAGCTTCTAAAGCACAATCCTCAAATGTCTTTCATGTTCTTCATCAGACCTCGAATAGATCAATAAGACTATGACCATTTCATCCAAGTATTCTTTAAAGATCCGATGTATTAAATGCATAAATGTCGCAAGAGTATTTTTTAACCCAAACAACACTACCAAGAACTCATAATGTCCATATCTAGTATGGAAAGCTGTCTTTGGAAGGTTCTCTTCCTTGATCCTGAAATGATGGAAATTAGATTGCAACTCGATCTAAGAAAAATACCCCAAACCTTGAAGCTGATCAATCATATCCTCAATTCTTAGCAATGCATATTTATTCTTTATTGCCACGTTGTTCAATTCTCTGTTTTCTATGCAAAGTCTCATAAAACCATCTCTCTTCTTTACGTATATAGCATAAGAGTAATTCGTAGCGAAAAGCTAGTTCGAATAAAACCTTTGTCCATAAGATCATATACCTATTCTTTGAGCTCTTTAAGTTCCACAGGAGCCTTCCAATACTGTGCCTTGGATATTAGAGCTGCCCCAGACACTTAATCAATGACGAATTCAATCTCTCTATCAGGTGGTAGATCATAAAGATCGTTTGGTAACATACTTAGACATTCTTGAACAATTGAAGTTTGTTCAAAAGAGAATGGCCTATCTTAATCAGCTCAATTACTGTAGCTAATTAGGCCTTACAACTTGTATTCACCAACTAACGAGCATTGATCACCTACACTATCGAAATAGAAAGCTTCACCTCAACCCCAACAAATGAAAAGGGATTTTGTTTGGAGGTTCAAACACCACCTTATTGTGATAGACGCTTGAAGCATTATATCGTAATAACAATTCCATTCCTAGTTTGACATCAAGATCATGGATATCTGGTGTTATGAGATCTTTCATCTACTCCTTCCCATTTACCACGATTGGAAAGTCTTTTAACGCATATCTCGAGTTCAAAAGTTCTCTAAATGGTGTTGGAAAGCAAAACTCGAGCTGCAGTTACCGAGATGGGTAAATCAATTTTCCTATGATTATGGGACTATCAAATGAGTGGTTAGTCCCGAGATCAAACATGATAAGTGCTTAATACTAAGTTAGATGACTTCTCAACTTCCGACTTGGATATAATATACATTCTTGCCGATATAGTTTTCGAGACTCAAAGTACTATTCACATTCACTTCTTATCTCTCACATAGGGACTTATGAACATTACCCAAATTTTATAAAAAAATCATTACCATCTCATTTACATAATCAAGGTATACATGTCATATTCACTAATAACATTCTTAACCTTTCACTTTACGACATTACACCGTAACATGCAAGAATTTACAATAATTTTCATATCAATTAACATTTCATAATTTAAACAAAATTAATTTACCAGATGATCGAGGAAGTAGCACTTGAGGAGTGACTCAGTACCCGAACCATTTCAAATAATTTTAAAAGTCTACAGAATCGCTTTTAAAACTCTTAGCTCTGATACCAAAAATGTAACACCCCAAGTTTAAAATCTAAAACCTAGGCGTGTTAACTTTCATTCACATTAAATGCAGAAATAATCGTTTAAAACATTTAAACGTTTCATTTTCTATTATAAAAGTTTTACAAAAATTTCGGCAGAGTCTCCTCTATAACTTGGACATAGCCAACCTGTAGAGGGACATCATACCTACAATACAAATTCAATTCTCAACTCATTCAACATCCAACATTTAACATCCAACCACAATTCCAAAATTTAACTTCAACATCAATTCCCAAACTCCTCAACGTAAATGAATTTAAACCATGAGCTCCATTTAACTAAATGGAGGATTGATAAACTACTAAAGAGATAAATGACTTATCAAAAAACTAAATCCAATAAACAATTAAAAGAATGAACTAATAAAAATAACTAAAGCATTTATGAAACTCCACTTCAAACCCTATTTAAAATGATAAATTGTGGTACTATCTGAGTCAGCCGCCAAGTGCTCTCCTTGGATCACCTAACTTTCATCACCTGAAATGTTGGGGAGGGATTGGGGTGAGCTAAAGCTCAGTAAGTAAACTTTATGCATGAAATGCATGCTTATGATATGAATGCTTTAAAAATTTCATATATGTATCCCCATTTACTTTACTTTCCAAAACTTTCAAACTTTTCGAACTTTCATTTCATTTCAAAACTTTCACTTCATTTCCATCTTGAGCTCACTTGGTGTATCTTCTAGTCAATCAGATAACAGTGGGCAATTCTTATTTGGAACCAGATTAATTTTCACATTTCCACCGCAAAGTGGCTCATTCACTTCATTCCACCGCAAAGCGGCTCATTCACTTCATTCCACCGCAAAGCGGTTTAACAGTCCACCGTAAAACGGTTGAACATTCCATCGCAAAGTGACTTAATTCGGGTACGCTGGTCCCTCGCGCCCCATTTCCCACTCGCATATTTCATGAACTAGAAGTACATCCATTCATTCCTTAAAAACTTGGGATACATAACTTTTGAACAAACTTTAACTTTGACACGTTCCTTTCACTTAAAAATATTTGACTTTTCAATTTCGATGTCAATGCATGCTTGATGATGCAATGACATAATAATGTGCATGCTTGAACATTTCCTTAAATACACATACTTGCACATAGTAACTGAAAGCATTAAAATCAGTTAACACGAATGTCGATCAAGCACATTAATTCCACATTAACATTCAACTTTGATGAAAGTAGGGAGAAGTTTACTTACCTGACGTCCTTAGTATTTACCGTTATTTGGATTTGCAAGTGGAGGAGCCTCGGCTGCCAGCGTCGTCAATGTACCAAAATCCTAATTGTATCCATTCATTTAATAAAATATACTTTCAGTTCAAATTGGTATATTCATCATTCCTTTAACATTAAACGAGTTAAAACAATAAATCTTCTTTCCCTTTTCTTTCTTGTGATCATTCATTCCAAACAAGGTATTAAGATATATTAAATACTTCCATACCATACTCGAAAGCAAAAGATTAAACCATTCGGCACAACATTATAAGCTTAACTATTAAGGTACTTAAATCAAACCAAAGTTTGAAAAATATACACGACTTTACAATTTTCTCAAAATCTAGTAATTATAATTATTACTCACGTTCACACAAAAAAAAAAAATCATATTTGAAATAAGGGACTTAATTTCATGCAACTTACGAATTGTACTAATCCATTTACTCAAATCTCAAACTAAATTATAACTTAGTCGAACTTTACAAAAATATTCCATTAAAATTCCAACTTTTTAAAATCTGAAAATATTCAAAATAAGGTTTCAATTAAACTTAAAACTAATCAAACATAACCTAAAATCTTAAATTCAAGAATTTCCCATATATAACATACACATTAGAAATTGGATTTAAATGTTTAATCTTTTGCAATTTGCAATTTACTCCCTCATGTCTCCTCCTGTGTTTAATTAAGCACATAAGTTTTATTTACTCTCCAATTGCCACTAAACTTTTCCCCAACTTTCCATTTAACACAATAAAATAGAAAATAGCATGTTTAGGAAATAAAACAATTAATCACTTAAATTACACATAAACTATTAAAATAAATAATTTAGAAACTTTTAATTGGTACATTGATCGAGACGGCATCCAAGTCCTTCCAGTGCAAAAAAATTCAAATTATCGACATTAAAAAATATCATTAAATTTAAAATTTATAATATTAACATAATTATTACGTGAAATTTGAGGATACACGTAAAAATGAAAAGCGGTCTTACAGGTAAGGGCAATCACAGTAGGTAATGGTAATTCTCTAACCATATCTCATATTGGCTCTAAGAAGTTTGAAACTGATGATAATGGATGTTTGCTGCTAAATAATGTGCTTCATGTTCCAAATATTAAAAAGAATCTGGTGAGCATTTCTCGTTTTACCACTGACAATAATGTGTTTATTGAGTTTTACCCTAATGTCTATATTGTCAAGGATCTTCTAACAAGGAAGGAAGTTGCTCGAGGGAAGCTTAAAGATGGCTTTACCAGTTGAACTTACTAGACTTAACAACCATAAGAACCAGAAATGTAATCTAGAAGTAGAGGTATGGCATAGGAGACTCGGCCATCCCTCACTTTAGATCTTAAATCATGTATTGAAGTCAAACAACAAATCCAGTTGCATCAATGAAAAGTTTATTTTCTGTGATTCATATGAGCTTGGAAAAAGTCACAAATTACACCTTAAAACATCTATGTCTCATGCTTGCAAACCTTTAGACCTAATTTATATGGATGTATGGGGTCCATCTCCAATAAAGTCTACTGTTGGATTTAGATAATACCTGATTTTTGTGGATGATTACAGCAGATATATTTGGACATTTCCTTTAAAACAAAAATCAGAATGTCTAAAAATATTTGTGGAGTTCAAAAATACGGTGGAAAATCAACTTGAAAGGAAGATAAAAATGTTGCAAAGTGACAATGGGGGAGAGTTTAGGGCTTTTGAGAGATATACAAAAGAAAATGGGATTCAAATGAGGTACTCTTGTCCTTATACCTCAGCCTAAAATGGTAAGGCTGAGAGGAAGGATAGGCACTTAAAAGAGAATGCCCTAACATTACTGTCACAAGCATGTTTACCTCTTCATTATTGGTGGAAAGCCTTCTCCGCAGCCACATTCTTAATCAACAGGTTACCCACACCAGTGTTGAACCTTAAATCACATTTCAAAACCTTATTTAATCAAGAAGTCAAGTATGATTTGTTGAACGTTTTGGGTGTACATGCTTTCCTTACATCAGGCCATACAATAGACATAAATTCTCATTCTATTATGTTAAATGTGTAAACTTGGGATTTAATGAGTCTCATAAGGGATACAAATGCCTGAGTGCAACTTGTAGAATTTTTATTTCAAGGCATGTAGTGTTCAATGAGTATGAATTCCCATTTCAGACTAGATTTCTCAACAAACATTCAGCAGCTCCTCAAACAAGTATCATAACCTATCCTCTACCTTTTGATGACTTCTCTAAAACCATGGTATCACCAAACATTTCACAAACCATCTCTTCACCTATTTCTGACCCAATACAGTCAACTGATAATGGTCATCTTTCTGGTTCTGCTTTGCCACTAACTCCAAGTAGAGGTCCTGATGATCATGGGGAATCAGTGACACAATCTGAAAGTAGTAGCCTTCCCAGAAATGATGAGCAAAACCAGAATGATGAGATTTAGGATGCTGAAACAAATGATGATCAGGGAGTTCAGAAAACTGATGTGATCACTAGTGTACCTTCTCAAACTCAGCATCCAATGGTTACTAGATCAAGGGCAGGAATATTCAAACCGAAGGTTTATAATGCAAAGTTATCAGAACCAGATTCAGTTGAGAAACATTAGCTAATAAAAATTAGAGATTAGCTATGAAAGCAGAGTTGATGCATTGCAAAAGAACCAGACTTGGAAACGTGTTCCTCTAGAGAAGGCATCTAAGATCATTGGATGCAAGTGGATATTCAAGGTTAAGTATGACATTGATGGGAAAATAGAGAGATATAAGGCCAGACTGGTGGCACAAGGTTTCCTACAAACCTATGGTGTGGACTATAAGGAAACATTCAGCCCAGTATTAAAGGCTTTGACAATAAAAGTCATCTTAACTCTTTAAGTTATAAATGACTGGGATGTGTGGCAAATTGATGTGGACAATGCCTTCTTGATTGGAAGGTTAACTGAAGATGTTTACATGACTCAACTTGAGGAATTTCAAGACTCAAAACATTCAGACTTTGTATGCAAATTGGAAAATGCACTTTATGGACTCAAACAAGCTCCTAGAGCTTGGAATAATGAGTTGAAAGAAACCTTGCTGAACTGTGGATTAAGGCAATCTAAAGCAGACAATTCACTGTATTTTCAGCTGGAAGGAGAGGATATCTTGATCATCCTCATTATGTAGATGACATTCTTGTAACAGGAAGTAACAAGAACAAGTTGCAAATGTTTATTGATTGGTTGAACAACAAGTTCTCACTCAAAGACATGGGAAGCATCATAAAATTTCTAGGAATGGAAGTTTATAGAGATGAATCTGGGATGAAGATCACACAGCATAGATACGCTTCAGACATAATCAAATGATTTGGCTTCAGTAGGATAAACTCTGTTGCAACACCTATGGTATGTGGAAGGTTAGTCTCTAAAGAAGAAGGTAAGGAATTTGATAACCCAACACTATATAGAAGTGCAATAGGTGCACTGCAATTTTTGGTACATAATAGACCGGACCTGAACTTTGCAGTAAATAGACTGAGTCAATTTCTTCAAAGGCCAACAAATATTCATTGGAATCTGATGAAACGGGTATTTAGATATCTGAAGGATACTACTGACTTTGGGATAAGGATACAAAAAGGAGACCATCTTGACATATCAACCTTCTGTGATGCAGATTGGGCATCATGTCCATATGATAGAAGGTCTATTGCAGGGTACTGTGTGTATCTAGGAGGCAACCTGGTGTCTTGGAGTGCAAAGAAGCAAACCACAGTAGCACGGTCTAGCACGGAAGCGGAATATAGAGTGTTGGCCCATGCAACCACTGAAATTTGTCGGATGCAAAGTTTGCTGAATGAACTGAAGCAGCAATCAAAATCTGTTCCTATTGTTTGGTACGATAATCTGGGAGCTAAAGCCTTGGCTTTAAATCAAGTGTTTCATGCAAGAACTAAACACGTCGAGTTGGACGTGCATTTTATAAAAGATAAGGTGGCAAATCATGAACTTCAGATTAGGTATATTCCTTCCTTAGAACAGATAGAGGACCTATTCACTAAGCCCCTTGCATTATCCAGATTTGTGTTTTTGAGGGACAAGGTGGGAGTTAGATCAACCAACTCCACCTTGAAGGGGGAGATGAAATTCAGATGATTGAAGACCAAGATGAAGCTTTTCAAAAGATGAAGGACAAATATGAAGGTGGACAAAAGAATGACAGAAAACGTGACAAGAAGAAATGCGTTTTATCCTAGCTGGAAACCGTAGCTTCATCTTGTTTCCTTCGAGCTGAAATCCAGCTCATGCTAGAAGAATCATTTTTGTTAGGGTTTCCGGAATTTTAGGAGCTGGTACTCGTGTAAAGAATGTGTTGATTTCCGTTGTAAATTTTGTATGTATTTTGTGTCTATAGGTTGGTCTGTGTGTAAAAACTCCCTCATTGTAATGGTTTTGTGTGATGAAAATTTAGAAAATTTTCTCTTATATTGCTCGTAGATTTTATCTGGTTGAAAAGTCAAATATTGTAGACTTGACTTTTGAAAAATGATTGAGATTGAATATTGTAGAAAAAAAGAGAAAATTTTAAAGAGATTCAAACAAGGCCGTAGAAAGAAAAGAGGGTAAAACAAGCAAACGAGAATCTGTTTAGTTCGATAACTTTCCATTATAATCAAAAAGTACAGTCCCACATTTTCCAAGGCTATAGAACTTTTCGTCTCACACTCTGCATTGCTGCTTTGTAATTGTAAAAAATGACTGGCATTGTTTAATTTACCGAAATACCCCCATATGTTATTTCTGCTCTTTGACAGCTTAAAGAAATGAATGCAGAATGGTAAATTCAGTCTTATGAGAGTGGTCGACAGACACATCAATGTCAGGAAAAAAATGGAAACCAACGAGAAGTCTGCAAATTTTCACATTTTGGGTTTTGAAACATTCTGTTTTATAGGTTTTAAAAATAAAATAAAATAAAATTAAGATTTCGCCTTTATTTGATTCCCATTCTTTCAAATTATAATTTGAATTTTAAAAATTTAATGGTTAAAAAGTGATTTTAAAAATAAAAAATTGTGAGCTTGACTTTTTTATATGGTTGAGATTGATTATTGTAGAAAAAAGTTGAATTTTTAATGAGAAATAATGAGAATCAAACAAAGGCTTAAAGTTGCTTGAGAGGTCCAATTTCGGGTGCAGGGCTCACTTTTTTGGAATGGACCCCGTGCGATAACTCCAGAGTTGATTCTATCATTTTTCAACTTTTTAACCACACACATTTTTTCTCTTCAATTTTTTACTGCTATTTTTTACCGCTATTTTTTACCTCAAAATCATAAATAAATCAATTCATAAACTAAATAGTGTTACAAAAACAAATGTCAAATCATGAAAAATATTTTTCACCTTTTGTATTTATTTGATGTTTGAATGAAAAACTTGCCTTGAAAAATATTTTCTATAATACAATCAATTAAAGCACACTTAGGGTATGTTTGATAAGAGTAGTTTTTCTATAAAAAAAATCAAAAAATTTTCCCACTTTCCTCGAGCCTTGTTTTGTCATCTCAAGTTCTCAATGAAAAACTTTTTCCAAAATCACACCTACGTGCCCTATTTTCCTAGCATTGGATGAAAATATTTTCCTATCAAATACATGAAAAATCATTTTCCATATTTTACGGAAAATGGTTTTCGTCATATTTTGTTGTTGTTAATTGATATATTTTATTTTTTTAAGAAATAAAATTATTATTATCAAGTTCAAATGTGTTAAAAAAAGTAGTTTTTTTATTAAAATAGCAAAATTTTACTTTATTTGTTATGGAAAATAATGTCAATCAAACAACAAAACTTGAAAAATTCTCCATTTTTTCCACCTAGAAAAATTAGACCAATCAAATACATCCAATTGATATTTTTCACGAAGATATTTTCCAGACAAATCAATTCTGTAAAAAATATTTTCTTTTCATCTATTTTTTACTATCGCAATCAAACGCACCATTAGCTCACGTTTGATCATTTTTGTTGTTGTTAATTGATTTATTTTTTTCCTCAAATATATCGAATTGATATTTTTCACGAAGATATTTTCCAGACAAATCAATTCTGTAGAAAATATTTTTTTTTCACCAATTTTCCACCATCGCAATCAAACACACCATTAGCTCACGTTTGATCATTTTTGTTATTGTTAATTGATTTTTTTTCCCTAAAAATTAACATTACTGTTATCAAGTACAAATGAGTGAAAATTTTAAAAAAAATGAATAAAACAACAAAAAATTACTTTTTTGTCATAAAAATAATGTCAATTGAACAATAAAATCAAGAATTTTTTTCACTGTTTTTACCCGAAAAATTAATTCAAGCAAACACTTCCAATTAAAGTTTTCGAATTTTCAAGTAATTCAATTTCTAAAAACTATTTTTTTTACAGTTCATTTTCCATCTTTTAGGCACCGTTCGGCAACTTATTAATTTGAAATGATTATTTTGATTTAATTTACACAATTTCTCATACCATTTTTTAATCATTCACATTATCTTTCTCCAATTTTTAATCCCACATCTTACCTCAAAAACATAAATAAATCAATAAATAATTTAAATTCTTTGATTTGACAACAAACATTCCATTTATTTCAAAAAAAAAAAAAAAAAATACGGAACGGTGCCTTAATTAAAAGAAAAATACTTGTTGTACCCCCGCCGTACCGCGGGGGGTACCGCCCCCTCACAAGAGGGGGCGTGGAGCCCCCAAAAAAGGGGCCCCACCGCCCCCTATTGTGAGGGGGCGGTACCCCGCGGTACGGCGGGGGTACAACAAGCATATCCCTAATTAAAAACCGCCTTATTAGATTTTAACCCGTGCCAAATTGGCTTTAACAAACCGACAATTTGACTGGATATTTCGAAGTCAACATTTTAAATCTGTCATTTCTCTTCCATTCACAAACCAAACTTGCAGAAAGAAAAGAAAAAAGAGTTTGTAAGAGGAGAGAAAAAATGGAAGGCGAAATCAACAATTTTCTCATGGTATGGATTACAATTTTTGCATCTTTAACTTACAGTCACACAGTAGACAAAATCTTCCCAACGGGCTATACAAGGCGCCTAGCAATTCTGCCGGTGGTTTGCCTTTTTTTCTATCTTCCACTCAATCTCACCACCATTCACCTCGGCGGCACCACCTCCTTCTTCATTTCATGGCTGGCAAGTTTCAAACTCATTCTCTTTGCCTTTTGTAAAGGCCCTTTATACTCCAAGTCTCCGATCCCGTTATCCCGTTTCATTCCTTTGGCCTGCTTGCCTATCAAATTTTCTGCAGAAATTGGAAGTGTTCCATTTGAAGAAATTGCAAAAAAGAAAACCCAGAAATCACCTATAAATTATGTTACCAAGTTTATACTTTTGGTTATTCTAATACGCGTCTATGATTATAGAAACTATATCCATCCTTATATAATTTTGTTCTGCTATTGCCTTCATATTTACTTTATGCTGGAGATGATACTAGCCATGGTTGCTACTCTGGCTCGAGCTCTCATCCGAGTTGAGCTCGAGCCGCAATTTGATGAACCTTATCTGGCTACATCCCTGCAAGATTTTTGGGGAAGAAGGTGGAATCTGATGGTATCAAATATTTTGCGTCCTACTGTATATGATCCTGTTCTGTCAATTTCCAGGCGAGTAATGGCAAGAAAATGGGCGGTGGTTCCTGCAGTTTTGGCTACTTTTCTGGTGTCTGGTTTGATGCATGAACTGGTTTTCTATAACATTGGAAGATTGAAACCAACTGGAGAGGTAATGTGCTTCTTCCTGCTTCATGGAGTGTCATTGGCTATGGAAATTGGCATAAAGAAACTGTTGAAGGGAAGATTTACCCTTCCTAGGGTTGTGTCGGGGCCATTGACGCTGGGATTTGTTATGACAACTAGTTTCTGGTTGTTCTTTCCGCCATTCTTGAGGGGCAAGGCAGACCTTAAAGGGTGTACTGAGTCTATTGCATTCATCGAGTTCGTGAAGAATCGGAGAATGGTTAGCCCCAATAATGTTACTTGTCCATTCCTATAAAAAGCATATTTCATTAAAAATGAGTAATGTTATTCATCACTGGTATATCCCTGATTCATTAACGTATTTAATGTATTGATTAATGAATTGAGGGGGTCCAGTGCAATTATTAGTGTCACAAGTGACTTGAGTTGATTAGAGATGCCACACAATTATCAATATCATTACGCGGATCGGTCTGTTAGCTTGGTCCATGGGCTACTAGGCAAGCGGCTCGAGTCCACGAGCTTGTTAACTAGTTATTATTATTATTATTATTATTATTATTATTATGACAGAATGGTCATTTTTCTTAAATTACAAAAAATAGCAATGATTTGAGTCCGATTCAGTCACATGTTGACGTGAAGTCAAATATTGTGGGTTTGACATTTAATAGATTGTTGAGATTGAATACCGTAGAAAAATAAGAAAATTTTAATAAAAATAAAAATGGGTAACATAAAGAAATAATAGAAAAACAGCTCTTAAGTATAAAGATCTTCAATAATACGTAAACTAATTGTATATCATCACTAATAAATACCTAAATAAGCGATATTCACCGGGCCAAGATCGCTTCCTCATAAAAAAAAAAAAATAGAGGTCTCATGGACAAGCTCGGCACACGTGCACGTGGGATGAGCAAAGCTCGCGAGCTCAAAGGCCAAACCGAGTATTGCCATCCCTAAGCAAGTTATTACAGTACTCGAGTTAATGCTTTAAGAGACTAGTTGGAGTTTCCAAAAGCTAGACTCGCTTATTCAGGGATAATCTTGACTTTTGACGTGGAGTTTTCTAAGGCTATGTTCTACGGCTCTTATAGCAATTATAATGTGATTTATTTGTACTTTTTATGTAAAATATTGAAAGTGGAGAGAAAAAATATATGTGGTTAAAAAGTAGTTTGATAAATTGTGTAATTTAAATATTGAATTTACCGAACACTCCCTGAGATATATTTGAGCCGATAAATGTGAGACACAAGCAACCTGCAACTACCAAGACAAAATACATTTATTTCAGTTTAACATAGAATTTATTGTTCACAATGCCATTCTCTTGGACCATAACACATGGCACAAGATAAAAGGAGTAACAATATATGGCTATATTTTTTGCACGTACATTTATTTTTAGTTTTTGTAAGTAGAAGGTACTGCATCAGATGAAAAACTAAATAATTAGAAAGAACACGAAAATAATTTTATAAATAAATGAAACCTTTGTGCTACTTGAAAGCTGGAAGTAGTTACTCTTCAAATGTTTGTTTTGCAGAGTAAAAGATAATAATAATGTCAGGTTCCTCAGGCAACTTGAATCTCACCCTCTTCTTCTCCAAATTCCCTTTTCGACTGATGACAGACAAGTCTTCTTCTTCTGATTCATCAATCTCATCCAGTTCCCCTATAGAGAGACTGATTCTTGGTGTAAAATATCCAGTATAGGCATGATCAGGAGAAGACAGATACACTTTCTTGTTAAATTGAATTTCCCCTCCTATGATACACTTGGGATTATTTAAGCCTGAAGGAGAATCCATAAGACAATCCCTCAGAGTCATCATTTTTAATTTTGATGGGGGCATTTCCATTTTGTTGCAATTGCAAGGGCTTATTTCTTCTGAAGTTGATGGCCTAGGCTAAAACAGCCGTGAATTAGCCAAAAATAAGGACAAGGACAATAATGTTTTTATAGTATGATTCTAAGAAAACATAGGTGAATGTCCTAGGAGGGAATTATTTCAGATAGATAATCTAGAGATGAATATATTATATAGTAAAATGCGACGGAGAAACCAATACGGGAGTAATTAATCATCATTTTTCTTATAGTTTTTGAATCTTGGACTAAATTTCAGGTTTAATTGTCTGAATCTGCATCTTATAACAAGGTATCAACTTTGGTTTTTTAAGCTCTATGGCAATTAGAATTCTAGTAGAAGACAATGTAATATTGACAAAAGTGATGGTACAGTCAAAGCAGGCTTATAAAGCTTGATGTATGGAAACATATTATCACCTGATGATAAGAATAATATATATGTATAGAGGACTCTAGAGAAATGCCTTCAATCTATATCTATATCTGTATCCATTCTACAAAACTCGGCACCTTATTCTACCCATATCCCACCCCTCTATTGTGCACGGACATTGAAGCCCACCACCATTATCCAATCCCACCGTCTGGATAAATTAACGGTGCCCATAGTAGATAGTGGACACCATAAAACCCCTCATCTATTTTGTACCGTATCTAAAAGGGGCTATATGGTAGAAATATTTTTGGACGTTTGTACCCCTTATATATATGCTAGTATATGAACACGTGCGTTGCACGTGACGATTTATATTTGTGATCAATCGCGTGACATTGTAACTAGAAAAAATGTTATTTGAATATTAATGATTAATGTTTAATGTTAAGAATCATGCAATTTTACTTAGAGGAGCATTTGAGACTTTAAATTCATATGGAAATTTTTAAAGAAATGAAAAAATGTTATTTTATATATAGAACTAAGTATTAATATTCGATAATTAGATTGATAAAAACGCACTAATATTTGAAACTGATGTGTGTTGGAAGGTAATAAAAAGAATAGATGACAATTTCAATTTAAAGCAAAATACTTAAGAGGAAGTTGACAATGTATTGTATTTAGGAGTTTCGGCTTAGAATTATAGCTGGTATAATAAGGTATTGTAAGACGATGAGTTGCATAAGTTGAAACTTGAACTCAATGGGATTCGAAGCTCATAAACAAGATACCTGAGGATGTAAATGCAAAGCAAAAAGTGAAAGTAAAAAAAATAACAATTAACCTTACAGGTAATTCTTGCTTATAGGTATTTATAAAAGATACATGTTATTTCACCTATTAAATTTAGTATAATTCTTTACTTCACAAAGACTATCTTTTTAGAGGTAAGGAAAGGATTAGGAGACAACACAACAAGAATCATACATGAACTATACATAATACAATCACCATATGTGCAACTTTATGATAATAATTTTATGTGCAACTTAGTCATCATAAAATTATTATCTGAATATTACATTGCAATAGTTGTCAAAGTACATGAATCACATTTTTTTGCACCAAGAGAAACATCCAAAATCAGAAACTCTTTTTAGTGCATCGCATTCCAATGCATCATGTAACTGGTATCAACAAATTCATATTTGTGACATGACAATTTGTAAATAATCATGTGTCACCTAGCAAGTCCTTGTCCTTCATTTTCTACAGGGGCTTTTGTGTTAGATTTGTAACCAACTTTGTAATACTCACTTCAAATCCCTCATCTCCAGCTTTTTCTCATGCTTGAAGCCATCAAAGTGAAGAATATAGAATAAATAAATGAATAGCATTAAGAAAAGCAACTTATCTACACATCTTTTTTTTTTATTTCTTTAATTTAATTTAAAGTTCTACCCACTACTTGGATAGATTTTTTATAAAATCGATGCTAAAAATTAGATAGATAGTTGAGATGAAGTAAAATAATAAAATATTGTCGTTTTAAATGTGCTAATAAAAAAGCACTTTGCCGCTCTTTGTGTGTGATCGTGTGTGCATGCGCGTGAATTTTTGAGACAGGCATTACCACAACAAGCTAAACAGAACAACAAAAAAACTTTCATAACAGATCAAAGTCACAGATGTGTAGCCTGTAAGTAGTTCACTATAAATATATACATTCCATGGAAAGGGGAAAAAAAAGGATATCTCATGTACGCTCATTCTCAAAGGCTTTCCTCATTTTAGGAGGCTGAGATGCAAAAGTCTTAAGAGTAGAATTAGTACGTTCCACCTAATGTTTAAAAAGGCAGAAATAGGTACTGAGGGGTTTTTCATTCATGATGCGAGGCGTAAGCCTCACCACAAACCTAAAAAATTAGACAAAAATTTAAAATAATATCATAAAGTCTATTTCTCCAATAAAAATAAACTACATATTCAAATTTAATGTAGCAACTATATCTATTGCCCAAAATTAGTAGTAGACATGCCACATGGTGAGAAAATTCTAACAAAAAAGCACGCCATGACTATCAAAATATTATATTTAGGAACATGTTTTTCCTCATGTTGCAATTGAAAAAAAGGTTAAACTAAAAAAATTTAAAAGAATTTGCACTAATTATTATCACTACTGTATCTGCAGTATAGCGATCCAGAATTTTTATGCAATAAATAATTATTTTAATATTTAGAAAATTGTGTCGCTACTATTTCATTTATTATTTTGAAATTAATGCCGCGACGGATTCGTCTAGCCAAGTCAAGAAATATCGAATTTGTTCGATTTTAAATTTAATATTCGAATTTCTAAAATTATATTATTTTAATTATTTATTCAAAGTATTATTTTCAAAAATCTTTCTAAAATCCAAATTTTTCCCACATGTCTTCTTCTTTACACCAAGACAACAATTCTTTACACAAAAACATCATCATTTTTATACAAATAAATATTACACCTAATTCTACACTATCATATTCTATAGTACCAAATCAATACATATTCTTCCCCATCACAACTCACGTTCCCCACCTTGTTTCCTTCTTAATTATTCTTTCCATCTCATTGTGTACAATCAACAAGCATCTCCACACATGAACAATTGGAACACCTCAAAGCATCATCATTATCATCACTTACACTACTCTTTCCAGCAAGGTAAAATGCTTTCTTCTCCTTTATCACCAACTCCACATACCACAATTTCGGACCCATCCATTTTCAGATTTCCACAATTCAATATATATAAACATCATCATCATCACTACCACAATTATCAGTTGCAGCCCCAAACCATAACCACGAAACTTATGTATCATCAGCATCATCACCTCATTCCAACTGCAACACCATAGCCAATCACCATTAATCAACCGACAGCCATATCTCCAAACCAGTCTCTGATTCATCACCAATCAGTTATCACCACCACTGCTCAAACCCGTCATCAATTGAACTCCAAACCAAAATCACCAAACTGCATTATGCTGCCCAGCTACAATCAGTCACCTTCATCACCATGAATCAACCAATTCTCTGCAACCAAAATCCTAACTATCAGCATCGCCTCACCATAATCAATTCACAGCCAATTCATAAAACCACAGTTCAACCGTCACCACCCCTGCAGCACCACCAATTATCATCCATTTTCATCATCACCGGAATTTAACCCAACCAGAGTCATCACCCATCGTCGAACATCAGACCACCACCAACGCAGCCTGCACCCCAGATCAGTTGCAGAAACCAAATCATCATCACTTTCCACAATCAACTTCAGTTCGAATCCAAATCCTCACCCAAAACTCAAAATCAAAACCCAAACTAAGAAATAGAAGAAACCCAGAACCTTACCTAATCTCGAACCCTCTATAGTCTGATTTCAGCAGATTGTATCGTCGGATTCTCGCAGCCAAATCGCGATCTAAGCCGCGGTTCCCTTTCTCTTCCTCGAATCCAACCACCAGCAATCATAGATAAAACCCAAAATCAACTAAACCAAAGACTTACCTCGACGCCGACTGCCAGTGACCGGATTTGTCACCGGAAATCGCAATCAAGATCAGATCTTGAGCCTTGGATTCACCTCGAATCAACACCAAAACCTAGCCTAAATCACCACCACATGATGGCCGAACCATCGCCGAACCACCGCCGGCGTTTGGCTCGCGGCAACCTTGACTGAAAGTAGTCGATCGCCAGTTTTTTTTCAGCCTTCGTCTCTCGTCTCTCTCCCTGGCTCTTTGATCTGAAACGAAGAGAAAGAGAAATAAATCTGATTTAATATATTTTTGATTTTCAAAATTTGCACTTTGGTCCCTACGTTTTCTGAATGATTTAAATCAGTCCCTACAGCTTTGAAAAGTTTATTTCAGCCCTTTTAAAGTTTTAATGTTATTTCAAATCAGCCCCTCAAGTTTTAAAAAGGTTTTATTCAGTCCTTTTAGCTTCAAACTTATCATTTCAGTCCCTGCTGATTTACTTTTAAGCTCAACTATCAAAAGTATTCATTTTAATCCCTCAACTTTCAAAATATCTATTTTAGTCCCTGAACTTTCAAAAGTATTCATTTTAGTCCCTCAACTTTCAAAACATCAATTTTAGTCCTCAAATTATAATTTATCATTTTGAACTATATATTCGATAGACTAAAATGACTTACTGGCTAAGACGAAGCGTACGGAGAATTTAAAGAAATTGAAGTCATTCCCGCTCAACTTTGCACTCGTCGGATTTGAGGTAGACTCGCACTTATTAATTGATTTAAATTATGATTTCATATAAATGTCATGTGACTTGTGAAGAGTTATTTTTATGAAAGGAAATGAAAATGTATTTTCATGGAAAGAACAATGTGTAGACTCGCACTTATTAATTGATTTAAATTATGATTTCATATAAATGTCATGTGACTTGTGAAAGTCAATTTTTAAGAAAAGCAAGTATGTTGTTATGAAAGGTAAATATACCTTATGTTGTTATGAAAAGTAAGTATGTTTTTATGAAAAGAAAATATACTTTATGTTTTTACGAAAAGTAAGTATACCCTATGCTTCACGAAAATGTTTTTTTGGATCATTGCTATGAAATCAATCTACCAAGATTGTTTTGGGTCCCATATGATAAGTTATGATATGTTAAGGGGACCGGAGTTTTAGTAGCGCTACACATAAGAATTCTTGCCACGAAGTTCGGTAACATTCTTGTGTCTCCTATGTTTATGAGGATTTGCCACGAAGTTCGGTAAAATTCCTGTGTTTCCATATGTTTATGAGGATTTACCACCTAAGTTCGGTAAAATTCCTGTCGCATATGTTTATGAGGATTTCGATCCTATCTTATGTTATGATGCAATTGATCCCTATGAATTTCAAAAATTATGCTTGGTATACTTACTACATAAGAATTCTTACCACCTAAGTTCGGTAAAATTCTTATGTTTATGAGGATTTCGATTTTATCCTATGTTATGATGAAAACTTACTGTTATTATGATTTTACTGCATAAGAATTCTTGCCACCTAAGTTCGGTAAAGTTCTTGTGTCTCCCTATGTTTATGAGGATTTCAATCCTATCTTATGTTATGCTTTCAAAAGAAATTATGCTTGGCATAATTAAAATGTTTTTATAAGTATATGGTTTTCAAAGAGATGTTTTCAAAGAGCTATTTTCAAAGAGCCTATGATTTGCAAAATATGTCCCGTGCTGTAATGCACAATATGAGTTTTATCAAGAGCCGTTTTATAAAGAAGCTCTATCAATGCCCGTTTTATAAAGAGCCGGGATTTATGTGTTTAATCATCTTATAAATTAAATTAATTTGCGATGAGTCTACTGAGTATTTCCCCCATGAAATACTCACCCTACTTTTTAACAGTTTTGCAGATTTCGGAGACGGTGGCGAGCGATGAATGATGGTGGCAATAATCGTTAAACGGTTGAAAGTTTGACGTTAATGATTTCCGTATTTTCCAAACAATCGAATAATTTAGAGAAGTTCATTTATTTGAGAAATTATGATATTGGCAATTTCTTTACAATATTAATGGTTCTATTTACTATTTCAAATGGTTTCATAAATGTTTTCAATTTTAGCGGCCATTACAGTTTATTTAATGTTGCCAAAAATGAATTTCAATTATTTCTTCCGCAAAAAAATATTATTCGAAAAATTTAGACAGAAAATGACGTAGTGAATCGGGTATACGGAACTCGGGGCGCTACAAGTTGGTATCAGAGCTAGTCTGCGTTTCTGTAGACTGGAAAAATTTTCAAAAAGAATTTTCAAGAAATATTTTCCATTATAAAATTTTATTGATGAAGATTGCCACTGCCATCATTCGTTCCACCAACTCCGAGGTAAAGAAGTTTATGATGTTTAAAGTTATTTCAGTATTTCGAATACTCATTTTACTAATTTATGAGAAAGAATGAAGAGTATTTCGAATACTTATGATTTATGAGAAATAAGAATGTATTTCTTCGAAAATAATGATGTTGTTATGCTTTGTCATAACTTATATGCTTTAATGTATGATTATGAGAAATTTTTTTAAGAAAGAAAACGAGTGTTGAGCATAATGGGAATAATATGATTTTATTGAGAATTAAGTAATGGATATTATGTTAAGTAAGTGAATTATTTCCTCTATTTTGAAGAGAAATTTATTATGAAGTTTGGCCTTGTGAATATTTTGGGAATATGATTTATGGCATATATTTATAAGTATGAGTTATCTTTTGAGCCATTAAGGTATCGAAGGAAGTGATATTGTGATATTGAAAAATATAATTTGAAATTGTTATGTTGAGGAATTATGAATTGAATTATGGGATATTTTTGATGATATTGAAGTGTTGGAATTATTTTCAATATTTTTAGATCGTTGTGATCAAATGTGGAGTTATTTATTATTGTGAGTTATGAAGTATGCTTATGGTTTGGAATAAGTCCAAATTACAAGGGAGACTCTGTCCAGAATTTTATCATTTGGAATTAAGAGCATAATATGATAAGCATCTACTAAAGGAATTAAGTTTAGACATGCAAGTTCATTTACATCACAAACGAGATTTAGTAGATGATAACAGAGATTTTATTATTTTCTCATAAGGAGAACACACAAGAGTCACACTGGAAAGGAAATACATGAAACACATGAAAGCATAAGAGAAAAACATGAAAAAATCCTCAGAATGAGAGATGTGTTTCCGGAGTAGCCGTATCCTACCACCTCTGATCTTTTGAGGATATAAAGAGAAAACCTTCAAAGAGGTGTGTTTCGAGAGTAAGAATACTCCGTAATCTACCACCTGGAATCTTTGAAGTACACACAAGATTTAAACATTAAGGAAATCCTAGTAAATGGAGGGGTGTCTCGAGAGTGAGAATACTCCGTACTCTACCCCCACCTATTCTAAGATTCAAAGAGTTAAGTTTACATTAACCGGACTCCATTTTCGCTTGATTCCCCTTCCTTGCGACCAATCTATCTTAACTCCTGCTGGATCTTGTATTGAGATATATGACTGCAACTTATCCAGTAGTTCATCAATAGTAGGAGCAGAAATAAGAAGCCTTCTGGAAAATGGAGAGATGAATCCCTGTTCCACAGCATAATCAAGAAAGGTTAACAAACCATCAAAGAAATTGTTAACATTCAGAAGCCCAATAGGCTTAGTATGGAGATCTAGTTGAGCCCACGAGGTAATGTTAAAGATTTCTTCTAAGGTACCAAAACCTCCGGGCAGGGCTATAAAGGCATCAGAACCATATAGCATACAAGTTATGCGTTCATGGATGGATAAGGTTTGAACTTCATGCCCTCGTGTTTTGCCTGCAACATCTACCAAAGGGACAGGTATGACACCGATTACTTTTGATTTCTCTGCAAGAGCAGATTGGGAAACACAACCCATTAGACCACTGCTACCACCCCCATACACAAGAGTGATACCTTTTTCCCCCAGTTTCTTTCCAAGATCTACGGCCGCTTCTAGATAACCGAAGCCTTTCCCCACTTTTGATCCACAAAATACACAAATAGTTTTGATCTGTCGAAGTTTTGGTGCTTCCATCTTTGATAGTAAAGAAGGGAAAACTTACGAAGAAGATGTGATTTTGGGATGCCTGAACTATGAAATATGTTTGGCTATTTAAAGCCGGAAAAATTTACTGTTTTTGATTGATTCTGAAAAAGTAAAGATTCACTTTTTGACAAAATCGGCCAACTTTTGACTATTTTATCAAAGATATCACCTTTCGGTGATTTATTTCCAGCTTTATCAAACCTCGAGAAAAGAAAAATATATTTTATTTCCAAAACGCGTGAAAGAAAGCAGCAAAATATTTTAAAAAGATTTACCTTATATCATTGCTGAACTGCCAGAAGCCTCATTTTGTAAAACAGACTGGCAAACATGATCTTTCGATATTATATTTTGGAGACTATAACGATTTTTGTCCTCGTTAAACTGAGCGTATAAGGAGAGAAGTTCACGTTGTACATAACCACTTGGGTGCGTCTCTAGAGTCAGTCGAATATCATCCAAAGACTCCTTACTCAGTCCACCCTTTATGAATTCGATTTTATCATCCCGATTAGTAGAAGAATATCCTACTGATTTGCAACGAGTATTACAGTTCCAACGAGCACATTTGTAGCAACCACCCAGTCTTTTTGCTCTTCGTTTCTTTGCAAACGTGCTTTTGCCTAAACCAGGCATGTGCTTTGGAAATGTTGATGGTAATTCACCAGATAGTCGAACCTTTGCTTCTATCAACCAGCGAACATCTTCTGGAATATCATGAGCCATTAGCAACCTCAATCTTTCGAGCCTTATTCTATAGATCTTTCTCAGATCATTCATAGGAAGACTGGAATAATACTTGCGAATGTTAGAAAGGATGATATTCATTGTTTGATGATTCAACCTCTTCTCAGCATGAACTATTTAAAAGCGCAAAGGATCTGAGTGAATCCGAGTGATGTTGTGACCAGCAAGAAAGCGCAGGATTATTTTAATGAAAAGAGGAGACAAGAAGTAATGCGCTGTTAAATTTTATCGATAAAGGAGATTTGATTGGAGATTTGGAATATTTTCTTGGATTATGGGTACTGATATTTTGTTTTAATAATGATAATCTTGGTATAATGTGATGATACGTGGAAAGTAAAATGAGTACCGTATTGAATCAGAATTCATACGTATATACAAGTGAAAGAAATACTTTGCAGGAAATGTGGTGACATTTAAGTATAGAATCTTAGTTTTGGGAGATATTTGTTTACTGAATTTTGGGTTACAAATATTGGAAAGATAAGTTGATGATATTATGTTGATATGTTTGGGTATATTACGTAGAGAAGATATTCAGGTAATTCTTTGATTATTTTGAGAATATTCGATGATAAGAAGAAGAGATTCTGATTAAGTATTCAGAAATTTTAAGATTAAGTAAGTTTAATTTCGAGGACGAAATTATTTTAAGGAGGTAAGATTATAGCGACCCAGAATATTTATGCAATAAATAATTATTTTAATATTTAGAAAATTGTGTCGCTACTATTTCATTTATTATTTTGAAATTAATGCCGCAACGGATTCGTCTAGCCAAGTCAAGAAATATCGAATTTGTTCGATTTTAAATTTAATATTCGAATTTCTAAAATTATATTATTTTAATTATTTATTCAAAGTATTATTTTCAAAAATCTTTCTAAAATCCAAATTTTTCCCACATGTCTTCTTCTTTACACCAAGACAACAATTCTTTACACAAAAACATCATCATTTTTATACAAATAAATATTACACCTAATTCTACACTATCATATTCTATAGTACCAAATCAATACATATTCTTCCCCATCACAACTCACGTTCCCCACCTTGTTTCCTTCTTAATTATTCTTTCCATCTCATTGTGTACAATCAACAAGCATCTCCACACATGAACAATTGGAACACCTCAAAGCATCATCATTATCATCACTTACACTACTCTTTCCAGCAAGGTAAAATGCTTTCTTCTCCTTTATCACCAACTCCACATACCACAATTTCGGACCCATCCATTTTCAGATTTCCACAATTCAATATATATAAACATCATCATCATCACTACCACAATTATCAGTTGCAGCCCCAAACCATAACCACGAAACTTATGTATCATCAGCATCATCACCTCATTCCAACTGCAACACCATAGCCAATCACCATTAATCAACCGACAGCCATATCTCCAAACCAGTCTCTGATTCATCACCAATCAGTTATCACCACCACTGCTCAAACCCGTCATCAATTGAACTCTAAACCAAAATCACCAAACTGCATTATGCTGCCCAGCTACAATCAGTCACCTTCATCACCATGAATCAACCAATTCTCTGCAACCAAAATCCTAACTATCAGCATCGCCTCACCATAATCAATTCACAGCCAATTCATAAAACCACAGTTCAACCGTCACCACCCCTGCAGCACCACCAATTATCATCCATTTTCATCATCACCGGAATTTAACCCAACCAGAGTCATCACCCATCGTCGAACATCAGACCACCACCAACGCAGCCTGCACCCCAGATCAGTTGCAGAAACCAAATCATCATCACTTTCCACAATCAACTTCAGTTCGAATCCAAATCCTCACCCAAAACTCAAAATCAAAACCCAAACTAAGAAATAGAAGAAACCCAGAACCTTACCTAATCTCGAACCCTCTATAGTCTGATTTCAGCAGATTGTATCGTCGGATTCTCGCAGCCAAATCGCGATCTAAGCCGCGGTTCCCTTTCTGTTCCTCGAATCCAACCACCAGCAATCATAGATAAAACCCAAAATCAACTAAACCAAAGACTTACCTCGACGCCGACTGCCAGTGACCGGATTTGTCACCGGAAATCGCAATCAAGATCAGATCTTGAGCCTTGGATTCACCTCGAATCAACACCAAAACCTAGCCTAAATCACCACCACATGATGGCCGAACCATCGCCGAACCACCGCCGGCGTTTGGCTCGCGGCAACCTTGACTGAAAGTAGTCGATCGCCAGTTTTTTTTCAGCCTTCGTCTCTCGTCTCTCTCCCTGGCTCTTTGATCTGAAACGAAGAGAAAGAGAAATAAATCTGATTTAATATATTTTTGATTTTCAAAATTTGCACTTTGGTCCCTACGTTTTCTGAATGATTTAAATCAGTCCCTACAGCTTTGAAAAGTTTATTTCAGCCCTTTTAAAGTTTTAATGTTATTTCAAATCAGCCCCTCAAGTTTTAAAAAGGTTTTATTCAGTCCTTTTAGCTTCAAACTTATCATTTCAGTCCCTGCTGATTTACTTTTAAGCTCAACTATCAAAAGTATTCATTTTAATCCCTCAACTTTCAAAATATCTATTTTAGTCCCTGAACTTTCAAAAGTATTCATTTTAGTCCCTCAACTTTCAAAACATCAATTTTAGTCCTCAAATTATAATTTATCATTTTGAACTATATATTCGATAGACTAAAATGACTTACTGGCTAAGACGAAGCGTACGGAGAATTTAAAGAAATTGAAGTCATTCCCGCTCAACTTTGCACTCGTCGGATTTGAGGTAGACTCGCACTTATTAATTGATTTAAATTATGATTTCATATAAATGTCATGTGACTTGTGAAGAGTTATTTTTATGAAAGGAAATGAAAATGTATTTTCATGGAAAGAACAATGTGTAGACTCGCACTTATTAATTGATTTAAATTATGATTTCATATAAATGTCATGTGACTTGTGAAAGTCAATTTTTAAGAAAAGCAAGTATGTTGTTATGAAAGGTAAATATACCTTATGTTGTTATGAAAAGTAAGTATGTTTTTATGAAAAGAAAATATACTTTATGTTTTTACGAAAAGTAAGTATACCCTATGCTTCACGAAAATGTTTTTTTGGATCATTGCTATGAAATCAATCTACCAAGATTGTTTTGGGTCCCATATGATAAGTTATGATATGTTAAGGAGACCGGAGTTTTAGTAGCGCTACACATAAGAATTCTTGCCACGAAGTTCGGTAACATTCTTGTGTCTCCTATGTTTATGAGGATTTGCCACGAAGTTCGGTAAAATTCCTGTGTTTCCATATGTTTATGAGGATTTACCACCTAAGTTCGGTAAAATTCCTGTCGCATATGTTTATGAGGATTTCGATCCTATCTTATGTTATGATGCAATTGATCCCTATGAATTTCAAAAATTATGCTTGGTATACTTACTACATAAGAATTCTTACCACCTAAGTTCGGTAAAATTCTTATGTTTATGAGGATTTCGATTTTATCCTATGTTATGATGAAAACTTACTGTTATTATGATTTTACTGCATAAGAATTCTTGCCACCTAA
Organism: Ligustrum vulgare; assembly: GCA_963555705.1. Taxonomy (NCBI): domain Eukaryota; kingdom Viridiplantae; phylum Streptophyta; class Magnoliopsida; order Lamiales; family Oleaceae; genus Ligustrum; species Ligustrum vulgare. The sequence continues at coordinate 14,664,938 of OY743190.1, forward strand.
GTTCGGTAAAGTTCTTGTGTCTCCCTATGTTTATGAGGATTTCAATCCTATCTTATGTTATGCTTTCAAAAGAAATTATGCTTGGCATAATTAAAATGTTTTTATAAGTATATGGTTTTCAAAGAGATGTTTTCAAAGAGCTATTTTCAAAGAGCCTATGATTTGCAAAATATGTCCCGTGCTGTAATGCACAATATGAGTTTTATCAAGAGCCGTTTTATAAAGAAGCTCTATCAATGCCCGTTTTATAAAGAGCCGGGATTTATGTGTTTAATCATCTTATAAATTAAATTAATTTGCGATGAGTCTACTGAGTATTTCCCCCATGAAATACTCACCCTACTTTTTAACAGTTTTGCAGATTTCGGAGACGGTGGCGAGCGATGAATGATGGTGGCAATAATCGTTAAACGGTTGAAAGTTTGACGTTAATGATTTCCGTATTTTCCAAACAATCGAATAATTTAGAGAAGTTCATTTATTTGAGAAATTATGATATTGTCAATTTCTTTACAATATTAATGGTTCTATTTACTATTTCAAATGGTTTCATAAATGTTTTCAATTTTAGCGGCCATTACAGTTTATTTAATGTTGCCAAAAATGAATTTCAATTATTTCTTCCGCAAAAAAATATTATTCGAAAAATTTAGACAGAAAATGACGTAGTGAATCGGGTATACGGAACTCGGGGCGCTACAAGTTGGTATCAGAGCTAGTCTGCGTTTCTGTAGACTGGAAAAATTTTCAAAAAGAATTTTCAAGAAATATTTTCCATTATAAAATTTTATTGATGAAGATTGCCACTGCCATCATTCGTTCCACCAACTCCGAGGTAAAGAAGTTTATGATGTTTAAAGTTATTTCAGTATTTCGAATACTCATTTTACTAATTTATGAGAAAGAATGAAGAGTATTTCGAATACTTATGATTTATGAGAAATAAGAATGTATTTCTTCGAAAATAATGATGTTGTTATGCTTTGTCATAACTTATATGCTTTAATGTATGATTATGAGAAATTTTTTTAAGAAAGAAAACGAGTGTTGAGCATAATGGGAATAATATGATTTTATTGAGAATTAAGTAATGGATATTATGTTAAGTAAGTGAATTATTTCCTCTATTTTGAAGAGAAATTTATTATGAAGTTTGGCCTTGTGAATATTTTGGGAATATGATTTATGGCATATATTTATAAGTATGAGTTATCTTTTGAGCCATTAAGGTATCGAAGGAAGTGATATTGTGATATTGAAAAATATAATTTGAAATTGTTATGTTGAGGAATTATGAATTGAATTATGGGATATTTTTGATGATATTGAAGTGTTGGAATTATTTTCAATATTTTTAGATCGTTGTGATCAAATGTGGAGTTATTTATTATTGTGAGTTATGAAGTATGCTTATGGTTTGGAATAAGTCCAAATTACAAGGGAGACTCTGTCCAGAATTTTATCATTTGGAATTAAGAGCATAATATGATAAGCATCTACTAAAGGAATTAAGTTTAGACATGCAAGTTCATTTACATCACAAACGAGATTTAGTAGATGATAACAGAGATTTTATTATTTTCTCATAAGGAGAACACACAAGAGTCACACTGGAAAGGAAATACATGAAACACATGAAAGCATAAGAGAAAAACATGAAAAAATCCTCAGAATGAGAGATGTGTTTCCGGAGTAGCCGTATCCTACCACCTCTGATCTTTTGAGGATATAAAGAGAAAACCTTCAAAGAGGTGTGTTTCGAGAGTAAGAATACTCCGTAATCTACCACCTGGAATCTTTGAAGTACACACAAGATTTAAACATTAAGGAAATCCTAGTAAATGGAGGGGTGTCTCGAGAGTGAGAATACTCCGTACTCTACCCCCACCTATTCTAAGATTCAAAGAGTTAAGTTTACATTAACCGGACTCCATTTTCGCTTGATTCCCCTTCCTTGCGACCAATCTATCTTAACTCCTGCTGGATCTTGTATTGAGATATATGACTGCAGCTTATCCAGTAGTTCATCAATAGTAGGAGCAGAAATAAGAAGCCTTCTGGAAAATGGAGAGATTGTACCTTTAACAAATCACCAATTTCTATATCGTGATTTATGGTAGCTCCAACATTTGCATTTTTGCTTGGATGTATATAGTAGATGCTTCTCCTCCAAATATACGTGGTTTTTCCCCACCCCATCCCCTAAAAAAAAGGATGAGTAATGAATTGAAAATAAAAAGCACATGCTGCAAACCATAAAAAAGGATGATTAATCAATTAAAAATCAAAAGCATATGCTCCGACCTGTGAAACCATTACGTACACCCATCCACTCCGTTGCAATCTCGCTAAGATAGGTTGATAGCAAACACAACTCACAAATGTGTCATTGAACCAAACTAAAAATGCACAATACACACGCTAGAGAAAATCTCGCCATAGAAAATTTTGTTTTAGTCCAGAAAAGTGTTGCGTCTATTGCAATAACTATAAAAGTGCAATTTCTCTTCTCTTTTGCGCTTTTAAACAAAACAATGTAAACTAAATCAGAACCTACCGTATATATCCTTCATGTGAAATGGTGGGAGGAAGGAACGAAAGGAGAAGGAAGATTTCAAAACTAAAGGATTTTCCTTCATCCTTTCAATTCCTCGTATTTGCTTTTGTTGTGATCAGTAATGCCTATGTCAAATGTTGCACTTGTTGAACCCTGGTGCGCGTCGCGATGCACCAAGAATTAATTGAATTTCCTTACTTGCCAAAACTCAAATTTAAATGTGATAGCGGAAGTAATGGTCGATCCCACAAGGAACGAGAACTAATTTAATGCCATGTCAATTAGAATTATAAGGGGGGGTTTTGAGTTGAAAATTGCAATTAATCTAAATAATCAAATAAAGATGTAAAATAGCTGGAATAAAAATTAAATAATAAAGAATCCTAGTTCTCAGGTTCGGTTGTGCCCTATCATAATATTGTCATTCCCCAAGCAACGCATGTACTATTTCTTTTGTTTTATTTATCACCCGGAATAATAAAAAAACTCTAATTAATCCAATTCTTCCTTAATAATAATCAATTAGGATTAGTTCTCCAATCAATTTAGAGTGAATGAACAACCTAGAATAAGCTCCCTAGATTTAATGCATTAACTCTGTGAAAACAAGAAGAATTAGGTGAACTAAATTATCAATTACATATGCTCGAATTGATTAATCTAGATTGGATTTTCATATGGAAATATAAAATTACCAATTGCTACTATGATTTGGATAACAAGACAAATACGAATCCAATTACCCAAATTAGAAAACATCAACACAATAATTAAAAGACAAGGCCTTAATCAATTAATACATTGTCTTGACGAAATTAATGTTCATGAGAAATCCAATAAATAAAACATAAAAACAAGAACTACGTTACGAGTTTGAGGAATGAATAATAAAATAATATGAACACAACGTCCCCCTTGAACTAGGTTGAGAAGACTAGCCACGCATTGCCATGAAGAATTCCCCAAAAGTATTGTCTTGATTCACCTTGATTTTGCCCAGAATTTCTTCTCTTCAAACCTTGATATTGGTGGCTCTCAAAATAATTCTCCTCCTCCTCTTTGGTACTGAATTGCTCCTTTTATAGAGCCCAAATTCGTGCCCTAGCTTAGCCAAAAAGAAATACCAAAGATAGAGTTTAAGTTGAATTAGGAAACAATTTTCCTTTTTTTTTCGGGCTTAAGTTACGGCCGTAATATAAGGAGTTACGGCCGTAACTCACTTTCTGTTTAATTTTACAACGCAATTGATTCACTTCTTACGGCCGTGACTTACAACTTGTTACGGCCGTGAGAAACTTCCAATACGGCCGTAACTTGGTTTCTGCAGATTTTCGTGATTTTTGTTCAATCAACTGCTTACGGCCGTGACTTTCATATTGCAGCCGTGACTTATTTACATGCCAGGTTCTCGAACTTCCTTTTTACGTGCTTTTTGGTCCTTTTTCCTTCTTTTCTTGTCATTTGCGATCCTACACAATATAAAACATAAAATGCATTAAGCAATACTTAATTAGGATCAAACTAACAGTAATTCGAGGCAACAAGTAAAGAAATAAAGTGCTAGTAAAACACTTATCAAATCCCCCCACACTTGAACCATTGTTCGTCCTCGAATAATGATAGAAAAGAACTAAAGCACGACTCGAATGAACATGTTAGACTTTTAAATCTGGAAAGTCAAGGTCACAACCCACTTCTTTTTAGCACGAAAATCAAATTGCATAATCGGAGTGTGTTATTGTGTGTAAGAGATGCATCACCCAATATTCTCCAAACAAAAATGAAAATTGATACTCCAATGTGGATTATATCCTTTCACCTCTCATGAGTTCTCTCTGAATTTATCAATTCCCCATAAAAATGTAAGTTTTGACTAATTCAAGTAAATGCCAACAGATTAGTGCGGTTTATCTCATGGTAAAAATTTAGTCAATACACAGTTTCAGATCAAAAGGGCACAAAATATAGACCAAGCAATTCAAACCACTCATAAGTACATGTAATGGGAGCCAACACTCTCACCGGATATCTCTCTTCGCACAAAGTGTATATAAAGGTGAAAATTTTACGCTCAACTCACTGCATGAAAAACTTGTTACCACAGATTGCTCAAATGTCAAAACCGGAGCCAACAATAACACAAGTGCAAAGCAAAGGTCTTTGTTGGGTTGTAGCGGGGCTTCGGGTCAAGTGGGATAAAAGGGAAATATTTAGGCTGAATCGAGAAGGAGTTTCACAAGCCGAATCGGTTCAATTATAACATTCATTCTTTCTTCTTCAACATGAATTTAATAATCTCCCTGCTATCCAACTGATTTAACACTAGACTTCTATTTTGTGCAGCTTGAGTGTTTATTTTCAATACTAGCAAATGTTCATGACCTCGTAATTTGAGAACTGGCCTGAACTTCTCTTTTTCTTTTGTTTCTCTCTCTTTTTTTTTTCAAACATATACTGCAATTTTTCTCTTTTGGTCAAATCACCCCACAATCCCCAATGACACAAGATTAAATTTCCACTTTGAAACTTAATCCACCTCAAACTTCTCAACCAACACAAGCTTGTGAATCCGTTCTCTATAGGTTCAAGAAAAAGGATGAAAGAATGGGTGTTCGTGGCTTGTAGTGTGGTATTAATATTCCAAAGAAAGGCTAAGGGTCAAAGGGTCTTCTATTGGTAAATGTACAATGGTAGGCTTATTTAGAAGGCCAAATTTGGTTCATCCTAGTGCCTTTACTATATTTTGCACTCGAGCCAAGAAGCTACTACGACATGTACACAAAAGCATATCCAAGAACAAATCAACCATGCAGGACACACATTAAAAAAATAAGAGCTTTATATAAAGAGTAAAAGTAGCTCATAGGCTCAAAAGCTCACAAATTATGGTTCATATGTGTGTCTCCCATCCAATTATGAGTTTTGGTCATTGCTCGGTCTTAGGGTCGAATTGAAAAATGCAAAAAAATCTAGTGGCCAAAGGGGTGAATCTCTTTACTCGGGGTAGTTATCAGTCATATCAAATTTGGGTTTGAATCTACTAGGTTGCAGAGATATGGCATTTTGTCCCCATTTTCAAACCTATTCGGAAAGTATTGGAAAATTCATCTCTACGTGCTCAATTCATGTCCAATTATGCAATTTAGGAGTTGGTAGTTCAAAAATTATGATAAGTTGGTTGCTTCCTATCCAACCAGTGTAAATAAAGGAGGACCAAAATAGAAAAATGACAAGCAAGACTAAATGATTGACAGAAGTTAGATACAAAATTAAACATAAAAGGAAGATAATGCGACAGCAATTGACAGAAGACACCCCCCCACACTTAAAACCCACATTGTCCTCAAAGTGGAACTAGAAAGTACAAAATGAAAGAGGGGGTTAGAAGACTCCCTCGGGTTTTACTGAGGAGGGGGCCCGCCATGGAGCCTTTGCAAACGCTGGAGTTCCTCTCGAATGAACCTCTGCTCTTCCAAGATAGCCTGCTGGTCTTCTTGCATGCCGTCCAACTGGAGCTCTGTGAATTTTTGGATGAATTGAAGTGAAGGGGAAGGAATTAACAACCCACAATGCTGCTTTGAAATATAAGTAATGCGAGTTTGAAGAGGGTTCGGGAGAGAATTGTGAGGACGCAACCGTGAATGTGAAATGGAATGTGTAATAGGTTATTTTGAATTTACCAGACTTACGGCCGTAACTCATGTCTTTACGGCCGTAACGAAGGCTCTGGAGAATTACACATAAATGGAGTTACGGCCGTAACATTTTAAATACGGCCGTAACTGAGTTACTGCCTATTTTAAAAAAATTAGGGTTATGGCCGTAACTTAATGCATTACAGCCGTAACTGAGTTACTGGCCAATTTTTTTTTTTTTTCAAAAGCATAACTATATAAAAAAATAAAATAAAATAAAGTAAAATTTCAGAGAGTAAGGAACTCCCCTTTCCCGGGTTGCCTCCCGAGCAGCGCCACTATTTAATGTCGTTGGCTCGACTGAGATCTCGAGGGACTAACGCCCTTCCATGTTGTTTTCCAGCTTGATCACTTCCAAATTCTCGGTTTGGAACCCCTCGTAGTAGGGCTTGAGGCGGTGTCCATTAACCTTGAACATTTTATCAGTTTTCAAGCTTTTGATCTCGACTGCACCATGGGGAGAAACATTAATAACGACAAAAGGTCCAACCCAACGAGAACGAAGCTTACCTGGATGAAGCTTGAGCCGAGAGTGAAACAAAAGAACTTTCTGGCCCTCACTAAAACTTTTTCGAGAAATGCGTTGATCATGGAAGGCTTTGGTCCGGTCTTTATAAATCATGGCATTCTCGTAGGCTTCATTTCGGATCTCGTCGAGTTCTTGAAATTGAAGCTTCCTATGATCTCCCGCTACTCCCCAGTCCATGTTGCATTGCTTAATGGCCCAGTAAGCTTTGTGCTCGAGTTCCACAGGTAGGTGGCACGGTTTTCCAAACACCAATCGGTATGGGGACATACCAATCGGCGTCTTGTAAGCGGTTCTATAAGCCCATAATGCATCTTCCAGTCTCATACTCCAATCCTTGCGGTCTGGCCGAACTGTTTTCTCGAGTATAGACTTAACCTCCCTTTTTGAAATTTCTGCCTGCCCACTGGTTTGGGGGTGATATGCGGTGGATACTCGGTGCAACACTCCATATTTCTTTAGTAGTGCCTCAATGGTGCGGTTGCAAAAGTGTGTTCCCCTGTCACTGATCATTTCCCGAGGTATACCGAACCTGCTAAAAATGTTAGCCTTTACAAAATCTGCAACAACCTTAGAGTCATTAGTACGGGTGGCTTTGGCTTCCACCCATTTGGAAACATAATCAACAGCTAACAAAATGTAATTTCAACCAAAAGACGGGGGAAAGGGACCCATGAAGTCAATGCCCCACACATCAAAAATTTCACATACAATTATGGGATTTTGGGGCATTTGATCTCGTTGGGATAGATTACCTGTTCTTTGGCAATTGTCGCAAGACTTACAGAATACGTAAGCGTCTTTGAATATGGTAGGCCAAAAGAAACCACTATCCAATACCTTTTGTGCGGTCCTTCTTGGTCCAAAGTGGCCCCCACATGCATAGGAATGGCAGAAGGTAAGGATTGATTTGTGTTCTGATCTGGGCACGCACCTCCGAATGATTTGATCGGGGCATCTCTTCCACAAGTATGGATCATCCCAAATGTAGTATTTGGCGTCACTCCTCATTTTATGCTTCTTTGCCTGCGAAAAATGGGTTGGCATTAGTTCAGAAGTTATATAATTCACTAAGTCAGCATACCATGGGAGGTTCGCTTCAGTTGCGAATAAGCTTTCGTCCGGGAAAGCTTCACGCAGGGGTAGGTCGTCCTCGGCTTTCACTACCCTGCTAAGATGGTCAACCACTACATTTTCCGATCCTGCTTTATCCTTTATTTCCAAGTCAAATTCTTGTAGTAAGAGTATCCATCGGATGATTCTCGGTTTTGCATCCTTTTTCACAAATAAGTGCCTCAAAGCTGCATGATCTGTAAAAAAAATAACTTTAGAACCCAATAAATATGATCGAAATTTTTCTAAAGCAAATACTACAGATAAAAGTTCATTTTCAGTAGTGGTATAGTTTGATTGGGCCTGATTCAATGTTCGAGAAGCATAGTAGATCACATGGACTGCTCTCCCGACCCGTTGTCCTAAAACCGCCCCCACGGCATAGTCACTGGCATCGCACATTATTTCGAATGGAAGATCCCAGTTAGGTGGTTGGATAATGGGTGGTGTAGTCAACCGCAACTTTAATTGGTTAAATGCCTCTTTGCACAGATCATTGAACTCAAATGGCACGTCGTTTTGCAACAAAATTCACAGTGGGGATGCAATTTTTGAGAAATCTTTTATGAACCTGCGATAAAAACCTGCGTGGCCAAGAAAAGATCGTATATCCCGCACATTTGCGGGGTAAGGTAATGCAGATATGATGTCTACCTTAGCCTTATCGACTTCTATTCCTTTTATGGACACTATATGACCCAACACTATCCCTTGATCTACCATAAAATGACATTTTTCTCAGTTTAAGACCAAGTTAGTGTCAATGCATCGTTTTAAAATCAATGTTAGATTATCTAGACATGCATCAAATGAATCACCCCACACACTAAAGTCGTCCATGAACACTTCAATAATTTTTCCTATGTATTCAGAAAAAATGCTCATCATACAACGTTGAAACGTCGCAGGAGCATTACACAAACCAAAAGGCATGCGCCTATATGCATAAGTGCCAAATGGACAAGTAAATGTGGTTTTTTCTTGATCCTCGGGTGTTATGGCAATTTGAGAATAACCAGAAAAACCATCTAAGAAACAATAATGGGAATGACCCGCTAATTTTTCTAACATTTGATCGATAAAGGGAAGGGGAAAATGATCTTTTCGAGTGTCGGAATTTACCTTCCTATAGTCGATGCATACTCGATACCCGGTTTGCACCCTAGTCGGTACAAGCTCGCCATCTTTGTTTTCCACCACTGTCACTCCAGATTTCTTGGGCACCACTTGCACTGGACTGATCCATTTGCTGTCTGAAATTGGGTAAATCATTCCTGCTCCCAACAGCTTTAAGATCTCCTTTTTCACCACGTCCATCATTGCCGGATTGAGTCTTCGTTGAGCTTGCCTTGATGGTTGAGCTCCTTCCTCAAGTAATATCCGGTGCATACAGATCGATGGACTGATTCCTTTGATATCTGCAATTGTCCATCCAATTGCTTCTTTATGCTCCCGAAGAACCCGAACCAGTTTATCTTCTTCCACTTTGGTGAGGTTGGATGAAACGATTACCGGGAGTGTTTCTCCATCACCAAGAAATGCATACATCAAATGGGCTGGTAGGGTTTTCATTTCCACTACGGGTGCCTGCAAGACAGAGGGTAGCAATTTGTTAGGATAGTCCGTCAATTGGATTGTTTTAATAGTGTACCTGTGCGGCACGGGTTTCAACGAGTTAAGTGCAATGATTTCATTTTGCAGTTCCCTGCTCATCCCCACATCATCGTCATCAATTTGACTCAATGATTCAGAAATAGCTGTTTCTAGTTCGTCCCTGCAATTTAGTTCAAACACTTTCTGCACAGTAGGGGTAATTATGTCAATAGAATATGCCGCATAAATATCATTCGGGTGTTTTATTGCATCATAAATGTTAAATTGCACCACCTCCCCATCAAATTCCATAGTTAATACCCCCTTCCTAACATCGATAGTAGTTTGAGAAGTCCACAAAAAGGGTCTTCCTAGCAAAATAGGGGTGGAATTAGGGGAATGGTCGTCGTTCATGTCTAGGACATAAAAGTCTGCAGGAAATACTAGGTTCCCTACTTGCACTAAAACATCTTCAACTACCCCATCCGGATAAGCATTTGAACGGTCGGCTAGTTGAACAATCACATTTGTTTCAGTCATATTAGCAAGTTTTAATGCATTGTATGTAGACCTAGGCATTACATTTATAGATGCACCTAAATCTATTAATGCACGATCCAGTTTAGTGTTACCTATTTGGCATGGTATAGTGAACATACCTGGATCCTTGCATTTTGGGGGCAGTTTCCTTTGGAAGAGTGCTGACACATTTTCCCCCATTCTTACCATTTCATTTCCCATCAACTTCCGTTTGTTGGTGCACAGCTCCTTTAAGAACTTCGCGTATCGGGGCACTTGCTTGATTGCATCCAACAGTGGAATGTTGATTTCCACTTTCCTGAACATTTCCAGAATTTCCTTCTCCTTGCTTTCCTTAGTCGCCTTCGCTAACCTGCTCGGAAAAGGCGGTGGAGTTAGTTTCGCATTCACAATAGGTTCGGTTTTTACCTGAGAGTTTTGTGGAATGCTGTTTTTCTTTTCGAATTCTTTTTCTTCAACCTCCTCCTCTTCACTCGCGGTTGGCTTTGATTGTGGCGCCTCAATTTCTTTTCCACTTCGAAGAGTAATTGCACTTACATTCTTCGGATTCACCTCGGGTTGAGATGGCAACTTTCCTCCTGTTTGTGCTTCCAGTCTGTTGATAGCTGTGGCCATTTGACTCATTTGAGTTTCCAGGTTTTGAATGCTGGATTTGGTATCCTGTTGAAATATTAGAGTGTTAGTGGCCAAAGTTTTCATCATTTCTTCGAGAGACATACCTGATGATTGTGGCTTTTGCTGATATTGTCCCTGTGGATGGAAATTTCCTTGTTGTTGAAAATTCCCTTGAGGCTTGTTGGAGACGAAACCCGGAGGTTTGTTATTTCCATAGCTCAAGTTCGGGTGGTCCCTCCAGCCAGGATTGTAAGTGTTTGAGTACGGATTGTATTGTTGTTTTTGAAATGGGAAGCCTCCAGCAGCGTTCACTTGTTCACTGTTTTCCTCTTGGAGCACCGGGCACGCATCCGTTGCATGTCCGAAGTTAGCACATATCCCGCATGCTTTGACTTGTTGTGCACTTCCTAAAGCAAGTTGTTTAACGAGATTTGTTAGTTCAAATAGTTGACTTTCTATATTGGAACTGCTTACCTCGTTCACGCGGCGAACTTGCATGTCTCGGGTTGGGTTGAATTGCTGAGTGTTTTCAGTCATGTTGGAAATCAAAGCCCGAGCCTGTTCTGGTGTTTTGTCCATTAAGGCACCTCCACTTGCGGCATCTATCATACTTCTGCCCATTGGTAGCAGTCCTTTGTAGAAATATTGCACCAGTAGTTGTTCGCTGATTTGATGATGGGGGCAGCTCGAGATGAGCTTCTTGAAGCGCTCCCAATATTCATATAGCGATTCACCATTGTTTTGACGAACCCCGCAAATTTCCTTCCGGATTGTTCCAGCCCGAGATGCAGGAAAATATTTTTCCAAAAATAGCCTCTTCATGTCATTCCAGGTGGTGACTGATCCGGATGGTAAACAGTATAGCCAATCAGTAGCGGCATCCTTTAACGAGAATGGAAAGGCCCTCATTTTAATTTGTTCCTCGGTAATACCAGTGGGTCTCATACTGTCACAAACCACGTGAAACTCCTTGAGATGCCTGTAAGGGTCTTCACCAGCATGTCCTCGAAAAGTTGGCAACAAGTGAATGAGTCCAGATTTCAGTTCAAAAGTTTTTCCCTCCTCCACTGTCGGAAAAGTGATACAGAGTGGTTGTTGAGCGACATCTGGAGTGGCCAATTGTTTAAGTGTCCTGTTGTTGAGGTTATGAGCTGCCATTTGTTCTAGTGCTTCCCTTCTTCGCTGTCGAAAAGTTCGCTCGATTTCAGGATCAAATAAAAAATATTCAGGATTAGTGGATCGAGTTTTATGCATATAAATAAATAAATAAATAAAATTTTCGGAATTTCAATTTTTTTTTTAATTAAACCGAAAATAAAAATAAATAAATAAAAATGCAGAAAATAAAATTCTAATTGATTAAACAGAAAATTGGTTAGCCGTTTCCCGGCAACGGCGCCAAAAACTTGGTGCGCGTCGCGATGCACCAAGAATTAATTGAATTTCCTTACTTGCCAAAACTCAAATTTAAATGTGATAGCGGAAGCAAGGGTCGATCCCACAAGGAACGGGAACTAATTTAATGCCATGTCAATTAGAATTATAAGGGGGGGGGGGTTTTGAGTTGAAAATTGTAATTAATCTAAATAATCAAATAAAGATGTAAAATAGCTGGAATAAAAATCAAATAATAAAGAATCCTAGTTCTCAGGTTCGGTTGTACCCTATCATAATATTGTCATTCCCCAAGCAACGCATGTACTATTTCTTTTGTTTTATTTATCACCCGGAATAATAAAAAAACTCTAATTAATCCAATTCTTCCTTAATAATAATCAATTAGGATTAGTTCTCCAATCAATTTAGAGTGAATGAACAACCTTGAATAAGCTCCCTAGATTTAATGCATTAACTCTGTGAAAACAAGAAGAATTAGGTGAACTAAATTATCAATTACATATGCTCGAATTGATTAATCTAGATTGGATTTTCATATGGAAATATAAAATTACCAATTGCTACTATGATTTGGATAACAAGACAAATACGAATCCAATTACCCAAATTAGCAAACATCAACACAATAATTAAAAGACAAGGCCTTAATCAATTAATACATTGTCTTGACGAAATTAATGTTCATGAGAAATCCAATAAATAAAACATAAAAACAAGAACTACGTTACGAGTTTGAGGAATGAATAATAAAATAATATGAACACAACGTCCCCCTTGAACTAGGTTGAGAAGACTAGCCACTCATTGCCATGAAGAATTCCCCAAAAGTATTGTCTTGATTCACCTTGATTTTGCCCAGAATTTCTTCTCTTCAAACCTTGATATTGGTGGCTCTCAAAATAATTCTCCTCCTCCTCTTTGGTACTGAATTGCTCCTTTTATAGAGCCCAAATTCGTGCCCTAGCTTAGCCAAAAAGAAATACCAAAGATAGAGTTTAAGTTGAATTAGGAAACAATTTTTTTTTTTTTTTCGGGCTTAAGTTACGGCCGTAATATAAGGAGTTACGGCCGTAACTCACTTTCTGTTTAATTTTACAACGCAATTGATTCACTTCTTACGGTCGTGACTTACAACTTGTTACGGCCGTAAGAAACTTCCAATACGGCCGTAACTCGGTTTCTGCAAATTTTCGTGATTTTTGTTCAATCAACTGCTTACGGCCGTGACTTTCATGTTGCGGCCGTGACTTATTTACATGCCAGGTCCTCGAACTTCCTTTTTACGTGCTTTTTGGTCCTTTTTCCTTCTTTTCTTGTCATTTGCGATCCTACACAATATAAAACATAAAATGCATTAAGCAATACTTAATTAGGATCAAACTAACAGTAATTCGAGGCAACAAGTAAAGAAATAAAGTGCTAGTAAAGCACTTATCAAACCCCAAACTTAAAACCTCTTCATATAGCTTTAAACTGGAAGATTGGATAAAAGGGTTTCATCCACATAAAAAATCCAAGCATCTTTCCCATCTCCTTTCAGCACACCTTACATAAATTCTAGCCTCATTGGAGAAAACAACTCAAAACTATGTAATTCTTCATTACTTTCAGAAATTCATTGATTTAATCAAAAAGAGATGAAACATGAACCACAGAAACTTCCTGTTAGGATCACGGCGCAATGACATAACAACCGAGTCCAAAATTTTTTCCACATATGCACCCTGTATCAATTCAAATGCCCAGAATCAGCGTTAAGCCAAAAAGTAATAATTCCAAAAGATGGCATAATTAGTCATTAAGCAAACCTGAATGTTGTTATTTCATCCAACATAGTGGATGAAAGTGTTGATACAATGCTTGTTGATTACAAGCACGTCCAATTCCTCAATTTCCACCTCTTCAAGCCAAATTAATAAAGGATGTCTCTATTTTTTGTTAAAAAAAAAAATCATGGGGAAAAACCAACCATGAAATTAATTTTTAAGAATCTAGCAAATTATAGGAAGACAAAAATAAGTACTTAGACATTAAAAAATACCCTAATTTAATACCTTTACACCATTTACAGCCATCTTCAACACTCTCACAAGTGAGTTTATGTCCGCAATTTTTTTGTTGTGAATTAGGAATAAGGGATTTTCGAATCCTATCTACATCAAATCAAAATAATCACACATAATAGATCCTAAATCAACATATCCATACAAAAATAGGAGTTTTACATCAAATGGGCATCATGATTTACAATATGATTGCATAAGAAAGAAAAACGGGAGGTCCAAATGCAAAGGCAGAGAACTTAATTCAATCTTATAATTATTTATAACATCAATTCATTATTTATGCACATAAAATTAAAAATTAAAAGTTCCAAACTCCAGCATACTTGCAACATTAGCGATGGTTCGCTATTGAAAAACAACTTCAACTCAATGTGTTTACTTCTTTTTCAAAACCTTTGAGACATGCCAAAAAGAAAAAAATATACATCTAGTTTTATTCAAATATTGCTTAATGAAATCCAACTAAAGAGTTCTAATAGAATGGGAGGCTTTGAGTCAATAGCTTACCATCGCCAGAAACCTTATTAGTTGCACTGGAAAGTTTACAAGATATACACCAATACTCTTTGCCTCATCCATAAAATTAATGCTCTTGCTTGTAACAATTGAGAAGAAGAGTGATTTACCCTCAAGTCCTTTGTCATTCAAGTCTTTCGGGCTAGTTATAATAATGTCGGAAGGGATTAAATGATTAATTTATATCTGACATCAAAATTGATATTTTTAATGATGAAGACAAATTATGGATCTTCATGGGATCTTTCTACTACTGAGCTTAGATTCATAGAAGATCAAGTATTGTTACAATCACAATGATCCTAACTTAAAAGAAAAACAAACAAAAGAAATTTCAAACCTCCAAGGTCTCAACAATAATTCCCTTAGATGCAGAAAATGATAGATCCAAACTTAATGGTCCAAAACAACCTCTAGAAGCATATCTCACATTTGATTGACACAAAACTTTACACGTGAAAAACATCAAACATGCTAAAAACTCAACAAAAACTTAGTAATCAAATAAACCAATAAATAGGAATAAAGGAGCCGAGAAACTAATGTGATAAAGGTTAATTATAAAGAAATTACCCTCT
Organism: Ligustrum vulgare; assembly: GCA_963555705.1. Classification (NCBI taxonomy): domain Eukaryota; kingdom Viridiplantae; phylum Streptophyta; class Magnoliopsida; order Lamiales; family Oleaceae; genus Ligustrum; species Ligustrum vulgare. The sequence continues at coordinate 14,680,135 of OY743190.1, forward strand.
AGTATATCGTATAGAAATAAAAACAGTAAAGAAAAACACCAAGGGAAACTTAACTTTTTCCTATCACAAACCAAATTACTATTCCTTATCTGTCTCTAGCTTCTTTAAATCCTCCCTAATATAGACCAAAAAAAAAAGCGAAATAATTCCACTAAAAAATCTTAGAGCGAGACAACAAAATAGAACGAACGAACATAGATCTAGAAATTGATGCAAAAACTAAAGAAAGAAAGAAAAAAAATACGGCGTCAAACGATCATTCCGACCACATTTCCAACAAGGAAGCATCAATTTTATAGAATCTGTCGACCAAAAAAATAAGGCAAAAAAATGAAATAAAAAGAACATACTGACTACAAGAAGATTGTAAAAGCGACAGGAGTGTCGAAGTAGAGAGCGTAAAAGTGAACATCGACATAGAGAGGAGACTGAGCCACAACTTCGACTAGGGGGGTTGACCCGAAGAGAAGACAGAGAGCATTGTCTGTGAATTTTTGTAGGGAAGGAATCGAAGGATGAAAGATGGAGGTCGACAGGTGAAGAGAGTACAAACAAAGAGAGGAAATGGGGTAGAAGTTTGTAGTCTAGGCGTGAAAGAGGAGACGAAGTGGTCGTGTATTTGTCAGCCAGGAAACCTATATGTGGTAAATGATGAAGTCGCATTTGTGCCTTATGAATAGTGATTTTGAAAGTGAATCTTTTATATATATATATATAATATCTTGATCACCTCAGCGAGGCGCTCATTCTTAGTGCATCTCCAATGCATAATATCAATTGGGATAAATGACTTGACACGTCAGCAAATTGATGGAATGAGTTAAAAATATCTTTCCAATGCATAACATTAATTACAATGTTAAGCTGACGTGGCTGAAAAAAATTGACAATGTCAAGTGCTTTGTCTACATTTTGACGTTCCGTGTAACATGATGAGTCAGCATTTATTTTTATTTTATAATTATTTTAACAACTAAATAAAGAAATGTTGTAGATAAATATAGATACATCTTCTCTCTCTATATTATTTTTAAATTTTAAAAAAATGACACATAATCAATAATATTTAAATTTGACGGAATCATTGGAAATTAAATTTTTTACATCTTCGTCAATTTATCTTCGTTCTTCAAATATCCGTCAATTTCATTATCACATCAGTCACAATTTACTAAGTGCATTGGAGATGCTCTTAACGTGAGCATTGGAAAGTGCTTTTTAAGGCGTGGGCCAAACTAAATTATAAGGTGTGGGCCATACTAAATTAGAAATTGTTGATTGGTTGGTGAGAGAAATAAAAACTGTTGCTCCATTTAATTAGACCCAGCAATAGCCAAACCATTTCTCTATAGTCCCTCGCCCTGTGCACGTCCTCCATCCCTATTCTCAAAGTTTCCAAATTGACTGTGGCGGGCCTACCGAATTGCATGGGAATTACTCCTCCATCCCAATTATATAAGCTGCATTTCCTTTTTTATTTGTCCTAATTATATATATTTATTTCTTTATTGTGATTTTTTTTTTTTTTTTTTTACAAATGTACCCCTATTTATTACTTCCAATATAATAGTTTTAATATTAAATAAAGGTAAATTGTAACTTTTCTTTACAAAAATCTTTATTATTATTATTATTATTATTATATATATTATAACAATAAAGTGGCCAATTATAACACCACATAGTTTCCCGCATTTTTTACACTTTTCTAAAATGAAAATTCATGATTTATAAAGATTAAAAAAATTGATTATATATATACATTTCAAAATTGCTTTTATTTAGAGAATATAAACAGTCAATTTGAAAATGATTTTATCTCATTATTAGTAATGTTATATATTTAGCTATTAATTAGTTGGTATTTTCAATATATGTTTATAATTTGAAATTATGATGCAGAGTTTGAATATAAAATTATATTCATAAAAGAATGCAACAACGTACATTTTTAAACGATGAATTATTAATAATAACATAAGTAAAAAAGTATTATTTAAAAAAAGTTATTATAATAATTAAAACACTATTGAAAAGAACATAACTTAATTATGTTATGAAAATAATATAATTAAAAATTTTAATTTGAAAAATAGTATTACAAAGTAACATAATTAAAAATGTATGTTGTTTTAAATAATAATAATAATACTGTAATAATAAAATACTATTTAAAAGAATGTAATTTAATTATGTAATTAAAAAATAATATAACTAAATATGTGTATATATTGTTTTAAATAAATACATGTTATGCTAATAATAAAATAGTATTGAAAAAACGTAATTAAAAATGTATGATATTTTACCAAAGCTATAATAATTAATCAGTATTGAAGATAACATAATTATTAAAGAATTTATTAGTAACATAAAATAGTATTAAAAAGCATATATAACATAATACACATTTGTAATTATGTTATATATGCTTTTTAATTATTTATATGTTCCGTGCATCGCACAAGGGCAAATGCTAGTTACTTTTTCAATGACATTAAATATTTTTTCTTAATTTGTGTAAAAAGTCAAACCAGCCTATATAATTGGGATGAAGAGAGTATTATGGTGGTGGAATTTGACCATGAGAAAGAAATAAAAATAATTATTTTGGTCAAAATCTTATAATTGAATTTGATTTGAAAATGGTATTTTTTTATTTTCAAATTCAAGTAATATATTATTTTTGTAATTGTGATTTCATTGTTGACATCTTATGTGGATCCAATTTTAAAGTTTCAATAGTTTTGATACAATTTTTATGAATATATTTAACGAGTTATTTCATGAATATTGAGTTTTAATAAATTTTTAATTAATATTTTTTCTTAATAAATTTGAAATTCTTATTTTTTTTTTTTCTTATTTTGGATTAATTATGACTTCTAATATTTGCCATTATCTTTTAGTTAGTAATTATATATCAGCTAATGAATATTGTTCATTTTGTGGTGTATCAATCTAGTTGTTGTGCTTATCGATGTCGAACACTACGAGTCTGTTTGGTAATATGAAAAATTTTGATTTTTGTAGTTTTTCATTTTAATTTTTTGATAGATGTGTGATTTAAAAATATTTGAAAAATAAAAAATGATGGGCTTGACTAAGAATGGATGATTGAGATTGAGTTTGAAAACTTGTGGTAAAAATGTTACCATTACCAAACAAGCTCTATATCTCCAAAATGTACAAAAGCACTCCTAGGTTCAGAATCTGCCCAAAAACAACGAGTGAACACCCTATCTTCGCCTGTCTCGTGTACATAATAGAAGTTTGGGTTCCTCTACTTCTCCACTGCGAAATGTTGAACAAACGACTTGGCATCATGCCCTATGGACTCATGTCGAAGATCCCTTTGATGATTCCTCATTAGTTCAAGATAACCAATCAATGATGGTTTACCTAAATCAAATTACATAATGCTAATTTGTTGACATGTGGGTATATTAGCCCGTGAAAATTACTGTGCTAGTACTTTTTTTTTGTTGCTGACACAGTTCGATGTGATCTTAACAAATGCGTCTTGCTAGGTGTAGATAGTGCGTGATTATGCTCCTCCACAAAATGACTTACAATCCAACACTTTTCCATTTGGTGTTTCACAAATGTCAGTCTGGCACAACACCCATATCGCGAATGTCCCCGCTTTCTTTCCCCTATTCCTAGCACAATATTTTCCAGCTTCATCTGCCATGTTTCATCTGTTGCACCTTGCTTCAAGTAAACATACATTTTCCAAACCACCTCATCTATATCCTTATTCTTCCTACTGTTGGCCATTCGAGTACTAAAACCCCCTAATTTCGCATAGTCATTGTAAAACTTGAACGCATCATCTAGTATTTTAAATTGTTGTCCAGTTTTAGGAATTGCAGCAACATTCACTTAAAAAACAAATACATTATCATCGCCCTTCATGACCTAAAATAAGAAATATGTAAAAAAAAAAAAAAATGAAAACACAAAAATATCATAAAAAAGTAACAGCAAACATCAATAACATGATATTTATTATCATACCGTTTGCATTATCTAAATGTGACCAAGTAATACCATTTGCATTAATCTCATTGTTAATTAACCCATTCAACCCTAAGGCTGCGTTTGATAGCGATTGTGGAATTTGGGTGGAAAGAAAATGAATTTCAGGGAATTGGATTATAGGGAATTGAATTCCTGGGAATTGAAAATTTAATGTGTTTGATTGGTTAAATTTTCTAAGTGGAAAAAGTAGGAAAATTTTCAACTTTTGTTGTTTGATTGACATTATTTTCCATGAAAAATAAATTAAAATTTATCTATTTTAATAAAAAAAAAAAAATTTAAATTTTTTCACACATTTATACTTTATAATAATAATGTTAATTTTTAGAAAAAAATAAAATCAATTAACAATAACAAAAATAATCAAACGTAACGAAAATGGTATAAGATTTTCCATGAAAAATAAAATCTTCTCTATCCCTTGAAAAACGAATTCATTCAAAACAAAGAAAATACCGAATTTCGAGACAAGTGAAAAAATGAATTCTATGAAAAATTTAAACAATCAAACAGTGCAAAGTTGAAAAATCACATGAAAAATCATATTTTTAATGTGATTCAATGCGTATCAAACGCAGCCTAATGCTAATCTGCAAACTTCTATTTTGGTCAAATTGATAATTAAATTGCATACAAATATTGGTACATCCAAGCTAATAATTTACCATTTCAAATAAAAATCAACAGTGGTAAACTAATTTGTGTTAAAATTTTATTTCACTCTCTGTAATTTTACACTACACTTTAAAATCGAAGCATAACTTAACAAAGGATCGTAATGAAAGCATTACATTAAAAAAAAAAATTACTAACTTCAGATTTAGCGTTATAGATTTATCGCGTTCGTCAGATTTTTAGAACCAGTTGCGGTGCATTTTTCATGAGGGAGAATGGGGGTGGAGGAAATGCACTGGGAGGGAGAGAGAGAGACTATAGAGTGCAGAGAGAGAAATGGTTTGAGTATTGCTGGGTCTAGTTACATAAAGCAACAGTTTTTATCTATCTCACGAACCAGTCAACAACTTCTAATTTAGTAAGTATGGCCCACACCTTTCAACGCTCAGATTAAGTAACGTTAAAAATTTTACCATATTTTTTCAAACTTAATCAGCCATCTATACTTAGTCACACCCATAATTTTTTACTTTTCAAATATTTTTAAATCACACATCGATCAAAAAACTAAAAAAAAATCATAAAAATAAAAAATTTTCAAATTACCGAACAGACTTTAAGAATGAGAGCCTTTACAATAAAAAAAAAAAAAGAATGATCGCCTCGCTCAGGTGATTAGGATTATGTGTGTGTATATATATATTATATTTACATATTTACCTTTACCTGAATTTTAATTATAATTAATTTAATTATAATTATATTCACCTCTACATCTCTCACAAATCTCACTCTCCATTAGTGTTCTAAAATGCGAGAATGAACACCGCCTAGGCGCGCATTAGCGCAATGCTTGAGGAAAACGCCTCGCATTACCCATATACGCGAAATAATGCTTTTTTACTGAACATAAATCGAAAAATCGGTAATTAATGGTCAATAACCAACAATAAACCGTTACTTTTTCAATCTAATCAGTTGGAAACCAATTGATCAAGTGCTATTAAAAAAAAAAACTATACTCAGGGACTGCATGTAAACATATGCAATCCCTTTACAAAATTAATTCAGCTTACCACCGAATAACCCCTTTATAAGGGTAATAGGTGTTCACATCTCACATGAACATCCGATGTGAGATGATAACTGATAGGTTTTTTCTTTCTTGTTTTCTTTTTAAATTGCTTTGCTTCCTTTTTTTAATTGTTTTTACTTATCATTATTTGTTTGACTTTTCTCTCCAAACTATTATTTAAATATTATTTTTCTTATTTTATAAGGATTAAAATATTTTTACATTTTGAAACAAATAGTATAATATAAATAAAATTATCGACCATAAATCTCTATTTAATTTTTATGTAATAAAATCTATTTTTCATATAAAAATTTATTTACTGTCTTAAAATTAATTAAAATATTATTAAAAGTACGAAATCCATTATGACGATCATTCTTCGCATTGACACGCCTAAATTTGTGATTCTTGATTCTCGACCTCGACGCATCGCAACGCATTACATATTTTAGAACCTTGCTCTCAATGCATTCATTCAATCACAAAATAAAAAAATCTGACATATCCATCCACGAGATATCATGGTGGGTTGCATATTTTCTATTCATCTTTGTGTCTCTCACAAGTCTCATTCGAAATTCATCCCATCCCATCTCATTCAATCCAAAAAAATAACATATGATTTTAAATTTTATGAAGTATTCTCACAATCACTCAGTTCAATATACACAAAACCTAGATCCCATATGATTCTATCTATTTTTATGGCGAATTTAACGTAGCAGTAAAGCCTCATCCACAGAAATTTCATAGCCTAAGCAACCGTTTGGTAAACGGTTTATAAACCAATTTATAAATTACACAATTTTCCAAACTATTTTTTAATCATTCAAATTTTCTCTTCACTTTTCAACCACACATTTTATCCCAAAATCATAAATAAATCAGTTTATAATCCACTACAGTTGATTTATTTGGAAAGTTGAATTTAAGTATTTTCTTTGAAAATAATTAATTTCACGTTTTGTATGACAAAATAGTATATAATTTATAAGAAATGGGCCAATTCATGTATTTTCTTAAAAAATAGTCAATTTCAAGTAATGTTTGATAGGTGGGTGGAAAAGGAAAAGCAAAATGTTTTCCACCCAAATTTTTCACCTTTTTGTGTTTGATTGCAAAGTATCGCATGAAAAATATTTTTCATCCAAGTTAAAAAAGTAGAGATTTTTCTTGAAAACAAGGAAAACAAATTCTCATGGATTTGATGGGAAAATGTTTTCCTTTTCCTTTTTTACTTAACCTATCAAACACACATTAAATTTATGAAAAGAAATGAGCATTGTATTTTAAAGTTTCGCTTAATGTTATTTTGTAAGTTTTGAAATTTTATTGACTCAATTTTTTATTAAAATTTTAAAGTAAAAGTAAGGATGATGACCTTAAATGTTTAACATTATAAACTCATTATTTAGAACAATTAAAATAGTTCTAAACAAGTTTAGAAAGAGTTTTTGATAAATGTATTAAATCTGTCCTATTTCTAAAAAATATGCTACTAGTAGTCGCTTCCAGCTATATTTTCAGTTCAAAGGGAGAAAAAAACTTAGACATAATTTTGGGGTTGTGACAGCGCCTTTCTTCTTAGCACAGACAGGGGAACTGTACGACGGTAGTCTGTTCGTTATATTACTTTCCTCCTTTTCTTGGTTGCTTCAAGATGAAGAATATTTGAATACAATTTAAAAAAGGTTTTACAATTAAGAATTTTAATACATTGAAAATGGATTGTTCATTGATTGATGAAAGCATGAACTAAACTACAAATACTAGTGTAGGGGCGGACACTAGTAAACTTGAAAAGTTCTTGAAAAGTTTGAATACCTAATACACCCTATAAAAGCTTTAGTAACAAAAAACTAAAGTGTCATGAGTATACGGTTAAAAGATGAGAAATCATAATAAACATTTACTGAAAAGAACTATTACAATTGAAGGAAATTATTACAATTGAAAGAAGATTATAATTTGAACTAATACTTACAAAGTGCGGGCTTGAACTAATATTTACGAAGTACGACCGAAGTTGGGTAAACTATGGTTGCGATTGGGTCAAGGGGTTAAGAATTAATATTGTTAACCATAAGTGTATAGATTGCACAAATAATAATCGGACTTTTAAGCCCGACAAGGATTGTGTAATTTATATTTTAGATCAAAATCTTTAACCGAAACTAAAGAGGCTTGATTTAAGATTTTTGTATGAAAATTAAACTAACAATTAAACTAGAAAACAAGAAAATTTGATTTATGAAAACTATGAAATAAACATGTTGGAATTATGAATCTGCTTTAACTTAATCTACATATTTTGACTTAGACATTTAACAACAATTTATGTGGTATTGAAAATTCATGTTCCTGTAGTTATTAAAACACTCTTTCGAACGGTGAATTAAAGTATTTTTCCACAAGAGATTTGACTATATTTCTATAACAAACATAAACTTGTATAAAAGCATTATGATTTTGTGAACACTATCGAAGCATAGGGGTATATTTATATCCCCTATAGAACTTTGTGTTGATTAATTCAAATATAAGGAATTCCTAATCTCTCGAACTCAGAAAAACATCACATACATCATATAATCTTGTGTTCAAAATTATAGATGAAAGATAATTCATCTTTTAATTGCATCAAACTCATAAATTGTATAAATTAAATGTAAAGTCAAAACATGGAATCAAGAAATTAAAGTATCATCATAATTTCAACATTAAAAGTCTACCCTAAATACATGATAGAAAATAAATTACAAGAAAGATAGTAGGATGTCACCCCGTTCATATTCTTGATCTTGTCTCTTCAATCTTGAATTTGGCTTTGCATGGATCCCTCGACAATCAGACAACATTTTGGCATGAAATCAACAAGTTGGGAACCCCAAAACCGTGCAAGACATCTGGTATTTATAGATTTCGTCAAAACCAAGGCCAAAATGATGAAAAATTTGTTGAATTCCGTGTAAAAATCCCAACTGCCGGCCCTCTTGGATAAGCGTGCGGCCATGTGCATGTAATCCTTGCGGCCGCATGGTTATGTGATTTCCAATCTTGACCATTTAATTATGGGTCATGCTACCGCACGTGTCTATTGTGGTGCAGCCGCACGATTCTTCTACTCCATGCAATTTTTATCTTTCAAATGCTATACATTGGTTCCCTTTCTTTTACTGCTCTTCAGTCCTTCAACTTTCGATTGAAATAATTGAGTCCCAGAAAATTTGATTTGTTCAATTTTTCTTCTTTCTTCCCTTGGCTCCTTCAATTAGACTTTTGATTGACTTCATGAACTCTTCATTTGCACAATTATCATCCAATTTGTCATTTATTTGCTTCAATTCCTTTGTTTTCTCGACTTTGGGATATTTCTGAAATATAAACGAATAATAAAGAAATCAAAATAAAATATTCTAAAACGACAACAATAAATTATAATTTTAGGATAGAAATAAGTTTATAAAATACACTTATCAATTAACTACGATCCTTAAGCATATGAGTTAATGATCTTAACTTCTTAACTACCTTTCTCTAGAACCAACCCAAGATACCCTACTTCGGTACTTGCAATATTAACATCAGAAAAACGATCATCCAATTCTTGAAGTTACATATCAATGATAACATAAAAGAAATCCACGCGCAAATGATGCAAATTTATCAATTTTGGATTGTTACACATTGAACGATCTGGAGGTATATAAATATCATTCAAGTTGGAAACAACAATATTATGCACCTAACAGAAAGAGTTAACTGTTTCCAAAGTCAAAATGTTTGTATCAAGCTCAACAAATTAAGTACTTCGCCTCTTTTTCCAGCACTTGGAACATCATTAGAAATCATATCAATGACATCAATTATAAATGAATACATAACAATCAAGCTAAGCACATAACCATAGTGAGAACCCCAACGTGTATCACCTACACGCTTAAGTGTAGTATCTTGATTAAGGTCGCGTCCACTTGGTATTTCATCATGACCAAGAGCTCCCAAAACTTTGACTCTTTGTTTCTCACAAAGAAGATCATAATGTTTAGTTGAACTCTAACAACATTAACAACCTTATCAACCAAATCAAAGAATGCATTGATCTCCACATGCTTGTTTGTCGCTCCAACAAGAACTAGTTGAAGTTGATGAGCAAAGTAATGAATATAGAAAGCACTCAGATTCTCTTTCAAAATAAGCCCTTTCAAACCATTAAACTCCCCTTACATATTACTATCCCCATCATAGCATTGACCTCTCAACCTTGATATACTTAAATTTTAACGCACGACCAAATTTTCATTATTTTCAAATTTTGATGCCAACATATGGTGCACGGTAATTTTCAAAAAAAAAATTTATCTTTCTTTTCATAAATTAGTGACGTAAACGAGGTCACTTGATTGAGATTTTAAAATTACTTTATTTTAAAACAAAATCCATTTATTTAAAAAGTAACGATAAAATATTTAATATAAAATCTTGACTTTAAAATCTTTTCAATAAAAAAGTAATATTAATAAAATAGCGAGTTTCACAGTTCAAACATAAGACCTTATTCAGTAAGTCCACAACTCATAGGTCTCACATAGCGCATCACTTCTGTCTCGCCGTTTGAAGATCGGCGCTAATTCCTTTTTCATTATTACCTGAAATATTAGATATATCATGAAATGAGCATACACTTTCCCAATGAGTGGAGTATGGTACACATGTGCTATTGCACGTGACAGGTTAACCTCATATATTCAAGATTCGTGTAAGCTTTACTTATCAGTCAAGTCTATATTCACGTCAAGTCATATTTCCAATCCAAGTCCAGTCCCAAGTCAAGTTCAAGATATTTTATTTTAGATTATAGGTATCTCAAGTTATATCCAGTCCAGTCTAATCAAGTAAATTTCATATATTCAAAGTCAAATTCACATATTCTAGTCAAGTCATACTTCATATATTTAAGATCACGTCTTACATATTTAAATCAATAAATTCATATATTCAAGACAAGTCGATGCAAGACATATATTTAGGCTGAGTCAAGTTAATATATTTAAATTCATATATGCATTTGCATATTAGTCAAATCGAGTCAAGTTCATATAATCATGACTAGTGCAAATGCATGTCTTTCCAAGAGAACGTGATTTTTAATGGGACCCATATTATAATCAACTACTATCTCGAGCACGCACAAGTAGGGAATGTAACCCTGAGTTCAAGCATGGATTTTAATCCACGAGTTCTTTTACAAACGTGGTTTCTATACCACAGGTTTCAAACGAGGAGTCGAGATCCCTAAAATTCATTAACAAGTGTAACCACATCGTAATCCAGTTGCTGGATTTCTTGGCATGTATATCAAGACAATCACCATAGACGTATTACTAAGCGGGATAGAGTATGACTCTAATGTAAGAAGTTCCTTTCTATAAAATGTATAAAGAAAAACATGAAAATCCCTTTTAATGCAATGCGTAATAAAAGCATATTATGAAGTAGCATTTAAGATCACGTACAAGTCAAGTCAAGTTAGAAAAGTTCATATATTCAAGAGTTGCAGATAGATGAATTAATCTTACATATTCAAGATCAATATAATATTCAAATGGCGTCAAATTCATATAATCATGTACTATGCATTTAAACAAGTAGATAACATATTATTATATGTCAAGACAAGGTTATCATCTTTATTATGTTAACAAGTCTAGGATCACATAAACAAGCATAAGAATTCATTTAAATATCAAGATAGTACTGATCGGTGTATTATGTATCAATACATAAAATGAGGACAGAAACTGTTTTAAGTATTCAATGTATTGATACATCATACTATGTTAGCAATTATCATCCGATGATACAAATATAATCAAGGTCACAGATTACTCAAGATGTATCACTTTAATTAAAATAATAAGAGCAAGTGCAAATAATATCAATTAAGACTATTAAATCGTTAAATCACATTAATCATTTTTACAAGTAGATGATAAGCCAAGAACCATTATACATCAAGATACCAAATAATAATACTATTAAAACGACAAACCTTATATTAATTATTCTTTTATATTAAATAAATTGATAAATAAACATTAGCATCAATATATGATTGGTGATAAAACCTTGATCATCTTTTTAAACAAGGATAATTAATATCAAGATGATATTAATAAAGATATATAAATCATATGAAACCTATAACGAGATCACGATAATGTCAAGATAATATTGACGACAATATAAAAATCATATTAAATAGGAAACATATAATGAAGATACGGAATTCATATATGAAGTAAACATTTAAACATATCACACTCACCCTAGTCCAGAAGCGTCTAAAACGAAGTTTCCTAATTTTTGCTTCAGGTTATATCGATACTTCATGAACATGTATCTATACAATGTATCAATACATGCAGTCGATCTAGCACTGTCAAGTCTAATTTTGGGATTTCCTTCGTGATTTAACTATACTTGGCCGAGCACAATTTTATTTAGGATATCAAGAACATGTTATTAATTAACAAGTCTTGATCCTTACAATTATCTAAACATGACCATATTCTATAATTTTGGAAGAAATAAACATTATATCACTCACAACTTTCTTGGTTATTGATTTTGGTGTGTGAATTTCATTCAAAACCAAGGATTATTTATAGGTTAATTCAAGTGCATGAAATGGAAGAAGATGTCGTGTGCACATGAGATTTTCCATCTAGCCGAGTTGCTTTAGGATTAAGGAATTAGTCAAATGATAATAAGGTGAAGGTGGAGGTTTATAGCCTAGCAAAACAAGAGCTGGAGTTTGGAGATTAGTGAGTCATGGAGGCTAAGATATAACCATGACACCTCATGCTTATGAATTTAGAAAATTCAGTTTCATGGGTCTGTTTTGAGCTAAGATTTGAGGCATCAAACATAGTCAAAATTTTGGTTTTTGGGTACCATTTTGAAGTACTAACGTGCAATTTATGATGCTAGAAATGAATAACCGAGGAGGAAGTTATGGCCTTCCAAAATAGGATACTCAAAATATTTTTTGGGTTAACCGTTTTTACGGTTCTAACTTTAAAAATTCACCGAGGGCTAAACGTTGGTCGAAATGACAAACCGTTTTCATATTATCAAAGTTACTTCCTTAACTTACTAGTACATATATGGCATGTAATTAAATGTAATCAAATGAGTTCGGGAGTGCTAGAAAAAGTCTCGATAAAATGGACACTTAAATACGTTTTTGATGTAACTTTTCTTTATTTAATATTTTATTTTCTCTTTCGTTAAAGCTTGTTTTTCTTTCTTTACATTTCAAGATAAGTACATAAATCATAAAATACTTTCATTATGTCATAATGGACATTAAATGATGTCAAAGTTTTTGAATCATTACACAAATTTTATCTAGAGAACATACAATCAATGGCAACATCAAATGAGATAGTTGTCATGCTCGAAACATGCTCGATACCGAATTTGAATTTGTTCACCCTCATAAAAGAGGGTTATGACGACCCTCTTTTTGTGAGGGTAAAATATTAGTGTATAAAATTGATAAATGTTAAATTTTTCTTTCCATATTATTCTATTCATTCATCGTGAGCTTCGATATGAGTATAATCTTCATATATAATTTTTATTATTTCAAAAGTTACTTATTTTACAGATAATTAAGCAGTTTATTACTAAAAATAAGTAACTTTTAAAATAACAAAAGTTATAAAGTAAAACTATACTCATATCGAAGTGCTCAGTGTTTAGAATAATATAGACAAATTTTTTTTTCAATTTTTAGGAATTTTAATATGTATATTTTACCCTTACAAAAATAGGGTTAACATAACCATCTTTTGTGATGGTGAACAAATTAATACTCACTCGATACCTCCAAATTGCTCAACTACACAACCATTCTTGTCTACATAATGCAAAACAATAGATATTTGCTCCTTAACTGAGATGTCACAAGATTCATCAACAAGAATAGAAAATAAACCATCACCAATATTATTCATCATTACATTAATAGCTTCAAAGGTAGCAACACTTACAATATGTTTTTTAAATGATCGGTGATGTTAACTTATTATTTTCGGGAGCATTTTTCAATGCAACAACATTAATTTCATCATTGTAATCACACAACCATTTCAATTGTAACACCCCAAGTTTAAAAGTCTAAAACCTAGGCGTGTTAACTTCCATTCACATTAAATGCGGAAATAATCGTTTAAAAACATTTAAACCTTTCATTTTCGATTATAAAATTTCACAAAAATTTCGACAGAGTCTCCTCTATAACTTGGACATAGCCAACCTGTAGAGGAACATCATACCTACAATACAAATGCAATTCTCAACTCATTCAACATCAAACATTCAACATCCAACCACAATTCCAAAATTCAACTTCAACATCAATTCCCAAACTCCTCAACATAAATAATTTAAACCATGAGCTCCATTTAACTAAATGGAGGATTGATAAACTACTAAAGAGATAAATGACTTATCAAAAACTAAATCCAATAAACAATTAAAAGAATGAACTAATAAAAATAACTAAAACATTTATGAAATTCCACTTCAAACCCTATTTAAAGTGATAAATCGTGGTACTGTCTGAGTCAGCTACCAAGTGCTCTCCTCGGATCACCTAACTTTCATCACCTGAAATGTTGGGGAGGGATTGGGGTGAGCTAAAGCTCACTAAGTAAACTTTATGCATGAAATGCATGCTTATGACATGAATGCTTTAAACATTTTGAAATATGTATCCCCATTTACTTTACTTTCCAGAACATTCAAACATTTCAAACTTTCACTTCATTTCCATCGTGAGCTCACTTGATGTAACTTCTAGTCAATCAGATAACAGTGGGTAGTTTCTTATTTGGAACCAGATTAACATTCACATTTCCACCGCAAAGCGGTTTAACATTCACTTTCCCACCGCAAAGCGGTTTAACAGTCCACCGTAAACGGTTGAACATTCCGTCACAAAGCGACTTAATTCGGGTACGCCGGTCCCCCGCGCCCCATTTCCCACTCGCAACTTTCATGAACTAGAAGTACACCCATTCATTCTTAAAAAAACTTGGGATACATAACTTTTGAACAAACTTGCACTTTAACACATTTCTTTCATTTAAAAACATTTGACTTCCCAATTTTGATGTCAATGCATGCTTGATGATGCAATGACATGATAATGTGCATGCTTGAACATTCTTCTCAATAACATATACTTTCATAAAGTAAATGAAATTCATCAAAGTAAGTAAGTAGGAAATAGTCATTTACACATTCCATATTTACATTTAACTTCTATGAAAATAGGGGAAGTTTACTTACTTGACATCCTTAGTATTTACCGTTATCTGGATTTGCAAGTGAAAGAGTCCCAGATGCCCGTGATGTCAATGTACCAGTTCTCCTAATTATTTTCATCCATTCATACAATACAACCTTTAGTTCGAAACCAAAATTTAAACTCCTAACCAAGGTTAAAACCTCAATTTAATATATAATTCAAACCAAACGGAATCTTAAGCCATGTCCAACACATTTAACACCATATTCGAAATGAACAATCAATTCAATACACAATAGAAAAGTTTTACTCATCTTTTAGTTCAAACTAAAATTCAAAATTTCATTACCTAACTTTACAAAATTTCTCAATTAAATTTCTAATTATTCATAGTAAAAATTTAGGAAATATGGTTGTAAACTGAAGATTTACCATTATGGATCAATATTAAATTTAACATTGCTAAAATTTGGAATCTGCAAATAATTTATAAACTCAAATTTCATATCATAACTCAACCATTACCAAACAATTAATTAATTCATAATCCCATCAAATATGAAATATTCACATACTTCAATAAATATGACTTTTAAATATTCCTAACTAAAGTTAAAACTTGAGTTCAACCTATTGTGACCTTACATTAACACTAAAGCACATAAAACCAGTTAAAACACCTTTCATACTCCCAATTCTCAAAACATGACATTTTTAGATCCTTAAAAAGCATAGGAATGTAGGATTATAATTAATGTCTCAATTTAAAATAAAATCAATTAAAATAACCTGCATTAATAAATTCCAAAAATCTGAAATCCTAACTTTAAGTTCCAAATAAATTCTTGAATCTAAAATTACAAATTCCAATCCAAAAGTTAAAATTTTAAACAGTTAACTAATCCCATAAATTTGAAATCCTCAAATTTACCCAAAATAACAGAAATTCAATTAAACTAACTCAATTTAAACAAGGTATTTTTCACAAATTCTAAATCTGAAATTTCTCAATACATACACACGTGCATATAAAAACATATACATATATTCCACTAAATGAATCAAATGTATACATACATATATATAAACATTACTCAAATCTCAAAATTAACCTTAAAAATTCGAAATTTACATATTTTGAAATTTGAAATTTTGAGAATCTTAGTATATATATATACACTCAACATATATATACATCAATAAACATATGTGTGCGCGAGTGTGTGTAGTGCGTGTGCTGTGGGTGTGTGCACAGCGGTGAAGGGGTGAAATATGGTCTCACCGAGGGCAGGGAAGTGGTGGGGCCGAGGTTGTGGTCGCCGGCGGTGTGGTGGTTGACGTCGAGCGGACGTGAGCCGGGAGGGAGGTTGCGGGAAGAGAGTGTCGAGAGAGACAGAGCGACCGAGAGGCGTGAGTGAGGGAAGAATGGAGGGTTTAGGTTTTGATTGTTTAAGTTTTGAAAATTTGCAATTTAGTCCCTCATCTCTCATAAATTGGTAATTTAAGTCCACGACCCTCAAATAAAATTCCAAAGTGTCACCAAACTTTTCTCAACTTCAATTTAATGCAATTTAGGCACTTACTACTCAATAAAAATAGAAATGGTAAGTAACAATTAAAATAAACAATTAGACATGGAATTGTACGTAAACAATTTATAAATATTTTAATTGGCACATTGATCGAGACGGCGTCCAAGTCCTTCCACTGCAAAATAATTCAACTTATAGACATTAAAGATCATAAATTTATAATAATATTCACATGATATTACTTGAAATTTAAAATTGCACGTAAAAATAAAAAGCGGTCTTACATCAATAGTTCAGGAAAATTACCTTGATTCTTTGAACCTTCAAATTCATCATGTCCTCGAAATGCTAGCCCTTGACGTAGAAGGAATTTAGCACAATCTATTGATGCACCACAATGAATTTTGTAGTCATTCTGTTCTTGCTCTGAATTCTTCAAAAAAAAAAAAAAAAAATTATGAAATACATTTCCTTTGATTCATGAATGTTTCACATCTAATAAGAGCTTTATTGTGTGCACTATTACGATCTCCAACATGTTCTTGAAGTATTTGTAAGAGTTTCCAATTTGAGAATCCCCTCTCAACAGAAGAGTCACTGCTACCTCGCTCACTGCCTGATTGGAAAAGGTAAGAAGTGAAGCAAAATGCTGCATCTTTCTCTATGTTATATTCTAACCAAAAAGGGAATTTGTTAAATCAAGATGGTTGAAAATGTCTCAGTCCTAATTTTCCAAAATTCTTTGTGGAAAATCATGCTTGAGAGGCTGACAGGGACCAACTGAAAGTATGCTCTTCGAACTACATCCCAATCATTAACATTGTATTCCATTATTGGAATTCGTACTCCAGGATCCGTAGGAAGCTGTGCAACATCAATTTCATCTAGAATATCTCTTTCATATTGAATGAGCTCACTAACATTAGTACTATGATCTTCAGTAGATAATGGAGCTTTCCGTTTCAAATATTTGTCCGTAATTCAATAGCTGTGATATGACATCAAGCAACATAAAACATCAAAGTGTGTGTCTTATGAGAGAATCTAAAGCCGAACAAGAAACAATATCAACTAAAAGCATACAAACAAAAGTCCCAACATTTAATAAAATTGAAATGTCTTGTTGGCAGCAAACTACAAACCTCAAATTTAAAGGTATCTTAATTTCCATCATTTTCAACAAATAGAAATAACTAATTAAGCAAGAATGCAAGATTCTAAATTCCTAATATTGTAATACACATATAGAAATAAATAATACTATAATACACACATATAAATAAATAAATAAATAAGCAAGAATGTAAGATCCTAAATTCCCAATATTTTTGAAAGTTAAAACTGAAATAAAAAAGAAAAGCATCGATTGAGTAATTGAAATATGTGTATTAATAATATCAATTCAAGTATAAATGAACTCTAAATAGAGTTTTAACAAAATAGATATCACAACTGCAAACGGTCAACAACTTAATGATCAAAATGCAAAAAAATTTATAGCTTCTACGCTTAAAATTACCCTAGGAGTGAGGTTGCGAGAGAGTTGAGACTTGAGAGACTGCAGTGGCGGCTTGTACGGTGGTGGTGAGAAACTGGAGAGAGCGAGAGGCAGGGAGAAGGGATAATTTTGGGGATTTAGATTTGGGAGGTATAGATTGACAAATTGTTGGTTTGAATAGTTTTTGAATGTGTAAATTGATTAATTTACTTCGGGTCTAATCCATTTTTCATTTTTTTTAACCAGAAATTTTGTTAGGCATTTGACCTACCTTGCCAATAAACAAATCTACCCCTCGGACATATGACAACAATCAAAGATCAGGTCAAACTCAAATATCTTTGAAGAGTTAAAAAAAAAAAAAAAATTACATGATTTCCGAATTTGGAGTATTCGAAATTATGATTTTTGAAAATTTTTAGTATTTTTTGGAATACAGTTTTTTTTTTTAAAAAAAATTATCACCAGAAAACATAAGTATTATATCTATTTTTTGAATAAAAAAAATGACATACATCACAATCATGGTTTATAAACAAAATCTTTTACCAAATAGAGAGTTAGCTATATCACAATTATGCCACATTTCACATTACTAGACATGTCGAACAAGTTATGAAAATCAAGGAATGTACTATTTGTCGTATCACATCAAATAGCTAGGATATGCACCACCGTAGTAACAGTTAGGGATGACAATGAGGCGGGAGATCCCTAAGCCCGATGAGAACTTGATCCGAACGGAGCGGGAGGGTAATCCCTGATAAAGGCAGAACGGAGATGAAAATGTATCCTAGATTAAGAAATCTGATTAGAAAAAACTCAAACAAATTAAAAATATCATAAGCTCAAAGATAAAATATTAGGTTTAACAGTTTATCTCAAATGCCAAATATTTTATTTAAAACCAAACACTACATTTCATTTGAAATTTTGATTCTATTCTCAGATTCTTTTGACTTAGTACTCTTCATCTCTCAAATATGAGCATTGATCACATAGTACAAGGAATTCAAATTCACTTTCCATAAATATTTTGACTTCATTATATTCAAGAGACATAAACTCTAATGTATGAATAAGATCTTATAGGATTAGATGACATGAAATTAAGGTATTAATAATAGAGAAGAATTGTGGGTGCCTTTCATGTACTTCAATTCCATGTTTTATATATCTATTTATATTATATAAACTAAGATGATCTAAATTATTTGGTGGAATATGATAGTTTAATTTTAGTTACGTGGATATATAAAACTCAAAAATTACAATATTAATTGCTTGAAAAAGAATTAACTTACTAATTTGATTTTGGGTTGTTACTTGTTAAAAAAGTTGAAGTTACAACGATAAAATGCTTTGACATCTTCTACAAGTATTGATTAATTGCTCGAGCATGTTTAAGTTTAATTCGATTAAGTTTTATTATATATTTACTGTGTTAACGTTTTTTACTCGTTATTTTCTTATCTAAATATAATATCTAAATCAAAATGATTTAAGAATTAGAAAAATATATAATAACAAATTAGGATGTAAATGATGATTTTTTGTTTCCATCCCGTCCCCATTTAAGTGGGTACGAGGTGGGGAAGGGGATGATAAGTCTCCAGAGGGGTCGGGACGTGGACGGGGACGATGACGGAGAACGTCAATCCCGCCTCAAACCTACCCCATTGTCATCCTAATAACAGTAGTTGTATTTTTCTATTACTTTATGTTTATGCTTGGTTTTTATATTTTAAGATTTATTTTATATTTAATTTATTTTTAATCACACATCTTGTTAGACTCGACTTTATTAATTTTTCAATCATGCATGTTATCAATTTTTATAAATTTATTAAAATTATAATTTTTAATCAAATAAATCCATCCCTACTCGCTGGACCATGTTACCTGTACTCCATGAGATAAATTGCAGTGCAACCCACACTTGAAACCTTTTTTGCATTTATGCAACCCGTTAAAAGAAAAACTGGAAAATATACCATGAGCTTTAAAATTTGGATGAATATCTCAAAATCGGTAAATGAGTAAATTAAGGAATGTACAACTCAACATTAAATGTCAGTTATAAATAACCATATTCTGTAACTGACACATGATTTTCTTAACTGTGATCTAGCCGTAATCCTTGATTTGGGGAGAGAGATTTTTGCCAGCAGAAAAATTATTCCAAAACCAATTTAATTTGCTAAAATTTCATTTCTTATTCCAATACCAAGACAAGTCAGTAATATGGTAATAATTCATTGTTTCATATCGTCACTTTCAAGTTATTAGTTTCAGAGGTGTGTGACCTCTGCTTCACCATCATATAAAAGCTACGGTTTTATTGCTGGTTTGAATCTGATTGGCGAGGTATATAACTGCAATATTCACATCGACATCATATTCCGAAACTAGAAGCCATTGCACAAATCCAAATTACATTGTCATTTTGTTTACTGGATCATCCTCGTTAAAGTACTGTTTCAGAGGTTTTTTTGTCATTCTCGATTACCCTGTAGCATGTAAGTTTTTTATTAGTTGCTTTAATTTGATTCACAAAGCTATAGTCATTATATAGTGTTAATTATCTTAAACATGAAGATAGGTAAAAAAATATAAGTTGCATGTTATTTATTCTTTCCCTGATGATGACGTATTTGTGCTATGAACTGAAAATGCGAGAAATAAAAATCCTGGATAGAATCACAAGATGAATCTGGAAAAATGTGATAAATTATGGATATGCATTAATCTATTAATAACGTGACATTGGTGATGAAGAACGAATATCATTATCTTCTTTGTTGCATTTCATTGCTGATAAAAATACTACAAGAATGAAATGAATTAATGAATACTTAATGTTGATTATTCACGGGTGCTTTAATTTAGTTGTTTTCAGCTCACATTTATGTACTTAGTTGTTAATTTTGGAATCGAAATCTGTGATCTTCAAATTGAATATATTGGACAATGGACCGACAATCAAAAAAGCTACAATACGGTGAAGAATAACAATAAAATAAAATCAGACTTTGTATTTAATTTGTAGTCATTGAATAGATTGGATTTAAATGTACTTCATAAAGTAACAATTTCTCAATTAATCCCAGTTTTGTAGTGTAGTTCAGTTTCTGCTTGACTTAGCTTAAATTGAAATAGTATTGATCAAAGATATTGCTTGATCGTATTCATAAGTTGATAACCTTGGTTACCGGTACCCATGTTGGATAAATTCCTTTTCTTTCGAAATTCTATTTTGAAATAATTCTAGTCCCAGCTACTATGGCATGGCAATAATTTATTTTCAATGTGTAGATTGTATTTTGTGAGATCCGTATGGATACATTACTAGTTTTCATATGATGTGAACTAAACTATGCCAATTATCATTGTATGCAGGACCAGGAAATGGTTTCAGTGACACTGTTTGTTCACTTTGGTGGTTCGTGGGATGATTGTAACGTGTACCACGACTATTCTGTGTGTGGTGTGATTGTGCAGGATGACTGTACATACACTGAACTAATCAGATTGATATCTATTCAGCTTGAAAAGCCACCAGAAAAACACCAATACACGATGTGTTATCAGGAGGTTGATGGAGGTCCTCGGGTTGGGATATCAAATGAATATGCGGTGTTATTTTACTTGGAGATTAAAAAAGGGGAGGTTGATAGACGAAGCTACCCACTGTGTGTTGATGTTTGTGAACTGGAAACCAAGCCAACTGATCAAATAATCAATTTAAATCCTGGACTGGGCGTTGAGATTTCACATTCAATTTCATTGGACGTGTCGTCATCTGATGTACGTGATCCCTTTGCTATGGAGAATGAAACTACTATGCCCACAATTGAGGATATGGGTAATGAACTAGCAGAGTACATAGTACTGCGTAAAGAGGACAACTATGAATCATCCTCTATGGTATTAAGCCGTCCAAGTACCGATGACGTTGAAGTGGGGAGGGTTTTCAAGAACAAAGATGTCCTAACCAAGATGGTTAGTTTGTTTGCAATTAAACATCGATTTGAATTCAAGGTAAAAAAGTCCGACTACAGGTCATATGTACTGAAATGTATGGGGGAAAATTGTGATTGGACATTTCGAGCTTCAAGAACTGGATTGGTAGGAAACTTTAAGATAAGAAGGATGGATGATATCCATAAATGCTCAGTTGGGACAATGATGGGTGACCACCGTCAAGCAAGTAGTTTAGTTATTGCTAATTGCATAAAGAACAAGTTTGTATCTACAAGGAGAAACTACACACATGGGGATGTGATCGAGGATATGCAAGAGTCGTATGGGGGTGACAATTAGCTATGATAAAGCATGGCGATCCCGTAAACTTGCAATAAAAATGATTAGGGGTGACCCAGTGGAATCTTATGGGAATTTCCCATCGTACATGTATATGACTAATATATCAAACCTAGGATCATATACTCGGATGGAGGTTGATAAAGAGAATAGATTTATGTTTTGCTTTGTTGCTTTGGGAGCATCGATTGCGGGTTGGACACATTGCAAACCAGTAATTGTCGTGGACGGGACGTTCTTAACTAGTAGGCATCGTGGTACTTTGTTCACGGCTTGCACGAATGATGCGAATAACAACATATTCATTCTCGCCTTTGGAGTGGGAGATACCGAAAACAATAATGCATGGGAATGGTTCATGTGAAGACTTCGAGAAGCATATGGTGAGAGAGAGGGATTGTGTATTGTCTCTGACTGCCATGGAAGCATACAACACGCAGTGGAGAAAGTGTTCTCTAATGCATTGCATGGAGCTTGTACTTATCATTTGCTTAAAAATTTAAGGTCAGCCCTTGGGAAAAAGGGGAAAGGGGTGAGAATACCATTTAATGCTGCAGCAAGGGCTTACACGATTACAAAATTTGAGAAATATATGGGAAGATTGGATGCAATTGATAAAAGTATAAGGGGATATTTGGTATGTATAAACAATCCTTTTTTTTATTTTATTTAGTAGAAATATTAGTGATTGTATGTGTTTCTAGAAATTTAACTATGTGATTTCAACAAAAGGCTAGTTATGAAAGGTGGTCTCGAGCTCACATGACGACCGATAGGTACTCAACTATGACGTTTAACATTGTCGAGTCTGTGAACTCAGCAATTAAACATGCTAAGAAGTACCCCCATTGAAGCTATGTTTGCCTTAGATCAACAATCCAGAAATGGTTTTTCAAAAATCTAAGTGATGTAAAGTCAACATTCATGCATCTCGCAGGTCGGCACAACAATAAGTTAAATGAAAGCGTGAAAATGTCTCAGAACATTCAGGTTAGTCATCATATCCTTTACAAATGAACATATTAGAAAATGTTACCATACATATTGTGATATAATTTTAAGGTCATACAGGTATTCCCTCAAGTGACATAGTTTACCAAGTCAGTGATGGAGCAACCCCATATGTTGTTAACATGGAAGATAAATCATGTACGTGTAGGAGGTTTCAGCTTGACAATTTTCCATGTCCACATGCAATTGCTGTGGTCTCAAAATGGAACTACTCATTGCACGACTATTGTTCGACTTACTTTAGCAAAGAAAACTACATTGCCGCATACCAAGGTACTATATATCCACTGGGTAATAAAGAAGATTGGTGCGTACCAGATGACGTAAGGAAGATGATCGTTCTACCACCAGCATGTAAGAGGGGACCAGGTAGACCGAAAGAGAGCAGATTCAAGTCGTCAACGGAGTATAAAAAGACATCACGTTGTAGAAAGTGCGATAACTATGGCATAATAGCAGGGGTTGCCACAATCCAATTCAAATTACACCGAAAAGAAACAATAAAAGAAAGATTAATCAAATGAGTGAGAACGAGGTAACATAATGTAGCTAATCCATAATTTATTTTGATTTTACAAATTTTATTCATTATTTAATAATCTAATAATCTGTTATTTTGGACGATATTCGTGATGATGATCTTATGCAGCAATCCAACGTCTAATTGGAGTCCCCCACAGATGGAAATCATGATCAAATTGATATAGCAACATTAAATTTAAATCTTTGCGATCTTTTTTTGTCTATTTTTCTTTAAAGTATTTATGTAATTTGATTCAAAATCCCTCGGTACATTCTGAGTAAAAATATGGCAGACATAAAGGTGACGATGATTGTCAACATTACATGTAATTTTCAGGAAGTTTTTATTTGAGATCGCATTATATATCTTTTCCAATTCAACTTCATTTTTCTGATTCGTTATCTGATGTTGCAATATTTATGTTACTAGTAAATGACATGATTAATTAATTTGTATGATAATGGACAGTGGGTTGAAATCAAGCCGATAGATAGTTTATCTGATGTGGCTCCTGTCATAAATAAAATAACCAAAACATTAATCCATTATTAGTGCCAATTGTTGAATTTCACTTGTGTATTTCGAATATGACATGATTGTGCAGTCTCTACAATAATGGACAATGGATTAAAATTATGGTGGTAGTTATTTTTTCTGATGCTGTTCATGTCATAAATAATGTAAAAAAAGCAATAATCCATTGTTACTGTCAGTTAATGAATGTTGTTTGTGAAAAATAGCAGGGAGTGTTTTACCTATTTGGTGCAGCGTGACCTATTTTCAAATATAAAGTGCAAAATTTAATCAAATCAATGAAATTTATCAGCGGGCTGCCATTAAAAATAACTTGAAACTTGGCATAAATTCCAACTAGATCCTCACCCGTACGATGCACGGGCAGTTTAGATTTTCAAAACATAATGTGATAAAGCAAAAATAGGGGAAAAATTTCAAGAAAAATAACATAAAACATCGTGACTCTATATAATGATAAGAACGTAGTATTACAAATTCTGGAAAACCTCTTTACACACAACATTTGTTGTTACGTTTGTTGGGTTCCCTTCATCGTCACAAATCAATATCTTCAGACCAGCACGATTTGTAACTCTCGACACTGCTACGTAAAACTGCCCATGACTGAAAACTGGTTTTTGTGGGAATAGTCCGACATGTGAGAGTGATTAACCTTGACTCTTATTGATAGTCATAGCGTACGACACAATCAATGGGAACTGTCTCCTGTTGAACTTGAAAGGTAATCTTACATCAGATGGAGTCAACGACAATCTTGGTATAACTACTTTGTCCCCTTCATTACTTCCATACATGATTTTTGCTTCAAGAACACGATGACCAAGCTTTGTAATGATTAACCTTGTTCCGTTGCACAATCCTGCAGAATGGTCAATGTTTCGCAGAAGCATGACCGGCACCCCCACCTTCAGCTTCAATTCATGGGCAGGCACACCTGAACACTTTATACCATTCAAGAATTCTGTTGAATGAATATCTTCAAACAAACCTGTACTATTCTCTGCTCTACACAAAGTATCTGAGCTCAAGTAAGTCTGACCATCACACTGATTAATCGAGACCATGTATTCATTTATGTTTTCCACAAGATCAAGTGTTGGTGCAAGTATAGCTCTTCCCTTCAAACATGAAACATCATCCATGTTACCAGAAAATGATAGATATATACTTTCAACAATGGATTTGACGGGTTTTTCCAACACATCTACCAGGAGGTCATTTGGCACCTCTATTCTTGCATGACCATCATCGTCAATTCCGAAAGTCCCGTCACCTATACTCAGTATCCACTCAGCGAATGTTTTTAACTCGAGTCCATGATCATCGTTGCCAATGTTTTGGAGTCTCATATTTTGTGTAAGTCTCAAAACCTTGCAATGTGTCCATAAGTGTGATGAATTGATTGTTGCGAGCACAATATCTTGTCTAGTACCTTTTGGAATAACTGGTAGAATTTGGTGGAAATCACCTCCAAACACAACTGTCTTACCACCAAATGGTTGATTGCAGCTACATGGATTGTGTAATCTTAAGATATCACGTAGAGTTCTGTCAATAGCCTCAAAACAATATCTATGCATCATTGGTGCCTCATCCCATATTATAAGCTTTGTTTTTACTATAAGCTCAGCAAGTTCGCTTCCCTGAGAAATGTTGCATGTCGAGTCTTCATTGTTATTTAATGGAATAGCAAATCTTGAGTGAGCAGTTCGCCTACCAGGCAGGAGATGAGAAGCTATACCACTTGATGCAACATTCAAAACTATCTCACCATTTGAACGCAAGGCAGCTGAAAGCGTATTCCATATAAATGTTTTGCCGGTTCCACCGCAACCATATAGGAAATAAACACCTCCTTCACCTGATTCAACAGATTGCATGACTGTATTGTATACATTTTCTTGCTCATTTGTCAACATATGCAATAATCGTTTATGTTCATCCAGTAAAGACACTCTGTCGTATCTCAACTCATCGTACACAAGTCTATTAAGACGAAGTGATTCATCACATTCTATCGGATAAGGGATCCCACCAAAATCACGTAAACTTTTACCTCTACTTCACAAAATCTTTTCAATCTCCACAAGAGTCAAGTTTTGAATTTCTTCATCGGTCAACTGCAATCCTGATAGGAAAAAAAAATCCTGTAGTACTTGTCATTGCATTTTTATGTTCATATTTAAATGACTAAAATCAAGTAGACAAATTGAATGTCAATAATTCATTTTTTACTTATGATAGATAAGAGCTGAATATAAAATACCTTCGTGTCCTAAAATCCTTCTCCGAATGTATAGTATGTCGTCTGACATATACTGGCAGCACGCATTCCAAATGAACTCAGGCCGAGATAGTGATTCTGACATTAATAATGTTGCAAACAGACTTCTCAAAGAATGAGCCGATCCCCAATGGCTAGCTTCAGCAATACCATCTATGTACTCCTTATCGTCGTCAAGCAAACCTAAGGCATAGCAAGCCTCTCTGAAAGATGTGTACTGCACTCCCTCTACACACATAATATCGTCATATGAAGTCGGTCCACGAACCACGTTCAATAAAGTCCTTAAATAATACATCTCTCCTTGACCAGGAGCAACATAGAAGATACGGCCAATTGAGAAACCTCGCTTTCTGGGCTACCACTCCCTTTTATCTGCTTTCCAAACAAATTTGGTTGGAAATTCTGCATATGTCAAGCCTCTAGCTTCAATATATTTCTTATTAGCATCCATCCATGCAGTAAACATACTTTGCCTAGCAGTTTGACGATTTAGGACTTCCTCGATGTTATCATTATCATTAAAGAAAATACACTGCTCATTATGGAGGTGAAATGACAAACGTTCAACAGGGGGATCCCTAAAGTGAATATCGTAACCAAACAACATCCAGCAAGCTTCACATGGTGAGATATATCTGCAGTCTAAGTACATTTTTATCTCATCCACTGTATCTGTACGTGCTTCATGATCAGCGCTTTGATAAAAGGTTGCTGTCACCCGATCATGCCCTTTGTTGACATACTTGAATAGATATTTAATGGATCGAGATTGATTGCACCATTCAACATTAATATGAGCTGCATACTTCATCAATAGATACCAATTATGAGGAACAACATATCCATTATCAAGCTCTATACCATTCTTGTTGACAGTCCTTCCGTTGTCACGCCGTCTGTATATTGGATATCCGGTTTCATCAACAACTGTGTGTTCTGTTAATTTTTTAGGATACCGCTTAGTGCATCGACCATTAGACATGCAAGGAGAGTCCCGTCGCATTGTACCACATGGACCATGAATCATAAGATCTTTAACTACCACATAGTAGTCAGGGTCGATCGACTTATCAGGAATTTCAGCAGAAATTATATTGTTAATGTCCACCCCATTTGGATACATCGCATCTTGAGTAGGAAAAGCAAAATATGTGCATGTGGCATACCTCGCTTCTGAAACTCTATTGTGTAGATAGCTGAAAACATATCCATCATATATGTCAAAATTATTTTTACTTTAAGATATTAAAAATAAAAAATTGGAATGTAAAAATATAATATAATATATTCATCTATATGGATATCACCTGATCTCACTGGACCAAAAATCTCATTCCGCCGAAGATCTTTCATAAGTAAATCTAGCTTCATCTTAAACACTTGACACAATATATCTGGCCGATCCTCCGGTTTTAACCCTCTTTTCTGAAGATATCGAACAACCTTCGACCATTTCGGGTTACACGTAAATGTAATAAACAAATTTGGATATCCTGCCCATCGACATATAGCCATAGCATCTTGATAGTTCTGGATCATGTATCGCGCACTACCAGTAAATGACGACGGTAAATAAATTCTTCTTCCGTGCATTGCAGGATTTGTTTCACCACGTACCAATGCATCAGCTAATCCCTGGTACATATGACATCTCAATTCTTTTTGATGGGTGCGTACATAAGTTAGACGTGAAGTCTCAACCATTGAATATGCATCTACCAAAAACTGCTGGAATAGCCTCCTAGAGAATAAAATATTTGGTGATTCATTATCTCTTTCTTGTAATCGATACGAAAAATATTCTCTCATTGACACACATTTTCGACCACCGATTGCTCTACTGGTCGATTCTTCTAGTGAAATATCTTCTCTGTAACCATCTTGACCAAACAAAAAAAGCAACGGATATTGCAAACCCATATATGATGGATGCAATTCAGTTATTTGTTGCAACAAACTAGTGCGAGTCTCAATGATAATATCCCGATCACTTGCAATGGTTTCGAAATCACCGACAATCAATAGTGCAATGTCGTCTTTCTCTGGAAGATTGTAACGCCGACCATCGTCCTTCCATTGTCTTATTAGCCTGAGCCTAACATTTTTTGATTCCTCTTGACGCATAGTCTCTCGAACCATCCTAAACGTCTTCACAAGTACGTTGTGCTCGTCCAACATATTTTTTAAATATGTTACAATTTCCTCATGCAACCTACTTTCGCTGGAGTCTTGACTGAAACATAAATGATGTAATATATATATATATATATATAAGTAAAATACTTAATTTTGACATGCCTATTATTTTTTATTGATATTGATTGAAGAACACTTACCTAATAGCTCGTAGCCTGTTCTCTACTTCATGTTCAGTATCATAAATGTACAATTGAGCAAACTTCGGTGATCTCCCTTCAACTGGCAACAAACTACCAATGTAATGATAATTTTGACCGTGCAATCGAAACACCGGAGCCGAATTTCCTTTATTGAGGCTCGAGTCAATTTTACCTCCCATAGATGTGAATGAAAACATCATATTGTACAATCGAATATTATCATTAAAATGCTTGCTTTTCTCATTGCTACCGAACAACAAATCTTTGAATAACTGAGGGGGTTCTTGCATTCTAGGCAGCCTCACCTTCCCATGCATGCAACACAGTGAAAATTTAGGGGTTCGTGTTACACTGCATCGTTTATCTACTCTCTCCTCGAACCAAAAAAAAGCTCTGCAAAACTCACATTGGTTGGAAGGATCGCCTAAATCCATGTACTCTGATGTGTCATGGAAAGTATATATTTTGTATCAGTTGAAAGAATTAAACAATAAAAAATGTTAATAATTTGTTCTTAAGGAATTATGACAATTATGAGTAATTTGCAAAAGATTTGGTTTAAATTAAATGTATATTTACGGAGCGATGAATGAATAGGTAATGTATTAAATGCATTTATAAAATTATTTATGAAATTATTTATGTCATGTAACATTAAGTTTATGTATTTGACGATTTAAAAATTCGTATATATTAGTTGCCTCTAAATTATTATTATTATTTTTTTTTTGAAAATATAAAACAAAACAATATCATAAATAAGATTTACAACAAAACATAATTCACTATTAAAAAAATCGTATCACAAAATAATGTACATGAAACAGATGCTACCTTATTCACTCCATTTTATAACTTATTTTAAAACATATTTATGGAGCACACATTTTTGATTAAACACTTTAAAAAAATCAATTAAAAAATGTAGAGAAACAAAAATGTAATTGCATTTAATACTTATATATATCTATATGACGAAAAATTTATAAAGCAAATATTTTGCATAAAAATGATAAAAAATATTCAAATAACTTAGGCTCCATTTGGCGGCTAAAAGAAATAGACCTCGAATTATAGTGTGTATTATTTAAGTTTTTTTATATAAGATGTATTATTAAATATTGAAGATAGAAACTGCGTGTGGTTAAAAATAATATAGGAAAGTATGTCCATTATACTTTGAATTTTAAATCCTAGCCGAACGCAGTCTTAATGCGGACATGTATGAAAAAAATAGATATTTTATTTACACATTTTTGTTATTGTCTTCGTATTTAGGCACTGTTCGACACATATTTTCTCTAATAAATTTTTAATCATTGATTTTACTTCAAACTCCGTAAAAAAACTCAAAAATTCTGTAATCATTGATCCAAACGGAGGCTTAGATGATTTAGCCACCGTTCGGCTATGGATTAAATTGAAATGATGATTTTGAATTAATTTACACAATTTCCCATACCACTTTTTAACCATTCACATTTTCTCTCTCCAATTTTTAACCCCACATCTTACCTCGAAAACACAAATAAATCAACAAATAATTTAAATTCTTTGATTTGACAACAAACATTCTATTTATTTTGCAAAAAAAAGATTCCAAACGGTGCCTTAATAGGTAGTTTGGAAAATATTATTTTACAAAAAGGAATTTGCAGAAAAAAAAAAAAAAAATTAAACGCCTCAGCCGAGAAGGTTCTGGATGACCATATTTAAGACCAACATTACTCTCATTACACAAACCCTAATTACACACTTCACTCCAGCCGACATCTCATTCTCTCTCCTTCTACAACTTCTCAGCTCCGTCTTCATCGTTCTCTTCAAAAAATCCATGGATATTACTCAAGAAATGTGTAAAACCCTACACATATTCATCCGTCCACCTCCAGATAAACCTGTATTTTCGTTGGGAAATCGGACAATTCCGAGTAATCTAGGCGAGCCACTGCACAAATCACGCCTAAAAGATAAGAAATCTATAAAACTATTGTTGCTCGTTTCAGTTAATATTATTACAGATCTATTTATTCCGATGCATTTTTCAGAGATTTTCCCTTTCTTTTTTTTTTTTTCATATATTTCCTATGTGTTTTACGTCATGTTCTTCACAAAAGTTTGTTGTAAAACTTAGATCTATCAATATTGAAGAAATTTTTGCTACAGCCTTTTTCGAGTTGATATGTTCCATTTTTTCTATGTTATATTCGATACTCGAGTTTTGGGAGTAATTTTTTAGCACGTGAAACTGAAGGAATGTAAATTACATACGTTTTTTTTCGAAGTGTAATCATAGGTATTTGTAGTCGGTATAAGTGAATTTTCGACAAAAATAAGTTTTTAAAAATATTTCTTATATATATATATATATATCTATGTTTTTGCTTTGTAAATCATGTCAAACATTTATTACTTTTGATTTTTTGTCGAATTTTATTGTAGATCTATTGTTTATATTAACATTTAGGGAACAAAAATCAATTTCCATAGTTAGAAATTTTTCTATATTATACTATATTGATCACAGATTTTAGACATTAGTTATTTTTGCTTTACAGTGTACGTATTTCTATGTCCAGGCTCGGATATGTACTTACCTATAAAATATTTTGCAGGACACTTATGATACTGGTGACAGGATAAATATTGTGGTCAACAGACATGAAGCTGCAAGAATAGGTTTAGATTTTGTTTTTATATTTATGAACCTCCAGATCTGAAATTTAATAATAATTTTAGGGTATTAGATAGATTTTTTCGTCCTCAAAATTTGTTACATGTAATTTAATGTGTTAGGCCAGATCTGGAGTTATAGTAATTTTTTTTTATCTACTGTACTCATTCGGAAAAATATGTAATATAATTTAGTCTTATGTGAGATCTGGATATTTCAGGATCCAGATCTTGTATTTGTAATATATAGCAAGGCTGAAGATGCAACAAATAGGTCTGGGACTCACAAATATCACTGTAATATTAACAAAGTCAGGTATGCACAACACCACTCACCTATTTATTTGAACTACATTTTTAATACTATCAGTGCAATGTTTAGATCATGTAATTCATAAGTAAGAAACACATGTTATTTGAATGTTACATAATCCTGAAATGATACATGTGTACTTGCATAAATTATCTTTCTTGTAGCATGATAAATGTTAATAATGGTCACTTCATAAATCAAATAAATATTAAATGTTTGATTCCTTCAATAATAGATTATCATACCTTTGTAGCTTTTAACATTCTCTTTGGAA
The DNA here is from genome assembly GCA_963555705.1 of Ligustrum vulgare. NCBI lineage: Eukaryota > Viridiplantae > Streptophyta > Magnoliopsida > Lamiales > Oleaceae > Ligustrum > Ligustrum vulgare. Next base: position 14,712,504 of record OY743190.1, read on the forward strand.
TGTCCAATTGACCGAACTATGCATGATGATGCATGTTTTTTTCCACAATGAATGAAATTTTGCTCTTGCCTAACTGAACGAATAATCAACTGTCTGTATCTGTCTGATTCGTATCGAACATCAACTTCAAATAATTTGTCGTTATCAACTGCACTTGTCCGGAACACTGAAAAAAATATATATTGGTATTTCAATTTTATTTTGTGGTAATTCTGTCATATTTTCAACAATATTGAGAACTTACAATTTTTTAAATCTCCCAACTCTGAATGCCTGGGAGTGTTGAACTGAGTCATATTGAAAGTTGTGTTAACAGTATGATTTCTGTGATCTGTAGCAGGCACAGATTCTTCAATTGACTGGACTGCATAGTATATACCAAATCGTGTTAAGGTATACGATTCAACCCTCTTATATTTAAAAAATATTTTTATTTTATTAGGAAAAGGATGCAAGTACCACGAGGCACACACATACAGATCTGACAATACCTTCATTACAATCTGATTTGCGTTTTCCTTTGCTACAATCTCCTTGCATGAATAGTTTTCCTTTGCTACAACCTCCTTGCATCAATCCTATTTGGTCAGCGAAGTGTGCAAGCTTGTTTTATGTGAGTAGATAGTGCTTATGAATCTTGTATTTTTTTTAATGTATTTTGCTTTTAGATTAACTTGCAATGCACACAGCACAATGATGGTTATGCTTGAATGTGATATACGTACTGTGATGGTAGAAATTATGAAAATAGGTATAAAATGCAGCTAATAAGCACTAAATGCAGCAGTTAAACTATTCAGTAGTGGGTAGTTTATTACCCACTAAACCACAAATAGTTAAAAACATTAAAAGTGGGTGTGGATAGCTTATATGCAGAAATTGCTTATTCTTTTGATAAAATATGAAATAAATGTTGAAATTTGAACTACTAAATGGTGTTGACCCCATATTTGGGATTGCATCAACTTCAACACATTTTATGGTCAGGCATCTATCAAGTTTTGATAGAATCATGTCATCACTAAATTATGTCAACGAATTATTTGCGTTATGGTCCAAATTATGTCTATTGCTTTTAAGTACTATTCTTAATATTTAAATTTGGATTTTACATAATGTAAGGTTCATTTCATACAAGATTTTTTTTCTTTACAAAATTATACTATTTAATTAAAAAGATATCACTGTCCTTCATTTTATACCAATTTTAAAATGATATGCAAAACAAAGAATCCTTAAATATTATTAATGTAATCTATTAATTTGCATATATTTGATCTCGTTTGTAATTATTTAAATCAAATTTTTGAAGTCATGTTTTTTTTCCAAGTATTTGTTTGATAAATGCATTATTACTTTACATGATGTAAGGTTAATATCATACAAGCATTTTTTTTCTTTACAAGGTATGTAATTGTTAAAGTCATATTTTCGAAGTGACATGTCTCATTTCAATGTACTCGTTTGATAAATGCATTATTACTTTACATATTGTGAGGTTAATTTTGTACAAGCTATTTTTCTTTACAAAATAATACTTTTTTAATTAAAAAGACAACATTCTCCTTCGTTTGATATGTAGTTATTAAAATCAAATTTTCCAAAGTGACATGTTTCATTTTTGGGTATGATAAATGTATTATTACTGTGGTTGGAATTGTCAGAAGATATGAAAAATTAACGCAAGGCTAAAAAAAAAAAAGAACAAACAACTTTGAATTGAAATCAGAATTCGTCAACTGCATAAATTTTGAGCAATACTTAAAAAGACATCAACATAAGGAAATAACAAATTGCAAAAAACCTAAGAAAAGTACTGAAATATAGATTCAAAACATATTTGTCTAATCCTTCTCTAATTTAATTTTCTTGACATTGTTATTTGAGAGCCCAGTGGAAGAAAGGGATTCTGCAATGCAGTTGCTATCTGTAGTACCCTTGTTTGGAACATGAATTCTTTTTGTTGTATTTGTGGTGATGCATTCCTCTTCATTGTCACTAACTGAATCCTCCAACTGTGGAACAAAATTAGAATCCTAAATTGTAAATCAGTTTTCAACTCAAAATCAACACATTCAAAAAATATAGATATTTAACACTTACCTCGATCACCTCTTCCCCTGAATTAGCAATCAAAGACAGCAAATCTGATTTCTGAATGAATATAAGAAAATGTAAATTACTTATTAAATTTTAATCCCAGTTGTAATACTAATTATTCACATACCTTTGTCACATCAATAGGGGTCTTTTTATGTTTTTCAATTAGATGCTGGTCATCACAAATTCGGCTCATTGAGAAAATAGGGTCAGTTTCATCTACATTTCGATCTTTAACATGAACTTTGAATAACAGTAGTCGGCCGACCATCCTTTCGAGTTCTTCCGGACGGCCTTCTCTTGAAATTGAATTGTAACTGCTTTTCAAGCTTGTTTGTTCATTCTCATTTAATCCCTGTAAAATTGGGAACCTTAAGTTACCCACAAACATAAAATTTGTTATAGTAGTACCACTATAAGAGCATTATTTTACTTGGGCAATGCACTCCCGAATCTCCATAGCTGTTTTTCCAATCAGAACTTCACAAACCCCATCCCAAAGCAAAAAAGTTGAGAATTGGGTGCCATCTATGACATTCACTTTGACTTTGTATCTTGGAACAGCTTTGTTGTAAGTTCTTAGATTGCAAGGTTCACAATAATATCCTTTCGGTGAATCAGAAAGTTTCTTGCGACATCTGTTGCAGCTAATATACCACCAATCCCCATCTGATACCAAAGTAGAAATTCTTGCAACAACCCAATAAAAACCAATCTGCAACACCAAACATAGTGACCCAAAATATTAGTTGTGATTATTAAAAATCATATGGTATTGCAAGTGCTTTTAGAAACAACCTTTTTACAGTTCAATAGTCCTTCCAATGTCAATAGTTCAAAGTTTCCACTCTCCAAATCTTCAATCTCAGTCGAAACATTGTTGGACATGTTTTGAATTTCCACAATTGAACTGTTGTCTTCACAACACAATCTGGTGTAAACAAAAAGCACAGAAATTAATTTATTGTTATAATCATTGTAAACGAAAAGGTAGATAATTGGGTTACCTGTTCTTGTAAACTTCAATTTCTAGGATGTTCACATTGATGAACAATTTTGTTGCATGGTAGGCATTACATAGCCCTATTTGCCCTTGGAATTTTTTAGGACGGCATAATTGAATGATAATGATAATTTGTTCATTTTGTGAACTATCAAAGTAGTTGCTGATTTCTTCAGCATATGGTCCCCATAGTGTTACTGTTATCCTGTTTGATCTTCACGAACACCAAAAAAGTACGAAATAAGAACTGAAATGTGCAGGTCACCTAAGAATAATTTTTTATTTCAATTTCAACATACTCTATATCCTGCAGAACCACGTCGATATGCTTTGAAACTGTTTCGTTGGAATTTATTTTCTGATGTTGCAAACTGTGTTTGGCCACCACGTGGCCTATAAAATCTGCAAAAATGAACAACAATGTTAATACATTCTTTGGATTCCTAAAAAGCAAACATAAAATGCATTATGTTATATGCTTCTAACCAAAGAGTCCCACGTCATCAATGTTGTCAATGGCCTCAATGTCTGAAATTTTCTTGAAATTAAATATAGATTTGGGGAAGTGTTTATCACCAACACCAATAACTTCAGTCATAGGCATGAAAAATATTCGGAATGCATGACTTGTAGTGCGATATTTGCTTGAATTGTCTTTTACTGCAAAATTTGTTAAGTAGTATAGCGACTGTTCACGTAGCATCCCATCGAACTTGGTGATAGGGGAGGCACAACTGTAGCTTGTATTCTGTCTCCCTATTTATTTAGAATCAATACAGATGAGAGATTAAAAAAAATATTGTTTTTACAGAGTAACGAATAATTCAAAATTAAGAATTACCTTTTCATCCACAAGCACGAGCTCCAAGCAGCGAGGTTTGTTAACATCATTGTTTAATGGAACTATATATTTCCTGGCGACTCTGACTTTTATAATCCAGTTATTGCGTTCTTTGCCAAGTTCTTTCAGCATTGAAGACTGCATTTTTTTGCTGGGTATAAAATGACGAAGGAGATAATTGAGTTGTGGTGCAAGATGAAGCTGGTTATATATAGCAGATTTATTGACATGAACGTGTAGTTTGCTGTTTTGGTGTAAAAACTGCATTTTATTAACTGCCCACTTCCATCAGAAATGGTGATAACTGCACTGGTGGTGGTAGTGGGGAAATTGGAAACATTAAGGAATGCCCATATTGGAAGCCTTTGCTCAAATAGAGCAACAGTGAAACAACTATGATGTTTAATTGTTTGTTTTTTGTTAGCTAATTTTGACAATTTAGATAAAGTTTATTACTTTTTAATTTACTGTTTTTTTTTTAAATTTTAATGACAGGTTTGGTGCAAGATGAAGCAGGATATATAGCAGATTTATTGGCAAAAACGTGTGGTTTGATGTTTTGGTGTAAAAACTGCATTTTATTAACTGCCCACTTCCATCAGAAATGGTGATAACTGCATTGGTGGTGGTAACATGCTGAATAGTGTTGACAAATTCTTCATGTTCATGTTTAAGGAATGCCCATATTGGAAGCCTTTGCTCAAATAGAGCAACAGTGAAACAACTATGATGTTTAATTGTTTGTTTTTTGTTAGCTAATTTTGACAATTTAGATAAAGTTTATTACTTTTTAATTTACTGTTTTTTTTTAAAATTTTAATGACAGGTTTGGTGCAAGATGAAGCAGGTTATATAGCAGATTTATTGGCATCAAACGTGTAGTTTGATGTTTTGGTGTAAAAACTGCATTTTATTAACTGTCCACTTCCATCAGAAATGGTGATGACTGCATTGGTGGTGGTAGTGGGGAAATTGGAAACATTTTTCGTCAAATTTATCCTGTATTTGTATATGATTTTGGTAAAGAAACGTTTATTACTTTTTAATTTACTGTTTTTTTAAAATTTTAATGACAGGTTTATTATGTAATCTTTTTTTTTCCCAGATGCAAAATTATATAAAACCGCCACATATTGTGAATCAGTTTGAATTTCTTTTAAGCGTGCTCCTAAATATTCTGTTCACACAAAGGAATCTTCCAAATATTCTGTTCACACAATGGAATCAGCCAAATATTCTGTTCACACAAAGGAATCTTATCCAAATTGAAAAATTAAATTGAAGATTCCCAGAATCTCTTCTGTTTTTATTAATATATAGATTAAATATTAATTGGTTAAAAAGGAAGCTCATATAAGTATTTGAAAATCTGGAATTCTTCATTTTGATCAGTGACTTGATTACGGCCGTGATAATCTTAACATTACGCCTGTAAGAACCAAACTGATCCCCTTTGCCTCGTTTTTGCTCCAATTTGGCTTGAATATTTAAATTTTCCAGTCAAGCCTGCTATGACTCTGATTGTCGATGGTCCGGAACACATCATACCCTCCTTCTTTAGGATGATTCGTCCCGAATCATAGCTTTGTTCCTGTTGTTTCACTTCACCTCTTGGATCAAACGGAAAATTTCTCCTGCCATTGCACATGATCAACCAAAAATATTCTGCAATGAAGGTCACGTGAATGACTTGAAGTTGAAACACCTTTGGACATTGGTGGTGTTGCCCAAATTTCCACGTACCATTAACCTGCAAGACAAAATTAAATAAAGCGGGGAGGGAAATTTTAGGTTCATGAGGTACAAGGTATGGATCCTTGTATTCATGAATTATCACCGTCAATTCCACCCTTTGAACCACGAGGCCCTTCTCTTCACCTCGTTCTCCTTTTGCAACTTCTATCTCGCCCCCCTCTATATCTTTTCTCTCAAGCTCAGTTACTTCCTCTAACTTAAGATTTTCTAGCTCATCCACCTCTTCAAAATTCTTACTCTCAGATTTAACCACATCTCCTATCTCCACATTTTTATCACCACGCTCGTGCACTACCTTATTGCTACCCAAATGTGGATCGTCCAATTCAACGCTCAAATCTTGAACTTCAACCTCAACTCCCAATTCCACCTTCTCCTCATCAAATTTTGGAGTTTGTTTATTTGTTTTTAATTTCAACTCTCCCTCCTTCTTTTCAATATCCTTATCCCCATGATGCCTCCTATTATACCACTTTTCACTCTCCTTCCTTACCCTCCTCCGTGAATCTTCTAGTGCTTCTTCTAATGTCAACCCATATAGTGCGCATGTTTCCCCTTTCTTAAGGAATTTCTATATGTGCATACTCTTATCATAAACAGACTCCCTCCTATGCCTCCAAGGTTTTCCCAATAAAATATGATAAGATTTCAATGGCACTACATCGCACCATACATCCTCACTATACATTCCTTGGGTAATAGACACTAGAACTTGTTTGGTTACTTTGAAATCCCCAAACTCCCTCATCCACGTCATCCTATAAGGTTTATAGTGTGGTTCTAGGAGCAATCCTAATTTTTCAACCACGGTACTACTAACGAAATTAGTAAAATAGTTTCCATCAATCGCTAAACTGCACCCCTTATGATCCACATAACATCTAGTTTGGAATAAACAGCTCAGATCATTATCCATTCCTTATGTGGCGTTTCAAAAATTCAAGAATGAAGAGGATTTAGACATCAAATAGCAAGAACGACTTTTATTGACTTGGAAGGAAATGAATACCAAGAATTTTAAAGAATCTCAAGAAAGTGGTTCTTGAATCTTGGAATGACTTTTTTTTTTTTTTTTTTTGAATAATGAATTTTCGGAATTAAATAATAATAAAAAATAATTTCTTTTTAAATAAATCCAAAAATTCGACACGAACATAACAAAACAAACGGAACAGGATTTGGATTTGGATAAGAATCGAACAAAATAAACACTTTTGAATTTTTGTTGAATTTTTATATGGATCAAAATGGAAAAAAAATTACTGGAACGAAGAACACTCAAGAAAAGAAAGACTCAACAACAAGATATGGATAATTCTTATGACAGACTCGATGATAAACATAAGAATTAAACTGGATAGAAAAACTGAATTCAGAGTCCAGCTTTGATACCAGATGATGAGATTTGAGGCGCGGAAGAAACGCTAGAAAGTTCCGAACTCAGGTTGTGGTTGGACGGATGAATCATGACCCGATATTCAAGATGCGATGGCTCGAAGATGCGGAATAAAGAACCACGACTTTTGAAACGCCACAAGGAATTGCCCAATCTCCTTGATAAGTTTCTGGTTTTGAATGCTACAAATACTCTCACGAATATTTGATAAGTTCGATTGTCGAACGCCACAAGAATCACTCTTGATAAGTTCTAAACATATAGGAAATCCACCTATAAAATTATTGAATCACTCAATAAACTGTTTATTCAAAATCAAAGTCTCAATTAAAATTAATGGAAAAAGCATATAAATAAGCAAAATAAAACCCTAGTCGCTAATGGACTCAAAATAGAGTTCTAACTAACCTAAAATAGATAAAACTGGAAAAGGAATAAAAATACAAAAAAGGAATTAAAATCCGCATTATTTGTGAAAAGCATCACTTACGACCGTGACAGCATCACTTACGGCAGTAACTATTCTTCTGCTTAAGGATTACGGCCGTAACTTTGAAAACCTGGAATTCTTCATTTTGATCAGTGACTTGATTACGGCATTGATAATCTTAACATTATGACTTGATTACGGCATTGATAATCTTAACATCACGAGGCAAAAGAGAATTCTTCATTCTAGTTGGTAGCTTGTTGTGACTACAAAAAATCTAATGTGATTGCTATACTGCGAGATGTAAAGATCCAGGACCATTGAACTAAGCAATGTCGGGCTCTTCATGCATATATTTGTATAGTTGAATAGCGGTGTTTGACCGAGCGGTTGCAGTGTCAAATGATATAGGCATTTCTTCAATCCTACCTTCGATTAAGTACTCAGCATATTTGATAATATAGATCCTGCAATCTCCAGTGCGAAAAAAATGCAAAAGAACTCATTGTTAAAAAAATTCCATAATTCAACAGATCAAATAATAGATATGTTTTGTAGTAACTGACCCGTTCGTCTGTTGTGGATAATGATCAAGCAATCTACATTCAATAGGATATTTAGGGAAGATGTGAGTATTAGATTTCGTTGACCTAGCTAGGATGGGCAAAGCTAGTACCATGGAACGTATGACTGCATAAACAATTATATTTTTTATGACATTTGTGCATGAGTTGTACACGTCAAATCTCTAGTTAATCATGTCAAAGTGCCGAAGTATCTAGTGATTTGGGTTAGCGACCCACAAGGGAATAATGACATGATCCACTTTGTTCCATGAGACATTGAACGGAATTTTTCGCCCCTTAGTGTAATAGAATAGAGATTCATGTTTGTGTGTGGCCCTTGTATCTGATGCAATTTCCTTTGATATGCCCCTGATTTTAACATCGAAGTTGGAGTCCGTTGTTGTTGCACTGACCTTACCCCATTTTTAACTTTAACAACATTCTCAATAAATAGAAGGCAACATCAAGGAGCTGCAATAAACACGTAATAAGCTTGTTGGGTATCATATGAGTTTTACTTCAAAAGTTGTGGTCATCTAAGTAATTGTATGCTAGTAATTTGTTTGATGAATTAGTGGGTACAGTATAGTGTAGGGGGCGTGCAACCTCATATAAATTGCGCCACCTGTAACGACCAAGAATTTTTACGCATTTAATAATTATTTTAAAATTTAGAAAAATCGTGTCGCTGCTATCTCACCCATTTATTTTCATTTTTACGTTAACGTCGCGTCGCGTTTGTCTAGCCAGTTAAGTGAAAAATTTAATCATTCAAAATCTTCGTCAAATTTCAATCTTTATCAAAAATATTTCAATATCACAGTTTATTTTCAAAAGTCCAAGTATTAATTATATTAAGTCCCAATTTTAATATTTTAATCCAATCCAACTTATCGAGCCCAAATGTTTTTACCAATCATTCAAGCCCGTTTAAAAACCCAATAAGTCATTTCTTGGCCCAATTAATTCAACAGTTTCTTCCTCCCCAAATCATTCCTTACACAATCGATACTCATTTCCAAAATTCTTACAAGTTTTCCATAAACCAAGATTTTAACCTAAGTTACTATGTTTAACACCTAAATCAGCTATTAAATAGATCCCTCACCTCTTTCCCCTCGACACACCAAAAAACAAGAGACCTACACCAAAGGTATGCTTCTCACAATTTCTACTTCTCCCTTCCTACCATAGCTGAACTCGGTCTGCAAACCACCCGTAACGCCGGAACACACCGCCCCTTCGACATACCAGAGCCTCAATCATCATAGCAGGCTAAACCAATCACTAGCCTCAACCTCAAACACTACACCCGTTCGAACACCACCATCATCATCCAACCATCTATGAACTGGAATTTCAATAACCACAAGCTGCCCAGTTCTCCAACAGCCCCAAATCCAAACCACCATCCTCGGTTTTAGCCCCCAAGATCGCCCAAACTCTGCACCTTCAACACCCAGTCGAGAACCAAAACCAGCGGAGCCTCCACCACCGCCTTCACCAAACAAGCACCACCACTGCCGCAAGAATCACTACAACCATCACCTACGAAACCACCTACTACTCTTCTCCAAACCCCTCAATTCAAGCCAAATCAAAAACCCAGAACCAAGAATCAAATTAACCCATAAACTCACCTTGACCGTCGTTCTCTTCGTCGGATTTAAGGTAGACTCGCCCCCATTAATTGATTTATATTATAATTGCATGTGTTATGTGGATTTGTGTGATTTTATGCTTAATTGCATGAGAAAAGAATATCTCTTTTGAGATAAATAATTTATGTTATGCTGGGCATAACTTATCTGCTAGCCAAGAAAAGAAAAGAATGTGTTCATTTGCGTTCACTGTGTGATGCCTATGAATAAGAAAAGAATGTCACTACATTATTTGCATGATTACGTGTTCAATTATCTTGTAGATTAATTACTGGCGATGAGTCTACTGAGTATTTCATTTTTGAAATGCTCAACCCGTTGTTTTAACAATTTTTGCAGATTTCGGAGACGATGGCGAGTGATGGGCAATGACGGCAAATTACAAATTGATATTTTTTAAAAGTCGTGAACTTTGAAATGATTATTTCATTTTATCAAGAATTGTCATTTTTACAGAAAGTACTTATTCCATTTGAATTATCGCTAAATTTTTATTCGATAAATGCGATATTTAATATTTAATCATTTTTCCGCAACAAAGTTTACTCAAGAATTTAGAAAAGTGACGTTCCCGCGCTCCTCGGAACTCGGGGCGTTACAGGTGGTATCAGAGCGGGTCTACGTTTCTGTAGACTTACAAATATTTTTTTTTTTACAAAATAAGAAAATAAATTTTCCAAAAAATAATAGAAATAATGTTTTGACGACTTTTTGCCACTGCCATCATTTTCCGCCGACTCCGAAGGTAACGAAGTTTAGTATGGTTACTTTATTGATTTATTTCGGATACTTGAGAATAAATGTTTTGAGAATTTGACGAGAAAAGAAAAGAAAAGAAAAGACGAGAAAGAATAAGAAAACTAGTATCCGAAATAATGAGAAAGAAATAAGGAAAGAAATGAGTTTTGAGTATAACGAGAAATTTTTCAGAAAGAAAGAAAAGAAAGAAAACGAGTGTTGTGTATAATGAGAATAAAAATGATTTTATAATAATTGTTGTCCTCGAACTTAGAAATGATGAACCCTACCTGGACTTTGCATAATTGATTTTAGACATGGCGCCATTTACGAGAAGTCAACAGAAAGGATTAGACAATATTTTCAGAATATCTATCGTTTAGACTAAACGAGAAATAACAAGCCAGTTTTATGAAGTTGTGATGAGATGTTGAGATTATAAGTGATGTGATTTTATTGAGACTTTTATGAGAAGAATTATGAAATTAGAGGTTTAAGGATTTGGTTCTTAATTGTTGGAAATTAAGTAATGGATATTGTGTTTAGTAAGTGAATTATTCCTCTATTCTGAGAGAAAAATATTATGTAGTTTGGTTTTGTGATTAAATTTTGGGAATATGATTTGTGGCATATATTCATAAGTATGAGTAGCCTTTTGAGCCAACTAATGTATTGAAGGAAGTGAGATATTGATATTGGAAAATATGATTTGAAATTGTTATGTTGAGGAATGATGAATTGATTTTTCGGGATATTCTTGATGATATTGAAGTGTGTTGAAAATGTTGTCAATATATAAATCGTTGTGGTCAAATGTAGAGTTATTTGTTATTGTTGGATATGAAGTATACCTATGGGTTGGATAAGTCCAAATTACAAGGGAGACTCTGCCTAGAATTTTATCATTTGGAATTAAGAGCATAATATGGTATGCAACCACTAAGGGAATTGAGGTTAGAATTGCAAGTTCATTTACACCATAAGCGAGATTTAGTAAATAATAAGTGAAGACAAGTATTATGGCGTTATTGGGAAGAATCTAAATTTTTCTTGGGAACGAATTGATCACTAGTAAGGAATGATCACTTGAATTAGAGAATATTGTAAATTATGAGGATAGGAGATAATACTGTTGATTTATTTTGGAATTTGATCGGGAAGATATGTTAAAGATAAGCTGATGATATTATGTTGATTTGTGAATAATATGTTATTGGGTATATTACATAGAGAGAATATTCAGGTAATTTCTATCGTTTTAACTATTTTGGTGATATTTGATGATAAGAAGTTTTAGAGATGACAAATTTTTATGGTTTGATATGTTTTTAAGGAAATAGAAAAGATTTATTGAAATTTGGAGAAAATTTTGCATGAATTTTTGTAACGGGCTTACAGAGATTAGTGAAGAGAAGTGATATCATTTGAGTTATTAAATAATGACTTAAACAGTTAGCAAATATTTCTTTATACAGAGTTTAGAGGCTAAGTTGAGAGTTTGCATTTTAGACCTCGGTGATAGTTAGGAAAACTATTTACGGTTTGTTGAATTTACGTATAATACAATTATTGGGAATAGTCACTTAACATGAATAAGAGATATGAGAAGTATTTTATAGTGAGATGCCTTATAGGAGTAAAGATTTATTTTAGTGAGAAATTGGGAACATGTGATTTAATGTTTGGGATTAAGTGAGATAATGATGATGGTCATAAGGTCATTTGAAGACAAAAGGTACAAGAGATAATTATAAGGAATAATGTGATTTTTCTTATTGCGAGAACTGAAGGTAATGATGTGTTGAGATTAGGAAATAAGTTGATTTATCATGAATAAGTTATGCTATATGTGGTTTTAAGTAGAATTTGAAGAAAGAGGAGTCTCAGTCATGGAAATGAATCAGAATTTCCTCGTAGTGTGAATGATTCACTGATGTACATTAAGTTTGTTATTGATGATACTAGAAGATCATGAGAGAAAATTTGTTGGAGGTAATTGATGAAAGAAAATTTTATCAGGTCATAGATTTCGTACAAGTATTGATGAAGTAATGCATTTGATCAGAGAAAGGCTTATGATTTATCATATCTTGAAATTTTGGAGATTGTTAATGATGGTATCTTGTTTAGAAAATAAGAAACGAAATTTTATGTAATTGTTCTTGTGGAAAGAATTTGTGGAAAATAGGGATAAGACTTCACAGTGATGACTTATTTTGGAATGTTGTGCAGAGAAGTGACAACGGTAGAATCCAAGATTTATTAGTCTGAGAGATTGATATATAATCTTAGTGAGCAGATTGACGTATAAGGTTCACATGATAGGTATGATGGGTATTATAAAGAGATTGATATGAATATTGAGGTCACAAGATACGATGATAAGTGACAGGTTACATGATTACTACAAGATATGGTGACTAGACCGTTAACGGATGTTATGGTTAACTCGTGGAAGAAATTGTGTGAATATATTGAGTCAATTGATCTCATTTTGATGGTTTATTGCATTATGGTGAAATATTACATACGATTGAGAATTTTCATTTTGAGTCATAATATATGGATCTATTTAGTTTTGGTGATGCAGTTTCGATTAATTATAATGGGATTGTATCTTTGGGTTAAGCAAACTTGATGAGGAATCCTATATGATTTACAGAAGTCTTATTCAATGGTGATAGACTTAATCAGAGCATTGTTCATAGTGTGACATGAATTGAAGTTTTGGGAGAACAGGAAAAAATAGAATCTTGAACTTCAGATTGGGAAATTAGTGAGGTTTCTTAAGTTTGAGAATAACATATCTGATCCGTATGATGCTTTAAGTTAGTATCTTAGCCCTCAGTTAGAATAAGTATGTGATACCGAGTACTTGATGCATGATTTAAAAGTATGGATTAAAGGATTTAAGTTTGAATTCTCCGATTTTGAAAAGGAAGTTTCAGTCGAACTTATAAATGATTTCGTTGGTACATCTTTTCAGAAAGATTCTACCAAGTTTGGGTTTTGTACTCAATATTTTGGAATTAATATCACGCTTATATATTTTGGATCATAAGGAAATATTAGTGATCAATCTCTTGATTTTTAGTTTAAGCATTTGGGTCAATGGATATTTTGTGGTTTTGATATTTAGTATAGATCCTATGAAAGGTACTTTTCATTTTGACAAGAGAGGGAATTTAAGATATCACTTCATCGGATCATTTAAAATGCTAGAGAATTAGGTAATGTGGCTTATTGTTCATGATTCAAGTCATATGGTGAATTATTAGTTTATTGCAGTCCAGAAAGATTTGTCTTATAAAGAGGCACCTATGTGCATAGTAGAAAGAGAAAAGTCCATGTCTTAAAGAAACAAAGAGATGCCTTTAGTCAAAGTCCAGTGGGGTAGATATGGTAGCAATGAGGCTACTTGAGAGAAAGAAGAAGAAATTCTGGTTAAGTATCCAAATATCATAGATCGAGTAAGTTTAATTTCGAGGACGAAATTATTTTAAGGGGGTAAGGTTGTAACGACCAATAATTTTTACGCATTTAATAATTATTTTAAAATTTAGAAAAATCGTGTCGCTGCTATCTCACCCATTTATTTTCATTTTTACGTTAACGTCGCGTCGCGTTTGTCTAGCCAGTTAAGTGAAAAATTTAATCATTCAAAATCTTCGTCAAATTTCAATCTTTATCAAAAATATTTCAATATCACAGTTTATTTTCAAAAGTCCAAGTATTAGTTATATTAAGTCCCAATTTTAAATATTTTAATCCAATCCAACTTATCGAGCCCAAATGTTTTTACCAATCATTCAAGCTCGTTTAAAAATCCAATAAGTCATTTGTTGGCCCAATTAATTCAACAATTTCTTCCTCCCCAAATCATTCCTTACACAATCGATACTCATTTCAAAAATTCTTACAAGTTTTCCCTAAACCAAGATTTTAACCTAAGTTACTATGTTTAACACCTAAATCAGCTATTAAATAGATCCCTCACCTCTTTCCCCTCGACACACCAAACAACAAGAGACCTACACCAAAGGTATGCTTCTCACAATTTCTACTTCTCCCTTCCTACCATAGCTGAACTCGGTCTGCAAACCACCCTTAACGCTGGAACACACCGCCCCTTCGACATACCAGAGCATCAATCATCATAGCAGGCTAAACCAATCACTAGCCTCAACCTCAAACACTACACCCGTTCGAACACCACCATCATCATCCAACCATCTATGAACTGGAATTTCAATAACCACAAGCTGCCCAGTTCTCCAACAGCCCCAAATCCAAACCACCATCCTTGGTTTTAGCCCCCAAAATCGCCCAAACTCTGCACCTTCAACACCCAGTCGAGAACCAAAACCAGCGGAGCCTCCACCACCGCCTTCACCAAACAAGCACCACCACTGCCGCAAGAATCACTACAACCATCACCTACGAAACCGCCTACTACTCTTCTCCAAACCCCTCAATTCAAGCCAAATCAAAAGTAAGAGTGTTCGTTGAATCAAGAAAAAATCAACAGAAAAGGATTTACGACCGTAAAAAAAGAAGTTACGGCCGTAACCTTCAAATATGCAAATTGACAGAACCTGTCTTACGGCCGTAACTTCAAATTATGAAAAATATGCAGAAACCATGTTACGGCCGTAAAGGAAAAGTCACGGTCGTAACTTTCCAGTCAAAAAATTCCTTATTTTGAATCTTTCAATAATTTTGAGATTTCTTGAGCCCAAAGTTAGGGCACGAATTTGAGGCTATAAAAAGGGAATTTCATGACAAGAAAAGAAGAGAAAAAAGTGTTGAAAGAGGAGCGGCTTGCTTGGAGATTGGAAGAAGAATTAAGCGAATCGAGAATGTGAATCAAGAGGGAAAAATTCTAGAATTCTTCATGGTTTTAAGCGGCTAAGTTCTCCACCTAGTTCAAAGGGGACGTTGTATTTTAATTCCTTTGTTCATCACTTTTCCAAACTAGTAACGTAGTTCTAAATTCTTTACTTTGATTTGTTGGATTTGTATGCGTTTTTAATTCAATCAATGCAATTTTTTTATTTGATTAAGGCCTTATCATTTAACTTGTTGTATTGAGATTTGCTATTTTGAATGATTGGATCCGTAGTCGTCTTTTTGTTCAAATCATAGTAGCAAGTGGAAATTTAATATTTCCATAGAGAATTCCAACTTAGGCTAATTGTCACGAGCTTGTGTGATTGATAATCTAATTCACCCTCATTCTTTTCAACCATTATATGGTTGTTGTCTTAAATCTAAAGAGCTTGTTTTAGGTTATTCAATGGCTACTGTTTGATTAGAGAGCTTATTCTAATTAAATGCAACTAATGGAGAATAGGAATAGTTAGAGCTTATTAACTATTTACGGGTGATAAATCAAAGAAGAAATTGAACTCGCGTTACTTGGAAAGTGATAACATTGTGATAGGGTACAACTGAACCTGAGAACTAGGATTTGTCAATAATTGATTTATATTCTATCCAATTTGTGTTTTTATTTTATTTTCAAGTCATTTATAATATTTGAAGTAAAAAACCCCCCCATCTATTCTGATTGACACAGCACTAAATTAGTTCTCGTTCGTTGTGGGATCGACTCTTACTTTTGCTATTACAATTAAATTTGATGATTTGCAAGTAAGATATTTAATTAAATTCTGGTGCGTAACGACGCGCATCAAATTCTTGGCGCCGTTGCCGGGGACACGGTTAACCAATTTAGTGTTTAATCAATTAGGATTTTATTTCTTTTGTGCATTTTAGTTTATCTATTTTATTTTCACTTTATTTCTGTAATTTTTCAAAAAAAAAAAAATTATATTTTGTACACCTTTGCTTATATGCTTAAAACTCGGTTAACTAATTGTGAACTTTTTGATCTTGACCCAGAAATTGAGAAGACTTTTCGACAGCAAAAGAGCAGCACGACAAATGGCAGCTAACAACAGGACTCTTAAACAACTGGCTACCCCCGATGTGGCTCAGCAGCCCTTGTGCATTACGCTTCCAACTGTGGAAGAAGGAAAAACTTTCGAGCTTAAATCTAGGCTCATCCACTTATTACCAACTTTTCGAGGGAACCCCGGGGAAGATCCGTATAGGCACCTGAAGGAGTTTCATGTGGTTTGCGACAGTATGAGGCCCACGGGCATTACCGAGGAGCAAATAAAAATGAAAGCCTTCCCATTCTCATTGAAGGATGCCGCCACCGACTGGCTCTATTGTCTACCATCGGGAACAGTTACTACTTGGAACAACATGAAAAGACTCTTCTTGGAAAAATACTTTCCCGCATCAAGAGCTGGTACCATCAGAAAAGAGATATGTGGGGTGCCCCAGAACAACAACAAAACATTATATAAGTATTGGGAGCGTTTCAAAAAGCTCATCTCCAGCTGCCCCCATCATCAGATTAGTGAGCAACTCTTTGTGCAGTACTTCTACGAAGGTCTAGCGCCGATGGACAGAAGCATGATAGATGCCGCAAGTGGGGGTGCGCTAATGGACAAGACACTGGAGCAAGCACGGGCTTTAATCTCCAACATGGCGGAGAACACTCAGCAATTTAGCTCAAGTAGGGATTCGCAAGTCCGCCGTGTGAACGAGGTAAGTAGTTCCAATATCGAAGGTCAATTATATGAACTAACAAATCTCGTTAAACAACTTGCTGTAGGGAACTTGAATCAGGTCAAAGCATGCGGGATCTGTTTAAATTTTGAACATCCAACAGATACATGTCCAGTGTTGCAAGAAGAAAACAATGAACAGGTAAATGCTGTAGGAGGTTTCCCTTTCCAAAGGCAGCAGTACAACCCATATTCAAACACGCACAATCCCGAGTGGAGAGATCACCCTAACCTGAGCTACGGAAATAAAAGACCCCCAGGTTTTACTCCAAACAAGTCACAAGGACAATTCCAGCAGCAAGGGACTTTCCAACCACATGGGCAATATCAACAAAAACCTCAAAATTCAGGTATGTCTCTCGAGGATATGGTAAAGATGTTGGCGACTAACACGATGCAATTCCAACAGGAGGCCAAATCAAGCATTCAAAACCTGGAAAATCAAATGAGCCAAATGGTCACTGTCATAAATAGATTGGAGGCACAATCTGGAGGGAAGCTACCATCGCATCCTGAGGTGAATCCCAAAAACGTGAGCGCCATAACTCTCCGGAGTGGAAAGGAAGTTGAGGGTCCGCAAATGGAACCAGTTGTACCTGAAACAGAGGAAGATGAAAAGGAACGAGTCGGGAAGAGAAACGACACTTCACAAAACCCTCAGGTAAAAACTGAACCTCATTTAAATGTTAAACTAACACCTCCACCTTTTCCTAGCAGGTTAGCAAAGACAAACAAAGAGAGTAAGGAAAAGGAGATGTTGAAAATGTTTAGAAAGGTTGAAATCAATATCCCGCTATTGGATGCCATCAAGCAAGTCCTCCGGTATGCAAATTTTTTAAAGGATCTATGCACTAGCAAACGAAAACCGGTGGGAAACGAGAAGTTAAGAATGGGGGAAAGCGTTTCAGCCTTGTTTCAAAGGAAATTGCCTCCTAAGGGTAAGGATCCAGGTATGTTCACTGTGCCATGTCAAATAGGTAACACCAAGGTAAATCATGCACTAATAGACTTAGGAGCATCCATTAATGTAATGCCTAGATCCACTTACATTGCGCTAAATCTTACCAAAATGACTAAAACAGATGTTATCATCCAACTAGCCGACCATTCCAATGCATATCCAGACGAGGTAGTTGAGGACATTTTAGTGCAAGTAGGGGGGTTGGTGTTCCCGGCGGACTTTTACGTACTAGATATGAATGATGATCACTCCCCTAATTCTACCCCTATATTGTTAGGAAGACCATTTTGTGGACGTCCCAAACCATAATTGACGTTAGAAAAGGTGTGTTGACCATGGAATTCAATGGGGAGGTAGTGCAATTTAATATCTACGATGCAATGAAACATCCAAATGATGTGTGTGCTGCTTACTCTATTAATGTCATTACTCCTGCAGTGCAGAAATTTTTTAAGTTAAATTGCAGGGACGAGCTAGAAACAGCTATCGTGGAGTCGCTAAGGCAAGATGATGACAACGACCTGGGTATAAGCAAGGAATTAAAAGATGGAATTATTGCACTTAATTCACTGGGACTCGCACCCCGCAGGTATGCCGTCAAAACAATTCAACTGACAGACTATCCTAACCAATTGCTACCTTCTATTTTGCAGGCCCCAGTGGTGGAAATAAAATCTCTACCCGCCCATCTGAAATATGTATTTCTTGGTGATGAAGAATCACTTCCTGTAATTTTTTCATCCAACCTCACCAAGCTGGAAGAAGACAAACTAGTTCGGGTCCTTCGGGAGCACAAGGAGGCGATTGATTGGACCATCGCAGATATCAAGGGAATCAGCTCGTCAATCTGCATGCATCGAATATTGCTTAAGGAAGGAGCTCAACCATCGAGACAAGCCCAGCGGAGGCTAAATCCAGCAATGATGGACGTGGTGAAGAAAGAAATTTTAAAGCTGTTAGGAGCAGGAATGATTTACCCAATTTCAGACAGCAAGTGGATCAGTCCAGTCCAAGTGGGGCCAAAGAAATCCGGAGTAACGGTGGTAGAAAACAAAGATGGAGAACTTGTACCAAATAGGGTCCAAACTGGATATCGGGTATGCATCGACTACAGAAAGGTAAACACTGACACTCGAAAGGATCATTTTCCCCATCCCTTCATGGATCAAATGTTAGAAAAATTAGCTGGTCATTCCCATTATTGTTTTTAGATGGTTTCTCAGGATATTCTCAAATTTCCATAACTCCAGAAGATCAAGATAAAACCACGTTTACTTGTCCATTTGGCATGTTTGCATATAGACGCATGCCCTTCGGCTTGTGTAATGCTCCTGCAACATTCCAACGTTGTATGATGAGCATTTTTTCTGAATACATAGGACAAATTATAGAGCTGTTCATGGATGATTTTAGTGTGTGGGGTGATTCATTTGATGCATGTTTGAATAATTTATCATTAATTTTGAAACGATGCATTGACACTAACTTAGTCCTAAATTGGGAGAAATGCCATTTTATGGTAGATAAGGGAATTGTGTTAGGTCATGTAGTGTCGGAAAAGGGAATAGAAGTTGATAAGGCTAAGGTGGACCTCATATCTGCATTACCTTACCCCGCCAATGTGCGGGATATACTATCTTTTCTCGGGCATGTAGGGTTCTATCGCAGGTTTATCAAGGACTTTTCCAAAATTGCATCACCACTGTGCAATTTGATGCAAAATGATGTCCCATTTAAATTTACCGAGCTGTGCAAAAAGGCCTTTGACCAACTGAAGGAGCGACTGACTACGCCCCCGATCATTCAACCACAAAACTGGGATCTTCCATTCGAAATAATGTGTGATGCCAGTGACTATGCAGTGGGAGCAGTCCTAGGGCAACGGGTTGGGAGAGCGGCCCATGTGAATCAGGCCCAATCTAACTATACCATCACTGAAAAGGAACTTCTATCTGTGGTATTTGCTTTAGAAAAATTTTGTCCTTACCTATTGGGTTCTAAAGTAATTATTTTTACAATTCATGCAGCATTAAGGCATTTGTTCGTAAAGAAAGATGCAAAGCCAAGAATCATCTGCTGGATACTCTTATTACAGGAACTCGACTTGGCGATCAAGGATAAGGTGGGACCCGAAAATGTAGTTTCCGACCATCTTAGCAGTGTAGTGAAGCCCGAGGATGACCTACCCCTACGTGAAACCTTCCCTGATGAGGGTTTATTTGCTATCAAAGCAAATCCCCCATGGTATGCTGATTTGGTAAATTACATGACTTCTAAACTAATTCCTACTAGTTTTTCGCAGGCACAAAAGCATAAGATGAGAAGCGACGCTAAATATTACATTTGGGATGACCCGTACCTGTGGAAAAGGTGCCCCAACCAAATCATTAGAAGGCGCATGCCTGAATCAGAATACCAGTCAATCCTTACCTTTTGCCATTCATACGCATGCGGTGGCCATTTTGGACCAAGAAGGACGGCACAAAAAGTATTGGAAAGCGGGTTCTTTTGGCCGACTCTTTTCAAGGATGCATACATTTTTTGTAAGTCGTGCGATAATTGCCAAAGAACAGGTAATTTATCCCAACGAGATCAAATGCCTCAAAACCCCATAATCGTATGTGAGATTTTTGACGTTTGGGGCATTGATTTTATGGGACCCTTTCCCCCGTCATTTGGTTGTAATTACATTCTTCTCGTTGTTGATTATGTTTCGAAATGGGTGGAGGCAAGGGCTACCCGTACTAATGACGCTAAGATTGTTGCAGATTTTGTAAAAGCTAACATTTTTAGCAGGTTTGGAATACCCCGAGCAATGATCAGTGATAGAGGGACGCATTTTGCAACTGAACCATTGAAGCCTTGTTAAGGAAATATGGAGTGATGCACCAGGTATCCACCGCGTATCACCCCCAAACTAGCGGGAAGACAAAAATTTCCAATAGGGAAGTGAAGTCCATTCTAGATAAAACAGTTCGACCAGACCGGAGGGATTGGAGCATTCGACTCGATGATGCTTTATGGGCCTACCGAACTGCCTACAAGATGCACAATTGGTATGTCTCCATACTGATTGGTATTTGGAAAGCCATGCCACCTACCGGTGGAACTCGAGCATAAAGCTTATTGGGCCATCAAGCAATGAAATATGGATTGGGGAGCAGTAGGAGACCATAGGAAGCTTCAATTGCACGAATTGGATGAAATACGGAACGATGCCTACGAGAATGCAATGATCTACAAAGATCGAACTAAAGCGTTCCATGATCAACGCATTTCTCGAAAGAGCTTTTGTGAGGGCCAGAAAGTGCTATTGTTTCAATCCCGGCTCAAATTAAACCCAGGTAAGCTTCGTTCTCGTAGGGTTGGTCCTTTTGTTTTTACTAATGTATCTCCGCATGGTGCAGTCGAAATTAGGAGCTTGAGAATGGATAAACAGTTCAAGGGCAATGGGCACCGTCTCAAGCCGTATTATGAGGGATTCCAAACTGAAAACACGGAAGTGATTGCACTGGAAAACGACAACAAGGAGCACTAGTCACGCGCGGACTCAGTCGAGCCAACGACAGTAAACAGCGGCGCTGCTCGGGAGGCAATCCGAGAATGGAGTTTCTTTACTTCCTCGACTCTTTATTTTCGTATTTTAATTTTTGTTTAATTTTATTTTATTTAGTCATTTCATTCACAAAAAAAAAAAAAAAAAAATTCAGAGGCAGTCTTACGGCAATAAGAAATTTCAGAGGCAGTCTTACGGCCGTAAGACATAACTTGATGGCCATAATTCATTTTTTTAAATATTTATTCAGAAACCACCTTACGGTCGTATGTTTACGGCCGCAAGACACATCTTTACGGCCGTTGTCCCTGCAGTTTCAATTTTTAAACATACAACGTCCCATTTCAGCCATTAACCTCTCACTCTTCCCTTCATCTCAGCCATTAACCCACGAATCTCTCACGCAAAATCTTCCAATCCACACTCATATTTTCGAGGATTCTCATTTATATCATCCATCACACCCATTTCCTCTTCACAAGAATTTACGGTATGCCTTCTTCACTCTCATTTTGGCGTGGGTAATGTTTCAATAGACATTGGTTTCTAGATTTTTTTCTCCTTTCTATTGATTGAATATGCATTGTTGAGGTTGTGTTGGTGATTTGGGAACTTAGATTTTCATTGTTTTACGCCAATGTCCTCACCACTACATTCACACCCCACGTGTTCGATTAAATGTCTAGGAGATTTTGGTGGGTTTATTTCCTTAAACTTTGATCCCAATCGACCTACTATGCTACTATGAGTGTATTGATCTCATAGTGAGAGCTAAATTGAAAGGAAAGAGTGGGCTTCACCTTGATGAATTCATGAATTGAACAGGGTAAGTTGCAATTCCCCCATTGCTTGCGTTATGTTAATGAATATTTAGGTTGTGAGTTCCATTTGTGACTACACATTGTCCTAGGTTGTGGCTCTACATCTTTGTTTTGGTTTGTCATGTTGGAAATTGTCACATGGATTTGAAGGACCTCGCATTACCCTGGCATTTGATGTGTGCCATCTAAGAAAGCATGTTGGGAATCTTGAGCTTGTGCCATTATTTTTTATTCCATTGCCTAACATTGGGACTTTTACGATTAATTGCACACTTCGTTCTGCGTATTATTTCCTTCGATGACTAACTTTTGTGTACGTTATGCTTTTCATGTGAACATTAATTCTCGTGTTTGTGCCTTGGCCGTTACGCACTTCTTGCTTGAGCACATTTTCTTTTTATTACTATCCTGCCGACTAATTCACTCAATTCTTTTACAGGATTTTCTATGGCTCCACCCACCAAGAAAGGGAAGCAAGTAGCAGGTGAATTCTCCTCTTAGCCCCGTCAGGAGAAGAGTCAATCTAAGCTGTGCATTAAGGAACGACTCTTCTTCCCAGAGGACTTTCAAGAATGGCAGAGCACTGACACAGTCATTGCTCCTCGACAGTTTTGGGCCCGCTTCGTAGAATTCGACTGGGTAAAATTCGCGAGCGATCTTCCTTTTGGGAATCCCCGGCTAGTATTCAAATTCTACACTCAATTCAACAAAGAAATTGGTGACGAGGGATCACTTGATTATCACCACACCAGGGTCGCAGGGAAGAGAATTAAGTTCGATAAGGACGTGGTGGAAAACTACTTGGGGATAAATAGCACTGGCGCCGTCCCTATGACATCCAATTCCGGTGTTTTTTTTCTGAACCAGGAGGTACTCCGTTGGGCTTTGAAGCCAGAACTCCACGACTCCCTTAATGTCATTCATACGCACTACAAGAATTGGGATTTACAGAGGGACGCTTGGTACCTGCATCAGTGGGGGTCGGGGAGTCTATTTCCATCCACTAGCCTCACTACGGTGTCTATTCGCTACCTCCGGGTCTACTATGACATTACCAGGGGCATCAAATTTGACTTGGGACGGCACATCTATGACACTATCTGCACCTATGCCAGCTTGATGCCATAGAAGCGGGGTATGCCTTTCCCATGTTTGATTACCGCCTTATGCCGGGCTCAACGAGTTCCCGCTGCAATGAGTGAAGACACTTTGGGGCATGGGAATCGCCTCATGAAAGCGAGTTTGGAAAATGCTCGCAGGCAGATCGTCTCCAAGCGGGGTCGCGGGGATGGTGATTCGGGGGAGTCCGATGATGATCAAGGCGTCGAGGAGCCCCCTGCACGGGAAGGGGTACAACAGCCTCCTACTCCTACCCCTTTTGAGCTGCAGATGCTGGAGATGATGGAAGCCTTCCAGACTTAACTGAATGCCATGCAAGAGATTAACAACTTATGCTGGAAGAGCAGAG
Organism: Ligustrum vulgare; assembly: GCA_963555705.1. Classification (NCBI taxonomy): domain Eukaryota; kingdom Viridiplantae; phylum Streptophyta; class Magnoliopsida; order Lamiales; family Oleaceae; genus Ligustrum; species Ligustrum vulgare. The sequence goes on from OY743190.1 coordinate 14,736,441, forward strand.
AGCCCTTCAGGAGGAGATTCAACAATTGCAAAGACCCTGAGACGATCAACCGCCACATTAGACCGAGGGAGTTTCTTTTCTTTTCCCGCTTTTATTGTTTTGCTTTTCAATGAGGACATTGTTTTGTCTAAGTGGGGGGGGGGGGGGGAATTGAATTGATTATAAGCTTAATGTCTTTATTTTCTTTTTGTAATCGAATCATTAAAATTCATTTTGAGTCAGTATCTTTTTTAGTTTTGTTCTCTACTTTTATCACCTATCTATGCCACTTAGGTCTTAAACTATACTTTGATAGGAAGCAGCCCCACTTTTGGTTCAATTTTTTTTGAAAAGTCATTGCATAAATGGATATAAATTGAGCACATAGAGATGATCTCGTCCAGAAAAGCGCTGATAGGTTTAAGATGAAAAGTAAAATTGTCAAATGTCTACAAACCTAGCCAACCCAAATAGGAATAGACACATTATCCCTTCATATATAACCCTGAGCGTCCCAATTCCAACGAAAATTATTATACTTTTGTGAGTAGTCATGGTTTGAATACTTTTAACCACTATCCTCGACCAATGGATTTAGATTTGGAATGAAGATCAAGCAATGACCTATAACTCATAATTGGATGGGAGAAACACATGAAAACCATAATTTGTGAGCTTTTGAGCCTAAAAGCTGTTTTTAATACTTATGAGCTCGTAATTCTTTGATGTGTGTCCTGCATGGTTGGGTTATACTTGGATGTACGTTCCTGTGCAAACTATGTAGCTCCTTAACTTAAGTGCTAATTATAGCAAAGGAAATAGGTTAAGCCAAATTTGACTTGCTAAAAGAGCCTACCTTACTACATGGACCAATAGAAGTCCCTTTGAGCCTTAGCCTTTCTTTGAATCTTTGATGCCATAATACAAGCCACGAATACCATTTCTTTCGCATTGTCTTTGTTTTTAACCCATAGAGAAGGGATTCGCAAGCTTTTGTTGATTGAGGATTGTGCTATGGTCTAAGTCTAAGAAGTTGAAATGGTTATCTTGTATTGGGCGATGGTTGTGTAATGGATTAAATTCAGGGGATTGTGATTCTATCTCGTGCCAATTGGTGACTGCGTAATGATTTGAATAATAGAGAAAAAGTTGCAGTCGAAAAAAAAAAAGAGATAGAAAAAGCAATGAAAAGGAAGTTTAGTCAAGAAAATTTTTAGTTGAGGAAGTCAAACACTCAACTTGTGAAGAAAAAAAAGAAGAGATTCGAGTGTGAATAAAGTTGGGTAGCGGGAAACAATAAAGTTCATATTAAGAGTGAAGGAAGTAATGTCATTTTGAATTGACTTAGCTTGCAAAATTCCTTCTCGACTCAACCTAAATATGTCCTTTTATTCTACCTGACCTGAAGCCCCGTTACAACCAAATAAAGACCTTTGCTTTGCACTTGTGTTATTGTTGGCTCCGGTTATGACATTTAGGCAGTCTATGGTCATGACTTATCCATGCAGTGAACTGAGCGAAAATTCTAACCCTTATACACTTTGTGCGAAGAGAGAAATATCTTGTGGGGGTGTTAACCCCATTACATTTACTTATGAGTGGTTTGAATTGCTTGGTCTAAGGTTTGTGCTATGAATGTGGTTTGGGGATACTGTGTTAACTGAATTCGCATCATGAACAACTCGGTTTACGCAACTGATTTCTTCCGGAATTGGGCGAAACTATTTTCTTTGTAGTCACTCATAATTGATTGGGATGTGAGTGCACACGAGAGGTTAAAGGAAATAAACCATTTATAATTGATTGGGAGGTGAGTGCACACAAGTGTGGAGGGATTTGATAAGTGCAATATTAACGTTTATTTTATGCACTTATATCCTTGAATTAGCAATAATGTGATTCTATCAAAGTATTATTAATGCATCTTATATTTTATGTGGTATAGGATCATAAAGGAAGAGAAAAGAAGGAAAAAAGGACCAAAATGCACGTAAAATTGAAGATTGGGGACCTTGGGTGCAATATATTTACTGCCGCAATGCAAAAATGTCACGGCCGTAAGAGTGTTCGTTGAATCAAGAAAAAATCAACAGAAAAGGATTTACGGCCGTAAAAAAAGAAGTTACGGCCGTAACCTTCAAATATGCAAATTGGCAGAACCTGTCTTACGGCCGTAAATTAAAAGTTACGGCCGGAACATCAAATTATGAAAAATATGCAGAAACCATGTTACGGCCGTAACTTTCCAGTCAAAAATTTCCTTATTTTGAATCTTTCCATAATTTTGGAATTTTTCGAGCCCAAAGTTAAGGCACGAATTTGAGGCTATAAAAAGGGAATTTCATGACAAGAAAAGAAGAGAAAAAAGTGTTGAAAGAGGAGCGGCTTGCTTGGAGATTGGAAGAAGAATTAAGCGAATCGAGAATGTGAATCAAGAGAGAAAAATTCCAGAATTCTTCTTGGTTATAAGTGGCCAAGTTCTCCACCTAGTTCAAAGGGGACGTTGTATTTTAATTCCTTTGTTCATCACTTTTCCAAACTAGTAACGTATTTCTAAATTCTTTACTTTGATTTGTTGGATTTTTATGCGTTTTTAATTCAATCAATGCAATTTTTTATTTGATTAAGGCCTTATCATTTAACTTGTTGTATTGAGATTTGCTATTTTGAATGATTGGATCTGTAATCGTCTTTTTGTTCAAATCATAGTAGCAAGTGGAAATTTAATATTTCCATAGAGAATTCCAACTTAGGTTAATTGTCACGAGCTTGTGTGATTGATAATCTAATTCACCCTCATTCTTTTCAACCATTATATAGTTGTTGTCTTAAATCTAAAGAGCTTGTTTTAGGTTATTCAATGGCTACTGTTTGATTAGAGAGCTTATTCTAATTAAATGCAACTAAGGGAGAATAGGAATAGTTAGAGCTTATTAACTATTTATGGGTGATAAATCAAAGAAGAAATTGAACTCGCGTTACTTGGAAAGTGATAACATTGTAATAGAATACAACTGAACTTGAGAACTAGGATTTGTCAATAATTGATTTATATTCTATCCAATTTGTGTTTTTATTTTATTTTCAAGTCATTTATAATATTTTAACTCAAAAACCCCTCATCTATTCTGATTGACACAGCACTAAATTAGTTCCCGTTCCTTGTAGGATCGACTCTTACTTCCGCTATTACAATTAAATTTGATGATTTGCAAGTAAGATATTTAATTAAATTTTGGTGCGTAACGACGTGCATCAGTTAGGTACTGTTAAAATGGTAACAACATTACCAAAGCAAGTGGATTTAGGTTCCATGTCAAAGAGAAACTCACTGGTGCACTATAATAAAAAAGCTTTTTGGTCAAAAATACTGAAATGTATTGAACACTGCGTATACCTTGCATTGACAATCATCTAACATCCTTAACATTATAAGATGTGCAACAGAAATGCATTTCAATAATCTAAGATTATTAAAAAATAAAAATATATCCATATAAATATATTACCATGTTGATAGATTTCTGGGGTAAATGTTCTGGCCCAATTTTCTTGAAATCTGGAGGTTGGTGAATTGTCCGATTATGTATTGTTTCGCAGTGACCATTGCTTGAAGTGTTTTCTTGAAATATTCCAACATATGCACTAGCAGAAATTGACAACAATGGTTGAATAGGAGCAACCCTGTGGTGTTGATGTGCTGACACATATGAGCTAGATTTAGCATTGTGGTGATCTGTTTGACTATTTGATCCCATGGCTTCGTTTAGTCCCTTGAATGTCTGGCCAGGAAACTGGTGGGGGTATAAAGTCGGTCCATGCACCTCTACGAACTCACAATCATCATCACTATCTTCGACATCATACATAATTTGTTTCCCCTTAATATCTTGCAGATCTTGGATGTTTCCAGCACTGACACCACCATCATGATTTTCGAATGTAGTGTCCTTAGCAATTCCAAACCCGTTGTTGTGTGGGTCTACAGTAACATTATGACAAGCTTCTGGAAGAATGTTATTGTTAACCCAAGAGTAAACTAACCAAGAGGGGGGGTGAATTGGTTTATAAAACTTTTTCGATAAATAATCTCAAACTTAAAAACCAATGGGTACAAGTATGAGTACTTAGTGTTACAAGTAACTAAACTATCAATGTAGTGTGCTATATATGTGTAAACTTAATTAGTAAAGCAAGTATAGCACTTAGATATAGTGTTGCACAACATAAATTGATAGAATAGAATAAGTGCAATGTAAGTAAGTAAAAGGGATAAGAGAATGCAAACGTGATTTATGGAGGTTCAATCAACCAACGTGATCTACGTCCCCCGTTACCGAGCTCTCCGTCACGAGCAAGGCCAAATCCACTATATTGGTAACTTACAACAAGGAGTACCAAATCCTTAGGCGACTTACAACAAGGAGCACCTATCCTTTACAATCGAGTTTTCACAAGGCTCTCGAAACCACAAGATATAATGAATTGAATTTACAATTGAAATAACTCTCTTGACAAATGATATACTCAAATTAAGTACCGAGAGAGTTAGGCTAACACTTCAATAGATAGCAATGAATTAAGCTCGAGTGTTAGAGAAAAACTTTGATGCAAATGATAATGAAAAGTTCAATGCAATCAAACAAAGTTTTTCAAAATAATCTCTTGTTAAAATATTGAATCAAATTAAGTACCAAGAGATGCCACACTTGAATAATTAACAATAAATTAAGCTCAAAGTGTTTAGGCAATGGAACTTTGATGAATCAAATGATAATGAAAAATGTAGCACAATTAATCAAAGTTCCTTAATTGGAATTTCTCTCTTTTAAAAGATTAAAACAAGTTTAGAACAAAGAGAGACTTACACTTTAATTCCAATATAGTGTGAAGATGTTGAAGAAGTTTAAACAATATAAAACCAAGAATCTTCACAAAACTTTCTTCCAAAAACTTTGATGAATTTGATAAAACAAAGTTTAGATCAATCAAAGTTTTATAATAAAAATAGATGAATATAAACCAAGTAAGAACAATGAATTTTCACAAGAAAGTTTGTATAAAATCTTTTCTATGTTCTTCAAAATGAATGTAAATGAGATGACTATTTATAGATCAAGAAATTTGATCTGCAGCAAGTTTCGGTCGACCGATTCTATACTTTCGGTCGACCGAAAGCTCAAAAACTAGCCGTTATACATTTGAGCCGTTATACTTTCGGTTGACCAGATATTTCGGTCGATCAGAGTTTTGGTCGATCATGTAAATTTCGGTAGACCGAAAATGGAAAAATTGGAATTTTTATTTTTACATCGAAAAGTTTATTTTTCCAAAAACTATTTCATGTTATGATTTGAAAAATCATTTTTATACAAGTGATGAATTTTCAAGTAAGTTTCTTGATGCATAAAAATCATTTTCGAGCTCGTTGAATGTCATCACTAAAGATTGAGAGTGTTATACCTTTACATAGGTTAAATCAATTCTTGAACTTGAACTCTAATCTTGTATGCTTGAATTCTTGATCTTCATGTCATGCTTTTAAACTTCAATTTTGATCTTTGAATATCTTCAATTCTTTCATGATCTTCTTTGCGTCTCTTGTGCTTGATCACATAAATTTGATTTACATCTTTGAGAGACGATTTGAACATAGAGTGCTTTGAATATTTATCATTACATGAAACACTTGAAGCACACTTGTTAGTAACACAATATATTCTTGTTTGTTATGATCAAAACAATAAGGTCAAGTTAACCATAGGTCAACAGTTATCTCCATCGATATCACATTCAGGTAGACTATGTGGGGGGGGGGGGGACATGGAATGTGGTTGTTTGAACTGGGCCATTGAAGATATTATGAAGACATCGTCGTTGTCCACTTTGAATTGTTTGTCTTGGATGGATTTTTTGGGATTTTGTACCATGACTCTTTGCTTTAGTGATTGATATTTTGGATCCAGTGCTTCAGCAACTTGTTGGACAATCTTCACGGCTTGAATCTGTAGAAAAAATATCACCGTGTAATGTTGACCATCTTATGAATGGACAGCTAATTTTAAGATGGATAAAAAAGTAGATAATAAATAAAGTGAATAATTGGTACTAACGTCAGGTCGGCCAAAAGTATCATTGACCAAATTCAGAGATGGAAGTTCGTCGTCAACCTCGGATGTCCAGTTGAGAATCCTAGGTCATTTCGAGAGAAGTTTGGTGAATAATTTTTTATCAACTATAGGCAGTATCTCATAAATCGAAACTTGAAGAGCATCAACGAATCCATAACGATCGCGTGGTTTATACCCTAGCGATCGCGTGCTTGACCCAAAAACTCTCGGGTTATTTTTTCACACCTTCTCGCGATCGCTTGGTATGTAACCAGCAATCGCGACTTCGCTCTTTTCTCGGTTTTACAAGTTAGTCCTTGATTTTTAACCAGCGATCCGCCCCGCGATCCGTCAAATTTTGGGTCGGGTCGGGGCGGATCGGTCCACCGATCCGTGGACCAATCCGCCAAATAATTTTTTTATTTTTTTTTTAATTTTTAAAATTTTTTAAATATATTTTAAATTAAATTTGTTTTAAAAAAAATTAGAAAAATTATTTTTTTTTATTAAATTTTATTTATTTTATTGAAACGAGACGTATAGAAGCCGATTCGCCGATTCAACGGATCGAGTTTTTTTGCCATCACTTATTGGAATTCTTTCTTCAAATGAAGAACATGAAAATGTGTTTTTTTTTTAAAGTACAAAGATTGCAGGTTATTTCCAAAAATTAAAGTTTGCTACAAAATTTACATATTAGATTTTTATACATGATAAAAAAATTATATTAAAAAAAATGTCGGATCGCGGATCGGGGCGGATCGGATCACATAAATTTCGATCCGTCGATCCACGGATCGGGATTTTTTCGGATCGGATCAGATCGGGTCGATTGATCGACGGGGCGGATCGGATTTTTTTGCCATCTCTAGTTTTTCCCATTGATTCATCATTCTTCATCTTTTGGGATATTTTCTGAAAAGTAAACGATAAACACAAATTAAATAGCAAATATTCCAAAACGACAATAATTACACCTAATTTAGACATACAAATAAGTGTATAAAGTACACTTATCAACAATATTCCAAGGTCCGCCAATCATAAAGTGGATGCTATGTCAAGATTAACTTTTTCCAATCTTGACCACTTAGAGAGAACTGTATTCGTGCGAACTCTTCATGAGCCCAGTATTACACATCAGCTCGATGTCATGGATATTTCAGATCCTGAACCCAGTTGGATGGATTCAATCATTGAATATTTAACATCAGGGAAGTTTCCATATGACAAAGTAGAGGAAAGAAGAGTCAAAGCAAGGGCCCCGAGGTATACCTTATTAAAAAATACCTTGTTCCGTCGAAGTTTTACACTTCCTTACCTGCGATGCTTAACTCTGAAAGAAGCAGCCCTTGCTATGGCCGAGGTTCATGAAGGAATTTTTAGAGGACACCATGGAGCAAGAGCACTGGTTATGAAGTTAATGCGATACGGATACTATTGGCCAACCATGAAGAATGACACACTCAGCTATGTGAAAACTTGCGGTAAGTGCCAAAGGTTTGCAGGCCGATTACATCAACCCGATGAAGAACTATTGATGCGAACCCCTTCGGTGTGTTGACCGAAAATTCCCACAACAATTTAATACAAAACCCAAGAAAGCTAAAGTGGTAAAATAAAGGATAAACACCTTAACCCAAGTTTAAATCTAGCCCAAAATTCAAGGATTAAACAAACCCTAGCCCAATGGGTAGCAACTAAACAAATTCCAAGGTGGCGGAAATCAACAACAAACACAAGAATAATAATACTCTAGATTTAGTTGAAGAAATTCCAAGGATAATACAAGAACAAAGGAGGTTACCCTTACCTCAAGGAGTCTCTCCAAGACCAAGCTCAATGAACAACCAAGTTATCTTACAAAATGAAGAGAAATGAGTATAAAATGTACAAATTGGGCAAAATGTGCAATTTCGGTATTTACAAGAAAAACCCCATTTTTGTAAAACAGAGTGTTTCGGTCGACCGACACGGTAGACCGAACCATTTTCGGTCGATCACATGGTCGACCGAAATGGGACTTTCGGTCGACCAACCCTCAGCCGAACGCGATTGAGGCTTCCTTAAAAAATCCTCTACAGAGTTTCGGTCGATCGGTATGACTTTCAGTCGACCGAAATTGGCTGAGTCCAATTTCTCCTTCTTTTTGGCTCCAACTTGATTCTCGGCTTGTTTTCTTGACTTATTCACATTATTTAGCCTCGAATCTTGAACCTCTTCGACGTCGGATCTCGTCGTGGGTCCCACAGGCACGCGCATCGAGGTTTGACTTTCTCGATTCTCATCAACTATCTTCAATTATGTACCCATATCCCTTCGCTCAATGGGCAATTGACATACTTGGGCCATTCCCCATAGCTCGTGGTCAGGTCAAGTTCCTAGTAGTGGCTGTGGAATACCTCACAAAATGGGTGGAAGCAGAACCTCTAGTCGTAATCACATAACAAAAGTTGGAGGCATTTGTATGGAAGTCAATTATCTGCCGTTTTGGTCTTCCTAAGACATTAATCACTGATAACGGGCGTCAGTTCGAGTGCTAAGGCTTCAAATAGTTCTGCAAGAACCTGTGAATAGAACACAGGTTAACTTTCGTTTAACACCCGCAAAGTAATGGATTAGTTGAAGTTACAAATAGACTCATCTTGCGAGACTTGAGGACTCGCCTTGACAGTGCCAAGGGTGATTGGCCCGATCTCCTCCCAGAAATACTTTTGACCAACCGAACAACACTCAAAACTGCAACAGGGGAAACTCCATTCATCCTTGCCTTTGGGATAGAAGCTGTTGTTCCAGTAGAAGTAACAATTCCCATCTTCCATACAATGACTACAGAATCACCCGACCAGATTGAGGGACAGAGAGAAAGTCTGGATCTTCTAGAAGAAGTCAGGGAGAATGCATCCTTGAGAATAGCGGCTTATCAACAGGCCATGACCAAGAAGTTTAATATCTGAGTGAAGAAGAGAGAATTCAGAATGGGAGATCTTGTCCTTCGTCGAAGCGAGGCTGCCGGTCACCAACCTGGGAAACTTGGACCTATTTGGGAAGGATCATACGAAGTCATCTGGAAAGTGGGAAAGGGCTCATATAGCCTCCGACCAATGGATTCAAGATCTCTTCCTCGGCCATGGAATGTGGAGAATTTAAAGCCATACTACAAGTAGTCGTGTTTCTTTTAACAAAGTCATCAAGTTGTAGAAGAGCCGGGTTTGCGCACCCATTTTTTCTTTTTCTTTTCGGACTTACACGTCCATCAATAATGTTTAAGGTCGGGCCTGCGCGCCCATCGTTCTTTCTTTCAGCATCAGGGATGGGTATTCTTTTTCCTTATCCTGCTTTTGTCCCACAAGGTTTTTCTGGGTAAGGTTTTAACGAGACCCACAGTTCAGTCCCCTTTAATAAAAGAGTTTCTTCCGAAGAATGAGCACCAGAAGACAAAAACTGGAATAATTTACAAGGTCACCTAAATGACTTTACAAGCTATTCCCCCAACAAATAATTTACAATGTCTTATGGCAAGACGTTACAAATTATTCTTTCACGAATAATTTACAATGTCTCATGGTAAGGCATTACAAATTATCCCCCAACAAATAATTTACAATGTCTCATGGCAAGACGTTACAAATTATTCTTCAACGAATAATTTACAATGTCTCATGGAAGGTGTTACAAATTACCCCTCAACAAATAATTTACAATGTCTCATGGCAAGACATTACAAATTATTCCTCCACGAATAATTTAAATGTCTCATGGAAGGCGTTACAAATTATTTCCCAACAAATAATTTACAATGTCTCATAGCAAGACGTTACAAATTAATCTTCCACGAATAATTTACAATGTTTCATGGTAAAGTGTTACAAATTATTTCCCAACGGATTATTTACAAAATAAAGAGTTTGACCCCAAGGGTAAATAACTCAACAGGTCGATATTACCCGACCTTGTGAAAACATTCCTCTCAATTTTGTCAAGTCAAAAGTTCGACCTATTTTTGTATAAATTGACAAAAAGCTCGGCCTTGCCCGACCTTAGTAATCAAGTATCATCCATCCAATGTTGATGCTACAAAGAATTGAAGTCTGTTCCTATAATCAATAAGACTAAGCGAGGTAGGCTTGCACATTCGAAATGGACAGTAATGTGTCAATAAAATGCAAAGTAAAGAACACGAGATTTTGACAAATATTTCATTAATAAAAAAACTTGCTACAAGAGGCCCTCGAGACATTCCTCGGGCTATACATCAAAATCTATTTAAAATTCCTAAGAGACTGCTGCTAAGGATCATGATCATTGGCGTCTTTGGCCTCCTCATCATGTTCATGATCATGATCCTCAGCAGTAGTCTGCTGCTAGCGTCTTTGGCCTCCTCAACTTCGACTTCCTCCTCTAAAAAGGGGGTAAGGTCGAGGCCCTCAGTCCCCAGGGGAAATTGTGAGAGCGGGCTAGTGTCTAGCTCGGGCACATGGAGTTTAACCCAAGCTCGAGCCTGCTTCATTCCTTGGGAGTATGACTCCAAGGCGTAGTTGCCCAGGGCCAGGTCATACTCCTCTGATTTCTTAAAGGCCTTAACAGCCTCGACCTTAGCAACCTCGATCTCTTCCCAGGCCTGACGAAAATCCTCAGCTAGCCTAACATTCTCCTCCAGAGTGAGGTCTCGGTCTTATGTCATCAAGGCCAAATCTGACTCCACCCGAGCCAGTTTCTCCTCTGCAGCCCGAGCCTTGGTGGCCTAGTACTGAACAAAATGGACAAGCTGGCTTGAAGTCTCTTCGCACTTGATGCCCTGATTGATCAGCCCCCGGCCATTGCTGATCAACTAATAATCGGGGTAAACACTTAGTAATATTTTAAATATGGTTTCAAAATATCAAGTACAAACGTGAGGATAGAAATACACCTTTACGGCGGTGTTCATGAAGTTGTCCGCCCCTTGCTTGAGCACAACCTCTTCACAATATTTTTTAAGAAGGCCGGGATGGAGACCTCCCTCCATCTTCTCCCGAAGATCAGACAACGTAGGGTCCTCGAGGGAAACTTCAAGCACCGGCTCTTCCCGAGGAGGCTGGCGTCGTGCATCTCGACCACTCGTTCTTTGAGGAGGGACATTCTCGTTCCTCCTCGAGGTTTCCCCTATCCCGGACTGGACCTGCGAAGTCTTTTCTGATAACGGTGCCGCATTACCCCTTCATCCTTCCTTTTTTGGGCAGCATTTCGTGCCCTTTCCTCGGCCGCCTTTCTTAGCTTGTCTTCATAAAAAGCCATCCCTGCAAAATAGTAAGGAAGAAGAGGATGAGCAGTGGAATATAAGCTAAAAACAACAAAAACTGTAAAAAAAAAAATGATATATATTACTTAATTTACAAGGCCGGGAACTACCAGGCTGAAGGTCAAGACCGGCCTGGATCAAAATCTCATTTGTTGTCAAATCAGAGGCCTCTTCGGCCAACAAGCCATAATCACATACCCTAATGGCATTGGAAAGAAGGTCGGCCATTTCCTCCTCACTCTTATTCCCCATCCTATTAAAGCAATCTACATCTGGCTTTCTAAAGGTGGACAGGAAAGGTTCTCCCCGACCTGGGGTTTCACGTAAAAGAACCTCTTCTTCCAATATTTTAGGGAGGAGGGAACCCAAGGAACCTCAAAACGTCCCTTCCTACTCACATAAACGAAGCAGTTGCACCTAGGCAAATACTTCAAATCCAAAAGACATTTACACAAGTTTACGGTAGGCTCGATCCCTAGACTCCTACACAAAACAAAAAAATATACCAGGAATCTCCATCCATTGGGTGCGAGCTGGCCCGGGACTATGCTAGTAGTAAGGAGGAAATCGATAAATAAATGTTGGAGGGGAAACCTAAGTCCAGCTACGAGGGATTCGTGAAAAACCACCATCTCCCTCTCCCGGCAGTGGTAAGAAACATCGTCCTCCTCTGAAACCCGAGCTATGTATCCCTCAGATAGCCTGAACTTCCTCATGTTGGCCTCAACCATGTGCTCCTTCATCCTACAGTTAAAAGTCGGGAGCTCAAGGTCGGTCTCGCTCGACCCTCTACCCACGTCAGGGTTGTCCTCTACCCCTTCCTCACTGCCTTGTCCTGGGAAGGTGGGGGCTGGTAAAAACCTAGGGGCTCGTCTATATTCTCTACATCCCTAGGTCTCCTATAGTCACTTGCCTCATCATATTTTTGAGAAATAAGTTATGTAAATAAGGTCGGGAAAGGTTGAGCTTACCTAAAATGCTATTTTTGTTGAAAGGGTAGATCACTCTACTTGCTCGACGAATTCTCTAGTGTATTAAGAAATTTTTGCAAAGTAAATGAAAGGGAGCATAGGGACCACATATATATAGGCAAAAATGGCGGGAAAAAAGTTCAAAAATTCCACCTTTCAGAGTGAGACACTTGTCCAAAATCTGACGCAAGACTATTGGCATCCTCACGTTGATTAAAAATAAAACAGTTGGCAAAACGCGTCATTAGCTATTAAAAATAAATGATATAGCTGTCAAAAGTGAGATGCATTTAGAGATCTATTACTGATCCCTGGTGCACGGGGGCCAATGATCGATAAGATTTCGAGATGTCAGGATGGGCCAAGGGTAAGCCGGCCCATCTTGACCATGATGTCGGCCTATGGGGTCGGTCCCTTTATAGTCATTACCCAAAATAATTCACAGACCGGGATATATTTCTCGGGCAAGCACAGAAAAGGCCCATCCCGGTGTTACTAGATTCTTCAATACGCTAACTCATGAGCCAGCATACTAGCCCGGGCTATATGTCATAAGAACGGGCCATCCCGACCTCATGTACATTCGTTGTTCTTAATATGTTGAGGCCGGTCCATCCCGACCACATTATTTTTCGAGGCCCAATACCAGCAGGGCCTTAAGCCTTCTTCGGTTATGGCTTATTTTCTTGGGCCCCCAAAAAAACGTAACCAATAAGGAAACCTCCTAAAAAGGGGAGTTCAATTCTAGTAACCTTAAAACTCTCCCTAAAAGGTAAGTTTATATCAAAATGACTCATTCTTTAACTAAAAAAGGTTATAGGATTTTCAGCCCTATAAATACAACTCATTGGATGACGAATTATTCATTCATTATTCTTTACGTTTTCCAGTTATATATTCTCTCTCTACTTTTCTCCAGAATACTAATTCTCACACCGGAGGGGCGATGGGGAGAATCCTCCTCGACTTTTTACAGGTCATCCAAAGCGAATTCATTCATCTTTTCCAGCGATCAAGTATCACTAGATCCTGCCACGTTAAGGTTATGATTTTTTACAGCATCAGTATCTAATTAAATTGGGATATAATTCAAAATAAGTTAATTGGGAGATATAATTCTTAATTGTGTTATAATTGGGATGGTAGAACTAATATTATGTAAATTTATTTGCAAATACATTTTGAAGGTTGGATCCAATAATTTGCAACAGATAAGTCCATTTTCAGAGTGAACTATTCAATGATGGTTTCAGGTAGGCATGAGTGTTAATCGATTCTATAAGTTACTGAAATTGTCTTACATGATTTTCTAAACTTCTAAAAGGTAATCACATTAAAAAACTTTACAATAATTCACCACATGAATAATTCAACCCATTGGTAGAAAACCAAAATTCATGAAACATAAAAAAACCTTCAATTTCTTCCTTTTTTTGTGTAGAAAACAAAAATTAATGGATATAATTCAAGGAAAAATACAACAAAATATAGTTTATCAATTCTGCTTTCAATTTTGATTTTGTTGTTGAGAACCTATCAATTTCAAAATTTTATTCAAAATCTTTATTTTCAAAATCAACGATTTTGATTTTCGCTATTTGATCTGATCGATTCCAATTTTTTGTCCACTCGTAATTTCATCCGAAGGCTTTAGTGAGGGGTGCCCCATTGTCTAGGATATTATGGGGCTTTTTGCCCATGCATTTTTAGATTGACTAGACAAGTCATAATTTCCCACGGCTTCGAGTGACCGCATTTGTATCCTTCAATGTGTTAAGGATGCGTTCTATATAAATAGGTGAGAGAAAATTTATTTGTATTTTTTTGATAAAATATGTGGTTAACAAATGGAAAAAGAAAATATGTATGATTAAAAAGTGATTTGAAAAATTGTTTAATTTAAGTTTTTTGTTTAAATTAACTTATAATGTGTTCTATTTAAATAGGTGAAAGAATTTTTTTTGTATTTTTTAGTAAAATATGTGGTTAAAAAATGAAGAACGAAAATATGTATAATTAAAAAGTGATTTAAAAAAATATTTAATTTAAATTTTTTGTTTAAATTAACTTATAATGCGTCGCCGAACAAATGATAAATTAGACTGACAAAAATTAAAGTAAAAAATAAAAAAAATTCATGCTATCCTTTGCATCGCACGTGTCAAAATGTGGTTTACACGTGCATGACCACTTCCAATGCGTGGATGTCATATCCAATACATAATTGACTGGTGAACAAGGGTCAAGAATGTAACAGAAATTAATAAAAATTACCCCAAAATATATTCAATTGTTGATTTAGAATATCTTCATATGTATTTATTTACCAGTAAATAATTTATAAACGATACAATATTTTTAAGAGTAGTGTTATAGGGACAGGGTCCTATCCAAACAGGTATAACCACAGTGATGGCCCTGTCTCGATAGGGCCATATCCAATCTATTTAGCATTTCTCATTTTTTAAACTTTTTAATAATACATATTTTTTCAAACTATTTTTAAACATATATTTTATCGCGAAAATAAAAACATTTTATTTATAAATTGACAAGTAACCACCTAATGGGCCCCATCAGTCCTTGTTTAAGCTCCATTATAATTTCTCGCATTTTTCTCTCTTTTACTTTAACTATGCATTTTTAAATATATTTTTATTTCTTAATTTTTAAACAAACATCCTTAAAAAAATCTCTATTCCAAAATATATTATCTCAAATAATAATTATAATGGTTTCAAAATTCAAACAATCACTCAATCTTTTCATATATATATAAAATATAATCCAGCTGACTGCTCCATTTTTATCTACTTCAATCATTGCGTGTGTGT
Source organism: Ligustrum vulgare (assembly GCA_963555705.1). Taxonomy (NCBI): domain Eukaryota; kingdom Viridiplantae; phylum Streptophyta; class Magnoliopsida; order Lamiales; family Oleaceae; genus Ligustrum; species Ligustrum vulgare. Next base: position 14,751,616 of record OY743190.1, read on the forward strand.
GTGAGAGAGAGAAAGAGAGTGAGAACATCCTTTAAATATAGAGCTTGTTTTACCACAATTTTTCAAATTCAATCTCCACTCTCCATTTTTAGTCAAGTCCATCATTATTCACTTTTCAAATAATTTTAAACCACACATCTATCAAAAGAACTAAACAAACCTACAAAACTCAAAAAAAAATTCATTACCAAACAGGTTCATAGCGTTCACAACATGACAGTCTCTCTGATGACAACATCGTCTATTACAAAATAAAAGACTTTCCCTCTTTCTATATATAATCAAATAATCAATTCAATCATTCTCCCCTAAAGGTTAGAGAAATGGTAAAAATACCAGTCAAATTCAAAAGGATGGCGGCAATTTTCGCCGAGGGGTCTAAAATTAGGCCATGTGATGAGAGCAGCGGCAGCGAGCACTTGGCAGATTTGTCTGATCTTGTGAATTCGTTTATAGAGAGCGACGTTAGAGAAAAAACAGAAAATGAAGAAGATATTCAAGAGAGAGATAATAATGAGATTGAATCGGAAAGAAGTTCTCACAACTCTGAACTGAAAGATTCGTTAAAACAACTGTTGGGCTGTGAAAATGATCGTGTTAAAAGAAGCATTCTTGCTGAAGTAGAAAAGGCCTTCAAGGAACTCGGTGACTACAGCTCGTCGGACTTGAAACGCCGGTTAATGGCTCGGTTGCACGATAGAGGATTTAATGCCGGTGACTCTCTCTCTCTCTCTCTCTCTCTGTGTGTGTGTGTGTGTGTGTGTGTGTATTCGTGGAAGATGATGTTCTTTGATTTTTGTTGATAAAGGTCTTTGCAAATCGAAGTGGGAGAAAAATGGTGGCTGCATATCTGGGAATTACGAGTACATTGATGTAAATGTTGATGGGAATCGCTACATAATTGAAGTTTCTCTAGCAGAAGAATTTAAAATAGCCCGTCCAACAGATTTCTATGCCTCCTTACTCCATCTTTTTCTTCCCATTTTTGTTGGGAAAATTGATGAACTGAAGCAAATTGTTAGGTTGATGTGCAGTGCCATTAAGAAGTCCATGAAACGCGTAAAAATTCACGTGCCGCCGTGGCGCCGTCTTGCATACATGCAAGCCAAGTGGTTTGGTTCTTACAGACGAACAGTCAATGAAATTCCAGTCAGAAATGGATACAATTCCGGTGAAGATTTTCCGGAAAAGAGAATAGTTGGGTTCGTGCTGATGCAAGCCTAGGCAACTTGGCTGCAGCTTTGAAGGACAGTGGAGTGCTACTCTATGCTTGGGAGTTTATTTTTAATTTTATATACTTGTATAAAATGTACACGAGAAATTAGTTTATATATATATATGGAAATTTTCTAAAAACCGCCGTTATGAAATTCACACCCCACCCCTCTAAGGTAAGTGGGCAGTGGGGCTCACCCACCATTATGTTGTGAATTAAACGCAGATTTCCTATTCTTTAACTTAAATGATTTTTTTTATTCAAAAAAATAATTGAGCAAATAAGAAAATAAAATAAGAACAATGCAAAATTTTCGAATCGTCAAAACCTTTCACTATATATTAAATTGTTAAAAATATATAGAATTTAACTCATCAATCCAATCTCATAAATTACAGAGAAAATAATAAAAATGAACTTCTATCTAACCCAAGTTTCTACCATTTGAATTATCCTACAAAGATTCTCAAGAAACTACAAAGATAAACATCTCCAATTTTATCTCTACTAGTAGTAAGCACGTGAGTTGCAAGTTTTATGTATATGATCATGATGAATGTTAAAGTAAGGGTTTTAAGCACTAATACTATTTTTAAAAGTAGTTGACGTAATTGATATTGTTAGAGGAAAATTGTAAATGGTAAATTGACTCCAATTCTTAATATATTAATATTTTATTGTAAATTCTCGTCTAGTTCTTCGAAATATAATATTATATAATTATTTAAAATGTCTGCTTAATAAAAAAACTGCGTGTGATATATTAAGAAATAATCTAATATCATAAATTAATATTAGACAAATTAATAATTTTTTTATAAAATATTTATGATAAGTCGCAAAAATGCGAAAAAATCATGCATAGATAAATTAAATTAATTTATGAGCATATTTTATAACGAAAAAAGTTTAATATTATGTTCATGCTTTGGAGAATTAAAATAAGATTTTAATCCAAGTCAAAGTTAACAATTAATTTTAACCATACATTTTTTCGGATTTACAACTTTTTAATCACAATTTATTAATTTCTATCAAAATCTATTAAAAAACTGATTTTAATCATCACCATATAGTGACTATATAATTTTAAACTAATTTTTTTTTTTTGATTTTTTATTTTTTTCAAAGAGTTTTGAAATTATTTATTTTATATTTTAATTAGAAAATTAAAAAAAATATTTTTCTTTTTATATAAATTAGTTGATGGCTTTGATAAAAATTTAAGAGTATTTAAAAATAAAAAATTTCACTCACCCTACTTTGAAAATAATTTTTTTTTAAAAAAAATATCAATTTTTATCGATAAATAAACATAATTGTTTGAATTAAAAATAGAAAAAAAATATTAAAGAATAAGCACGTTCTTTGAATTATTCAAAGAGTGTATTTATAAACGAAATAGTATTTCCCAACAAAAGGCTAAAAGATAGTTGCTTGAGTTAAAAATAGAAAAAAAAAATATATTAAACGCATTATTTGAATTGTTTAATAGAGTTATTACGGGAAATGAAATTTGATGGGACAATATTCTAAAAGTAAATTAAAAGTAACAAAACTAAATTAATAGTAATAGTAATATTTTTGAAATAAGAATTAAAATTAAAATAAATGTAAACTAAGTTTCAATAATTGAATTAGTAGTATTATTGAAAAAACAAAAGAATGTGAGGGTAAAATGAGAAATCAAAAGATTTTCACTCATCCACACTTTTAAGATATTGTAGAAGATAGATGTAGATTGTAGATGTAGAGTTGGTCTCACATAAGATACACACACTTTATAACTCTCTTAACATACATCAACAATGTTACAATTACAATCTCACCCACAATGTGGGTGACAATCCACTCACATTAGGGTGGGGGCCACAAAATTTGAATTTTGTGGTTCACATAATTTTGTGACCCCCACCCCAATGTGAGTGGATTGTCACCCACATTGTGGGTGAGATTGTGAAAATAGAATTATCCAATGTACATATATATAGGTAAAAGACAATCACGAAATATCTAGAAATTGTGTCTAAGAAGAATTCTTTGTTGCAATGGACTAATCAGAATAAGAAAAGAAATCTGCATCCAAAGTTTCCAAAAAATCTTGTTTTATTTCGTTTTCTTTCGTTTTCCTTCCATATTTAAATTGATCTCCAAGACAACCATTTTAACAGGAAAATCAATTGTACATGATATTCTCATTCTGAATTTAAGTCAAATATCTCAACAATCTCCACATTGACACAAATTCATTCGAGCCAAAAATATTTTAAAAATTAACCATTTGGTAAACAAGCAAGTTTTTTTTTTTTTTTTTTTTTTTTGCACTTTGACGATCTCATACTCCACCATATGAGTATAACCACTCAGAATTATCAACGAGCTCCGAGCTTTTCACAGTCTCATGTCCAAACAAAACTGCTAAAAAATTTTGGTGTAATCCAATTGTTTGATTTTCCACGGCAACCCATCAGCCATCGACATCAAGTTAACAACAAACCTTGCATCCAAGTTAAACCAATGCATGTATGCGAACACATGCACCCGCTAGTAAGAACACATCATTTATCACGTTAACTGACATCTTGCCATGAGTACATCACATCCTAATCAGAGTACATCATTACCACCCTCCACCAGGAGAGTCGCATTGTCCACCTTCGAGCAGTCAGCGGAGCTCACTCCACCTTTTTGACAGTTTCTTCTTATGTGATTGGATTGTTCACAGTTTCAACATACAACCTTCTTCTTCTTTATGGAGTTACCCTTCTTCCACTTTTCAGTAACATGCAAATTATTTCCAGATGAATTATCGCCTCCACCTAACCTCTGTTCTTTATAGATCAACTTACTTCTAACTTTTGAATAAACACTATTTCTTTCCCGTGCATCAAAATCAATTTAATGTACTCAAACATGGATGTAAGAGACCATATGAGCTCAATGCTTTATCCTCATCTTCAATTTTGACTCCAATAGATTCTTTTAAGAAACAATCTCATTAAGAACACTAAGATGGTCTGAAATTTTTGTACATGCGCTCATTCTCAATGAATGAAACCGTTCCTTCAGATACAAGCGATTTGACAAACTCTTCATCTCATACAGCTCTTCCAGTTTTCCCATAATTCATTCACAGCAGATATCTCATGAATATTTGCAAGAGCATTCTTGGTCAAACATAGTCGTATTGGGTTAGCAACTCTCAAATCCAAATCTTCCCAATCTTCATCACCCTTGTTGGATCCAGTTTCTGTTTCTTTTTATTTGTCATAACTCTTGGTTAGTATTCCTTTCAAAACTTTGTGCAGACTGAATTAAAGTATCCTTGACTTGTACTTGCCTCAAGCCAAAATTAATTCTTCCATCAAATTTCTCCACGTCGTACTTGACAGACATATTTTCCTTCGCTCCAAAAAAAATCTTCGAACCACCTGATGCTCTGATACCGCTTTTTGGGAATTAAACACAGATTACCCCTTCTTTAACTCACGTAATATTTTCTTGTTAAAAAAATAATTGAGCAAACGAGAAAATAAAATAAGAACAATGCAAAATTTTCGAATAGCCAAAGTCTTTCACTATATATTAAATTGTTACAAATATATCAAATTTCACTCATCAACTCAATCACATAGAATATAGAGAAAATACTAATAATAAACTTCTATTTAACTCAAGTTTCTACCCTTTGAATTATCCCACAAAGAGTCTCAAGAAACAACAAAAATAAACCTCTCCAATTTTATCTCTATTTAGTCTCACATAAGATACACACATATTATGGCTCCTTAACACACATATTTATAAGTAAAAGATAATCATAAAATATGTAGAAGTTGTGTACAAGAAGATTTTCTTGTTGCAGTGGACTAATCAAAATTAGGAAGAAAAAAAATACTTTCAAAGTTTCCAAAATATCTTCTTTTATTTTCTTTTATTTTCCTTCCACCTTTAACTTGGTTCCAAGTCAACCACTTTATCAGGGAAATCAATTGTAACACCCCAAGTTCAAAATTTTAAACCTAGGCGTGTTAACTTTCCTTTACTTAAATGCGGAAACAAATCTTGTAACACCTCAAAATTTTCATTTTCTATTATAAAATTCTACAGAAATTTAGGCAAAGTCTCCTTTATAAATTGGACTTAACCAACTTGTAGAGAGACGTCATAACCATTTTTAAAACATACATCTCAACCCATTCAATTCCAATCATCGCAGAAACCATTCAAAAATCCCATACTCCTCAACATAATAGTCACAAATCAATAAACTTTAACAAATGAAATCAGATATAATTTAACCTCTAATACGATACCAATACCTAATTCAAAACTAACTCCAACCAAACAATTATCAATAATAAATGAATTAAGAAATAATTAATGAGAAACTTGAGTAACTTCTAATTTAACTTTATTTTCAAAAATTGAAAGTGGGTATAACTTGAGTCTGTCACCGAGTGCTCTTCTCGTCTCATCTAGCTTTCATCACCTGAAATATTGGGGAGGGATTGGGGTAAGCTAAAGCTCAGCAAGTGAACTTTATGCACGTAATGTATGATCATGACATGAAATGCCTTAGACCATTCAAGTATGTATCCCCATTTACTTTACTTTTCAAGACTTTCATACTTTCCAAACTTTCACTTAAACATTTCCAAAACTTTAACTTCATTAATATCGTGAGCTCACTTAGCGTATCTTCTAGCCAATCAGAATACAGTGGGCAGTTTTCCTTATTTAGAACTAGGTTATCACTTTTCCACCGCATAGCGGTTTAAAATTTGCCATCGCCAAGCGGTTTAGCAATTGTGATATGTTCCGGACCCTCGACATTCAGAGTCATAGCAGTCTTGACGGAAAAATTCAAGTAATTCAAGCCAAAACAAGAATTCAGCAGGTTTGACGAGCTTTGAAGATCAAACCGTGTCGAAAAGAACCAAAAATTATGCAGAAACAAAGTTATGGCCGTAACCAAATATGCTCACGGCCGTAAGTCGCTCTCGGATCAAAATAAAGAATTCCAGGTTTTCAAAGTTACGGCCGTAAGTATTATGGTCCCGGCCGTAATCCTTGAGCTGAAGAATAGTTACGGCCGTAAGTGATGCTGTCACGGCCGTAAGTTAGGATTTTCGCAAATAAGGCAGATTTTTAATTCCTTTCTCGTATTTTTATTCCTTTTCTAGTTTTAACTATTTTAGGTTAGTTAGAACTCTATTTTGAGTCCATTAGCGACTAGGGTTTTATTTTGCTTATTTATACGCTTTTTCCATTCATTGTAATTCAGATTTGAAATTGATTAAATAATTTATTGAGGATTCAATAAAACATATAGGTGGATTCCTATATTTCATAGAACTTATCAAGATTATCATATTGTGGCGTTCATCCCGAACTTATCAAATATTTGCTAGAATATTTGTGGAGTTTAAAACCAGAAACTTATCAAGGAAGTTGGACAATTCTTTGTGGCGTTTCGAAAGTCGTGGTTCTTTATTCCGCATCGTCGAGCCATCGCGTCGTGAATATCAGGTCATGATTCATCCGTCCAACCACAACCTGAGTTCGGAACTTTCCGCTGTTTCTTCTGCGTTTCGAATCTCATCAGTTGGTATCAGAGCTGGACTCTGAATTCAGGTTCTTGTGTTTTTCTATCCAATTTGATTTTTATGTTTATCATCGAGTCCCATAAAAATCATCCATATCTTGTTGAGTGTTTTGCTTTCAGTTTTTTTGCGTTCTTCTTGTTCTTAAGTTTGTTGAGTCTTTAAATCCAGAAAATCGTTCCAAAAAAATTTCAAAAGTGTTTGTTTTGCTTAATTCTTATCCGAATTAAGTTCCGTTTGTTTTGTCGTGTTCGTTGTCGAATTTTCGGATTTATAAAAAAAAAATTATTTTTTTTATTTATTCCGAAAATTCATTCCAAATTCATAAAAAAAAAAAAAAAAAATCCATTCAAGAACCACTTTCTTAAATTCCTTAACCCTTTGTTTATTGTTATTTTCCATTTCATTCCACATAAATTCTATAATGTCCAATTTTCAAGAAAAATATCCATCTAGAAGGGGGAACGATAATGATAAAGATCGTATATGGAGATTTTTGAATGATACTTCGATGATGTTGAATAAACTAGATGAAAGGGAGGAAAAATTGAAAAATGGGCGATCTCAAGCAAATCGTAGTGATGAGAGTCATTATAGGCGTGATCCTAAACCTAGGAATGGAATTGGGGTTAAGAGATGAGTCGAGATTGATCATAAGGCAATTTTGAAGATTCAAAAAGAAATTTATGAGGAAAGATTGATGTGTGAACGGGAGGCAGAAAGAAAATATTTGGCTAAATTATGAAAGAAGAAGGAGAAACGAAAGGCGGTAATTAAATGGTTAGAAGAGAGTGAAAATCATGTTGAGCCTCGGGATATGAAAGTTGAAAAGAAGGAGGGAGGCTTGAGACATGAATTAGTTGAAGTGACCCCGAACTTTGTGGTAGGAATTGAAAATGTGGAGTTAGGTGAACAAACTCCAAAATTTGATGAGGAATTGGAAGTTGGGGTAGAAGTTCAAAATTTGGGTTTTGAATTGGTAGATCCACATTTGGATAGTGATGAGGTAGTATGCGGACATGGTGATACGAATGTGGAGGTAGAAAATGTGGTTGAATTTGAAAGAAAAAAAATTGAAGAGGTGGATGAGCTAGAAAATCTTGAGTTAGAGGAAGTAACCGAGCTTGAGAGAAAAGAGATGGAGGGGTCGAGCAAGAAGTTGCAAAAGGAGAACGAGGTGAAGAGAAGGGCCTCGTGGTTCAAAAGGTGGAATTGACGATTATAATTCATGAATACAAGGATCCATACCTTGTACCTCATGAACCTAACATTTCCCTCCCCGTTCTATTTAATTCTTTCTTGCAGATTAATGGTACGTGGAAATTTGGGCAACACCACCAATGTTCAAAGGTGTTTCAACTTCAATTCATTCACGTGACCACCGTTGCAGAATATTTTTGGTTGATTATGTGCAATGGCAGGAGAAATTTTCCGTTTGATCCAGGAGGTGAAGTGAAACAACAGGAACAAAGCTATGATTCGGGACGAATCATCCTAAATAAGAAGGGTATGATATGTTCCGGACCCTCGACATTCTGAGTCATAGCAGGCTTGAGGAAAAAATTCAAGTAATTCAAGCCAAAACAAGAATTTAGCAGGTTCGACGAGCTTTGAAGATCAAACCGTGTCGTAAAGAACCAAAAATTATGAAGTAGCAAAGTTACGGCCGTAACCAAATATTCTCACCGCCGTAAGTCAATCTCGGATCAAAATGAAGAATTCCAGGTTTTCAAAGTTACGGCCGTAAGTATTATGGTCACAGGTAATCGTTAAGCAGAAGAATAGTTACGGCCGTAAGTGATACTGTCACGACGGTAAGTTAGGATTTTCGCAAATAAGGCGGATTTTTAATTCATTTTTCGTATTTTTATTTCTTTTTCAGTTTTAGCTATTTTAGGTTAGTTAGAACTCTATTTTGAGTCCATTAGCGACCAGTGTTTTATTTTGCTTATTTATACGCTTTTTCCATTCATTGTAATTCAGATTTGATTTTGATTAAACAGTTTATTGAGGATTCAATAAAACATATAGGTTGATTCCTATATTTCATAGAACTTATCAAGATTATTATCTTGTGGCGTTCATCCCGAACTTTTCAAATATTTGCTAGAATATTTGTGGCGTTCAAAATCAGAAACTTATCAAGGAAGTTGGGCAATTCCTTGTGGCATTTCGAAAGTCGTGGTTCTTTATTCCGCATCGTCGAGCCATCACGTCATGAATATCGGGTCATGATTCATCCGTCAAACCACAACCTGAGTTCGGAACTTTCCGGCGTTTCTTTCGCGCTTCGAATCTCATCAAATTGCCACCGGAAAGCAGTTTAATATTCACCACCGCAACAGCGGTTTAATTCAAGTACGCCAGTCCCCCGCGCCCCATTTCCCACTCACACCTTTCATGGCATAGAAATACACCAATTCTTTCTTAAAACTTGGGATGCATACATTTTGAGAAAATTTGAACTTTTCACATTTTGTCATTTAAAATCATGCTTGATGACAATGCATGCTTGATGATGCAATGCTTGATGGTGACAATGCATGCTTGATGATGCAATGACATAAAATATATGAATTCTTGGACAATTTCTTAATTGAACAACATGTACTTACATAAAGTAACGAAAGCATCGAAGGCAAGTAATTTGCATAACTGTCACTTGAGCACATAAATTTCACATTAACTTCCAAGTTTAATGAAAATAGGGAAATTTTACTTAGCTGACTCCCTTAGTATTTACTATCTTAAATGGCAAGTGGAGGTGGCTCGATTGCCCGTTACGTCAATGTGCTCAGTTAATCCTAATTATTCACAAGCACATTCGTTATTCATTTGATACTCAATCAAATATTAGTCGAGATTAAACTTAAATTTAACTCCAACATGACCTTACGTTATGAACAACACCAAAGAATCATAATTAAAATGAGGGATTTAATTTCATGCAACTTACGAATTGTACCAATCCATTTACCCAAATCTAAAACTAAATTATAACTCAGTCGAACTTTACAAAAATATTTTATTAAAATTCCAACTATTTAAATCTGAAAATATCAAAAGTAAGGTTTCAATTAAACTTAAAACCAATCAAACACAATATTAATTCTTAAGTTTCAAGATCTAGGATTACACATATATAATATACACATTTGATTTCCAATTAAGAAATTCGAGACCTTATTATAATCCAAATATGAAATTTCAATTAAACTAAATTCAAAATTTTCGAAATCAGAAATTTCCAACTATATATATAGTGCATATACATACTGATATTGAAATGTACAACTCAAAATACTCATTTATACTTAAAACCCAATTACACATATAAGTTTGTATCTATACCAATTTCACATATATGTATGTACGTATTTAAACACTAAATTCACAAATTTTCAAGAATTAAAATCTGAAAATACTTAAAATATATTAAATCACACACACACACACACACACACACACACACACACACACACACACACACACACACATATATATATATATATATATATATATATATATATATATATATATATATATCCATGTGTGTGTAATACCGTGTATGTGTGTTCGTGTGTTTGTGTCGCGTAGCAGAGTAGTGAGTGCGGCGAGGGAGGAGGGGGGTGGTCTTACCGTCGAGGTTGTGGCGTGGTGGCACCACTACAACAAAAATAGCCTACGGCAATGCGTAAAAAATGTTGCAAAAGACCTTTTGCAGCGTTCGTGTGCATGTTGCAAATCACAGTGTTGCCGTAGAGGGAAAGGATACGGAAACGTTCATTGTGTGTTGTAAAAGGTTGAATTGCGCGTTACTGTAGACCTTTAGCAACGTTCAATGTGCGTCGCGATAGACCTTTGGCAGCGTTCATTGCGTGTTGCGGTCGATACTTTTGGTAACGTTCAACGCATGTTGCGGTAGACCTTTAACAACGTTCTTTGCGTGTTGCGATAGATACTTTTAGCAACATTCACTGCGCGTTGCCGTTGATACTTTTGGCAACACTCAATGCGCATTGCGGTTGATACTTTTGACAACGTTCACTGTGCGTTGCCGTTGATACTTTTGGCAACACTCAATATTGATACTTTTGGTAACAATCATTGAGTGTTGCCGTTTATCTTTTATTTTTATTTTTAATTTTTTGCAAATCAATATAGATATTTCCGCTGATAATCAACAAATTTCTTAAAGATATACGTAATATATAAAATATGAAACACGTGTACTATAAATAAATCAACTACTCAAAATAAAGTGCAAGTATTTTAAAGAAAATTAAATCACATATTTTTATACAAAACAAATACACCGGTACTTTGTTCTCCTACATTAAAACAAAATCCGAAACGGTAGTTTTTCACCTATTTGATTGCACATCAAAATTTTGACATTTATTGTCCCTCTACATTGCAACAGTATCTCTAGCAGACTATCGATCATATAAAAAGGAACTACTATTACCAATTTTCAACACGAATTATCCTAGATGAGTACTTCCCTGACTTCTGAAGTCTAGTTTGAACTAGGCCTATGACAAACCATCTTGTGAGACGGCTACAAAATTCACTTTTACCTGCAAAAATATTATGAAAGTCTAATTATCATTACTCTAACTCCACTAAATACAAAAATATAGAAATAAATCATACGAAATATTAGATTTATCATTTTCTATTATAAAACTTTAAATAAAACTCTAATTTTCATATAAGCATGTTGATCTATTTGTTACCAAATATTCAGGGAAAAATCCAATTCCACTCGATTTCTCTATCTTCTACACAAACTGGCGTACAAATATCTCTGTAAACACCCAAAATTTGCCAGAGAAAGTGATCCAAGGTGGAGAAAGGCTAGGCAAAAACGACGGTAGAGTACCTGACAAACTCTGTAAGGAAATCAATCAACTTAGAGTCTTAGACTAGAACAATTCACATGAGCACTTTGCATCAGTCTACGCTAACTAATCACAAAGAGGTCGGGATAACATATACCAAATGCATTGGCTTTATAGATCTCATAAATCTGTGGGAAAAAAACTATTAAGATATCCTAGTTTCCTGAATTCCTAAACCTATAATCCAATATTTATGCGGAAACAGGCCTAAAAAATTAAGTTGACAGACTTTGGAAAGCTTTACTGCAGTAAATCAAGAAACAATATCTAAGTAGAGGGCATAAATTTGCTCAAGTATAAATTGATTATATTAGGCATTGAGAGCTGCAATAGCCAAGGGATTACCTTTGCTTTGTCGATTTTCTTTTCCCTTTGAACATATGTGCTTATCATTCCAGTGAATGGTACTTCTACTTTAAAGAATACAGGATGAGTATAACATTGTAAACATGCTCTAGCACCAGCAACATCAAACTTGTCAGAAATCATGAAATCCTTTGTAACCTCCAAAACTTTGAAATCCTTTTTCTACAGCTACACAATTAGCACCGCCAATTCATTTCATAACAAAGCAATGTTTAATTTCTATTTCACACAATGATTAATTAATTTAATAAATCATTAAAAAAATCGTGTTTTTAAACAACAATGAATGCTAGAAGTTAGACATTAAATTCATTAAGCCAATTTCTAGGATGGAAATAATAGAGAGCAAAGAACAGGCAAAATATTTATAAGAACAAAAAATATGTAAGTGTGTGCGTGTTGAGAACAAAAATATCCTCATGGTCGGTTTAGCACATGCACCTGTCATTACTTCATTGGTTCTGCAGATGATGAAATTGTGAACAGTGGCACACAAAGTCCCTCTTATTATATAGTTAGGATAGGATATGAACCTGTGATCAAAAAGTAAAGATGTTAATTATCATTGTTATCCCTTGAGAGAAAAAAATAATTTAAAAAAAAATAAAAATTAATGTAACTGATGCATATTTAACTAACACTCTAGGAATAGTACAAACCAGTGATCAACAATAGAAGGCCAGTTCAAATGCTTTCACTGCAAAATGAGTAATGAAATAATAAACGATATCAGTAATACCTTCAGACATGTGAGAGCAAGACAGACAGACGGACGAACATATACGGATTTGATAAAAGAAAAATCAATTTCGCATGAAAAGATACAAATGCAAATATTTCCTCCTCTTCAATCTGCTTCTTACAGGAGGAGAAATCCATGTTGGTTGACAATATATCACAAGCCACCAGATCCACCACTTCCAATTCCATTGAGTCCATCAATCCTGAAGTGTGAGCTTAGAGCATCTCCAATGCAACAACGTGAATCATTGTACATGTGGCAAGCAAAATGGGAATGGAAAAAAAAAAAAAAAGGAAAAAAAAAAAGGCATCTCCAATGGGGGTATGGATATGCCTTAATTGTGTGTCACGTGTACAAGAGAAAGGATGTAGTGAAAGAGTGGAGACAAATTTTTAAAAAATTAAATTGACGCATCTTCGTTGTGGGGGTATGGATATGCCTTAATTGTGGGTCACATGTACAAGAGAAAGGATTTAGTGAAAGAGTGGAGACAAATTTTAAAAAAATTAAATTGACACATCTTCCAACGAAGATAATCTCTAAAAGCTCAAGTGGAGATGCCATGTAAGCATTTTGGGGTGATGTGGCACACTTTTTGGTGCAATCCACAGCCCCATTGGGGATGATCTTAGTAAATAATTGGGGCAAATCCTTAAAACTAATATTTCCTCTCCATTCAATAAAGGTTTTCAAGCTAATTACGTTTTGCCGGCTATGGAACCATATGATACATGCAAACGACAATGATGAACCTGTGAATGACTAAAGATCTAGAATTCTCTAAAACCTTTTGCCACAGCCAACAACTTTTTGGTAACACAATTCATAAGCGAAGTAGTAAGAAAAGGTGCAATAGTTTCTGCACAAAAGTAAAAAAAAAAAAAAAAAGAGTTCAACGCAAACAAAGCAAACAACAAAGCTAGAAAGGTACATCAAAGTATTACTTGTTCTGAGTGCATGAGATTATAGATATCTTCAATTGCTTCATTGATTCCATGGAGGGTCATCCTTTTCACCTATAAAAGCCATTTTACATAGTTGATTTTCCTTGCTTATCTTCACTAGAACAAGAGCTTTCTATATCTTCGGCAAGAAAATACTCATCGGTGTCTTCAGATTTTTCAATAGTTCCACAACAAATTATTGATTCCTCAGAATCAGATTCACTGTCGAGAGATATATTTTCATCTTCAACACTTAATGTATGGATCTTGAGTGGATCACTAGAGTGGATTCCATTAGGTAGGTGAATCCTATCTCCAGAAATGGCCGGCAAGCCTAATTCACCAGGATCTTCACTCTGCACAACTGACTTCCCTTTCTGATCACTAGAATTGCCAACTGACTGCCCATGAGGATCTCGAGTATTGTACTTTTTCATTAAACTTTCAATCTTAGTAATCTATTCTTGGGAGATTGGAACATCTATAGCATAAGCGAGAATATTAATCTGGATTGAAAAGAAAACAGAATTAGTTATATAGTATCTCCCAACCTTTGACGAATCCTTTATAAAAATGCACCTTGTGTGAATCAAAATTATCTATTTCTCAGACAGGAAAGGATAATTGAGATTGGCCTTCAAATCCCAAAATCACATTCTCACTAACCTCGCAGGCTTGCAGTCGTAGTCAATTGATCAATCTCCACGCATTGAAGAATCATTAATCAACCAACTTAGCACTAACCTGCAAAAATTGCAAATCTTGATTAGTTCCATTCTTACAGGTTAAAGTAAACAACATCAAACACAAAAAATTTGCTCCAGCTTGAGAGAAATATTATCTTCTAATCCAATAACATTTTCATATTACAAACAAATTTACACAAAAAAGTAAACCAGGACTTGGAAAATCTGAAAATGATAATTGGAATTAGGCTACATAGAATCTGAAAACCAATTACACAAATTTAAATTTAATTAAGCTACATAAAATTACAGAAATTTAAATTTAATTAAGCTACATAAAATCTGAAAATGATAATCGAAAATTAGGAACTGCAACTGGAAGCTTGGAGTAGAGGGAGCTTAAATAAATATATTACCAGCAAAAAGGAGCAGTGGGCGGCAGCCAATGGACTGGACTGATTGGTGGTCGTGGAGCTTGCGCGCTCCAGAAGGGAAGTCCGCTGCACTGCGCCTGCAGGTTGTTGATGTTGTGCTGCAGAAGGCTTGGACTGGACGGCTGTCGGTTGAACTTGAGCCCAGTTCGCAGCGCTGCGCAGGAAGGACGACCGTCGACGGAGCAGGCGAGCAGCAACTAGGGCTTGCACTTTGCAGGTAGCCTTTTTGAGTTAGGGGAGGGAGAGACCGGAGACTGAGAGAGACAAATTAGGGGAGTTATCGTTTCGACGATAAGTGGACAGCGACGATGAGAGCGTAGGTTGAGAGCAAGAGGAGATCCTGCGAGAGAGAGAGAGAGAGAGGAGACTACAATTTGGTAAAGGATATTAGGCTTTTTACTTTTTGTTATTCAAAATTTACAATGTAGCCCCCAACTCTCGTCATTTGTTAATAAAGTCCCATAACTTTGGATAATGTGAAATTTTTCCCTAAAGGTACCCTTTGGCAACGCTCATTGCGCGTTGCCAAAAGTATCCTTTGGCAACGTTCAGGTGAATGTTGCGAAAAGGTACCCTTTTGCAACACGCAATGCGCGTTGCCAAAGGGTAACCTTTTGGCTTTACCCTTTGGCAACGCGCAAGGTTACCTGCAAAAGGCTATAATCAGCAACATTCACTTGCTGAATGTTGCTAAATGTCAAATAAATCAACCAATGGCAACATACAACCATTGAATGTTGCGGTAGAACCCCTTTAGCAACATGCAATTAGCGAATGTTGCCGTTTGCATGTTGCAAAAAGCCATTTTTCTTGTAGTGCACTGACGTTGGCTGAGGAGTGGTGGCGTCGAAGTAAAGAGAGAGAACCGAGAGGAGAGGGAGAAGAGAGTGTCTGTGTGTGTGTCGGGTGTTGAGGGGGTTAGGGTTATAAATTTGATTTCTTTTGTAAATTGCAAGTTTAGTCCCTAACCTCCTCAATTTGGTAATTTAAGTCCACAACTCATAAATAAATTTTCGTAGTGCCACCAAACTTTTTCCAACTTAAATTTACGCAATTTAGGTCACTTTACCACTTAATAACAATAGAAATCAACAAGTTTAACAAATAAAACAAACAAGTAGAAGTAGAATTGTACATAAACAATTTATTAAATTTTTAATTGGTACATTGATCAAGACGGCGTGCAAGTCCTTCGACTACAAAATAATTCAAGTTATTATCAATAATAATTACCAAATAAATAATCCATCATAGTATCAACATAAAATTTGCGTGACCCCCCCCCCCCCCCCCCCCCCTCTCTCTCTCTCTCTATATCTATATAATATATAAAAGCAGCTGAGTTTTGGCGGGAAAACTCAGCTTTTATTGTGTTCACATTCAAAAATTTAGCTTTTATTGTGTTCACACTGCTAATTCCATTTAAGTATTTTTATAAAGAATTTTTTTCACTTATTTATATTTGGTTATTTGTGTTTAAAACTCCCTTTTCATAAAATTATTCTAATCATTTAATGTTTTGAATCTTACAAATAAGTATTTGTATGTACTCATACAAATTCAATGTAAAATTTTCAGTTCAAAATTATATCGAAATTGTATTACGCATCTAATACTAAATAAATATTATCATATAAAACTTTTTTATAAATAATCTTATTTTTTTAGTTATTTAGTACATCTAAAAATTCGAGTTCCTTTGTATTGCGTTCTATTAAATTAATTAGTATTTTTATAGAAAGTTACTTTTAATACGTAAATAATTTTTTTGTAATAATGTGATATTTTATTGGTCTCAATCTTATGGATGAATAATTTCGTTCGGTCATACAAATCCAATGTCGAATTTTCATTTACATTTATATCAAATATTTAATCAAGTTGTATTAAATTTCATTTTAAATAGTCATACTTTTAAGTTCTTTGGTATATATACATAATAACCTTCTTTTCTATATCAGATTATT
This sequence comes from Ligustrum vulgare, assembly GCA_963555705.1. Classification (NCBI taxonomy): domain Eukaryota; kingdom Viridiplantae; phylum Streptophyta; class Magnoliopsida; order Lamiales; family Oleaceae; genus Ligustrum; species Ligustrum vulgare. The sequence goes on from OY743190.1 coordinate 14,768,481, forward strand.
TATCAAAATAATTTTATTTACAATTACATTTAATCATTATATGATTTTTTATTCTAGAAAGTCTCATATCACATTTTTCACATTAACGGTTAACAGATTTATTTATATTGTTTTGAAATTATATAGTTATTAATGGTTTTTTTGTCATAATTGTTAAGTCTAAATTTTAAAAAATAATTAACTATGACATGATATTAATTGTTATATTTTGATTCAATATTTATGATTTTTAAATTTCTACAACAATAAGTAAATTGTATCTCAATTTACTTAACTGAAAATTGAGATGATTAATGTTATATTATATTTTTCATTAAAAAAAACAATTACGTTGTATAATTATTGCAAAAACCTATAATATCATGAATTTGATGCATCATTGTCAATCTCATAATTTTAGTATTTTTTTTTTCTTTTTTTATGATTATCGAATCTATCTATATTCTATATAATATATAAAAGTAGCTGAGTCAACCTCAGTCAACTTCCCTTTTTCCCTCCAAAACTCTTGTGCTATGTGCAGATTTTATTTATTTATTTTTCCAATTTTTTGGGACTTCAATATTTATCATGTTCACACTACTTATATCCCCTATCCAATAATCAACTTCAAAACCCACTTCAAAAATAGTTGGACCTTCCATATTTATTTATTATTTTCAAAATCGCCGACGTCTACTTATAGTCTTCAATATTTGTTGTGTTTACATGACTTCTATTTCCCGCCGCCTAATTACACTGGAAATCCAGTTATTTTTCCTTTTTTATTTTTTCCTTTTTCGCTTTTTCAGAATTTGTTTCATTTTTTTCCCTTTTTCAAAATTTGTTGATTCATTTTTGTTTTCTATATCTTTTTTTTTCCATTTCCCTATATACAACCTCTTTCATTTCTGTTATATATAATTATTATGAAGATATACACAATAATAAAAGATTCAATCAAAGGGTTATTTCTTTGAAAAAATGTATACTGTTTAACATGACCGCTCCACTCCACCTTCTATTTATCACGTTTTATGATTCAAAGTTTCTGGTGCGGTGGTAATGCTTATTAGTTATTAATATTACAAACCAGTTGAAAATAAAAAATAGTAAATTATTTTTTGAAAAAGTAAAAAGGATTGACACTACTCTTTTCTTCAAGACCTGTGATATTTTGAGTCATTGAATATAGATTTGGATTTCTAACAAAAAAGAAAAAATATTAAAACAATAATATTGTAGAGAAAGCTTCGAAAACAATATAGAATGCAAAATTATTTTAGACTAATAAGAGGATTTGTTAATAGTCTATTTATATTATGTTCTAGATTTCTCTGTTGGGGTTGCAATGTGTTAACTAATGTTGGGCTATTTAGAATAGTTTTGGGCTTGATAGACATGTTAATGATTTCGGATGTTGAGTGAAGAAAAAATATATTATTTACGGGTCAGTATATATATTTGATGAAATTGTATATCACATTGTATAAAAAATAATAAAAATAAGAAACTAGAATTATTTTTTTTTTTTAAATTTGCTTTTACTGAGAAGTTGTTTCTTATTTTTTATGATATAAGAACGATAATTTGTTTGATTTTACTTATTTATATTTGACTTTTTTGTGTCAAAACCTTTCTTTTCATAAAAAAATGTGTTCTTCTAACTTTTTCAATCTTACAAATAAATATTTGTGTTCATTTATACAAATCCAAATAAAATTTTCAGTTAAAAATTATGTTGAAATTTTATTACTAGATAATACTCTCTATGTCCTACAAAGATTGTCCACTATTTCTTTTTTGTCCATCTCAAAAAGATATTCTACTTTATTTTTTAAGAGTGAAATTAATATTTTATATTTCATTTTGTCCTTAATCCGTATGAAAATGAGTAGAGGACTATCTTTATGGGACGGAAGGAGTACTAAATTATAAATCACATCATACATATAATTTTTTTTTTATAAATAATTTTATTTTTAGTTATTTAGTACATCTAAATATTGGAGCTATTTTTTATAGCATATTATTAAATTATTAAATATTTTTATAGATAATTACATTTAATACGTAATTAATTTCTTATAATAATTGTTATACTTTATTGGTCTTAATTTTATGGATAAATATTTGGTTCAGTCATACAGATCCAATGTCAAATTCTCAATTAAAATTATATCTAAAATTTATACACATTCGTATTTTTATAAATCACGTTGTATTGAAATTTTTATAACTAAATCCTATTTTTAAGTTATTTATTACATATACATATTAAAGTTCTTTCCTATGTTGCATTATTTATCAAAATTATTTCGATGACAATTACATTTAATTCTTAATTAATTTTTTATTCCAAAAAATCTCATATCACATTTTTTAACATTAACGGTTAACAAATTTATCTATATTGTTTGAAATGATATAGTTATTAATGGTTTTTGTCCTAACTGTTAATTTTAAATTTTCAAAAAGTAATTAACCATACCAAGATATTCCTTGCTATATTTTAATTCAGATTTTATGATATTTTTTCACAATAATATATGAATTGTCTCACAATTTACTAATTAACTAAAAATTGAGATGATCAATATTAAACTATAATTTCAATCAGAAAATAATTACGTTGTATAAATATTGAAAACCTAAAGTATCATAAATTTGATGCAATATCTTTGTCAACCTCGCAAATTATTATTATTATTATTATTATTATTATTATTATTATTATTATTATTATTATTATTATTATTATTATTATACATGTTATTTTTCATTGTCAATGGTCAAAATATTGAATTTTATCTTTTATATGCATGGTCTCTATTATTAACTTTTTCATCTATTGTTTGAATGTTCAGAGTATATGAATACTGGAGATCCTACATTTAAGTGTTAATTTTGCAAGGCAGATTTTTGGTTCGAGGAGATGGTGAATAATCGTTACAAAACTTGAAGATCATATTCTATAAGGTCAAATTCTATCTGACAGTAATGCAGGATACAAGTTCTTTATTCTAAGGATATCGTTGAGCCATTCGAATTTTAGGATACTTATTAGATTTAATTTTTTTTTCATTGATGGTGTCATATGTCATGACTATCGATAAGAGTCAGACACAATCATTTTCGCATGTATGACTTCTCCCTAAAAGGTTGATGTTTATAAATGAAACTAATAAATGATGAACTTATCTCTTATTTGTAAATGTTATTTATTTTGTTTAAGAATTCATTTAATTTCGAATAGGATTATTTTTATTTAGAAGTTTCTTCCCGTGCATCGCACGGGATGATTCACTAGTATATATATATATGAACCTCTTTTTTTATAGCCTTGATTTGAGCTTAATTTTTTCGAAATATTTATTTTTTGTTAAACTCGTTTTCAACAACACATATGATATGAGCATTCTTTTATAAAATATTATTATACATAAATTCAAAACATTTCCTTATTTCTTAACCAAACATTTTCAAAAAAAATCTTTGTTTCAAGATAATGATAAAACGATATGAGATCGTGGATTAGGCTTCTCGACTAGACTAATGAGAAATTTAAAGTGCAAATATATATATAGCTCGTTATAATACTAGTACGTAACAAGTGCGTTGCATGTGATTTTATAATAGTGTTATGAGATATATTTATACAAAGTATAATCGTTTTATACCATTTAGTTTTTCATGTAATGCAGTGCTAGCTTTCAATGGAAGCAAATTCTACATGAATTCTTGTCCAGAAATACACAGACAGACAAGAATATTGCAATGAGTTGTTCAAAAATTCTTCTCATAGATCAATATTCTCATTTCATAATATTACATGCAAACAACTGAATAAGCAAACAAAATTGAAAATTAGCTGTCATCGTACGACCATCAATGTCATACTTTCCATCCCAGCTTCCAGCCAAAAACTCCAAGTCCCTATCAAAGAAAGCCCTCAAGTTCTTACTGATTCTAGCCTCCCTACTGGAGAACATGCAAATATTGTTATTGCATTATTACCTCCTTGGCTTTTAAAATGAAAACAAGTTTAAAACATAGTTTATCAGAATCGATAATAACTGACGAAACGACCACAACACCCCTTAAGGCTGCTACTCGACACAAGTGATACTTTTAGATTATCACAACAATGTCCCTTTTGATCTCTTCCCTTCAATTTTCAGGCCAAACACACATCATCAGTAAAAGATATGGAAAAAGAAGAGAAGTGTGCAACACATGAAAAGAAAAAAAAATTTAATTATTCTTGAACAATTGAACAAATAGATAAAATGATTCACTCTATTTGAAAAACATAATTCTATCAAGCCAAAGTTCAGCAGGGTACTTAGGTTGCTTTCTCTTCTCTGCCTTTCCCCTTAAAACAATAATTTCTCTTAAATGCAAATTACTCTAATTTAACAGCAAAGGGAAACTTTACCGAATCCATAGATTTCATTTAACATCGGAAGCAGCAGCTATTACACTTTTGAGCCGCCAAATCCAGAGCCAAAATGGAAAGAAAAAAAAAACATATGAAGGCCAAAGAAAGAAAGAAAATAGATGAGAGCCAAAGAAAGAAACACTGATTTACCTTGCAGGAGTTGGAGTTCGGCCAAGAACACCGTCTTCTATATAGATCCACATCCGGATTTTCTTTGGCTTTCCAGCAAGAAGATTAGGTGTTAAAATCAAATAAAAAAATCTGAGGATTTCGATTCACAAATCGAAGAAATAGTGCCACAATTGATTTTAAGAGCATAGAAAACTCACCCCCGCTGCCATTAGATTCAAACTGATGATTCTTTAATATCTTCTTCAAATGATCCCATTGGAACTGTAAAAGAAAGAATTGAACATTAATTTCATTGACCATGCAAAAAAAATATACTTGTTAAAGAGAGAACTGCACATTTATAATTCCATTGCCGGGCACTTGAGTTGAATACCTAGATGGGCAATGGATTGTGATCAAAATGTCATTAAGGTTTTCCTCGTACTCAGCCTGCTCAGTGTTAAGACAATACTATTTTGTATGTAAAGAATCATACGTGAATTTTTTGTCCACCTAAAGAAACAATGTTAATCTCCAAAAATACTTCCTCTCATTCTGATTGCAAATAAAGTTTACCCTACACAGCATTGTGGCATCATGAAACTTTTTAAATTATTTCACTGGCTTATATTTAGGCTAACACCTAGCCTTATCAAGCAAAATGCCTGATTTAGCTTTTTTATTTTATTTTATTTTTTTAAACATAGGGTGCATTTTTACTATAATTTTCACAAAACAAACAACGAGAAAGAATATTTCCGCTCAATTCAAACTCATATGCATCAATAGTACTTGTTCTTCGCTAAACTACAAGTAGATTGAAAAGAATAACCCTCTCCCTCTGCGCATACTTCTAAGTTCACGAACTTGGCAATGAAACAAGTAACCATTCGTATTAACCGCATTATTCATGAAGCAAAATGACGCACCTGCTCACTCTGGAAATTGGAATCAACCTGCCATCTTTATTCATATGTAGAATTCTGCCACAAAAATACCAAAGAAAAGGTCAACCATTTCTTGTTTAGGCAAATCAATTTGTTATTAATTAGAAAATATATGTAGCTTAGATGGCGTTCTGTTTGTATTTTATTTTGTATTTTCATTTTCTAAAATGTTTTGTGTTTTGTGTTTTCATTTTTGTTTTCAAATTTTGTTGAAAAAGCGTTTGGTTTGTCATTTCTGAAAACTGTTTTTGAAAATGAAAAGCTGGAAAATACGTTCTGTTTGAAATTTTGCAGAATACTACTTAAACTATTTTTAATTAATTTGCTTGTAGAATACTACTAATTCAAACTCAAATTTCCTTTCACAATACACTGAAAACATGGTTACATGCAACACACTAATGTAAGCATTAAAAGTCTATATTAACACAGCTTGGTCAGGTTCGGGATTTGAAAAAGCTCTACTTCTATTAAAATTCAGAAAATGCAAGTTCTTTCCAAACCACCAGAGTTCATTTATCAGTGCATTTTTTGAAATATAATAACAAGAATTCTCACTTAATTTTTTTTTTTTTTGTAATGTTGATATTGAATTCAATAAAACTTTATTTAAACTTAGTTCCAAGTTAGGATAATTATAAAAAAAAAATAAAAAATTATTTAGGTCTAGTTCCAAGTTAGGATAATTCTAAAAAAAGTAATAAAAAAATAAAAACTTTAAATTAAGCTTAGTTCTAAGTTAAGATAATTCTTTATAAAAAAAAAAAAAAAAAAAAAGATCCCAAAACGCGTTTTTCGCGTTTTGGACATTTTTTGTCGAAATACACACAAAACGCCCAAAACAAGGTTTTGGGCGTTTTGCATTTTGTGTACAAATTTTTTTTTTTGTTTTCCAAAATGCGTTTTCGAAAATGGTAAAAAGAACGCGTTTTTAGCATTTTCGAAAATAAAAACAGAAAACGACCTCAAAACAGCAAAGAGAACAGGGGTTTATCTTTCTTTTTCTTCTTAGGTTTTGTCAATATTTGTACATATTCAAATGGTTTCAAATTCCCCAACTGATTCAACTTCCAAACCATTTTGAATAAGGGATCCACCATGTGTAATTGTGAAGTACTTCGATCATCCTTGTTAAGGGGCAATCCCACCTTGGTGACGATTCGACAACGTTTGATGACGTTATGGGGTTTTTGAGATCAGATCATTGTTGAAAACCAACGTACCCGACCTGACACACCCTTGTCGGATAAATAGCGAATTATCTCCAAAAAGCAAGATAGGCTCCAATCCTATTTCCGACCGGAACATGTAACGACCCGGTTTATACTAGTCAAAAAGTCAAGGTTGCCTTGGTAGTGTGTCCAATATCTAGCTGGCACCTACTTTCGGCACACGTCACGTTCTAAGTCTAGTATGGTGATTCAGGACGGGTCATGTCAGAACATGTCAGGTCGAACAGTCCATATTTATTCCCAGTGGTAGAAAAGATGTAGTTCATTCTATATGTCCGAGGTGGGAGAGTCAGGTCGGATCGTTGACTTATAATGATTGAATGAGGTCATAACTACTTTCTTACATGGCAGTTGAGACAGTTATTCCGACATATAATCAGTTAGAACATATAAAAGTCAACTACCTAGTCTTATATAAGAGTTTAATTAGTTTAGTTATGTCGTAATGTCAGCCAGTCAGGTATTGTAATAAGCCAGCTCATCCATTTTCCCTATAAATATAAGGGACGATGGCTCACAAAAGATTCCCAACTTTGGCTATTCAAAGCCTGATATTAATATAGTAAATCATACGTGAAGTTTAGATCGACAAGTCCGAACTGGGGTTCACCTCTTCCTCGTATCGCTTTTTCTTAGCATAACTGATATTCACTTATTCTTCTTGCTGACTTGGAATATTTATATTTCAACAGTCAACAATTGGCGCTAGAAGGAGGATCGCTTGTGATAGAATCATTCCATGTTCGGAAAATAGTCAGAGATTTGCCCCGATGATCAGATCTCCCCCAGAAGACCTAACTTCTATCATGGCACCAATGGGGCATTTATTTGATCGGACCGTTGCCAACAGGAAGATGATCAACCAAATATGCAATAGTGGCAGTTGACTATTTCACAAAATGAGTTGAAGCAGAGGCCTTAGCAAAAATCACTGAACAAAAGACCACCGACTTCATATGGAAGTCAATCATTTGCCGGTTTGGCATCCCTTACTCAATAGTCACTGACAACGGGAGACAATTTGACAATACAAAGTTCAGGTTATTCTGTCAAGAGCTGAAGATTAAGAATCACTACTCTACCCCATGCCACCCGCAAGCAAATGGACAGGTGGAAGCAATTAGTAAAATCATCAAGCACACATTGAAGACCAGACTAGATGAGCTGAAAGTGGCTTAGGATGAGGAACTACCAGCAGTGTTATGGTCTTATAGGACGACTTGTAGGACAGCAACTGGAGAAACTCCTTTTGTCCTTGCCTTTGGATATGAAGCTGTGATCCCTGTTGAGTTTGGAATCCCCTCAAGCCGAATACAACATTTTGAAGAAGAGACGAACACTGAAATGCTACAATCCACTATGGACTTGATTGAAGAGAAATGGCTAGACTCGGATCTCAAGAATGCATCCTACAAGCAGAGAAGCACCAGATACTATAATTCCAAAATCAGAGGCCGAAAGTTCCATGATGGAGATTTGGTACTCAGGAAACTGTTCATAGCCACAAAAGAAGCTCAATCAGGCTCGCTGGCCCCATTTTGGGAAGGACCTTATAGAGTTAAGAAAACCTTGCCGAGTGGGGCATACAAACTGGAAACTTTAGAAGGAAAGACCTTACCACATCCATGGAATGTAGAGCATGTCAAGAAGTACTATCAGTAATCGTTTCCTTTCAAAATATGTAATGACCAATGTGTCATGAGAATATTCCAATGAATAAAACTTTTTGTAAATCCCAAGTGTTCTTGACAAAATAAGCTACGCACTCAATAGGTCTGTCATAACCGAATTTAGACCTCAAGCTATATGCACTCAAAAAGTCCGCCATAACAGAATTTATGAATTTCTTAGGACCTCAAGCCATATGCTCAAAAAGTCCGCCATAACGGAATTTATGAATTCCTCAGGACCTCAAGTAATGTGCTCAAAAAGTCTGCCATAACGGAATTCACGAATACCTTAGGACCCCCAAATGAGACCCAAATGCGCACTAAAGCGCCAGGTCCTTGGTTGGACCCATCCTACTTGACTGCTACAGTTAGGTTATACGTTTAAATTCTATTTTTTGGACCAACCAGACCAAACTGCTCCATTTAGTCGATGAGATGAAAGTCTAAAGTTTATTTCTGACTAAACCGACCTTAATCCTTAGCTAGGAAACAATTTGAAATGCTACAGGTTTATTTTTTAAGTATTCCGAATTGATGGCTCCAGTCAAGCAAAAAGTTTATATTACAAAGTACCAAGTTGAAGACCAAAACATCCAATCAGGTCCGAAATAATATTGTCTAAATCTTCTGGGAAAGAGAGTTCGGAGGAAGAATCATAAAGAAACAAGCTAAATTTAATAATTCCATTTAAATATAAACAAAAGTTGGGCCGGACAAGCCCTTACAGACGACCTGAGTACTAAATCTAAACATTAATTTTTACTGCTCGGCTGGAGGGGCCTTCCCTTTACCCAATTCATCAATTACCGAGGCCAGCTGCCCCTTTAGGTCCTCCAGCTCTTTCTTCAGCTAGGTAGTGTCGAAAGTGGGCTGGAGCTCTTGGAACCGGACTACAGCATCCTCCAGAGCCAGGATGTAGGTGTCAGTGTGGTCCACCTCATACTCCTTGGATGCCTTATAGGCCTCCACGGTAGAATCCAAGTTGACTTGGGCCTGCTCAATTTCCTTTTTCACTACGTCCAGCTGGGCATCGACCTCTACTTTGGCTCTTTTATCAGCTGCATTTTGAGCTTTTAGTTCGGCGATCTCAAAATTTTCCTTCTCCAGTTCGGAAAATAGGCAGCCATTCCTCTGAGTTAGGCTCTCGCATTGAAGCTCTTGTACCTTTTTAGCCTCGACCATTCTCTCACACTCCAACTCCAGCCCCTTATTTCGATCTTTCACCACTATACTTTGATACATCAGCTCGTCATGCAGCTCCATCTGTTCGTGAGCTTTAGCAAGGACATGGGACATGTAGTTTTGTGCCAGTCCCAGGAAAGCAGATGTGGCATGGGCAGTATTGAGTAAGTCCATGTCGGACACCATAGCCTCCTTCCTCTTATACCAAGACGACACCACAATATCTAGAGAATTGTGGACACTATTTGGAAGAACCTTCAAGGAGTTTGACCCCGGGCATCGGTGAGATCGGACGTCCCTGAGAGCTTTAGGGATCTTCCCTTTCAGCTTGGCCATTTCAACCGCACGTTCCTTGTTTATACCAAAATACGAGAAATCAGTGGGGTCATCAGCAGCTGGGGACGAACGGGTGGATGGTCTGGAGACATCAGAAGGTCGGATTGAACCACATTCTTTGGACAGGTCGGATCATCAGACAAAACCAAAGGGTCAGAGCGTGCAGGAAAGGTGGGTTGAGTATTCTCCACCAGCTTTCCCTTAGAGGCAGAACGGGAAAGCCCCAGGTCGGATTGTTGGGTACCACTTGATTGACCCAAAGAAGGAACATGTCCCATACCGGCAGGTAAGGTCTTTCCCCCAGTAGTAGGCCTTTTCCTTTTATTACCAAAAAACGAAGACCTGTTAAATGGAGGCATTGTTTTCTTCTTTGATCTGGTCGGACCTGCAAAGAAAAATTAATTAAAAAAAACTTACGATTTGGAGGAGGAAAGAAGACAGTAGGGGAGACTATTGTCAGACCAGCCCGGAACAAGTTCTCTTCTATGACTAACTCCCTAAAGTCCCGATCTCTCTTATCAAGGCTGCGGGCTCTTTGCAGTTGTTGTTCAAAATCCAACGACCTGGATGGATTAGAGGGACCTGAAAAAAAAGGAAAATAATTAATATTAGGAAATTAGTCTCGGGTAAAAGAAGGAAGAACAGGACATACAGTAGGGTTTATAATGAGTGGGGATGGCGTAATCCAGCTCGTCAATTTGTTCCAAAGTATGCCATTGGTCGCCTACGTAAAACCACTGATCTCGCCATCCCTTACTGGAGTCCGATAGCTCTTCCACTAAATTTTTGCCAGATCGAGGTCGGACCATTATGTAATACCAACCCAAATCTTTTCCATCAGCTCGGAATTGATAGACTGAGTCGAACTCACGTGGATGTGGAGGAGGAAATCCCAACTTATTCCATATGACTAGGAATCCTATGATAACCCTCCACCCATTTGGAGTGATTTATGAAGGAGCTAAACCCCAGTACCGAAGATAATTTGTCACAGCACGGGGTAGAGGGAATCTCAGGCCTGCCTCTAACATCATTATGTTGGAAGCTACACATCCCTCTGGGGGTTCATCAGCCCTATCATCTCTCTTAGGTGTGAAGAACAGTACTGACTCGGGGATCCTGAATCTATGGCACGATTCATCCAGATCGTCTCGGACACAATCGAGGGATGATAACCCGCATGCCAGAATGACGTGTTTGAACTATACCTATGCATCCCACCAGAATTTGATTGCAACTGGGTAGGGTTATGAGGAATCATGGTTGAATCTACTGACCTAAGTGGATGTACCCCACGGGTAATGTCGTGTCCTGTGTGATTCGTCGGAATGTGATTCACCAGAGGAAACGCTCAAGATAGGACTGTAATTTTCTCTTCCCCTACCCTATGACTCAACCCTAGTGGCTTCACTATCAGAATTACTCATCTTAAGGGAAATTATAAAGAATACCTAGAATGTGTGGAAGACTTGACGCTCAGCTCGTGAGGATATTTTAGAAGCCGAACAGAAGCTCACTCCGAGAACAAAAGTTGCAGTGTTGTTTTTTTTTTTTTAGGAGAAACAACAAAGTAATGAATGGTGCCTACTTATAGAAGCTAACATTAATCATCAGTACAGAATTCGAAGAGGTATCTCGAGCCCTTCAATAAATTAAAAGAAATGACGGCTGGTGGCACTATTCTAGCAAGATCTGATTCTTCCACAATGGGCAAATGAGACGTGGAAGAGTCATTATCACTTTTGTCCCCCTGTTTGATTCTAAAATAGTATCTATAGGAGCAGACCTGAAATCCTTTCAGCTCCACTTCTAGGGGCAATTGTTAATGGTCAATCCCACCTTGGTGACAATTCGGCAACGTTTGATGACGTTAGGGGGTTTTTGAGATCAGATCATTGATGAAAACCAACTTACCCGACCTAAAAGCAAGATAGGCTCCAATCCTATTTCCGACCTGAACATGTCAGGTCGGACAGTCCATATTTATTCCCAGTGGTAGAAAAGATGAAGTTCATTCTATATGTCTGAGGTGGGAGAGTCAGGTCAGATCATTGACTTATAATGATTGAATGAGGTCATAACTACTTTCTTACATGGCAGTTGAGACAGTTATTCTGACATATAATCAGTTAGAACATATAAAAGTCAACTACCTAGTCCTATTTAAGAATTCAATTAGTTTAGTTATGTCGTAATGTCAGGTAGTCAGATATTGTAATAAGCCAGCTCATCCATTTTTCCTATAAACATAAGGGACGATGGCTCACAAAGGGATCCCAACTTTGGCTATTCAAAGCCTGATATTAATATAGTAAATCATACATGAAATTCAGATCGGCCAGTCCGAACTGGGGTTCACCTCTTCCTCGTACCGCTTTTTCTTAGCATAACTGATATTCACTTATTCTTCTTGCTGACTTGGAATATTTATATTTCAACCGTCAACAATCCTGATATGAATTAGTATCACCACTTGAAGCATCAGTCTTATTAGAAATCTAAACGCCTCCGGATGGTCCTACACTAAAAATATAAAATGACTCAATTGTCTAAAAACCACTAAAAATAAGTAAGTAAAAACATAATCTTAAGTGAAATGCTAAACCCTCGTACTAACTATCTTTCTGCCTGGAAACAGGTTCATTTTCGAAGTAATTTTCTACTGGTGCTTCCTCATTCCTTTTATCGGACATAATGATGTGAATAGGGCTTTAATGATTCTAGTATGCAACATCAAGTTGTTCTCTTATCTCGGCCTGCCAAATAAATGGATTGTTGGTACTTGGTATAGGTGCAATGACAAGCAGTTCTAGAATGTGAGGGGCCTATTTGTACTAATTGGGAAAGTAACAGACATGAATATATACACAAGACAAAAAAAATTTCAACATTATATCCCCAACTTTCCATTTTACGGAATCATAATATCATTTTCAAATGCAACTAGCTTGAAATAAACCTTTAACGGGTTTTCGCATAAGAAATTCTCATTTAAAAAATTAGAATGCGAACAAAGAATTAAGAAGATAATTTACATGAATAAATGAAAGGTTGATTTGGGTTGGTACTAAATCATTTTTCCATTAGTATTTCGGATCCCCAATTGGCTTTTCAAATTCTTTGTAAATTGTTTCTTAATTTCACACTCGTGCATGTTTTTCCAAAGCAATTGCCACCAAAAGCCCACATTTTCCATTGCAAAATACTTATACACAAACGTAAATGTGTATATATAATTTAGTTTGAAAGCAAGCAGAATAAGGATGGAGGAATTGAATTCTTAACCATTTTTGAAAGGTGCTTGTTAGGAACCTGGGTTGTTCTGCTCACAAAAATTGATTTCTTGTGATAGATCATCCCATTACAGAGAGGAAAGCATGTGTCACTACCGTCGCATCACCGCGTCATGAACAGACGACATCTTATCGATTGTAACCGTTGTGGCGACAGTGGCTCCCATGCTCCCGCTCAATCACCGAACCTGTGCCGTCGAAAAGAAGATGGAGAAGACAAGGAGGAGGAGAAGAATACCATGGTACCGCCGCTGCCGCTGCCCCCACGATCGCGCATCGACAGAGCTTGGAGCACCATTGCGCCGTGCACATCACGGCAGCAACACCCACATGCTTCGCCCCTTTCATCTGCTGCAGCACATGCGGTGCCGCTGCCACCACAATCAAGACGTTGTAGGAGCACCGTCTTCCATCGACCGAAGTGGCAGCAACCACAGTGCCACTGCTGATTTTCCAAGTTTTAGTGAGAAATGGCACAACAGGTCCTCCCATTTCGAAGATGGTGAAGTTTAGCCCAGCCACTGAAATTTGCAAGCCAGGTCCTCCGAAATTGCCACAGCAGTCCCCTAATTAGAAAATGCTGAATTTGTCCCCTTCAAACTAAAAACGCAGATCTGCTCCTTCCAATTTTACAATTACAATAGAAATTACATAAACCCTAATTCTATTGCAAAAAAAAAAAAAAATCAAAAGGAAAAACATGGAATCGTAATCCACCCCTTTTGTTACAAGACTCGATAATACAAATACAAGAATTTGCTACAAAAATTCTAAGGCCATAAATTTGTTCAAACGAGAATAGCATTCATTCAATAACAAATTAATCATATAATCCTAACACCGCTCAACTAACACATGCATAGCAAAATTATTTAATCCTAAATACATAAAACAGTATCAAAAACCTGACGCTCTGATACCAATTGTTGGGAACTTAGGTTGTTCTATTCACAAAAATTGATGTCTTGTGATAGATCATCCCATTACAGGATTTTCTGTTATATGTATTTAACTTAGTATAAATAATTTTGTGCACAGAAAAAATGAAAGAGATGTTACCTTTGTAGCGTGCTTTACAATAATCTTTTTTTCCAACTGCTTCTTGATTCCACCAAAGCTTCAAACCCTCAAACTTTCCTCGGTATTCTCCAATAGCAGTCATGCAGGTGTGTGGTCACCTTTCTCAAGATTTAGGATACAGTAGGATTATGATTTCTTTGTAAAGAGGAAACACACACTGCATACTTTAGTGTGTGTCTTGCCCCTTTACCAATTAGGTTAAATAGTCTTAAGAGACTATTTATAACCTCTTTACATTCCAAAACCCTACCAACCCTAGTACCATAACCTAGGCCCATTTCTGCACAGCCCAATATAGGTAATAAGTCCGTATAAGCCTATTATACTGAAGCCATCTAAGGAACCTGATCGGACCTAATTAAACTAAGCTCCAATAAATTAATTATGACATGGTCAACTCTTGATCAGTCAAAATTAATTTATTAATCACGTTCTATTCCACTAAAAGAACGAGATTGCACTCTTAGTAAAATTGAAATTACTGAAACAATTAATTAATAATTATATCATCCGACTTATCGTTCTTACATGTTACCCTCGTCGATCAACTCGAATATTCAGAGCAAGTTAAAATGACAAAAATGCCCTTCTCTGAATATTCATAAACTCTCAACTCTCATCTTCTATTTGACAGTTCGATGTGATCACATCACATCACATCATAGAATTCAACAACCACTGTCGAATTTCTAAGATGAGATTCAACTGTCCACTAGAAGAACCAGGGAGATTATGATCATACC
Source organism: Ligustrum vulgare (assembly GCA_963555705.1). Classification (NCBI taxonomy): domain Eukaryota; kingdom Viridiplantae; phylum Streptophyta; class Magnoliopsida; order Lamiales; family Oleaceae; genus Ligustrum; species Ligustrum vulgare. The sequence continues at coordinate 14,783,495 of OY743190.1, forward strand.
TTAAAGGTGATGGATTCCATAATACGAATATATGTTCCTCGTTAGTTCACTTTAATTCTCAAAGTACCGAGATATTGATCAGTAATTTGATCTCACCATTGATACCTCAAAGAACTTCAAGTTAGTTATCGAAGTCCATAATCCGATTAGGATTAAGGTCCCACGTACGATAGTTAAGTGAAATTAAATTTGTATGGTCAATGTCACAAATTAATTTCATATGGTCCCGTCAAATACGTTCCAAACGCACTCTCAATTTTATTACCAAAGTGAAAAATAGACTTTAATAAAATCGAGATGATCTTATCAAAATAAATTGTCCATATTTATTTTCTGATCGTGAACGTTAATTTTAGATCAAATTACAAATTGAATCTTTCTATGTTTAACAACTTAAACACTCAGTCTCTAATATCAAATCGACTTATGGACAAACACAACTTCATATTGATATAATCAATTAATATTTTATTTCAAATGTCGTGAATTATAATCTACGGGCATATATGATTCCAACCGTGCTTCCATCTGGACCGCGGGGAATTGAATGACACTTTTTTCTTGCTCTTGGCTAGTTAACCATACTCTTTTCAAACCATGAATCAAGAAATCGAAACCAAATCCACTAATTGACACCAAGAAAGTTACGAAGATAAAATTCTCACAGTTGACTGAACTACTGTGGATGTAGAGGGAGAAGATGAAGCACCATGTGATTACAAAAAAAATGACTCTAGCCAAACGCACTGTCATTTTTTATTGTTGCTAAAAGACATAATTTCTCAAATCACTTTTTAATCATACATTTTTTATATCTATTTTTAATCACATATTTTACTTTGAAAATATAAAAAAAGTTAGGCACTTTGATATATGATAATAAAATAGTATAGATATTTTATCGATAAAAATTTAAAAGAAAATACTATTTATGTATATTCACTCATTCCCTACTTCTATCTTCCTCTAGTAATTTCCTTATGTATTTCTAAGTTGGTCGTTGTCCAATAAATTTCTACTCTGTTTTGTATCTTATTCAGAATTAGTTCCAACTCTTCAATATTAATCATTCTATTAATATTATTCAATATTAGTCTTCGTTCAAAGACTCGAGATTTAATCCCATAGAGATGATAAACATTTCTCCTGTAAATTCAATGAATGAATTATCCTTGGCGATCTTAAATCGGATCAATATCATGAATAATAATATCTAAGCTATAAAAATTTTCTATAAATTATTTATAACCAGCACATTTTTTCAACCAACTTTTTAACTACATATATTTCTTCAAAACTATTTTTCAGCCACTTTTTTACCTCGAAAAACAAAATTATAATCACTGAATAGAGACTTAATTTATTAAAATAGTTAATGATAATATATAATATATTTTTTCAAAAATGTGATTTATAATATTAAAGATAACAAATGATTTCACCATTAATAATTAAAGTATAATTTTAATATTTGATGATTACACATAAGATTTATAATATTAAGAAAAATAAATTATTTTAATACTGATAACTAAAAATGTTGATTGAAATCATTCAGTATTAGTGTTAAATAGTAATAGTAGTAGTAGTAGTAGTAGTAGTAATTATAATAATAATAATAACAACCAAAATATACAAATAACAATAACATCATATTAAATATTTACTATAATATTAAAATATAAAAATGTTAAAAGTCAAATTCTACCAAATTATCCTACTTTCATATATAATACCTGTTTGATTTCCATAATCACGATTTTCTATATCTACATTTCAACCACACATTTATCAATAAAATAATATTACACAAAAATTCAAAAATGATTCCCTATATTTTAACTACACATTCTCCTAAAACTCACTATTCAAAACCACAAAAAAACTCTTTTTAAACAATATTAATTCAACACACCCATAGTATATAAGATTTTCACCTGTGCAATGAACTGAAATTGCTATCCGCAATATTGTTAAACATTTATAAAATTTAATGATTATACATAATCAACACAAATACAAAAGATATAAAAATAATTTTCTATTATAATAATTGTTAAAATTTAAAAACATTACAACTAATTAACAATGGGGTGAACACGATTTGGTTTGGACGGTTTGTAGCAAATATCAAACCAGACCGTTTAAAATAGTTTGAAAATTTTCCAAACCAAACCAAACCGTTTCATTTCCTAAACTAAACCAAACCATGTTTTGCGGTTTGGTGAGGTTTAAAATCGCGGTTTGCAATCAAATAAATTAGTAGATCTGAAACCAATGCACATTTTTGTACGATAATGCAATAATGAATGAATGATTAATTTACCAATAGCAAAAACCATAGATTTCACAATTGATACATAGCATTAAGTAAAGGATCATTACTAACTTTATGATAGATAACTAAGAAATAACAACTGACCATTACATAGATTACGTCAAAAGGTGTTCTTGAATTTTTTTCGTGATGCAATTCACATTGGTAAGAGAATTACTCCGGCAGGTTGCAACTGCAATGAGATTTATTTATTCAAAATCATTCACATAAATAAAAGACAACACACTATGTTACTGCAAGAGTATTTCTTCTATTTAGTATACTATAAATATGTGTCCTAATGAATTATCTTCTAATTTGTTTATAAAGTTCTTCAATGGAAACTACAAGCCTCATTTTAACATTTTTGTGGCATTCAATAATTATAGTTGGGAATAAAGTTGGACTATTTTTAGGAGGGATCAAATATGCATAGATTAGAACATAACTTTATTTATGCACTCATTTTGTTTATAATTTGTTTAAAACTTAGCGGGTTGTGATTTGAAATAGCGGTTTCGACAATTGAAACCTAAACTAAACCGTTTAAAGCGGTTTGTAATTTTTCCAAACCAAATCAAACCATTTGTTGCTGTTTGATTCGGTTTAGCGGGTTGGCGGTTTATTTGTTCACCCCTAATTCACATTATCAAAAACTTCATTGAATGATAAATCTCAATTTATATATTTAAAAAAATACAACTGTTGATTTCAATAATTTTTATAAGTAATTGTTAAATTCATTGAAAATGCAAATTTTGTAGTTTTTTAATTGTATAACATGTTTGATGTAATATTATGAGTAGAAATATTAATACTTGTTCAATGTATTAATATATTTATTATAATTTCTGCATTTGCTTCACATATTTAAAGTTTTTCTCAATTTTCATTCAAAAACATCAATCACAATCACAATGACTATAAATGTATTTAATCATTACCTCATCGAATATACGACAATTGAGTAACGTTAGAGATCAAGAAATTATTATATTATATAATCTTTGCACAATTATTAAAATAAAAAATGATTAAAAAATATTAATCATTATATATATGTGTGTGTGTGTGTGTGTGTGTGTGTGTGTGTGTGATAGATGAGATTGATTGGATTAAGGCATAATATAAATATAAATATAAATAGATTGGGGTGGGGTGGGCTAATTTATATCATAATACATAATTTTTATTAACTAGTGTATGTTTGATATCATTTAAAACAATTATGCTTTGATCAAAATAAATAAATAAATAAATAAAATAAAACAATTATGCTAATTGTATTATTGTTGTTGACAATGAATTTGACAATTTCAATATCTCGGGATATTATGGAATGATAATATCATGATATATTTTTAAACTAATAACATAACATTTGACCATGAATTTCAGACAAGTCCACTTTCCTTTTCATTTTCCTTTTCCATTTCATTTCCCCTTCAACTGTAAAAACAAAAAATCACCTCTATTATAACTTCTTCGTCGATGACCCACACCACCGAAGCTAGCCAGATCTTGAGCGCCGACGGAGAGGTGACCGACATTTTTTTGGGTTTGCGTAGAAATCAAGACATGGTTTCTCCCCCATGTAATTTTATTTCCTTTCATTTCATGTCAAAAGGGATACACAATCCCAGCCCTCCACCTAGCCCGCTCCTCCATCGTGGGGCCTCCGTCACCCTCTTCACTACACGTGCTAATATCTCCTTCATCTCTAGTGCTCTTTCCGACACTACCGTGTCCGTCATCGACCTCCTATTCCATGATTTCAGATGGATTTCTCGGTTGGACACTGGAGTTGGCCAAGAAATTAGGCATCCCAAGATTTGTTTATTACGAACCAAGCAATTTCTCCATGTCTCTTTCATTTGTTGTATCTTAATCTCGGTAGCTTCTTATAGATTTGGGGTCGGATAATAACAAATTTTTCACGATTCCAAGTTTTCCTTGGATTAAATTTTCAAGAATTGATTTTGATCCCGTGTTTGTAGATCTAGAGCACCAGGATAAAAACGTTACTGAATTTGTCTTGGAGAAAGTTCAAGTAACAAGGAAAAGCTATGGTATAATTGTTGACAACTTTTATGAGCTGGAATCAGTGTACGCTGATTACTGGAATACAAAAATTGAGCCAAAACATGGTGTGTTGGACCATTTTTTGTGGTGTGGCACCACCACAACAAAGGGGGAATATGACAAAAAAGGGTCGTGGATACGATGGCTTGACAGAAAGCAAGAAGAAGGAAAACCAGTTCTGTATTGGTATACGGGTCACAGGCATATATATCAAGAGAACAAATCAAGCAGATCAAAATTAGGCAGTATTTGAAGTTAATAATGGAGGAAACCGGGTTGTTTGTTTGGGATTTAGGAGAAGGTTGGTGGTATATTGTGAATTTGTGGTTAAGTGGAGGGGCATTTTTGACATTTAGACCAAATTGTCATATGCATTGTAGACGCTGGTTGTACAACTAGAATAATTGTATTTAAAATAGTTTTTCTTTTTTAAATGAATAGTAATTTTTAGGGTAAACGACACAAATGGTCCCTAACCTTTGAATTTCTTGCGAAAATGGTCCTCAACGTTTAGAGTTTGGCATTTATACCCTCAAAATCACCAAACGTTGCGAAAATGGTCTATACCGTTAGTTTTCACCTTTAAAAACGTCTAAATAGCACAAATGGTCTCTAACTTTTGAGTTTCTTGTGATAATAATCTCTAACATATTAAAGTCATGTTTGACATATTTAGTTTCTAACCTCAAAACGTTTGGCGTATTTAGTCCATAACATATTAAGCTCCTATTTTAGACCAATTATTTCAAATAATGTGGTGTTTAATTGTAATTTTTTGAAAAATTTGTGGTTAAAAAGAAAAAAAAAAATTGAATTTATTTGTAAATTATTTTATTTATGGAATGTATTGTTGAAAACGAGTTTTAAATAAACAAAGTTTATTATGAATTTCAAAAGTGCACAATAAAATATTTAACAAAAATTCACTCTATTAACAGTTTAACCTATTGATAAAAAAAATAATAAATTCATGGAACATAAACAAATAAATACATTGAACATCATTTTAGGAATTAAATAACAAATATGTTTTTATCAGTTATATTTTCGATTTTCGATTTCGAGAACCGATTAATATCGATTTTCAAAATTTCATTTTTTTCAAAACTCATTTTTTTCACACATTCTATTACTAGAACAGCAAATTGAAATATTGAAAGTATATTGAAATTATAACGATGAACGTTACAATGAATTTTTGAAATAGAAGAGAATGTTCGGATAACGTATTCTTAAAAAGAATTATTATCGCTCCGCTCACAAGCTCACAATTCTCTCTTGAAAAGGAGATGTTAATTGTTATAGACCCAATTAACTCTGAGTACAATTGACTCTAACTCAAATTAACTCTGCCTAACAATTGAAATGAACTCTTACATTTATAGAAGACTAAAAATGAAAAAGTTACATCAGAATATTGAATAATTGAACTACAGCTGGAAAAGTCTTGATTGAACAGTGATTGAACAGTGCTCTGTCGACTACTTTCCAAAAAGTAGGAATCTTGAATAGTGATTGAATTTTGAAAGTCGTTGATTGAACAGTGACTTGTCTGCAGCTTTTCCAAAAGCTAGCCAACCACTCCATCAACTCCACCGAAAGTTTGAAAAAGCAAAAATCTCATTTGTCCTTTTATGAAAAGAAATGATTCTCTGGATAAAGTGGACATTGATTTTTAACTTTGATTATTTTGAGTGAAAATTCTTTTGATTTTTGAACGCGAAATTCTCTGAGGTCATCAAGGAAACTGCGTCCATGTAGTCATTTGGTAGTTTGAATATTTGAAAGATTTTCATCGTAATCATTTGCGAGAAAATCATCTTCATTTTGATAGAAACTGTCTTCGACGTTGAAATCCGCCTCTGAACTGGTTTCTGAGGAATCTTGAACTGAAGAAGCATTTTCAGCAATAGCAGCAATTTTCTCTGCTAAAATTGACATTTCTTCAGGGCTGGTGCATTTTGAAAGAAGTGCTAATAATCTACCCTTTTCGGCAAGAAAATCAGCATGTTTATCTTGAAGTTTGTTTGATGGAAGTCCTTTATTTTGATTTAATAAAGAAAATTCTTTATTAAAGTAATTTTGAAAGAAGAGAGACTCTTCATCTGAACTTTTGGCAAGTTCATAGCCATTAACGGATTTGAGAATTCTTTACCAGTTACCGTTTGAACTGGAATAGCTACTGACTTCTGAGGCACAGTAGTACCAATTTTTTGAAAACATTAGAATTCATTTGCAAATTCACCAAAAGCATGATGAAAAATTGCAAAATGAAGAACGAACCTGTTAATATTTTCATTGAAATCATTAACAGTTTCAAAGTATTTTTGCCAAATATTGATTCTACAAAATGGAGAACCCCAGTATCTTTGAGACATGATACAGTTTTCATACCATCTTGCGGCTTGATATTGAAAAGTAAAAAGACGATGTAATACATGGCAAGTATTACAATTGTAATTTGAAGAAGAATTTTGAGAAAAGAGAGCTGCTTCATTATTGACTTTTGAGAGACAATAAGAAGAATTTTGAGAAGATTTTTTGAATTTTGAAGATTTTGGGATCTCCAAAACTGAATTTTGAGGAAAATCTTCCAAACATGAAAATTGATTTGAAAGGGAAAGAGAAAAAGAATTTTGAACTGCCGAAGGGGCAGGATGTTTGAAATTCTTGAAGTTTCTTGAAGAAGTCATACTAATGAAAATTAGTATCTTTTTAGTTTGATCACTCTTTTGGGGTGGCCTTTCAGTCACTCGGAATCTCTCTAATTTATAGAGGAATTTCTCCGTGAAACAGTTATCCCAAAATTTATTTTGAAAAATCTTGTTTTTTGAAAAGTAATTTTGAAAACAGTTTTTGTTACTGCAATAGTAAAAATACTGTTGTTTTTGAATTGATCCAAAAGGAATCGACTGTAGGTTTCCCTTACCGATCCCACCTAATCCTATGTCTGACACAGCTGTTTGGACATGGGAAAAAGTCTTTGAAGCAATAATGAAAAGGATACCAATAATGACACTTTTGACAAAGGTGACAAAGGTGTTTTCTGGGACCCACGACTTTTGACAATTTTGGTTTATTTTGATGAGTGGGAGACACTCGTGATTGTCTTTTGAAAAGGAATTAATAAGGAAAGATTCTTTATTAATGGATCCAAGGAAATTTTGAGGAAAGTGATCTGTCAATTTGTCTTTTTTGAAAATTGAAGATTCTTTCTTTTTGAAATTTCTTAAATTAATATTCTTAATTTGAGAAATCGATGTTCTTTTGAAATCATGAACATCTGCTGGAGATGTATGATGCATGAATTTGAAAATCAAATTTTGACCGAAAACATTGGTCTAAAGACCATTTTCGTTAGCTTGAAAAGGGGTAATTTGAACGATGAAAGGAATTCCAAGAATTGCTTCTTGATCCAAATCTTTCACCAAAAGAAACTCATTTTTGAAACAAATGTTTGATTTGAAAACATGGGCTTTTGAAAGTTTATTTTGAATGTTGAGCTTTTTGCCTCCTGCTCCGTAGAGACGTTCGGTAGTTTGCTCAAAGTATTTTGAAGGTATTAATCCTTCTCTGATGCAGTTTTGATCTGCTCCAGAATCAATTAATACTCTAGTGGTAATATGAAAAGACTCGTCAATGACAATTGTCATTTGACAGTACCATTTTTGAAGTTGAATTCGATTAATAACATTAATCCGTTCTTCATCAGTTTGAAGAGGACTAAAATCATTAATACGAGAATCAGAGGATTCTTCTGAGGAAGAAGAAGAAGAATCAGAATCATTTTGATTTTGAATATTTGAAGAGGAATTTTTGATAATGGTAACATCAAGTTTAATTTCTTTAACCTGACGTTCCAAAAAGGAAATTTGAGACTTCATTTCCCTCACTTCTGATCTCAAATCAGATGATGAAGATTTAGAAGTAGATTCTTGATTAAATATTTTTAGTATTTCTTTCATACTAAACGATTCATGGGTTTTTGAAGAAGAAGGAAGGAGCGAAGAGAACTTCTTCTTTAATTGAGGATTGTCAATCTGCTCAATTATTTCTTGAATAAGTTCTTCTTCTTTTGTAAGGACATTAATGGTTTTGCAACCACAAATACCTTTACCTTCGCAAGGATGAGAAGAGGAGGAAGAATTAGATTCATTATCAGAATCTTCTTGATACTGATAAATTCTTTCTAATTCAGAATCATCATCGGATGATGAATGAAGAAGATTGAGAAGATCAATCTTAATATCTTCAGCAATTTGAAGATTATTAATTTTGTTCTTCATGGGACATTCGTTTGAATAATGACCAGTCTGATGACACTTGAAACAAGTGACCTTGGCTGAATCACCAGTTTTTTGAAAATGTTTTGGTTTTGATTGAAATTTTTGAAAAGAATTCTTTTGAAAAGATTTTTGAAATTGAGGATGAGATTTTGAAGAAAATCTTTTGGAATTTTGAAAATTTCGTTTCCTCAGAAATGAAGGAAACTTCTTCTTGTTTTTTGAAGAGGGAGGAAGAATTTTTTCAAAACCATATTGTTCACAGAATGAACCCAACTCATGCTTAGACCCAAAACTTTCAGATTTGAGTTTGGCTTTGAGTTTGATATCATTACAGAGGGCTAACCCTTCCTTATTGACGTAACTAACAAGTTCTCCATAAGTTAAGTCACCAAAAGGAATTGAATTGTTAAATTGAAGTTTGATTGAATTGCGAACTTTCTCTGCAAAAAGTTTAGGAAGTCCAGATAGAAATCTTTCTTTCCAGAACTCTTGATTGCAGTCGTCGCGAAGCATGACTCTGGTAAGGAAGATATCCTTATACCATCTGAAGTCGTGCAATTTTGGACAAGACAAATTCATCAGAATTTCTGACGATCTATCCTGGAGGAATTCAGGGGATCCAATAAAATGTTTGAAAATGGCAAAAACAAGGGTCGTCAATGTATCAGAAACGATCTGATCATTTTCGGTTTTTGTGGCATTAATAACCTCTAAACGACTTGCATCGTTAAGGTAGTTAGACCACCATCCCTTTAATTGTCCAGTGAAGCCAATAATAAGATTATTACAAGCATTCACTTCATCAATCTTTTGACATCTGTAAGCATTGAAGCAAACATACATTTTATTGATAGTTTGAATAATCTGGAATTCCGTCATTCCATCAATATTCCATTCAACGATTTCGTCGCCTGAGTATGTCTCAGTGACTTTCCTTCTAAAAGATGATTCTTCTAAAAGTAAATCTGGTTGAGTAGGACGAGAATAGAATGTTGGAAGTTTTGAAGATTGAAATTTCAATCTGTTTACTTGAAGCGGTGCTTCTTCAACAAATTGGTTTTCGACATCTGAAATGTCAATTGTGTTGATATTTTTTGAAGATGCGGACATTTTTGAAAATTGAGAAGCAAGTTCTTTAATCACTGCAGAATCAGTGTCTAAAGATTTCTTACCAAGATCAGGAGTAAGATTGGTTGGTTTGAAAAGCAACCTTTGATTACTCGAGGAAGATGAAGAAGATGAATCTCTAATGGAAGAAAAAGCATTAGAGGGAATTTTGAATTTGGCTTCAGTTTCAGAATTGGCTTCAATTCTGGTTAACTGATTACCGATAGTTTGAAGAACAATATTTGTGTAATTGTTCTGAATTTGAAGATTTCTGACATCAATAGTTTTGGCTGCTGCATTATCAGTTCTATCTTCAGGAATTTGTTTGAAAGGAGACGCAGTAACTTCTGCATTCCCATGAGGAATAGCGATCTCTTCAAGAGGAGGATATTCCGATTTGAAAGTTTGATTGGAAGAAGTTTTCCAAGTTTTTTCTTTTGAAGATGAAGCTTGAATGGATTTAGGTTTCGAAGGGGATTTGGGTTTGGAAGAAGATTTTGAAGGCTTCTTTTGTTTACCAAAAACTTTGAAATTAATCCATTTGAAAAATGAAATATCTTCTGGTTGAGCGAAGTACTCTTCCCAGTAAGATTCAATTTCTTCTTTTGAAAAAGTTTGACGAAAAAGTTTCCTTAGGTTTTTGACCTTAGGAGACTGATCTTTTTTGAATTCAGATCTTCTATCAATGCTAGAAGAAATGACATTGAGTTGAGAAGATAAACTTCTTCTGTGATGTTTCTTTCTCAGAAGAGGAATGTCTTCAGAAGGAGGCTGCATGTCAGATGCAGTAGGTGAATCTTGTTCAGATTCAGAATATTGAGGTTTTGGAATAACAGCTTCAAAGTTGACATCTTTGAGTCTGCTGGATGAAGTTGAGAATCTTGAAGGAAAAACATTTGAATTTTGAAAATTTTGAAAAGATTTAGATGAACTAGATCTTGAAATGTTTGAAGAATTGTTTGATGATTCTCTAAAAATCATCCTAACACTTCCATCAGGAAATGAAAGAATCTGATTAGGAGTATCAGATGAAGGAGGAGGCTCCGGTTTGGAGGCTCTTAGAATATCCCATTCTAAGCTCCTAGTTTGAAGATTCCATGGAATTCTCTTAGGAATCATGGTGTTAGTATGAAGATCATTCACCTCCATAAGAAGCGATTCGTTTCTTGGAGACGAACGAAGAGCACGAATGTTGAGATTCGTACCCAAGAGTTTGTAATATACTCTGTATATTACAGCGAATGAATTTGATTCATCCAAACTAAGATTCTTAGTTTGAACATGAAGTTTGAGAGTCTTTAAGATATGTTTGTCAAAAAGACTGACAGTGAAGTTTGGATAGCAGTTTGAAAAGATTGGACCAGATTCTAGATTTGATTCTAGAACTGTCAAGAGCGAATGCTCGAAGTTTGAATGTCTTTGATCACGAAGGGAAACCAAGACAGGAATGTCAAGTCCAAGTCTGAACAAGGGCTTGAGGGCAATTTGAACAAGACCAATATGTAAGAATTGAAATTTCTTACGATGTTCTTGTATGGAGTTTTTTGAAAGAAGAGCAAGCTCAGTATTTTGACCCAAAACATGCATGGTTTGTTCATGTGTTTTGATGATGTAATTTTGAGAAAAATCAAATCGACCAATTTCATAGATAGATCCTTTGTCTACCTTAGGAATTGTCCAATTATGCAATTATTGTTCAATTTGATGAATTTGAAGTTCACCTGTATTTTGAAAAGTTTCAGAATCATTTTGAAGTGATTCTTCAGTATTTTGAAAATTGTTTGACAAATTATTAGCTCTATTTCTAGAACTACCAGATCCTTTGAACCAACTGGAAAAAGAAGACATTGTCGGAACAAGGTAAGCTTGAAAGGTATTACTACCTGCAAATTGTTTGAGAAACAAGGCTAAGTTAAAGGTCGGACTTTTACCTACTCCCTCCACGTGGTCTTACCCGGGTCTTACACTCTTCTGCCCTGCCTCCGAGGTTTCGAACCATCCACTTACAGAACTTAACCTGTAAAACAAACTCAGAACAGATAACAACACTCTCCAAGGATAGAACCCAGGTTAGATAGAACAAGGATAGTGCGGAATAAATTGAAGAAACAATAATCAAAATGCAGAAAAAGATTCAACTGTAATGAAACAATCAAATACTAGAACAGCAAATTGAAATATTGAAAGTATATTGAAATTATAACGATGAACGTTACAATGAATTTTTGAAATAGAAGAGAATGTTCGGATAACGTATTCTTAAAAAGAATTATTATCGCTCCGCTCGCAAGCTCACAATTCTCTCTTGAAAAGGAGATGTTAATTGTTATAGACCCAATTAACTCTGAGTACAATTGACTCTAACTCAAATTAACTCTGCCTAACAATTGAAATGAACTCTTACATTTATAGAAGACTAAAAATGAAAAAGTTACATCAGAATATTGAATAATTGAACTACAGCTGGAAAAGTCTTGATTGAACAGTGATTGAACAGTGCTCTGTCGACTACTTTCCAAAAAGTAGGAATCTTGAATAGTAATTGAAGATTGAAAGTCGTTGATTGAACAGTGACTTGTCTGCAGCTTTTCCAAAAGCTAGCCAACTACTCCACCAACTCCACCGAAAGTTTGAAAAAGCAAAAATCTCATTTGTCCTTTTATGAAAAGAAATGATTCTTTGGATAAAGTGGACATTGATTTTTAACTTTGATTATTTTGAAAATTCTTTTGATTTTTGAACGCGATATTCTCTGAGGTCATCAAGGAAACTGCGTCCATGTAGTCATTTGGTAGTTTGAATATTTGAAAGATTTTCATCGTAGTCATTTGCGAGAAAATCATCTTCATTTTGATAGAAACTGTCTTCGACGTTGAAATCCGCCTCTGAACTGGTTTCTGAGGAATCTTGAACTGAAGAAGCATTTTCAGCAATAGCAGCAATTTTCTCTGCTAAAATTGACATTTCTTCAGGGCTGGTGCATTTTGAAAGAAGTGCTAATAATCTACCCTTTTCGGCAAGAAAATCAGCATGTTTATCTTGAAGCTTTTTTGATGGAAGTCCTTCATTTGATTTTTGATTAATCCATGATTGAACTGCCTTGGGACAACAATTTGTTTCATGAAATTTTGCCCACCATTTTATTTTGAATCTCCTAACAATCCTTTGAGGACTGAAAGAATCAGTATTTTGAAGAAGAAAAAAGTCCCAACAAAGAATCCATGAGACTTTGAAATTGAAGGAAAATTGAAGGAGAAGATTCTCCTGAGACTTAAGCAAATCTTTAGCCTCATTTTTGAAATGTTTGAATCCTTGAAGAGAGAGACTGGGTAGAATACTTTCTTCAAGTCCAAAATAATTAAACCAATTTTGAAACCATTGGGGAAAATTATTTTGGCAATTTTGATGAAAAAGGATGAACCAAGAATGATTCACTGGTCTAAACAAAAAGGCATTAAACCAGGCATCTTGATAATCCAAGTAATTGAATTTTGAAGAGAAAGTTTCACCTTTTGCAAGGTTCATCTTTTTCTCAATCCAAGGTTGCTGTCCCCAGTCATCATATGACAAAACCTTGACAATTGAACATTTTGAAAAATCAATATTTTGAGGATTTTCTTTATTTTGAGTATGAGTAATAATGGCTGATCCTGTTTTGAGAAGGATCTTTTCATAAAACTCACGGTTCTTTTGAATTGATGTTGGCATGAAATGGAAACCTGAAGGAAAAATATTTGATAAACAATCATTGTAATCAGAATATTTTTCAATCCAAGAAGGTTCCAATGTAAGAACAGAAAGAAATGGATTTTTGATGGTATATTGAAAAGGGCTTTTATTGATTTTAGGAAGTTTTCCTGAACCGGTAAGAACGGCCTTTTTGTAGTTTGAAGGTCAAGGCTTTTCTGGGGTTTGAGGAATTTTGCCAAGAACAGAAAAGTTGTTTGAAGTGGAAATTTGAGGAATGTTTGAAGCAGAAACACTTCTGCTGGAAGTTTGAACAAAATCTTCGATTGAAGGAAGAGGAGTAAGAGCAACCTTTTTGCCCTTATTTTTGTTTTTTGAGGAATTGGCCATGGAGGAAGCCATGTCTTCAAGAACTTTGTTGTACCAATCAATCTTGATACTTTTTGTTTGAACACTCTTCTGGGGTGGCCTTTCAGTCACTCGAAATCTCTCAAATTTATAGAGGAATTTCTCCGTGAAACAGTTATCCCAAAAATTATTTTGAAAAATCTTGTTTTTTGAAAAGTAATTTTGAAAACAGTTTTTGTTACTGCAATAGTAAAAATACTGTTGTTTTTGAATTGATCCAAAAGGAATCGACTGTAGGTTTCCCTTACCGATCCCACCTAATCCTATGTCTGACACAGCTGTTTGGACATGGGAAAAAGTCTTTGAAGCAATAATGAAAAGGATACCAATAATGACACTTTTGACAAAGGTGACAAAGGTGTTTTCTGGGACCCACGACTTTTGACAATTTTGGTTTATTTTGATGAGTGGGAGACACTCGTGATTGTCTTTTGAAAAGAAATTAATAAAGAAAGATTCTTTATTAATGGATCCAAGGAAATTTTGAGGAAAGTGATCTGTCAATTTGTCTTTTTTGAAAATTGAAGATTCTTTCTTTTTGAAATTTCTTAAATTAATTTTCTTAATTTGAGAAATCGATGTTCTTTTGAAATCATGAACATCTGCTGGAGATGTATGATGCATGAATTTGAAAATCAAATTTTGACCGAAAACATTGGTCTGAAGACCATTTTCGTTAGCTTGAAAAGGGGTAATTTGAACGATGAAAGGGATTCCAAGAATTGCTTCTTGATCCAAATCTTTCACCAAAAGAAACTCATTTTTGAAACAAATGTTTGATTTGAAAACATGAGCTTTTGAAAGTTTATTTTGAATGTTGAGCTTTTTGCCTCCTGCTCCGTAGAGACGTTCGGTAGTTTGCTCAAAGTATTTTGAAGGTATTAATCCTTCTCTGATGCAGTTTTGATCTGCTCCAGAATCAATTAATACTCTAGTGGTAATTTGAAAAGACTTGTCAACGACGATTGTCATTTGACAGTACCATTTTTGATTTTGAATATTTGAAGAGGAATTTTTGATAATGGTAACATCAAGTTTAATTTCTTTAACCTGACGTTCCAAAAAGGAAATTTGAGACTTCATTTCCCTCACTTCTGATCTCAAATCAGATGATGAAGATTTAGAAGTAGATTCTTGATTAAATCTTTTTAGTATTTCTTTCATACTAAACGATTCATGGGTTTTTGAAGAAGAAGGAAGGAGCGAAGAGAACTTCTTCTTTAATTGAGGATTGTCAATCTGCTCAATTATTTCTTGAATAAGTTCTTCTTCTTTTGTAAGGACATTAATGGTTTTGCAACCACAAATACCTTTACCTTCGCAAGGATGAGGAGAGGAGGAAGAATTAGATTCATTATCAGAATCTTCTTGATACTGATAAATTCTTTCTAATTCAGAATCATCATCGGATGATGAATGAAGAAGATTGAGAAGATCAATCTTAATATCTTCAGCAATTTGAAGATTATTAATTTTGTTCTTCATGGGACATTCGTTTGAATAATGACCAGTCTGATGACACTTGAAACAAGTGACCTTGGCTGAATCACCAGTTTTTTGAAAATGTTTTGGTTTTGATTGAAATTTTTGAAAAGAATTCTTTTGAAAAGATTTTTGAAATTGAGGATGAGATTTTGAAGAAAATCTTTTGGAATTTTGAAAATTTCGTTTCCTCAGAAATGAAGGAAACTTCTTCTTGTTTTTTGAAGAGGGAGGAAGAATTTTTTCAAAACCATATTGTTCACAGAATGAACCCAACTCATGCTTAGACCCAAAACTTTCAGATTTGAGTTTGGCTTTGAGTTTGATATCATTACAGAGGGCTAACCCTTCCTTATTGACGTAACTAACAAGTTCGCCATAAGTTAAGTCACCAAAAGTAATTGAATTGTTAAATTGAAGTTTGATTGAATTGCGAACTTTCTCTGCAAAAAGTTTAGGAAGTCCAGATAGAAATCTTTCTTTCCAGAACTCTTGATTGCAGTCGTCGCGAAGCATGACTCTGGTAAGGAAGATATCCTTATACCATCTGAAGTCGTGCAATTTTGGACAAGACAAATTCATCAGAATTTCTGACGATCTATCCTGGAGGAATTCAGGGGATCCAATAAAATGTTTGATAATGGCAAAAACAAGGGTCGTCAATGTATCAGAAACGATCTGATCATTTTCGGTTTTTGTGGCATTAATAACCTCTAAACGACTTGCATCGTTAAGGTAGTTAGACCACCATCCCTTTAATTGTCCAGTGAAGCCAATAATAAGATTATTACAAGCATTCACTTCATCAATCTTTTGACATCTGTAAGCATTGAAGCAAACATACATTTTATTGATAGTTTGAATAATCTGGAATTCCGTCATTCCATCAATATTCCATTCAACGATTTCGTCGCCTGAGTATGTCTCAGTGACTTTCCTTTTAAAAGATGATTCTTCTAAAAGTAAATCTGGTTGAGTAGGACGAGAATAGAATGTTGGAAGTTTTGAAGATTGAAATTTCAATCTGTTTACTTGAAGCGGTGCTTCTTCAACAAATTGGTTTTCGACATCTGAAATGTCAATTGTGTTGATATTTTTTGAAGATGCGGACATTTTTGAAAATTGAGAGGCAAGTTCTTTAATCACTGCAGAATCAGTGTCTAAAGATTTCTTACCAAGATCAGGAGTAAGATTGGTTGGTTTGAAAAGCAACCTTTGATTACTCGAGGAAGATGAAGAAGAGGAATCTCTAATGGAAGAAAAAGCATTAGAGGGAATTTTGAATTTGGCTTCAGTTTCAGAATTGGCTTCAATTCTGGTTAACTGATTACCGATAGTTTGAAGAACAATATTTGTGTAATTGTTCTGAATTTGAAGATTTCTGACATCAACAGTTTTGGCTGCTGCATTATCAGTTCTGTCTTCAGGAATTTGTTTGAAAGGAGACGCAGTAACTTCTGCATTCCCATGAGGAATAACGATCTCTTCAAGAGGAGGATATTCCGATTTGAAAGTTTGATTGGAAGAAGTTTTCCAAGTTTTTTCTTTTGAAGATGAAGCTTGAATGGATTTAGGTTTCGAAGGGGATTTGGGTTTGGAAGAAGATTTTGAAGGCTTCTTTTGTTTACCAAAAACTTTGAAATTAATCCATTTGAAAAATGAAATATCTTCTGGTTGAGCGAAGTACTCTTCCCAGTAAGATTCAATTTCTTCTTTTGAAAAAGTTTGACGAAAAAGTTTCCTTAGGTTTTTGACCTTAGGAGACTGATCTTTTTTGAATTCAGATCTTCTATCAATGCTAGAAGAAATGACATTGAGTTGAGAAGATAAACTTCTTCTGTGATGTTTCTTTCTCAGAAGAGGAATGTCTTCAGAAGGAGGCTGCATGTCAGATGCAGTAGGTGAATCTTGTTCAGATTCAGAATATTGAGGTTTTGGAATAACAGCTTCAAAGTTGACATCTTTGAGTCTGCTGGATGAAGTTGAGAATCTTGAAGGAAAAACATTTGAATTTTGAAAATTTTGAAAAGATTTAGATGAACTAGATCTTGAAATGTTTGAAAAGATTGGACCAGATTCTAGATTTGATTCTAGAACTGTCAAGAGCGAATGCTCGAAGTTTGAATGTCTTTGATCACGAAGAGTAACCAAGACAGGAATGTCAAGTCCAAGTCTGAACAAGGGCTTGAGGGCAATTTGAACAAGACCAATATGTAAGAATTGAAATTTCTTATGATGTTCTTGTATGGAGTTTTTTGAAAGAAGAGCAAGCTCAGTATTTTGACCCAAAACATGCATGATTTGTTCATGTGTTTTGATGATGTAATTTTGAGAAAAATCAAATCGACCAATTTCATAGATAGATCCTTTGTCTACCTTAGGAATTGTCCAATTATGCAATAATTGTTCAATTTGATGAATTTGAAGTTCACCTGTATTTTGAAAAGTTTCAGAATCATTTTGAAGTGATTCTTCAGTATTTTGAAAATTGTTTGACAAATTATTAGCTCTATTTCTAGAACTACCAGATCCTTTGAACCAACTGGAAAAAGAAGACATTGTCGGAACAAGGTAAGCTTGAAAGGTATTACTACTTGCAAATTGTTTGAGAAACGAGGCTAAGTTAAAGGTCGGACTTTTACCTACTCCCTCCACGTGGTCTTACCCGGGTCTTACACTCTTCTGCCCTGCCTCCGAGGTTTCGAACCATCCACTTACAGAACTTAACCTGTAAAACAAACTCAGAACAGATAACGGAGAGTGTTGTTATCTGTTCTGAGTTTGTTTTACAGGTTAAGTTCTGTAAGTGGATGGTTCGAAACCTCGGAGGCAGGGCAGAAGAGTGTAAGACCCGGGTAAGACCACGTGGAGGGAGTAGGTAAAAGTCCGACCTTTAACTTAGCCTCGTTTCTCAAACAATTTGCTGGTAGTAATACCTTTCAAGCTTACCTTGTTCCGACAATGTCTTCTTTTTCCAGTTGGTTCAAAGGATCTTGTAGTTCTAGAAATAGAGCTAATAATTTGTCAAACAATTTTCAAAATACTGAAGAATCACTTCAAAATGATTCTGAAACTTTTCAAAATACAGGTGAACTTCAAATTCATCAAATTGAACAATTATTGCATAATTGGACAATTCCTAAGGTAGACAAAGGATCTATCTATGAAATTGGTCGATTTGATTTTTCTCAAAATTACATCATCAAAACACATGAACAAACCATGCATGTTTTGGGTCAAAATACTGAGCTTGCTCTTCTTTCAAAAAACTCCATACAAGAACATCGTAAGAAATTTCAATTCTTACATATTGGTCTTGTTCAAATTGCCCTCAAGCCCTTGTTCAGACTTGGACTTGACATTCCTGTCTTGGTTACCCTTCGTGATCAAAGACATTCAAACTTCGAGCATTCGCTCTTGACAGTTCTAGAATCAAATCTAGAATCTGGTCCAATCTTTTCAAACTGCTATCCAAACTTCACAGTCAGTCTTTTTGACAAACATATCTTAAAGACTCTTAAACTTCATGTTCAAACTAAGAATCTTAGTTTGGATGAATCAAATTCATTCGCTGTAATATACAGAGTATATTACAAACTCTTGGGTACGAATCTCAACATTCGTGCTCTTCGTTCGTCTCCAAGAAACGAATCGCTTCTTATGGAGGTGAATGATCTTCATACTAACACCATGATTCCTAAGAGAATTCCATGGAATCTTCAAACTAGGAGCTTAGAATGGGATATTCTAAGAGCCTCCAAACCGGAGCCTCCTCCTTCATCTGATACTCCTAATCAGATTCTTTCATTTCCTGATGGAAGTGTTAGGATGATCTTTGGAGAATCATCAAACATTTCTTCAAACATTTCAAGATCTAGTTCATCTAAATCTTTTCAAAATTTTCAAAATTCAAATGTTTTTCCTTCAAGATTCTCAACTTCATCCAGCAGACTCAAAGATGTCAACTTTGAAGCTGTTATTCCAAAACCTCAATATTCTGAATCTGAACAAGATTCACCTACTGCATCTGACATGCAGCCTCCTTCTGAAGACATTCCTCTTCTGAGAAAGAAACATCATAGAAGAAGTTTATCTTCTCAACTCAATGTCATTTCTTCTAGCATTGATAGAAGATCTGAATTCAAAAAAGATCAGTCTCCTAAGGTCAAAAACCTAAGGAAACTTTTTCGTCAAACTTTTTCAAAAGAAGAAATTGAATCTTACTGGGATGAGTACTTCGCTCAACCAGAAGATATTTCATTTTTCAAATGGATTAATTTCAAAGTTTTTGGTAAACAAAAGAAGCCTTCAAAATCTTCTTCCAAACCCAAATCCTCTTCGAAATCCAAATCCATTCAAGCTTCATCTTCAAAAGAAAAAACTTGGAAAACCTCTTCCAATCAAACTTTCAAATCGGAATATCCTCCTCTTGAAGAGATCGTTATTCCTCATGGGAATGCAGAAGTTACTGCGTCTCCTTTCAAACAAATTCCTGAAGATAGAACTGATAATGCAGCAGCCAAAACTGTTGATGTCAGAAATCTTCAAATTCAGAACAATTACACAAATATTGTTCTTCAAACTATCGGTAATCAGTTAACCAGAATTGAAGCCAATTCTGAAACTGAAGCCAAATTCAAAATTCCCTCTAATGCTTTTTCTTCCATTAGAGATTCCTCTTCTTCATCTTCCTCGAGTAATCAAAGGTTGCTTTTCAAACCAACCAATCTTACTCCTGATCTTGGTAAGAAATCTTTAGACACTGATTCTGCAGTGATTAAAGAACTTGCCTCTCAATTTTCAAAAATGTCCGCATCTTCAAAAAATATCAACACAATTGACATTTCAGATGTCGAAAACCAATTTGTTGAAGAAGCACCGCTTCAAGTAAACAGATTGAAATTTCAATCTTCAAAACTTCCAACATTCTATTCTCGTCCTACTCAACCTGATTTACTTTTAGAAGAATCATCTTTTAAAAGGAAAGTCACTGAGACATACTCAGGCGACGAAATCGTTGAATGGAATATTGATGGAATGACGGAATTCCAGATTATTCAAACTATCAATAAAATGTATGTTTGCTTCAATGCTTACAGATGTCAAAAGATTGATGAAGTGAATGCTTGTAATAATCTTATTATTGGCTTCACTGGACAATTAAAGGGATGGTGGTCTAACTACATTAACGATGCAAGTCGTTTAGAGGTTATTAATGCCACAAAAACCGAAAATGATCAGATCGTTTCTGATACATTGACGACCCTTGTTTTTGCCATTATCAAACATTTTATTGGATCCCCTGAATTCCTCCAGGATAGATCGTCAGAAATTCTGATGAATTTGTCTTGTCCAAAATTGCACGACTTCAGATGGTATAAGGATATCTTCCTTACCAGAGTCATGCTTCGCGACGACTACAATCAAGAGTTCTGGAAAGAAAGATTTCTATCTGGACTTCCTAAACTTTTTGCAGAGAAAGTTCGCAATTCAATCAAACTTCAATTTAACAATTCAATTCCTTTTGGTGACTTAACTTATGGCGAACTTGTTAGTTACGTCAATAAGGAAGGGTTAGCCCTCTGTAATGATATCAAACTCAAAGCCAAACTCAAATCTGAAAGTTTTGGGTCTAAGCATGAGTTGGGTTCATTCTGTGAACAATATGGTTTTGAAAAAATTCTTCCTCCCTCTTCAAAAAACAAGAAGAAGTTTCCTTCATTTCTGAGGAAACGAAATTTTCAAAATTCCAAAAGATTTTCTTCAAAATCTCATCCTCAATTTCAAAAATCTTTTCAAAAGAATTCTTTTCAAAAATTTCAATCAAAACCAAAACATTTTCAAAAAACTGGTGATTCAGCCAAGGTCACTTGTTTCAAGTGTCATCAAACTGGTCATTATTCAAACGAATGTCTCATGAAGAACAAAATTAATAATCTTCAAATTGCTGAAGATATTAAGATTGATCTTCTCAATCTTCTTCATTCATCATCCGATGATGATTCTGAATTAGAGAAAATTTATCAGCATCAAGAAGATTCTGATAATGAATCTAATTCTTCCTCCTCTTCTCATCCTTGCGAAGGTAAAGGTATTTGTGGTTGCAAAACCATTAATGTCCTTACAAAAGAAGAAGAACTTATTCAAGAAATAATTGAGCAGATTGACAATCCTCAATTAAAGAAGAAGTTCTCTTCGCTCCTTCCTTCTTCTTCAAAAACCCATGAATCGTTTAGTATGAAAGAAATACTAAAAAGATTTAATCAAGAATCTACTTCTAAATCTTCATCATCTGATTTGAGATCAGAAGTGAGGGAAATGAAGTCTCAAATTTCCTTTTTGGAACGTCAGGTTAAAGAAATTAAACTTGATGTTACCATTATCAAAAATTCCTCTTCAAATATTCAAAATCAAAATGATTCTGATTCTTCTTCTTCTTCCTCAGAAGAATCCTCTGATTCTCGTATTAATGATTTTAGTCCTCTTCAAACTGATGAAGAACGGATTAATGTTATTAATCGAATTCAATTTCAAAAATGGTACTGTCAAATGACAATTGTCATTGACGAGTCTTTTCATATTACCACTAGAGTATTAATTGATTCTGGAGCAGATCAAAACTGCATCAGAGAAGGATTAATACCTTCAAAATACTTTGAGCAAACTACCGAACGTCTCTACGGAGCAGGAGGCAAAAAGCTCAACATTCAAAATAAACTTTCAAAAGCTCATGTTTTCAAATCAAACATTTGTTTCAAAAATGAGTTTCTTTTGGTGAAAGATTTGGATCAAGAAGCAATTCTTGGAATTCCTTTCATCGTTCAAATTACCCCTTTTCAAGCTAACGAAAATGGTCTTCAGACCAATGTTTTCGGTCAAAATTTGATTTTCAAATTCATGCATCATACATCTCCAGCAGATGTTCATGATTTCAAAAGAACATCGATTTCTCAAATTAAGAATATTAATTTAAGAAATTTCAAAAAGAAAGAATCTTCAATTTTCAAAAAAGACAAATTGACAGATCACTTTCCTCAAAATTTCCTTGGATCCATTAATAAAGAATCTTTCTTTATTAATTCATTTTCAAAAGACAATCACGAGTGTCTCCCACTCATCAAAATAAACCAAAATTGTCAAAAGTCGTGGGTCCCAGAAAACACCTTTGTCACCTTTGTCAAAAGTGTCATTATTGGTATCCTTTTCATTATTGCTTCAAAGACTTTTTCCCATGTCCAAACAGCTGTGTCAGACATAGGATTAGGTGGGATCGGTAAGGGAAACCTACAGTCGATTCCTTTTGGATCAATTCAAAAACAACAGTATTTTTACTATTGCAGTAACAAAAACTGTTTTCAAAATTACTTTTCAAAAAACAAGATTTTTCAAAATAAATTTTGGGATAACTGTTTCACGGAGAAATTTCCCTATAAATTAGAGAGATTCCGAGTGACTGAAAGGCCACCCCAAAAGAGTGATCAAACTAAAAAGATACTAATTTTCATTAGTATGACTTCTTCAAGAAACTTCAAGAATTTCAAACATCCTGCCCCTTCGGCAGTTCAAAATTCTTTTTCTCTTTCCCTTTCAAATCAATTTTCATGTTTGGAAGATTTTCCTCAAAATTCAGTTTTGGAGATCCCAAAATCTTCAAAATTCAAAAAATCTTCTCAAAATTCTTCTTATTGTCTCTCAAAAGTCAATAATGAAGCAGCTCTCTTTTCTCAAAATTCTTCTTCAAATTACAATTGTAATACTTGCCATGTATTACATCGTCTTTTTACTTTTCAATATCAAGCCGCAAGATGGTATGAAAACTGTATCATGTCTCAAAGATACTGGGGTTCTTCATTTTGTAGAATCAATATTTGGCAAAAATACTTTGAAACTGTTAATGATTTCAATGAAAATATTAACAGGTTCGTTCTTCATTTTGCAATTTTTCATCATGCTTTTGGTGAATTTGCAAATGAATTCTAATGTTTTCAAAAAATTGGTACTACTGTGCCTCAGAAGTCAGTAGCTATTCCAGTTCAAACGGTAACTGGTAAAGAATCCTCAAATCCGTTAATGGCTATGAACTTGCCAAAAGTTCAGATGAAGAGTCTCTCTTCTTTCAAAATTACTTTAATAAAGAATTTTCTTTATTAAATCAAAATAAAGGACTTCCATCAAACAAACTTCAAGATAAACATGCTGATTTTCTTGCCGAAAAGGGTAGATTATTAGCACTTCTTTCAAAATGCACCAGCCCTGAAGAAATGTCAATTTTAGCAGAGAAAATTGCTGCTATTGCTGAAAATGCTTCTTCAGTTCAAGATTCCTCAGAAACCAGTTCAGAGGCGGATTTCAACGTCGAAGACAGTTTCTATCAAAATGAAGATGATTTTCTCGCAAATGACTACGATGAAAATCTTTCAAATATTCAAACTACCAAATGACTACATGGACGCAGTTTCCTTGATGACCTCAGAGAATATCGCGTTCAAAAATCAAAAGAATTTTCAAAATAATCAAAGTTAAAAATCAATGTCCACTTTATCCAAAGAATCATTTCTTTTCATAAAAGGACAAATGAGATTTTTGCTTTTTCAAACTTTCGGTGGAGTTGGTGGAGTGGTTGGCTAGCTTTTGGAAAAGCTGCAGACAAGTCACTGTTCAATCAACGACTTTCAATCTTCAATTACTATTCAAGATTCCTACTTTTTGGAAAGTAGTCGACAGAGCACTGTTCAATCACTGTTCAATCAAGACTTTTCCAGCTGTAGTTCAATTATTCAATATTCTGATGTACCTTTTTCATTTTTAGTCTTCTATAAATGTAAGGGTTCATTTCAAATGTTAGACAGAGTTAATTTGAGTTAGAGTCAATTGTACTCAGAGTTAATTGGGTCTATAACAATTAACATCTCCTTTTCAAGAGAGAATTGTGAGCTTGTGAGCGGAGCGATAATAATTCTTTTTAAGAATACGTTATCCGAACATTCTCTTCTATTTCAAAAATTCATTGTAACGTTCATCGTTATAATTTCAATATACTTTCAATATTTCAATTTGTTGTTCTAGTATTTGATTGTTTCATTACAGTTGAATCTTTTTCTGCATTTTGATTATTGTTTCTTCAATTTATTCTGCACTATCCTTGTTCTATCTAACCTGGGTTCTATTTGGTTTAGCTACTGAAAACTTAAGTTGACAGTAGTGCGGCCTTCACCTACATATACTAACTCCACTCTCCCGGATTTTTAAACCAAAGGAACGTCCCCGCGGGGAATCGAACCCAGGAAGACCGGGAAGAGCATGCTTTCGACTTGGCTCTGATACCATTTAGCTACTGAAAACTTAAGTTGACAGTAGTGCGGCCTTCACCTACATATACTAACTCCACTTATATATATATATATATATATATCTATATATATATATATATATATATATATATATATATATTTTAATTTATGCATAAGTTAAAAAAAATCTTACTTTTTAACCTAAATTATCCAAACTTAGAGCCTGTTTGCTCCATTTAAAAATTTTACCAAAACTTTTCAAACTTAATCTCAACCATCAATCATTAGTCAAGTCCATAATTTTTTATTTTTCAAATCAATTTAAACCACACATTTATTAAAAAATACAAAAAATCATAAAAATCAAAACTTTTCTATGGACCAAACGGGCTCTTAATTTTCAAATCAACCGATTTTCAAAATCAAAAGTAGAACTGATAAAAACATATTTGTTATTCAATTCTTAAAATGATATCCAATGTATTTGTGTCTATATTCCATGAATTTATTATTTTTTTACCGATATGTTCAAATGTTAATGTGGTGAATTTTTATTAAATATTTTATTGTGCCTTTAGAAATCATGAATAAATTTTATTTTTTTAAAATTAGTTTTCAACCACACATTCTATCAATAAAATGATCTACAAATAAATTCGATTTTTTTACCTTTTAATCGCAAATTCTTCAAAAAATTACAATTATAAATCACATTATTTGAAATAATTGGTCTGAAATAGAGACTTAATATGTTATGGACTAAATACGCCAAACGTATGGGGACTTAATATATTAGGTACTAAATAGGTCAAACATTTGGAGGTTACGAACTAAATATACCAAACATAACTTTAATATGTTAGAGACTATTATCTCAAGAAATTCAAAGATTAGGGACCATTTGTACTATTTACACGTTTTTAACTGTAGAAAGTAACGGAATCTAACGGTAGGAACCATTTTCGCAACGTTTGGTGATTTTGAGGGTATAAATGTCAAATCTAAACGTTGGGGACTATTTTCGTATGAAACTCAAAGATTGAGGACCATTTTTGCTATTTACCCTAATTTTTAGGAGAATATATGGTTAAAATTTGATTGAAAAGTCAAATATTATGGAGTTACCTTTTAATGGATGTTTGAAATTGAATTCGTAGATATATATATATTTTTTTAATGAAAACGCATTAAGCTCTAAAATTCAATTGCGTGTGTAAAGTCGCTGTAGCGTATTCAAGAACTCGGATCGCATTTTGACTTCCGGGATAAAGAAGATGAAGAATGAAGACCTCCAAAGTGTTGGCGAAATCGATAGGCTTGATCGCAGTTAGCTTCGGTATAACTCTCTCTTTCGTGCTACTCTCTCAACCAAACCCATCTTCAAAAAATCCAGATCCCATGCCCCGAAACTTCGTGTTGTGGCTACATGGGCTGGGCGATTCGGGCCCCGCCAACGAACCCATTAAGACCATTTTTACCTCCCCTGAATTCAGAAACACCAAATGGTCATTCCCTTCTGCCCCTTCCAACCCAGTCACCTGTAATTGTAAGTTGCGTTTACATACAGAGATGTATCTATCATTCAAAATTGATATACCTTTTTTTTGTTTAATGTGCATGTCCATGTGGTTTTTGTTAATAAGTATAGTATTGAGTTTCAGAGTTTGATGCTTTAAGGTAGATTTTTGTGATGTTTTTGTAATACTGGTTATTTGAAATTCGCATTTTGAATTATATTTAGGATTGTAAGTACTAGTATACAATCTTGTTGCTGAATCACGAGAACATAGATTGATATACGCCTATTAGGAATATCTTGTTGTTCGTTTCATTGGCATGATATATAGGTCAAATCTAGTTTGAAAATAACTACATTTCTTTCATTGGATTTAAAAAAAAAAAAAAAACCCCGAATATAATGACGCACAGTAAAAGGGCTATACAAGAGTGAAAACAATATGATTTATCAACATAAAGAGGTTCAAGACTATTTGACTTTGTTTCCATCTGATTAGTATCGTTTACTTGTTTTCAATTAATTTTATTGATGCAGCAATGCAACACCCCAAAATTCTGTGCTGTTTTTATATTATGTTTTGGATTTAAGTTATGTTTAGATTTCACAAGAATTTATAATTATATCGAAATATGGTGGCAACAAAATGATGTTGATGACTCATTTTGGTTAGCAATGAAATAAAGTGATATAAGCATGTCACTAAAGTTGATACTTGGAGCTACTAGGTTCATTTTCTTATATAGGCATTATCATGTGAGCATTACGATGTTCATACTTTTTAATACTTGTATGCGGATCTTTATCCATGGAGCTGTAGTTTGTTTACTTAGTTAAACGTATGTGAATCAGGTATGTTATTTCCTGTTTGCAATTGTAGAATAAGGTGGACGAGGTAGTATTTTATTATGAGTTTATCATACATTTTGTATACACCCCGTCCCCTCTTGTACTATGAACTCTTGGCTTATCTATTGTACGCTTTAGGGTTGTAAATCCTTATTCCTTCCTTAAAATAATATCCTTGCAATCTGTATTTTGCAGTCAGTTCAATGGTTTCGAACTTGATTACCTGCCACATGGAAATATGTGATTTTCTAGCACAAGCGTTGACACTTAGGGGGGCAGGTGTTGGCACTTGGGCAACAATTTAACGATGGAAATGTTTCTGCACCTCAAGTGTTGACACTTGCACCTCTTCGAGTGTCAACACTTGGTTTCTTTTGAAACTAAATGTTTTATATTTTTTATCTTTAAGGTGTTGACCCCGGTTCCCGCATGCCAAAACTTAATTTTGAAATGAAGAAACTTTTTAGCCGCACCTCTATTCTCTTACTCTATCACTTTAAATTGTGTGTATCACTTCTATGTAGATTAGTAAACCCATACAATATGATGTTTTCATTAAAATTAAATGGAAAATTTAGACTGCGTTATACGCGTTACTTGAAACCTAGCTTTTCCTTCTTGCTTGGTGCGTAAAATTGCTTAGCAATTGCCTGGATAAAAAGATTTGGGATATCTTAAGGAAATTAATTATGTTAAGGGAGACCTTGATTTATTGATTATTCTTGGTTTTACACTTATCCGATATTAAACTTATGTCCATATCATGCATCACTTTTGTTGTCTGCTAATTTGAATTTTCTTGTAGATGGTGCTATCATGCCTTCGTGGTTTGACATTCATGAGATACCCGTGACAGCCGTAAGTTGTGCTTCGTTTGATTTGTTTATTTTTGAATATTACATCATATTATATTTTTATCTTCTTATTTGAGTTGTTTCATAGCTCCGATGTAGTGTTGGAAAAATTGTACAATTTTCACTTTGAAAGCAACTTTGGTACGAAATGATGACGATTAACAACTTAAAACTAGCGTACCAATACAGTGAAATATATATATATATACACATACACACACCCAGATTCCGTACTTTTTAACCACACATTCTCCAAAAATCTACTATTACAGTATTACAAACTACATTATTTGAAATAATGGATCTCAAACAGGGGCTTAATCAATGAACTACAGGAAATCATTTATAAACAGTGACCATAAGCACAATGTAACGGGTATTTGCAAGCCCATAACATCTTGAAGATAAGTAGTAGAGGTCTCATGGATTGAACAGAATCAAACAATTAAGTACACTCTTAAAAAAATAAAAAATAAAATAAAATATATAACAATAATAATAAATTATATATATATATATATATAAATATAGCCCCTGTTTGAGATCCATTATTTCAAATAATGTAGTTTGTAATACTGTAATAGTAGATTTTTGGAGAATGTGTGGTTAAAAAGTAGGGAATCTTTTTGAGTTTATGTGTGTATAATTTTATTGGTAGATCGTGTGGTTGAAAATGAATTTTAGAAAAAAAATGAGGTTTTTAATAAGAGGAACTAAACATGGGCTAAATGTTGTGTAAATTATTATAATGTGTCAGGATTCTCCAAAAGATGAAGGTGGTGTGCTCAAAGCTGTTCAAAATGTTCACTCAATGATAGACAAAGAGATAGCTGCTGGCACCAATCCTAACAATGTCTTCGTATGTGGATTTAGTCAAGGAGGTCTCTTCCACTCTCTCCGTGTGTGTCTTGTGTGTTTATGTTTGTGCACATACTTATCCCCCCCATTATCTAATGCAAATGGAAATGAGTTTCCTTCTTGATTTTACTTATATTTTTTTACTTTACCAAGTTATGCAGGTGCCTTGACATTAGCTAGTATTCTGCTGTATCCAAAAACTCTCGGTGGTGGTGCAGTGTTTAGTGGATGGGTTCCATTTAATTCTTCCATTCTTGAGAGAGTTACACCAGATGCAAAAAAGGTTATCTCTATTTCTGCTACTAATATTGCATTCTGGTTCTATATATGATGGTGAAATTTGGATAGTCCTCAAGTAACTTGTTTGAACTCAGAATATGCCATATGGAACCAACCTTTTTTAGTTTACCAGAAGCTCTGTAACCGTAAACTTAATAGGAGGTAACTATTTACCTGTCATGCATTGTTAGGAAGAAAATTCGATGTTCTGTGGTTGGAGAGTGTCATTTAGGACTTCTGGTATATATAATAGTTCCTCAAAAGTTTGCAGCTAAGATTCTAAAATAAGGATGCTACTAGTCTCCTGCATCAGGGGTTCTATGTCTGTTGGAGGTGTGTGAAATGCATGATAGAATCTATATTGGTTGGAATCAACTCACACCATATGTAAATTTGTTCTGAATATGTATGAGAGATTCAATTTTTGTCTGCTCATGACATGGTTTATATTGGTTTTGTCTGCTGAACATGAAAATCCTTCCTTTTGCCAGCTACTTTTCTTTAGGTCAACAGTCTTTTTTGTAAGCTTCAACTTTCATCGTTAATCAAGAGATGCATTTATATTGTTTAGAAGTTATTTTCTCATATCAAGGATCTGATATCAGAAATATGTTTAGACACCTATATTGTGGTCTCATGGAATGGCTGACGGAACTGTACTCTTCGAAGCTGGGCAAGCAGGTCCACCCTTCCTCGAAAAAGCTGGTCTGAGCTTTGAATTCAAGGTACTGATTCAAACACTCTTTACCCTTGGGTTTGATTTCATTATTTAAGAGTAGATTTATATCCCTTTTTAGGTCCCCTAACCATTTTTCAAACTTTTCCCTCAAATTCATTTTCAACCACATTTCTATGGACGTACCACTTTTCAATCACACATTCACCCGAAAACCCAAAATTCTCAAAAACTATCTACACCAAATAGACACTTAGTTCTTACCATATCAAACGTGCTTATAAACAATGCTGCTTTTCATTTCTCTCTTCTCAGGCCTACCCGAGTCTCGGTCATTCAATAAGCCATGAAGAGCTCCTTTCTTTGGAATCATGGATCAAATTCCGTCTTCAGAGTTCGTCCTAAAGGTGGAAGCCTCGAAGGTCATGAAATGACTATCATTCGTATGTCTTAAAAGTTAAAACACTTAAAATTATGCTGTGTCACAACATACCGATGTTAGCATTTAAATTTTATGACAATGGATTGTTTCACTAATGCTATGATCATTGATGCCTTAATTCTTGTTGAACCTTTAAATTACATCCAATTTCCCCGGGTCTTCATTCGTGACACAACCTTGGCACGTTTAATGTATGTGTTAGGCCTCGATTTTAGCACACTGTGACCAAAATACCCTCACATTCAGTCATGCAACGCATCTCATTTTCTTGCGGCCACCAAAACAACAACCGCCTACCGTGCCACATTAACTAGTACAGGTTCATAGACTCCAAAACCTTGGTCCAAATTTGTTATTGCACCGCATAGTACCGGTGATGTGACCATGACAAAGCGTCACGGGATCCCATTTGGTGCTCTTTCCCTTTTTTTAATGATAATGATTTCTCACATCAACTTCACAATTTCTTTCCCCCTCTTTTGAACATTGATGAAGATCCAGGGACAGTTGCGTCCATTGTAATAACTAAGGGTGCCTTAAAACTTGTCAATTATGAATTTTTTCTAAGAGGGACAGGATAATAATGATTATTGGCATTATAAAACATAGTTGTTGTGACAAAAGAGAATACTTGATCATTGTATCACCTTTTCCTAAAAAATGCCATTACTGAGATTTGGATCTTGTTGGGCTTTATAGATTCTATACTAATGGGTCATGGCCCAAACTCTGGAAAAATGAAGGACGTACGAGAATCAGACTCGTGGTAGGGCCCGTCTCTAGTAAATGTAATGCCATTAGCCAATCAGATTGCGTCGTCTTCTGATTGTACTGTTCACCAATGAGCCAGCAAAAGGCTCTGCGTCGCATGCGAACCGTCCCCCAATGCCCAAAATACGTCACAAATTTCTATGTTTCTCTCTCTACAAACATCAACCCTTAAATTCAGGTCTCAGCATCTTTTCTTATCAGTAGAACCGAGAATTCTCTCTCTCTCTCTCTCTGTGAAAGTAATAATAATAGTATAATATCAGTCATGAAGAAGCTGTACAGGAAAGGCACAGTTCATCCAACGCCGCCGTTGCTATCTGACCAGCTGCTGTCATTTTTGCCGGCGACAATCTTGAGTTTAACGGTAGCTCTGTCACTTGAAGACAAAGAGGTTTTGGCATATCTTATCTCCTCTTCTTCTTCTTCTGCTAACTTTCCAAACAATCATCGTAAAGCCGCTTCCTCCGCTGGCACCACCTCTTCTGGTGGTACAAAGGTGGATGCTGACCACCCACCTTCTTTTAACTGCTACTGCTTCCGGTGCTACACGAACTATTGGGCCAAGTGGAATTCTTCACCAAACCGTGAACTGATACACGATGTAATAGATGCTTTTGAAGATACAAGTCTTTCGATGCAAAACAAGAAAGATAAGAGCAAGAGGGAAAGGAGGAAGGGTAAAAGTGCCAGAGGGAATAGTCAAGGCTCCGATGAGTTGAAAAAACCTGAGTTGAGTTCGATTAAGAACGATTTTGTCGAGTCAAACCCCGCCTCGGAAAGCAGTAGTGCAGGCTGCGCTGAGACTGGTGACATCGAGGAAGTGGATGATGGGAAGGAGGAAGAATTGGAGAAGGGTTCAGTGAGAAGCTTTGTGAGTTTTCTTGGAGAGAAGATTTGGGGCGTTTGGACTTGAAAAAGGTTTGTTTAAATTTAATCCTCTTTTGGTTATAAAATCCAAAGAATTTTAGTTTTTGTAGCATCTCTCTTTTGCTGTCTGTTTACTATACAATGTAAATTATGGGTAGTTAATGTCCTTTCATCAATTTCTCCATTTCAGAGTAATTTTTTGCTGCCCAGTTTCTTTGAGCTTAATTATCTTTTTTTTTTGTGGGAATTGCATAAGTTTAATTGCAATAGTTTATGTAATTTCTATTCATATCTTTTTATAGGTGTGTATATATATATATATATATATATGGACCCACCATTTCCTGACTAAAATTGAGCCAAACATAGGCTAAGCCTATGAATAATTTGTTTTTTTTTGCTATTTATCTTGTATGTAAAGCTGAAAGCATCTTTCTCTGTAGTCTTTGTTTTCCCCTACGTTTTCTATCTTTTTCAACTTGTCGAGTCCTTAAATGCTGTATTATTTCCCGCCTATATAATTCGGGTTATATGAAAAATGTCCATGAGCAGCTGTGGTCAGGATCCAACTCTAAAATCTAAACTAGCGATTTAAATCAGATTTTGATTTTAATAAAAGTTGATGGGAGGTGTGATTGAAAAAATGTGGACCTACGAAATGTATTTTGTTAAAATTAATTGTTAACTTTAACTTGAATTTAATACAAATATTTAGAGTTATCAAACAGGTCATATAGTAGGATTATAAGTAGATGAGGATTATGTGGCGAAGCGAGGTGGCATAAGTAACACGGTCATCGAGTAATTGAAGGCGTGGGTGGTTAATGGTTAAGGGTTAAGGCGAAACGAGGTGGCATGAGTAACCTGATCCTCGTAGTAGTCGAGGCGTGGGTGATTACTGGTTAAGGTAAGGCCAAAGGGGGCATTCCCGTGGGATTCGGAGCTAGAGTGTGAGCATAATATAAAAACGATATGGGTGATTCACTTTTCTTGAAATTTGATACTCTTGAGTTTTAGCCACTGTTAGACAGCCGGTGAGAGGAAAAAAATGGTTTTTTTATTGTATTTTCGGTAGATGAATGGTTAAAAAGTAGAGAGAGAAAATTGTAGGATTAGAGATTGATTTGACAAATTATATAGTTTAAATATTAGTTTAAAAATCAAAAAAACCTCTTTACTGATTAGAGGCTTAAGCTTAGCCAAACATGGTCCTTGTCTTGTTGATGGACCGAGCTTGTTGGGTAAAGTAAAAAGTTTCGTCACAATTTTTTAAACTCAATTTCAATCATCTTTTCTTGATCAAACTCACAAATTTTAATTTTTCAAATATTTTTCAATCACACATCTATTAAAAAATTTACAAAAATAATTTTTTTTCTTTACATTACTAAACAGTAGGTATTTTTCAATTTGTTAAAGTTTTGGTGCTACTAACAAGGCAGCAAAAGTGGGGTCCGATCATAGCAAAGGGCGGTTTCGATAAAAGAATTCCATCCTTTTGTTATTCCCTAAGTAGGATTTATTCTTCCCATACAAGTTATTCGGACTCGTGCTTAGAGCCTAAAGACTATACTGCCCTTTTTGTCTGTAAAAGAGTAGATGTATCAAAACTCGGTTGCTCTGTTACCCGTCATGAGTATACAAAATCGTATTCGTGTATTAGAAAAACTCTCATGTGGATTTTCACCTTCCTTGAGAATTCACATGTGAGTTCTTGTAATACACGAGTATAATCTCTTGTACCCATGACAGGTAACAAAGCATAGATGCCCGAGTTCATATAGAGGGAAATTTTTTTAGCCTTGTTTGATTTCAATAAAAATCAAATTTTTAGTAAAATTTGATCGAATATAATAAAATATATAGTTGAAATGAGTTTTGAATGATGAGAGCTAAATAGAGTTTGATGGGAAAATTCATAAATCGTAATCATTAAAATTTCCAAATCAAAATTTATAACTAACAAAAATTTTTAAATCACTTTTTTTTTAATAGATTCAAATAACTTTTTAATTACATACATTTTCTTTGACCGCACATTTTATCTCAAATATATATATATAATTGTTACAATATAACCGAAAAGAGATTTAAAACTAGTACCAAGTCAAAATTAAACAATTTATTTGGTTCAAAAATAAAAATAAAAAATTTACATTTGGACTTGATTTTCCCAAAAAAGAAAGAATTTAAATATTTTATCGATAACCAGAATCTACTTTCGGCTATTAATTTTTGCTACTTTCGCTGAACAAAGTTAAAAGTTTTGCATGAGTAATATAAATGGCAATTAGTCTTGTTTGTGTACATTTCGTATTTATTCTTAAAAAATCATTTTTTTTCAAACTCATATAATTACACGTTTTTTATCAAGAAAATAATTTTACAAGTGGGTCTGTAATTTTTTCCTTCTAAACAACAGAATTTTAAAAAATAATCATTTTTTTTTCAAGAAAAATACATTAAAGAGGTTCGATTTTATAAAGATTCTGATATTAAATATTTTTAAAATACTGTGTAGTCCAATATATAATTGCTGATTAAATCCATGAACAGTCAATTGAAAGGAAGTTGACATACTGATAACCAAAAATAAATGTTTGATTCTTCATTCATTTATTTTATTTAATAGACGGAATCTAACCCATTCGTCACGACTCACGCATTAGGTGGTCCAATCATATTCTATGAATTGAAAATCAACATATTAGGTAAGGTGAGTAAATATTGGTGGGAGCAAGTCAAAAATCAGCTACTGTTGTCTTCCTTCCACGAAATTTAAAATTTAGACAAAATTCACAATTTGAACTTGTAAATTTTGGCCTTTAAGTTGTATCGATAGTGACAAAGGAAGTCAATTGCTGATAAACAACCTGCCTATTTGACCCCTTCTCTCTAATCTAGTTATGTAAAAATATTGAACCCCAGATTGGCTTGTGGTCCTGGTTGACATCTCACGAATAGGGTCGGTCGTCGGTCTATTTTGACGACGTTAATTTTTTCCTGTTATCCCCCGGATCAATGTTCTTCAATAGTGATAGGCTACCAGCAGAGGATAGTGCCGTCGTGAAAATGATAAGAGCTTCACCCTAAAACGACATAATCCCTGTATCTCATTGATTATGTATATTTTTAAAAAGGTGAAGCCCTCACCTTGTGGCCCCCACCTACCTTGTCTCGAATCTTGGTGGAGAATGTAAATTGCTGGTGATGCTGTAAAAAATTCCAACCTTGACGTGGCAAGATCTGATGATACTTGATTGTTGGAAAAGATCAATGAATTCGCCTTTGTTGACCTGCAAAAAAGGCGATGAGGATTCTCCCCGTCGCTCCTCCGGTGTGAGAATTAGTTTTCTGGAGAAAAGTAGAGAAATAATATTTTACTGGAAAACGTAGAGAATAATGAATGAATATATGTGATCAAATGAGCTGTATTTATAGGGCTGAAAAAAGTCCATAACTTCCTTTATTTAATGAATGAGTCCTTTTGCTATAAACTTACCTTTTAAGAAGAATTCTAAATGTATAGGGATTCAGTGCTATAAACTTACTTTTTAAGAAGAATTCTAAACGTATAGGGATTCAGTTTCCTTTTCGTAAAGTGTTTCCTTATGGATAACATATTGTCTTGAGGTCCAAGAAAATGGCCCATTGACAAGGCCCATTGACGAAAGGAACTATGAAGCTTGCCATTATGGCCCAAAGGCCAAGAAGATCCGACCTTATTTATGAGCAATCAGACAAAGGATATGAACCCGACCTGTATGAATCCGGTCATATCACCATAGTGTAGCCCGTTTGAGAGTAGTCGGCCAGTGTCGACTGTCGACCATACCAAGGAAGACCCGAGCACTTATGGTCGGGTCATGGAACTCAAATCAATTCTAGGGAGAAGGAGAATAATACCGATCATTGGCCCCCGTGCGTCAGAGATTGAGACAAAGATATCTGGACGTATGACAGCTGTAATATGTACTTTTCCAACTGATAGAATTTAATGCTTAGATCTAATTGATTCGCTTTGGATGGCTGACTCGTGGCTAGGGGCAATCTGTGGATTCTAAAATTTTTCCCGCCAATTCCTGTCTATAAATACGTGGTCCCCATAGTCTCATTCTCCTTACTTTGCGAAAAAAGAGTGATCAGAGAACTCCTCGAGTTGTCACGACGCCTTCAACAATAGCTATTTAGTACTTGGGTAAGCTTGACCTATTCCGTCCTATATCTGATTTTGTTATTTATTAGCGTAATGGCTAGGCGGGTTCCTGTGGGCGACCTTAGGAAAATAGAAAACTTAGACGAACCATTAGAGGTCGAGCCTCTAGGTTTCTACGAACTCCCGACCAGTCCTCAGGATAACGAGTCAGAAAATGAAGAGGAAGGGGAAAATGATCCCGGGGTAGATAGAGATCCGAGAGAGGCCAACCTCGAACTTCCTACATTTCTCAACAAAATGAAAGAACATATGATCGAGGTAGATATGAGGAGGTATAACCTGGTGGATAGGTATACGGCAAGGGTTCCTGATAGAGATGAGTACCCTTATCATTGCTGGGAGGGGAAAATAGTAGTATTTCACGAGGCTTTAATGGCCGGGCTTCGATTCCCACTCCATTATTTTTTTGTTGACTTCTTGCTGACTGCGGGAATATTTTCGGGTCAGCTCGCTCCAAACGGGTGGAGGATTCTTGTATATTTTTTCATTTTGTGTAGGAATTTAGGAA
Organism: Ligustrum vulgare; assembly: GCA_963555705.1. Classification (NCBI taxonomy): domain Eukaryota; kingdom Viridiplantae; phylum Streptophyta; class Magnoliopsida; order Lamiales; family Oleaceae; genus Ligustrum; species Ligustrum vulgare. The sequence goes on from OY743190.1 coordinate 14,819,990, forward strand.
TAGAACCTACTGTCAACCTTTGTAAATGCCTTTTGGAACTCAAGTTTCTTCCCCGGTGTAATTCCTTTGTTTACTTGTGCGGGAAGGGTAGATTTAAAGCTCCATGGGTTCCATCCTCCATTAAGTACTGGAAAGAAAAAAATTTCTTTATTAAGCCGAGAGAAGGAGAGAACATTTTTTGGCTGACCTTTAGGAAACCCGACGTAGATAGCTTCAATAAGATAGAGAACCTAAGTGAGGACGCCATCACCGAGCTTATGGCAGATGCTGTAAGGGTGTGCAACTTTGGTTTATTGGCCGAGGAGGCCAATGACCTTGTAAATAATAACATCCTTGACATAGTTGGCCTTGGCCTTCAGCCCGGTAGGGTTCGACGTAAAAACAGTACTTCTACTTTCTTATATTCTTGGTTTGTCTTATTTCAAGGAGATCTAACCAACCCGACATGTACTTTTTTGTTTCAGGGATGGCTTTTGACTCCGAGGCACTGAAGAAGACTACTTTGGCCAAGGCCCAAGGGTCTCGGAACAAGCGGACTGTGGACGGGGTGACTCGACGACGTCCCCAAAAGAAATCAAGAGCTTCTACTTTCTTATATTCTTGGTTTGTCTTATTTCAAGGAGATCTAACCAACCCGGCATGTATTTTTTTGTTTCAGGGACGACTTTTGACTCCGAGGCACTGAAGGAGGCTGCTTTGGCCAAGGCCCAAGGGGCTCGGAACAAGCGAACTGTGGAAGGGGTGACTCGACGATGTCCCCAAAAGAAATCAAGAGCTTCTGCCTCAAGCCCGGGCCAATCCTCTAACATGGCTGTCGAAGTTCCTCATGCCAGGGTGGAACGACAGCAGAGGGGTCGGGCTCCCCCGCCCTCTGACTCGGAGCTCGAGGCTGAGAACCCTTCCCTGGAGGACTGCAGGAAGAGGCTCCAAGACTCTCTCCACCCTGATCTTGTAAAGAAGTATCAATACGAGATCGGGTTAGAGCGGGGAGTAGAACATATAATGAGCGTGGCACTTCAGGTATGGTCTGGAGTGTCCCACTACTCATTAGTTTTCATTCAGCTAATTTTTCTTCTAACTTATTTTCTCGATCTCCAGATGCTCAACATTACCCGAGGTGTTGCTAATCAAAGTATTGAACGGGGAGAGACTGCCAGCCAGTTGGTTCATTCCGTCCAATATGAAGCTTGAGCTTGAGGAGGTTATCCAAGAGCGGGAGTCAGCCCGTGACCAAAGCAAACGCTTGGCGGAAGAGCTCAAGCTGGCACATGAGGGGGAGCTCCAAGCCCGAGCCCTAGCAATTGAAGAATTCAAGGGGTCTAAAGAGTATAAGCTTGCTCTTGGAAATTACGCCCTTGAATCATACGCTCAAGCGATCAAGCAAGCTTGAGCTTGGTGCCTTCTGAAGGCGCCCGAACTCAATCCCAGCCTGTAGCGCCCCGAGTTCCGTATACCCGATTCACTACGTCATTTTCTGTCTAAATTTTTCGAATAATATTTTTGCGGAAGAAATAATTGAAATTCATTTTTGGCAACATTAAATAAACTGTAATGGCCGCTAAAATTGAAAACATTTATGAAACCATTTGAAATAGTAAATCGAACCATTAATATTGTAAAGAAATTGCCAATATCATAATTTCTCAAATAAATGAACTTCTCTAAATTATTCGATTGTTTGGAAAATACGGAAATCATTAACGTCAAACTTTCAACCGTTCAACGATTATTGCCACCATCATTCATCGCTCGCCACCGTCTCCGAAATCTGCAAAACTGTTAAAAGTAGGGTGAGTATTTCATGGGGGAAATACTCAGTAGACTCATCGCAAATTAATTTAATTTATAAGATGATTAAACACATAAATCCCGGCTCTTTATAAAACGGGCATTGATAGAGCTTCTTTATAAAACGGCTCTTGATAAAACTCATATTGTGCATTACAGCACGGGACATATTTTGCAAATCATATGCTCTTTGAAAACATCTCTTTGAAAACAGTTCTTTGAAAACCATATACTTATAAAACATTTTAATTATGCCAAGCATAATTTCTTTTGAAAGCATAACATAAGATAGGATTGAAATCCTCATAAACATAAGAATTTTACCGAACTTAGGTGGTAAGAATTCTTATGTAGTAAAATCATAATAACAGTAAGTTTTCATCATAACATAGGATAAAATCGAAATCCTCATAAACATAAGAATTTTACCGAACTTAGGTGGTAAGAATTCTTATGTAGTAAAATCATAGTAAGTTTTCATCATAACATAGGATAAAATCGAAATCCTCATAAACATAAGAATTTTACCGAACTTAGGTGGTAAGAATTCTTATGTAGTAAAATCATAGTAAGTTTTCATCATAACATAGGATAAAATCGAAATCCTCATAAACATAAGAATTTTACCGAACTTAGGTGGTAAGAATTCTTATGTAGTAAGTATACCAAGCATAATTTTCTGAAATTCATAGGGATCAATTGCATCATAACATAAGATAGGATCGAAATCCTCATGAACATATGCGACAGGAATTTTACCGAACTTAGGTGGCAAATCCTCATAAACATATGGAAACATAGGAATTTTACCGAACTTCGTGGCAAATCCTCATAAACATAGGAGACACAAGAATGTTACCGAACTTAGGTGGCAAGAATTCTTATGTGTAGCGCTACTAAAACTCCGGTCCCCTTAACATATCATAACTTATCATATGGGACCCAAAACAATCTTGGTAGATTGATTTCATAGCAATGATCCAAAAAAAAAACATTTTCGTGAAGCATAGGGTATACTTACTTTTCGTAAAAACATAAAGTATATTTTCTTTTCATAAAAACATACTTACTTTTCATAACAACATAAGGTATATTTACCTTTCATAAAAACATACTTGTTTTTCTTAAAAATTGACTTTCACAAGTCACATGACATTCATATGAAATCATAATTTAAATCAATTAATAAGTGCGAGTCTACCTCAAATCCGACGAGTGCAAAGTTGAGCGGGAATGACTTCAATTTCTTTAAATTCTCCGTACGCTTCGTCTTAGCCAATAAGTCACTTTAGTATATCGAATATATAGTTCAAAATGATAAATTATAATTTGAGGACTAAAATTGATGTTTTGAAAGTTGAGGGACTAAAATGAATACTTTTGAAAGTTCAGGGACTAAAATAGATATTTTGAAAGTTGAGGGATTAAAATGAATACTTTGAAACTTGGGCTTAAAAGTAAATCAGCAGGTATTGAAATAAAAGAGTTTAAAGTTAAAGGGCTGAAGTAAATCATTTAAAACTTTGGGGCTGAAATGGATAACTTAAAAAGTTGGGGACTGATTTGAAAACCTTTAAAACTTCAGGGACCAAGCTGCAATTTCTGAAAATTAAATATATATCTCAGCTTTACTCTCTCTCTACCCATTTCTATCCGTCTGTGCAGAGAAGAGAGAGACGGTGAAAGGCAAAATGGGAAGCAGGGACGCCAACCGCGAGCAGGGGAGATCTGCCGGAGTTAAACCCCGGCGATCCACGGCGGTATCACCGCCATCGTGAGGCGGTAACAAAAAAGAAAGGATTGGTAGCAAAAATACGGAGTTTTGGTGCTGGTTTGAGTAAAAATCGATGGTTGAACCGAGGCTAGGGTTCGCGATTTGGGGCGTGAAATTCTCCGGCGAAGGGAGCGGCGATTGAGGTAAGTGTCGGGGTTCATCTATTACTGGGTTTTGGGTTTTGATTTGTGAGGAGCAGTCGTTGGCGGATTTGACTGTTGGTGGTTTGCAGGTGGTATTGAGACTGTGGTTCGGCTGAGTGCGGTGGTGGTGCTCAATTTTGATTGATGATGATGAACGCTGATTCAATTTGGTGTTTGAGTATGGTGATGATAGTGTCGGTTGGCAGTGGTGTTGCAGATTTTGATCTGGGTAGTGAATTGGCTGCAAATTGGGAATCAAAGTTTGTGGCTGCGATGGTGGTTTTGGCAGTGATTCAAGGTGGTGCAGTTTACATAGTGGTGCAGGGACGTTTGGCTGTGGTGTGATCAATGCAAACGGTGGTGGTGTAGACGAAATGGAGTAGGAATGAATTGTGTATTGATGCAGTGATGAATTTGATTGCGATGGAGTTGAGCTGGTTGCAGTGGTTGATCAGTGGCTGCTGATTGGTGGTTTAGAGTTCAATTTGAGTAGAGGTAGTTTGGTATTGAGTGGTTGCAGTGCTGATGGCATATGAAATGATGAAATGGTGAAATTCAAAATCGGCTATGGGAAGAATTGAAAGGCAGTGAAGGTGATGTTACAGATTTCTTGGGTGAAGGAGCTGCAGGTTGATGCTAATACGATAATGGTGTATTGGTAATAGCAGTGGTGTTTGATAATGGATCTTGGCTATGGTTGAGGTGCTACAGAGTTGTGATTATGATGAGGCTGATGAATTGCAGAGAATGGTGATAGCTGGTGTTAATTATAGTGGTTTGATCATAGTGGTGGTTTGTTGATAATGGAGGAAAAAGGGAAGAAATAATTGAGTGGAAACATCATGAGAATGATTTATTCTATTTTATGTTATTGGAAATGGGGTTGGCCGATGATGATGATAAAGAGAGGTAGGGAAATGTGAGTTGTGCCATGTGAAAGAATAAAAATTGGAAGTGGAGGCCGAAAGTTGATGCTGAGGATGATGATGATGATGATGGAGAATATTAGGTTAAATAGGATTAACTAAAATTTGACTAACTTTGATCAAGAAATGTATTTAAAATAGATATATTTTGGACTGAAAATACATTTGAAAATAAATAAATTTTGAGATAAAAATTGAATTACGTATTTGGACTTGAAATAATTTGAATAAGGAAAAATTGAGATATTTTAATAAATTTGGAATTCAAAATGATTTTGAAAATAATACTTTGAATAAATAATTAAAATAACAAAATTTTAGAAATTCGGATTTTAATTTAAAATCGAACAAATTCGATATTTCTTGACTTGGCTAGACGAATTCGTCGCGGCATAAATTTCAAAACAATAGCGACTCAATTTTCTAAATATTAAAATAATTATTTATTGCATAAAAATTCTGGGTCGCTATAATCTTACCCCCTTAAAAATAATTTCGTCCTCGAAATTAAACTTACTTAATCTTATGATTTCTGAATACTTAATCAGAATCTCTTCTTTCTCTTATGTAGCATCATCGCTACCATATTTAACCCACTGGACTTTGACTAAATGCATCACTTTGTTTTCTTAAGAACATGGACTTTTCTATAGACATATGTGTCTACTAAAAAAATTTTCCGAATCATAAGTGACTGAAAGTTCACTATTCTTTGAATTCCATTTTTATGAACCCAAAACAACATCATGTCTCTTTACTAATTTCTGTAATTCCATAAAAAAAATCTCTTCAAGTTTCCATAAATCTTTACTGATATATCAAACCATAATAATTTATCATCTCTAAACTTCTTATCATCGAATATTCCCAAAATAATCAAAACAATTCCCAATCGTATGTAAAAATTTCATCATATCTTGTAGTATTCATGTAACATGTCACTTATCATCGTATCATGTGACCTCAGATATTCGTATATATCTCTAAAATTTCAACAAATCTTTACTAACATATCATATCATAATAATTTTTCCTTTCTTCTTATCATCGAATATTCCCAAAATAATCAAAGAATTACCTGAATATTCTTTCTACATAATATACCCAATAACATATCAACATAATATCATCAACTTATCATTCCAATATTTGTAATCCAAAATTCAGTAAACAAATATCTTCCAAATAACTAAGATTTTTTTACTTAAATGTCACCACATTTCCTGCAAAGTATATCTTTCACTTATACATACTTATGAATTTTGATTCAATACAGTCCTTATTTCTCTTTCACGTATTCCCGTATCATCTCACTAAACCTTGATTATTATACCAAAAATATCAGTACCAAAATCCAATAAAATATTCCATATCTCCAATCTTATCATCAAATTTTCTTTTGTCGAGAAAATAACAGCGCATTAACTCTTGTTCCCACTTTTCATTATACTTTAAATCATACATCAAGTACTCGGTATCAAATACTCATTCTATCTGAGAGCTAAGATACTAACTTAAAACAGCATCACAAGGATCAGATATGTTATTCTCAAACTTAAGAAACTTCACTAATTTCCCAAATCTGAAATTCAAAATTAAATTTTTTTTTTTTTTTTATTCTCCCAAACTTCAATTCATATCACACTTTATGAACAATACTCTGATTAATCTTATCACCATTAAATAAGACTTCTGTACATCATATAGGATTCCTCATCAAATTTGCTTAACCCAAAGATACAATCCCATAATTAAAAATCACACAACTGATCATCTCAGATTTTCCATTATTGTAGCCCAAATATTTACTCACTTCAAAAGTACAACCAATAATAATTAATCGAACTGCATCACTAAATCTTTAAATAAACCCATATATTATGACTAAAAATGAAAATTCTCAATCGTAGATAATATTTCACCATAATGCAATAAACCATCAAAATAAGATCATCAAACTCAATATTATGTATCAATTTCTCAGATAAAAAAAAATCTTGGATTCTACCGTGGTCCCTCTTCTGAACACCATTCCAAAATAAGTCATCACTGTAAAATCTTATCCCTATTTTCCTCAAAATTCATATCCTTATAATACTCTCCAATACAAGTGATCATTCCTTACAAATGATCAATCCATTCCCAAGAATAATTAAGATTCTTCCCAATAATGCCCTTATACTTGTCTTCACTCGTCTTTCAAAATATAACTTATCATTTACTCAATCTTGCTTATGAACTTGCAATTCTAAACTCAATTCTCTTAGTGATTGCATACCATACTATGCTCTTAATTCCAAATAATAAAATTCTGGACAGAGTCTCCCTTATAATTTGAACTTATCCCAAACCATAAGTATACTTCAATATCATCAAAAAAAATATCCCATAATTCAATTCATAATTCCTCAACATAACAATTTCAAATTATATTTTTCAATATCACTTCCTTCGATACCTTAATGGCTCAAAAGATAACTCATACTTATAAATATATGCCATAAATCATATTCCCCAAATTTATTCACAAGGCCAAACTTCATAATAAATTTCTCTTCAACATAGAGGCATAATTCATTTACTCAACATAATATCCATTACTTAATTTTCAATAAAATCATATTGTTCCCATTATGCTCAACACTCGTTTTCTTTCTTAAAAAAAATTTCTCATAATCATACATTAAAGCATATAAGTTATGACAAAGCATAACAACATCATTATTTTCGAAGAAATACATTCTTATTTCTCATAAATCATAAGTATCCGAAATACTCTTCATTCTTTCTCATAAATCAATAAAATGAGTATTCGAAATACTGAAATAACTTTAAACATTATAAACTTCTTTACCTCGGAGTTGGTGGAGCGAAATGATGGCAGTGGCAATCTTCATCAATAATATTTTATAATGGAAAATATTTCTTGAAAATTCTTTTTGAAAATTTTTTTCCAGTCTACAGAAACGCAGACTAGCTCTGATACCAACTTGTAGCGCCCCGAGTTCCGTATACCCGATTCACTACGTCATTTTCTGTCTAAATTTTTCGAATAATATTTTTGCGGAAGAAATAATTGAAATTCATTTTTGGCAACATTAAATAAACTGTAATGGCCGCTAAAATTGAAAACATTTATGAAACCATTTGAAATAGTAAATCGAACCATTAATATTGTAAAGAAATTGCCAATATCATAATTTCTCAAATAAATGAACTTCTCTAAATTATTCGATTGTTTGGAAAATACGGAAATCATTAACGTCAAACTTTCAACCGTTCAACGATTATTGCCACCATCATTCATCGCTCGCCACCGTCTCCGAAATCTGCAAAACTGTTAAAAGTAGGGTGAGTATTTCATGGGGGAAATACTCAGTAGACTCATCGCAAATTAATTTAATTTATAAGATGATTAAACACATAAATCCCGGCTCTTTATAAAACGGGCATTGATAGAGCTTCTTTATAAAACGGCTCTTGATAAAACTCATATTGTGCATTACAGCACGGGACATATTTTGCAAATCATATGCTCTTTGAAAACATCTCTTTGAAAACAGTTCTTTGAAAACCATATACTTATAAAACATTTTAATTATGCCAAGCATAATTTCTTTTGAAAGCATAACATAAGATAGGATTGAAATCCTCATAAACATAAGAATTTTACCGAACTTAGGTGGTAAGAATTCTTATGTAGTAAAATCATAATAACAGTAAGTTTTCATCATAACATAGGATAAAATCGAAATCCTCATAAACATAAGAATTTTACCGAACTTAGGTGGTAAGAATTCTTATGTAGTAAAATCATAGTAAGTTTTCATCATAACATAGGATAAAATCGAAATCCTCATAAACATAAGAATTTTACCGAACTTAGGTGGTAAGAATTCTTATGTAGTAAAATCATAGTAAGTTTTCATCATAACATAGGATAAAATCGAAATCCTCATAAACATAAGAATTTTACCGAACTTAGGTGGTAAGAATTCTTATGTAGTAAGTATACCAAGCATAATTTTCTGAAATTCATAGGGATCAATTGCATCATAACATAAGATAGGATCGAAATCCTCATGAACATATGCGACAGGAATTTTACCGAACTTAGGTGGCAAATCCTCATAAACATATGGAAACATAGGAATTTTACCGAACTTCGTGGCAAATCCTCATAAACATAGGAGACACAAGAATGTTACCGAACTTAGGTGGCAAGAATTCTTATGTGTAGCGCTACTAAAACTCCGGTCCCCTTAACATATCATAACTTATCATATGGGACCCAAAACAATCTTGGTAGATTGATTTCATAGCAATGATCCAAAAAAAAAACATTTTCGTGAAGCATAGGGTATACTTACTTTTCGTAAAAACATAAAGTATATTTTCTTTTCATAAAAACATACTTACTTTTCATAACAACATAAGGTATATTTACCTTTCATAAAAACATACTTGTTTTTCTTAAAAATTGACTTTCACAAGTCACATGACATTCATATGAAATCATAATTTAAATCAATTAATAAGTGCGAGTCTACCTCAAATCCGACGAGTGCAAAGTTGAGCGGGAATGACTTCAATTTCTTTAAATTCTCCGTACGCTTCGTCTTAGCCAATAAGTCACTTTAGTATATCGAATATATAGTTCAAAATGATAAATTATAATTTGAGGACTAAAATTGATGTTTTGAAAGTTGAGGGACTAAAATGAATACTTTTGAAAGTTCAGGGACTAAAATAGATATTTTGAAAGTTGAGGGATTAAAATGAATACTTTGAAACTTGGGCTTAAAAGTAAATCAGCAGGTATTGAAATAAAAGAGTTTAAAGTTAAAGGGCTGAAGTAAATCATTTAAAACTTTGGGGCTGAAATGGATAACTTAAAAAGTTGGGGACTGATTTGAAAACCTTTAAAACTTCAGGGACCAAGCTGCAATTTCTGAAAATTAAATATATATCTCAGCTTTACTCTCTCTCTACCCATTTCTATCCGTCTGTGCAGAGAAGAGAGAGACGGTGAAAGGCAAAATGGGAAGCAGGGACGCCAACCGCGAGCAGGGGAGATCTGCCGGAGTTAAACCCCGGCGATCCACGGCGGTATCACCGCCATCGTGAGGCGGTAACAAAAAAGAAAGGATTGGTAGCAAAAATACGGAGTTTTGGTGCTGGTTTGAGTAAAAATCGATGGTTGAACCGAGGCTAGGGTTCGCGATTTGGGGCGTGAAATTCTCCGGCGAAGGGAGCGGCGATTGAGGTAAGTGTCGGGGTTCATCTATTACTGGGTTTTGGGTTTTGATTTGTGAGGAGCAGTCGTTGGCGGATTTGACTGTTGGTGGTTTGCAGGTGGTATTGAGACTGTGGTTCGGCTGAGTGCGGTGGTGGTGCTCAATTTTGATTGATGATGATGAACGCTGATTCAATTTGGTGTTTGAGTATGGTGATGATAGTGTCGGTTGGCAGTGGTGTTGCAGATTTTGATCTGGGTAGTGAATTGGCTGCAAATTGGGAATCAAAGTTTGTGGCTGCGATGGTGGTTTTGGCAGTGATTCAAGGTGGTGCAGTTTACATAGTGGTGCAGGGACGTTTGGCTGTGGTGTGATCAATGCAAACGGTGGTGGTGTAGACGAAATGGAGTAGGAATGAATTGTGTATTGATGCAGTGATGAATTTGATTGCGATGGAGTTGAGCTGGTTGCAGTGGTTGATCAGTGGCTGCTGATTGGTGGTTTAGAGTTCAATTTGAGTAGAGGTAGTTTGGTATTGAGTGGTTGCAGTGCTGATGGCATATGAAATGATGAAATGGTGAAATTCAAAATCGGCTATGGGAAGAATTGAAAGGCAGTGAAGGTGATGTTACAGATTTCTTGGGTGAAGGAGCTGCAGGTTGATGCTAATACGATAATGGTGTATTGGTAATAGCAGTGGTGTTTGATAATGGATCTTGGCTATGGTTGAGGTGCTACAGAGTTGTGATTATGATGAGGCTGATGAATTGCAGAGAATGGTGATAGCTGGTGTTAATTATAGTGGTTTGATCATAGTGGTGGTTTGTTGATAATGGAGGAAAAAGGGAAGAAATAATTGAGTGGAAACATCATGAGAATGATTTATTCTATTTTATGTTATTGGAAATGGGGTTGGCCGATGATGATGATAAAGAGAGGTAGGGAAATGTGAGTTGTGCCATGTGAAAGAATAAAAATTGGAAGTGGAGGCCGAAAGTTGATGCTGAGGATGATGATGATGATGATGGAGAATATTAGGTTAAATAGGATTAACTAAAATTTGACTAACTTTGATCAAGAAATGTATTTAAAATAGATATATTTTGGACTGAAAATACATTTGAAAATAAATAAATTTTGAGATAAAAATTGAATTACGTATTTGGACTTGAAATAATTTGAATAAGGAAAAATTGAGATATTTTAATAAATTTGGAATTCAAAATGATTTTGAAAATAATACTTTGAATAAATAATTAAAATAACAAAATTTTAGAAATTCGGATTTTAATTTAAAATCGAACAAATTCGATATTTCTTGACTTGGCTAGACGAATTCGTCGCGGCATAAATTTCAAAACAATAGCGACTCAATTTTCTAAATATTAAAATAATTATTTATTGCATAAAAATTCTGGGTCGCTATACAGCCCGCTGGCAGAATTTCCTCTGGGCGCTGACGAGCTTGATCTCTCCCCCTTTGATGAGGAAGAGGACTGTGAGGTGGTGGGGGAAGATGAGATCGGCAGCGAACCCGATCCCTGAAGCCATTTTTGTACCCTCCCCCCCCCCCCTTTTTGAATGTGTGCAAACCCGGGGTATGTCCCTAGGACATCCTGTAATTTTCCATTCATGAATGAATGTCTATTTTTTGCCAATGCTCGCACCCTGTACTTGTGTTTTAATGCTATGTTAACAGTCATTTTGAGTGCACAAACCATTCTTATAGAGGCATATATGATCGGGTGTGGACGATCTCTTAACTATGTGATAAAAAAATTATGATTGATAGCAATTAGAGAGACCGATCATGACCGTCCTTTATAGTCTATAAAGTCGTGCTCAACTTGGTGACTTGGAGGCAGATTTTTATGAGGGTCGGGCGATGCCGAATTTAAGAAGTAAGGTCGTGTTGACCCGACCTTTAATCATTGGGAATTACTTGTTGAAAATAATTTGTAACGTCTTACCATGAGATCTTGTAAATTATTCGTGGAAGAATAATTTGTAAAGTCTTACCATGAGACATTATAAATTATCTGATGGAAAATAATTTGTAACGACTTACCATGAGACATTGTAAATTATTCGTGGAAGAATAATTTGTAAAGTCTTACCATGAGACATTGTAAATTATTTGATGGAAAATAATTTGTAACGTCTTGCCATGAGACCTTATAAATTATTCGTGGAAGAATAATTTGTAAAGTCTTACCATTAGGCATTGTAAATTATTTGATGGAAAATAATTTGTAACGTCTTACCATGAGACCTTGTAAATTATTCGTGGAAGAATAATTTGTAAAGTCTTACCATGAGACATTGTAAATTATTTGATGGAAAATAATTTGTAACGTCTTGGCATGAAACCTTGTAAATTATTCGTGGAAGAATAATTTGTAAAATCTTACCATGAGACATTGTAAATTATTTGATGGAAAATAATTTGTAACGCCTTGCCATGAGACCTTGTAAATTATTCGTGGAAGAATAATTTGTAAATTTTTACCATGAGACATTGTAAATTATTTGATGAAAAATAATTTGTAATGTCTTACCATGAGATCTTGTAAATTATTCATGGAAGAATAATTTGTAAAGTCTTACCATGAGAGATTGTAAATTATTTGATGAAATTGTAACGCATTGCCATGAGATCTTGTAAATTATTCGTGGAAGAATAATTTGTAAAGTCTTACCATGAGACATTGTAAATTATTTGATGGGAAATAACTTGTAAAGTCATGTGAATGACCTTGTAAGTTACTTCAAGATCTGATCTTTGTAGTGCTCATTCTTTGGAAGAAGTACTTTTATTGAAGGGGACTGAACGATGGGCCTTGTTAAAACCTTACCCAGAAAAACCCAGTGGGAAAAAATCTGGATAAGGAAAAAGAGTACCACTCCCTGACGCTGAAAGAAAGAACAATGGGCACGCAGGCCCGACCTTAACAATCATTGATGGACGTGCAAGTCCGAAAGTAAAAAGAATAAACATGGGCGCGCAGGCCCGACTAGACGACTCTGATATCTAAGAAGAGGTTTCTACTTGTAGTATGGCTTCAAATTCTCCACATTCCATGGCCGAGGAAGAGGCTTTGAATCCATTGTGCAGAGGCTGTACGAGCCCTTTACCACCTTTCGGATGACTTCATACGGTCCTTCCCAAATAGGTCCAAGCTTTCCTGGTTGATGACTAGTAGCCTCGCTTCGACGAAGAACAAGATATCCCATTCTGAATTCCCTCTTCTTTACTCGGACATTGAACTTCTTAGACATGGCCTGATGTTAAGCTGCTATTCTTAATGATGCATCTTCCCTAACTTCTTCCAGAAGATCTAGATTTTCTCTTTGTCCCTCGATATGGTCGGGTGATCTCACGGTCATAGCACAGAAGCTTGGAATTGTTACTTTTACTCGGACAGCGGCTTCCATTCCGAAGGCAAGCATGAACGGGGTCTCCCCTGTCGCAGTCTTGAACGTGGTTCGTTTGGTCCAAAGTATTTCTGGCAGGAGATCGGGCCAATCTCGCTTGGCACTGTCCAGGCGAGTCCTCAAGTTTTGTAAGATGAGCCTGTTTGTAACTTCAGCTAACCCATTACTCTGCGGGTGCGAAACAAAAGTCAACCTGTGTTCTATTCCCAGGTTCTTGCAGAATTGCTTGAAGGCTTGACACTCAAATTGACGCCCGTTATCTGTTATTAATGTCTTAGAAAGACCAAAATGGCAGACTATTGATTTCCACACAAATGCTTCCAACTTTTGTTCTGTGATTACAACTAGCGGTTCGGTTTCCACCCACTTAGTGAAAAGTATTCCACGGCAACTGCCAAGAATTTGACCTGACCCCGGGCTATGGGGAAAGGTCCTAGTATGTTGATTCCCCATTGAACGAAAGGATATGGGCACATAATCGAGGATAGCTCTTCAGCCGGTTGATGTAACCGGGTTGCGAATCTTTGGCACTTGTCACAAGCTTTTACGTAATTGAGCGTGTCCTTCTTCATGGTTGGCCAATAGTACCCATATCGTATCAACTTCAATACTAGAGCTCTCGCCCCCTGGTGTCCCCCACAGATTCCTTCATGAACCTCGGCCATAGCAAGGGCTGCTTCTTTCGAAGTTAGGCATCGTAGGTAAGGAAGTGTGAAGCTTCGACGGAATAAAGTATTCTGCAGCAAGGTATACCTCTGGGCCCTTGCTTTGATTCTTCTTGCCTCTACCTTGTTATCTAGCACCTTTCCTGACGTTAGGTATTCAATTATAGGATCCATCCAATTGGGCTCTTGCTCTGAAATATCCATAACCTCGTGTTGTTGTGCGATACTAGGCTCATGAAGAGTTCGTATGAACATGGTCGTCTTGATAAAGCATATGCCTTGTGATTGGCAGATCTCGAAATTTTGTCTACGTAGCAAGACTTGAACTTTCTTTGCAAGTCCAAAACCATCATCCTATAAGATGACATTTTCTCATCTTTTGCTTCAAAAGTGCCATTTACCTGTTCTACCACCAATTGTGAATCACTCAGGACCTTGACATGCTCGACCCCTAGATGTTGAGCTTCTTGAAGTCCAGCAATCACGGCCTCATACCCTGCATCATTATTAGTTGCTAGGAAGTCAAACCGTATTGCACACTGAATTTCCATTTTGCCATCATCTTTCTTTAGTATGATTTCCGGCCCCCGAGCTCGCGGCATTCGATGCTCCATCCACTTGCAAGGTCCATGTGGCCTCTTCCCTGTCATGACCTGTTGGCCCCCGAGGTCTTGGGGCGAGTTCGGCGAAGAAGTCAGCCAAGACCTGTGCTTTGATGGAAGGTCGAGGTTTGAACTCGATGTCATATTCTCCAAGCTCGATTGACCACTTGAGTAGACGGCCAGATACATCTGGTTTTTGCAAGATTTGCTTCAAGGGCTAATTTGTGAGGACGGTTATGACATGGGCTTGAAAGTATGGTCTTAACTTTCTGGCTGCTGTAATCAAGGCAAGTGCGAGCTGCTCTACCAATGTATATCGGGTTTCTGCATCTAACATCATCTTTCTGACGTAATATACAGGTTTTTGAGCATTCTCTTCCTCTTTAACTAAAACGGCGCTCACAGCATGATCAGACACTGCTAGATACAAGAACAGGTTGTCCCCAGGATTTGTTTTTACCAATATTGGAGGAGTACCCAAATATTCTTTCAACTTCCTGAAGGCGACCTCGCATTCCTCGTCCCATCTGAAGTCTTTGTTTCCTCGAAGAGTTTTGAAAAAGGGAAAACATTTGTCCGCTACCCTTGACATAAATCGGCCCAATGCTGCTACTCTCCCTGTCAGCTTCTGCACTTCCCTGATATTTCAGGGAGGTTCCATTGATGCTAGGGCCGAAATTTTATCTGGATTGACTTCGATACCTCTCTGAGTGATCATGAATCCCAAAAACTTTCCCGAGTCTACTCCTAAGGCGCACTTTGCAGGATTCAATTTCATCCGATATTCTTTAAGTGTACTGAATATGTCCTCAAGGTCAGCAATGTGGTCTTTCTTTCTTCGTATTTTTACGACCATGTCATCAACGTAGAACTCAATGTTAAGCCCGATGTGTCTGGAGAAGACCGTGTTTACCAACCTTTGATAAGTAGCACCAGCGTTCTTCAATCCAAACGGCATGACCTTATCGCAATATATTCCTTCATCTGCCATGAAGGAAGTTTTCTCTTGATCTTCCTGTGCCATCCGAATCTGATGATATCCTGAGAAGGCGTCTAGGAAGCTGTAAAGTTCGAAGCCTGATGTGGAATCCACCAATTTGTCGATCCTGGGAAGGGGATAACTGTCTTTTGGACATGCTTTATTCAAGTCTGTGAAATCTATACAAACTCGCCACTTGCCGTTTGGCTTCTTCACCAAGATCACATTGGCTAGCCATTCTGGATACTTCACCTCCTTGATGAATCCTGCCTTCAAGAGTTTATCTACTTCCTATTTTATTATCCGACTCCTTTCTGTGGCAAACTGTCTTCTTCGCTGTTTTACAGGTTTCTTGTCAGGCATGACGTTAAGCCTGTGTTCGACCAGTGCGAGATCGATCTCGGGCATATCTTCAGCACTCCATGCAAATACATCGATATTCTTCTTTAAACACTGTGACAACTCCTCCTTCATTAGTTTGGGGAGCTCTTTCCCAATTGTAAAGCTCTTCCCTTCTGAGATTTGAACTTCTTCCAACTCTTCCACCTGCGACATTCACCCTTCCACAGGAAGTTATATTGACGTCAGATCTGTCTTAACCTTTTCAATACAGCTGATATAGCAACTTCTGGCTACCGATTGACTTCCCTGAATAGTTACTATACCTGCGGAAGTTGGGAACTTGATCGCCAGGTGATATGTCGATACTATAACTCTTAGGCTATTCAAGAAGGGTCTTCCCAAGATAGCATTGTAGGCCATAGGAGTCTTGACGACCTGAAACGGAGTCATCTATGATACCCGTTTCTCTTCTGATCCCAGTGAGGTGGGAATGTCAATTAGGCCTTCGGGTTTCACAGTTCCTCCACCAAACCCAGTTAGGGGAGTAATGACATGTCAAAGTCAATCTTTGGGGAGCTGCATCTAGTTGAAAGCTTCTAAGGAGAGAACATTGGATGCGCTTCCATTGTCAACTAGCACCCTCCTAACATCAAAATTTGAGATTGTTGCGCTGATGACAACAACATCGTCACGAGGATACGAAATTCCTTCCATGTCAGCGTTGCTGAAGCTGATGCTGCTTGAAAACTCATGGTCATGTTATCCCGACCTTTCTTCCCGATCGCTTAGTGCCCGGGCATGATTCTTGCGTGCGTTATTCGAATCACCTCCAGATGCTATTCTTCCGACGATAAAATTTATGGTGCCAGCGGACCTGTTTTCTCTTTCCCTTTCCCATGCTCTTTATTGTCTTTCTTTATGTAGTGCCCTAGAAAGCCCCTTTTTTATGAGGGCTTCTATCTCTTGTTTTAATGTTCTGCACTCGTCCGTGGTATGGCCCGGGCTCTTGTGAAAGTCACAATACTTATGTTGAATCTTTTTGTCAATTTTCCCCTTGATAGGCTTGGGCCAACGCAAATCTTCACGTCCCTTGATTTCCATGAGAATGTGGGATCGAAGTGCGTTTAGCGGAGTTACACTTTGATGCCCATGGCCCCTTCGAGTAAGTTCGGGAAGAATTCTTCTCATCCTCCTGTCTTGACCTTTTATTCCCTTGTCTTACGGATTGTGAAGACTGTGCTACTGTCCCATGCACTTGATCTTGTGCCCGAACTGATAACAGCGTTTCCTCCATGTTTATGTATTTCTCGGCTCTTCTGAGAAGCTCTGTTACATTCGAGGGCGGATTCTTGGACAAGGACATTCTGAATTTCGGACCTCGAATAGCCAAGGTCAGGGTCGAGATGGCCGATGAGATGTGAAGATCTGGAATCTGAAGTCTTTCAGTGTTAAAGCGAGTCATGAACTCTCGCAGTGTCTCATATTGCACTTGCCTTAACTGCATGAGTGAAGCGGCGGTTTTCTTGATCCTTTTGCTACTTGCAAAGAAAGCAGTGAATTTCTCAGAAAGATCAGCGAAGGAAGAGATGGACCCCGAAGGTATTGTAGAAAACCAGTCTCGGGCTAAATTTCTTAAGGTTTGCGGGAAGGCCTTACACATAATTTGATCGGGAGCATTTTGCATGTCCATAACATCAGTGTAGGTATTCAAGTGGTTGTTAGAATATGTTGTTTCATCTATTCCTTTATTCGAGAATATTTAAATCTTTCTGGTAAGGGGAATGACGTTATTTCATGAGTAAAAGGGGTTCTTCTTATGAATGACATCCTACCTTGTGTGTTCTGCCGTATTCCATTAGCAATTCCTTCCTGAATGATTCTTGAGAGCTCTTACTGTGTCGAGTTGGCGGATCCCTAAGTCATGGGATGGGCACCCCTGATTCCCGGGGAGTTGTCAGCCGTAGGATTAACTGACCGGGGGTCTTCCCTGGGAACCGTGCTTGGAGTGTTCGGGTCGGGTTGCGCTTGATGATTATTCTGTTGTTGAAGAGCTTGAATGAGTTCGCGGAGCTGCTGCTGAAGTTCGTTTAAATCTTCTCGACTAACAGGTTCATTATCTGGAGTGGTTTCTGGGTTTTGCTCTTCCCCAATATCTTCAAGAGGTGGAGGATTTTTTCCTCAACCGAAGTATTGGCCGGAAGAGGTTGACTAGTGGATGCGGGGGGACGAGCTTGACGTCTATTAACCATGGCTGATTGTATCTCTTCCCACAGATGGCGCCAATTGATGCTGTAAAAAATTCTAACCTTGACGTGGCAAGATCTGATGATACTTGATCGTTGGAAAAGATCAATGAATTCGCCTTGGTTGACCTGCAAAAAAAGCGAGGAGGATTCTCCCCGTCGCCCCTCCGATGTGAGAATTAGTTTTCTGAAGAAAAGTAGATAAATAATATTTTACTGGAAAACGTAGAGAATAATGAATGAATATATGTGATCAAAGGAGCTGTATTTATAGGACTGAAAAAGCCCATAACTTCCTTTATTTAAGGAAGGAGTCATTTTGCTATAAACTTACCTTTTAAGAAGAATTCTAAACATATAGGGATTCAGTTTCCTTTTCGTAAAGTGTTTCCTTATGGATCACTCATTGTCTTGGGGCCCAAGAACATGGTCCATTGACGAGGCCCATTGACGAAAGGAATTATGAAGCTTGCCATTATGGCCCAAAGGCCGAGAAGATCTGACCTTATTTATGAGCAATCAGACAAAGGATAAGGTCGGGATGAACCCGACCTGTATGAATCCGGTCATATCACCATACCGTAGCCCGTTTAAGAGTAGTCGGCCAGTGCCGACCATACATAGGAAGACTGATTATTGTCCAATTTTACGTATTTTAGATAGGTAAATAAATGAAAAAATACGATTTTGGGATATAAATTTTGTCATTTAGAGTAAAATTTATTAAAGATTCAATTTTATTTGTTAAACTCTAAATTGATTTTATTTGTTAATAATTTCATTTATTTAATTGCAGGTACATTTTGGACAATTTTATCTCAAAAATCCCTAGTTTAATGGACCCGAAAAAGCCTAAATTGAGCAAAAAAAAAACCTACTGCTCACCACTTCACCATCTTGAGAGATGAACCAGGGAGCTTCTGCCGTTTACCCTCAACCTGACTTCCAGCCGTTCTTCTCTCTCTCTCACGCATTCTCTCTATCTCTAACCTTATACAAATAGTCAACAGCAAGAGTCACCTCTTTTTCTCACCAACTACACGAGACTTAGCCTCCCTTTCAACTCTCCTCTGCTGCCTCTTCTTTCTCTCTCGCTGCCTTCTTCTCGCACAGATCAACCACCAGCCGCTCCTCTACTTCAGCCAGCCGCAACACCCTCTACCTCCATCAATAACCTTCAGCTGCAGCTTGCCCCATCCTCTGTCTTCCTTCATCGCCAGCAGCAGCCTCCCCACACAGCACAAAGCACAGAAACCGCCAGCCACACCTCTCCTCTCTCACGCCACCGTTCTCAGCCTCACCAACCTTAAATCCCAACAGCAAACCAGCCACAGCTCCGTTTTCTCTCCTTTTCACCCTCTCCCACCCGTATCTCTCATCTTCTCTACCTCTGTCTTCTCTCCCTCGCACAACCAGCAGCCCTCAGCCTCCGGTCTTCAACCATCTCGCAGCAGCCTTTGTTTTGGTGACTTGTTCTAGTTTATATTTTGCTTAGATTGTTGATTGTTTTACGTTAATTTTTATAATTTCAGTTTATTGCCATTAGTTTAGTTTGAAGTTATAATATTGGTTATAGAATTTTCTGATTATTGACATTGGTTTAATCCTTAGATATTGTTAGTTATTGAATTTTCATTTTTAAATTTGAATTTAGTTTTCTAGAATGATAAGTGTTTGTTTGAATTTTATTTCGTTTGATTTAATTATGTTCGGCTAAGTTATATTTGAGGGGAGTAATTCTTAGCGTCAATGGGTGAATGTTAATTTTCTATAGATGGATTCTTGTGATTGATGATAATTAACGAGTGTTTTAAATTTTCAAATTATTTTACTTCGATCGATGTCGTTGATGTGATATGTATTGAATATGCACATAACATGTTCGACTAAATGCCGTAAAATAAATTGATTAATTTTCGTACTAATATTTCCAAATTTTATCGATCTCAAGAAATTCATGCTAAATCTATTTGCAAAGCCCAATTGATAGCGAAAGAATAACTCCACTCAAATTTTCCTTTCATTGCAATTTAATTATATTTTCTCCAATTTCACTTTAGCACAATTGAAATCGTAGTTTAAGTTTCGAATTTAGCAAATATTACGATATCAATAAAATCCCTAGGAAGAATGACCCTGGATTATTACTAGGCTACAACTTGACCCCTTTATACTTGGAGGGTAGATTTTACATCGAGTCAAGTTTTTGGCGCCGTTTCCGGGGATTATATTGGTGTTAATTGATTTTTGCTGAATTCTTTTTATTTTATTATTATTTATTTATTTATTCTCGTCTCTTCTACTATTTCTTGATATTGTTCTTTGTTTATGTCCGTTTGGTTTCGAGATAATTCTAAGCGATTAGTAAGATCGGAACCCACTAACCAATTTTTAATTCTTGAAAATCAGTAGGTAGCAATGGAAAATATTGCAGATCCAAATGAGGCGCCAGTCGTTCGAAGTCTTAGAGACTACATTTTTCCAACGATGACAAGCACTCCGTCATGCATAGTGACGTCTGCAAATGCGGCGGTCTTCAACTTCAAACCGAGAATGATTGATCATCTACCACGCTTCCATGGGATGCCATCAGAGAGTCCATATCACCACATCCAGGAATTCGAAGTGTTTTACTTTCCTTGAACGAAATTGCACTGAGGAAGTCATTCGACTCAAGCTTTTCCCTTTTTCACTAAAGGATAAAGCTAAGTCATGGCTTAACTCTTTGAGGCCTAGTTCAATTACAAATTGGGCAAATATGCGGAAAGAGTTCATTAAAAAGTTTTTTCCACCACAAAGAACCACCGCTATTTAAAGACAAATTATGAATTTCTCTCAAAAGAATAATGAAAATTTTTACACTAGTTGGGAAAGATTTAAGGATTTGTTGTTATCTTGTCCCCACCATGGTTATGAAAAATGGATGTTAACGAAATTTTTTTATGAAGGGCTCAGACCTGAAATGAGACAATTTGTGCAAACCATGAGTAATGGTGATTTCTTTGCAAAAGACCCAAATGAAGTTTTTACATTTTTTGATGATTTAGCTGAAAATGCCCAATCTTGGGATAACATTGATGAGTTTGATAGGAGTGTTACAATAAAAACTGAATTTCCAAAAATTGCATCTGGAAATGGAATTCATTCACTTAGAGCAGATGATGACATAAATGCCCGATTGGCTGTCATCACTCGAAAACTTGAAAACTTGGAAACTCAAAAAGTGAATGAAGTCAATTCCTCTTCCACTATTTTAGAAAAATGTTCAATTTGTGATGATGCGCAGCATTTAACCTCTGATTGTCCTGCACTTCCCCAACTAAAAGAGATATATTTTGATCAATCTGTTGCTGTTAATATGATTTCCAAACCTTATTCTAATCCATATTCGAGTACTTATAATCCAGGTTGGAGAAATCATCCAAATTTCAGTTGGAGGAATGATCAAGGAGGAAACAATAATGTTGGCAACAATGCTGGACCTTCACAACCAACATCTTATATGCCACCGCAGAAGAGAAGTCTGGAAGACCAAATCCAACAATTCATGCAAAGTCAAGCTGCTATCAACAATCAAAACTCTCAGGCCATCAATGACATCCGATCTCAGCTTACAAAGCTGACTACTCAGGCAAGTGCAGTAGAAAAAGGTAAGTTTCCAGCTCAACCAATGCCAAACCCTCAAACTCAATACAATGGGGTCGATGAATCCAATCTGAGACATGTGAAAGCAGTAACTACCTTGAGAAGTGGTAAGCAAATCCAAGTTCCTGAACCTCAAGAGAACTTGGTGGGTAAGCAAGCTAAACCTCCTGTCGATGATACTATATTAAAATCTTTACCTGATGTTCAGGAACCACCTAAGCAAATAGTAGGTGCACCCCCTGCCCCTTTTCCTCAAAGATTACAACCTGGTAATAAGACCAAAAATCAAACAGAAATTCATGAAATTTTTAAGCAAGTTAGGGTAAATATTCCTCTGCTAGATGCAATTCAACAAGTCTCTGCCCATGCTAAATTTCTTAAGGATTTGTGTACAGTGAAGAGGAAGTTAGCTGTTAAGAATAAGGCATTTTTAACTGAACAAGTGAGTTCTATCATACAATGTCAAACTCCTCAAAAATTTAAAGATCCTGGTTCTCCAACCATTGCTTGTATGATAGGAACCACTCGTATTGGTCATGCATTGCTAGATTTAGGTTCGAGTGTGAATCTTTTGCCCTTTAGCGTATATACACAACTTGGTCTAGGTGAACTTAAACCTACCCCCATGATTTTACAATTACCAGATAGATCTATTAAGATGCCAAGAGGGATAATTGAGGATGTTTTGGTTCAAGTTGATAAATTCTACTATCCAGTTGATTTTGTTGTTATTGATGTTCAAAGTACACCTAAAACTTCTCCTCAAATCCCTGTTATTCTTGGTAGACCATTTCTTGCAACTTCAAATGCTTTAATAAATTGTAGGAGTGGTATTTTAAAGTTGACTTTTGGAAATATGTCCTTGGAGCTTAACATTTTCAATGCTTGTAGGCAACCAAAAGATTTTGATGAAGTGCAGGAAGTTAATATGTTGGAAGAGCTGCTAATGGAGCTAGAAGATCCTAATAAACAACTTGAGCAAAATCTCGAATTGGACAGCATTCAAGACTCTTTAAAAGGTATAACAACAGCAGCTGTAAGAGCTTGGCAGCCCAACATTGAGCCTCTAAATGTTAGCCAGACACCCATGCAAACATCAGCAGAAAAGATGCCAACTCTGGAGCTTAAACCTCTTCCATCTGAATTAATGTATGCATTCTTGGGACCTAATGAATCATACCCTGTGGTAATCTCTTCTACTCTTACTTGTGATCAGGAAAATTTGTTGTTGAAAGTATTGAATGATCATAGATCTGCAATAGGTTGGATTATAGCAGATATTAAGGGAATTAGTCCTTTAGTGTGCACTCATAGAATTTTCCTAGAAGAAATTGCTAATCCTTCAAGGGAATCTCAAAGAAGACTAAATCCTAACATGAAAGAAGTTGTTAAAAATGAAGTTTTAAAATTACTTGATGCAGGTATTATTTATCCTATTGCAGACAGCAAGTGGGTAAGTCCTACTCACGTAGTACCTAAGAAAACTGGGGTTACTGTTGTTGAAAATGAACAGGGAGAAATGATAACTAAAAGAGTACCCACTAGTTGGAGAATGTGCATAGATTATAGGAAATTGAATTCCATGACCAGAAAAGACCACTTTCCGTTACCATTCTTAGATCAAGTGTTAGAAAGAGTTGCTGGACATTCATTCTATTGTTTCTTGGATGGTTTTTCAGGCTATCATCAAATTGAAATAGCATTAGAAGACCAAGAAAAAACTACTTTTACTTGCCCTTTTGGGACGTTTGTTTTTAAAAGAATGTCTTTTGGTCTTTGTAACGCCCCAGCAACCTTTCAAAGATGCATGCTTAGCATATTCAGTGACATGATAGAAAACATTTTGGAAGTTTTTATGGATGATTTCTCTGTGTATGGTAATTCATTTGATGATTGCCTAACAAATTTGAAAGCTATTTTATGCAGGTGTGAAGATAAGCAACTTCTCCTTAATTGGGAAAAATGTCATTTCATGGTAACAAGAGGAATTGTTTTAGGTCATATAATTTCTTCTAAAGGCATGGAAGTAGATAAGGCAAAAGTAGATTCAATTTCTAGGTTGCCTATTCCTTCAAGTGTAAAAGATGTTCGATCATTTTTAGGTCATGCAGGTTTTTATAGGAGGTTCATAAAAGATTTTAGTATCATAGCAAAACCTTTGACTACACTTTTAATGCATGATACAAAATTTGTTTGGACTAATGAATGCACTGCAGCTTTTGAACATTTAAAAAAGGCACTCACCACTGCACCCATAGTTAGATCACCTGATTGGTCTCTACCTTTTGAATTAATGTGTGACGCAAGTGATATATCCGTAGGGGCAGTGCTTGGCCAGAGGAAAGGTAAGGAACCGTATGTAATTTACTATGCTAGCAGAACTTTGAATCAAGCTCAATTGAATTACACAACTACTGAAAAAGAGCTACTAGCGATAGTTTTTGCACTGGAAAAATTTCGAACTTATCTTATTGGGACACCTGTTACCATCTTTACTAGTCATTTTGCTCTTAAATATTTGTTCACAAAGAAAGATGCTAAACCTAGACTCATTCGATGGATTTTGTTATTGCAGGATTTTGACATCACAATTAAGGATAAAAAAGGGGTGGAAAATGTTGTCGCTGATCATTTATCCAGATTAAATTCTGATAATTCAACAGTTTCTCACCCTTTAAATGATTCATTTCCCGATGAACAGTTATTTAGCTTGAACATTGTTCCATGGTTCGCTGACTTAGTTAATTATCTTGTTACAGGTCATATGCCCTCAAATTGGAGTGTCCAAGACAAAATGAGGATGAAAGCTATCGCAAGGAACTTCTTCTACGATGATCCATACTTATTCAAATATTGTGCTGATCAAATTATCCGAAGATGTGTTCCTGATGATGAGGTACAACAAGTTCTTACTTTCTGTCATTCTCATGCTTGCGGAGGCCATTTCTCTTCGCAGAAAACAGCTGCTAAGGTACTTTAATGTGGTTTTTATTGGCCTAGTTTATTTAAGGATGCTCATACCTTTTGTAAAAATTGTGAAGCATGTCAGAAACTTGGTAGTATCAGCCATAGGAATATGATGCCATTAGCCCCAATCCTTGTTCTTGAAATTTTTTATTGTTGGGGATTAGACTTTATGGGTCATTTTCCCCCTTCTTTTGGATATTTATATATATTGGTTGCTGTTGATTATGTGTCAAAATGGGTAGAGGCTATTCCATGTAGAACAAATGACCATAAAGTTGTGCTCAAATTTTTGAAAGAACATATTTTTTCTAGGTTTGGTATGCCTAAGGCCATAATTAGCGATGGAGGAACACATTTTTGTAATAAACCTTTTGAAACTCTGTTAAATAAATATGGCATTAGGCATAAGATTTTCACTCCCTATCACCCTCAAACTAATGGTCAAACTGAATTAGCCAACCGGGAAATAAAAGACATTTTGACAAAAACAGTGAATCCAAATAGAAAAGATTGGGCTATAAAACTAGATGGTGCTTTATGGGCCTATAGGACTGCTTTTAAAACTGTTCTTGGAATGTCACCTTATAGAATTGTATTTGGAAAACCTTGTCACTTGCCGGTTGAAATCGAATATAAAGCTTATTGGGCAATCAAGACACTCAACTTTGATCTAGATCAAGCTGGTGAGTTTAGGAAATTAAAATTGAATGAGTTAGATGAATTACGTTTGGAAGCATATGAGAATGCAAAATTTTCAAAAGAGAAAATGAAAGTTTTTCATGATAGAAAATTTTTAGAAAATCATTTTTCCCTTCTCAAAAGGTATTGCTATATGACTCTAAACTTCATCTGTTTCCTGGTAAGTTGA
The DNA here is from genome assembly GCA_963555705.1 of Ligustrum vulgare. Lineage (NCBI taxonomy): Eukaryota > Viridiplantae > Streptophyta > Magnoliopsida > Lamiales > Oleaceae > Ligustrum > Ligustrum vulgare. Next base: position 14,845,604 of record OY743190.1, read on the forward strand.
GAACTAAATGGATTGGTCCTTACATTGTGCAAACTGTTTACCCTTATGGAGCAGTTGAAATCTTGGATCCAAAAACTGGTACTGTTTTTAAAGTTAATGGACAACGTCTGAAACCATTTTTGGATAATTTTTCTGCTGATATTAATGAACTACCTCTGCTGGACCCTGCTTCCAGCAGCTGATTTTCTTGGAACTAACTTTTATTATTATGTATATATTTTCTTTTTCTTTTGCAGATTTTATTCTTTTCTTCATTTTTAGTTTTTTTTCATTCTTGAATAATTGCTCATGTGCATAAGCCTCTCAGGTACACTCTTCTCCTTTAGCTTGGTTTCATTTTGAGTCGTGTTTATTATTCACCGTTCATTTTTCTTCTCTTTGAGTCATTGAGGACAATGTCTGATTTTAGTTGGGGGGAGAGTGACTCAAATGTACTTGTTTTGCATAAATTCTTTTGTGATAGTTGAGCATTAAAATTGAGTACATTTTGAGTCTTGAGTTATATCTTTGTTATTCTGTAAAGACCTCCCTCATAAAAATTTTTTTTGCATGAATTTAAGCCTTGTGGTAAGATGGATAGTCAACACATACAACTAGAGCTCTCTCAAGTTTAAGTAATTTTATTTGTTCATCATGAGAGTTGAGTGATTGGTGGTTTTCTTATATTGCCCTTGTTTGATATTGCTACTTTCATTGGGCACCATTACACGGATTGTGGATTGTTGGTGGTTTACACTTGAGAAACGATGAAGGTCAATGTCAAATAAAAATTTGATCATTTGAAGCTAATATTATCATATTCTCTTCCCATCACAAAGCCCCTTTCATCTATTTCACATTAAAAATGACATTACATCCAGACATTGCTTCCATAAATACATAACCTTGTTTCTACTTTCAAGTATAAGTGAGGATGATTATTTTTGCTCCATATTTGAGAAACAAACGTTCAGTGCATGAAAAAGAAAGAAAAGTGGAGTTGGAAAGTAGTTGACAGTCATTGAGACGAGAGGAGAATGTTGAAGAATTATTTGAGAAGATTTCAGTTTCAGGAAGAAGAAGAAAAAAAAAAAAAAAGGGAGACGTATTGAAGAGAAAGTAAAGGATGTGAAGAAGAAAGCAAGCTTGAAGTGCGATTAAAAGTGAAAATTATTATCCTTGCTTATATTTTGGAAGTCCTCAATTTCTAGTCACTTCTTTCATTTCCTTATCCTATACAAAAAAAAAAAAAAAAAAAAAAAAAAAAAAAAAAAAAAAAAAAAAAAAATGCTACGTTGCCTCTTATACTTCCATTGAAATTTCTTGTTCTACTATTATCATTGGAACACGTAAATCTTTTCTTCCACCCCTCCTTATCAGTTCATTTGATAACACAAGCGTCACCTTTACATTGACATTGACATTTTGATCTTAAGTAGGCTTGTGGTAAGAACGGTTGAGTCCCAATGCTTGTGAGCTTTTCATGATGTCAATATTTGTATTACTGTCATCCACATATATATGGCCTTTATTGAATGCTTGAGTGATCAATTTTCAAACTCCATGAGTGACCCCCTAACCAGTTCAGAAACAAAATACACATACCCGTGAGTATATGGAGTTTATACTTGGCTTGAGTGAATACTCGACACTGTATGTGTGGGGTTAGTGGTTTGATGGATCGGCTTAAAACACACACACAAAAAATTTTGGGGATGTTATTATGGATTAATTTGGATATAATGATTGATCTCTTGATTGTGCGAAGTTGCTGTGCTAAACTATCTAAACTCATTCTTGATTTTACAATTGAAGTTTTTCATTGAGCTAATCATGTTTTTAATTCGCTTGAATTGCTAGAGACTAGCAAAAAGCTAGTTGGGGAGTGTGATTATTGTTCAATTTTACGTATTTTAGATAGGTAAATAAATGAAAAAATACGATTTTGGGATATAAATTTTGTCATTTAGAGTAAAATTTATTAAAGATTCAATTTTATTTGTTAAACTCTAAATTGATTTTATTTGTTAATAATTTCATTTATTTAATTGCGGGTACATTTTGGACAATTTTATCTCAAAAATCCCTAGTTTAATGAACCCGAAAAAGCCCAAATTGAGCAAAAAAACCTACTGCTCACCACTTCACCATCTTGAGAGATGAACCAGGGAGCTTCTGCCGTTTACCCTCAACCTGACTTCCAGCCGTTCTTCTCTCTCTCTCACGCATTCTCTCTATCTCTAACCTTATACAAATAGTCAACAGCAAGAGTCACCTCTTTTTCTCACCAACTACACGAGACTTAGCCTCCCTTTCAACTCTCCTCTGCTGCCTCTTCTTTCTCTCTCGCTGCCTTCTTCTCGCACAGATCAACCACCAGCCGCTCCTCTACTTCAGCCAGCCGCAACACCCTCTACCTCCATCAATAACCTTCAGCTGCAGCTTGCCCCATCCTCTGTCTTCCTTCATCACCAGCAGCAGCCTCCCCACACAGCACAAAGCACAGAAACCGCCAGCCACACCTCTCCTCTCTCACGCCACCGTTCTCAGCCTCACCAACCTTAAATCCCAACAGCAAACCAGCCACAGCTCCGTTTTCTCTCCTTTTCACCATCTCCCACCCGTATCTCTCATCTTCTCTGCCTCTGTCTTCTCTCCCTCGCACAACCAGCAGCCCTCAGCCTCCGGTCTTCAACCATCTCGCAGCAGCCTTTGTTTTGGTGACTTGTTCTAGTTTATATTTTGCTTAGATTGTTGATTGTTTTATGTTAATTTTTATAATTTCAGTTTATTGCCATTAGTTTAGTTTGAAGTTATAATATTGGTTATAGAATTTTCAGATTATTGACATTGGTTTAATCCTTAGATATTGTTAGTTATTGAATTTTCATTTTTAAATTTGAATTTAGTTTTCTAGAATGATAAGTGTTTGTTTGAATTTTATTTCGTTTGATTTAATTATGTTCGGCTAAGTTATATTTGAGGGGAGTTATTCTTAGCGTCAATGGGTGAATGTTAATTTTCTATAGATGGATTCTTGTGATTGATGATAATTAACGAGTGTTTTTAATTTTCAAATTATTTTACTTCGATCGATGTAGTTGATGTGATATGTATTGAATATGCACATAACATGCTCGACTAAATGTCGTAAAATAAATTGATTAATTTTCGTACTGATATTTCCAAATTTTATCGATCTCAAGAAATTCATGCTAAATCTATTTGCAAAGCCCAATTGATAGCGAAAGAATAACTCCACGCAAATTTCCCTTTCATTGCAATTTAATTATATTTTCTCCAATTTCACTTTAGCACAATTGAAATCGTAGTTTAAGTTTCGAATTTAGAAAATATTACGACATCAATAAAATCCCTATGAAGAATGACCCTGGATTATTACTAGGCTACAACTTGACCCCTTTATACTTGGAGGGTAGATTTTACATCGAGTCAAAGACCCGAGCACTTGTGGTCGGGTCATGGAACTCAAATCAATTCTAGGGAGAAGGAGAATAATACCGATCAGCTGGATATGCCTCAACTGATCAGGGACTGAGAGTTTGAACACTAATTAAATCAACAAGAAAGTCAAGCCAAGTACAAAGCGTGACTACCAGGACTCTAACTCCTCACTCTGTGTATTGTCAGGGAAATTTACATTATGTCTCCCTGCCTTTACCAATTGAGCAGTGGCCTGGGAGCATTGACTACGTATATTTTTACTTCTATAGTGAATGAGCATGGCCATGGCCCTGAACCTTAGCTTGTTCATTTTCTGTAAGATTTTGCATTCACGTCAATGACTAGAAAGTCTCGGCAATTTTCAACATCAACAGATGGAATAAACTGTATCGAATTATGAAGTCCTATTCAGAATTAAAACTTCTCTATGGTTCTCAATTTTTTCAGACCCGATCGAGGGACCAGGTCAAGGTTAGATGATCAACTCAGGATCGACCCTCTGGCATCATAATAATATTAAAAAAAAAATTAAAATATATATAGAAAATACAAAACCCAGGTCAAGGTTGAAGAAATTTCATATCGCAAGCATTTGAAGAGACTATTTATCGATTGAGCATGTTTGATATGCACATTATATCTATAATCGATGCTGAACAATATTAATGAATTACTCTCTCCGTCACACAAAGATAGACTTATTTCTATTTTCACACGAATTAAGTAAACATAATTAATATATGTTGGAACTATAAATTTACCTACATTCTACATAATATACCCTTATATTAAATAATGAGTTGTTAATATTTGTTGATAACAATACAAATTAAATAGGGGTATATTAGAAAATAAAGATATTAATGTACTGTACTCTCAAAAAGGAAAGCGACCTATCTTCGTGGGATAAACAAGATAGGAAATCAAGCATAGAATCTGTTATAATATGTTCAGTCGTGTACAGCACTGAGGTTCACTCCACCACTATTCAACAGCTATTTTTTGCTGATTATTAAAAACCAATCTAATCAACTTTGGTAAGCCAAATTAATAGCAAAATACAACGTGAATACTTGTCCAAAAGAGTCAAGTATGTACAGATATAGATGAATTCATGGATACACAGCCTTTTAAGCATTCAATAATGGTGTTTCGACTTACTAACCCTGAGTGAAGAGTAAGTGGGAGACCCTCTTTTACGCATTCATCGTATTTTTCCAGAGCAGATACGATGTCGCTGAAATCAGGACGCTTCGAGGGGTTTACCGCCCAGCAGTGCTTGATAAGGTGTGCGAGCACAGGTTGACAACTTGCTGCCAATGGCGGTCGCTCATTCTACAAAACGGTAAAATGAAAACGAGTCAGATATGACTATGCTCAACCATCTCGTCTAAAAACTTAAAATGTAACCTTCTCTGCCACAGCAAAAGCAGCTTGCACAGGAGTCATTCCTTGAAAAGGAAGCAATGCTGTCGTGAGCTCCCATAGGACAATCCCAAAACTATACACATCAACTTTCCGAGTATAAATTTTCTTCTTGATCATCTCTGGTGCCATCCAACGGTACGTTCCCATATTCCCTTTGGCTTCCCTGCATTGAGTTTCAAGACAAGACGTGCCAAAATCCGCAACCTTAACCCTCATCTCATCGTTTAATAGCAAGTTGCTTGATTTGAGGTCTTTATGTATCACCCCTTGTGAATGAAGATACTCCATTCCTCGTGATATATCAAGGGCTAACCTAAGAATCGCCTCGATTGAAAGCGAGTATGGCTCCTTTTTGTTGAGGTACATCCTTAGAGTCCCCTGTGACATGTATTCAGTAATGATACAGTACACAGGAGGCTTCTTACAAGCAGCAATGAACTGTACAGAAGGAATATGCAACTGTAAAAAATTTCTACATAGCTGCAAGCAAAGTTACTTTTCTCAAAATCATTGGGTTACTCCCTCTCATATTGAGGGGGTCACAAATATTTTATTGTGTGTGTGCCCCCTTCCAAGTGAGGGGGAGTAATCCCATGTATACATGTAGTATTGTCCTTCTGAATTACTATATTAAGGACATGTTTGGTAGGTTGGACTCGATTACGAAAAAGAAGTTGAAATTTTGTGTTGTTCATCTGCAAGAATGAATGATTTTCATTATTCACAAAGATGAAAAGGAAATCTAACCTGCACTATATTGGGATGATAAAGACGCGAAAGAATGGCTACTTCCGACTTGAATTGTTGTTCAAGAAGAGCCCTAGTTTCCTCCTTATGAGTTGGGATTCTCACCATTTTTACAGCAACTGCTCTCTGCTTGTATATTCCTCTGTAAATTCTACTATGTGCACCAGAAGCAAACTTATTGCCGACAAATAACTGAGAAAGATCAGCCGTCCATTCCTCTTGATCTTCAGATGCTTCCCAAGTCTCAACATTCTCAGAATCCAATATCATTGACCAAGATTCCAAACTGTCAAATCTTTTCCTCTCCATATTATCATTGTTTAACTGTGTTCTTGAAGTAGAAGGAACTGATAAAGATTTGCTCTTCGACTTGCGCAGTCGAAATGGATTGAAACACAAGGTAGCCATTGAATATACAAACAAAATCTTTCTTCTAGGTCTGTAGATTTGAAAAATAGAGAGGGGTCAAAACACACAATCAAAAGTTATTTTCCTTCTGAAAGTGTGATTTGATTTTAAAAAGTGCATGAACTGGTTTAGGAACATGGGTTCTAAAGAAAAATGCAGAAAAGAGCTGCTGGAGTTTCATATATTAACCAGATGACAGCTCCCTGTTCAAGAAGTTCTCATCTTTGTTGAATTGGCTTTTCTCAACATGATCAGGTAAAGGGAAGAGGAAGAAGATAATTTCAGAGATGTCCCGTGAATTCTTGTTTCAAAAGCATTCTTTTTCAAAGGAATCCAACTCTCCAGTTTTCTTTTGCATCATTCATTGCTTACTTTAAAATGTTAATTTGCTATCCAGAAAAATAAAAATGTCAAAGTTGGCATTTTGTTTTTGTTATGAAGACAAGTGCCATACTGATTCCATGGATAAAGTCTGTAATAAAGCAAACGCACTTTATATCCATCCATCCATCCAAAGTGATGGTCTATTGGCATCATGAATTTCCATAATTTGGTTAATTAGATTAGACACTTTTTACTAGTTTTAATTTAGCCTGCGTTTGATGGCATTTGATTTTTGATGAAAAATGTATTTTTCTGGTAATTTTCCTGCTTTTACGCTATTTAATTAATTGTCTAAATTTTTCATAAAATTCGTTTTTCAACTTGTCTCAAAATTTTGTATTTTCCTTAATTTGGGGGATTTCGTTTTCCAAGGAGGAAGGATGTTTTATCTTCCATGAAAAATCTTTATCATTTCCGTCACGTTTGATTTTTTTTTTTTGTTGTTAATTGATTTATTTAATTCAAAAAATTAACATTATTATTATTAAATATAAATGTGTGAAAAATTAATTTTTTTTTATTAAAATAGATAAATTTTACTTTATTTTTCATGAAAAATAATGTCAATCAAATAACAAAAATTGAAACATTCCTCACTTTTTTTACTTAGAAAATTAAACCAATCAAATACATTAAATTTTAAATTCCCAAGAATTCAATTTCTTGAAATTCATTTTGATGAGATCCCAGTTGGGGAATCTCGTCGAAAACGCGGAATAACGACAATTAATACCTAGGAAACATCTAAATCAGATTTGACTCTAAAATAACAAGAACACGAAGAAAATAACGGAAATTAAAAGATAGATTTGACGATAAAACATTGACCCAACAATCACGACGCAATTAATTGACGATGCGGATTGAAGAACCAAGATTGGTGAACGCTACAAGGGATGTCAATTCCTTGATAAATTCGTTGGGTGAACGCTACAAAGAACAGATCTTTGATAAGTTCGAAATAAAGGGAATAACTCGACCTTTCAATTTTGGAGAATCCTCTCTCAAATATTATTAATTTCAAAATCAAACTTGTGTTTTCACAATGAATGGAAAGGAATATAAATAAGCAAAATCACCTAACATCTAATTTACTCAAAATAGAATTCTAATTACACTAAAATTCTAAAATAGGAAAATAACTAAAAAACCAAAAGGAAATAAAATAATTGGAAAATCCGAAAAAATCTGGCGCTGCTTGTTTACGGCCGTGACGAACGATCTTACGGCCGTAAAGGCCTTTCTGTTCAAAATTGTGCTATTAGTTACGGCCGTGAAATTCCTTTGGTTTGCATGTTACGGCCGTAAGACTGGACATTACGGCCGTAAGACCTTTTCTGCCTGAAATTCTGCATTTTCCTTCGATAACTTGTTACGGCCGTGATAGTAAGTGTTACGGCCGTGAATATATGTATTACGGCCATGAAGATCCTCTTTTACGGCCGTAAGGTATTTTCTGCCTAAATTACTTCTTTTTCTTGATTCGGCTCGATCCGTCCCTCTTCTCGGCTCGACCCCAACACGGAACTTGCTCCGTTTTCCACGTAGACCACTATCATATTGCCGATGGCTCGACTTCGCCCTTCGATGCCTTGTCCGGATCACATCATACTCCCTTTCTTGAAAATGATTCTACCTCGAATCCAATTTTGGTCGGCTTTTCAAACTCCTTCTGCTTTTCTGGGCTCGATAATTATGTTTAAGCGTTGTGCGATCTCTTAGACCTTTGGTCTGCTCATTTTTGCCAACGGATTTCTTTCCCGCCTTAAGTTCATGTTTTGATTTATGTCCCTGCAAAACAGATTTAGTAGAACTGGGGAGGGATGTGTTAGCAAATGCAAATAAACTCATTTTTGTGGTGGACTCTCTTTTCTTTTTCCTCTCACTCTCAAGCTCACCTTTTTCTGAGATCATGGCCTCAACTCTCTTGTTTTCAATTTTCACACCCTCTCCTTTTTCTGAGGTCGTGGCCTCAACGCTCTTATTTTTCCTTTCAAACTCGCTCTTTATTTTCAATTGGTCCTCTTGGACCTCTTTAGGTGATAGCGGAGCAAGAGTGATCATTTTTCCACCCTTCACGAAAGAATATCGATTTTTAAACCCGTCATGCACTACTCTCCTATCATGTTGCCAAGGTCTCCCGAACAAAATATGGCCAACATGCATATGTACCACGTCACAAACCACCTCATCCTTATAACCCCCGATGGCGAAATTGACCCTAGCCTGCTTATTTACCTTAATTTCTCCCGACTCGGTCAGCCACTGCAATTTATAAGGGTTCGGATGTTTTATCAAGCTCAAACCCAATTTTTCAACCAACATTGTACTAATCACATTAGTACAACTTCCCCCGTCAATCACTATACCACAAACCTTTTTACCCACTAAGCACCTAGTATGGAAGAGATTGTTCCTTTGCTCACCAATTTCATCCACCCTGACCCTGGCACTAAGGACACACTGATTAACAAGTGAATCTTTAACAGCATAGGTCAGTCCTTCCTCATCACTACTACTACTACTACTCGCCCCAACATCCACTAACTCAGGCATTCCCTTAAATTCATCATCGGAATTAATTTCACCATTATCACGTAAGATCATTAGCTTCCTATTTAGACACTGGGATGCTATATGACCCATACCCAAGCACTTAAAACATTTAATATTTCTATCCCGAGTAGTTTGAGAATCAGAAATATTTTTACCTTTCGTTGTAGGCTCCTCCTTCCCTTTCGGGTTATGTTCATCGTTGGATTCCTGCTTAGGTTGTGATGTAGGATAAGATGGTGAATGTCTTGCTGCCCCCTTTCGCCTTAGCTGTCTTTCCACCTTCATGGCCATATGCACCATATCTTCCAGCTCCACATAATGTTGCAGCTCAATGACATTGACAATATCTCTATTCAGCCCACTCAGAAACCTAGCCATCGTAGCTTCCCGATCCTCCACCACGTTAGCCCGAATCATCGCCACCTCCATATCCTTATGATAATCTTCTGCACTCCTCGACCTCTGAGTCATACCCTGCAGCCTCTGATAAATATCTCTATAATAATGAGTCGGCACAAACCGCTTCCTCATTATGGTTTTTAATTCACCCCAACTCTCCACCGGCTCCTCAAGGTTCCTCCTCCTACCCGTAAATAGTTGATCCCACCAAATATTTGCGTAGTCAGTGAATTCAATCACGGCTAATTTCACCTTCTTCTTTTCCGAATAATTATTACAATCAAAAAGCCGTTCAACCTTTGTCTCCCAATCCAAGTACGCCTCCGGATCACTCCTACCCTGGAACGATGGTAATTTCACTTTAATTTTTCCAAGGTCTTCATCAACAACATCTCTACCCCCACGATGCCTCCTAGCATCACGACGCTCCCTATCATGCCTCCGCTCATACCTATCTCCTCTATCCCTACTTCGCATACTACCTAAAGATATACTGCCACTTTCACTGCCCATATCTTCATTATCCACACCAACCTCACGTCTATTACCTCTCCTAACCCGAGAACCATCATGAGATTGATCACGAGGTCTTTGTTCACGTTCTGCACCTCGATTCTCCATCTGTACCATAAACCTCTCAAATTGTGCCCTCATTGCTGCAATATCATTGTTACCCTGTTCATTCCTTCTATTCACACTCCCGAGCTGTTTTCTATCTCCAATAGAAGATGTAGATGTGGAAACCTCTCTATCAGACATTTTTAAGACACGAACAAGGAAATTCGGAATATTTGGGGAATATTTGGGAATTTTCGATTTTTTCTAATTTGCCAGATAATTTGACTACGAGTATGGAAGAAAAAACGGAACTGAATTTGGACGAAAAACGAAGAAGAAAAACATTTTTGAATTTTTGGGACTGACTCTTATGGATCAAACATAAGAAAATTATGACTAATACGAAGAACGCGAAGAACACGAAAAAAAAAATCAAGAAACGCAAGAATCTGAAATAGATCCAAGCTCTGATACCAGATGATGAGATCTCAGTCAGGGAATCTCGTCGAAAACGCGGAATAACGACAATTAATACCTAGGAAAGATCTAAATCAGATTTGACTCTAAAATAACAAGAACACGAAGAAAATAACGGAAATTAAAAGATAGATTTGACGATAAAACCTTGACCCAACAATCAAGTCGCAATTAATTGACGATGCGGATTGAAGAATCAAGATTGGTGAACGCCACAAGGGATGTCAATTCCTTGACAAGTTCGTTGGGTGAACGCCACAAAGAACAGATTTTTGATAAGTTCGAAATAAAGGGAATAACTCGGCCTTTCAAATTTGGAGAATCCTCTCTCAAATATTATTAATCTCAAAATCAAACTTGTGTTTTCACAATGAATGGAAATGAATATAAATAAGCAAAATAACCAAGCATCTAATTTACTCAAAATAGAATTTTAATTAGACTAAAATTCTAAAATAGGAAAATAACTAAAAAACCAAAAGGACATAAAATAATTGGAAAATCCGGAAAAATCTGGCGCTGCTTGTTTACGGCCGTGACGAACGATCTTACGGTCGTAAAGGCCTTTCTGTTCAAAATTGTGCTATTAGTTACGGCCGTTACACAATGCTTACCGCCGTGAAATTCCTTCAGTTTGCATGTTACGGCCGTAAGACTGGACATTTCGGCCGTAAGACCTTTTCTGCCTGAAATTCTGCATTTTCCTTCGATAACTTGTTACGGCTGTGATAGTAAGTGTTACGGCCGTGAATATATGTATTACGGCCGTAAGGTATTTTCTGCCCAAATTACTTCTTTTTCGTGATTCTGCTCGATCCGTCTCTCTTCTCGGCTCGACCCCAACACGGAACTTGCTCCGTTTTGCACGTAGACCACCATCATATTGCCGATGACTCGACTTCGCCCTTCGATGCCTTCTCCGGATCACATCACATTTTTTTCCACCCAAATTTCACCATTGCTATCAAACACAGGCTTAAAGAAAAAGTGTATCTTTGACTCAACTTATTTGAGAAGTATTATTCTTCAAATTCTTTTTCAACAATAAATTCTCTCAATAAAATAATTTGCACGTTAATTCATAATTTTCATACTTTTTAACTACAATTCTTTTGGAAAAAAAAAAAAAAAAATTAATTTTTCACTTCAAATAAATCCCCAGACAAACACCGAAGATGTTATTTACCATAAGTATTTTACTGGATACAAAATTAATAATACGAGAATGTAGGCGTAACACAATCATGCTAATATTATCAATGTTAGTTGAAGAGGAAAATAGTGTTAAGAATGTATAATTTGTAGTTTACGTCGAGTAGAATTATCGAAGAAATCCATCTATTTGTATAGATGATGGGTTTAGGTCCTCCAACACATATTGTACTTCGTGTGGCGGCTTATCACCTTCTAAATTTTTTGGACGAACTATCTATACCTTATGGCTTATAGAGTAATTTATGTCATGTCGATGCTCGTGTGTTTCGCCAAGTAACTTGGATACTTCACCACATTATGCACAAAGTTTCCAATTATATTGTTTATATTTTATAATTTAATACTGCATACACTACTAGTTTGTCACTTTTTTACTTTTCGTCTATGACGTTCTAATAGAATTTTCAATGGGTTGTCACTTGTCAATTTTGAATTTGAAGCTGATGCAACTTGGAAACAAAATGATGTGTCGTGAAGAACCAATAAAACGTGAGATGCGCTGTCCATTTTCTGTCTAGAAATGGACATCCCTTCCCGATGTGAACCATTTTTCTTGCTATTTTTTATTTTTAATTTGAGTTTTTTCTCCGTCAATTTTTTTCTCACGTTTTTTTAGTTCTTCTCTTTTGTCAATTAAGCAAATCTTCATGGGGTGGTCAATGAAGACGTAAAAAATTATGTAAAATGTGTATGCAACCGTGCAAGTTGGTTTTGTGGTGTCTTTGTCAACAACCGGGATTGGGCTATTCTATTAAATATAAACTAGATAAGATCTACGAAAAAATTCATATGTACCCTACGAAGCAAAAATATTTTATTTTATACTACTGTATGAATTTAATATAGAAAATACTATATAAAACACCAAATAAAACCAAGTTTACTTCTGCCAAAACGCCAGCCTTATATTTCTGTAACCGAAATTGAATATACGAAATTTAAGCAATTCATTAATGACAAATGCGCCAAAGATGCTGAATTCAAATTGTAATGATATAATTTCATTCTCTCATTTTCTGCCGTGCTGGAATAGGTTGAGAAATTCAACTTGGGTATCAATTTTAAGGATCAACAGGTATGAATTGTTCTGATTAATTCATCTATAAGCAATTATTCTTTCCTAGTTATTTGTTCATACGTCTCCGCAAAGTTGGTTTATGATTCATGCACCATCCCAGAAAGATTATCATCCTACTTATTTTACCTTAGGCGCCTGTAGATTTCTTGAGTTTATCAGTCATGCACCTTTGCTGAAGATTATAATTCCTCTGTCAAATATATTTTGTTTTAAACCTTAATCACAACATCTATATGAATTGCACTTGATATGCTTGGAATTTATTCAATCTTTACATGGAATATGATGCATTGGTTTCTGGTGAAAGATAAATCTCCCCCCCCCCCCCCCCAACCCCCCCAAAAAAGGAGTTTAGATAAACTAAGATTTCACAGATCCATTACGTAAAGTTAACGTTGAGTCCTTAAAAAAGCACTGGACTAACCAAGACATTTTTTTTTATATATAATCTTGATACTTAAGAATGAAACTTGATTAAGATATAATCATAATCTGATATTGACTGTGCTTCTTACCATTTGGATGCAGATACGGAATTCGTTAACGTCTTTGTGAGATACCATACTGATTCTTATGGAATTCTAGTGCCAATAGGTTGCAATTATGTAGATCTCGTCGACTTGATTTCGACTGAGTTAAGGATAGATGGGATGAAACAAGGGCTGCAAATAGAATATGATGCCGGAGGGGACATGAACCTTGTAAGGATTGCAAGCGATAACTCCGTTCGTTTTTACATTGAGTTGAAAAGAAAGGACCCTCGAATCACATCTTTTGCACTACGAGTAGCTTTACAATCAATTCTGTTACGACCATGTCTAATTTTACATAACACGTCATCCATATGTGCCTACCAGGAGATTCACAAAACATCCATTCACCTAATCATGACTCACAGGCCAAACTGTGGATACCAAATTTGCTGGACTCTTACATGCCAAGGTACCCCTATGCCGGGGCGATGCTATGTCGAGGTACCCTTATGCCGAGGTACTCCTAAGCCGAAGTAAGTACACTGGAAATGTGACAAGATAGCTTGATGTGACAACATCTTTAAATGAATTTGATGGTTGCTTTAACCCTATGACATGTAGTAATGATTATAGCAAAAGAAATGGTTTGCCTCATGAATGGTTATGATCTTTTCATGTGTAAAGCATAACACGTGTCAACATCTAAGAGAATTACTCTATCTATAAATAGAGCACACTTGCCTCCAAGGGAAAGGGTTGATAATTCAATACTTTAGCTCAATATTTTACTCTCACTCCCTTTTCTCTCTTTTACACATTCATATTTCTCGCACCCAATTTATATTTGCTTGAAATGAGCTCTGACTTAGGCATCGGAGTGCAAACGAGAGCCACCTCGTCCCCCTTTGCAAGCTGATTGTTTATCCTAGTGCGCAGAAGATTCACGTGTTCAAAAGGGAGGAGCTGAAACGTGTTGATCTAAGGTCTGTGGGAAACCACACTTCTAACGACTAAATCACGTGGTAAAAAGTGACGAGAAACCTTGAAATAAGGCGGAGAACATCTTGAAAAAAGGTGAAAAATGACTATACCAACTTGGAAAAAAGCATTTCCTTTAGGCTGCTCACTTCGGAAATGATGGATTAGGCCGCAATAATTTATTTTTCTTCGGTCCATTAACATTTGGACTTCTTGGTTAGTATTTTCTTTGGGTTGCTTATTTGCTTATCCTGATAGTTGAACTCTGGCAATGATTGGAGTTGCTTCAAATCCTGGATCAATAATTTAACTAGCACATTAAAAAGCATTTGTGTGATAAATTATGCTGGTCACCTATAATGCATGTGCTTTGAAACAATTAAAAGAAAAATCATGCCTTTAATACTAGAATCGTCCACTAGTCAATGTATTCGTGGGATCCTGGTTCCATAAAATGAAGAATATTTGGTTGTTTATTTCACTTGTGCATAGTTAATATAAATGGGCACATTAGAAACATGAATTGCTTACATGCGTGGGACAAATTACACCACCAGGAGTAATCATATTGAATTTTCAATGCGATAGCTCATTATAAAGTGGCTTGCTTGGGCAATGGAACTCACATTCCACACGATCAATTTAAAACTCGACTAAACTCATTAGCCCAGTCAAAGTTTACAAATAAAAAGAAGTCCGTACCCTTGAAAGTCATGTTTTTTGAACTAACAATAATCTACTTCTATGGGATATTGTTGCCTTGTTTTTGAAATTTCTTGCAAATCATAAGTATTTCATCATTCAGTATTATTTGAGGCGAGCACTAAGCCCTCTCACGTCGAGGTAGGCCTATAAGACCTCCAATAAGCTCAAAACGAGCAATTATCTCTATTATCGAGGCCAACAAGTCCTTCAACATTAAGAAGCCCAGCTTGTAGTCCTTGAAAGACGGATGGACTCCCTTAAAAGGGATCTTTTATAAAAATTCTCCTAAAGAAGGACCCCTCCCTCTGAAATAGGGGATCCCTGAAAGAGGGGACTCTTGGAGAAGGACTCCCTGAAAGAAGGGACCCTTGAATAAAGGCCTCCTGAAGAAGGACCCCCCCCCCCTGAAAGAGGGTATCCCTGAAGAAGAACATCCAGAAAAAGTTTCTAGGAAATCCCCTGAACAAGGGACTCCTGAAGAAGAACAACCAGAAAAGGGAAACCCTGAACAAGGGACTCATGAAGAAGATCGAGAACCTTAAAAAAAGGAGCTCCTGAAAATGACCACCTATGGAAAAATACCTCCTAAAAGAGGAGCGAACATCTCATAAATGTCATAACAATGCAAAGGCTCGTGAAACAATAAGGTTGCTTTCTCTTTGGCGTTTTTCAGTCGTTTTTCGTTTTCCTTTTTCAAAAACGCGGAAAACGCGTTCTCTTGCGCCGTTTTCTGGAAAAAATCTCGAAAACGTTTTCCGAATTTGTAAAGAAAGTGCAAAATGCGGAATTCACGTTTTCCGATTTTTCCATTCATTTGAACTAAAAAAAGGAAAACGCGCGTTTTCCGCGTTTTCGTTTAAAAAAAAAATATCCTAAAATATTTGAAATTGGTCAAAATTTGTCATTTTAATTACATTATTGGTCCCCGATTTTCAAAATTTGTCATTTTAATTCTCAAATTTTGAAATTTCTTTCAAAAATACCCTAATTTATTTGCAACGTAGGTCCTTCAACTTTAAATTTTCTTGCACATTAGTCCGCAAATTTTACTTTTCTTTCAATTTAGTCATTCCCGTATTTACTTCATTGGTTATTGTTTTCAAACATATATAACTTTTGATCTACAACTTCGAATTGCACTCTGTTTTTGGCGTCGAACTCCAAATTCAACAATCTTTCTTATGATGTATCATGTGCTCAAATATTAAACATTTCTTTTTTACTTTTGAATTGTAGAAAATTAGGGCATCATTGATGAACGTATGAATTTTTGAACTTTTTTGATATAACCAAATATGGTATCTCTATTTCATTTATATTGTGTATATCATATATGTATGAATGTTGAATGTGTGTGTGTGTGTGTCTGTATATATATATATATATATAGTCACATGTAATATAATTACAAGTGCACAAAGTGTGTGTTTGGTATTATTTAAAAAGAAATTTTTTCAAGTGAATGGTAATATTTAGGGAAATGGATGATTGAGATTTAATTGAAAAGTCAAATATTGTGAACCTCACTTTTAATGAAAATCAAATAAGGGCAAAATAGTTTTCTGGAAAAAAAATCAAAACAGAACGTGTTTTTCAGCATTTCATTTTCGAGAACAGTTTTTAGAAATAACAAATCAAACACGTTTTCAGCAATTTTGAAATATTCAGAGAAAAAGCAAATCAGAAAACATTTTCGGAAATGAAAACAGAAAACTGAAATATAAAGAGAACGTAGCCTAAATGTTTTGCTTATTGCCGAAGCGGAATGGTTCGAAGTAGCCCACCTTTATTGTGCGAACATGGCAGGACTCAAACAACAATATTTTATAAGCCTCGGCTTAAGTGTCTCCAAGACACATGGTCTCAGAGACCCTATATTGTTAAGCTTGGCTTAAAGGTCTCCAGGACACACGGTCTCAGAGACCCTATATTATTAAGCTCAGTTTAAGGGCCTCCAGGACACACGGTCTCAAAGACCTTATATTCATAAGCCCCGGCTTAAGTGTCTCCGAAATGATACACGGTCTTAGAAGCCCAAAATTATGGTTTCAAAAATGCTGAAAATTTTTATATGTCGAGATGACACGGCCATAGGAGCCCTTCCTACTCGTCTCCAGAATGGCATGACCTCAGAAGCTTTTTCTGAAATTCACACCGGATTAAACATGGAAGAAGTAATATGCCGACGTAATTTAGCCTGAACCTGATGTGCCGAAGTAACATGTTACAAGTTAACAAAAGAATAAGATCATTGATCTAAGCTCTCACTAGGGACTTCTAACAAGCATAATTAAAGGTCTATGGGGAATCAGAATTACCTTGCACACTGCCACGGGAGAAACTACATTCTCATTGGCTCATGGGTCAGAGGTAGTATGTCCAGTACAAATTGGAGTGTTTTCATCCAGAGCTTCTTTCCTCCTCAAAAGAAGGGGTGATTCACATGGTTATTGTATCAGACCGTCATCCAAGCATCGAACATGCAGTCAATAAGGTCTATCCAGGGGTCATGCACGGTTTCTGAACCCATCATATTCTACAGAACCTGAGGTCGGCATATGGTAATTCTGGAAAGAACATAGGCCTTTCAACGCAGTAGCTAGATCATATACGAAACATGAATTTTAATACCACATGAAGCAACTCGACCAGATCAATGAAGGCATCAGGAAAGATTTGGTGATTATCCCTTAACTAAAAACATGCATTTTTTTCTTGTAAATTATTCACTTCTTACATATCTGATGAATCCAAAATTTATCTAGGTTTTGCAATAGCTGTGAATTGTTCTCTTTAATATAGATATATCATGTATCTGTTGCATCTTTCAGCTGTTAAGGATTCGACGCCTTGACATATCCAATGAATCATTTAGTGATTTTAGATGCACCTTGATTCACTGAACTAGTGATCATGTCATTATATCATTGAGGAAAGGTGGTTGCCATCTCAATGTTTAATAACCAATATTTACAAAGTAGAAATTCTTGTTTCATCTTCCAGGAAAAGATTGGGTTCCATCATTGGTCAAGGGCGCATGCACCAACAAATAGGTTTTCTTCTATGACGTAAATGTAGTGGAGTCGGTCAACTCAGTGACAAAGCCTATAAAGTATTTCCCCTTTGATTATTTATTTGAATCCTTGCAGCACATAGTACAAACGTGGTTCTCCAAGAATAGGAGTTTAGCACAAGGGACATTCACACGACTAGCTGAGAAGCAAGAGAAATTGTTGAGATCAAATATGAAACGATCATTGAAATTGAAGGTATGTAACATTTATTGGTTAAATATATAATTGAAGTATTTGATAGTTTTTCTTCATCATTCCTGTATCAGCATTTGTTTTTGTGGTTAGTGGAGTGAATGATATAACCATTTGAGATCTGATGTTGAATATAAATGTAAAGGATAACTTAATATATTGATCTGGTATAATTTATGATAATATTATTTTTTAAAAATCAATCAGTTACTGATTATTTAGACATTTATCAATGTGAAGAACATCACTGTTGACATGCTGTAGTTGATTTCTTTTTCATAGGTCTCCTCTTCAAGTGATTTCCTGTATCAAGTGTCGGACGAGAAGACTGAGAATATTGTTGATATGTTGGAAATGAAATGCACCTGCAACCGATTCCAGTTAGATGGAGTTCCATGTCCACATGGTTTGGCTATAATCGGGGAGAAAGGGGAACAACCTTATAAATATTGATCCATATACCACACTAAGGAGTCCTATGTTGATACTTACGCTGGAAGACCAAGGAAGACGAGGAGACGAACAAGGTTGGAGTCGTTGTACCCAACAATATGTGGACGGTGTGGGGAAAAGGGACACAATAGGAGATCGTGTAAGCAACCACACTCGATGATTCACGTACAAAAGTGTAAAAGAACGATTGATGTAGTGGATACGAATAAATGATTAGATTTTATGTATTCAATCCAAAGTAGCGAAAAAGTTATCTTTTTGAAACCTGCCATCGCGAATGGTATTTGCTTATTGTGATGTATTTAATGAACCAGGGTGAAATTGGCCATTTTAACTGATCATGGTGTTGATCTGTAATGGAAAATTATTTGACTAAACATGTGTTAGCATTTTCACTTTACATTATCTGATATAACTTGTTATTCGTATATGACATTGAGTCAATAGGTTTATAAGCAAGAGTAGCTGACTTATTCCAGTCATTTAGTTAATCATGACTTTATATGACCAGAGAGTTTGAAATATGCCACAATTTTCAGATGACTTCTCGGGATTGATATGATAATTTAGAAATAACATTTGGATTTTCTGAATCTCAAGAAAACTTGAAGTCATCCTTTCCAGCACTAGTGTTGGCAACGGGGCGGATGGGGCCCCGATCTGCCCCGAAATTATTTCAGCAGATCCAGATCCGCCCTGCGATCAGCCATTTTTCGGGTTGGGTCGGAGCGGATCAGCCTCCCGATCTATGACGACTTTTTTTAATTTTTTATATATAATTTAAACTAAATATTTTTAAAAAAATTTAAAAAATTTATTATTTTTATTATTTTTTATTTTTTTTAATTAACCGGGGCGGATCGGTCCCGATCCGCCCCGATCCGTTGACCCGCCCCGATCCGCTCCGCTGATCCGCGGATCGGCATTTTTTCGGATCAGATCGGATTGGGTCGACGGATCAGTGGAGCGGATCGGATTTTTTTGCCATCTCTATGCAGCACTTACCAACCATTTTTTGCAGAAGCCATTTTGTTGCCTTCGGTGTGGCACAGCCAGTTGATCTAGCATCTAGTGGTACATATATATTTTTTCTTTTATTATTATGATGGTTTTATCCTTACCAGATGAAATTTGACAGATTCTGTCACTTTAGTGGCTAATCAAGAAACACTTCTACAACTACTATGTTAATATCAATTTATTATTAGTTTATCTAGCATGTAATGGTGAATTTAATTGTTTTTTTTTCATTTGCTGGTTTTATCAATATATGTATGAACTTGGGCAGATTGTGTCACCACTTTGGCCAATAAAAAAGACACTAGTACCATTACTATGTTACTACTCTAATTTCTCATCATTTGTTATAAGTTTTTCATTCATATATGACATACTCTGATCCCCATATGTAATGTAATCACACCAAGCCAATTCTTGAATGAATGATCAAAACAAAAAATGATGTACAAAATATATATATATATATATATTTTGAAGTAATTGTCGTGGATGTCCCAACTTCTGAAGATAAAAAAATGTAATAAGGCACAAGAATAATTTTTTTATCAATGTATATAAAATAACACCAAGGAAGCAAAATATTATTGATTGATTGATTACACAACGTTTATTCTGACACACCACAATTATAAATTTTTGGGGAAAAATGAATATTTCATTAGTAAATTTTCAAATACGGAATAAATCAATATTGATGTAGAACTAATGTAGAACCAAAACATCATAAAATTAATGTGACGCACAAATAGATATAGCACAAGACTCCATCATTTTTTTTCACATGCACTCTAAGCAATGGCAACCATCTTTCCCTTCCTTGCCTTCCTGATGGTCCTCGGAACAAGGTCCAAATCTGTTTCATATCCTTCGCATCGATTTTCATTCCCATACTTGAATAGTTGACAGGAAAGGTTTGTGCATGCATTTTTGGGGTTGAACATCTTCTCCATATCATGTAACCTCCCATTGATGATGTACTTAGCATACTTTATAATGAAAACACCACTGTCATTCCTGAATGAAAGTACTTCATTATATTATTTGTTTATCTCAAAACATCATAATAATTGCAGTTGTCAGACTTCAAGAAGCAGAACAAAAAAGAATTTGTGCTTACCCAAATTCATCTTGTGGAATATCGGTAGCAATCTTGACCACCAGTGGACCAACCCTTCCAATTCCTGCTATTGTGCTTAGTTTCCATTCACCTAAATTAATCATCAACATAGGAAGGACATAAGCAAATGCCTCGACGTCGGAAATCACCATGCGGTCTCTAATGGTTAATCGACTGGAGTTGTAAACATGAAGAACCCTTTCTTTGATATCGAAGTGACCAAGAATCCAATGAGTCTTTTTTCCATCATAATAGGGATTAGAACGTGTTCAATATGATTCCATTTTCTGTTGCAATGCAAGTATTCTCCATTCACGTACTTGACGATGAACCTGTAGTTTGAGATAGACTTGAAGTCGTCCTTGCACGCTATATAAGTTGTTCTGACCATTGAGCCAAAGAATGAATCTGTCGTGATCCCATTGAATGACATTTTTCGTCCATATTTTATCATCTTACGAAAGTAGTAGAATGACGTATTTATATGTTGGGATCCAAGGTCTTAATTGGAAATGTAAGAAAATCAGTCAATGATGTCTGTTAGCTGATATACATGGAAACTAGAAATGTCTTCAGGATGTTGATATCTTGATGAACTGGACAGAAAAATAGTATATTTCTGGAACTTACCGAATCCCTAAGATTCACATTTCTCTCCCATAGCTCGTACCACCGTGTCTTTGTGTTGACCTCGATGGGCCCAAATTTATACAGTGGTTGGATGGTGTCTTTTGATGCAAGGAACTTTGTTTTGCTGTAGAGAATACAATTTTTAAAAGAGGTCGAATGTTTTACGTATAACCGTAATTTCAACAAAACAAGCAAATTAATTAATTAGCTAGCAGGAACTACACAATTGAGGGGTAATCAGATTAAAAGATATATAAAGGGGTCATCAAGTTAAAAGATTGACAACAATATGAAATGTAATGATCCTAACCCTCCCTATAGAATTTCTGTGCAAAATCTGGTAATTTTTAGTTCCAAAATTTGATGAGTTCCTAGAAGTATACACCTACATTTGAATGGGCTTGTAACCATCGCGTATCCATTTTTCAAAGGCTACAGAAACTACTGTCGGTGGTGCAACCAGTCCTTCGCTAAACGCGTATATGCTATATCGACCGTTGGCATCTAATTCTACTACGGACATGACACCAAACTTCTGTTAGTGCATCATTAATGTAAATAATATCCAAATTTGATATAAATGACACTGATAGATCACACTAGCATGATGTAAAATTAATTGTCATTTACCTGGGCCATTTGTCTGCATTGCTTGTTGAATAAAACAAAAGTTATTGACGCAGTTAGGAGAATGAGTTAGGATTTATGTGATCTTTAAATGGTAAAATATAGTTATTTTAGAGAATGTCGTGTGCTTGAGTACCGAAGAAGGATTAAGTTTGTTAGGAAAATAACCACGTTGAGCAGAAGTGTGATTCTTCGTGTCCTGATGTTCTGAAGGTACATTTAAATGTTTTTGATCCAAGGACTAAGAGAAATGAATGGTTACAATATGTACGGATTGATAGGATGACGAATGAAATGTGGCATGACTGCAGTTTTTTGCTAGTAGATAACTGGACATCCACAAAAATAAGTTTGTGATGACGGATTACCTGATGTAACCCTTTCTCTTTGAGCTTATTGGCACTATTTACTATTTTGTCAACTTCATTGAAGTCATCTTCAGTGAAACGTATGTCTTGATGTCCATCAAACATTGATGTGAGATGGAAATACTCAGTGCCAGGAACTCTTTGAAGATTGGAGCACTCCTCACCTATCTTAGGCAACTTCTTTGATGCAAATCCATCTTCTGTAAGTGTAGCTCGAGCTGACCCATTTGGCGTGGTTTCTATACTCCCCATTGTAGCAGACTTATAAAAAATAGGATAAAGTTTCGCATGAATCACTTAAAGACATTTATTTACTTAACAATGTAATATCTTTTGAGATTGTAATGATGACAGATTTGTGGGATTTCTGTTCCAATTAGATGATACCTTGTTTATGGTTGACATATCATCAGGCTTGTGATGTTCTGTTCTTGTAGGTTTATCATGGATTGAATTCTTAGGAAATTTGTTCCTTAACTCTTCCATAAAGATGTCATGCCTTGTTGTATTTAAATCTTTGCATCTGAAGTATATTAGTTTGCATATCAACTTGAAAATCCATGATCTGGTCCTATTGAACTTTGATGTCGTGAATTTGGTTCAACAAATCTTCAAATAGACTAATGATAGTAGCCTGTACAAACATATGTAATAATCATAAGATGTTAGAAAGTATGAATACGAAATTCTTCATTAATGTTGGCTCATTGATGATGCAAAAATACCATACACATTGTACATACGTACCTCATTAATTTTTAGAGTAGCGCGCTTTCTTTGATTTGAAGAAGGAACAAAACACGCATTCGAAGTGCCAGGGGTGCTGTGGTCCTTTGTAGAGTGGATTGGATCATTTATGAAATCTGTGCTCAATGTTTTATTTTTCTTTGGAATAATTGCCTCTTACAATCTAACATAATAACTAGCCTTCCTCTCCTCATCGCTAGGCTATAACAAAACTACTTCAGCCTAATGTAAACCCCAGCAAGTATATGCATAACAACAATGGCAGTTAATATCAAATCGTATAGTAAAATACATGTCTATACTTAATAAGCAAACAAATGAAGAGTATAAAATATGTTAATACCTGATGATTTTCAAAAAGGAGTTTATCAAGTGATGACCCTGTTACACGGGTGTCGTTTGAGCTCCAATTGACCACACAGGGGAATGATTGCTAACTCTTGCACTAACTTTCCTAGAAAGCATTGGGATGGACTCGTAAATCCATACCTGAATTGCAAGAGGAAATTTGTGTAGCTTGTAAGACATTGTGCCTCTTGTATCACCAACGTTGGGATTGGACCTTGCAAGTGCCATTTTTAGGGAGAAGTATGTGATGTTAAAAAGCTCTTTCCCCCATGGAAAACTATTCAGCTGTGGAGAGTCAACGAGCTTCATTGTTTCTTTAGATACTAACTTCGGCTGGAGAGACGTGAATAGAAAAGAAGAAACCAGATATAGGATGCCCAACTTAACTACATCCTCATCTGATGTGTTTTGAGGCTGTCTTAGGAACACACGTTCCACATCTTTCCTAGATATGCTCTTCAAGTTGCTGAAGAATGTTTCTTTCAAACAGCATTCCCCAATTTTGAACTTGCTTGTGTTATCATCTCCGTCACATTTTAAATAAATGAAGAATTTGATATTGTGAAACACTTATCCCACATAGGAAAGTTATGAAACTTTTATGTGGTTTATATTGTGGAAGTTTGGCAATTGGGTTTGGGCCCCAAGGGGTACCAATAGTCTTTGGAAGAGGTATGTCTTAGACAATGTCTAGACTAGTCCAAAGCCCACACGCGCGCGCGCGCCGCCGCCGTCCGTCCGACCGGCCAGCTCGGCTCGGCACGGCACGGTCCAGTCCGTGTTCGGGTGCGGGTCCTTCTGCAATATATATTCTTTTTGGACAAAAGTTATTTAAAGTTTTGGGCCAAATTGTAATTAATCAAATTCTTGGGTACTTAGTGAAATTATTATTTTATTTGTGGCTAATTCATGCAAATTCTATTTCTGGTAATACCTGTTCGAGAAAAAACAGATTGAAACAGTGTTTAAACTAACAGATATGTCTGTTCAATTTTTGTCTTGTCTGAAAGGTCGCACTGTTCTGAAAAGGCTTGAAGAGAATTCGAATGGCCACAAATTTATCTATAAATTGCCTTCTCTACAGCCAGAAATAACACCCCATTTTTCATTGCAAAAATTCTGTGCTTTGAAATCTTATTCTCTCTGAAATTCTGATATACCATTTTAAGTGCCAAAACACCGGTTGTGTTCGCTGGAACTCCTGCAGATTGTTGTGCTGCTTCCGTAGGAGACGAAACTCGTTCTATCCTGGGAGACGATTGTTACACACCCTTTTTAAGCACCTTGGAAGGGAGCAAATTCGTCTTAAGGAAACATCGTGAATTCGGTGGGCTCGAGTTATACCATTAATCTGTTCTAATTTCAACTGTGAGTTTGTACTTCATATTCGACTGAAGGAGTAAGTACACAAACAACATAAATGCACTCTATGATTCCGAAATAATCATGGGAAGAATACTTTTGAGCTGATTAGCAATGGCTTTGGCCATTATTTTATATATGACATTACACAGAGAGATGGGGTGCAAATTAGACATTTTCTCTGGGATCTTAACCTTTGGAATCAAAACAATCGACGTACTATTAAACCCCGGGGGAAGTAGCAATTATTCAAAAAATCCAAGCATGCTGAAGTAACCTTGGGACCTGTAATATCCCAAAAATTCTGGTAAAATCCCGGATTCATGCCATCTGGTCCAGGGGCCTTGTCAGGATGCATTGAAAATATTGCATCTCTAATTTCATGCTCCTCAAATGGTCTAAGTAAGGCACAGTTCTGATCATCTGAAACTTTCCTTCCAACATGGCGCAAAATTGCATCACTGTCACTTCCTGTGGATGAAAACAGATCACAGAAATAATTCTTAATAACCCGCTTCAAATCAGCATCACTTGAAGTCCAAACGCCATTATCATCTTGAATATGAGTAAAATTATTTTTCCTTTTCCGGGCTGTAGCATATTGATGAAAATATTTTGTGTTAGCATCCCCTGATTTAAGCCAGAACTGCTTAGCCCTTTGTCTCCAATACAAGTCTTGTTGTTCTAATAAGACTCCTAATTCCTGTTGAGCAGTGATCAATTGACGCATAGATAGATCATCATTCAGTGGCTTCAACCTACTAATCTCTAAACGACATCGCTGAATTTTAGTCTGAAACCTCCTTCATAAAGCTTCTCCCCAACTTTGTAAGTCCAAACCACACTGATGGATTCGCTCCTGAATATCCAGGTGATCAGTTTTGCCCCAACTAGAAGCAACCATAGATCGACAGGTAGCCTCTCTAAGCCATGCATTCTCAAATCGAAATCGATTACATCGAATTGTCTGCTGCGATACAAAATCAAGAAACATGGCCGTGTGATCCGATGAAATCATTTCCAAGTTAAAAACGACAGCATGGGAGAAAATAGTCCTCCATGATGTGAGACCATAACCCTATCAAGCCTTTCTTGCACCCAATCTACTGTCCCCCATCGTCTTTCCCATGTGAATGGATTACCAATCATACCCAAATCCACAAGCCCACAAGCTTCCACAGTTTCTATGAACCCTTCAATAAGATAATTCGGGTGCTTCACACGACCCCTCTTCTCAGAATGCCACAAAGATCATTAAAGTCGCCAATTACACACCATGGTAGATCAGATTTGGAGCAGAGGGAGTTAAGCAACTTCCACGAATCTCTTTGACGGTTGTGCTCAGGGAAACCATAAAAACCAGTTAGTCTCCACGATACCATATTCTCAATATGAACAGTAACATCAATATGATGAGAAGAAAAACTAAGAAGAGAAGCTATACTATTCTCCCGCCATAACAATCCTAACCCACCACCAATCCCTGTTCGATCCACATAAATCAATCCTTCATATCCCAACAAACGTTTCACTCTTTCTACTTGGGCTTTGCTTATTTTAACCTCCATAAGAAAAATAAACTTGGGCCTCTTCAAGGACACAAGGTCCCTTAACTCCTAAACTGTTCGTGGGCTGCCCAACCCACGATAGTTCCAGCTGATAGTACTCATTGCATTGGGCGGGCCTGGAGACCAGAACCCGCCACATCTAAGTTTTTTGTATTGCTGAGGACTAAATCCAAACTCTCCTTCTCAAAGCCCAACCCAACTGGCCCAACATGCATGGTGTTATCAGTCGTCCTACGTCTCTTTGCATCCAGAATAACCACCTCCTCCAACTGCTCCTCTCGTAACTCACAATCATGTTCACGGTTGATAACTCCTTCACTTGGAATCTGTTTTGCATTACCATACATGCCCTTATTGACTCCACTGATCTCTCCATAACCAACTCCACTTCCTCCAGTCAAGGTAGTTTTCCCTTTATCGTGCATCCTAACTGCTAGACTAGCTCTATCCATCTTCGTACTCTCTGAGTTAGAGGCATCTGCACCAACCACTTCTTCTGGAGGACCAGTGCGCAACCAGCGATCCCCTATCTGAATATCTAGAAGACGACTAGGAGCGCGAAGCCAAGCGCCATAAGGTTTTTCAACACTCTTATCTGGACAATCGAACAACTTCTCACAAAATTTATCAAAATGTCCAAGCAAACCACAATAAAAATAGAAAGTAGGTAGCCGTTCATATTTGAACAGAACCCAAGACCAGTCCCCACCAGACTTCTTAATCTTCATCCTTCACTTTAGAGGTTTAGCAACATCAAGGGAAACACGAATTCTCATATACGTACGCCAAACTCTCCCAAAATTATTGGGGTCTGCCTCTACATAACGACCAAGAAATCCCCCAATCTCCTTCCCGACCTTCTCCGACATAAAGCCATAAGGGATATCGTACACTTGAACCCAGAAATCTGCATGATTTAACAATACCTTTGATGGATGAACACCTATATCAACTCTGTTAATAACCAACAAATTTTGATCGAAGGACCAAGGCCCGCCATTGAATACAAGTGTGAAATCTAACTCATGAAAGAACTGAAACATGCAAAAATTAGGGGCAAGATCTTTAATACAAACTCCTTTAACCGGCCTCCAAATGGATGCGAGAGTATTCTTCAATGCATTGAAGTTAATAGGGCATTCAGTTAACAACCGACCAACGATACACCATTGGAAATTATCTGTGGAGGAACTCCCGTCGGCATCATCTAAAACTAGACCACTTCCCTCTTCTTCTTCCAAAGAAACCTTGTTGAGAAAATTCTCCACAATAGCATCATTAGCACTTGTACCCGCCATAAACCCCACAAAATTAGGCACCAATAAATTAAGCAAATGAAGGAAATCACCACGAACTCTTTCAAGAGAACAAGACAACACCGAACTTGTCAAGAGGACAAGACCCAAACTACAATTTGTTGGAACTATATATATATATATATATATATATATATATATATAAAAGAATCGTAAAATTGTACTAGTGTTTCAGCTCCTTCTTTTTAGAATTATCTATTATCTTCTATTTATATAGTAAATTGATGTCCTTGTGTTACAAACCACTAAATATTCAAAAAATTAAAACTAAAAGCAAGAATAGCTGTTGTTGATACCCTGTAAGCACCCTGTGTTTACGGGCGTCAACAGCTGCAAAAATCTGATCCAACAAAAATTCATACTCATAATAAAAAAATCTGATTTCATATAAACTAGAAAAAAAACCACTACAATGGTGATTTTGGAATAAAAAGTGTAGCATGAATATCATAAGTGGGAACCATATGTGGGCATTATAGGGTTACGCCATAGGACGGGAGCCACCTCTTGAACCTGTATGAGCCACCTTTAGAAAATTCCAACAATTGGCAACGGATCCGTAGATGGTTTAGCGTGACGAGGACATCGCGAATCTAACGGGGATGATTATAATACCCAAGCTATGAAAAGCTTAAAAGATTTGATAAGTACTACTCATACCAACAAAGTGTACCTTCTTTTCTAGAAGTCCATCATTGGAACTTTATGGTTAAGCCTCCTTGACTTGGATTAATTCCATGTTGGGTGACCGACTAGGAAATTTTCTCAGGGAGCATGCGAGTGAGGACAAAATACTAAAAATAATCATGTTGGTACACAATGGACATTCGTCAATCTATAAGGCCATCCGGGTCATTACAGTGGTGGGCACAACTGAAACTAGTCATGAGAACATTGGCAATGTAAGTGGTAATTGGGAAAGGAATGCCACTAGTGATTGTGGTGATGGGAATACAACTGATCATGACTGGGATGGAAATGCAATTGGTGAGTAGGGTGATGGCAATGCAACTAGAGAGTTTTCATAGAATGACGTTGATGATAGTGAGGATTGGCTAGTAGGTTCCGATTATGAATTTAACTTGTACAATGTGCTTAAGTCCTTCCTCATTTCATATGGCTTTTTTAATTCTATTAATGATTTCTCCCTCTTTATCCTTCATTGCTCGACCATCACTCTCTACTTCCTTGTCTATGTCGATGATCTCCTAGTAACCGACAACGACTCTTCTACACTTCATTGCCTCATTGAAGCTCTATCCAACCGTTACTCTGTTAAAAACCTTGGTCTACTGATGCGTGTCGCAATGCACCAAAACAATAAATAATTCCTTACTCGCCAAATATTAATTAATAATGTAGTAGTGAGAGTAAGGGTCGATCCCACAAGGAACGGAAACTAATTTTAGTTGTTCGATCAATTAGAATGGAATGGGGGGTTTGTTGTTTGAATTACTTGAATGAAAACTATACATAAAATAAATAATTAAATATGACTAGAGAAATAAAATGAGAAGAAATCTTGTTCTCGGGTTCGGTTGTGCCCTTAATTAATATTATACTTTTCCTTGTAACATGTTTCTATCCCTAATTCAATTATCAATCATAAATAATCAACAAGCTCTGATTATCTAAATTCTTCCTTATGTGTATTGATTCAAAAAAAGCTCTTCAAACCAATTCTAGCCACGGACAATCCTAAACAAGCTCTTAGGATTTAATACACGACTAGTATGAAAATCTAGAAGAATAGATTGAATTGGATCGTTAATTTCACAAGCTCGAATTAATCAATCCAAGTTGAATTATTACTAAACCTGCACGAGATTTATTTGCTACTAAAGTAAAGATTTAATGACAATTACGGATCTAGAATCTACCTGGATCCTTGCACTTGAGAGGTAATTTTCTTTGAAGAAGTGCAGATACATACTCACCCATTCTTACCATCTCATTTTCCTTTAGCTTTCTCGTATTGGTGCGCAGATCCTTCAAAAATTTTGCATATCGGGGCACTTGCTTGACATCCAATAGGAGAATGTTGACTTCCACCTTCCTGAACATCTCCAGGGTTTCTTTTTCTTTGCCCTCCTTGTTTGCTTTTGCTAACCTCCTGGGAAAGGGAGGTGGAGTCAGTTTAACATTTAAAGTGGGGTCAGTCTTTACCTAAGAGTTTTGTGAGGTGTCGTCTTTCTTTCCAGCTTCTGTTTCTTCAACTTCCTCTTCAATTGCAAATGGTTTCATTTGCAGCCCCTGAACCTCCTTTCCCCTTTGCAGGGTTATGGCACTCATGTTACTCGGATTAACTTCAAGTTGAGATGGTAATTTGCCTCCGGATTGTGATTCCAACCTGTTGATGGCTGTAGCCATTTGACCCATTTGGTTTTCCAAACTCTGAATACTGGATTTGGTATCCTGTTGAAATTGAATTGTGTTAGAAGCTAAAGTTTTAACCATATCTTCTAGAGAGATACCTGAGTTCTGGGGCCTTTGTTGATACTGCCCCTGTGAATGGAAATTTCCTTGTTGTTGGAAATGCCCTTGAGGTATGTTGGAGATGAAACCCGGAGGCTTGTTATTCCCATAGCTTAGATTGGGGTGATCCCTCCAGCCAGGGTTGTAGGTATTGGAGTACGGGTTGTACTGTTGTCTTTGGAACGAAAAACTCTCTGCAGCACTTACCTGTTCACCATTTCCCTCTTGCAACACCGGACAAATATCTGTTAGATGTCCGAAGTTTACACATATCCCACAAGCTTTGACCTGTTGTGCCTTCCCTACAGCAAGTTGTTTAACGAGATTTGTTAGTTCAAACAATTGACTTTCAATATTGGAACTACTTACCTCATTCACGCGCCGAACTTGCATATCCCTGTTGGAGTTGAACTGTTGAGTTTTCTCAGCCATATTAGAAATCAGGGTTCTCGCCTCTTCCGGTGTTTTGTCCATTAGCGCACCTCCACTTGCGGCATCTATCATACTCCTGTCCATCGGAAGCAGTCCTTCATAAAAATATTGCACCAAGAGTTGCTCACAGATTTGATGATGGGGACAGCTTGAGATGAGCTTCTTGAAACGCTCCCAATACTCGTACAATGTTTCACCATTGTTTTGGCGCACCCTACATATTTCCTTTCTGATCGTTCCAGCTTTCGATGCAGGAAAGTACTTTTCTAGGAATAGCCTCTTCATGTCGTTCCAGATGGTTACTGATCCGGATGGTAGACAATACAACCAATCAGTAGCAGCATCCTTCAGCGAGAATGGAAAAGCTCTCATCTTGATTTGTTCCTCAGTAATGCCCGTGGGTATCATGCTATCACAAATGACATGGAACTCCTTCAGATGTCTGTATGGGTCCTCACCGGGATATCCTCTAAAAGTTGGCAGAAGATGGATCAGTCCGGATTTTAGCTCAAAAGTTCTGCCTTCTTCCACAGTCGGAAAAGTGATGCATAGCGGTTGTTGAGCAACATCCGGGGTAGCTAGTTGCTTGAGAGTCAGATTATTGTTAGCTACTGCCATTGGTTGTGCATCTATTCTTTGCTGTTGAAAAGTTCTCTCGATTTCTGGGTCAATCAAAAAATTCAAAATTAGTTGATCGAGTTTTACGCATATAAGCAAAGAAGTAGACAGGCAAATTTTTTTTTTTGAAAAATTATAGAAATAACGTGAAAAATAAATTAAAATTCAGAAGAAAAAAAAGAAAATTCTAATTGATTAAACACTAAATTGGTTAACCGTTCCCCGGCAACGGCGCAAAAAATTTGATGCGTGTCGCAATGCACCAAAACAATAAATAATTCCTTACTCGCCAAATATTAATTAATAATGTAGTAGTGAGAGTAAGGGTCGATCCCACAAGGAACGGAAACTAATTTTAATTGTTCGATCAATTAGAATGGAATGGGGGGTTTGTTTTTTGAATTGCTTGAATGAAAACTATGCATAAAATAAATAATTAAATATAACTAGAGAAATAAAATGAGAAGAAATCTTGTTCTCGGGTTCGGTTGTGCCCTTAATTAATATTATACTTTTCCTTGTAACATGTTTCTATCCCTAATTCAATTATCAATCATAAATAATCAACAAGCTCTGATTATCTAAATTCTTCCTTATGTGTATTGATTCAAAACAAGCTCTTCAAACCAATTCTAGCCACGGACAATCCTAAACAAGCTCTTAGGATTTAATACATGACTAGTATGAAAATCTAGAAGAATAGATTGAATTGGATCGTTAATTTCACAAGCTCGAATTAATCAATCCAAGTTGAATTATTACTAAACCTGCACGAGATTTATTTGCTACTAAAGTAAAGATTTAATGATAATTACGGATCTAGAATCTAAACATAGCATATTCATGAATCCAAAGATCAATAATCCAATTGGCCAAATTAAGCTATTAATCAAATAAACTCAATTGAACAATCAAAACATAATTATCCAACAATTGAAATAAATGAATAAATTCACGCTACTAATTTGTAGGAAAAGAAAATAACATAATCAAGTTAACACAACTTCCCCTTTGAACAAGATATGGAATTTAGCCTATCATTGTTGTGGTAGATTCTTCAACTTGCTTCATGAATTTCATTGTTGTTGATATTCTTGCGATTGAAATCTCCCAAGAATGCTTTATATTTTTCTCAATGTCCAGCCTCCTTTTTGTGGTGATTTTGCTCTATTAATATTCCCAAAATCGTGCCCTAACTTTACCCCAAATACATACCAAAGATAGACCTTGAATCAGATAAGGAAATTTCTTCGCGAGAAAGTTACGGTCATAACTTTCTTTATTACGGCCGTAATTGGGATTCTGAAAATTTCCGGAATTTGGAATTTACGGCCGTAACTTTATCATTTATGGCCGTAAGTACATTTCTGCTGAGAAGCGCATGTGCTCGATGTTTTGGTCATAACTTTCTCTCCCGAAGTCCGATTGTGGTGATTCAAGTTGCGTTGGAAAGAAAACTCAAATATCTACAATTATTTGAGAAATAGATCTTCCAAAATTCGAAAGTATTCTGTGACAAAATTGAGCTTAAGTCTATTACTAAAATTCATGATCACAATCCTTGCAGGTTTTTTGATTTCCAACTTCATTCCAAACCTTCTTTGACCATAATTTTTGCATCTAATCTTCTTCTCACGTGCCATTATTGATTTGGAGCTCTTTGAATATGCCCTTGAACCTCACTTCTTGATTTCTTGTATTTTTTTTTGTCCTGTTTCCTTTCTTTTCTTCTTTGCGATCCTGTATAACACAATAAATGAAAATGCATTAAACGATACTTCAATAGGATCAAACTAATAACAAAATAAGATAATAAGTGAATTAAATACATGCTAATAAAGCACTTATCAAATCCCCCCGCACTTAAACCATTGTTCGTCCTCGAATAATGATGTGAAAGAAAAGAAACATAACTCAAACAAAAAGATAGACCTACAATCGGAAAGTCAAGGTTACAGCACACTTCTCTTTTAGCATGAAAATTCAATTGTATAACCGGAGTGTGTTAGTGTGTGCAAGAGATGCATCGTCCAATATCTTCTGAACAGAAATGAAAATCAATACCCCCGGCCCAATTCATTTCCCAATGCGGCTTGTATCCTCCCACCTCTCGTGAGTTCTCTCTTAACCTCTATCAATGATTTACTACATGGGTGTTAGTTTCGACTAACTCAAAAGCACAAAATATAGACCGAGCAATTCAAACCACTCATAAGCGTATGTAATGGGAGTTAACACCCTCAATAGATATTTCTCTCTTCGCACAAAGTGTATAAGGGTGAGAATTTTCACTCAACTCACTGCATGGAGAATCTATTACCACAGACTGCTCAAATGTCATAACCGGAGCCAACAATAACACAAGTTCAAAGTAAAGGTCTTTATTTGGTTGTAACGGGGCTTCAGGTCAGGTAGGATAAAATGATATATTTAGGTTGAGTCGAGAAGGAATTTCGCAAACCAAGTCAATTCACAATGACATTACTTCCTTCACTCGCAATATGAACTTCATTATTTCACTCTACCCAACTTTGTTCACACTTGAATTTTTTTTTTTCACAAGTTGAGTGTTTGACTTCCTCAACTACTAATTTTCTTGACTGAACTTCCTTTTTATTGTTTTTTCTCTTTCAATTTTTTTTTCCGAGTACAGACTGCAACTTTTTCTCTTTTGTTCAAATCATTACGCAGTCACCAATTGGCTTGAGATAGAATTACATTCCCCTGAATTCAGTCCATTACACAACCATCGTCTAACACAAGATAACCATTGCAACTTCTTAGACTTAGACTACAGCACGATCCTTAATCAACAAAACTTGCGAATCCCTTCTCTATGGGTTCAAAACAGAGACAATGTAAAAGAAAGGGTATTTCTTGGCTTGTAGCGTTGCATCAAAATTTCAAGGAAAGGATAAGGCTCAAAATGGCTTCTATTGGTACATGTATCATGGTAGGCCCTTTTAGCAGGTCAAATTTGGTTTAACCTAATGTCTCTACTATATTTTGCACTTGAGTCAAGAAGCTACAACGGTATGCACAAGAAAGCACATCCAAGCACAAACCAACCATACAGGACACACATCAAAAAATAGAGCTTAATATAAAGAGTAAAAGTAGCTAATATGCTCAAAAGCTCACAAATTATGGTTTATATGTCCTTCTCCCATCCAATTATGAGTTATAGGTCATGGTTCAGTCTTCATTCCTAACTCAAAATCTAGGGGATAAGGATAGAATGAAGTTACTCGGGGCGGTATTTTATCATATCAATTTTGGTCTGACTCAATTAGGTTGCAGAAATCTTTCAATTTGTCCCCATTTTCAAACTAATTCAAAAATTATTGGAAAACTCATCTCTATGTGCTCATTCTTTGTCCGATTATGCAATTTAGGAAGTTGGTGGTTCAAAAATAATCATAAGTGAGGCGCTTCCTATTATACCAAAATGTGGGTCTAAGCACAATTAAAAAAAACTAACAAAAAAAATTGAAAGAAGATGAATAAAACAGGGATAACAAAAAATAATAGATAATCATTCCCCCCATACTTGAATTCCACATTGTCCTCAATGTGGAGCATGATAATACAAAACAAAAGAGGGGAAAGTGAATGGAACCAGAAGAAGAGATGGAGTTTTAAAAGTTTGCGAAAGTTACGGCCGTGAAGATATTAATTACGATCATAAGTAACAATCTGAGAAAAATTGAAAGAATCAACTACGGCCGTAATTAGGTCTCTGGATAAATTCGATGGAGTAGAGTTATGGCCGTAAAGTTTTAACTTGCGACCGTAACAAGGACACTGGATTTTTTTCTTTTTTCTTTTTGTGAATGAAATTAATTAATAAGAAAAATGACAAAAATGAAAATAAAAAAATAACAATTTGAGGGAGTAAAGAAACTCCCCTCTCGGGTTGCCTCCCGAGCAGTGCCTTTGTTTACTGTATTTGGCTAGACTTGTTGTTTCCTCCTTCAACCGGGATTAGGTGGATTTCCAAAGCTCAACTTCTTTTTCATATTTTTCATTAGGGCCTACAAGACAGGGGGCAAAAGCATGTCATCAGAAGTTGGCAATGTAATACACGAGATTTTACCTGGCTTTTCACCATTTCCACCAAGTTTGAGAGTTTCCTGTACTGAAGAATTAATAACATTAACATAATGAACAGGATTATCATTATCAAGGTAGTTCAAGGAATCATAAATATTAAACTGAATAATTTCATAATCAAATTCCATGGTAAGTGAGCCACTACTAACATCTATCTTGGTCTTAGATGTTTTTAGAAATGGTCTGCCTAACAAAATAGGAGTAGAGTTGGGGGAGAGGTCATCATTCATGTCTAACACATAAAAGTCAGCCGGGAATACTAACCCTCCTACTTACATTAGCACATCCTCAACTACCCCATCCGGATAGGCGTTAGAGCGATCAGCCAATTGAATTATGACATTCATTTCAGTTAAATTGACCAGTTTTAAAGAAGCATAGGTAGACCTAGGCATTACATTGATAGATGCTCCTAAGTCTATTAAAGCGCTATTTATTTTCTTATTGCCTATTTGATAAGGTATGGTAAACATACCTGGATCCTTGCACTTGAGAGGTAATTTTCTTTGAAGAAGTGCAGATACAGACTCACCCATTCTTACCATCTCATTTTCCTTTAGCTTTCTCGTATTGGTGCGCAGATCCTTCAAAAATTTTGCATATCGGGGCACTTGCTTGACATCCAATAGGAGAATGTTGACTTCCACCTTCCTGAACATCTCCAGGGTTTCTTTTTCTTTGCCCTCCTTGTTTGCTTTTGCTAACCTCCTGGAAAAGGGAGGTGGAGTCAGTTTAACATTTAAAGTGGGGTCAGTCTTTACCTGAGAGTTTTGTGAGGTGTCGTCTTTCTTTCCAGCTTCTGTTTCTTCAACTTCCTCTTCAATTGCAAATGGTTTCATTTGCAGCCCCTGAACCTCCTTTCCCCTTCGCAGGGTTATGGCACTCACGTTCCTCGGATTAACTTCAAGTTGAGATGGTAATTTGCCTCCGGATTATGATTCCAACCCGTTGATGGCTGTAGCCATTTGACCCATTTGGTTTTCCAAACTCTGAATACTGGATTTGGTATCCTGTTGAAATTGAATTGTGTTAGAAGCTAAAGTTTTAACCATATCTTCTAGAGAGATACCTGAGTTCTGGGGCCTTTGTTGATACTGCCCCTGTGAATGGAAATTTCCTTGTTGTTGGAAATGCCCTTGAGGTATGTTGGAGATGAAACCCGGAGGCTTGTTATTCCCATAGCTTAGATTGGGGTGATCCCTCCAGCCAGGGTTGTAGGTATTGGAGTACGGGTTGTACTCCATTTCCTTGTCTTTGGAACGAAAAACTCTCTGCAGCACTTACCTGTTCACCATTTCCTCTTGCAACACCGGACAAATATCTGTTAGATGTCCGAAGTTTGCACATATCCCACAAGCTTTGACCTGTTGTGCCTTCCCTACAGCAAGTTGTTTAATGAGATTTGTTAGTTCAAACAATTGACTTTCAATATTGGAACTACTTACCTCATTCACGCGCCGAACTTGCATATCCCTGTTGGAGTTGAACTGTTGAGTTTTCTCAGCCATATTAGAAATCAGGGTTCTCGCCTCTTCCGGTGTTTTGTCCATTAGCGCACCTCCACTTGCGGCATCTATCATACTCCTGTCCATCGGAAGCAGTCCTTCATAAAAATATTGCACCAAGAGTTGCTCACAGATTTGATGATGGGGACAGCTTGAGATGAGCTTCTTGAAACGCTCCCAATACTCGTACAATGTTTCACCATTGTTTTGGCGCACCCTACATATTTCCTTTCTGATCGTTCCAGCTTTCGATGCAGGAAAGTACTTTTCTAGGAATAGCCTCTTCATGTCGTTCCAGATGGTTACTGATCCGGATGGTAGACAATACAACCAATCAGTAGCAGCATCCTTCAGCGAGAATGGAAAAGCTCTCATCTTGATTTGTTCCTCAGTAATGCCCGTGGGTATCATGCTATCACAAATGACATGGAACTCCTTCAGATGTCTGTATGGGTCCTCACCGGGATATCCTCTAAAAGTTGGCAGAAGATGGATCAGTCCGGATTTTAGCTCAAAAGTTCTGCCTTCTTCCACAGTCGGAAAAGTGATGCATAGCGGTTGTTGAGCAACATCCGGGGTAGCTAGTTGCTTGAGAGTCAGATTATTGTTAGCTACTGCCATTGGTTGTGCATCTATTCTTTGCTGTTGAAAAGTTCTCTCGATTTCTGGGTCAATCAAAAAATTCAAAATTAGTTGATCGAGTTTTACGCATATAAGCAAAGAAGTAGACAGGCAAATTTTTTTTTTTTGAAAAATTATAGAAATAACGTGAAAAATAAATTAAAATGCAGAAGAAAAAAAAAGAAAATTCTAATTGATTAAACACTAAATTGGTTAACCGTTCCCCGGCAACGGCGCCAAAAACTTGATGCGTGTCGCAATGCACCAAAACAATAAATAATTCCTTACTCGCCAAATATTAATTAATAATGTAGTAGTGAGAGTAAGGGTCGATCCCACAAGGAACGAAAACTAATTTTAGTTGTTCGATCAATTAGAATGGAATGGGGGGTTTGTTATTTGAATTGCTTGAATGAAAACTATGCATAAAATAAATAATTAAATATGACTAGAGAAATAAAATGAGAAGAAATCTTGTTCTCGGGTTCGGTTGTGCCCTTAATTAATATTATACTTTTCCTTGTAACATGTTTCTATCCCTAATTCAATTATCAATCATAAATAATCAACAAGCTCTGATTATCTAAATTCTTCCTTATGTGTATTGATTCAAAACAAGCTCTTCAAACCAATTCTAGTCACGGACAATCCTAAACAAGCTCTTAGGATTTAATACACGACTAGTATGAAAATCTAGAAGAATAGATTGAATTGGATCGTTAATTTCACAAGCTCGAATTAATCAATTCAAGTTGAATTATTACTAAACTTGCACGAGATTTTATTTGCTACTAAAGTAACGATTCAATGAAAATTACGGATCAAGAATCTAAACATAGCATATTCATGAATCCAAAGATCAATAATCCAATTGGCCAAATTAAACTATTAATCAAATAAACTCAATTGAACATTCAAAACATAATAATCCAACAATTGAAATAAAGGAATAAATTCACGCTACTAATTTGTAGGAAAAAAAATAACATAATCAAGTTAACACAACTTCCCCTTTGAACAAGATATGGAATTTAGCCTAGCATTGTTATGGTAGATTCTTCAAGTTGCATCATGAATTCCCTTGTTGTTGATATTCTTGCGCTTGAAAATCTCCCAAGAATGCTCTATATTTTTCTCTCAATTTTTCCTCAATGTCCAGCCTCCTTTTTGTGATGATTTTGCTCTTTTAATACTCCCAAAATCGTGCCCTAGCTTTACCCCAAAGATATACCAAAGATAGACCTTGAATCAGATAAGGAAGTTTCTTCGAGAAAAAGTTACGGCCGTAACTTTACTTATTACGGCCGTAATTGAGATTCTGAAAATTTCCGGAATTTGAAAGTTGCGGCCGTAAGTACATTTTTGTCGAGAAGCGCTTGTACTCGATATTTTGGTCATAACTTTCTCTTCCGAAGTCCAATTGTGGTGATTCAAGTTGCGTTGGAAAGAAAACTCAAATATCTACAATTATTTGTGATCACAATCCTTGCAGGTTTTTTGATTTCCAACTTCATTCCAAACCTTCTTTGACCATAATTTTTGCATCTAATCTTCTTCCCACATGCCTTTGAATATGCCCTTGAACCTCACTTCTTGATTTTTTGTATTTTTTTTGTCCTGTTTCCTTTCTTTTCTTCTTTGCGATCCTGTATAACACAATAAATGAAAATGCATTAAACGATACTTCAATAGGATCAAACTAATAAAAAAATAAGATAATAAGTGAATTAAATACATGCTAATAAAGCACTTATCATCTACTGCACTACTTCTTAGGTATCGAAGTCATTCGAACTCCATCCTTTTTCTTCTAAATCAGCAAAAGTATGTTCGTGATATATTGTCCAAAACAAACATGCTAGGCGCCAAAGAAGTTAGCACTGTGATGTCAAATTCAATTCCTCTCAGTTTGTTGATCCTTCCGCTGCTTAAGATGCTGCCACCTACTGTCAGGTTGTTGGTGCATTACAATATCTATCTTTCATTCGCCATGACGTCTGCTTTATTGTTAATAAACTCTCCCAATTTATGATCGTTCCAATGAAACCTATTGGACAGCCGTCAAGTGAGTCCTTCAGTACCTTAAACATACCATCCATCATGGCCTTCTCCTTTGTCCTACTCTTTCTCTCACTGTTTTCCTGGGCTGACAACCTTAATGATCGCAGCTCCACCTCTGGCTTCATCATTTACCATGGTTCTTCTCCAAGAGGGTAATTTGCGTAATTTTCCCAACGATTATCCTAGCTCATTATTCCAATTCTCATATTACGAGAAAAAATAAAAAATTGTTAATGGGTTAATTGTGCCAAAGAATAATTATACTAAGAACCTGTTTGATGTTGTTTAAAAAGAGTTTATTTGAAATTAATAGTGAATTTTAGGAGAATGTATTGTTAAAAAGTATGGAATATTTCATAAGTTTATGTGTAATATTATTTTATTGATAAATATGTGGTTAAAATGAAGAAAAAATAGAGAAAATGTGTTAAAAATTTAAAGGGGTCACACATGAATTGTCTAACATCTCAAAACAAATTACACCAAGTGAAGCGATCCCACTAGGGAATCTCGACAAAAACGCGGAATGACTAAAATAAAACCTAGGAAAGATCTAAATCAGATTAAACACAAGAAACAATAAATAAATTAGACGATAGGATTCCAACCCAAATCTCACGACGCAATAAATTGACGACGCGAAAGAAAGAATTGGAATTGTTGAACGCCACAAGGATTGCCTAATTCATTGATAAGTTCTAAACAAAAGGGAATAACTCAACCTTTCAACAAGAGAATCATCTCTCAACAATATCAATAAACTCAAAACTGTTTTTACAATGAATGAAAAATGATAATATAAAGTAAAACTGACCTAAAGCTAGCCCTAGCTGCAACTAGGGCTCAAATTATGGAAATAAATAATTAAAAACGAAAAAATTAACAAAATATGCGAAAATCCGAAAAAATAGGGTTACGACCATAACGAACTCATTTACGGCCGTAAATGACCTTCTGCTTAAGACTTACGGCCATGATGACTGTACTTACGGCCAAAAGTGAGGATTTGCTGAAAATCTTTGTTTTAACCCAAGAACAAGCTATGACCGTTAGAATCATGAGTTATGGCCGTAATGGTGCCCCTGTTCTTTGATCTTCGACTCCTTGATTCAGCTTAATCCGTTCTTCTTCTTGGCTCGACCCCAACATGGAATTTGCTTCGTTTTGCATGTATCTGAGTGTCGTATATCAGATGGATAGACTTGGCCTTTGGTCTCATATTTTGGATCACATCATCCCTCCTCTCTTGAAAAGGATTCGACCTTGAATCTAGAACTGGTCCAATCCTCCTGCAACTCCTGGTTTTGTTTGCTCTTGGTTCATACCTACGCTTGGTTCGGAGGGATTGATGATCATGCTTGTGATTTGTGCATTCCTCGAACCTTTGGGGCTGTTTCTTCTTACAATTACATTCAGTCCCAACTTTAGTTTTGGAGTAGGATTTAGGTACCTGCAAAACAAATTTAGTAGAACTGGGGAGGGGTTGGTTAGATCGGTTATGTGCAAGACATAGATCCTTGTACATCAACATTTGTGCAAAAAAACTCATTTTGGGGGTGGACTCTCTTTTCTTTTTCTTTTTGCTCTCAAGCTCTCCTTTTCTGAGGTCGTGGTCTCAATCAACTCTCTTGTTTTTAAATTTCGCACCCTCTCTTTTTTCTGAGATCATGTCCTCAACACTCTCATTTTTTCTCTCAAACTCATATTTTATTTTTAATTGATCCACTCGGACCTCTTTAGGAGATAAAGGCACAAGTGTAATTTTCCTCCCATTTTTCACAAACGAATATTGATTCTTAAACCCATCGTGCACCACCCTCCTATCATGTTGCCATGGCCTTCCCAACAAAATATGGACAAAATGCATAGGCACTTCATCGCAGATGACTTTATCTTTGTAATCCCCAATGCTAAATTTGACCTCAACCTGCTAGTTCACCTTGATTTCCCTTGACTCAGTCAACCACTGTAATTTATAAGGGTTCGGATGTTTTAATTTTGACAACCCCAATTTCTCAACCAACAGTGTACTAACCACCGTCAATCATCATTCCACATACCTTTTCACCCACTAAGTACCTACTGTGAAACAGATTGTCCCGTTGCTCATCAATTTCACCTATTTTAACCCGAGAACTAAGGACACGTCTATTGACTAGTGATCCCTTCACCTCATAAGTTAGCCCCTCTTCATCACTACTACTAACCCCAGAATCTTGTAATCAAGGCATTCCTTTAAAGTCATCCTCCGAACTAATATTCCCATTTTCACGCGAAATCATAACCCGCTTATTAGGGCAATTGGAAGCAATGTGTCCTGAACCTAATCATTTAAAACACTTGATATTCCTATCCCTAGTAGGTTGGGGTTCAGTAATATTTTTACCTTTCGCTGTCGGCTCCTCCTTTGCCTTCAGGACAGGATCATCGTTGACTTCCTATTTTGGATACAAACCCGAAGGTTGCCTTG
This sequence comes from Ligustrum vulgare, assembly GCA_963555705.1. NCBI lineage: Eukaryota > Viridiplantae > Streptophyta > Magnoliopsida > Lamiales > Oleaceae > Ligustrum > Ligustrum vulgare. Next base: position 14,887,571 of record OY743190.1, read on the forward strand.
CTGCTCCCTTCCGCCTCAACTGTCTTTCCACTTTCATGGCCATGTGTACCATTTCATCTAGTTCCACATAGTGCTGCACCTCGATGATGTTGGCAATGTCCCTGTTCAACTCGGTCAGAAACCTTGCCATGGTAGCCTCCCGATCTTCTACCACGTTGGCCCTGGTCATAGACACCTCCATGTCCTTGTGATAATCCTCCATGCTCCTCGACCTCTGATTCAAACCCTGCAGCCTTCGATATATATCCCTATTGTAGCGACCAAGAATTTTTACGCAATTAATAATTATTTTAATATTTAGAAAATTGTGTCGCTACTATTTCACCCATTATTTTGAAGTTAACGCCGCGACGTGTTCGTCTAGCCAAGTCAAGAAATATCGAATTTGTTCGATTTTAAATTAAATTTCCGAATTTATAAAATTATATTATTTTTATTATTTATTCAAAGTATTATTTTCAAAATCATTTTTAAATTCCAAATTTAGTAAAAATATCTCAATTTTTCTTATTCAAATTATTTCAAGTCCAAATACGTAATTCAATTTTATCTCAAAATTTTACATCTATTTTCTATTTCATATTCCACCTAATTCTACACTATCTTATTCTATAATACCAAATCAATACATATATCGCTCTTATTCTCCATCACAAGCATCTTCAACATGGACCACCACTAAACATCATCATTATCATTACCAAACCTTTCATCATTCTTCAAACCATACTCCATCAATTTCATCTTCACAACTCCAACTCCAAATTCACGGCCAACCAATATAATACCAATTATAATAACAAGCAATTTCCACCTCCTCTGATTAAGCTCCATTCACAAGCAATACCATCATTATCATCATATAACACGGCAAGACACAAACCACCATTTCTTTATTTTATCATTCCAATTATGAGTATTCCATTCAATGATTCCTCTTCACATTATTATGTCCTCCATATTGATCACTTTCCATCTCATTCCCAATTTCATAATTCATCCTCACCAACCACCTTCACTACCTTATTCAAATACTATCTCTACTCCTACGAGATTCAATCTGCACAATTCAATGATCTGTACAACTCATGATCATCAATCAGTTACACCACAATTTCATCACTGCCATTTCTCTGCCTTCAGCCACTAGCCCAAGAATCACAACCACCAAATCTCAAATCCAATCAAGCCCCAAACTCAAAATCAAAACAAGAAATAAGTGAACTCAGTTACTTACCTCACCTCAGACCACCTCTTCGCCGGAAAATCACGACCTAAACCGCGAACCCTAGCTTCGGTTTCACACGGTTTTACACCTAAACTCGTACCAAACCCCTCAAAATTGGAACACCCATCCTTGCCGTCGCTCACCGTAACCTACGCCTGCCTTTTGCCGGTGTTTTCGCAACGTTGCAGCCTTCGATTGCAAGTAAGAGAGTGAGCTGAGAGAGAGAGCTATCGTGAGAGAGTGATGAGAGAGAGAGAAATATCTGATATATTATATTTTTAATTTTCAAAAGTTTCAAATTATCCCCATGTTTGAAAAGTGATCATTTCAGTCCCCAAGTTTTTTTTAAAAGTTTCAAATCATCAAAATCAGTCCCTTAAGTTTTAAATGATTTACTTCAGCCCTTTAACTTTAAACTCTTTTATTTCAGTACCTGCTGATTTACTTTTAAGCCCAAGTTTCAAAAGTATTCATTTTAGTCCCTCAAGTTTCAAAAGTATTCATTTTAATCCCTCAACTTTCAAAGATATTCATTTTAGTCCCTCAACTTTCAAAACATCAATTTTAGTCCTCAAATTATAATTTATCATTTTGAACTATATATTCGAAAGACTAAAGTGACTTATTGGCTAAGACGAAGCGTACGGAGAATTAAAGAAATTGAAGTCATTCCCGCTCAACTTTGCACTCGTCGGATTTGAGGTAGACTCGCACTTATTAATTGATTTAAATTATGATTTCATATAAATGTCATGTGACTTGTGAAAGTCATTTTTATGAAAAGTAAGTATGTTTTATGAAAGGTAAATATACCTTATGTTTTTATGAAAAGTAAGTATGTTTTTATGAAAGGTAAATATACTTTATGTTTTTACGAAAAGTAAGTATACCCTATGTTTTTACGAAAATGTTTTATATGTTTTGGATCATTTCTATGAAATCAATCTCCCCAGATTGCTATGTTTTCAATCTCCCAAGATTGACATCAATCTCCCATGATTGCTATGAAATCAATCTCCCAAGATTGCTATGTTATGATGGAATAAGAATTCTTGCCACCTAAGTTCGGTAAAATTCTTGTGTATCCATATGTTTATGAGGATTTCGATCCTATCCATGTTTATGAGGATTTCGATCCTACCCTATGTTATGATGGAAATGATCCCTATGAATTTCAGAAATTATGTTTTGGTATACTTACTGATATCTTTATGATATGTTTATGAGGATTTGGATCATATCCTATGTTATGATGAAAATGATCCCTATATTTTCAAAGAGCTATTTTCAAAGAACTGTTTTCAAAGAGCTTATGATTTTCAAAATATGTCCCGTACTGTAATGCACAATATGAGTTTTATCAAGAGCCGTTTTATAAAGAAGTCCTATCAATGCCCGTTTTATAAAGAGCCGGGGTTTATGTGTTTAATCATCTTATAAATTAATTAATTTGCGATGAGTCTACTGAGTATTTCCCCCATGAAATGCTCACCCTACTTTTAACAGTTTTTGCAGATTTCGGAGACGGTGGCGAGCGATGAATGATGGTGGCAATAAACATTAAATGGATGAAAGTTTAACATTAAAGATTTCCGTATTTTCCAAACCTCGAATAATTTGAGAACTTCAGTTATTCGAAAATTATGACATTGTCAATCTCTTTACAAAATTAATGGTTCGATTTACTATTTCAAATGGTTTCTTAAATGTTTTCAATTTTATCGGCCATTACAGTTTATTTAATGTTGCCATAAATGACTTTTCAATTATTTCTTCCGCAAAAATATTATTCGAAGAATTTAGACCAGTAAATGAAGTGGTGAACCGGGTATACGGAACTCGGGGCGCTACAAGTTGGTATCAGAGCTAGTCTGCGTTTCTGTAGACTGGAAAAATTTTCAAAAAGAATTTTCAAGAAATATTTTCCGTTATAAGATTTTATTGATGAAGATTGCCACTGCCATCATTCGTTTCACCAACTCCGAGGTAAAGAAGTTTATGATGTTTAAAGTTATTTCAGTATTTTGAATACTCATTTTATTGATTTATGAGAAAGAATGAAGAGTATTTCGGATACTTATGATTTATGAGAAATGAGAATGTATTTCTTCGGAAATAATGATGTTGTTATGCTTTGTCATAACTTATATGCTTTAATGCATAACTATGAAAAAAATTTCAGAAAGAAAACGAGTGTTGAGCATAATGGGAATAATATGATTTAAGAATGATTTTTAATAATTTTTGTCCTCGAGTTAGAAATGATGAACCCTAGATGGACTTTGCATAATTGATTTTAGACATGGCACTAAGTATGAGAAGTCAACAGAAAGGATTTGATTATATGTTCAGATTATCTATCGTTTAGATTAAACGAGAAATAGCAAGCCAGTTATGAAGTTGTGATAAGATGTTAAGATTATAAGTGATATGATTTTATTGAGACTTTTATGAGAAGCATTATGAAGTTAGAGATTTAAAGATTTGGTTCTTAGTTTTTGGTATTTAAGTAATGGATATTATGTTGAGTAAATGAATTATGCCTCTATGTTGAAGAGAAATTTATTATGAAGTTTGGCCTTGTGAATAAATTTTGGAATATGATTTATGGCATATATTTATAAGTATGAGTAATCTTTTGAGCCAATTAAGGTATGGAAGGAAGTGATATTGTGATATTGAAAAATATGATTTGAAATTGTTATGTTGAGGAATTATGAATGGAATTATGGGATATTTTTGATGATATTGAAGTGTTGGAATCGTTTTCAATATTTTAGATCGTTGTGATTAAATGTGGAGTTATATGTTATTGTTGGTTATGAAGTATACCTATGAAATTGATAAGTCCAAATTACAAGGGAGACTCTGTCCAGAATTTTATCATTTGGAATTAAGAGCATGATATGATAAGCATCCACTAAAGGAATTAAGGTTAGACATGCAAGTTCATTTACATCACAAACGAGATTTAGTAGATGATAGCAGAGATATTATTATTTTCTCATAAGGAGAACACACAAGAGTCACACTGGAAAGGAAATACATGAAACACATGAAAGCATAAGAGAAAAACATGGAAAGATCCTCAGAATGAGAGATGTGTTTCCGGAGTAGCCGTATTCTACCACCTCTGATCTTTTGAGGATATAAATAGAAAACCTTCAAAGAGGTGTGTTTCAAGAGTAAGAATACTCCGTAATCTACCACCTGGAACCTTTGAGGTACACACAAGATTTAAACATTAAGGAAATCCTAGTAAATGGAGGGGTGTCTCGAGAGTGAGAATACTTCGTACTCTACCCCCACCTATTCTAAGATTCACAAAGTTAAGTTTACATTAACCGGACTCCATTTTCGCTTGATTCCCCTTCCTTGCGACCAATCTATCTTAACTCCTGCTGGATCTTGTATTGAGATATATGACTGCAGCTTATCCAGTAGTTCATCAATAGTAGGAGCAGAAATAAGAAGCCTTCTGGAAAATGGAGAGATGAATCCCTGTTCCACAGCATAATCAAGAAAAGTTAACAAACGATCAAAGAAATTGTTAACATTCAGAAGCCCAATAGGCTTAGTATGGAGATCTAGTTGAGCCCACGAGGTAATGTTAAAGATTTCTTCTAAGGTACCAAAACCTCCGGGCAGGGCTATAAAGACATCAGAACCATATAGCATACAAGTTATGCGTTCATGGATGGATAAGGTTTGAACTTCATGCCCTCGTGTTTTGCCTGCAACATCTACCAAAGGGACAGGTATGACACCGATTACTTTTGATTTCTCTGCAAGAGCAGATTGGGAAACACAACCCATTAGACCACTGCTACCACCCCCATATACAAGAGTGATACCTTTTTCCCCCAGTTTCTTTCCAAGATCTACAGCCGCTTCTAGATAACCGAAGCCTTTTCCCACTTTTGATCCACAAAATACACAAATAGTTTTGATCTGTCGAAGTTTTGGTGCTTCCATCTTTGATAGTCAAGAAGGGAAAACTTACGAAGAAGATGTGATTTTGGGATGCCTGAACTATGAAATATGTTTGGCTATTTAAAGCCGGAAAAATTTACTGTTTTTGATTGATTCTGAAAAAGTAAAGATTTACTTTTGACAAAATCGGCCAACTTTTGACTGTTTTACCAAAGATATCACCTTTCGGTGATTTATTTCCAGTTTTTTTCAAAACTCGAGAAAGGAAAATATGTTTTATTTCCAAAACGCATGAAAGAAAGCAGCAAAATATTTTAAAAGATTTACCTTATATCATTGCTGAACTGCCAGAAGCCTCATTTTGTAAAACAGACTGGCAAACAGGATCTTTCGATATTATATTTTGGAGACTATAACGATTTTTGTCCTCGTTAAACTGAGCGTATAAGGAGAGAAGTTCACGTTGCACATAACCACTTGGGTGCGTCTCAAGAGTCAGTCGAATATCATCCAAAGACTCCTTACTCAGTCCACCCTTTATGAATTTGATTTTATCATCCCGATTAGTAGAAGAATATCCTACTGTTTTGCAACGAGTATTACAGTTCCAACGAGCACATTTGTAGCAACCACCCAGTCTTTTTGCTCTTCGTTTCTTTGCAAAAGTGCTTTTTCCTAAACCAGGCATGTGTTTAGGAAATGTTGATGGTAATTCACCAGATAGTCGAACCTTTGCTTCTATCAACCAGCGAACATCTTCTGGAATATCATGAGCCATCAGCAACCTCAATTTTTCGAGCCTTATTCTATAGATTTTTCTCAGATCATTCATAGGAAGACTGGAATAATACTTGCGGATGTTTGTAAGGATGATATCCATTGTTTGATGATTCAACCTCTTCCCAGTATGAACTATTTAAAAGCATTAAGGATCTGAGTGAATCCGCGTGATGTTGTGTCCAGCAAGAAAGCGCAGGATTATTTTAATGAAAAGAGGAGACAGAGTTTATGCGCCGTTTACTTTCTTGATAAAAGAAAGATTTGATGATGGGATTTGAGATATGGAATATTTTCTTGGATTTTGGTACTGATATTTTGATATAATAATCAAGGTATAGAGATGATACGGGAATACGTGAAAGAGAAATAAGGACCGTATTGAATCAGAATTCATAAGTATGTATAAGTGAAAGAAATACTTTGCAGGAAATGTGATGACATTTAAGTAAAGAATCTTAGTTATTTGGGAGATATTTGTTTACTGAATTTTTGGGTTACAAATATTGGAAAGATAAGTTGATGATATTATGTTGATATGTTTGGGTATATTACGTAGAGAGAATATTCAGGTAATTCTTTGATTATTTTGGGAATATTCGATGATAAGAAGAAAGGAAAAATTATTATGATATGATATATCAGTAAAGAATTGTTGAAATTTTAGAGATATATACGAATATTTGAGGTCACATGATACGATGATAAGTGACAAGTTACATGAATACTACAAGATATGATGAAATATCACATACGATTGGGAATTTTCATTTTGATTCAGAAGAATTTATGAGTAGACACATATGTCTATAGAAAAGTCCATGTTCTTAAGAAAACAAAATGATGCATTTAGTCAAAGTCCAGTGGGTTAAATATGGTAGCGATGATGCTACATAAGAGAAAGAAGAAGAGATTCTGATTAAGTATTCAGAAATCATAAGATCAAGTAAGTTTAATTTCGAGGACGAAATTATTTTAAGGGGGTAAGATTGTAGCGACCAAGAATTTTTACGCAATTAATAATTATTTTAATATTTAGAAAATTGTGTCGCTACTATTTTACCCATTATTTTGAAGTTAACGCCGCGACGTGTTCGTCTAGCCAAGTCAAGAAATATCGAATTTATTCGATTTTAAATTAAATTTCCGAATTTATAAAATTATATTATTTTTATTATTTATTCAAAGTATTATTTTCAAAATCATTTTTAAATTCCAAATTTAGTAAAAATATCTCAATTTTTCTTATTCAAATTATTTCAAGTCCAAATACGTAATTCAATTTTATCTCAAAATTTTACATCTATTTTCTATTTCATATTCCACCTAATTCTACACTATCTTATTCTATAATACCAAATCAATACATATATCGCTCTTATTCTCCATCACAAGCATCTTCAACATGGACCACCACTAAACATCATCATTATCATTACCAAACCTTTCATCATTCTTCAAACCATACTCCATCAATTTCATCTTCACAACTCCAACTCCAAATTCACGGCCAACAAATATAATACCAATTTTAATAACAAGCAATTTCCACCTCCTCTGATTAAGCTCCATTCACAAGCAATACCATCATTTTCATCATATAACACGGCAAGACACAAACCACCATTTCTTTATTTTATCATTCCAATTATGAGTATTTCATTCAATGATTCCTCTTCACATTATTATGTCCTCCATATTGATCACTTTCCATCTCATTCCCAATTTCATAATTCATCCTCACCAACCACCTTCACTACCTTATTCAAATACTATCTCTACTCCTACGAGATTCAATCTGCACAATTCAATGATCTGTACAACTCATGATCATCAATCAGTTACACCACAATTTCATCACTGCCATTTCTGTGCCTTCAGCCACTAGCCCAAGAATCACAACCACCAAATCTCAAATCCAATCAAGCCCCAAACTCAAAATCAAAACAAGAAATAAGTGAACTCAGTTACTTACCTCACCTCAGACCACCTCTTCGCCGGAAAATCACGACCTAAACCGCGAACCCTAGCTTCGGTTTCACACGGTTTTACACCTAAACTCGTACCAAACCCCTCAAAATTGGAACACCCATCCTTGCCGTCGCTCACCGTAACCTACGCCTGCCTTTTGCCGGTGTTTTCGCAACGTTGCAGCCTTCGATTGCAAGTAAGAGAGTGAGCTGAGAGAGAGAGCTATCGTGAGAGAGTGATGAGAGAGAGAGAAATATCTGATATATTATATTTTTAATTTTCAAAAGTTTCAAATTATCCCCATGTTTGAAAAGTGATCATTTCAGTCCCCAAGTTTTTTTTAAAAGTTTCAAATCATCAAAATCAGTCCCTTAAGTTTTAAATGATTTACTTCAGCCCTTTAACTTTAAACTCTTTTATTTCAGTACCTGCTGATTTACTTTTAAGCCCAAGTTTCAAAAGTATTCATTTTAGTCCCTCAAGTTTCAAAAGTATTCATTTTAATCCCTCAACTTTCAAAGATATTCATTTTAGTCCCTCAACTTTCAAAACATCAATTTTAGTCCTCAAATTATAATTTATCATTTTGAACTATATATTCGAAAGACTAAAGTGACTTATTGGCTAAGACGAAGCGTACGGAGAATTAAAGAAATTGAAGTCATTCCCGCTCAACTTTGCACTCGTCGGATTTGAGGTAGACTCGCACTTATTAATTGATTTAAATTATGATTTCATATAAATGTCATGTGACTTGTGAAAGTCATTTTTATGAAAAGTAAGTATGTTTTATGAAAGGTAAATATACCTTATGTTTTTATGAAAAGTAAGTATGTTTTTATGAAAGGTAAATATACTTTATGTTTTTACGAAAAGTAAGTATACCCTATGTTTTTACGAAAATGTTTTATATGTTTTGGATCATTTCTATGAAATCAATCTCCCCAGATTGCTATGTTTTCAATCTCCCAAGATTGACATCAATCTCCCATGATTGCTATGAAATCAATCTCCCAAGATTGCTATGTTATGATGGAATAAGAATTCTTGCCACCTAAGTTCGGTAAAATTCTTGTGTATCCATATGTTTATGAGGATTTCGATCCTATCCATGTTTATGAGGATTTCGATCCTACCCTATGTTATGATGGAAATGATCCCTATGAATTTCAGAAATTATGTTTTGGTATACTTACTGATATCTTTATGATATGTTTATGAGGATTTGGATCATATCCTATGTTATGATGAAAATGATCCCTATGTTTTCAAAGAGCTATTTTCAAAGAACTGTTTTCAAAGAGCTTATGATTTTCAAAATATGTCCCGTACTGTAATGCACAATATGAGTTTTATCAAGAGCCGTTTTATAAAGAAGTCCTATCAATGCCCGTTTTATAAAGAGCCGGGGTTTATGTGTTTAATCATCTTATAAATTAATTAATTTGCGATGAGTCTACTGAGTATTTCCCCCATGAAATGCTCACCCTACTTTTAACAGTTTTTGCAGATTTCGGAGACGGTGGCGAGCGATGAATGATGGTGGCAATAAACATTAAATGGATGAAAGTTTAACATTAAAGATTTCCGTATTTTCCAAACCTCGAATAATTTGAGAACTTCAGTTATTCGAAAATTATGACATTGTCAATCTCTTTACAAAATTAATGGTTCGATTTACTATTTCAAATGGTTTCTTAAATGTTTTCAATTTTATCGGCCATTACAGTTTATTTAATGTTGCCATAAATGACTTTTCAATTATTTCTTCCGCAAAAATATTATTCGAAAAATTTAGACCAGTAAATGAAGTGGTGAACCGGGTATACGGAACTCGGGGTGCTACACCTATAATAATGAGTTGACACAAATTGCTTCCTCATTATAGTTTTTAGCTCACCCCAAATCTCCACTAGATTCTCCCAATTCCTCCTCCAACTCATCACCAATTGATCCCACCAGCTGATTGCATAGTCCGTGAATTCAACTACTGCCAATTTCACCTTCTTCTTCTTCTTAGAATAATGATGTCAATCGAAGAGCAGCTCAACTTTAGTTTCCCAATCCAAATATGCCTCTGGATCACTCCTACCTTGGAACGCATGTATTTTCATTTTAATGCTCCCAAGGTCCCCATCCTCAACATCTCTATCCTCATGACTCCTTCTATGTCTTCTTTCACGCCTATCACCTAGCTCCCTTCTCCTACCTAAGTTGGCCATAGACACATCCCCACTATCACCATCACTATCAACCCTTCCGTCATCAAAACCATATCCGAACCGATGATTATCTTCCCTCCTATGCTCCCTCTCTTCGCCCCTCTGAACCCTATGAGTCCGCTCCCTACGCAATAGATTAATAGTCTCCTCCTGCCTATCCATTCTAGTCATCAACTTCTCAAAGTGCTCATTTAAAGTAGCCATTATTTCTACATCATTCTCACCCACCTTATTAATACCTCTGGGTCGTTTGTTGTGGCTCGTTGTTGAAGCTGCTGGCTCCCTCCTTTCCATTCCCTTGTTGTCACCATCAGATGAAGAAGGTGATCCTCAACCGCTAGACATTGTTAGGGATCAAAGACACAAATGGAATAACCTCATGTGTTTAATTTCGCTCGTGTATATCGCTTAAATCCCTTTCCAATACCACCCGAGAACTAATCAAGGAACAATAAGTAAGGAATTTACGAAAGACACGAAGAAAGAAAATTGAGATTTAGTATTTCTAGGAATTTTGTCGAATTTTCCCGCAATTTTCGATTTTTTTAATAATCTGCCAAAAAATTTGACTACGAGTATGGCAGAAAAAGGGAATTGGATTTGGACGAAAAATAAACAAGAAAACACTTTTGAAATTTTTGGACTCATATTTATGGATGAAAACTAGAAAAATTATGACTAACACGAAGAACCCAAAGAAATCAAGAAAATCAAGAAAAGGCAAGAATCTGAATTAGATTCAAGGATTTATATTTGATGACGCAATCCCACTTAGGAATCTCGACGAAAACGCGGAATAACTAAAATAAAACCTAGGAAAGATCTAAATCAGATTAAACACAAGAAACAATAAAATAAATTAGACGATAGGGTTCCAACTTAAACCTCACGATGCAATAAATTGACGATGCGAAGGAAAGAACTGGAATTGTTGAACACCACAAGGATTGCCTAATTCGCCACAAAGATTTAATCTTTGATAAGTTCTAAGCAAAAGGGAATAACTCAACCTTTCAACAAGAGAATCATCTCTCAACAATATCAATAAACTCAAAACTATCTTTACAATGAATGAAAAATGATAATATAAAGTAAAACTGACCTAAAGCTAGCCCTAGCTGGAATTAGGGCTCAAATTATGGAAATTGATAATTAAAAACGGAAAATTAACAGAATAAGCGAAAATTCGGAAAAATAGGGTTACGGCCGTGACGAATTCATTTATGGCCGTAAATGACCTTCTGCTTAAGACTTACGGCCATGACGACTGGACTTACAGCCAAAAGTGAGGATGTGCTGAAAACTTCGTTTTAACCCGAGAACAAGTTACGGCTGTGAGAATCACGAGTTACGACCGTAATGGTGCCCCTGTCCTTTGATCTTCGACTCCTTGATTTAGCTTGATCCGTTCTTCTTCTCGGCTCGACCCCAACATGGAACTTACTCCGTTTTGCACATATCTCACTTTGATGTCCAGACTTCGCCTTTGGTCTCATATTTGGGGTCACATCACCAAGTTAGTGAAATCGGAGGGTTTAGAAATTGAATGTGGATTGTTTGGAAAGTGTGTTCTTCTCTAACAACTGTGGGATTCATTCACACTTTCAGGAGTTTGATTCCCCATACCAATACTTTCTCGATCGAGCTTTATCGCATCTGACTTGCCTAGTGCGGTTTAACTGGTTGGCGCGGTTTGCAGGCAGGCTATAGCGTCAGTATGATGGTTTACTCAGTGTGCGCCCGATGGGTGATGACTGCAGGTTCCCTTGTAAATAAAAAAAGAAGAAAGTATATCTACTCTATTAAGGCCTAAATCTTTAAATGCGTCTGAGTGTTCGCCATATGAACTAATCATGAATAAAAATAAAAAATTTTATGAGAAGGCCAATATCCAACAGAAAATTTGAAGTATATAAAAAATTTAGATTTTATTTAACACTCAGATTTTATATAAATGTAATTACTGATAGGTTAACTATTGAAGAATAAAAAGAATATTTAAGAATTACAAAAAATTGGAAGAGTCCTCAAGAATATTATAATCATATAGGAGATACTAGAAAAAGACCTAAAACGTATTTAGACTATTCAGGAAAAATTTATAAGACTTCCAAAACATGCCGAACTCTGTAAAAACTTTAGAATAGACCCTTTTATGCCAGTGGTTGAGTTTATTCTTTAGGCATACCCTCCCTCTCTTTTGGTATAAGAGCCACAGATAAAAGAAAAGATTTATATTGTTTAGATTTAGAGTTAATCACAAATATTAGAAAAACTAAAACAGTAGACAATAAAATTATTAATTGTAATCTTGAATCAAAACATAAACTATATAGTTTATATTCGGAAGATCCAAGTCAAAATCTTATTATAGACTTAATTATAAATTTTTCTAAAAATTTATAATTAGAAAATAAAAGATTCAGTAAAAACCATTGAAATAGTTTTAGATCATCTTAAAACAAAAGGCTCGGATTTAAAAAATATTAAAGAAAGTTTAGATTATATTAAAGATCAAAATTGTGTTATTCTTGAAAAAATCTCAAATACAGAAAAAACACATTTAAAAGTAGATTTTTCAGAAATAACAGGAATTTTAAATCTTAATACATCTAAAGAAATATGTTTAGAAATAAAAAGATTAATTGCTAAAACAGAAGAATCTATAAAAGAATTAAAAAAAATTGATTCTTAGTTAATGACCGATAATTTCATAACAGATAGAAATTACCTAGAAGCATTAGAATTTTGTAAAAGATTTCTCAAAGATACAGAAAGAGTTACAAAATTTAATTCTCCCAAAGTTTCAGAATCTATCCTGATTAAACAGAATAATTTAATAATTTCATTATTAATCTCTTTACATAAGAAAATAGACACTTTAGGTAAGTCAAAAGTACCAGTTACTTCATCTACAACAAATATAGAAAGTGATTTGAAATTAATAACAGGGAAACTAGGAATTTTAAATCTCAAAAAAAAAAAAAATAATAATAACAAGAAAATTACCAAAAGATTTAAAATTCCCAAGATCAGATTGTCAACACCATTTTTAGGAAGATCTAGAACAACCAGTGAAGAATCTTCTAGACCTAGTACTTCAGGAATAAATAGGAATTTATTAGATAGAATATTAAGAAGAACAAAACAACATGACCAATGTATTGAAGAAATCATAGATTCATAGGAAGATTATATAAGATTCCAGACACATGGATTAAGAATACTTAACCTAGAAATCTTATATAATGGACGGATTTTTGAATCAAGAAAACAGTTCTTTAGACATAATAGGGAAGTTTCAATTTAATGTATTGGTAATCAAGTTAGAAAATTGAATTTAATATCAGAAGAGTCTAAGAAAAAATTAAAAAAGAGAAATTATAGATTCATTTACTTAGGTTTAATAGTTATAGGAATTAAAGGATTAACAAGAAAAAATCTAGGATGTAAGACATTAATTACTATTTATGATGAAAGACTTAATAACATAGATAAAAGTCAGATTGCTAGTATGGAAGTAGATATGAATAGTAATAATGGAATTATATATTGTAATCCAGATTTTTTAATGTCTATGAAAGATTTTTCAGAAAAAATAAAAATAGGAATCTAAACTAAAGGATATGAAGATGCAGAAAGTGGAGAAAATCTTTTAATCCATATAGGATTTTTAGGACGATGTTCTATAAATTCTCAAACGAAATATAAAATTTTCATAGATAAGATAGTAAATTTAATGAGTAGTAAAGGAATTAATATGGTTAAACCAAGAGATTCTTAGCAGAACAATTAGCTGGATTAGAATGATATATAGATAAATTTTTCGAAGATCAAGGAAAACTATTACACCTAGAGAATCATTAACTTATAAAGATATACATGGAAGAACTAGTTTAAGATTTATAGATTATAATCAAGTACAAAGACAACCTGAAGAAGAGGAAGAAGAACCATACCAAGAAAATGTTAAAATAGAATTAATAGGAGAAGATATTGATAAAATAATTTTTCCAAAAGAATTAAGAATATTTCTTAGTAGAAAAGAATTACTAGAGTTAGAAATCAAATGTATCTTATAAAACAAATTAAAGAAACAGAATATTTATATTATGTTTTAGAACAAAATATAAGAATAGGAATTATTAAAGAAGAAATTGATGATAATCAATCAGAAATTACAAATTTTACTTATGAGAAGAATTTAATGGAAGATTCAAAAACATACAGAGCCTTTGATGAAACCCCTTTTGATAGAACCATGAAACATGAGACACTTATTTTTGAAGGAGGATTTCCTTCAAGAGGAGCTTATAATACATATAATGATCCCCCAGAAAATAAAAAATATGTAGCCAGAGGAAGTGAGAGACCTTTAAAAAATAAAATAAAATTTCAAGCAACCTTCAAAGCTCAAATCTTAAACATAACAACAGCACATGATCCACAAACATGGACTAATGTCATAGATGTTTTGAAAAACACAATTATAGGACATTATATTAGAAATTTTCAAGAAATGGAACCTTTAGATATATATAAATATTTAGAAACATTTTTAGGAGAAAGTACTAAAGCTATGTGGGAAGCATATAAATCCGAAAAAGAAAGAAGAATTTGACCACCTTGTTAGCTTAGGTAGTAATCCATATAATTTTGTCAACAAAATTCAAATTTTAATTACTGGAGCAGATCCAAATTCAGGCCCTATGAGTATACAAAGAAAAGCTATGAAAGATTTAGAACAGCTTAGTTTGTATACATGGACTAAAGGTAGATATGTTAAAAGATTTTTAAATGAGTATTATTATTTAACTTCAATATTAGGAAATACTTTTAATCAAGAAATAGGAAATAAGTTATTTCATAAATTACCAGGACTAGAAATAACAGAATCATGAAATAATTTACCATCAGTAAAAGACTAACCAGACAAACAATGGAGTATAGGACATAAAATCCAACATATAATCAAGTGTTTAGAAAATAAATGTGTAGAATTACAAATACAAAAACAACTTAAAAAGACAGATTATAAATTCTGCAAAGATATTTTTACTTCAAAAACTTATGGAGCCTCAAGTTCTTAGAACTTTAAGAAAAAATATAGAAAAGATAAAAGACCAATTGAGAAAAGATACTTTCTTAGGAAATCTAATAAAAGAAAACCTTATCTAGATGAGAAAAGACATGTTAGGAAATTTAAGCCAGAAAGAACTTATAAAAATAAACTTAGTTGTTTTGTTTTTAATAGTAATGAACATTTAGCAAGGAATAATGCTATGTATCTCAAGATTGAGATAAATCTCAACCCAGTTGACACTCTCACATTGGAAATTGAAGAGATGACTTGTGCATGTACACATGGACACCTCCCCATTCTCCAATGAATGTGTGCCATTGAGTTGAAATTGATCTCAACCTTAAGATATATAGCATTACTCATTAGATGAATATATTTCAGATAAAAAATCTATATATAGCATAGTATTTCTAGAGGACAAACCAGATTTAGATCAGGAAGAATCTGATTATGAAATGTTAGATGAACTTTCAAACTTAAAAATTAAAGAAAATTCAGAATCTGAAGAAGAAATTAATTTAATAGAAACATTAATAGAAGCTTGCACACATAATTGACAGAAAAATATAGGAACACATAACATAGCATGTTTTTTATGTAATTGATATCCAGGAAGAAAATTAAAGAAAAATGTTTAGAATGTTATAAAGAAGCTTGTAAAAAATGTTTAGAAAATTATGGAATAATTATTAGAGAAGAATTAAAGTCAGAAATCACTAAAGAATAGATAGAAATTTCTGAAATACGAATTTTATTAAAAAGAATTGAAAATCTAGAAGATATGCAAAAATTATTGATAAAAAGAATAAGAATCCTAATAAAGGCAAAGGAATTATAATACACGAACCAGAGAGAAATTTAGAATGTTTACAAATAAAATATGTTCAGGTAGAGTATATAATTCAGAAAAACTTAAAAGTATCAAAGTCAAATGCCAAATAAGAATAAGAGATTATATTATAAAATGTTTAGGATTAATAGATTCAGGATGTAGTAATTGCATAATTAATAAAAAAATTAATTCTAGATAGATATATTGTACAATCCAAAAATCCAATAGATGCCCAACAAATGGATGAAGATTCGTATACATATACAGAATTATTAATATTAAATAGTAAAATTAGTTTTAAAACTAATTGTGGATTAAGTATAGAATATACCTTGCCAAAAGACTCTAATGGGTAAGACCATTAAACTTAAAAGAAATAGATTTTATTGTAGTATTAAGTTTTTATTAAAAGATAATGGGAGAGTAACAATAACTAAAGATTTTATACATTTCCAGAAACATACATTATTTATTCTTACACAAACTATACATTTTCCATCCACAACCAAGAAAAAAAAATCATTTTGTAACGTTCAAAAAATGTTGCCAAAAGGCTTTTACAACGTTTGACAAGTGTTTCAAATCACAGTGTTGTCGTAGACCAAAAACTTTTTGCAGTATTTTTTGAACGTTGCAAAAGACTGAAATAAACGTTGCAATCGACCTTTTGTAACGTTTATTAAGTGTTGTTGTAAATCCTTTTGCAACGTTTATTAAGTATTGTCGTAAACCCTTTTGCAACGTTTTTTAAGTGTTACCGTAGACAATTTTCCAACGTTTTTTAAGTGTTGTCATAGACCATTTTGCAACGTTTTTTAAGTGTTGCAATAATTTTTAACCCAATCTTTTGCAACGTTTATTGAGTGTTGCTGTAGACCCTTTTGCAACGTTTTTTAGGTGTTACAATAACTTCTAATCCAATCTTTTGTAACATTTATTGAGTGTTTTTGTAAACTCTTTTGCAGTGTTTTTTAAGTGTTGCAAAAACTTTTAACACAACCTTTTGCAACGTTTATTCAATATTGTGGTAGAGTCTTTTGCAACATTTTTTAAGTGTTGGAAAAATATTTAGCCCAACATTTTGCAACATTTTTTGAACGCTGCTATATGTTTTTTCTTTTTAATATTATTGAAGTAGTTATTTATAAAACCCAAAAATTTCTAATTAATTCATTGAAATTGTAATTTACACAAAAATCAAAAGTAAATACATCATGGATTTTCAAATCTATACAAAATAAAATTTTGATAATGTTTAAAAAATCCACAAACCATACAGAATGACAAATCCGCAAAAGAAAGTGTTGATAATGTTTAACAAATACGCAAAAGAACATCATCATCATATCACAAAAGAAATATTTTACTACAGAAACATCAACTTCATCCCGAAATATAACCGCACCTTTAGATAGCAAAATCTGGTCCATCTCCAAAAGAATATCTTCGAAGTTGCACCTATAACGAATTTGAGCAAAGTTATAAGTGAATATCACGCTTTACTTAATAAATGATAGAAAAAATGAAAAACAGAGTTAAAAACCATAAATTTATATCTTTCCAATGTGATTTCATAGAAATTGATATGATTTGTCATAAATCAATCTACTAGACCCTAGGTGAAGTGCACCAATGACAGATGTCAGCTAGATACTAGATCTCCCACCAAGGAAAATGACCTTTCACCCTAAGTGTAAAAACCCAAACTTAGACATGTTCACTTCCCTTTCATTTCCTTCAATTGTAAATAATTCTATAGAAATTTCGACATAACCTGTAGTGACCAAGATTTTTATGCAACAAATAATTATTTTAATATTTAGAAAATTGTGTCGCTACTATTTCACTCATTGTTTTGAAATTAACGCCGCGACGGATTCGTCTAGTCAAGTCAAGAAATATCGAATTTGTTCGATTTTAAATTAAAATCCGAATTTCTAAAATTATGTTATTTAATTATTTATTCAAAGTATTATTTTCAATATCATTTTGAATTCCAAATTTATTAAAATATCCCAATGATCATTATCAAATTATTTTAAGTCCAAAATATATCTGTTTTAAATACGTGTATTATCCAAAATTATATCTAATCACCTAATCTAACCCCACCTACCTAGATTCCACAAAACACCATCATCACCACACCCCACGCGTTTTCTTTTCCACATTACCGTTACAACCCCTACCTTTACTTTACAGCTCCATTTTCTAGCACCTTTCTTCTCCTTTATCACCAATTGAACCATCATCTGAACCTGCAAAGCATACTACTGTCTGCACTCTGCATCTGCAGCTCCAAGGTATCACCATCAACCAAATTGCAATCACCACAACCAGAGTCATTGATCGAACCACACAATCCGGCTTCAGCCAATCATCACCACACTGCAGCCACCCTGGCCAGTTTCAATATCCAGATCACAACTTCGATACCCAGCATCGTCACCACCAACGTCCATCCATACTGCATCATCAGCACCACCACCAGCCACCACATGAAATCGTCTCTGCCTAACTCCAAATACCCAAATCAAAACCCAAACCCATGAATCAGTATTCATTTCTTACCTCAATCACCATTTCTCGCCGGAAATCGCCGCTTGAAGCCCCGATCCTCGCACAATAGATACACAAATCAGCCCAGAAACTATCATAATTGCACCCTCGTCACTCGTCGTACCCGGCGCCGGTGCTGTGACCGGCGAAACCGCCGGCAGAGACGTCCTCCGTCTCTCGCTCCCCTCTCAAACTTCTCTCTCTATCTGATCCGAAATAGAGAGAGACGAGATATATTTTGATATTATATTTTAATTTTCAGAATTTGCAAATCGGTCCTCAAGATTGAAAATGTTTTATATCAGTCCCTACATGTTTTAAAGTGATTATTCCAGCCCTTTTAGCTTCAAACTTATCATTTCAGTCCTTGCTGATTTAATTCATTTGATTTTAAACCCAAAGGTTTTAAAAGATATTCATTTTAGTCCCTCAACTTTCAAAGATATTCATTTTAGTCCCTCAACTTTCAAAAACATCAATTTTAGTCCTCAAAATTATAATTTATCATTTTGAACTATATATTCGATATACTAAAGTGACTTATTGGCTAAAGACGAAGCGTACGGAGAATTTAAAGAAATTGAAGTCATTCCCGCTCAACTTTGCACTCGTCGGATTTGAGGTAGACTCGCACTTATTAATTGATTTAAATTATGATTTCATATGAATGTCATGTGACTTGTGAAAGTCAATTTTTAAGAAAAACAAGTATGTTTTTATGAAAGGTAAATATACCTTATGTTGTTATGAAAAGTAAGTATGTTTTTATGAAAAGAAAATATACTTTATGTTTTTACGAAAAGTAAGTATACCCTATGCTTCACGAAAATGTTTTTTTGAATCATTGCTATGAAATCAATCTACCAAGATTGTTTTGGGTCCCATATGATAAGTTATGATATGTTAAGGGGACCGGAGTTTTAGTAGCGCTACACATAAGAATTCTTGCCACCTAAGTTCGGTAACATTCTTGTGTCTCCTATGTTTATGAGGATTTGCCACGAAGTTCGGTAAAATTCCTATCTTTCCATATGTTTATGAGGATTTACCACCTAAGTTCGGTAAAATTCCTGTCGCATATGTTTATGAGGATTTCGATCCTATCTTATGTTATGATGCAATTGATCCCTATGAATTTCAGAAAATTATGCTTGGTATACTTACTACATAAGAATTCTTACCACCTAAGTTCGGTAAAATTCTTATGTTTATGAGGATTTCGATTTTATCCTATGTTATGATGAAAACTTACTGTTATTATGATTTTACTACATAAGAATTCTTACCACCTAAGTTCGGTAAAATTCTTATGTTTATGAGGATTTCAATCCTATCTTATGTTATGCTTTCAAAAGAAATTATGCTTGGCATAATTAAAATGTTTTATAAGTATATGGTTTTCAAAGAACTGTTTTCAAAGAGATGTTTTCAAAGAGCATATGATTTGCAAAATATGTCCCGTGCTGTAATGCACAATATGAGTTTTATCAAGAACAGTTTTATAAAGAAGCTCTATCAATGCCCGTTTTATAAAGAGCCGGGATTTATGTGTTTAATCATCTTATAAATTAAATTAATTTGCGATGAGTCTACTGAGTATTTCCCCCATGAAATACTCACCCTACTTTTAACAGTTTTGCAGGTTTCGGAGACGGTGGCGAGCGATGAATGATGGTGGCAATAATCGTTAAACGGTTGAAAGTTTGACGTTAATGATTTCCGTATTTTCTAAACAATCGAATAATTTAGAGAAGTTCATTTATTTGAGAAATTATGATATTTACAATATTAATGGTTCTATTTACTATTTCAAATGGTTTCATAAATGTTTTCAATTTTAGCGGCCATTACAGTTTATTTAATGTTGCCAAAAATGAATTTCAACTATTTCTTCCGCAAAAATATTATTCGAAAAATTTAGACAGAAAATGACGTAGTGAATCGGGTATACGGAACTCGGGGCGCTACAAGTTGGTATCAGAGCTAGTCTGCGTTTCTGTAGACTGGAAAAATTTTCAAAAAGAATTTTCAAGAAATATTTTCCATTATAAAATATTATTGATGAAGATTGCCACTGCCATCATTTCGTTCCACCAACTCCGAGGTAAAGAAGTTTATGATGTTTAAAGTTATTTCAGTATTTCGAATACTCATTTTACTAATTTATGAGAAAGAATGAAGAGTATTTCGGATACTTATGATTTATGAGAAATAAGAATGTATTTCTTCGAAAATAATGATGTTGTTATGCTTTGTCATAACTTATATGCTTTAATGTATGATTATGAGAATTTTTTTTTAAGAAAACGAGTGTTGAGCATAATGGGAATAATATGATTTTATTGAGAATTAAGTAATGGATATTATGTTGAGTTAATTTATTATGCCTCTATGTTGAAGAGAAATTTATTATGAAGTTTGGCTTTGTGAATAAATTTTGGGAATATGATTTATGGCATATATTTATAAGTAGGAATAACTTTTGAGCCAATTAAGGTATGGAAGGAAGTGATATTGTGATATTGAAAAATATGATTTGAAATTGTTATGTTGAGGAATTATGAATTGAATTATGAGATATTTTGATGATATTGAAGTGTTGGAATCATTTTCAATATTTTTAGATCGTTGTGATCAAATGTGGAGTTATTTATTATTGTGAGTTATGAAGTATGCTTATGGTTTGGATAAGTCCAAATTACAAGGGAGACTCTATCCAGAATTTTATCATTTGGAATTAAGAGCATAATATGATAAGCATCTACTAAATGAATTAAGTTTAGACATGCAAGTTCATTTACATCACAAACGAGATTTAGTAGATGATAACAGAGATTTTATTATTTTCTCATAAGGAGAACACACAAGAGTCACACTGGAAAGGAAATACATGAAACACACGAAAGCATAAGAGAAAAACATGGAAAGATCCTCAGAATGAGAGATGTGTTTCCGGAGTAGCCGTATCCTACCACCTCTGATCTTTTGAGGAAATAAAGAAACCTTCAAAGAGGTGTGTTTCGAGAGTAAGAATACTCCGTAATCTACCACCTGGAATCTTTGAAGTACACACAAGATTTAAACATTAAGGAAATCCTAGTAAATGGAGGGGTGTCTCGAGAGTGAGAATACTCCGTACTCTACCCCCACCTATTCTAAGATTCAAAGAGTTAAGTTTACATTAACCGGACTCCATTTTCGCTTGATTCCCCTTCCTTGCGACCAATCTATCTTAACCCCTGCTGGATCTTGTATTGAGATATATGACTGCAGCTTATCCAGTAGTTCATCAATAGTAGGAGCAGAAATGAGAAGCCTTCTGGAAAATGGAGAGATGAATCCCTGTTCCACAGCATAATCAAGAAAGGTTAACAAACCATCAAAGAAATTGTTAACATTCAGAAGCCCAATAGGCTTAGTATGGAGATCTAGTTGAGCCCACGAGGTAATGTTAAAGATTTCTTCTAAGGTACCAAAACCTCCGGGCAGGGCTATAAAGGCATCAGAACCATATAGCATACAAGTTATGCGTTCATGGATGGATAAGGTTTGAACTTCATGCCCTCGTGTTTTGCCTGCAACATCTACCAAAGGGACAGGTATAACACCGATTACTTTTGATTTCTCTGCAAGAGCAGATTGGGAAACACAACCCATTAGACCACTGCTACCACCCCCATATACAAGAGTGATACCTTTTTCCCCCAGTTTCTTTCCAAGATCTACAGCCGCTTCTAGATAACCGAAGCCTTTCCCCACTTTTGATCCACAAAATACACAAATAGTTTTGATCTGTCGAAGTTTTGGTGCTTCCATCTTTGATAGTATAGAAGAGAAAACTTACGAAGAAGATGTGATTTTGGGATGTCTGAACTATGAAATATGTTTGGCTATTTAAAGCCGGAAAAATTTACTGTTTTTGATTGATTCTGAAAAAGTAAAGATTTACTTTTGACAAAATCAGCCCACTTTTGAATATTTTTATCGTATCGAGGCTGTCACCTTTCGGCGATTTAATATTTTATTTCCAGCTTTATCAAAACTCGAGAAAAGGAAAATATATTTTATTTTCAAAACGCGTGAAAGTAAGCAGCAAAATATTTTAAAAGATTTACCTTATATCATTGCTGAACTGCCAGAAGCCTCATTTTGTAAAACAGACTGGCAAACAGGATCTTTCGATATTATATTTTGGAGACTATAACGATTTTTGTCCACGTTAAACTGAGCGTATAAGGAGAGAAGTTCACGTTGTACATAACCACTTGGGTGCGTCTCAAGAGTCAGTCGAATATCATCCAAAGACTCCTTACTCAGTCCACCCTTTATGAATTCGATTTTATCATCCCGATTAGTAGAAGAATATCCTACTGATTTGCAACGTGTATTACAGTTCCAACGAGCACATTTGTAGCAACCACCCAGTCTTTTTGCTCTTCGTTTCTTTGCGAACGTGCTTTTGCCTAAACCAGGCATATGTTTTGGAAATGTTGATGGTAATTCACCAGATAGTCGAACCTTTGCTTCTATCAACCAGCGAACATCTTCTGGAATATCATGAGCCATTAGCAACCTCAATCTTTCGAGCCTTATTTTATAGATCTTTCTCAGATCATTCATAGGAAGACTGGAATAATACTTGCGAATGTTAGAAAGAATGATATCCATTGTTTGATGATTCAACCTCTTCCCAGCATGAACTATTTAAAAGCGCAAAGGATCTGAGTGAATCCGCGTAATGTTGTGACCAGCAAGAAAGCGCAGGATTATTTTAATGAAAAGAGGAGACAAGAAGTAATGCGCTGTTAAATTTTATCGATAAAGGAGATTTGATTGGAGATTTGGAATATTTTCTTGGATTATGGGTACTGATATTTTGTTATAATAATGATAATCATGGTATAGTGTGTTGATACGTGGAAAGTAAATTGGAGACCGTATCGAATTAGAGTTAATACGTATATACAAGTGAAAGAAATACTTTGCAGGAAATGTGGTGACATTTAAGTATAGAATCTTAGTTTGGGAGATATTTGTTTACTGAATTTTTGGGTTACAAATATTGGAAAGATAAGTTGAGATGTTATTGGTATGTTACGTAGAGAGAATATTCAGGTAATTCTTTGATTATTTTGGGAATTTTCGATGATAAGAATGGAAAAATTATTATGATATGATATGTCAGTAAAGATTTGTTGAAATTTTAGAGTATATACGAATATTTGAGGTCACATGATACGATGATAAGTGACAAGTTACATGTATACTACAAGATATGATGAAATTTTTACATACGATGATAATGCATTCAGTCAAAGTCCAGTGGGTTAGATATGGTTGGGCTAAATATGGTAGCGATGATGCTACATAAGAGAAGAAGAAGAGATTCTGATTAAGTATTCAGAAATCATAAGATCGAGTAAGTTTAATTTCGAGGACGAAATTATTTTAAGGGGGTAAGATTGTAGTGACCAAGATTTTTATGCAACAAATAATTATTTTAATATTTAGAAAATTGTGTCGCTACTATTTCACTCATTGTTTTGAAATTAACGCCGCGACGGATTCGTCTAGTCAAGTCAAGAAATATCGAATTTGTTCGATTTTAAATTAAAATCCGAATTTCTAAAATTATGTTATTTAATTATTTATTCAAAGTATTATTTTCAATATCATTTTGAATTCCAAATTTATTAAAATATCCCAATGATCATTATCAAATTATTTTAAGTCCAAAATATATCTGTTTTAAATACGTGTATTATCCAAAATTATATCTAATCACCTAATCTAACCCCACCTACCTAGATTCCACAAAACACCATCATCACCACACCCCACGCGTTTTCTTTTCCACATTACCGTTACAACCCCTACCTTTACTTTACAGCTCCATTTTCTAGCACCTTTCTTCTCCTTTATCACCAATTGAACCATCATCTGAACCTGCAAAGCATACTACTGTCTGCACTCTGCATCTGCAGCTCCAAGGTATCACCATCAACCAAATTGCAATCACCACAACCAGAGTCATTGATCGAACCACACAATCCGGCTTCAGCCAATCATCACCACACTGCAGCCACCCTGGCCAGTTTCAATATCCAGATCACAACTTCGATACCCAGCATCGTCACCACCAACGTCCATCCATACTGCATCATCAGCACCACCACCAGCCACCACATGAAATCGTCTCTGCCTAACTCCAAATACCCAAATCAAAACCCAAACCCATGAATCAGTATTCATTTCTTACCTCAATCACCATTTCTCGCCGGAAATCGCCGCTTGAAGCCCCGATCCTCGCACAATAGATACACAAATCAGCCCAGAAACTATCATAATTGCACCCTCGTCACTCGTCGTACCCGGCGCCGGTGCTGTGACCGGCGAAACCGCCGGCAGAGACGTCCTCCGTCTCTCGCTCCCCTCTCAAACTTCTCTCTCTATCTGATCCGAAATAGAGAGAGACGAGATATATTTTGATATTATATTTTAATTTTCAGAATTTGCAAATCGGTCCTCAAGATTGAAAATGTTTTATATCAGTCCCTACATGTTTTAAAGTGATTATTCCAGCCCTTTTAGCTTCAAACTTATCATTTCAGTCCTTGCTGATTTAATTCATTTGATTTTAAACCCAAAGGTTTTAAAAGATATTCATTTTAGTCCCTCAACTTTCAAAGATATTCATTTTAGTCCCTCAACTTTCAAAAACATCAATTTTAGTCCTCAAAATTATAATTTATCATTTTGAACTATATATTCGATATACTAAAGTGACTTATTGGCTAAAGACGAAGCGTACGGAGAATTTAAAGAAATTGAAGTCATTCCCGCTCAACTTTGCACTCGTCGGATTTGAGGTAGACTCGCACTTATTAATTGATTTAAATTATGATTTCATATGAATGTCATGTGACTTGTGAAAGTCAATTTTTAAGAAAAACAAGTATGTTTTTATGAAAGGTAAATATACCTTATGTTGTTATGAAAAGTAAGTATGTTTTTATGAAAAGAAAATATACTTTATGTTTTTACGAAAAGTAAGTATACCCTATGCTTCACGAAAATGTTTTTTTGAATCATTGCTATGAAATCAATCTACCAAGATTGTTTTGGGTCCCATATGATAAGTTATGATATGTTAAGGGGACCGGAGTTTTAGTAGCGCTACACATAAGAATTCTTGCCACCTAAGTTCGGTAACATTCTTGTGTCTCCTATGTTTATGAGGATTTGCCACGAAGTTCGGTAAAATTCCTATCTTTCCATATGTTTATGAGGATTTACCACCTAAGTTCGGTAAAATTCCTGTCGCATATGTTTATGAGGATTTCGATCCTATCTTATGTTATGATGCAATTGATCCCTATGAATTTCAGAAAATTATGCTTGGTATACTTACTACATAAGAATTCTTACCACCTAAGTTCGGTAAAATTCTTATGTTTATGAGGATTTCGATTTTATCCTATGTTATGATGAAAACTTACTGTTATTATGATTTTACTACATAAGAATTCTTACCACCTAAGTTCGGTAAAATTCTTATGTTTATGAGGATTTCAATCCTATCTTATGTTATGCTTTCAAAAGAAATTATGCTTGGCATAATTAAAATGTTTTATAAGTATATGGTTTTCAAAGAACTGTTTTCAAAGAGATGTTTTCAAAGAGCATATGATTTGCAAAATATGTCCCGTGCTGTAATGCACAATATGAGTTTTATCAAGAACAGTTTTATAAAGAAGCTCTATCAATGCCCGTTTTATAAAGAGCCGGGATTTATGTGTTTAATCATCTTATAAATTAAATTAATTTGCGATGAGTCTACTGAGTATTTCCCCCATGAAATACTCACCCTACTTTTAACAGTTTTGCAGGTTTCGGAGACGGTGGCGAGCGATGAATGATGGTGGCAATAATCGTTAAACGGTTGAAAGTTTGACGTTAATGATTTCCGTATTTTCTAAACAATCGAATAATTTAGAGAAGTTCATTTATTTGAGAAATTATGATATTTACAATATTAATGGTTCTATTTACTATTTCAAATGGTTTCATAAATGTTTTCAATTTTAGCGGCCATTACAGTTTATTTAATGTTGCCAAAAATGAATTTCAACTATTTCTTCCGCAAAAATATTATTCGAAAAATTTAGACAGAAAATGACGTAGTGAATCGGGTATACGGAACTCGGGGCGCTACATAACCTCCCCTATAAATTGGACTTAACCAACCTGTAGAGCGATATCACAACCAACATAATAATTTAAAAATCAAACCAACACCTCAAACAACATCCAACATCAATCCACAACATCACAAATTCAACAATAAACTCCATCTAATTAAATAGGACATTAATAAACTACTAAATATTAGAAGTTGTTGCTTTCTTCTTTGGCACTAATTGAGTATCTAAACCCAAATCAAATTTAAAACTAATTCATATTATCAAACAAAAGCAAAAAAAAAAAAAATTGAATTCAAATTAAGCTTGTTTTCAAATGAACCTATCTGAAGTTAGTCATAAATAAGAATTACACAAGATCATTGAATAATAAACGATTCTTACCACAAGAAGCTCTTCCACCAGCATTTTCACTGCTCTTGCTTAGTTCATGATCCTGAAACAAGAGGGGGAGAAAATATGAATTTTTCAATAATCAACTCTATTTATTATAATGTATATGCACACTATATAAGAAGATACTTCCCAATGCTTTCTTAAGAAATATTTGGCATGTGAGAAATATACATTCGTCAAACTAATTTATTACAACTCTTTGGTGTAACAATAATTATTAAATTTGTATATTTGTTAAAAACATCAAAACATCGTATCACATTAAACTAAAATCCCACGAAACAACTCAAAGATAGATTGAAATAACTTTGACGAGCACTTTGAACCAAGACTAAATAGGTTGGTTAAAATAAATAACCGTTACAAGTAAGAAATATAAAAATATCTAGAAAGTTAGAAACTTTTATACAAAGGTAATTAAGAAAAAATAAAAAGTTCACAAGATAAGGTAAAAAAAATTAAGTTGTTAAGTTGGACGAGTGGGCAATTTAATAGATAAAAAGGATAAAAAAAATAAAATATAAGCAAACAAGAAGTGGAATCAAGATTTTGATGTTGTTGGAAAATTTTATTTCACTGGAGGAAACTTTTAATTAATTATCAACTTTACACCAACTTAAAAGCAACCATTTTACATAATTTTTTATTTCATACTATTGCTGTAAGAGATATGCAAATGTCTCAACGTGATGTATGACAATTAGCGTTAGAGTTTGAAGAAGAATTGGATCGAAAATTGGGTAAAAGAGCTGTTCCGAAGAAATGGTCATAACTTTTTGCACCCGTGTCATATTTCCTATTATAATATGTTTTCGAAAACTTCTCTCAGTGCTCCATAGCATCCCAACTTGGGTGAACCTGGTTGAAGTCGTTTGCAGCAACAAATTCGCAATTTAAGGCGTGCTATCGAGCAGTCAAAGTTTTTTAGCATTATTTTTGTCTTCTATTTTTAGTTGCTTTAATTTAGTGGATGTCTATTTTGGTCTTTTTGCTTCAATTAAGGGTTTTAGAGACTATTTAAAGGTTCTTTATTTCTGAATAAGATTATTGAATTTTGATGGCTATTGTTTTCTTGTGAATTATAGTTTCCCCAATCAATTAGAAATGGTGAAGCCTCAAGAGGAAATTGGGTCTTCTTCTAGTACTCTAAATTTCTCCAATGATTCTATTGATTCCTAAATAAAAATTACTTTTGATGCACTTTTGGTATCTTCAGTAGCAACACATTAAAAAGTGCTTTAGTTGTGAAGAAACAAGGTTGATATACTTTTTTTGTTTAAGGAAATCCTGATCCCAAAATCATGTCTCTAATAATTTTGAGTCATTTTTTACTTAAATCTTTCCCTCTCAAGAAACCCCACTAGGATTTGTAGGCCTCAATGTAGTATCTTACAAAATTCAAACTCAAACCTAGCATTTTCATAAATCAAACATAATTAACCATTAACCAATAAACTCAAAAGAAAATACCTCCAGAGTCCAATCGGTCGTTGGAGAGTTGGAGTCGGCGGTAGACGGACACCGCATCACCTCCAACGTCGATGTCGTCGGAAATGGCTTGAGCCTTGGGCGAGGGGCAGAGCAGGGACGAGTTTCACGTGGAATGGTCGGACAAGTCTCGCAGCAGAGAAGGGACGAATCTGCAGGATGACTCAACTTGTGGGTAAGGTTGAGGGTTCTATGTTGAGGCGGCTTCGAGTTGGGACTGAAGTTCAGACGTCGCGATGAGGATGAAGGAGATGTCGCGAGGAATATGAGGCGTGTTTGTGAGGGAAGTGTATAAGGGTTAGGTATTTTAACTCTGTGTTGGGGTTTAAATGGGCCGGATTATTAAATGGTTTGCTGGGGTTTTAAATGGGCCGGATTATTAAATGGTTTAAACATGCTCGATCAAAAATAATTAGGTTGGATTGTACATGTATTTTGCAATGTTTTTTAAACGCTGCAAAAGCTCAACGTTTAAAAAACGTTGCAAAATCTCAAATCTTTTGCAACGTTTAAAAAACGTAGCTTTTGCAACGTTTCTTTAAAAGCTGCAAAAACTTGATATTTTGCAACATTCATAAAACGTTGCAAAATCTTAAGTTTTTTCAATATTTAAAAAATGCTGCAAAAACTTAATTTTAGTATTGCAAAAAATTGAACTTATAACAACATTCAATAACATTGCAAAAGGGGATAAATCTCAAATATATGGATCAAACACAACATTCAATTACTAAATATTACAGTAAACCCTTTTAGCAACATTTAAGTAGCAAATATTGCTTTTTGAATGTTGCAAAAGACATTTTTTGTCGTAGTGATCAGAGTGCACTGAGAAGCGTGGTAGAAGTCATAATGAAAAATTTTGCCCTTGTAAAAAAGAGAGAGAGAGAGAGAGAGAGAATGTCAACTAATAGAAAAAGACCCACTCAAGGAAAAAATAGATGAGGTAGAAGAACTAGAAATAGATTTTGGTCTTATAAAATTTTTAGATAATGAAAAAATTTATAATAACTTAGTTACTGAACAAGAAATTGAAAATTTTATTATATAAGTTAGAAAAAAATGAAGATTTTAGGAGAAAATGTTTTAAAATATAAGGAAAAAGACAATGTTTTATGTGAATTAAAAATAAAAAATCCATAATATATAATAAGAACAAAAAATATAGATGCCACTAATCTAGATAGAGAAGATTTCAAAATGCATATAGAAGAATAACTAAAATTAGGAGTAATAAGAAAATTAGAAAGTCCAAAAGAAATCAGTAGCATTCATTGTTAGAAAGCATTTAGAGATCATTAGAGGAAAGAGTAGAATGATTATTAATTACAAAAGATTAAATGATAATACTATAGATGATGGTTATATTATTCTAGACAAAACTGTTTTAATCAATAAAATCCAAGACTACAAGATTTTTAGTAAATTTAATTTAAAGTCAGGGTTTTAGCAGATTAAAATGCATCCAGATAGTATAAAATGGACAACCTTTACTTGTCTAGAAGGATATTATAAATGGTTTGTCATGCCATTTGGATTAAAAAATACACCAAGTATTTTTCCAAGAAAATAGAAAGTATTTTCAATAAATACAATAAATCTATAGTAAACATATAGAAAAATATTTTAGAATTTAGTAAAAATAGAAGAAAACATAGAGGTCATTTACAGATTGTATTTTCAGAATTTATTAAACATGGATTAATTATAAGTAAAAAGAAAATGATATTATTTAAAGAATTTATTGACTTTTTAGGAGTAAATATAGGAGAAGGAAAAATTAAACTTCATCCTCATGGAGCTTAGAAAGATTTAGAATTTCCTAATAAATTAGAAGACTTGAAACAAATCCAGAAATTTTTAAGATTTGTAAATTATGCAATATCATTTATAAATGATTTAGGAAAAATTGCAGGACCCCTATACTCTAAAACATCACCAACAGGACAAAGATTTTTAATCAAGAAAATGTAAAACTAGTGCTAGAAATAAAATAAAAAATTTATTTGTCAGAATTATCTATGCAATTAAATTCAGATTATTTGATAATTGAGGCATACGAAAGTATATTAGGATGGAGAGAAATTCTAATTTGTAAACCCAATAAATATGCAGACAAAAATACGAAATTTTTTTGTAGATATAATAGTAGAAGTTATAAAGAAAAAGGAAATTTAAGTAGTATTGATGCAAAATTGCTAGCAGTTAATTATGCTCTTGATAGTTTTGAATTATTTATCATTTCCAAAAAGGAGAGAACAATAAGAACAAATTGTGTTGCTATAGTTTCTTTTTATAATAAGCTAAAACAAGATTAAAAAAGGATTAGTAGAAACTAGATTAAAAAAAGATTAGTAGAAGAAGATGGTTAAATTTTATAGATAAAATAATTAATACATGAATTAATATAGAATTTGAACACATAAAGAGAATTGATAATAAAGTAGCAGATATTTTAAGTAGGATGATAGAAAATAGAGATTATATTAATATTGACTAAATAATCTTTATTAGAGATGTCCAGACCTCCATTAAGACCAGAAATTACTTTGGGAAACTCATTCGCATCCACAACATCATTCCAGATTTCATTTAGTCAGAACAAACCTTATTAGCAAGAACACATGAGATTTTGTGCACAAGAGTTATTATGTTTTCCTTCAAGTAACATTTCATTTAAAGTATTGCCACATGTTTCTCTTTCAAAAGAAGAAAAATGCACTTTAGATAATTTATGGATTTCTTACAATAAAAACCCAAAAGATCAGAAGTATTTTCTTGCATGCATGAATGCGTTGTCAAAAAATTTTAATCAGAATAGAAATATGTTTAAATTCTATGTTGTCATTAAAGATAAGACTCTTGGCGTTTTTCATACATGGTTAGAAGTTTTAGAGAGCATTAGAGATTTTAAAGATTCTCTTTACAAATGTTTTACAAATCTTCAAGAAGCATTAGATTCAGCCAGATAACATATTGGTTTAAATTTTTATGCTTCTCCTTCTCTCAAAAATTACTCAGATTCTCCGTTAGACTTTTCAATCAGTAAAGACAAAAACCTTTTCTGTACCCACTGTGAGTGTATGCAAAATAATTTTAAGATCATAAATGAATCTAATCAGAGTCTTTTGTCAGAAAGATCTACTCTCCAAAATAAAATTACCAAGTTAGAAAAAGAAATAATTGAGTTAAAACTCAGTTATCCTAAAGGTACTATTGAGCCTAAGAAGTCAATAGCTAGTTCAGCTTTAACGGTAGTTAGTAAAGACTCATCAAACCCGTTTGATGGCTATGAACTTGCCAAAAGTTCAACAAACGCAGGGGACTGTTGATTCTCCTACTAATAAAAAAAAAATTAGTTCAGAACAAAATCAATCATTTGGGATACACTTGGACAGCCAATTGGAAAATTCAACTATTTAGTAAAGTACTCAGTTGAAGCAGATACGGTCAATTCAATTTCATCTCAGAAAAGTGACAGTTAGAAAAATATCCAAGACAAGGGAAAATAAATTCTCCAGGATAGTCAAGATCCAGATGATGTCATTGTTTCCATTAATAAGTTATTATCTCAAGTTAAAGATCTCCAGATGAAAGTAGAAAATTGTTGTCAAGAAAAAGAAGAATGAAAATATTAAAGGAAAATTAGATGAGGCCATTAATAAAGCTTTTGATAGGATTTTTTCAAGGAACAAAATAATTAAAGAAAAAGAAATTCAGGAATGTCCACAGAAAGAAAAGGAACCAGAAGAATCTAACCAAGTGATGATGGAGATGAAGACGATGAGCAAGATCGGTACAATAATTCAGACAGTAGAATGTCATTTTCTTTAATAGCAGAGCACAATTTAAACACTTAATTTTACAGAAAGATGTTGACACAAGAAGATAGGACACTTTAAAAAGAAGATATTGATAGGACAGAAAGAGGACAAGAACTTTTTGACCAGATGTTGAAAACATTTCTTCAACATTTCTTTTCGTAGACAATTTCTCAATCCAAAAAATCAATTGTATAACTGATTAGGAAATCTTGTGAATATTTTAAGGTATGCTTTTTCCTTCGAAGTATTTATTTAGTATTTTAGCGACTTCTCGAAAGGGAAAACCTTAGTTGTAACTCTTTTAATATGTTTTAATAAATTTCCAAAAAATATTTTAAAATCTTTATGTTTTCATATTCTTATTAATATGTTGTAAATTATCTGTTGCATAATAATTAATTACATCCTATGTCTAGAAGAAACACTATTTATAGGTTAATCCTGAATAACCCAGAGTTGTAAAGATTGTTGGCCGGTGTGAGCCTTTTGATGTCATTTTGAGTACTGGGGAAAGAGAATCAATTAACTTAGGAATTATTTAATGTCGTGCTTCGAGTGACCTTATAGAAAGGAATTAGGTTCAAGTTGATATGTCTTAGTGGTGAAGAAAAATATCTGGGACCTGACCCTGATATAATTTGTAGGGAATTAAGGTTTCATCCCAAAATGTTAACCCATTAAGTAGGATAGTACAATTCATTATAAGCCCATCATTTATCTCATTTCTAATTGACGTGGATTACTTTCCCAATATGTAATAATATGTAGTATCACATGAATTTCCCACCGTAGTCAGACTTGTATTTGTAACTGATATATGCATTTTACACGCAGATTCCCAGTACAGCTTGCTCTGGGAACCATCCTCCCCGGCTGGGATTTCACCAGTAAATCCCTAAATTCCTTTCACTATAAAATACCAATTTCTCTTTGCAAACTACACCACAAAATCACCAGCAAAACACAACTAACATTTTAAAAGCAAAAAATGGCGCCGGGTTCAAGTACTTGTTTACCAGGGCTGGTGATTTTGGCCCTGATTTCCTTCAGTCCCATCGCCCCTGTAAATGCCATTTCATGCACAGAGGCCTTAACAGATTTGCTGCCGTGCCAGCCATTTCTGATGGGAATTGGTGAAGTTACTGTTCCTTGTTGCCAGGGGGTTCAGGCCTTGCTACAAAGTGTCTCTTCTCAAGCAGATCGTAAATCTGTTTGCGAGTGTCTTAAACAAGCTGCATTCTCGGCCAACGTTAATCAAGAACGAGCAAAGGAACTTCCTCAGCTTTGTAAAATTGATGTCCCTACACCGTTTCAACCCAACGGAGATTGTTATGTGTAAGTTCGTAATATGACTTGTACGGATCAATACATTACAGTCCATGCATGCATGCAAGAAGCCTATGTATTTAAGCTTAGGGGTGTGTGTGTGTGTATATCTTCTTCATTCTTCAATATCCTAAATGTAGTTTATGTTTTCCAATTTTCAGGACTCCATTGAACGGAAGGTGATGCTGGCCACAGTATTAACAGAAGGAAAACTCCGATGCAAGGACATGCATGAGTGCAATTTAGCCTTGTGTGTATGTATATGTATATGCATCCAAATGAATTAATCAAATAAGTAAGTTTTCCCAAAGTGCTTTTATGTTTCTGTGTGTGTTTGGGTTACGAAGAAATGTTGACCATTATATACAATTAAATAGCTAGACTCATATAGATTAATAAAGATTGGGAAAAAAAAATTAGCCTGTGTTTGGTAAATTATTTGTAAACGATTGTTTATAAATAGTGACGTGTCAACATTTCGTTAATCAATTTTTCTGAAAATTCAAAAATTGTTAGAGTCAATCTTTGACCAATAAAAAATTGTTGACTTTTTATAATAAAAAATGGACGAACGAGTCGTTACCATTTATAAACAACATTTATCTGAACCAGCTGTCTCATTAGCCATTTTAATTAGTTGGAACCAATTAAAATTGATTTGGTACGTTATCCAAAAAGAATTTCATATCAAACCACCCGGTGCTCACGACAATAAACAATTATGCATTACATCACCTTTTCTCGTGGCAAGCCCAACGTTTCCAAATTGATAGGGAAAGACTTTTCGAAGGATAATTAACGCCCCGACGGGCGTCTTTAAAGCACGACCCCCTTTGTGTTAAGAGTCTAAATTTGTTCTCCTAAAATATTATCTCCATAGCTATACGCTCAATTAAAATGTTGTACATGTATAAATGTCAGCAGACAAATTTTAAATATATGCAAACAATTACATCAAAAAGTGGTGATGTTTGCAATTTTAACTGCATATATAAAAAGCTAAAGGGACATCAAAAATAGAAAAATTCTATTTGAACAACCTACTCAAAATTACCAAATTATCCTTATTCAGTGTAAGAATTATTTATATCATTATATTAAGTTATAAAGCTTATTTTTAGCGAACAAATTTATAAAAGTAATTTATGTCTGTTAACAACCCTGATATACTATGTCAAAAAAGAAGAAATTTAATCAAAATTTTAAATAAAGAGTATTTAGAATTATATAGAATATGAAGAAATTTAAGTACTAGAGCTATAGAATTAGATATAGAAATTAATAGACTTTTGGAACAAAACAGGGAATATCTTAAACTAGCAAGAATACAAGAACTTAGGCAAGATAATAATAATTTTCAGAAATTTATTAGACATTCATAATGGGCTTTTGGGAGGACTGCAGTCCTTTGATGGTCAAATCTGTCTTTTAAGTTTTTTCAGAGTTCTTGTGGATCCTTCACAGTGAGATATTTTATTTTCAATCCATTATGAAGATGGTGACGAAGGAAAATAAGTGTTTTTGCACGATCCTGTAGGGATTCTTTGTTTCCTTCTTTGATTGTTTCTCCAAGCCCTTTTGAAATAAGATGGATCTCGGCATCTAGGATCAATGATAGATAATTTTTCTCGGATAAATCTAGTGCAATGAACTCGAGTTTTGTGATGTTTGCCATTAGGATAACTTCTTGATACAGATTGAACCTTTGTTAACTCAGTTGGCTAGAATCTCGTGCTGATAACGTGTTGTAAAACTACCAAAATATTAGAGAGAACAAGCTATCAAAATATTAGAGAGAATATAGAGATAGAGAGAATTCTTTGTATTCCAATTGTGTGTTAAATGAAGGAGTGAAGCACCCTATTTATAGGGGTAGATAATGGTACAATTATAATAATATTAACTTTACAATGGCATAATAGGTCATTCACACCCAAAATATTTATAACATATACTATAATCTTAGAAGTTTTTAGATTCATATTAATTTCACAAATAAAATAGTTTAAACCCCCCCCCCCCCTCCCCTCCCCTTCTAGAATGGTACCAGAGCCACTAGACAAATAAGAAAAATTACCAAAAATAGAACCTAGCGTATACAATTTTAAATTTAAAGATTTACCAAGTAATAGTTATTGGCATTTGATATTTGAAACATATGGAAAATTTATACCTTTTATCTTAACTAGTAACATACATGTGCATTGCACGTGATCGATTAGTAATTTTTTTTATTTATTTTTTTTTCATTTTTAATATATTCAAAATTTTTGATATTAGTTCTCAAATTAATTGAGCACCTGCAGTGATAAGATGAAACACTAAAAATAAGTAGAATTATTCAAGTGTATGACAAAAGTATTTTACAGTTGACATTTTCAGCAGTTTAGTGGTTACAACGATTCTTGAAGAAATGATAACGAAGCGAGTTATCGAAAACACCTGGTGGAGAAGGGAGGCCCGAAGATATCCTCTTATGATCATTCACATTTCATCTTATGAACAACAAAATGAAGACGACCATAACCACAGCAGTTCCTAAAGGAAGTGCTTTAAGATTCAAAATGCATCTATTTGCCCCATTCAAATTCCAATAAAACCTAAGAAATAAAAAAGGGATTCTTTCAACTCTTTTTATCAAAATTTCACTACCCAAAAAGTAAATTAAAATTTGAAAATGAACTCAGTAGTTCAATAATCAGATAAAAGGAAAATTTTAATAAAGAGTTTCCAAGGCATGTCACCCTACTATCCTGAAGATCCAAGAAGGCATGTACATTAATGTTTCCCCTTAACGTTTCAATTCCTCCCCTTACAGCACCTGTAAAAGTTTTTTACAACAAATAGCTCAGGAAAAATACTACCACAATATTGAAAAGGATATCTATCTAGCATCATAACAGCAAATCACCAAAATCATGCCATATAAATTCAGCACAACATTTATAGAAACACTTAAATTGAAATTCAAGGTATATAAGTAAAAAAATAAATAAATATACCTTGTAGAAAGAGTCCCGCACCCCTATATCCATTATCTTCTCCATTGTCAACGGTTTTCCTTTTCCCGAGTTTGTGATCTGTATAAATCAAGACAACGGATGGCTTTGCAAGTATTATGCTTTTAAGCGTTTATTTTAAGGATAAATGATTGGGTCCCGATTGAATAGCTTATTGAATATAACTACACCTTCAATTAAATTTACTCTAATTAAAAAAAAAAAAAAAAAAAAACTCAATCAGAAGTAAAGACTAAAGATTGACCTACGAGGTTTATTGGAGAATTTATCATAAAATTTACCTAGACCCATTAGAGTTCCATAAATTGTAAGACCATTCTCTCATCGTTGATACTGTGAAGGAACCCATATTTTCCCAACAACTACCTTGAGTAAATCTTAGAAACAATACAAAAAATTCAGCATGTGATAGGAAGCCATCAACAAAAAATCTGAAATAGAGACCTAAAACTTGGTAATTACCTATTTCGTATGTGAATTTCTACCTGCAGATCAGTCACGGTACCTACATATTAAAAGTCGTTCATAAACAAACTCATATTAATTCCAACCATGCAACATAAAAATGCACAAACAGTAATAAAAAGGCTAGAATTTAAACCTTCTTCTCTCCCAGGAGATTACGGATCTCCATAGACATGTTACCATTAGTAACAGAAGCATTAATTGGAAAGTGAGCATAGACAAAGTGCATCTTGTAGCGGTATCCCTTAGTAACTACGTTAATCAGGTTATTGACATGGTTGAGCGCTGTGCGAATAACGGCGGTGGTTTAGGCCCGAAAGATTGTGTGAAAAACATTGAGAATTTAGAATGAAATCGCTAGAATTTCAGTTCCCATTCAACGGAGAACGGAGGGGCAGACAATATTCAATTCAATGGAGAAGGGAGGGAAACGGAGGCAGTGAGGAATGTTAAAGATCGGACTGATCAATGTTATGAAAACTGAAAAGATAAAAATCTGTAATAAACTAATATATGACTAATTTAGCACACTAGTACAGAAACGGCTATTCGAGTCGGTTGTAAAGGATTATTCGCGTCGGTTGTAGCAGCGACGTCTATGGCAGCGACGCACAACACTATCTTCTTGTGTTTTTACTATGATTGACGCAATCTTTGATGGACACATAAATCCAACTGACTGAATACCGATTTCCTCACACAGCCCATGAAGGAACTTAAAAGTAATAATTAATGAATAAAATAAAATAAAAATTTAAATGAAATATATATATATATATATATATATATATATATATATATATATATATGCATTAAACAGTCTTACATTATGAATACTTGCAAGATAGATATATTCAGCCATCTCATTGAAAGCAAGTCGGTGATGTCGTCGATTGTAACATGAAGACTTTTATCGTTCGTGTGATGAAGCACAGATACATCTAAAGGCAATTGGATGTAGTCTGTACCAATGGCAATGTAAGGACCAAGTGTGTACCCACTTGCAACTATCACCCAGACGTCGTAAACGTTGCATCATCAACGAGCAGGAGTCGTCCGGTAGATGATAGATCAAAACTCTGGGTATTTTTACTTTTTTCAATTTTTTTTTTTACTTTTTTTGTCAACTCTTCCTGCAATTACAGAATTTTTATTATCATAACACGTCTAATATAATTTTAAAAGTGAGTAAAATTCGAAAGAAACGTCATGTAAATAAAAATTATTATTACCTCTCCTAAAATCACAAAATTTTTAGGCCATTAACATAAGTTTCCAATAGCTTCCCCCACCCTAGTGTAGTATGGAGATGGCACTGGAAGAAGGGACTCTTCGGCACCTTGTACAACATCATCAACTGACACTTTAACATGATCAACCAAGAGTTATTGATGGTGCACAACAATCTTTGGTCCCGATGGAAAAACCATTTCCCTAGCCACTATTTGATTCTCACCATTACAACTTACGGCGAGACGACAATGGATCGGCTTCTATTGTTCAACATGATTGAAAATCAATGTTACCCCTAATAATTGGAATATAATCTATAATATTCAAAGATAATTTAATATTAAATACCTCAAGGTCATCAAATGGATCTGGATTAACTGAGTAACAACTACTGCGAGTTGGTGGTCGGAGATGTGGAGTTATGTCCATTTCAGCATCAACATTTAATCCCATGAGCTGGAGGAGAGCTTCGTATTTCTGCTGCATACTGTCGATCTTACTCTGTACCTCTGCTACATACTCTTTTCTGACCCGCTCGGTGATACCAACCTCCACCTCCTTCATGATAATATCCTTAATATCATCTACAGACACAAGTCCACTCGATCGTCTGCTGGCCGCATCAGGTTTTCCATATACATCCCTCACCGTGACGTAGAACCATATCCCCTAACCCGACCAGGATGATCCTATCTTCCAATGGCTTCAGATAAGACGTCGTTGTGTCTCTTAGGGACATAGGTCCCTTGAGTTGCTTCCTCAGATTTTTCAATCTATTTTCAAAAAAAAAGAAAAAAAAAAAAAAAAAACGAAAACTAAATATAGGTACTGAAGTGAAATTTAATTCATATTACGAACAAAATTGGGAGGCTATACTTACAATTTTTGCGTACACCTCCCTTGTTTTTTCATTTGGGATGTAATAAGATCCGTCTTCTTTCTTCTTTGATCTAGCTTGCACCCAATCTAAGATGCGATCATCGCTTAATATGGATGAACTAATTGTCCCACAGGAAGATGCCGAAGACAGTAGGTCTGATAAAAGCCACTATGGCCTCATCCCGGCATAACCAACGGAGCCCAAAAAATGTGGATGATCGTTGTGCGACTGGCTTTCCCTAGCCTTTTTGCTTTTTTCCTTGAAAAAAATAAAGCATCACATTCATTAGTTTTCAACTCAATAATAAGTAATTAATAAGAATCATCACACTACTTTTCATGTACAATTAAATATACCTTGAAAGTCTCAGTTTCACGCTCTTTCTTAAACTACTCACATTTCTCTTTGGTCACGTAATCATATAGCAGAGTAGGTGATGCATATTTTGGGTGCGTATTGTTAATGAAATTATGCACCAACCTAGTCTTGAAATCTTTCCATCGCGTTCCTACAACTTTTAAAATAATTGGTTTCCTTTCGTCTTCGGGTATGCTAAACTCCTTCTGAAATACAACAATAATATGCTATGTTATACCACGCTAAAAAAAATATACAAAATTGATTAATTTTAATATGTTTGAAGTGATCTAATACCTTTATGTCTTCCCAAATCATATTTTTAAGGCCTTCAGGGACATTATTCCAATCACTAATATTTATATCCACATGAATACGGACCACGGACCCTATATAAGACTTGAACTTCTTCTTATGGGGTCCGATCGGCCTATTGCGATCATCAAACTCAATAACCTTTACTTCATCCCCCTTCCTCCTCATCTTTCTGTACGTTGTTGGTCCTCTAGTCTTTCTCGATTGACTAATATTCTGATCATCAGATGAACTGGTAGAATCAGCCATGACTTTCACGGGACTGTGCACGTATCTACGTATATAAATAAACAAAAATATATAAACAAGTTAGTAAGAATGAATAAAGCATATATAAAGAATATTAACAATGAGTAGAGCACATATGAAATAAATTTAAAAGTTCTAAGTATGAAAGTAAACAATCTTACAAAATTAATTAATCATGAGCGACAGTCAACCCACAATCCTTCTTCATGATCCTTACACATGTAATTTGTGTCAAGATTATCTTCCCCTATAATCACATCTGCCTGTATACCAACTGAAAATGGAGGAGTTTTAATCAAAATGATCGTACTCTTCTTCATCCACCACATCACCAATTCCAACAATATGTCTCTAACCCTGAAGGACAACTGGCCACTTAGTATTGGCAGGATCAAGAACGTAAAATATCTGTTTTGCTTGTGATGCTAGTATGAATGGCTCATCAAGATAACCCAACCGACCAAAATCCACCAAAGTGAAGCCTAATTCATCCACCCGAACACCCTGTAATACCCCGACTAAGAAAGCTTAAGAGAATTGATAGGTACTACTTATACCAACAAGCTGCACCTTCTTTTTCGGAAGTCCATCGTTAGAAACTCCAAAGTTAAGCGTGCTTGGCTTGGAGCAATTCT
This sequence comes from Ligustrum vulgare, assembly GCA_963555705.1. Taxonomy (NCBI): domain Eukaryota; kingdom Viridiplantae; phylum Streptophyta; class Magnoliopsida; order Lamiales; family Oleaceae; genus Ligustrum; species Ligustrum vulgare. The sequence goes on from OY743190.1 coordinate 14,928,565, forward strand.
GGGATAGGTGACCTCGTGGGAAGTTTTCTCGGGGAGCGTGCGAGTGAGGACAAAGTATGTTGAAAAAATTCGTGTTGGTATAGTGGGGACAGTATGCCGTCATTTAACGGCCGGGACAGCCCGTTAAGTGGGACCCGGGTCGTTACAAATGGTATCAGAGACGGCCGCCAGCCGGAAATTGGGAACTAAGTGCTACGCCATCGGGCGGGAGCCACCTCTAGAATCCCAACGCCTGGCAACAGATCCTCAGATGGGTTAAGCGCGACGATGACGTCGCGAGTGTAACAGGGGGTGATTGTAATACCCCGACTAAGAAAGCTTAAGAGAATTGATAGGTACTACTCATACCAACAATGTGCACCTTCTTTTACGGAAGTCCATCGTTAGAAACTCTAAAGTTAAGCGTGCTTGGCTTGGAGCAATTCTAGGATGGGTGACCTCCTGGGAAGTTTCCTCGGGGAGTGTGCGAGTGAGGACAAAGCAAGCTGAAAAGACTCGTGTTGGTACAGTGGGAACAGTACGCCGTCATTTAACGGCCGGGACAACCCGTTAAGTGGGACCCGGGTCGTTACATACCCCGTCAATTATCAACCCATTTACATCGAAAGAGAGGAAATTTGAACTCCCTGTAATCAAATTCCCAAATATCTTCAATGACACCATAATAAGACATTACGGCTTCTATTGGGCTGATATCTTTGGCACTGGAAAAATCTCTTGACATTGCTACTTGAGTTACTCCACTATTTTGCATCGTGCTCTTATCATTTTGACGTTTTATATAAAATGTATACCCATTAATGTCATATGCTTCATAAGACCTCACAAGCATGCCAGGGCCGTACGCTAACTACTTTATAGTTTCAGAAATGTTATTCAGCATTTGTGATAATTCTTGCATCACTCTATCTTTGAACCAATTTGTAACTGAGCGATTATGAATTTATACATCTACTTAATCAAAATCAATAATCTACATTAACATTCAAACTAGAGTAATAAATTCATTTAAATCAATCAACATATTAAATCATAAATAATAAATTCAATTATAACCTAAAGAAATGAAGAAACTAGTTTAAACTTAAATATGAAAATGTGTGGGTTGTATGTATTGAAGCTTGTATATGTTCAAAAAAAAAGACAAAAAAAAAAGACGAAAACTAATTACCAGTAAGGTGGATGCAACGAGGGGGTGGGGGTGGTGGCGGTTGGTGCAAGAACGGCGGCTGGTGTTGGTGGCAAACGGAGACGGGGGCGGGCGGAGGGGAAGAGAGGTGGGTGGCGCGACGAGAAAATAGGGTAGCGGGGTGGGGTGGCTCGCGGAGGGGAAGAGACGGTGAAGGTGGTGACGGCGTGATAGTGGCCACTGCAAGTTAGTGAACGACGTGATGGTAGGGAGGAATTGGCCGGGGCGCCAGTGAAGGAGGAGATGAAATGTGAAGAAATGAGACCTAGCGCGAGTTTTAAATTCAATTAGAGGCGTCGGTTCTTACGTAGAACTGACACCTTTAAATAATGGGCGTTGGTTCAACATAAGAACCGATGCCTATAATACGCACATAGGCGTCGGTTCTTCAATCAGAACCGACGCCCATACTTGGGCGGCGTCTCACGTGTCGGTTGTTTTATAACAACCGATGCGTTTATCTAAAACTTATTTACAAGTTTGTCACCGCGTTTTTATAGGCGTCATTTTTTTTCAAAAAACGACGCGAATAGCTTTTTTTTTGGACTATTTTGTACTAGTGGCACAAGTATGTAATTATGAAATAATGTAAAGGGTATTATAGTCTAAAAAGGTTTCTCCAACATAGGGCCTTTTGTAGTTGGTATAGATAGGTGAAGGAAGATTAGGAGAATATAAACAACTAAATTTGACAAATTTATTTTTATTAAATAAATTAGGAGCAAGTTTAGATAAAACAATGTAGCAAAGTTTAGAACAAACAAAAAACCAAGAACAAGCTCGGGATATTATTCAAAACCTAACATTAAAATTAAGACAAATGATAAAAATAACTAATGACTATAAAGATGTTACTAAAAATATATCAACACAAATTGAAAATAAAACAAAAATTTAATAACTTATCAAAACAAATAACAACCTTAGAAAACTAAAATAAAGAGATATAATAGATAAAATAGGGAAAATTGAAAATATGTTGGGAGTATATGAAAAACCTTTAGGAACTATGGAATATTAAAACCATTAAAAATTCTAGAGATTTTGTTAATAACACGGGAGGATCAAGAATCTGTAATAAGTGTATGCACATGTAGGGGTGGGCATTAACCCACCTAACCCATCGAAATCGCCGAAACCAACTCAACCCAATCGATTTTTTATGAAAACTGGGTTGGGTTGGGTTCTACAAAAAAAAATTTGTTCGGGTTGGGTTGGACTGTGGGTTGGGTGAAAAAGTCAACCCGACCCAATCAAAATTTCAAAAATACAGGACCATTTAAATTTCAAGAATCTTAAGCTCATTTTTAATTTGGATGAAACTCAAATATGGTTTGAACATATTTTAGTTTTATTATAAAGTATTCAATTTATTATATTTGAGCTTATTGTATTGTACATAATTTATTTGAGTTAATAGTTGATTTATGGACATAATTTTTTAACTTTCTAAGATTTTTAATTAATTGGACCAAAGTCCAAACCACCAAACCCAACCGAAACTTGATTTGGTTGGGTTTGGTTGATTTGATTTTTTATCAACCCAATCGATCATAGTGAATTGAGTTCGGATTGGACAAAAAATCGACCCAACCCAACTCAACCCACGCCCACCCCATCAGCACATGGAACTCAAAATATGTTTGACAAGGAAAAGTGTAACTCCTGCTGAAATTAATCTGTGTTCCTAGCCTAATATCCCGCTCTTGATTTTATAAACCAAATCATCATATAAAATACCCTTTTTACGACCTTTATATAAACTCCAAGATATTTAAAAGGCAGGCAAATGTTGGAATTGAAATCCAGTAATCTCTGCTATAATCTTTCTTTGATTTTCCTTTTGGGTTATGAAGGAGCTTTTGCTGCAATTGATATCTTGCCCACAACCCTTAATGTAAGATCTAATAAACTTCATAACTATATATAAAGTGTAGGTCCTCGTGCTTAGAGAAAGGAATATTCAGCCCTATGGAGAGAGACACAGCAAAAATAAAGAACAAGGAAGGTGAGATCGTGTCTCCTTGTCTCAAATCTCTAGTAAGGATTTTGTTAACCACATTACACAAGCTAATGGGTCTAAAATATATACTTCCACTCCTCAATCTCAGATTTCTTGGGAACTAAGGTAATAGCTTGTGGTAGAAGTAATGCCATCTGGTATGATCTTGCCCTCAAAGAAATTAGTCAAATTTAATACTATCCCAACAAAATTGAAAGAATAGGCTAGAGTAACCATCAAGACCACCTGCACCGTCCTTGCTGATGCTAAAAACCGCCTCTTTAATGTTGAGCAATTCATTCTCAGCACGAGACACCAGTTTGGGGATGTTCTCCAAATAAGGCATTACAGTCATCATTAGGTTCTTTATGTTAATCAAAACTAGTTGCAGGTACTGTTATTTAGAATAATAAAATTGTAATATAACTTGTTAAACAGTTTACTAAGTAAAACAAAATTTACAATAAGCAGTAAACAAAATGTGCTGGAATAGGAAATAAAATGAAAGCTGGAGCCGGGGCCTGTGTTCAACACAGTGTCCTTAAAGCAATATTCGCCCTCTCACCGAAGTAACTCGAGCGCTTGCTTCCCAGGATACAGCGGCCGGAACTGCAGCTGTGCAGTCGAACGAAAAATGTGCTTGAGCAGAATCATCAAGACTGGAAGAAGGAAGACAGGAAGCTGGACAGAAAAATGCAGAGAGATTTCGAGTTTTTGGTATTTCTGAATTGAGGAATTGGTTCAATATATATAGGCAAGGAGGAGCCTCTGCCTCTTAATGCTGTCATAATTCCTCCATTTGAATTCAGATGTTTTTTGGAGTTACAAAACCCCGTCTTTACACTCCATTTGAATTCAGATGTTTTTTGGAGTTGCAAAATAAATTTTCAGGTTATGTTTTGAATGGAAACCGTAAAAGAAAATTCCAAAACGTGGCTTGCACTTTGTGGCCAATTTTTAACTCGTTCGGTCCGACATTCGTGTACGCAAGTCGCGCCCGCACACAAGTTCAAGGCTCGAAGGCCAAGTCGGTCCAAGATTTGCACCCCCTGCGGGCGCGTAGGCCATGGAGGAGTCTCTATGCAACAAATGGTTACACCTTACAAATTGTTAACCATATATAAATTGGTCCACAAACTCATTTCTATCCTATGTGGGATAACATTTAAGCATTCCCAATATTTCCACATTTTTTCCATTTTCCAATGTGGGATGGAACTATTATTTATAGCCTCCACTTATTCCCACTTTTTCATTTCTAACCAATGTGGGATTGTAATCCCTTTTAAGGCTCCTCTTCAAATCCCAACTTTCAATCAATGTGGGATCAATTTCACATTCACACAAGTGAAAATCAATTGCCACCAATATATTTTCCAACAATCCCCCACATGAATGGAAATTGATAGAGATACGGAATACTTGGTGATAAAGTTCCATAGTTGAAACCTGCATAGGATAGGTAGGGGTTTCCTTTGAACCTTCCCTTGTGAAAATACATTTACTTTACTAGCTGATCAGTAGACGCGATGTCTTTGAACTGTTTTGCCTTCTGTGTAAACGATGATGTATTTCACACAGGATTCTTCCTAACACATTTTTGTTCTCATGGGTATGTTCGTTTGTGGCCATGAACATATGCCTGGTTCAGTGAGAGTTGTTAAAAATTAGCCTCATAATTCCTTTCGAAGCGGCCCCACTTCTCTCTCACATAGGTGATTTCTTAATCAAGAGTAACCCGCATTACTCCGCTCGGATTTCCGACGCATAAGAATCATTAAAAGCTTATTGTTTATCCTCTCCCTACGGGAATCACTATTATTACAGGAATGGACAGGAGATAACCCCCACAGTGATCCTATTAAGTATTTGTAAGTAGGTTTTCTCATTGAACCTAGATCTTGGGATCTCCAGTCAGCTAGATTGAGTTTCCATTACAATGACTTATTCTTTTAGAGGCTTAAGTCCCATTCCTCTCGATGACTTTGCAACTAACTCTCTATTTAATCCTTTGGTTAGCGGATCCGCAATGTTATCTTCTGAATTTACATAGTCAATCGAGATAACTCCAGTTGAGAGTAACTGTCTTATGGTATTATGTCTACGACGTATGTGTCTAGACTTACCATTGTACATGTTGCTTTGTGCCCTTCCAATCGCAGATTGACTATCACAATGTATGCAAATTGCTGGCACAGGTTTTGACCATCTTGGAATATCCTCTAAGAAATTGCGTAGCCATTCAGCCTCTTCACCACATTTATCTAGAGCTATAAACTCAGATTCCATGGTAGATCTCGCAATAACTGTTTGTTTAGAAGATTTCCATGATATAGCTGCACCTCCTAGTGTGAACACGAATCCACTTGTAGACTTTGAGTCTTTAATATCAGATATCCAATTAGCATCAGTATATCCTTCAATAACTGCAGGATATCTGGTATAGTGCAGTCCAAAATCACGAGTATATCTCAAGTATCTTAATACTCTTACTATTCCTTTCCAGTGATCAGACCCTGGATTACTAGTATATCTACTCAGCTTACTAACTGCATAAGCTATATCTGGTCTTGTACAACTCATTAGGTACATAAGACTTCCGATTATTCTAGAGTACTCTACTTGAAAGATACCATCGCCTCTATTTTTCTATAGATGTTGACTTGTATCTATTGGTGTTCTAGCCACGCCAGTATCATTATTATTGAATTTTTCCAAAATCTTGTCCACATAATGTGACTGACTTAGAACAAGTCCATCTGATGTTCTTGAAATTTTAACTCCAAGAATCACATCAGCTAAACCCATATCCTTCATGTCAAATCTTGAATTCAACATATTTTTAGTAGATTTAATCATCTTATCGTTGCTGCCAACGATGAGCATGTCGTCAACATAAAGGCATAAAATGACATAACCATTTTTTGTGTCTTTGATGTAAACGCATTTGTCACATTCATTGATTTTAAATCCAATTTCCATCATTGCTTTGTCAAATTTTTCATGCCATTGTTTTGGTGCTTGTTTCAAGCCATATAATGACTTTACTAATTTACACACCTTGTTTTCTTGTCCTAGTGCAGAAAACCCCTCAGGTTGTTCCATGTAAATTTCTTCTTCTAAATCTCCATTTAGAAAAGCAGTTTTGACATCCATTTGATGTACTTCGAGATTGTGCAAAGATGCAATTGCTAATATTAATCGAATGGAAGTTATTCTCGTTACCGGAGAATAAGTGTCAAAATAGTCAAGGCCTTCTCGTTGTCGATATCCTTTAATTACAAGTCTCGCCTTGTACTTATCAATAGTTCCATCTGCTTTCATTTTCCTTTTGAAAATCCATTTGTAGCCTAGTGGTTTGCTTCCCGGGGGAAGATCAACCAGCTCCCATGTATGGTTTTGCAGAATGGGATCTATTTCACTTTTAATTGCCTCTTTCCATTGAGGTCCTTCTGAAGAGTTTACAGCTTCTTTGAAGGTTTGAGGTTCAGTTTCTAGCATATAGGTCAGAAAATCAGGACCGTAAGATTTTTCTGTCCTTTCACGTTTGCTACGTCTTGGTTCAACCTCTTGATCCTGACTATTTTCAATCATGGTCTCATGCGTTCGTTTAGAAGAACTTGGTTCTTCTTTGGACTTGTATGGAAACACGTGTTCAAAGAACGATGCATTTCTCGATTCCATTATCGTGTTTTTGTGTATATTAGAAATTTTAGAATCAAACACAAGAAACCGATAAGCGCTACTATTATGTGCATATCCAATAAATATGCAATCAATAGTTTTTGGTCCTATTTTCACCTTCTTTGGTGTAGGTACAGCCACTTTGGCAAGACATCCCCACACTCGTAAGTATTTGTAGGAAGGCTTCCTTCCTTTCAATAACTCGTAAGGGCTCATTTCTTCTTTCTTTCGGGGTACCTTATTTAAAAGATAATTAGTTGATAACACAGCTTCCCCCCACATGTTCTGAGGTAACTCAGAACTTAATAACATTGTATTCATCATTTCTTTCAATGTTCTATTTTTCCGTTCAGCAACACCATTTTGTTGAGGTGAATAAGGTGCTGTTGTTTCGTGTTTAATTCCGTGTTGTGCACAGAATTCAGCAAATGGTGATTCATATTCACCACCTCTATCACTTCTCAACACTTTGATCTTTTTGTTGAGTTGATTTTCAATTTCATTCTTATAGAGAACAAATTTCTCTATAGCTTCGTCTTTACTTTGAAGCAAATACACAAAACAATATTTTGTGCTATCGTCAATAAAAGTAATAAAATATTTGTTGCCTCCCCTTGTTTGCACAGATTTTAAATCACATACATCGGTGTGAATTAAATCAAGCGGTTCAGTTTTTCTTTCAACAGATTGAAATGATGACCTTGTCAATTTTGCCTCAACACAAGTTTCACACTTATGTTTATTATCAATTTGGAATGTAGGTATGCAATTCAGGTTAATTAGTCTACGTAAAGTGTCGTAATTAACATGTCCTAATCTACCATGCCATATATTGGAAGACTCAAGCAAGTAAACGGAAGAGTTATTCATTTTATTCATTTTTGGCTTAATAGCCATAACATTGAGCTTAAAAAGCCCATCACTTACATAACCCTTTCCTAAAAACATTCCAGACTTGGACAAAATAACTTTGTCTGACTCAAACACCATACGAAATCCATGCTTGTTCAACAGCGAGCCGGACACCAAATTCTTGCGAATCTTCGGCACATAGAGCACGTTGTTTAGAGTCAGCTCTTTCCCCGATGTCATCTTTAGAACCACCTTTCCATGGCCCTTGATTTCAGAAGTAGCTGAATTTCCCATATACAGCTTCTCCCCATCCGCTGCTTCAAAACCGCTAAACATCTCGTTGTCGGAGCAAACATGTCGGGTGGCACCAGTGTCTATCCACCATTCTCTCGGATTTGAACCCACCAGGTTCACTTCAGAAATGACAGTTGCAAGGTTGATGCCAGATACATCTTCAACCATATTTGCTTCCTTTTTCTTCTTCGGCAGGCGGCACTCCGTAGATTTGTGACCAATCTTGTCACAGTTGAAGCATTTTCCTTGAAACTTCTTCTTGGAAACTCCACCTTTTGGCCCCAACTTGGACCATTTGCCACTAGATGGCCCAGACTTGTTCTTGTTATTTTTGGAACTTTGGCCATGCTCCACAACGTTGGCTTTGACCACAACCGGATTGAACCCTCTTTCAGAACTTTTGTTGTCTTCTTCAATTCGAAGTCTAACAATTAGCTCCTCGACGTTCATTTCCTTTTGCTTGTGTTTTAGGTAATTTTTGAAGTCCTTCCATGCAGGAGGTAGCTTCTCAATCATGCAAGCCACTTGGAAAGATTCACTCACAACAATTCCCTCGTAATGAATTTCATTCAAGATTACTTGTAGTTCTTGTACTTGACTGATTAAAGATTTGGAGTCCACCATTTTGTATTCCAGAAAGCGGCCAACAAGAAATTTCTTGGCTCCGGCATCCTCGGTTTTATAATTTTGTCCAAAGACTCCCACAAATCCTTAGCCATTTTAATGGTGCAATACACGTTATATAATGAATCAGCCAAGCTGTTCATAACGTAATTCCGACATAGAAAGTCAGAATGCTTCCAAGCATCCACTGCACTGATTGCTTGAATGTCTCCTTCACCCTCTTTGAGCACTGGAGCATTCTCAGTCAAGAATCTTGCAAGATTCAAGGTCGTGAGGTAAAACAGCATTTTTTTTTGCCACCTCTTGAAATTCGAACCACTGAATTTCTCCGGATTTTCCCCATGATTAACCGGGACTGTCACAGTTGGACCAGTAGCCAGACTTGGCATGTGAGCCACAGGTCTTAGTTCCACTCGGGCCAGCAGCTAGACTTGGCATATTAACCACAGCTTGTGTTACGGGAGCCGCTACTTGAGCCACCTCAGAAGTTGGCATAGCCATTGGAGGAACTGCTTCATTTCCGGATGCCACAACATTATTGGTAGGTGTATTTTCCATTTCTGAAACAAAATCAGAATATTAGTATGAAACGATATAAATCAACTGCCTTTAAGAAATCTGCTTTAAGTAAACTGTTTAACAAAAGTATTGCTTTAAGTTTGTAATATAACTTGTTAAACAGTTTACTAAGTAAAACAAATAATTTGCAGATTGTAAGTAAAACAGTTTACTAAGTAAAACAAAATTTACAATAAGTAGTAAACAAAATGTACTGGAACAGGAAATAAAATGAAAGCTGGAGCCGGGGCCTGTGTTCAACACAGTGTCCTTAAAGCAATATTCGCCATCTCACCGAAGTAACTCGAGCGCTTGCTTCCCAGGATACAGCGGCCGGAACTGCAGCTGTGCAGTCGAACGAAAAATGTGCTCGAGCAGAATCACCAAGACTGGAAGAAGGAAGACAGGAAGCTGGACAGAAAAATGCAGAGAGATTTCGAGTTTTTGGTATTTCTGAATTGAGGAATTGGTTCAATATATATAGGCAAGGAGGAGCCTCTGCCTCTTAATGCTGTCATAATTCCTCCATTTGAATTCAGACGTTTTTTGGAGTTACAAAACCCCGTCTTTACACTCCATTTGAATTCAGATGTTTTTTGGAGTTGCAAATTAAATTTTCAGGTTATGTTTTGAATGGAAACCGTAAAAGAAAATTCCAAAACGTGGCTTGCACTTTGTGGCCAATTTTTAACTCGTTCGGTCCGACATTCGTGTACGCAGGTCACGCCCGCACACAATTTCAAGGCTCGAAGGCGAAGTCGGTCCAAAATTTGCACCCCCCTGCGGACGCGTAGGCCATGGAGGAGTCTCTATACAACAAATGGTTACACCTTACAAATTGTTAACCATATATAAATTGGTCCACAAACTCATTTTTATCCTATGTGGGATAACATTTAAGCATTCCCAATATTTCCACATTTTTTCCATTTTCCAATGTGGGATGGAACTATTATTTATAGCCTCCACTTATTCACACTTTTCCATTTCTAACCAATATGGGATTGTAATCCCTTTTAAGGCTCCTCTTCAAATCCCAACTTTCAATCAATGTGGGATCAATTTCACATTCACACAAGTGAAAATCAATTGCCACCAATATATTTTCCAACAAAAACTTCGGAAAAGAAAAACTTATCGATCGAGACTCGTGACAGCACGATGTCCTAAAGTGAAATTGCCCGCCGTAATTTTTCTGCGATCTCTTTGGACAATCACTCCCAGGATACAACGATCGAATCACTATGTGCAGCAATCACAAATGATTTCAGAACTCTCAATGTTACTCCAGAATAGCGTATAGAAATAATAGATGAACAAGAAAAGAAGATTTTTTTATATATGAATTGTTTATGTGTTTATGTCTAAAAAAATAACTTGAATTTATAGAGAAAATATCCATAATTTCCACAAGGATTAATGAAGAAAAAATTGAAAATTTATGGATTTCATTATTTCAAAAGAAACTGCCTCAACAGTCAGAAACAATAAAAATTAATTCGGAAATGATTAAAAAATAAATAATAAAAATATTTATTTTTAATCAAAGAAGCCCAACTATCAAAGACTATTTAAATATGTGCGTGGAATGTGAATCGAACCACCGACCTCCCACATAAATTCCACATTTTCCACCACATGAAAGAAATAAGATAATTATAAATATTATTCTGGAGTAAGGAAGAAATCATGCAGGCTTAGGTGTCTTTCGACTTGAACCTTGACTTTGTATATTCTATCGAGTTAGCTAATTATAGAGTGAATTTCTTGAACTCATCAATTATGATTGCAAACTTGGACAATAGAAGACACACATAATTTCTAAGACAATCATTGAGTTCTCGCGGTTGTGTTCATTTCGGCCATGAAATTTCCCAGTTTCTTTGAGTGCTCTAGAAAATTAGCCTTAATTCTCATAGGAAGCGGCCCACTTCCACACTCAAATAGGTGCTTCTATCAAGAGTGTACTGTATCTAAACACCCCACTGATAACAGCTATAGTAAGCATTAAGAGCATTAGCTCATCCTCTAACAATTACAGTTGGTACTACAACATCATAGGGAGGGGTTTAGAATAAATCCAATGTAGTACCCCCACAGATCACTCCAATAACTTTGTTGTCCCATTGAACCTTGTCCATGGGATCTCCATTCGCAAGGTTGGGTTTCCGTTATAGATGATCTATTTTCTAATAGGCTTTAGCCCCATCCCCCTCGATGTTTTCCGAATTAGCTCTCTAGCTAATCCTTTGGTTAACGGGTCAGCAATATTATCACTTGACTTTACATAGTCAATAGCTATAACCCCATCCTTAAGCAGCTGACGCACAGTATTGTGCCTCCTACGGATATGTCTAGACTTTCCATTGTAGGATGAATTTTGAGCTCTCGAAATAGCTGCTTGACTGTCACAATGAACAGAAATAGCTGGAAGTGGTTTTGACCACAAAGGAACATTCATAAGGAAATTCCTTAACCATTCAGCCTCCTCACCTGCTTTATCTAAAGCTATGAATTCAGACTCCATAGTAGATCTCACAATGCAGGTTTCCTTTGTGGATTTCCATGATACGGCACCGCCAGCCAAAGTGAAAACATATCCACTCGTAGATTTGGTTTCATTCGTATCCGAAATCCAATTAGCATCAAAATATCCCTCTAGTACAGCAGAGAATTTGGTATAATGTATTACCCAAAATAGAGTGCATCTCAAATACCTCAGTACATGAATAAGAGCCTCCCAATGTTCACCATTAGGATTACTAGTATACCTACTTAGTCTACTCACCGCATATGCAATATCAGGTCTTATTCAGTTCATGAGATACATGAGACTACCAATCACTCTAGCATAATCTAACGCAGAAATACTAGGACCTGAGTGTTTTCTTAAATGTATACTTGCATCATAAGGTGTTTTAGCAGGAACACAATTATATTGACTAAATTTCTTAAGCACTTTCTCCACATAATGAGATTGGGTTAGAGTGATTCCTTCAAAATTTCTTAATATTTTAATTCCTAAAATAACATCAGCAAGACCCATATCTTTCATCTCGAAGTGCTTTTTCAGAAAATGTTTAGTCTTATTAATCACATCTAAACCAGTTCCCATAATCAGCATATCATCAACATATAAGCAAATAATCACACTACAATTATTTTCAAATTTGCTAAATATACATTTATCAGCTTCATTTATAACATAACCACTAGATATCAAAACATTATCAAATTTTCCATGCCATTGCTTAGGAGCTTGTTTAAAGCTATAAAGAGATTTTTTAAGTCTACATACTTTATCTTCTAGGCCTTCTACAACAAATCCCTCATATTGGTCCATGTAAATCTCCTCTTCTAAGTCTCCATTTAAAAACGCAGTTTTGACATCCATTTGATGAATAATAAGATCATATAAAGAAGCAATAGCAATAAATATCCTAATAGAGGTAATCCTAGTCACAGGTGAATAAGTATCAAAGAAGTCGACTCCTTCTTTTTGCCTATATCCTTTAGCTACAAGTCGTGCTTTGAACTTATCAACTGAACCATCGGCCTTAAGTTTCTTCTTAAAAACCATTTGCGTCCGATTGCCTTAAATCCTTTAGGTAATCTACAAGCTCCCAAGTGTTATTAGAAATAATAGAATTGTATTCACTATTTATGGCTTCCTTCCAAAAGATGGAATCTGGCGAAGCTATGGCTTCACCAAAAGTACTAGGATCATCCTCTACTAAGTAGGTCAAAAATTCAGGACCAAAAGATGTTGCAGTCCTTGGTCTTTTGCTTCTTCGAATTTCAGCTTCTTCTAATTCATAGGGCTCCTCTCTTACTCTAGGAGTCACACTAATAGAACTACTAGGTCCTTCAGATTTTTCTTTAAAAGGAAATCGATTTTCAAAAAATTCAGCATCTCTGGTTTCAAAAATTGTGTTTTTATCAATAAAGCTATTTTTTTAGTCAATGACCAAAAATCTGTAGGCTTTACTATGAAGAGCATAGCCAATAAAAACGCAATCTACAGTTTTAGGACCAAGCTTAGTTCTCTTAGGTGCTGGAATAGAAGCTTTAGCAAAACACCCCCACACTTTAAGATATTTATAAGAAGGTGCTCTACCCTTCCACATTTCATAAGGGGACTTATCATTTTTCTTATTAGGAATTCTATTAAGAATATAAGAAGTAGTAAGAAGAGCTTCCCCCCACATGTGAAAAGGCATTCCAGAAGAATTTAGCATTGAAATGACCATATCTTTAAGAGTTCTATTTTTCCGTTCAGCTATCCCGTTAGACTGGGGAGAGTAAGGGGGTGTAACTTCATGAATGATACCATTATTAACACAAAATTTTTCAAAATCCCCAGTTTATTCTCCTCCCCTATCAGATCTTAAGACTTTGATAGTTTTATCAACCTGGTTTCCAACTTCAGTTTTATATGAAATAAATTTAGTAAAACTTTCATCTTTGCTCTTAAGAAGATAAACATAACAATATCGGGAATAATCATCAATAAAAGTAATAAAATACTTATTTTCACCATGAGTAACATATCCTTTCAAATCACAAAGATCAGAATGTATTAAACTTAATAATGAAGTAGTTTTATCAACTTTAGGAAATGGTTTTCTATCAAATTTAGATTCAACACATGTTTCACGTTTAGCGGTTGGAGATTTTTCAGTCTTAGGAATATTTCCTAGACTCGTCAATTTTTTAATAGAAGTCATATTAACATGTCCAAGTCTAGCATGCCATATATCATAAGAATCCACCAAGTAAACAGAAGAAGTAGATGCTTTATTATTAATCACATAAACATTGAGTTTAAACAAGCTCTCATCAGCATACCCTTTCCCAACGGAAGAACCACCTTTAGATAGTACAACTTTATCACTTTCGAATACAATCTTAAACCCCTTTTTAACTAGGAAAAAACCAAACACCAGATTTTTCCTAATATCAGGTACGTAAAGAACATCCTTCAAACTAAGTATGTTTCCAGAAGTAAATCTAAGCGTCACAATTCCTTTTCCCTCAATTTTGGAGGAGGAAGCATTTCCCATGAACAGACATTCTCCATCACTAACAGGAGTGAATGAAGAAAATGAACCTCTCGTGCAACAAATATGCTTGGTAGCTCCAGAATCTACCCACCAGTCTGTCATGTTGCTTATTAGATTAACTTCTGTCACCATAGCAGAGAAGTTTCCATCCTCTACTACATGCGCCCGATTCTTCACAGCTTTTCCTTTCCTATTTCTGCAATCTTTTGCATAGTGACCTGTTTTACCACAAACAAAACAATCACCAACAGTTTTGTTTTTAAATTGGGGTTTAGACCAATTTTTTTTCCCAATGAGTTTCTTTCCCTTGTTTTTGTCTCTAAAGTTCTGAGTCTTCGAAGAATTTCCAACAAAATTCTTACCACTAGAATTTCCCTCAATAAGATTAGCTTTGACACCCATATCTGGTTTCTCTTTACATTCTGCCATCCTATTGTCTTCCTCAATTCTAATCCGGACAATCAGATCCTCTAATTTCATTTCTTTTCTCTTATGCTTCAAACTATTTTGATACTCTTTCCAAGCAGGTGGTAATTTTTCAATAATAGCAGATACTTGAAAACCCTCACAAATTTTATATCCCTCTGCAAGAATCTCATGAATGATAATCTGTAATTCTTCAACTTGACTAACAACAGTTTTAATATCATCCATTTTAAACTCAAGAAATTTCCCTACAACAAATTTCTTAGTTCCAACATCTTCAGTAGGATTCTTCTTTTCTAATTAATCCCATAATTCTTTAGCAAATTTACATGACCAGTAAACATCATACAAATCTAATGACAAACAATTCAAGATATAATTTCTGCACATATAATATTTATGTTCCCAAGCAGTTAGGACTTCAGTTTCCTCATCGGTAGGATTATCTTGAATTGCAACAATAGGTTTTTCAGATTTAATAGCATCAACCACTTTAAGAGTTGTCAAATAAAATCTTAATTTCATTTGCCATCTCTTAAAATTTTTCCCATCAAATAAATAAGGCTTTTCAGAATATTTAGGCAGAGGAACATCTACTACAGCCATTGTAACTTAATTATAGCAATAATTTCACTTTAGATTGTTAATTAAAACTAGTTGCAAACACTGTTACTTAGAACAATAAAATTTCAGAAAAGATCGATTGAGACCCGTGACAGCACGATGTCCTAAAGTGAAATTGCCCGCCGTAATTTGTTGCGACCTCTTTGGACAATCACTCCCAGGATACAACGATCGAATCACTATGTGCAGCAATCACAAATGATTTCAGAACTCTCAAGGTTATTCCAGAATAGCGTATAGAAATAATAGATGAACAAGAAAAGAAGATTTTTTTTTTTTTTTATGAATTATTTCTGTGTTTATGTATGAAAAAATAACTTGAATTTATAGAGAAAAATATCCATAACTTCCACAAGGATTAATGAAGAGAAAACTGAAAATTTATGGATTTCATTATTTCAAAAGAAATTGCCTCAACAGTCAGAAACAATAAAAATTAATTTGGAAATGATTAAAAAATAAATAATAAAAATATTTATTTTTAATCAAAGAAGCCCAACTATCAAAGACTATTTAAATAAGCGTGGAATGTGAATCGAACCATCGACCTCCCACATAAATTCTACATTTTCCACCACTTTGAAACTTTACGTAATTTATTTATTTATTTCAATTAATATATATATATATATATATATATATATATATATATATATATATATATATATATATATATATATATATATATATATATATATATATCTAACACTTTAGTCATAATCTTTTTAAAATAATCCATAGCAGACCCGTGGATATCTATGGGTTTTTTTCAAGACATTCCCGTTACAACATTACTACAAATGCTGTTGATATATGTTGTATAGCGATTTGAGGTGGAAAAGAAAATCAACAAGTCAAACAATCAACGGTCCAATGGTTACTCCAAATTAACGAAGCAATCCATGGTATTTCAAATCACGAACCTAACGAGACGACCAAAGTCCTTCATCATGATCGAGGTGAATTCTCACAACTGAGGTGATTTAGTGCCGAGGTGATTTATGCCTACGAGGTGAATTAGCTTGATCGAGGTGAATTGCTAGAATCGAGGTGGTTTAAGTGACCGAGGTGAATGAAGAAGAGACGACCTCATTGACCATGGACGAAGGGAGTATAAAAAGCATGCAGCATTGTCAAATAAGCCGTATTATGTGTCAGTAATCATCATTATCTATAATATGTCAGTGTAATCATTTAATGTATGTCTGTCAGAAGTGTCAATCATCATTTTCAATCACATCCTGCAGAAGTGATGTATTGGAATAATTATGTTTAACCTTCTCAACTACTATAAATATAAGGATTAAATGCTCATTTAAGGGCATGTGATATTCAAAAACTCTCCCAACTTTTGTCACTTGAATATCGTAAGCCGACCTGAACATCAGATCAGCACTGAACTAGACGTGGATTTGTTTAATCATTGCTCTAGTTCATTATTGATCTGATTCAACGTATAGACCAAGTCCATTTTCGTATTATACTCAAATTCTATTACCTTGAGGAGCATTTGAACATTTAACTACAAGAATCCAAATATCCTAGTCACCCATACATAGCAGATTGATAAGTGTGTTTTATACACTTATCTGTATGTCTAAATTAGAAGAAATTATTGTTGTTTTAGAATATATGCTCCTTAATTTGTGTTTTTTTGTTTACTTTTCAGAAAATGTCCCAATCGAAGAAGAATGAAGCAATTAATGGAAAAAAACGGCAATATTGGATTTTAATTGGAGCTTAATTGAGCAAGTGAGAGATATGTGACGTCAACCGGGAAGGTTCATGGTGCTCAAGTGAACAAATCAGAGGTTGGAGGTCCCAATTGAAGGAATTGAGAGCTTAATTGAGAAATTCAAAAAGAATATAAAGTTTGGGGACTAAATCGCAATAATTGAAAGTGGAGGATTAAGGATGCAATTAAAGGTCGGGGACTAACTTATATAGCCGAGAAAAGATGAAAATTACATGTCACGCGATCGCTTAAATCCTACTGAGCGATCGTGAATTACCTCAAATTTATAACCTGAGAGTTTTAGTGTCTACCACGCGATCGCTAGGGTTTTTACCATGCGATCGAGCGGTTATCTGACTGGGCCACATATCAGATTTTTCTCGCGATTTTTAACAGGCTTTGGGCTTTTTGACCTAGTTTTTCTCCAAAACCTATATATACAACACATGAGGTACGAAATCTGAGCCTTTGCCTCTCCAAAGAACGAGCCACAATAGAGAATTCAACATCATATTCTTGGGGAATTAAGCATCGCAAAGGGGCGTGAATTGAAGATACTTGAAGAATTGATAATTTTATTTTCTTTGTTATTTTCAATGAATATTTTATTTTCTTGTTTTTGTTCTTTAATCAAGATGTGTAACTAAATTCTATATTGGGATGAACGATGTAGCCTAGTTAATTATTTTAATTCCATATTCCTTATTTTAACGCTTCAATGCATGTGTTGATTTATTATTGTGTTTAATGCGTGAATGAACTGACCACTCTTTCATGATTTCATGTGTTATTTTCATAATCCGAGAGGTGAGTTAATAACATAGATCTAGGTAATAAATCAAGTAATTGAACGAAAGATAGAGATATACTCTTGTTATTATTGCGGTCGTGTGTAATACATCTAGATAAGGAATATTTGGACCCGCTGTAGAGATACAAGGTTGAATTATTTAGGTAGGACAAATTTAAACTCGAGAGAGGAATCTCAATTTGAATTAGTGAATTCGATCGAACACATATTTAGAAAATAAAACTGGAATTGGAATTGATTTAATTGGTTAGGTGAAATCGTGAATTCCAACTATTTTATAATCATTTTTAAAAACAAAATACATTCTGTATTTATTTTATTTCTTTAGTTTAATTCCTTAGTGTCAGTTTAAAATCTCAAATTATTTTGTCCGTTCAAATAAGGTTTAGAACTAACATATTTCGATAATTAATAGCAGTCTCCGTGGGACGATAATCCATAGAACTGATATATTTTGGTACTTAGTAAACAGTCCTCGTGGGAACTATCACTCGACTCAAAAGTCACTTTATTACTTGATTGCGATATAGTATACTTACGATTTTACATGACAACAAGCTTTTGACGTCGTTGTCGAGGACTGTTAATTAATATCGATACCCATTAGTTCTTATTTTACTTTGACCTTTATTTTGCTTATTTTTATTTTTATATTAATTTTCAGTTTTTGTTTTTAATTTTTGTTTTATTTAATTTATGTTAAGAATGACTAAGTCATTTGATTTGCTTCCTTTTGATACAGAAATTGAACGCACCTTTCGACAGAGGCGTAAACAACAGTTGGAAGCGAATCAACAAATAGACTTAGCCATGGTAGATGATAGAATTCAGGATAATCATGGAAATCAACAAAATCTGCCAGCAACTGTGAATGGACAGCAACAAAATCATGGAAGGCGCATGTTAAGAGATTACATGGTTCCTCCTGTGGGGAACATTGGAACCTGCATAGTACCTCCTGCAATCCAAGCCAACAATCTTGAGATCAAAACCTCTTTGATCTCACTGATCCAAAACTCGTGTGTTTTCTATGGATTGTCGTCTGAAGATCCTCATGCACATCTTCGATCCTTTTTGGAATTATGTGAAATGCAGCGCACAAATGGAGTTTTAGATGATGCTGTGAAATTGAAGTTATTTTCATTCTCTTTGGCAAACAAAGCTAAAGCTTGGTTCTACACTTTTCCCCTACATACAATCACCACTTTTGAAATTATGAGCCAGAAATTTTTTGATAAATTTTTCCCACCTGGCCGTATATCGAAGCTAAGGCGTGATATTTTATCATTCAGTCAGCGGTCAGGAGAGTCTATTTTTGAAGCCTGGGAAAGATTTAACGAACTCATTAGACAATGTCCTACCCATGGAACAACTGATTGGATCTTAGTCCAGACATTCTACAATGGGCTGAAAAATGAAAACAAGAAGTATGCCGACTCAGCAGCTGGAGGATCAGTAATGGATATGACATATGAAGAAGCATCTGAGATTTTTGAGAAGATGGCTGGGAACAGTTACCAGTGGTACTCAGATAGATCTACACCAAAGTCTGGGGGAATTGTTGCAGTTAGTGAGATTACAGCTTTGAGTGCTAAGCTAGATGCTTTAACAAAGAAAATCGACAGTATGGGTGTGCAGCTAGTGAATTCAGTTCATAGAACTTTTCGTGATTTTTGTTTCGAAAATCACGCTATAAATTTCTGCCCACTTCAACAAAATCAATCAAACCCAGAACAGGTCAACTTCATAGGAAACAAGCAGCAGGGTGGTCCTTATTCACAAACTTACAACCCATAATGGAAGAATCACCCTAATTTTTCATGGTCTAACAATCAGAATGTTCAGCAGCCGCCTGGATTTCAGCAACAGCAACAATCTCAGAAAAACATATCCGAGAACATAGAAGTGTTAATTCAGCTGGTCAAGAGTCAGAATGGTGAGATAATGAATCAAGCTGCTGAAATAAAAAATTTGAAGAAACAGATGGGGGAGTTGGTAGCTAGCAGTGCAATAAGGCAGCCTGGACAGTTACCAAGTAACACTGAAATGAACTCTAGTAAGCATGTTAATGCAATAACAACAAGGAGCGGGGTTCAGTTATCTGAAGTGACTACAGAAGAATATGAAAAGTAGAGGAACCAGAAGAAAGATGTGGTGGAAGAACAGGAAAGTGAGAAAGAACAGAGGTCGACTCCTGAAATTCAAGAAAAAGCTGAAGAAGAAGTTCGAGTTAGACCGCAAGTCAAAGCTTATGTGCCTCCAATTCCATATCCACAAAGACTGAGAAAGCATCAGTTGGATCAGCAGTTTGGAAAATTTTTGGAAATATTTAAGAAACTATACATAAATATCTCATTTGCAGAAGTTTTAGCTCAAATGCCCTTATATTTGAAGTTTATGAAGGAGATGCTGTCAAACAAAAGAAAGTTGGTTGATTTTGAGACAGTAGCACTGAGTGAGGAGTGCAGTGCCATACTTCAAAAGAAATTACCATAAAAATTGACTGATCTAGGGAGTTTCTCTATCCCTTGCACTATTGGTAATTTCAGCTTTGATAATGTTCTATGTGACTTAGGGGCTAGTTTTAATTTAATGCCTCTTTCTGTGTACAAGAAATTAGGTTTGGGGGAGCCTAAGCCAACGAATATCACTTTAAAGTTGGGAAATAGATCAATCCAATACCCATATGGGATAGTGGAGAATGTGATAGTTAAGATTGAAAAATTCTTCTTCCCAGTCGACTTTGTGATTCTGGATATGGAAGAGAACACTCAAATGCCCCTCATTTTTGGAAGACCGTTCCTAGATACGGGAAGAGCCTTAATTGACATTGAAAAGGGAGAAATCATTTCTAGAGTCGAGAATGAACAACTCAGCTTCATCATCAAGCCAAGACAAGATCTCAAATATCTAAAGGAAAGCTGCTTCAAGGTGGAAGAATTAATTCAGAAATCAGAAGAAAATTTGAAGCAATGAATAAAGTTAGAAAACACTTCGAAGAAAAATGAAGGGAAGATGGAGGTGAAGAAGAAAGGAAATAACTCGAAGAAAGAGGAAAAACCTGATTTTCTTCAACAAACAGTTAAAAGTGAGGCTTTGGAATTCAAGAAAGTGAGAAAATGAATGGAGATATGCAAGGCAGGGAATTGCAAGAAATGCAAAGCTTCAAGAGGATCATTCAAACCTCCATGATAAAGAAGTGCAAAAAGTCGAGCTTTAGACTTAAAACATAGTGCTTGTTGGGAGGCAACCCAACCTTTCTTCCCTTTTATTTATTATGCTTTTACTATTAATTTCTTTACTTGTTTTAGATTTTTGCATGGTCGGTAATTTGTTTAAGTGTTTCTCATGTTACATGTTAGGACACTTTTGCATGTTGGTCTATTGTTGCAAATTTAGGTATGTTTTTAATGTTCATGTTTATATTAGGCAAAAATTTTATCGTCATCCCAACTCACACACACACTAGTTTGGGTCATAAAGTTAATGGTTGGAAAATCATTGCATAGATCATGAAGTGATTAAGGGACTAAAAAAGATTTTGAAAATCAAAAATAGGAAAAATTTTCAGTACTGTCGTGAACTAAGCGATCGCGTGCCAACGGGCGTTGGCGATCATGAGTTTGCATTTAAAAATAAACAAGTTTTAAAACCTTGAACCACGCGATCCCTGGCACTCCAACCAGGTGCTAGCGTGGCTAATTTGGTACCAAATTCGGCAGTTTAAGTGCATCACTTAATTCTTTCCATTTTAAACAACATAAATTTGTTTTCTCTCCCCAAAATCACCCCAAAAGTGATCTTTCATCTATCATGCTTGTCATCAACATTGCATTGCACCAAATTTATTGCTATTTTCACATCCAAAATAATCAAAGGTATGAATTCCTTTTCTCTCTCCAAAAAGTGTAAAACTTCTTAAAATCTTGTGATTTTTGAATTAAAGAGGATTGTAGAATAGGCTTAGGGTAGTCAATGGAGTTGTGAATTGTGCTAAATATGATGAAAATTTTGGGTCAACCCATGTATCCAAATTTATGGATAACCTTTGATCTTTGCAATGCGCACCATGTGTTTGATGAAATGCCACATAGAAAGTTTTGTGCTAATTTTAGAAATGCATTCGAGCATTTATCTTCATGACATGTTTATCAATGTTTATATGTGTGTAGTGCATGAGTTAGTTCACATCTTGACATGAAATCCATTAAAACCATGTTTGCACCATGGCAGCCTCATTGCAAGGCCATTGCAACTGAAAATTCACACACGTCACCTACTTCTCCATAGCTTTTCATGACCATATTGATTTTCAAATGAGCTGAATTTTTAATATATTGTCGATTATGCTGTGAATTTTAACGTGTCAAAAGATGGCTCAAGAAAACTTGTGATTTTCTAGGCGATGTCAGGGCATGAACATGTGTGGTCGATCATCTTTTAAAAAAAAATTCAAGATTTTACTTTAACTTTAGTTTGGGGGTGTTAGTTTGATCTTACAAGTTTCTTATTGGTGTTTATTACTTCTAATGCTAATTATCTCTTATTTTCTAGGAATACACCAATCAAAAAACATCCAATCAACTTGGGCAAAGCAAGAATATGGTCAATTTCATCCAAAAGCATTTCAAATGAAAGCAGCAAGGCAACAAAGTATCTCCATTGCACCTGGAAAGTTCTTGTTCTCTCTCATTTGTCTTGTTTTCCATTTTAATTATTTTCGACAAACATTGAGGACAATGTTTCTTTCTAGTTTGGGGGTGGGAAATAACATTCATGCAAAATGCTTCCATATTCACGCTATTCATTCTATGTTCTCATTCTATTTTTATTGGGATTAAAAAAAATTTGAAATTTTTTTTTGAAAAATTGTGTCGACTTATTTATTGCCTAGGATATAGTATGAATCAATTTGTACATAGGCTTGAAAATTGGACAACATGAAAGCATGAACTTATTTTTGAACTAGTTATGTTTTGCTAGATTCATATTTATTGCGCACATAGCCAGTGTTGGATAATTGCTTGTGTGAGGGGTTTTGTTTAATACATGTGGGGCAAAGTTTATGTAATTCGAACTTAGGAATGACTTGAAAGTCCCTGAACTTAGATCATTAGACATCTCATCCTTAAATTAGAACCAATCATGCTAAAAGGCAAGTTTGGGGGTAAAATGGTTGGAATTTGTATATATTAACGGGTTGGATGTCTGTGGTTCTTGGTTTTTCACTTTAGTCATTGCAGTTTGGTCAACTGGTATAAACCATTTCCACCATAAAAACAGAAAAATGCTGAAGGTCTTATTCTGCTCTTCAAATGCCTTTTTGACTCGAGTAAGTAAGTCCGAGGGGTCTTTCAAACCTGGTGCCCTAAAGCCAACTGGCTTGGGAGTCATTGACCTAAAGCTCGTTACAGGGGTCAATTAGAATGCAAGCTCGGAGAGTGGACTTACACATAAGACATTATAATATCTTTAACTTTTCTGTTTAAACCTTTATGACTCGGGTAAGTACGTTTGAGGGGTTCTTTGAACCTGGTACCCTAAAGATAACTAGTTTGGGAGTTTCCGATCCGAAAGCCTGCTACAGAGGTCATATAGAAAGCAAGTATGAAAAGTTCTGCACAAAGATGGTAAAAGATAGGGACAATTACAAGAAAAAAGTCGTCCATCAAAAGAAAAAAAAAATATTATTACATGGTATAAGCTTTGTTGACTGAGTTTTGGTGGTTGGTGTTGTAGAATTGGGGTATCCTTTCTTTTGATTTGTTATGCACGCATATTTCTGATTCTGACTGTCTTGTGTGGAAAAAGCAAAAAATATTTTTAGAACCCACATAGATAAAAACCCGGGATGTGAGATAAAAGCAGAAAGTGGTGATCATCCATGAGAGTTGAAAGGAATTTCATTATAAATTATAGATTGACCACATGGGATTCGAGCTGGATTATGCATAATGAGCCACACAGTATTGAGTATATATTTTGCATGAGTATGCGTTTGACGTTGGCTATTCACACACACACGTGAAACTTTGGCATGATATAACTAGAAATTATTTTGCATTGTTGTTCATAGCTATTGCTTAGAGCGTGAATTGGTTTGGACTATGGAGGCATATGGTAAACATGTTGACACAATAAAAATAATTTCTCTTTTATTTCTTAGATTTTTTTAGTTTATTTTCCATTGTTCGAGGACGAACAATAATTCTAGTTTGGGGGTATTTGATAAGTGTGTTTTATACACTTATCCGTATGTCTAAATTAGAAGGAATTATTGTCGTTTTAGAATATATACTCCTTAATTTGTGTTTATTTGTTTACTTTTCAGAAAATGTCCCAATCGAAGAAGAATGAAGCAATTAATGGAAAAATGGCAATATTGGATGTTAATTGGAGCTTAATTGAGCAAGTGAGAGATATGTGACGTCAACCGGGAAGGTTCATGGTGTTCAAGTGAACAAATCAGAGGTTGGAGGTCCCAATTGAAAGAATTGAGAGCTTAATTGAGAAATTCAAGAAGAATATAAAGTTTGGAGACTAAATCGCAACAATTGAAAGTGGAGGACTAAGGCTGCAATTAAATGTCAGGGACTAACTTATACAGTCGAGAAAAGATGGAAATTACATGTCACGCGATCGCTGAAATCCTACTGAACGATCGCGAATTACCTCTAATTCATAACCCGAGAGTTTTAGTGTCTACCACGCGATCGCGCGGTTATCCGAATGGGCCGTAGATCAGATTTTTCTGGCGATTTTTAATAGGTTTTGGGCTTTTTTACCTAGGTTTTCTCCAAAACTTATATATACAACACATGAGGCACGAAATCTGAGCCTTTGCCTCTCCAAAGAACGAGCCACAATAGAGAATTCAACATCATATTCTTGGGGAATTAAGCATCGCAAAGGGGTGTGAATTGAAGATACTTGAAGAATTGATAATTTGTGCAATCTTTCCATTCTTCTTTGTTATTTCAATGAACGTTTTATTTTCTTATTTTTGTTCTTTAATCAAGATGTGTAACTAAACTCTATGTTGGGATGAAGATGTAGCCTAGTTAATTATTTTAATTCCATATTCCTTGTTTTAATGCTTCAATGCATGTGTTGATTTATTATTGTGTTTAATGCGTGAATGAACTGGCCACTCTTTCATGATTTCATGTGTTATTTTCATAATCCGAGAGGTGAGTTAATAACATAGATCTAGGTAATAAATCCAATAATTGAACGAGAGATAAAGATATACTCTTGTTATTATTGCGGTCGTGTGTGAATTCTCGTGTGTAATGCATCTAGATAAGGAATATTCGGACCCGCTGTAGAGATATAATGTTTACTTATTTAGGTATGATCGATTTAAACTCGAGAGAGGAATCTCAATTTGAATTAGTGAGTTCGATCGAACACATATTTAGAAAATAGAACCATGAATTAGAATTGATTTAATTGACTAGGTGAATTCGTGATCTCAACTACTTTACAATTTTATTTCAAAACATAACATTTATGCAATTTTAAATTCTTTAGTTTAATTTATTAGTTTTAGTTTATAATCATAAATTCTCTTTTTCTGTTCAAATAAAGTTTAGAACTGACATATTTCGGTACTTAGTAAACAGTACTCGTGGGAACGATCACTCGACTCAAAAGTCACTTTATTACTTGATTGTAATATCGTATACTTGCGATTTTACATAACAAAACAGATCTTCAAAGATAACATCCTTTTATTTGTTGACTAGCTTTGGAACAAAAAGTGACGTCAACAATATATATTGTTCTTGGACCATTTCTTTTTCACACACGCATTAAAAAATCTGGTATTTTGTCTCCCTCGTTTAGCCATTTCACCCCTGACTTTTGTTTCCAAAAGGCTTCTTCATTGGCAAGTAAGAGGTTTTGCCTAGAGTAGGCTTCATGAACTTCCATTATGTCATTTGGGGATTTAGAAGTACCATATTTAACTTCCTTAGTTAGGGCATCTTCTTCAGCCATAGCTATTTCTTCAAAAATGTTGCCAAAAACATCTCTGTTCCACTTTTTCAGGGTACCCTTGAGTCTTTTAGTTATTTGAAATTTGATTAATGATTAATGATATTGTCTTGTTTAATTATACTGTTTTAAATGATATTTTTAATGAATTCAGAACCCCTGATAATTTTAATCCCTTCAACTATAAATGATTTTATAGATCTAAGAAAAGAAACATATATACAGCTAAAAAATATAAGAGAAGATTTGGGAAAATATTATAACCAGTTAGACATAGCAACACATAGCAATAAAAAACATTTATCTATAAATCCTTTAATATTTATATTATTAGAATAATAAAGGATAGACAAAGATTTATTAGTAATTTGGAATGAAAAATTGAAGAATTAGATATAGTAATAGAAGAAAAAATATTAACATATAATAGTAATTTTTATACATTTTATCAGTGTTCTAAAACGTGCGTGTTGTGGGCGCAACACGGGCCTTTGTCGCACAATAATGGCAAAAGGCGTGAACAAAAAAAGTTGACCACAAAATGGTGCACACTCACACCTACGCACGCACTGCACGCGCAAAGGCGCGCTTAGCGCATTAACATGACACCCGATTAGCTGAGTTTAACGGGTCTACCACTTATCTATTTATTAATTAAAAAAAAATTGAACCGAAATGGTTAGGGGGTCAGCTACTGACCCACTACTTTTTCACTCCCAAAAGCAAGCCTTATATAGGCCCATGGACTCCTCTTTTAGCCTAACTTATCCAATGTGGGATAACTGATACATTATGGCTACAATAAAGCTAGGACTGGGCGTTTCAATTTTCGGTTCTGTTACTGAAGGAATCGGAACCGAAATCGAATTTCGATTCAGTTTTGTTTCTGGTTCTCAAAACTCAAGAATCGAATGATTATGGTTCCAATTCAATTTCCATTCTTTTTTAAAATAATTCAACTTTCAGTAAACGTGAAATTATGTGCAAAAAAAAAAAATGTTGATCATGATTTTCCAAACAAAATCATCCATGTGGTAAAATATTCAAATTGAATATATTCAAATTCTAAAGATACTAAGGATAATTATATATTTTGTATATTCCCACAATCAATCAAAAATGTAAGATCTTCATCTTCTATTGTTCTGTGTACTACTTATGAGATTATGTCGAAATGTCCGGGTCATCCGAACTAAAATATTAAATGATACCATTACAAATCATTTAGCTCATTTGAACCTAAATATACTTCGAAAATAAAAACGATTTCTAATTAACTCTTATCTCAAACTTCAATGTCAAACCACAATTCAGCAATGCACCCCACAAAAGTCACATAAATATCAAACCACACATTATTCCTAAAATTAGTTCAACACACATCAACACAACAGTTATTGCCTTAAATTGTAAATATCTCACCAAAAAACTATACTAAACCAGTGCAAGTGAGAGAACGGACATGTAATTTTCTAAAATTCGTGTACAAAGTTTTTTGTAAGATGCAACATAATATGAGAAATTTAACAATTATCATGTAAAGTAATAAAAAAAGTGTCAAAAGTGTCATGTGGGATTAATTTAAATTAAGAATGTTCTATTCTCGGTTCGATTTTCGGGTTTCAAATAAGAACCAACCGGTTTTCGGTTCTTCATTTTTTGATTTCGATTCGGTTCGGTTTTTATTCTCATTTTTATCCTAAAGAACCAACCGATTTCGATTATTTTTTTGTTTGGTTCTGGTTCAGTTCTCTCGATTTTGATTTTTTTTGTCCACCCTAAGTAAAGCTTTCCAATGATGAACGCCCACGCTTGCTTTATTCTTGATTCTTTCGTTTTTTTTTTCCATAACAATCCTTACCATGTTGAAAAATATTTTCTTCTTTTTATTTTATTTTATTTTATTAATTCAATTCTCCAACTACTTGAATTTCATTATTAATAACAATTTTAAAGTCATTTTAGATGTGTTTGGTATATATTATTTCAATTATTTAATGTTTTAGATTGATTAAAAATTATTAGAAAAAATAAAATTAAAAACATTTTTTAACGCTTACTTCCGTTTAATCTTCAAAAGCTTGATTCTCGTGCTCCATGCTTCGTCACGCTTTTTAGAATATTGCATTTTATTGTATATATTTTTTCCTAGAATTAGATTTGTCATCGGGGGATTAAATTTAAAATTTAAATCATACAAAAGATAACAAAGTAACTATTAAAATAAAATATTACAAAGGAAATAATCACCAAATTATGCAATTAATAAATCACCAAATTATGCAATTACCTTCAAAGGTAACCAATAATCACTATTCCACGTTATCTCATTGTGAATTTATGTCCTTACAAAGCATTAATAAATTCTTATCATATACTGATATACAAGAATATTTATTGTTGCATTTGCCTTAGATTTTTTTGCAATATTTGCTCTAGAAAGACAGATTTGCGTGATAATTTTCGTAACGACAAGGTCTCCCTATTCTACCCCGTTGGGATTGGACCAATATGGAATCTGAACCAATCTTTTCACTATAAATAGAACCTTTTCCTTGCAAACTTTATCACTACAAACACAAAAACCCCAACACCCAAACTCTTCCCTAAAGCTTTGAAATCAAGAAAATGGCACTGAGATCAAGTTCTTGTTTAGCAGGGCTGGTGGTCTTGGCCCTGATTTGCTTCTTCCCTTCCATCTCTACAGATGACATTTCATGCTCACAGGCCATAACGGATTTGCTTCCGTGCCAGACATTTCTGTTGGGATTTGGCGATGTTGGTGCCCCTTGTTAGAAAAACTAGTTGCAGACACTGTTATTTAGAACAATAGTATTTCAGAAAAGAAAAAACTTATCGATCGAGACTCGTGACAGCACGATGTCCTAAAGTGAAATTGCCCGCCGTAATCTGCTGCGACCTCTTTGGACAATCACTCCCAGGATATAACGATCGAATCACTATGTGCAGCAATCACAAGTGATTTCAGAACTCTCCAGATTACTCCAGAATAGCTTATAGAAAAATATATGAACAAGAAAAAGAAGAAATAACTAGAATATGTTTCTGTCTTTGTTCAGAAAAACTTTATGTGCGTGGAATGTGAATCGAACCACCGACCTCCCATGTAAATTCCACATTTTCCACCACTTGGGCACTTTACTTAATTTATTTATATCTTTCAATTAATATATATAATATATATATATAATATATATAACACCCCTTGTTGCCAGGGAGCTCAGGCCTTTTTTAAAAGTGTCTCTAATTCCTTAACAGACCGTAAAATTGTCTGCGAGTGTCTCAAACAAGCTTTATTGACTTTTGGTGTTAATCTGGACAGAGCACAACAACTTCCCCAGCTTTGCAAGATTGATATTAATGTACCTATTCGACCCGATGTGGACTGCAATAAGTAAGTTTTCTTTTCTTAAGCTCTATATTATGATAATATTCACTGGATATGCTTCATTTTCTGGAAGAGAAAACTCATTAAAAACCCAACTTTGGGAAGTAATTCTGGGTAATGCATGCTTGAAGAACCTGATTAATGTGTTTCATATACGTGTTTTAATTACTCCCAAGTTTTATACTTAGATAGACGAGTCTGATCACATGCCCCCAGTTGGTGAAAATTACCCTGCCCATATCCTAGGTGGCAACAAGAATTCAAAAGCTGATGGGCCCCACATCCTACCTTTACTCAAACACGTGAACTCTGTACAAAATCAATAAGAATTCTCTCTCAGCTTCAACCTATTTTCTCTTCTCCAGCTCCAGCTCCGCACTCTCTCGCCTCAGCGTCTTTCCGGTTCTGACCCTCTGTTCCGGCGGCTATCCTCCGACGAAGGTGAGAAATTTCGCCCCAACGCACTCGTTTAACTCATCACCTCGGTGCCTGATTTATTTTTTTTGCATTTCAGCTTCGTCGCCCACTGCGGTAGCTCATTCCACCTGTGGTCTGCACGTTTCCGACAGCAACCGTCCAGCGAAGGTACCTTCTTTGAACTCCCAATCACTCCACAGCGTAAATGAGCTGATTAATTTCCTGCATTTCAAGTTTTTTTTTTTCTCGCCCTGTGTCTGCCCTAAGTTCGCTGCCCTATCATGAATTTTAGGTTTCATGGATGCACATAGTGAAGTTAATTGTGAAGCACCAAGTATTGGTGAAATAGAAGCAGCAAATAATTTGTATATTCCTCAAGTGTGCGTTGGTCGAGTACCGAAAATTGGGCAAGAGTTTGAGTCACATGATGAAGCATTCAACTTCTATAATCAATATGCTCGTGAAGCTGGGTTTAGTGCACGAATTGCAAATAGTAAGAAAAAGAAAGATACGGATGAAACCTACTGGAAACTATTTGTTTGTTACAAGGAAGGGAAAACGGATGACAGTTAGGGCAGAAAATATAGGGATGCTATGCCATGGAATGGACAACGGAAACGTGGACAAACTCGTGTTGGATGCAAGGCCAGATTATCTGTTATAAAACAGCAAACCGAAAATCTATGGGTTGTGAATAAGTTTATACCAGAACACAATCATGGGCTCACCACTCCTAGTAGACTGCACTTGCTTCGGTCACACCGCAAGGTTTCGACGGTAAAGAAAGCACTTACACGACAATTGGCAAAAGCGAATATACCTACATGTCAGCAGGTGAGAATTCTGGAGATTGATTCAGGTGGTCCTTCGTCCGTCGGATGTACTGAGAGAGATATTCGAAACCACGAAAGGAATGTTCGAGGAGAACATACAGGTCATGATGCAGAAACACTAGTCGAGTATTTCACATTCGAGAAAGAGAAAAGTTCGAATTTTTTCTTTGATTTTGAGACGGACGATGACAAAAGGTTGGTTCGATGTTTCTGGGCTGATTGTGAGTCTCGTAGATCCTACGCCATATGATGCAAACCACGTAGCAATTGTAGTTACGCAATCCACAAATTATTGGAATCGACCCAAGAACGCCAAGAACCTCGATTTATGGATCCAATTAAAATTAATTGAACCAAGCAACCAATACAATCACTAGGATATATTGACCTCTTGATCACAAACAATAATAATTCTCACCGAGATTTGAACAAACAAGATTAACTCGCAAGTTCGGATTTTATTCAATAAAGAATAAAGGTTGTGAAAGCAAATAGCCTCTCAATTAATATTATCAAAGTTGTGTATTGAATAATGAAAATTACACCCCTATAAATAGGGTCAAATACTAGGTTAAGAATTCTAATTAAACAAGGAAACAACTACCTAAAAATAAGGAAATAAAAATAACCTAAAATTCACGCGTATTCGATTTTACGGCCGTGACTGATTTTCTTACGGCCGTAACCTTGCTTCTGATTCACTCTTACGGCCGTGACATATGACTTACGGCCGTAAGTCCAAAAACGTACAATTCCAATTTTAAGCAGCAACTCCTTTACGGCCGTGTTATTAACCTTTACGGCCGTGATACTCAATCTTTACGACCGTGATTGTTTATGTCTCGCAAAATCAATTTCAGCAGAAAGTTGGTTACGGCCGTGAGGATTTGTATGTTACGGCGGTAACATTGAAATTTCACCACTTTCTTCGACGCAATGAATAAGGTTGATCCACTCATCGTTTTGGCTCGGCCCCAACATGGAACTTATTTCTTTTGATGACACGAACATTGTTTTGGCCATTGTTTCTTGAACTAACTTGTCCATTGCTTCCTTGGCCCTCTTGATTTGCAATCGAGTCATCGGTCCTCCTTTGATCTTCAACGGATCTTTGTGCGGGCTTGTATCCGTGGTCTGGATCACATCACCATATTTGGGGATGCTGTTGTTTTTGATACTACATACAACACTAATAAATACTCTATGATCTTCGCCCCGTTTGTTGGGGTAAACCACCATGGCCAAACCATACTATTTGCAGCGAGATTATTGAGCGACGAGACTGCGGAGTCATTCATGTGGCTGTTTACAAAATTTTTGCAAGCAATGCAAAACCAGCCTCCTAAAATCATTATTACTGATCAAGACGCGGCAATTTCAAAGGCAATATCATTGGTGTTGACCAATACGTTTCATCGATACTGCATATGGCACTTATTAAACAAATTTTCTGAGAAGATTAATGCGATAGTGTATAACGAGTAATACCATCGTTTGGTTGACATAATCAAGAATTCGGAGACACCAGAAGAGTTTGAGCGACGTTGGAATGGTATTTTGGAAACCACGAACTTGCACTGCAATGCTTGGCTAAGTAGCATGTACGAAATTCGCCAACGATGGGTTCCTGCGTATGTGAAATACATTTTTAGTGCGGGGATGTCTAGCAGTCAGAGATCAGAGAGCAACCATTCCTTTTTCAAGAGATATGTAAACAGGAATAACTCGCTAATGGATTTCATCACGCGTTTCACCATGGCCTTAAGACATCAGAGAAATGAGGAGCTTGCTGCGAACCATGTTGACCTGAACGAGAGACCTAGGCTCACGTCTGTTCATATGATGGAAAATCAGGCTGTTGACATATTCACCATGTATATGTTTTTGTTGTTCCAGAAAGAATTCGAGCAAAGCAATTTCTACATTTGTTCAAAAAAATCTGAGAATTCTTGCAGTCTGATTATGTAACATGCAGTTGTCGGATGTTTGAATTTGTGGGTTGTCCATGTCGACATATGCTATGTTACCTTAAGAAAAAACAAGTGCTACTTTTACCGCAGAAATACATTTTAAGAAGGTGGATGAAGGGCGCAAAATCTGGTTGTGTTGCTGACTCCTTGGTGCTTGAACAATCAGGTAACAATTTACTCGAAAGACATGGTTTGTTATCCCACATGGCTACCATGTTGGTAGATGAAGCTTCTCTGACAGAGGCACGAAGCAAGTTCCTCTTGTCGGAGTTTGAAATATTGCAAACTAGAGTGAATGATATAGATAATGGAGTGACCGTAACGAGTGTGGGAAGGAGCATAAGTCATGTGGAGAGTCAATGTATAATTGATCCGATTGGAATTAGGACTAAAGGGTGTGGGAAGCGGTTGAAGTCATCAAAAGAGAAAGCGATGTACAAAAGTGGCAGAACATGTCGTGGTTGTGGCCAACATGGACATGATAGGAGAACATGTCCGCAGTTGCAGGGTATCAACCAGAAAACCCCAAATGAAGAAGAGGGGTCAAATGAGGGTCAAAGAGAATTGACGAGATACACGTCAGAAGATGAGATCAACTTGTGATACACATTTAGTAGCAAGTACTTCACATTATGTTTAATTGCAATCACGTTGTTAAATTTGAACTAATGAACATGTTTAGGTAAATGTTGGTTGGATTGTATTTGAAAATGTTGTTGCTTTCTGTTTTGAATTCGAGTTAATTCTCTTCACGTAGCATTTAAGTTATTACTCTTCATATAGCTATCAACCTGAAGATATCTTCAATTTAAATTCATTAAACCAGAACCATAACATGATCAACTTAGCATATGCCAGCAATGGAAACCAAGAAACCAAGAAACTAAATTCATTAAACCAAAACCATAGTACAATAGGACTTGAACGTTACTACTGGACTTCAAAATCTATATACCAAAACGAGGATGTCCAAAAGTGTCATCATCTATTTCAAACTAACTTAAGAATTACAAGAGCTAATACAACAACTAAGCTAAATTTAATGTATTGCGACAAGGATCGTAGCAAATCAACAAGTTCGTTTAACTTCTCCAATATCTTCAAGTTAACTTCACAGGCCTCCGTATTACGTTCAACTTCATCGTCCCAAACGAACTTTCCGCATACAAAGCCATCCTACAAAACATCAACAACAAGCAGCTCAAATCAGTTGCTGCTTCATGCACGGAACATAAACAGGGGTCATTTGTAGGATTAGTACCTTTGCATTGTGGCATTTCCAGTATAGACGTTGGGGATTCCTATCGGAATGTGAAGTATGTAAATTCATACACGCCCCACATCTGCTACATCTAAGCCCGGACAGCCCCTCATTCCATGAAGATGAACTCATTATCCTCCCCTTCCTTGTACACACTATGAACCATAATCAAGCTTAATTAAACCGAAACAAGTGGGAAAAACACAAACACTGCACATGCATATTTATGAAGCCTGACATTGAAGATGGCCCATTCTCCTACATTCTCAAATCACCAGGGAACAACCGGAAACACGTTTTTGAAACTTTAACCAGTCCTCAGTAATTTTCACATTCCATGATAATGAGAGAAATTAGATTAAATTCAAACTGCATTTCAGTGTGACATTTGGTGAGAATGTATGAAAGATGCGAGCTTAGGTGAGAAATTAGGGCTGCGAAATTAGGGCAGACCACAGGGTGAGAAAAAAAATACTTGAAATGCAGGAAATTAATCAGCTCATTTACGCTGTGGAGTGATGGGGAGTTCAAAGAAGGTACCTTCGCGATGCGAGCTTAGGTGCGAAATTAGGGCAGACCACAGGGTGAGAAAAAAAAACTTGAAATGCAGGAAACTAATCAGCTCATTTACGCTGTGGAGTGATGGGGAGTTCAAAGAAGGTACCTTCGCTGGACGGTTGCTGTCGGAAACGTGCAGACCACAGGTGGAATGAACTACCGCAGTGGGCGACGAAGCTGAAATGCAAAAAAAATAAATCAGGCACCGAGGTGATGAGTTAAACGAGTGCGTTGGGGCGAAATTTCTCACCTTCGCCAGAGGATAGCCGCCGGAACAGAGGGCCAGAACCGGAAAGACGCTGAGGCGAGAGAGTGCGGAGCTGGAGCAGAGAAAATAGGTTGAAGCTGAGAGAGAATTCTTATTGATTTTGTACAGAGTTCACGTGTTTAAGTAAAGGTAGGATGTGGGGCCCATCAGCTTTTGAATTCTTGTTGCCAGCTAGGATATGGGCAGGGTAATTTTCACCAACTGGGGGCCTGTGATCAGACTTGCTTAGATAGATTGTTCCAATGTGCAGGATTCAAATGAATGAAGGCATTCAACCCCGTAATTTCGAGGCACGCCATGAGAAGAATCCATCTTCTCCTTCTGATGAAGGAAAGTTAAGTTGAGAGAATGGGAACTGCGATTCTAGGATGCAAGGAAAGTGCAATTTGAATGTAGAAATCACAAGATTTGCTACTTTTGTATATGCATCGGAATGAATATAAAATAATCATGTTTTTGTTCCCATGTGCTTCTATTGTTTATTTTACAACTACGATAACTTCCATTGCGAATTATGAGTTCATCTTAGTGATGGCACCGAGACGAGTATTCCCGACCTGTATCTCGCCCTGCGAATTTTGGGGCTAGTCAACCCGGCCACCGTTCCGTTTAATTTTTTAGAATTTTTTTAGTATTTTTTTTCTTTTTTTCCTTATTTATCCTATTTAATTGATTATTCGGGCAGGTTCAGGTAGGGCGGCCAAAACCCGCTTCACGACCCCCTTGATTATTTGTATTTTCGAGATAGAATTTGTTGTTGAAAAGTGATTTCGAGTTATAAAATTGCATTGAAAATTGTAAAGTTTATAAATTTGTATATAATATGAGTGCGTGTGTATATATATATAGTCGTCACATAAATTTACATATAATTTCTCGTCTATTTTTACCTTACATTTTAGAATTTTTTTTTTAATTTTATCAATTTATTTTAATAACTGAATTATGAAAGTTCAATTAATGCAACATGTAGTAAATGATTTATAGATTTTTGAAAAAGAAAACATTTATAAAAATTCAACTTATAGATTATTTTTATTGATTAGTTTTATTCTTGTGATAATTATTTCATTATTTTGAAGTAAAAAATATCTAATATAAGTGTCAAATCCAAGATCTCGACGAGAAATTTAATACAACCTCACAAATGAGAACAAATTCTAAACATATCATTCGTAAAATCGTCTCAAATACTAAAGGTAAAAATTTTAATTATACTTTTTAATATCTGATCGTTTTAATTGATCTCATTTAAGTCCTAAAATGATACATATCATTTTCTTACCTAAATTTAATTTGACCACCCAAATAATTAATTTCAAATGTTTTTCTCATAATAATTGAAAAAAAATAAAAGATATCTGATCTTTCTAAGTAAATTCAATTATCCTTTAAAGGTCTACAACTTTAGGTTCAGATAAATTCAATGATTCAATTTGTAAAATATATATTACAGACTTTAACAAATAGACCATTGAATTCCATCAAAAACAAAAATAGAAGGTGTTAGCATACTCATTCTATTTAAAAATAGAATATGGTCAACACATTTATTTAACATGCATAATATTTTTTCGGTAACATGACCTTTCAACTATTCGGTGAAAAATAAAAAGTCAATTTGCATTGGAAATCATTTAATAAGAGTATGTTTCATAGAGACTATAAATTAAATTAAATAGTTTTAAATGTGTGGTTGTAAGTGAAGGAAAGTGGTATAAAGAAATAAAATAATTGTCTAATTAATCAATTGAGTTGTTGGAAAAAAAGGTTGAAAAGTGATTTTCTTTTTGTTTTTTTTTTTAATAATGGGTGGTTAAAAAGTACTATGTGCAATTGTGAACGATGAGTGTTTAAAAAATGTGTGGTTAATAATGAACGTTGAAAAAAATTATTTTTGAAGAATCAATTCTAAACGAATAAGTGATAAAGTCTTATGTCTTGGGTGTTAAGTCCTTATTTATTATTTATTTGTTTGTTGAACTTACTATTTCTAAATACTAGTGGTGGCCTGTGCGATGCATGGAATGCGGTAATAATTTTGTATATAATAGAGTCGAAGGGTACGAAGATTGCGAAGACGAATAAAAGACAAAAAGAGAGTGTTATGCTAACAAATATATTACACCTTAACTTAAAAAAAAAAAGTTATAAATCAGATTATCCGTAAATCGTTATTTAATATAGTTGATTATTTAGAATTCAAATGTGACACAAACATACAAAATTTTACAAAAACAATGAAAATATGAAATAAGTAATGTGCGAAATCTTCACATCAATATTAAAATCTTGCTATTACGACTTTTTTTAGCATTAATAAAATTCATGACTTTAGGGAGATAAAATTGACAAATGAAAAGTTCGATGACTAATGATAAATTTGAAAATTGGAAAGTTTGATGACTAAATGACAAATTTCAAGGACTTATGAAAGATAAATATTTCTTGAATTTGAAAGAATATGGACCAAAATGTACCTTACAATAGTAGAAAAATAATAGATAAATGAAATAGTCAATGTAGAAAAAAGGAAACATCAATTGATGTCATTGATGATGCCTTATGAATAGTAGTATATGAATAGTAAGCCTCATTTAATATAGTTAAGATAAGATATATAATAAATAACATTAACAACCGTAAATCAATATTCGTTTTGAATTGATAATTTTTAAATTAAATAATATTGTTTTTATATTTTTGTGTATTTAATTTTATCTCCGAATGAGTAAATGTTGCTTTATTTGTAAAATAACTTTTGTTTTTAGAAAATTTTGTGATCTTTGAAATAATTATTAATTTTTTAATTCAAATCAGTTTGACCTTCTGAACCTTGACCTGTTGTCTTTTTCGAGTTGAACCAATTTCAGGTTTTCTGAATACTAAGTATTATATAACTTAAATGATATAATTTAAAAATGAATGAGATATTGATGAAAAGTGAAAAATACAAAATAAACTTTTACATTTGATCTTTGGAACGTTTTAATCACTGACAGTGTTTATAGTTTGCTTTCGCTTGTTATCTTGCATTAAATTTCTCGTTGGGATTTGACACCTATATTACATATTTCTCGATTACAAAATAATACAATAATTTTCAAAAGAATAATAATTATTACAAAAAAGTAGTTTATAGATAGTATTATAGAACTTAAATCATATAATTTAAAATGAATGTAATATTTAGGAAATGTCAAAAAAATATAAAGTAAAAAGTTTTACTTTGATTTTTCAGACGATTTTACGGACAATATATTTTCAATTTGCTATCTCACCTGGTATCTTGTACTAAACTTTACATTGAGATCTTCAATTTGACACTCATATTACATTTTTTTTTTAACTTCAAACTAATACAATAATTATCAAAATAATAATAATTAGTACAAAAATAGTTTATAGATAATATTATAGAACTTAAACTAAATGATATAATTTAAAATGATTGTGATATTGTGAAAAAATAAAAAATATATAAAAACTTTTACATTTGATCTTTGAGACGATTTTACGGACAATATGTTTACAGTTTACTCTCACTTGTTAGTTTATATTAAACTTCTTGTCGAGATCTTCGATTTGACACACATATTACATATTTTTCGACTTTAATATAATACAATAATTATCAAATGAGTAATAACTATTAGAAAATAAAAAAAATAGTTTATACATTAAAATAAATTAAAATCTTGACGTCATTAATAATATAGTACGGATTCTAATATATCTCTATATCTATATCTATCTATCTATCTATCTACATATATAAACAAAGTTTTTACCAAAAATAACACACACTTTCTCGCCAAAATGTACTTACTAAATTTGGAAATGTTTTGTCAAAAAACACAAGAATTTGAAAATAAATAAAAAATGATTGCATTTTGAAAATTGTAATGATTGCAAATTTAAATTACACTTTTGAGCACTATATGCATTTGTTCCCAAATAAAAAAATAAACCATTTTAAGCACTGTTAAATTATATAAAAAATAATGGAAGTAAAATTTTTTGTTTAAAAACAAAGAATGTGATATTTCGAAGCAAAAATTAGTGATTGAAAAGTGGAGAGAAAAATATGTATGATTAAAAAGTAGTTTAAAAGTATGTTGTTTAAAAATATTTTGTCAAACAGAATTCCAAAAAAGGACAATTTAATTTTTTTTTTTTGGGTTTAAAAAGTAGTTTAAAAGCATGTTGTTTAAAGATATTTTTTCAAACAGAGATACTTCGTTCCAATTCCAAAAAAGGACAATTTAATTTTTTTTTTCTTTAGCAAATTTGTTTTTATTTAATAGGATGATTTGATTTTAATATAACTATTAATCTTATTATGTATTCTAACTTTTTTTTAGGTTAACAATGTGAAAAAATTACATCAAAAGAATGGTAAGTCTAATTTAAAAAATAAATAGATAATTCTCTATTATTATAAAAAAGTATTAAAGATCCGTAATTTAGAAATTTTGTTAAATTAATTAAAAAGAAGATTATTCAAAAATATTTTTCTTAATCATAGTGTAACTAATTTGGTGAAGTAACATTAAATTATTTCTAAAGATATAAAATTATATTATAAAATGTA
Source organism: Ligustrum vulgare (assembly GCA_963555705.1). Lineage (NCBI taxonomy): Eukaryota > Viridiplantae > Streptophyta > Magnoliopsida > Lamiales > Oleaceae > Ligustrum > Ligustrum vulgare. The sequence goes on from OY743190.1 coordinate 14,967,735, forward strand.
TTGAAAAATATTTAAATAACCCGAAAATCTATATATTATATCTATAAAAACAAAGTCTTTACCAAAAATAATACACACACTTTTCTGCCAAAATGTACTTACTAAATTTAGAAAGATTTTGCCAAAAACATAAGAATTTAAAAATACATAAAAAATTATATCATTTTGAAAATTGTAATGATTGCAAATTTCAATTATACTTTTGAGCACTACATGCATTCGTTCCCAAATAAAAAAAATTAAAAAAATAACAATTTTAAGCACTGTTAAATTATATAAAAAATAATTGTAGTAAAAAAATTTTGTTTACCAACAAAGAATGTGATATTTCGAAGTAAAAATTAGTGATTGAAAAGTGGAGAGAAAAAATACTTGTGATTAAAAAAATAGTTTAAAAGCATGTTGTTTAAAAATATTTTGTCAAACAAAGATTCTTCATTCCAATTCCAAAAAAAAAAGACAATTTAATTTATTTTTAACAAATTTGTTTTTACTTAATAGGATGATTTGATTTTAATATAACTATTAATCTTGTTATGTATCCTAACTTTTTTTTTGGTTAAAAATGTGAAAAAATTACATCAAAAGCATCATAAGTCTAATTTAAAAAATAAATAGATAATTCTCTATTATTATAAAAAAAAAGTATTCAAGATCCGTAATTTCGAAATTTTGTTAAATTAATTAAAAAAAGATTATTCAAAAATATTTTTCTTAATCATAGTGTAACTAATTTGGTAAAGTAACATTAAATTATTTCTAAAGATATAAAATTATATTATAAAATGTGTTGAAAAATATTTAAATAACCCGAAAATCTATATATCTATATCTTGTCTTATTATCACTATCACTAATATCACTAATCATCACTATTACTATCATCACCATCACTAATCACTAATATATAAAAGTATGGATGTGTGGAAATCTTTTAATTGTCAATTATGTCTTTACTTCTATAAACAATTATATTTCCTCATAAATAAATGTTGAATGACTCTTCAAATGATTTTGATATATTTATACAATAAATTCCATTTACAATATAAGGTCCTTAATTCAATTCATATAATTTGTGTCTTTACTTCTATTTTTCTTATGTTTATAATACACTTAATTAAAAAAAAAAAAAATCTATTTTCACATAAATAAATGTTGAATTAAACAATAAATTCAATTTTCAATATAAGGTCCTTATATTCAATGCATATAATTTATAAAATATATTTATTGATAACCAATTTCAATCTTATACCATATTGGAATTCAATACATATGTTTATACAGTTTTACAACTGAATCATTACAAGTTTACAACGTAAATAAATCAAAAAATGGATGATTTTTTTCTTATACAATACAAGATTCCGATAATATTATAGTAGAATTAAGATAATTTCAAATAGAAATAGTATGGAGAGGGTTTAAATAATCAACATGATGAATAATTGATTAACTACAATTTGTGTTAAAATGAATACATTTTAAACCAATAACTTTTTGGGATCCACCGTTTGATAACCGTCCTTTTTTTGGTTTAAAAATACTCCTAACACGATCATAAGAGTTTAAAAAGACTCTACCTAACACGATTTAGTATTAATACTCCTTATTTAATATACTTTAATACTATATATCATAAATAATAACGTATTATTTATTATATTTTATATTCAATGAGTTGTATTATATTTGTATAATATAATGATTATAATAATTTTCATTTTATACTTAATTACATAGGAGATATAAAGTATAAGTTCTTTTATTGCGTACATAAGATGTGCAAAGCACGTGGTGAAATACTAGTACTAGTACTAGTAGCTATTATAAAGAAGGATAGTTGCTTGGTTTTCCCTCCGAGGTTTCCCCCCCCCCCCCCCCAAGGTTTCCCCCCCAAAATGTATATAATGTGTTTTACCCTCCAACCAAAAGTCCCGCCCATATGTAGTTTAAATAGTTTGTACATAATCTTATCTTAATCTTAATCTTAATCTTAATATATATAATAATAGTATATCAGCCAAAAAAACACACACATAGTTTCCCGTCATTTTTACCTGTTATTTTAGAAAACTTTGTAATTTTATTAATTATTTTAACAATTGAATTAGAAAACTTCAATTAATGCAAAATTAATTATAGGTGACATGTAATAAATAACTTATTGATTTGTAAAAAATAAAAAATCTATAAAAAGGTCAAATTGTATATTATTTTTATTCTTTTGATAATTATTGTAATATTTTGAAGTCAAAAAATATGCAATACAGGTGTCAAATTCATGATCTTAACGAGAAGTTCAATACAAGTTAACAAATGAGAGCAAACTCTAAATATATCATTCATAAAATTGCCTCAAATAATAAAGGTAAAAGTTTTACTTATATTTTTTACTTTTTTCAATATTCAATCTTTTTAATTTATCTCATTTAAGTTATAAAATGATATTTATCATTTCTTACCTAACTTCAATTTGATATAAATGATTAAATTCAAATCTTTTTTCTTATCAAATTAAAAGAAATAATAGATATCCGATCTTTCTAAGTAAATTCAATTGAATCATTTTAATTTCTACAACTTCAAATTTCGATAAACTCTTTGGTAATTTTGAAATTAATTTTATAAATTTACTCATTTTGTTCATTTATCTATTTTTTATTTTTTATAAATTTAAAATAACATCAATTTGTAAAATATATACTAGAGACTTTAACAATTAATTCATTGAATTCTATATAAAATAAAAATATAAGGTTTTATCAAATTTATTCTATTTAAAAATAAAATATGGTCCATAGAGTTATTTAACATGCACAAAAAATAGTTTTGTGTGTGTGTGGGTAACATGACCATTTTCAATACTTGGTGAAAAATAAAATGTCACGTTGTATTTAAAACCATTGAATAGAAGTAAGTTTGATATAAACTATAGAAATGATTTTAAATGTGTGATTGAAAGTGAAAGAATGTAGTATAAAAAATAAAATAATTGTCAAATCAATCAATTGAGTGGTTAAAAATTGATTTTCTTTTTTTAGAATGTGTGGTTAAAAAGTAGTATGTGCAATTGTGAAAAATCAGTTTTTAAATAATATATGATTGTGAATGAACATGTAAAAAAAATTATTTTTGAATAATCAATTTTATATGAATAAATAAATTAAGGAAACTAGAAAATGAATAATTAACTGTTAAAAAAAAAGGAAATCCATAACTTTTTTTTTCTGTTTTTTTTTTTTTTTTTTTTTTTTTGTATATTGAATATACAATTTATGCATTAAAGTAAGAAATCTTATAGGGAGAAATGAAATTACAAATTATTCACAATTTGTGTATGCAAGTTATTATTATTATTTTTTTATTGTGTTTTTTTTATCGGGCATTGTATTTTTACAATTTATTCAATAAATATTGTAACGCCCCAAAACCTATGTCTCGGAGGTTACTGAAATCATTCACCCGTTCGTAAAAATATTAACTTGAAATATGATTTAATAACATTTTTAAAGATTAATAATTCGGAATAACATATTTAAACTAAACATCAAATAATTCAGTATCATTCTTGAGATCTAAATAAACTTTAATTTATAAAACAATTGACTAATTAAATATTGAAAGAAAAATTCAGTTTTCTTGATCCAGGGACACGGCTCTGCCAGCAGTCTCAACCTCCAACTCCGATCAGTCAAGCATCTGTAAAATATTTTAAAATATATGGAATGAGCAAATAAATATACTCAGTATAGATCTCATACCAGTATTTTCACAATTTAATATAAAAAGCAAGTAGATTAAGCATGTAACATACTTTCATAGTGGAATAGAAACCCGACCATCTCATTCTCAATTTAGGTCATACCCATTCTCAATCTCAATTTAGGGTCTAATCCTTTGACTGGTTTCTGTAGATCTACACAATACCCTTTGGTATTACCCACAAGATCCCCTTAATTCGGATCACATAATAACGCATAAAATACTCAAACTTAAAACATTAAAGAGCGAAAATACAAACCACTTGGCACATAGTGAAATACATACCTTGTTCGTTAAATTGATTGTAAACTTGAGTAATAAGGAATAAAAATTATTGCCAAACGGATCTCGAACGCGTCGAAAAAATCTATAATTCTCTTCTTTATCAAATTCCTAGGATTACGTGAATCACCATGCACATACAGGAATGGTCTATTATAGAATGGGTGTGAATAATGAAAAATATTGTGCACAACAGGTTTCTTTAAATAATTAGAATTGGCATGAATTCCATGCAAATTGGCAAATCCATTAGGTAATGGGATTGGTTTTTGGCGTGATCATTGATAATACTATACGCAGGTATGGTATGTTAAATTAAGATAAATCACATAAATAGAATTTTAATAGGAGTCTTAATCTAACTTTATTTGGACTTCTAATAACAATCAATAATGCATAAAATTCATATATGAGAGAAATTCTAATTGCATAAGATTAAATTCTAATGTGGATATGTGCAAATTACTCAAGTTCATCTAAACATTTATCCGATAAATCGTGAAAACAAACATTTCAATAATGCATGAATATTAAAATAATTCAAAAATTAAAAAAAATTTAAAAAAAAAATTTAATCAAATTATAATTTCATGCAAAAAAACTTAAATTACCAAATATTAAGACTATTAGCACAATGTTTCTATAAAATTTGGGGTGTTACAAATATTATTTATTCCGTGCATCGCATGGGTGCGATTACTAGTTAAAATAATAATATTATATTATATTAATACAGAAAACATGAGCCTCATTAATTAATTGATTGAAGTGTTTAGAGTCTGATTTTGCATTAAATGAAGAGACGCCACTTTTTGAAAATTTAAAATTATGAAATGACATGTCCCCTTTTCCAAAATCACTATACATTCAGACATATTTTTTTTTCTTTTACTAAAAAACACAAGTTAACCTTCTATTTAAGCTACTAACCTTCAGCTGCTGGTTCTTTTACACGCATTTGAAAAAACACAGCATAGGTATTTGCTTCATTTTTTTCTGTTGTTAAAACGTAAGAATCATTCTTTCTTCATCTTTGTTTTTATTATTACAACAGAGAAACGGTTCCCTCTATTGACTTGCTAGCAAACATTGACCCAATGAAAACGCAATGGACATTTAAGGTTCACGTGGTTCGATATTGTGAGAATCTGACATTTGGAAACAATGCGAACATTCATAGTTTGGAGATGATTATCCTCGAAAAAGATGTGTGTAAACTATTATCTATTTTTATTTATATTTCAATGTCATTTATTTTATATGTTTGTCACATGCAATTTATTCATTTACTAAGAATGTTATTATTGTTATAGTTATTGGTCTCTGTCAATCACAAATAACTCCTGTATTTAAAAAGTTTGACCATACTGTGGTGGCTTTCCAAAATGTGTCGGCCATTGACAATACTCCGACAATCGACATTTGCACGATTGGTAATATGGAAGCTCGCAAGGGATTGAGATCATCCGTTCTTGAAGATAGAGGAGACAATGTCGACGATCTCACAGTGATTGATCTCGAATCTGGTAATGTCAAATTTGATGATCGTAAGTTTCTTACAAACTTTTAATATTATGATAATAACATTTGGACTGATGAATTATTATTTTGTTTTTAATAGGAGAGGACATGTAATATATTGTTGCTAATTTATCCATAGGTGTGTTCATTTTTTCCTACATTAAAAATGTAGTAAGAATGTGATTTATTTATATATAGTAGTCTATTATTAATGATATTAGAAGCTATCCATATTTGAGACAATATTGTGAGATGATAATTGAGATAGTGTGTGTAATTTTTAAATGAATCGAAACTTTTCAATAAGACTTATGTTTCAATAATATTTTGAATGCAAATAGTGTTAATGAATATTGTTTGGATTTTTTTTAAAAAAAAATTGTTAGAATTAGATTATAAAATTATTTGGCATATCGACCCTCACATTTAATTTAAAAAAACAATTTTACGCATTTTTTTAAACTGGCTTACCATTACATTGTCTTGTAGAATATTGTGATTTCAGTGATCCTTCATTCAACTGTGAACATTGTGGAGATCAATTTTGATATGAAGAGAGTGTGGGACGTGTTTATAAAACTGCTAAACCAAAATACTCTCTATGTTGTATGCATTGAAAAATCCAACTTCCGATGATGCAAAGACCTCCTCAAGTACTTCAAAATTTAATATCTGTTGCAAATGAGAGAAGCAAGCTTTCCATTGAAAACATCCGATCATACAATAATATGTTTTGTTTCACTTCAATGGGAGGGAAGATAGACTCTAGCTTGAACAAAGGAAATTCACCGCCTGTTTTCTGATTCAATGATCAAAACTACCGTTTAATTGGAAGTTTACTCCCACAAGAAGGTTCACATCCTAAATTTGCCCAGTTATATATTTATGATACGGCCAATGAAGTTGGGAACAGAATAAAATTTGTTAGGTAATTTATTTCATTTTCATATATATTATTTGAATATGAACATTTCGAAATCTAATTTTCATTGGTATATTTTCTTTTACAAATATTTTTTTTTCTTTCAGGAAAAATAGCGATATAAATACACTTCATACTGAGATAGTCTCGAATTTGAAATCAATGCTTGATGAACATAATGTATTATTCAAGTCATTTAGAATGGTTGGTCAAGAAATACAACGGAATGGTAGTTCAAATGTGAAATTGAGGTTAATTGGACGAAGGGGTCGAGATGCGAGAATGTATAATATGACCTCAATTGATGAAGTTGTGGGGTTGATCCCAGGAGATTTCGAGACATCTCCTGGTGATAGAGATATTATTGTAGAAACTAAATCCGGAGTATTGAAGCGGATAAATTAGTTGAATCCTTCGTATCTTGGTCTACAATATCCTCTTCTTTTTCCATTCGGTGAAGATGGTTATAGAGAAGATATTCCTATAACTAATTCAAATATGTGTGCATCCATCGGCATGAAACATGTACGCATGAGAGAGTATTTTGCTTTCAAATTGCGAAACAGGGATAACGAATCACCTGTTATTCTATCCTCAAGAAGACTTTTCCAACAATTTGTTGTTGATGCATATACAATGGTTGAATCTTCTAGATTGACTTACATACGTACCCATCAAAAACAATTGATATCCGAGATGTATAAGGGGTTGACATAAGCGTTGTTTAGAGGAGAAGTGGATCCTTCAACCCAGGGTAAACGTGTGGTGTTACCGTCTACATTCACTGGTGAGGTACGTTACATGATTCAAAACTATCAGGACGCAATGGCCATATGTCGATGGGCCGGGTATCCAGATTTATTTATAACTTTCACTTGCAATCCAAAGTGGCCGGAGATAGTGCGTTACATAGAAAGCAGAGGTTTGAAGCCGGATGATCGCCCTGACATTATTTGCTAAGTTTTAAAAATGAAATTAGACCATTTGATTAACGATCTTCGACGAAATAAATTTTTTGGAAATGTGAAAGCAAGTAACATTTACTTATGTTTATGTAAGAATTTTAATATTATATTTTGTTCTTTATTATGCAATTAAATATTTTAATAATTTCTATTGGCGTTGAATGCAGTAATGTTGTTTTTCAGTGATATATACAGTGGAATTCCAGAAGCGTGGCTTGCCACATGCTCACATTTTATTGTTCCTTTCCAAGGAGGACAAATATCCTACCGGAGAGGACATTAACAGAATAATTTCACCAAAATTCCTGATCTAGAGTCTGATCAAAATTATTATTCTGCAGTTAAAGACTTTATGATGTGCGGACCATGTGGGAGTGCTAGAAGTTCATCGCCATGCATGGAGAATGGTAAATGTACTAAAAATTTCCCCAAAAAGTTTGTTGACTACACCAATGTCGATGAAGACGGGTACCCAATTTATCGAAGAAGAAATGATGGACGAACAATTAAAAAAAATGGTGTTGATCTTGACAACATATTTTTTGTGCCCCACAATCGATACTTGCTACTCAAATACGGTGCACACATGAATGTAGAGTGGTGCAACCAATCTCGCTCGATCAAATATTTGTTCAAATATTTCAATAAGGGGCATGATCGTGTTACTGCTACTTTTTACCGTAGCACTGATGATGAGGACTCGAATAAAAATGTTGACGAAGTTAACATGTACTACAATTGTAGATACATTTCGCCATGTGAGACAGCATGGAGGATTTTCGGATTTGAAATTCAATTTAGAGATCCTCATGTCGAAAGGTTGAGTTTTCATCTCCCGAATGAACAGAATGTCATTTTTTCAGATTTTGATACTGTAAGACCGCTTTTCATTTTTATGTGCAATTTTAAATTTCACGTAATATTGTTGTGAATGTTATTATAAATTATAGATTTATGATCTTTAATGTCTATAATTGAAATTATTTTGCAGTGGAAGGACTTGGACGCCGTCTCGATCAATGTACCAATTTGAAAGTTTATAAATTGGTTATTTTAATTATTTACGTGCAATTCTATGTGATTAATTGTTTTATTGCCTAAGCATGTTATTTTCTATTTTATTATGCTAATTTGAAACTTGGGGGGAAAGTTTAGTGACAATTGGAGAGTAAATAAAAATTATGGACTTAATTAAACACAGGAGGAGACATGAGGGAGTAAATTGCAAACTTCAAAAGATAAACATTAAATCCTATTTCTAACCTAACCTAAAGCAAGTCTCGTACTCGGCTCTCTCTCTCTCTCTCACCCGACCTCATCTCTCTCTCTCTCTCTCTCTCTCTCTCTCTCTCTCTCTCTCTCTCTCTCTCTCTCGACTCACTCTCTCAGCCTCTCTCGCGACTCACTCCCTCTCACTCGCACACCTCACCCTCGGCTTCTCTCCCACTCGCACAGCCTTCGACCGCCACCCCATCGGAAGTAAGCCCCCTCTTCCCCTTTCTCTTCATCGACGCACTACACACACACCCACACAGTCACGCACACTGCACACGAACGCACACACACAACACACACACACGTAATTGGTGTATGTATATATGGAATTGTATGTATTTGTTGATGTATATATGAGTTGAGTGTATGTATATATGTTAAGATTTTCAAATTTTCAGATTTCAAAAATTATGTAGATTTGAATTTTAAAGGTTAATTTGGAGATTTGATTAATGTTCATACATGTATGTATAGATGTATATATAGGTGTGTTCATGGCTGTGCTTAAGTTCATCACTATTTTCAGATTTAAGTTTACTTAATTTTGAATTATACCATTAATTGGGGTTTAGCAATGCTAAGATATGCGAATATATGAACTGTGTGTATATTTTTGTAATTTTCTGATTTCGAGAATTATGAATTTGATAATTTAGTTGAATTTTTAGTTACCTCAAGTTGGAAAAAAATATATATAACCTCAGATTTGGGAATCATAAAAAGAGGTTTACTAACTATTAGACTTTGATTCTTGTTATATTTCTAAATTAAATTGTTATTAGTGATTTGGGAAATATGTGTGTGAATATAATTGTACCTGTGTATAATCAGTTATGGAACTTCGAGATAGTAGGACATTTTGATTGATTTTTAAGCCTACGTTGGAGTTCTAATATGAAATTATCAAATTTCAAAAATTATTTAATTGAGCAACTTAACTGATTTCCTATTAGTTCAACGTTGGGTTAATTTGAAAATTTCAGATTTTTGGAATTTATGGAATGTTTTTGTTTTGGTTAAATTTTGTTTAAATTGAATTATAATTTTTAGGTAGTTCATTATAGGGTTAGTTCAATTGGAATTAGTTAAATTTTTTAATCTAAATAGTAATTTTTCAGATTCTACATTTTGGTGAATTTTGAGTAAATAGATAACAAAGTGTCCTAAGTGTCCACCGAAATTGAACTCTCATTTCGTGTATGACAGTATATGTGTTAGACATGGCTTAAATACACGTTTGGGTTAAATTGTGAGCCACATAGAATTCTTAATCTCGTTTAGGAGTCTTGAATGTGTTTGTGGACTAAAAGCACATTTTATTAATGAATGGATACAACTAGGATTTTGGTACATTGACGACACAGGCAATCGAGGCTCCTCCACTTGCAAATCCAGATAAAGGTAAATACTAAGGATGTCAAGTAAGTAAACTTCCCCTATTTTTATAGAAGTTAAATGTAAATGTGAAAAGGACTGTTTGCAACTTACTTGCTTTGATGAATTTCATTTACTTTATGAAAGTATATGTTATTGAGAAGAATGTTCAAGCATGCACATTATCATGTTATTGCATCATCAAGCATGCATTGGCATCGAAATTGGGAAGTCAAATGTTTTTAAATGAAAGAAATGTGTCAAGGTACAAGTTTGTTCAAAACTTATGTATCCCAAGTTTTTAAGAAAGAATGGGTGTACTTCTAGTTCATGAAATATGCAAGTGGGAAATGGGGCGCGGGGGACAGGTGTACCCGAATTAAGTCGCTTTGTGACGGAATGTTTAACCGTTTTACGGTGGACTGTTAAACCGCCTTGCGGTGGGGAAGTGAATGAGCCGCTTTGCGGTGGAATGAAGTGAATGAGCCGCTTTACGGTGGACATGTGAAAGTTAATCTGGTTCCAAATAAGAATTGCCCACTGTTGTCTGATTATTAGAAGATACACCAAGTGAGCTCACGATGGAAATGAAGTGAAAGTTTTGAAATGTTAAGTGAAAGTTTGAAAAGTTTGAATGTTCTGGAAAGTAAAGTAAATGGGGATACATATATAGAATTTTTAAAGCATTCATGTCATAAGCATGCATTTCATGCATAAAGTTTACTTACTGAGCTTTAGCTCACCCCAATCCCTCCCCCAACATTTCAGGTGATGAAAGTTAGGTGATCCGAGGAGAGCACTCGGCAGCTGACTCAGGCTATACCCGTTTCAACCCTTTTAAATAAAGTTAAATTAGAATTTATTTCAATTTCTCATTATTTATTCCTTAATTCATGTGTTATTGAGGTTAAATTACCTCTTATTTCATTTGCTGAAGTTTATTTAATTAGAATTATATTGTTGAGGAGTTTGGGACTTATCGTAATGGTTTGGATGATGTTTGGGACTGAATGAGTTGCGATGTGCATTTTAAAAATGGTTTTGATGTCCCTCTACAGGTAGGCTATGTCCAATTTATAGAGGAGACTCTGTCGAAATTTTTGTAAAATTTCATAATAGAAAATGAAAATGTTGAGGTTTTAAATGATTTCTTTTCCGCATTTAAGTAAAGAAAAGTTAACACGCCTAGATTTAAGATTTTGAACTTGGGGTGTTACAGATACTATTGATAAAGTGTTGAACCATCCAACTGCTAACCAAAGCATGTTCTTGGCTTGGATGGACGCGAACAAAAAATATGCCGAAGTAAAGAATTTGACATATGCAGAATTTCCTACTAGATTAGTTTGGAAGTCATCGACAAGGGAGTGGCAGCCTAGGAAGCGAGGATTTTCTATTGGACGCATATTTTATGTACCTCCGGGATCTGGAGAAATGTACTATTTGTGGTGTCTTCTCAACATAGTTCATGGACCAACAGGCTTTGATGAAATAAAATGTGTTAAAGAGGTTCAGTATGGTACTTTTAGAGATGCTTGCTATGCGCTTGGTCTATTGAATGATGACAAAGAATACGTTGATGGTATTATTGAAGCAAGTCAATGGGCATCATCACATTCTTTGAGAAGCCTATTTTCCACTTTATTAGCCTCAAATTCTTTATTACGGCCAGAAGTTGAGTGGGAAAAGTTTTGGACATACTTATCGGATGACATTTTATACAGACAACGAAACATGCTGCAGCACCAAGGTATTGTAGTTAACACTAATTTTTTTTTATTATTTCTTCACAATAAAGATCTAATTTAATTCAGTGCATTTATAGTTTTTAACATATCAAAGTCTATGTTTTGCAATTTTCAGATTTGGAATTGAGCTGATAAGTGTATTTTATCCACTTATTTCTATCCTAAAAGTAGGATTTTATATGTTTGTTTTAGAATATTTGCTATTTATTTTGTGTTATTTGTTTATATTTCAGAAATAATCCCAAAGTCAAGAAAACAATGGAATTGGAGCAAAAACAAGCAAATTGGATGATAAAAGAACCAAAGTATGCAAATCAAGAATGGATGAAGTAGATCAAGAGCTAAATTGAAAGAAAAGTCATGAGCGATGATAAAATAAGAAGTTATGCTCTTGTGGAGGTTGAGAAAATTATGCGGAGTAGTGGAAAGACTCTATGTGATTATCATTCAATGCCATTTCCAGAATCTGAATACTTTACTTCAAATTTTCATAATAGACTTAAACAAGATGAAATGAGGTATGATCGAAAATCATTAGTGGAAGAACACAAGAAGCTGGTCTCCAATTTAACAACTGAGCAACGACATGTTTACGACACAGTGTTGAATTCAGTTCAATCAAATGAAGGTGGTATTTTTTTTGTTTATGGTTATGGAGGTACTGGTAAGACCGTTGTATGGAAAACTTTATCTGCTGCATTGAGGTCGAAAGGAGAAATTGTGTTGAATGTAGCCTGAAGTGGTATAGCATCGCTACTGTTGCCTGGTGGTAGAACTGCACATTCAAGGTTTGCTATACCTCTTAACCTGAATGAAGATTTGATATGCAACATTAAGTAGGGCAGTCCTCTTGCGGACTTAATTGTTAGATGCAAGCTTATAATTTGGGATGAGGCGCCTATGATGAACAAATTTTTCTTTAAAGCTTTAGATAGAAGCATACGAGATATTTTGAGATTTAGCAATCCACTGAGTATTGAACTACCTTTTGGAGGAAAAACAGTTGTTTTTGGAGGAGATTTTCGGCAAATCTTACCTGTGCTCCCAAAAGGGAGTAGACAAGATATCTTGCTTGCATATATCAATTCATCGTATATGTGGAAGAATTTTAAGGTCTTAAGGTTGATAAAGAACATGAAATTACAAAATATTGATTCAGTTGTTGAGAGTACTGAGTTAAATGCATTTTCGGAATGGATTACAAGTATAGGAGATGGAACACTTGGCGGTGCAAATGATGGCCATGCAACTATTGAAATTTCGGATGATATTTTGTTACACGACCTCTAGAATCCAGTCAAAGCCATCGTGGATAGCATATATCCGTTGATTAATTGTGATTTTGATGAGTCAACATATTTCTCTGGTGTGCCTAATCTTGAATTGAAATTGAAGGTCGGAACTCCTGTTATGCTCTTATGTAACATAGACTATTCTGTTGGCTTATGCAACGACACGAGATTGGTCATTACAAGGCTCGGAAGTCACGTTCTTGAAGCAAAGATTCTCACTGGAAGTAATGCAGGTCAAAATGTTCTTATTCCTAGGATGACGCTGACTCCATCTGACCTAAGATTCCTATTTAAATTTCAACAAAGACAATTTCCTCTAATTGTGTCGTACGCAATGACAATCAACAAGAGTCAAGGTCAATCACTATCTCATGTTGGCCTATATTTGAAAAAAATCAGTTTTCAGTCATGGTCAGTTATATGTTGTTGTGTCCAGAGTTACAAATCATAAAGGGTTGAAGATCCTGATTTGCGATAAGGATGAAGGACAAAATAATACGACGACAAATGTTGTTTACAAGGAAGTTTTTCAAAATTTGTAACTGTTGAACAAAATTTTAATATTTTAAGACAATTGTAACGTATATATGATGCTCATTTCATATCAATTTGTCGCAAACCTAATAATCTTTTTTAAATTAAGCAAAACATCTAATCTTAATATGTGCAATTTTATAGCACAAATCCATACAACGCATGGGTGATGCACTAGTGTCATTAATAACACATGTACCATAATAATTGTTAAAATATTTATTACTGCATTATTATTAATTTTTTTCATAGCTTTCCAGATTCAGAAAGTCCTTTTTGGTGGATAACTATTTGCTTTTTATTTTTGGCATGAATTCTGTTATTAATTACTCCTTCTGTCCCGTTATAGACTTATATTCCTTATTTGTCCGTCCCAAATTGTAGGATACTTTATTTATTGAAAGTGTATATATTTTTAAGTTTTCTAATATGCCCTTATTTAATGTACATTGTTATTAACAAATATAAACTAATTTTATTTTAACCATTATTTAATGTAGGGATATATTAAGAAAATGTAAGAATAATTTATATTTCCAACTGCATTAATTATATTTTTCTTAATTTGTATGAAAATAGGAACAAACATATCTTCACAGGGCGGGAGGAGTATTATATATAGATATATTTGAGAAGTCGATTAATTAATTTCGTGAATATCTATTAGCCTTTTTATTTCATTTTATGGTTTGAAAATTGTAAACATTTTAACTTTTAGAAATCAATTAATAGTAAGTTTGGCTTTAGTCATTAAATCAAAATTGTAAAGTATAAAATATATCACGTGTTCAGATTTTACTTCGCCTAATAGACTAAGAAAACTAGAAAAATGAACAATTAGACGTTAAAAGGAACATGGAAGTCGTAACTTTATGTTTTACTTTTCTGGATATTTTTCATTATATACAAATGCACAATTTATGCTTGCAAGTTACTTGCCTCTTTTATTTCATTGAGTTAATAAATTTATGCAATTCATACAAAAATATTAGACCACGTAAGAAATCTTATAGGAAGAATTAAATTATTAATTATATATCCACAATTTATGTACGTAAGTGATATTTTTTGTTATTCATTGTCTTATTTTTGTCGAACATTGTATTTTTTACAATTTATTCAATAAGTAATTGTCAATTATATTTTATGTGCATCACACGAGTGTGATTATTGTGTGTTTTATAACACATTGTACACATATATATGTCAGCAATCAAGTTCTAAACTTATACAAATAATTAAATTTAAAAGTGGTGATGTTTACAATTTTAATTGGGTAAAACACTAAGGTGACACTAGATATGGACCACAAACAATAAACACCAAATTATGCAATTACCTTCAAAGGTAACCAATAATCACTATTCCACGTTATCTCATTGTGAATTTATGTCCTTATAAAGCATTAATTAATTCTTATCACATACGAGAAGATTTATTGTTGCATTTGCCTTTAATTTTTTTTTTTTTTTTTTTGCAATATTTGCTCCAGAAATATAGATTTGCGTAATAATTTTCATAACAACAAGGTCTTCCCTACCCCCGTTGGGATTGGGGCAATAGAATCTGAACCAATCCTTTCACTATAAATAGAACCTTTTCCTCCCAAACTTCATCACTACAAAAACAAAAATCCTTACACACAAACTCTTCCCTAAAGCTTTGAAATCAAGAAAATGGTGCTGAGATCAAGTTCTTGTTTAGCAAGGCTGGTGGTTTTGGCCCTGATTTCCTTCTTCATTTCCATCTCCGCAGATGACATTTCATGCTCACAGGCCATAACAGATTTGCTGCCGTGCCAGACATTTCTGTTGGGATTTGGTGATGTTGGTGCCCCTTGTTGCCAGGGAGCTCAGACCTTGTTCAAAAGCGTCACTAATTCCTTAACAGACCGTAAAATTGTCTACGAGTGTCTCAAACATGCTTTGTTGACTTTTGGTGTTAATCTGGACAGAGCACAACAACTTCCCCAGCTATGCAAGATTGATATTAATGTACCTATTCGACCCGATGTGGACTGCAATAAGTAAGTTTTCTTTTCTTTAACCTCTATATTATGATAATATTCACTGTATATGCTTCTTTTTCTGGAAGAGAAAACCAATAAAAAAACCAACTCTGGGAGGTAATTATGGATAATGCATGCTTGAAAAACCTGGTTAAAGTGTTTCATTTACACGTTTAAATTGCTCCCAAGGTTTATACTAAGATTGTTCCAACGTGCAGGATTCAGATGAACGAAGGCATTCAGGCCCGTAATTTCGAGGCACGGCCATGAGAAGAATCCATCTTCTCCTTCTGATGAAGAAAAGTTAACTTGATAGAAGGGGAACTACGATTCTATGATGCAAGGAAAGTGCAATTTGAATGGAGAAATCACAACATTTGCTAGTTTTGTAAATTGTACATGCATCGGAATGAATATAAAATAATTATACTATTGTTTATTTTACAACTACATAAAATTTCATTGTGAATTATAAGTTCATCACTCCATCTCTAACCCATTTACACGTTTGGTAGCAATGGTGAAATTCGAGTGAAAAAATAAATAAATTTTATGAAATTGAATTTCTGGAAATTTGAAGTTAATTTGTTTGATTGATTTAATTTTCCAATTGAAAATGGTAGGTAATTTTTTAACTTTTATTATTTGATTGACATGATTTTTCATTAAAAATAAAGAAAAACTTAGCTATTTAATATTTTATTTTTTATTTTTTTAATGCATTTGTACTTAATAAAAATAATGGTAATTTTTGAAAAAAATAAATCAATTAACAACGAAAAAAGTGATCAAACGTGACAAAAATGATACAAGATTTTACCTAAAAAATAAAACCTCCTAGTCCTACCTAGCTGGGGAAATGAATTCCTCGATTCCAAGAAAAACTGGCGCGTGAAGTAAAAATATGGAAAATGAATTGCCAAGAACTTTTGTGCAATCAAACGAGACCAGATGGAAAAAATAGGTAGAAACCATTTCTTTTCAATGGAAAATATGCATTTCAAACGCAGTCTAAGCCTCCATTCAGTGGCTAAAAGGTCGCCATCATTTTTTGTTATTTTGATTTAATTTTCCAATTGAAAATGGTAGGTAATTTTTTAACTTTTATTATTTGATTGACATGATTTTTCATTAAAAATAAAGAAAAACTTAGCTATTTAATATTTTATTTTTTATTTTTTTAATGCATTTGTACTTAATAAAAATAATGGTAATTTTTGAAAAAAATAAATCAATTAACAACGAAAAAAGTGATCAAACGTGACAAAAATGATACAAGATTTTACCTAAAAAATAAAACCTCCTAGTCCTACCTAGCTGGGGAAATGAATTCCTCGATTCCAAGAAAAACTGGCGCGTGAAGTAAAAATATGGAAAATGAATTGTCAAGAACTTTTGTGCAATCAAACGAGACCAGATGGAAAAAATAGGTAGAAACCATTTCTTTTCAATGGAAAATATGCATTTCAAACGCAGTCTAAGCCTCCATTCAGTGGCTAAAAGGTCGCCATCATTTTTTGTTATTTTTATTTTTGGGGATAGAATTTGTGGTTAAAAAGTAATTTTGAAAAATGTGTATAGTTAAAAAATTGATTTGAAAATTGTAATGTTTATAAATCTGTCTTTATCTCATTTAAGTCTTAAAATGATACATATCGTTTTCTTACCTAAATTTAATTTGACCTAAATAATTAATTTCAAATATTTTTCTTATCAAATTGAAAGAAATAAAAGATATCCGATATTTACAAGTAAATTCAATTATCCTTTTAATTTCTACAACTTTAGATTCCGATAAATTCAATGGTTCAATTTGTAAAATATATATTACAAACTTTAACAATTAGATCATTGAATTCTATCAAAAATAAAACTAGAAGGTGTTAGCATACTCATTCCATTTAAAAAATAAAGTATGGTCAACACATTTATTTAACATGCCCAAAAATATTTTTTCTGTAACATGACCGTTCGACTGGTGGGGTCAAAAATAAAAAGTCACGTTGTATTGAAAATCATTAAATAACAGTATGTTTGATATAGACTATATATTAAAATAGTTTTAAATGTGTGGTGAAAGTGAAGGAAAATTGTATAAAAAATAAAATAATTGTCAAATCAATCAATTGAGTGGTTAGAAAAGAAATTTGAAAAGTGATTTTCTTTTTTAGAATGCGTAGTTAAAAAGTAGTATACGCAATTGTGAAAAATGAGTTTTTTCAAGAATGTGTGGTATAGAATAAACGTTGAAAAAAAATTATTTTTGAAAAATCAATTCATTACAAATAAGCGATAAAGTTTTATATCATGTGGGTTAAGCCCTTATTTATAAATTGAGATGTATAGATATTTTTTTGTATATATATAAAGTTAATTGTATTTGTAAATTCTTGTTGTAATGTAATTTTTTTTTTACATGTAACGAAATGAAATATTTGTTTAATATATTCAAAAATTAATTATCGAATAATTAAGATAGTTAGTACCAATTATACAATACCATTTTTAATACAAAATATTATCGAATTAAAAACATTAAAAAAGACAAAACTAATCATATAGGAAATGTAATTTGTACAAAACTAATCAAAATTAGAAAATCATAATCTTTATACTATTTTTCATTTCCTTTTTAAAATTGATTTTCTTTTTAATAAAAAAATAATTATTTGCTTGTTGAACTTTCTTCTTCTAAAGAAGTTATTTTTATCTTATTTTTTTATATGTTAAAATATTTTGAAATAAAATATAATATAATAACTAAAATTAACAACCATAAATATATATTTATTTTGAATTGGTAATTTTGAAATTAAAGAATATTGTTGTTATATTTTTTGTATATTTAGTTTTATTTTCAAATGAGTAAATGTTGATTTATTTGTAAAATAACATTTTTTTTTTAATTTTTTGTGATCTTTGAAATAATTATTAACTTTTTAATTAAGATCGGTTCAACCTGGTTCGACTTTCTACCATTGACCTGTTGCCCTTTTCGAGTAGAACCGTTTTTAGGTTTTCTGAATACTTAGTGTTATATAACTTAAATGATATAATTTAAAATGAATGTATTGAGAAAAAGTAAAAAATATAAAATAAACTTTTAAATTTGATCATTGTGACGTTTTTACTGACAAAGTGTTCATAGTTTGCTCTTGCTATTATCTTGTATTAAACTTCTCGTTAAGATTTGACATCGATATTACATATTTATTGACTTCAAAATAATACAATAATTATCAAAAGAATAATAATTATTAAAAAGTATTAGTTTATAGATAGTATTATAGAACTTAAGAGCTTGTTTGCTCCATCTTAAATTGTTGCCAAAACTTTTCAAAATTAATCTCAACCATCCATCCTTATTCAAGCCACAATTTTTTACTTTTCAAACCAATTTAAACCACACATCCATTAAAAACACAAAAAAAAGCACAAAAATCAAAACTTTTTCATGAACTAAATGGGCTCTAAATGATATAATTTAAAATAAATGTGATATTGAGGAAAAGTAAAAACTTTTGCGCTTGATTTTTGATAAGATTTTAAGAAAAATATATTTTCAGTTTGCTCTCATTTGTTATCTTGTATTAAACTTTTTGAGAGATTTATGGTTTTATACACATATTTCATATTTTTCAACTTCAATATAATATAATAATTGTCAAATGAATAATAACTAACCCAAAAAAAAAAAAAAAAGTTTATACATTAAAATAAATTAAAATCTTGATGTCATTAACACTACAAGAAAACTGAGCGAAAACGACGAAAATTAGCGACGACAAAAAATATCGTCTCTAATGCTTCATTATTTGCGACGACATAAAGGTCATCTCAATACAGGACGAAATAGCGACGACTTTGTCGTCTCAATTAACTAGGGAAAGCGGGAAAACATCCCGCCCTTAGAACTTTCGTAATAGCGACGACTAAAGTCGTCTTTAAGTATTAGAGACGACTCTAGTCGTCTCTATTTTTAGGGTAATAGAGACGACATAACATAATAGAGACGACTATTAGTCATCTCTATTTTCAGGGTAATAGAGACGACGTTTGTCGTCTCTATTACAAGTAAATAGGGACGACTAATAATCGTCGCAAATTTCAGGAACAGGGACGACTTTTGTCGTCTCTAATTACAAAAAAATGGCGCTAAAAATTCCCGCGTATGCAATTAGAGACGACAAGACTCTAATCACAGAAATTGGCGCAAAAAAATCCCGCGTATTCAATTAGCGACGAAAATAGTCGTCGCTAATACACTATGTATATATATACTTCAGACTCGTTTTTTCTCTCATTTTCAAGTTGAAAACATATGGTCTTTATAGTTTTCCTCTCTTTTATACTTCTTAGCTTAAAGTTGTTATTAACACTGCTCTCAAGTTGATACAATTTCTTTGATTTAGGTACGATATTTGCACTTAAATTCTGTATTTTATAGACTTTTTATTGATTGATTAATAATATGTTTTCATCAATCCTTTTTAGCTAGCAACGTTGTGTTTTGGAACTTGAAGTTGTTGATTGACGAGGTTGGAATGTGAAAATTTTGAGATTGTGGTATGTTATTTTTATCTAATTATAATTTCTGTGTGCATTATTTATTAATTTTTTTTACACTTTATTACACTTACATCGAGCTTAGACTACCATTTGAAGATTAGTTTATTGAGCACACACGTCCTAGTACAGGACTATTTGATGTTTATAAATTAATCTTTGAATTGTCATACTATTGGACATTTCGACAATGATTAGAGTTGTGTTATTAAATATCTTTTCCTACAACTGCTTTTTTATTTTCACATTGGTAGAGTCTCCTAAAATATTCTCTGGGTGTGGACTAGATTTATCGTAGTGCATGCACTTTGGAGAATAGTGGGGAGAGGCAGTAACAGGAAAAATTGACACAAATCTTGAGTCGCTAATCAGATTCGAATGGTTAGGATCCGTACCTTTAATTAGTGCTGGAGCAATAAGTGGTTAAGGTACATGCTCACATCACTCGAACATTTCAGTTATATGTGTATTTTTTTTTTATTTCACATCGAAAATGAAGTAAAAGTAGATATGGATAAGAGTTGGATTAAACTGAACAGAATACGTGGCAAGTCCACCGAATTTGCGAATGGAGTTAGAGCATTTATAAGAATGGTGAGGCCATTGGCAAACGACAGGGGGATGATTTCTTGTCCTGCAATAAATGTTTAAACAGAGCAACGCAACTGGTACATGTTGTAGATGACCACATATTTCGATTTGGTTTTTTAGAACATTACGAAAGATGGATTCATCATGGAGAGCCGATGGAAGTGCATGTCGACATGCCTCAACAGGATGAACCAATAGTATCGAGAGATGAGATGACAGACATTCTACATGATGTAGTTGGGGGAGAACCGAGTGAGGAAGGGGCTAATGTTGAGTTCGATGAGTTGTTTGAGGCATTGCAGTCAGAGTTGTATCCAAGCGTCTCGTCATTCTCTTCCTTGAATTTCTTGGCTAAGTTGATGGATATTAAAGTGATGAACAAGTGGACCAATAAGTCATTCGATGAGTTGCTGAAATTGCTGAAGTTAGCATTTCCAGATTTAAATCTTGTGAATTCATATTACGAGGCTAAGAAGCTAATGAGGAAGTTAGGGCTTGGCTATGAGTCGATTCATGTCTGCAAGAATGATTGCTCACTGTTCTGGAAGGAGAATGCTGATAAATAGATTTGCCCAATATGCTGCGAAAGTCGGTGGACTTAGGTGTCAAGAAAGTCATCTAGTATGAAATCCCACATAAGGTGTTACGTTATTTTCCATTGGCTCCCAGGCTTAAGCGCTTCTACTCTACCCGGCACATTGCAAAACAGATGAGGTGGCACAATGCTGGACGATCGATGGACGATGATGAAATGGTTCATCCTATTGATGGGAAGGCGTGGCAGGACTTTGATAAAGCACACCC
Source organism: Ligustrum vulgare (assembly GCA_963555705.1). NCBI lineage: Eukaryota > Viridiplantae > Streptophyta > Magnoliopsida > Lamiales > Oleaceae > Ligustrum > Ligustrum vulgare. The sequence continues at coordinate 14,989,385 of OY743190.1, forward strand.
GGATTTTGCGAGTGAGATTCGAAATGTCCGACTGGGTTTAGCTGCAGATGGATTTAATCCATTCGGAAACATGAGTTAGTCCTACAGTATGTGGCCAGTAATTTTATGCTCCTATAACCTACCTCCGTGGTTATGCATGAGAGAAGAAAACTTGATGTTAACTCTATTGATAACTGGCCCGCGATCACCGGAGAAAGATATGGATGTTTTCCTTTGTCCACTAGTTGATGAGTTAAAGGAACTGTGGTATATTGGTGTTTATGTACGTGATACTGGAACAAATAATGGATTATTTAGACTTCGTGCATCATTGTTATGGACTGTCAGTGATTTTCCAGCCAGAACTAGTCTTTCAGGTTGGAGTGGACAGGGTTATGGAGCATGCCCAACTTGCAATGTTGATACGCCATCTGAACGCGTATTAGGGAAAATACCTTATGTGGGACATCGGCGGTTTTTGGGAACTTCTCATCCATGGCGCAAAAGTCACGAGTTCAATGGAAAAACTGAGGTTAGGGAACCTCCACGTCGATTTACATGTGTAGATATAATGCTGCAGTTGAGGGGAGTGACTAATGGAATTCCAGGGAAGCACCCATAATATGGAGGTCGTAAAAGGAAACGAGATCCGAGTAAACTCAACTTGAGAAAAAAGAGTATTTTTTATGAGCTACCTTACTGGTGCACTATCGAGTTGAAGCATAATCTAAACGTAATGCATGTGGAGAAGAACGCGTGTGATAGCTTTCCAGGTACTATCTTATGTGATCCACACAAATCTAAGGACACGGACAATGTGCGATGTGATTTGATGGAATTAGGTATCATACAGGAGTTGCACTTATATCATGATGGGGATCAATTGATGAAGCCTACAGCAGAATACAAACTCACTAATGCTTACGGTAGAAGATTCTGTGATTTTATCAGATCGGCCAAATTTCCAGATGTATTTGTGTCTAGTTTGAAGAAGAATGTCGATCATGGTGGTACTCGCATCACCGGATTGAAATCACATGATTGTCACATCATTATGCAGCGTTTGTTGGCTGTTGGGTGTAGAGCATATTTGAACAAGAATATCTCCTCGACTATAGCTGAGCTTTCTACATTTTTCAAGAAGCTCTGTGCCAGGTCGATAAAGAAAAGTGACATGGAGAATGCCAAGGAACAACTAATTCTAATACTTTGCAAGCTCAAACGCGTATTTCCTCCTGTTTTTTTTTGACATTATGGTCCACCTTGTTATGCATTTACCGGATGAGGCAATCTTGGGAGGTCCTGTGTACACCCACTGGATGTATTCATTTGAAAGGTATCTCAAGAAATTGAAGGACTATGTCAGAAATCCAGCAAAGCCCGAAGGTTCAATTGCAGAGGGGTATGTTGCGGAAGAAGCTTTGACATATTGTTCGAGGTATTTTGACGACATCGAGACACGTTTCAATCGGCCTGAGAGGAACGAGGATGATATCGATCAAGGCAGGCATCTATCAGTGTTCAAGTCGCAATGTCGCCCTGTTGGAAAAACAACTGTAATGACACTTGATCGTCATGCATTGAACCAGGCTGAGTTCTACATCCTTAATAACTGCCCTAAAATTGAGGTCTACTTGAAGTAAGTATTTAGTTTTATAAATATGTATAAATTAAACTGTTGGATATCTAGTTCGTATCGACTACATATTTTTTTAATTCCTTCGTCACTTTTGAATAGTGAACACAAGAGAGAATTGCATTCCCATGGTGTAGAAAACGTCGACCAATTGCATAGACAGGAGTTCGTCGCATGGTTCCACACGAAGGTGCGTTTATATGTTCAATATAATATCTTTATGTGTATTGATATACAATTAATGTTGAAATATGCTACTTGACATTGTTGTTCGTTATGATAGATTTATAATCTGCACCGAGAGATCCCTACAACTGTCACATCAGAAATATTGGCTCTTGCGTCTCGCGCTTCACATAATGTCCAATCTTACCCGGCATGTATTGTTAACAGCGTTCGATTTCTGACGGCTGATCGGGATGCTAGATGAACCACTCAAAACAGTGGCGTGAGTGTGGCAGGATTGGAAGGTGAAACATTTTACGGGGCAATTGCAACAAGTACTTGAGTTGTCATATATTGGTGAATTTTCAGTCGTACTCTTCAGGTGCAAATGGTTTAGGACACAAGGGAAAAAAACATCAACTGACAACAATATAACGAGCATTGATGTCAGTTCCGAGGCATTCAAGGATGACCAATTCATACTGGCGTCTCAAGCGCGACATGTGTTTTATATAAATGATCCTCTTAGGGGTCCCAACTGGCGAGTTGTCGAAGAAGTTAACCATCAGAGAGCTTGGGAGGTACGTGAGACGAATGGTACCGAGACTGATGTAGTTCACATTGACACATCATCGAGGTTCACACTGTTCGTAGATCTAGGTCCGTTAGAGGAGATCAACTTGCGTCGAGTGACCAGTGGGGATCTCGATGTCTCAGTGGGTGCCAGGGAAGTACACTTGACCGATCAATCAAGTGTCTCCGAGATATCTGACATGGAGAATGAAGACATTGATGACAACGTTGAGGATCGAGTACAGTCCTATAGTGATTCGGACTAGATGATTGGTATTGCATGTAATCTATGACATATTTTTCACATTGAACTATTAATTAATCTTGTTTGAAATATTTGATTATTAAATAATTTATGTGCTATCGAATACTTGTAAAATTTGTTACTATAAATTTTACAAGTATCCACTTTTTTTGAACATTACAAAATTTTGTACAAATAAAAGTTTTTTCAGAAATAGGTGGACATTTACTCATTTCATTTTTTTCTTTCCTCTGTTTCGCAAATATATTTAAAAACAAGATTTATTTAAATATATAAATTGCCTTTTATTATTATTATTATTATTATTATTATTATTATTATTATTATTATTATTATTATTATTATTTAATGAGGTATTTTATTTATTTGTTGTTCTTATTTTAATATTATGAATTATTTATCCTATATATTATTATGTGATTGATGTTTTTGAATAAAAATTGGGGGGAAAATGTTAAAATACGATAAGGACCTATCATGTTGGCAGTTGCCATTTAAGGATCTATCGTTTTTTTAGTAAGATTAGACCTCAAATCATCTTTATTTGCCCCATAATGATCTCGAGTAAGTAGTCAAATAAAGACCCATCGGTTTAGGTAACTGTCTATTAAGGACCAATCGTTTTATGACACTGCTTATTAAGGACCTATCATTTCAAGGTTTTGCATTTTAATTTACTTTTAGAATATTGTCCCATCAAATTTTATTTCCCGTTATAACTCCATTGAACAATTCAAAAAATACAATTGGTGTTTGTAAATATCGTGAGAAATATGTTGATGTATTCCACAAAATTAATATTTACTCATAATATTACATCAAACATGATATACAATTAAATAAACTAACGAATTTGCATTTTTTTTAAATTAATATTATACTCATAATATTACATCGAACATGATATAGCTCATAAAAATTATTCACATTAACAATCATGTATTATTTACATACATAAATTGATTTACTATTCGAAGCAGGTATTATAATTTGAATTATTTATATTATTTATTAAATTTAATTAGTTATTGTGATATAATATTATTTTTCATGCATTTTGGATTTGTGTTGTGTTGTACATTTTGCATTTCTTATTTTTATTAGTTTTGTCTTTTTTAAAAGTTATGAATTTGATAATATTTTTTATTAAAACATTATTGTATTATTTTTTATTTTATATGATTGTTTAATTAACATATTTTCATAAATTTGGATCGAAATTATTATTATAAATATATTCTCGTGCATCGTACGGATGAAAATACTATGTTTAATTACTTTGAAATCATACATAAACCAATATATAAACAATATATTTTACCTTGACAAAAAAATTAAAAACCTAAAATAGCTTATTTTAAAGATTTAACGTCAAATTATTTAGATTTCGCTCAATTTTCGACCCCCCGCCAAAACTTGGAGCCCTAAATATACTATCAGAATAAGAAATGGAGACCCGCCTCCTCTCCCTTTCTTGATCTTCGTCGTTGACAGTCACACCACCGCCACCACCTCAATCACGCCGCCAACGCCTGGGTGTCCCCAAGAGAATACCGTGTTCCAGCATTGTCCAGGTAGTTATTGGTCCATTTTTTCTTCGTTGCCCAGTTTCACACTTTCGGTTTGCAATTTTATTTTCTAATTGATAAAAGATTTTATTGTAGTTGATAGATATTTCCGAGATTGGGTGTTTTTGGATGAGAATTTGACTTGGGTCACTTTCATTCATCCTTGTTTTTTCTTCTCCAGAAAGCGCCCCCTCCCCCCCCCCTTCCTCTTTTATTTTTTTTAGCTTATGATGTAGAGTGAATTGTGATTGAAGTTTGAATTGTGATGCTAGTCATACTTATTTGTTGAGCTTAAATGATATTGGGTCACTTTCATTCATCCATCTTTTTCCTTCTCCAGAAAGCCCCCCCCCCCCCCCCCCCCCCTCTTTTAATTTTTTTAGCTTATGATGAAGTGTGAATTGTGATTGAAGTTTGAATTGTGATGCTACTCATACTTATTTGTTGAGCTTAAATGCAATTGGGCAGAGGCCAACTCTTGAGTAAAATGCACTATGTGGCAGAGGTTTTAAGATATGATACTAAGTAGCAATTGGTATCACACCCCTTGTTTACATTGAAGGGGAGCAGACTTCTATATGGTTGGGAGTGAAATAGAAAAAGGAGAATATATACATTTGTTGGGAACCCGGGTTACTCTACTCACAAAAATTGATTTCTTGTGGCTAGATTATCCCGTTACAGGATTTTCTGTTAGGTATTCAACTTGGAATAAATAATTTTGCACACAAAAATTGTTTTGAGAAGATTACCCTTGCAGCGTGTTTTACAATAATCTTCATCAACTGCTTCTTATTCCTTTCATGAAAACATTTGACTTTCTCATTTCGGTGCCAATGCATGCTTGATGATGCAATGACATGTAACGTGCATGCTTGAACATTCTTCTCAATAACATATGTTTTCCTAAAGTAAATGCAATTCATCAAGGCAAGTAATTTGCACGACAGTCATTTACACATAACTTTCACATTTACATTCAACTTCTATGAAAATAGGGGGAAGTTTACTTACTTGATGTCCTTAATATTTACCGTTTTCTTGATTTGCAAGTGGAGGAACATCGGCTTCCCGTGACGTCAATGTACCAAATATCCTAATTGTTCACATTCATCAATAAATATGACTCTTAGTTCACAAACACATTTGAAATTCTTTTTAATACTAACCAATCCCAATATACCACACATTCAAAACGAACAATAAAATTTCACTGAACATTACGAAGTCATCTTATCCTTTTTAATAATGGCAGAACATCCCATCGAGATCAAGATTTCAGATTAACCTAAGTGTGACCTTAGGATATGACAAAAACACATAAAACCCATGTTCAAGACAAAGAATGAATCTCAATGTACATTAGAAAGTCTTCTCATCTTTTAAATTCAAACTCATTAAATATTTAACTTAACTCAACTTTACAGAATATCAATTTACCATTACAGGTCAACGTGGTTAAAATTAACATTGCCAAAATTTGAAGTTTGAAAATAATTTGTAAATAAATTCCTAAATCCAAACTTCACATTACAACTCAAACATTACCAAACAATTAACTAATTTCATAATCTCATCAAATATGAAATATTCACATACTTCAATAAATATGACTTTAAGTATTCCTAACTAAAGTTAAAACTTCGATTTAACCTAATGCGACCTTACATTAACATTAAAGCACATAAAATCAGTTAAAACACCTTTCATACTCCCAATTCTCAAAACATTACATTTTAAATCCTTAAAAAGCATAGAAATGTAGGATTATAATTAATGTCTCAATTTAAAATAAGATCAATTAAAATATCCTGCATTAATAAATTCCAAAAATCTGAAATTTTATATATATATATACACAACTCTAAATATACACACATATTTACACATTATTCACTAACTGAGGTCAAGAATCTTAAAATCCATTGTATAATTTATATATATATATATATATATATATATATATATATACACACACACATAAATACTTCTATACATACATATATATAAACATTATTCAAATCTCAAAATTAACCTTCAAAATTCGAAATCTACATATTTGAAATCTGAAGATCTTAGCATATATACATACACTCAACATATATATATATATATATATATATATATATATATATATATATATATATATATATATATATATATCAATACACAAACCCGTTTGTGTGTGTGTGAAAAAAAAAAGTGTGTCGTGTGTGTGTAAAATCGCGAGTGACTGCGCGACCGTGGGTGCGAGCTCGAGCAGTTGCGGTCGAGAGGGAGGAAAGAAAAACAAAAAAACTAATCTTACCGTGGAGGGGAGGTGGTGGAGGCCGGGGTTGTGGTTGGCGTCGCCGGAAGAGGTTCGGTTAGGACGGGAGACAGAGAGAGCCGAGAGAACGATGTTGCAGCCGTGAGGGAGTCGAGACAGAGAAGGCGTCGGGTGAGAGGGTGAGAATGAGGGTTAGGTTAGATTTTAAGTGTAATCTTTAGGGAATTTGCAATTTAGTCCCTCATTCTCCCTAAGTTTCAAAATTAAGTACACATCTATCATAAATTTACAAAATACCCTAAAATTTATCACTTATAATAATTTGACAAAAATAGAAATTGGCAAGCTTAGGAAATAAAACAATTATTCACATAAATTGCAAGTAAACAAATTTATAATTTTCTAATTGGCACATTGAGCGAGACGGCGTCCAAATCCTTCCACTGCAAAATAATTCAAATAATTATCAACAATAATAATGTCAATAATGATTAATAGAGACATTAATAGAAAAATTACGCGAAATTCATGAAAGCCCGTAAAACGAAAAAACGGTATTACAATTAGTGTCAATTATTTAAGGTTTTCTTTTACTAGCTTTTATTATTTTTAAGTTTACACAGGTTCTGTTCAAATCTAATGTTACCTATGTGAGAATAATTTTTTTGTTAATGTTGGGAAATAAAGCATTTCCAATGTGATCTTGCATCAATTTATATCAAGTCCAAAGGTTAATAATTTCTCACTACAAGTTATCATGCATTATTTGGTTGTCTTTAAATGCTTCATAGTCCCAAAATATGGCCGATGTATTGTCTCACGGAGGAGATGGGGGCAATCAGGACCCCGATAGAGGTGGACGTCGATTGTCGCCCTCTTGCGAGTCAGGTACTTCTTTCTTAAGACTGTTGGATCATTTTTACTTTTCAAGATATATTGGTTTTATTTTTCACACTTATAGAATAATAACTTTGTTACTTTATTCACTTCATTTAGCGCCACCGTCAAAGAGGCCTGGTAAGTCACGGATGTTGAAGGTCGAGAGGCATTTCAAAGATAATGGTAGTGTTCCATTGCCAATAGCATTTGACTTGGACATAGAGAGGACAGTTCGTCCTATTGGTCCCAATGAGCCGGAGTTCATCCGTTTTTTGGGGACAACGGTACGCCAATTCATAGTTCCCAAGTATATGGGATGGAACAAAATTCCACAACATTTGAAGGACCGCGTTCGTGCAGAGATTGAGGTAGCGAGATTTAATTTTTTTTTTAAATTTTAATGTGTTTAAATTATGCAATTTTTATTAAAGAATGAAATATAACTTTTTTCACATAAATATTTCAACATAAAAGGCGATGTTGCACCAGAGAAACACCATTGGGTTGATAACGGCATTGACAGAAGTGTCGCTGAGCGTTATAAGGATTACAAAAGCAAGGCCCACAAATATTATAAGAGACATGGACGCACAAAACCTTTCGAAGACATTGACATGGTTGAGTTGGGCAACTGTGTGGACTTATTCGAGAGTGCATCCTTTAAGGTACATTAACTATTTATATTTAATTTAATAATTTTAAATTTTTTTTATATTTCATTTATAACAGCATTTTTATAGATAATGTTTTACTTTGTATTTTTTAGGCTGCGTCTCTGAGGAACACAACCAATCGAGCCAAGACTCCATACCAAAGTTTGCAGGGGTCTAAGAGTATTGTGGCAACGCGTCATGCTAAGTAAGTACTTAATTTCATATAATATTATTTATTTATTTACTTATTAGTGATTATTATTTACTAGCTTTGATTTATTTTATTTTTTCAGAGAAATCCTGAGACACAAGAGTGGGCTCCCATTCTGGATACATGGAGATCTACTCATACCCGACTGACCGATCAGGGTGAAATTTGGGTCAGTGAGCAGGCCTAGAATCATTACGTAAGTATTATTTAATTTTTTTCATTTTTTAAAAAGTTTATACAATTTAAATTTGCTTTTTTTACCTAATCATTTCATTTTTTGAAAATTCAGAACGCTATGCTTGAAGTGAGGGAGACGCAAACGCAGCAAGCCAACTCCTCTGGGACACAATTAGATGAGCACAATGTCATTCGGGATGTGCTCGGAGAGCGACGGGGCCACGTGAGCGGAGTTGGCCGGACCATCACTGGCGTCTCCAATTCAGCATCGTCGACTGCAACTTCAGCTGCTATAGTAGAGTCGGTGCGTGTGGTAGAGCTCGAGCAGATAGTGAAGAACCAAGCTGCTCAGATGGAGACCCAGGCTGCTCAGATAAAGACCCAGGCTGCTCAAATGGCTGATCTCCAGTCTCAGCTTACTCGACTAAATGCAATGTTCTAGTAGAATTTTACGGGACTAGCTTCGGGCTTAGATGTGACGCCGATTGGGGGTTCCAAACCCTCGGATAGGATGGACGGGGACGATGACGATGACGATGACGATGGTGATGGTGATGATTATTACAAGGACGATGATGATGACTAGACTTGTAGGGTACTTTTTCATGTTGTAAATAATCACTTTTGTAGACAATCTTCTTATCTAATGCATTTTATTACTTCTCTACTTTTTAATTATGTTAAAAATAATTGATAATTATAATATTTTTCAATATTTATTTGGTCATACAAAGGGGAAACAAAAATAAATAAATAAATAAATCTCCAATATTTTAGCGACTTATTTGTCGTCACATCAGTTTTAGGGACTAGGGGCGACAATTGTCGTCCCTTATACCCTGTCATTAGAGACGACAATTGTCGTCCCTGATACCCTCTCATCAGGGACGACATTTTTCGTCCCTGATATGTTAGAAACGACTGTAGTCGTCGCTAATCAGTATCAGCCACGGACCTACACCGCCGACAAGTAGGGACGAAAATGTCGTCGCAAATACGTTATTACGACGACTATTTGGTCTTTTGCGACGACTTTTGTCGTCTCTGTTGACTAATATTCTTGTAGTGTAATAGTATAACACAGATTATAATACTATTAATGACACATGTACCATAATAATTATTAAAATATTTATTACATTATTATTAACATTTTCATAACTTTTCAGATTTAGAAAGTCATTTTTTGTGGGAAACTATGTGCGTGTTATTTTTTATAGGAATTCTGTTATTAATTACTCCTTCCATCCCGTAAAGATGGACTTATATTCCTTATTTATCCGTCCCAAATTATAGACTACTTTCTTTATTGAAAGTATATATATATATATATATATATTTAAGTTTTTTAATATGTCTTTATTTAATGTACATTATTATCAACAAATATAAACTAATTCTATTTTAATCATTATTTAATGTAGGGATATATCAGGAAAATGTAAGAATAATTTATATTTCTAATTGCATTAATTACTTTTCTTAATTTGTGTGAAAATAGAAATAAATCTATCTTGACGGGCGAGGGGGGGTATTATATATAGATAGATAGTTCCTGTAGTCGATTAATTAATTCCATGAATGTCTATTAGCTTTTTTATTTCATTTTATGGTTTGAAAATTGTAGACATTTTAACTTTTAGAAATCAATTAACCGTAAGTTTGGCTTTAGTCATCAAATTAAAATTGTAAAGTATAAAATATATCACGTGTTCAGATATTACTACGCCTAATAGATTAAAAAACTAGAAAAATAAACAATTAGACGGTAAAAGAAACATGGAAGTCGCAACTTTATGTTTTACATTTTTGGTTATTTTTCATTATATATGAATGCACAATTTATGCATATAAGTTACTTGTCTCTTTTATTTTATTGTGCTAATAAATTTATGCAATTCATACAAAGATATTAGACCAAGTAAGAAATCTTATAGGGGGGATTAAATTATTAATTATCCACAATTTATGTATGTAAGTGATGTTTTATTGTTGTTCGTCTTGTTATTTTTGTCGAACATTGTATTTTTACAACTTATTCAATAAATAATTGTCAATTATATCTTACGTGCATTGGACACGCGTGGTTACTAGTGTGTTTTATAACACATTGTACACACATATATGTCAACAATCAAGTTTTAAATCTATACAAACAATTACATTAAAAAGTGGTGATGTGTAAAATTTTAATTGAGTAAAAAATTAAGGGGACACCAGATATAGACAGCAAACAATAAACACCAAATTATGCAATTACCTTCAAAGGTAACTAATCAATAATCACAATTCCACATGATCTCATTCTGAATTTATGTCCTTATAAAGCATTAATTAATTCTTATCATATACGAGAATATTTATTGTTGCATTTGCCTTTAGTTTTTTACAATATTTGCTCCAGAAATATAGATTTGCGTAATAATTTTCATAACGACAAGGTCTTTCGGATTGGACCAAATAGAATCTGAACCAATCCTTTCACTATAAATAGAACCTTTTCCTTGCAAACTTCATCACTACAAACACAAAAACCCCAACACCCAAACTCTTCCCTTAAGCTTTGAAATCAAGAGAATGGCGTTGAGATCAAGTCCTTGTTTAGCAGGGCTAGTGGTCTTGGCACTGATTTGCTTTTTCCCTTCCATCTCTGCAGATGACGTTTCATGCTCACAGGCCATAACGGATTTGTTGCCGTGCCAGATATTTCTGTTGGGATTTGGTGATATTAGTGCCCCTTGTTGCCAGGGAGCTCAAACCTTATTTAAAAGTGTCGCTAATTCCTTAACAGACCGTAAAATTGTCTGCGAGTGTCTAAAAAAAGCTTTATTGACTTTTGGTGTTAATCTGGACAGAGCACAACAACTTCCCCAGCTTTGCAAGATTGATATTAATGTACCTATTCGACCCGACGTGGACTGCAATAAGTAAGTTTTCTTTTCTTAAGCTCTATATATATTATGTATATGCTTCATTTTCTGGAAGAGAAAACTCATCAAAAACCCAACTTTGGGAAGTAATTCTGGGGTTAAAAGTTTCATATACATGTTTTAATTACCCCCAAATTTTATACTTAGAAGGATTGTTCCAATGTGCAGGATTCAGATGAATGAAGGCATTCAGGTCCGTAATTTCGAGGCACAGCCATGAGAGGAATCCATCTTCGAAAGTTAAGTTGACATAAGCGAACTAGGATTCTATGATGCAAGGAAAGTGCAATTTGAATGGATAAATCACAAGATTTGTTAGTTTTGTATATGCATCGAAATGAATATCAAATAATTATGTTTTTGTTCCCCAAGAGTGCTTCTATTTTTTATTTTTCAACTACAGAAACTTTCATTACGAATTATAGAGGGTCAAAAAAAAAAAAAAAAAAAAGGTCAGAGATATGCTCATAAACCGACTTAAAAAATATGTCTTTATGAAATTATTAAAAATTATATGATCTCAAGTGACACACTAGTAAACTCGTAATTTTCCCTCTCTTGCGTGATACGTAAAATCACCAATGGTTTCCATACTCTACACCACGTGCTATTAAATTTTGAAACTTTAAATAGAACTTTTATTATTAAAGTCCACGATCGGAACAATTTGCGCACTGAAGATAGACGATATGAATGATTTGCACAAATTATCCATATTTTACAGAAAAAATTGACAAGATGAAACACGATGACCAACTCCACGAGAAAATGTTATCACGAGGGAGTAGATGTCAAATTTGAAATGATAAGCAATTTATATAATGAGTGCACATGATAGATGTTTTTAAGTGGAACGTACTTGATTTCAACCACACAATATCACATCACTCACTATTCAAAACATTTTTTTTTTTCAAATAAAGAATATCAAACAAAGGCTTATGAATTTTTAAGTGGTACTTGATGTTTATAATTGTTTTTCAAAAACATGATTTTTGAAATCTTAAATAAACTTAAAATCCTGAACAATTGAACCAAGCTTATTTTTCTTGCAACACTGTTAAAACATGTGTATTTTTTTTAGGTGTTCTATATATATGTTTGTACAATTATATCCTAGTCCAAACCCGTGCTATGTCAATTAAGGCAGTGTTTAAAATAGAGATGACAATAAATCGAGCTAAGTCGGCTACATCTTTAGACACTTGAGCTTGGCCTGGTTCTTTGGCTTGTGGGTCTCGTGGACTTGTTTTTAAAAAAGAAATCAATGATATATATAAAAAACGAGAATAAAAGAGCTCACCACGAGCCAAAATGAGCCTGAGCTGCCCATAAATCAAGCCAAGCTCGTCGAGCACGGCCCATTTGCCAACCCTAGCTGGTGTTGGGTATTTGACCCAAATTAATCAAGTGCCTAGTGAAACATAATGAGTGTCTAGCTAAAACAAAGGATGGTGGAGCTAATTATGATGTCTATGAAATGATAATTAGTATAGGCTAATTATGACATTGTGTGGTCCAATAAAGCACGTCATAATTATCCTTGACTAATTATGATGTTTGGTGTTAAGAGTTTTCACGGTGAATTCTCCTCTATAAATTGAGGAGAAATCAAGGAAGAAACTACCACCACAAACAAGTTGGTCTAATTAGTGACACACTGTGACCAAAGAGAGAAAATTGTGAGCCTAGCATATTGTGAAGTTTCTTGTAACTCTTTGTAGTGTAAATAAAATGGTAGAAATTATATGTGGTAAAGCTCGTTTGTTGTATTTTCTCTGTGGTCTGTGGGATTGGGTTGGTGAGTGAAAGTCTATATATTTGTAACAATTTAATATATAGTGAAAAGCTTTGGCGAGGGTCCGTGGACGTAGGCAAGTTGCCGAACCACGTAAATTTCTGTGTTCGTATTTATTTTCTTATTTGCTTATTTTACTTTGAACATCGAAAGATCCTGTGGGAAAATTAAAGTGGGAATCGACGTGTCGAAAATTCCCAACAAGTGGTATCAGAGCTACAGGTGGTTCAAATAATTTGAAGAAAAAAAAAATATGTCAAGTACGATGTGGAGAAATTTGACGGGTCTACACAAAGTTTTTGAAAATTCCAGCCCTGGAATCCGGAAAAATAAGGAATTGTCCAAAAGGTGGAGCGGACTCGGCAAACTGCTCGAAGGACAATGCGACTCTCCTGGTGGAGGGTGGTGGTGATGTACTTTTGTAAGATGAGACTTCCTTATGGCATGAAACCAGTTTCCATGATAGAGGATGTGTTCTTACTGGTGGGTACATGTGTTTGCACACGGGCATTGGTTTGGCGTTAATGCAAGGTGTGTGGTGATTTGATGTCGATGGCTGATGAGCTCCCAAGGAAAGCCAAACATGGGAGTTGCACCATAATTTTTCAGCAATTTTGTTTCGACATGTGCCGATGAAATTCTCGGAGTTCGTTGATAATTCTGAGTGGTTATACTCATATGGTGGAGTATGGGACCGTCAAAGTGGAAAAATGCTTGCCTGTTACCCAATATTTGAATTTGGTTTTGGCTTAGACGAATTTGTGTCAAGGTGGAGATTGTTGGGTATTTGACCCAAATTAATCAAGTGCCTAGTGAAACATAATGAGTGCCTAGCTAAAACAAAGGATGGTGGAGCTAATTATGATGTCTATGAAATGATAATTAGTATAGGCTAATTATGGCATTGTGTGGTCCAATAAAGCGTGTCATAATTATCCTTGACTAATTATGATGTTTGGTGTTAAGAGTTTTCACGGTGAATTCTCCTCTATAAATTGAGGAGAAATCAAGGAAGAAACTACCACCACAAACAGGTTGGTCTAATTAGTGACACACTGTGACCAAAGAGAGAAAATTGTGAGCCTAGCATATTGTGAAGTTTCTTGTAACTCTTTGTAGTGTAAATCAAAGGGTAGAAATTATATATGGTAAAGCTCGTTTGTTGTATTTTCTCTGTGGTCTGTGGGATTGGGTTGGTGAGTGAAAGTCTATATATTTGTAACAATTTAATATATAGTGAAAAGTTTTGGCGAAGGTCCGTGGACGTAGGCAAGTTGCCGAACCACGTAAATTTCTGTATTCGTATTTATTTTCTTGTTTGCTTATTTTACTTTGAACATCGAAAGATCCTGTGGGAAAATTAAAGTGGGAATCGACGTGTCGGAAATTCCCAACAGCTGGAAGTCGATCCCTGCAATTCTCCGTGCCCTAGCCTCTAAATATAGTTCAAAATTCTGTCATTAAGCTTGATGTATGCCCAATATTTTTTATATTAAAACTAAATTCTATATTCCTTAATTATTTATTTAAGTAACATTCCAAAGATATACAAAAGGAGGACAAAAATGAACTTGAATACTAAAATAAGAATGGACTGCATACAAATTAAAAAGAAAAAAAGGGTATTAACACAAATACCTTATTTTTGGACCATTTATAAAAATTCTCTTTTGAAATTTTTAGGAAGTAAAAAAACTTTGTAAATCTTGGGTGTCACTTTTTTAATAATTTTGTCCCTTTTTTAAAAAAGTGATATAATGTCACTTATTTTTAAAAAATTGATATATACGTTACGTTCTCAATCAAACATAATTTAAAACCTTAAAATAAATTCATGACTTATTAATTTTGTTCAAAATATTGGAATAATTGTGCATTTTACATAATTTCATTTTTTATCACTTTTCTTTTGATTAAAAAGTGACAATTTGTCACTTTTTTCTACTTGGGTCAAATTCATTTTTTTCAATTGAATCATTGGCTAACAAATTATATAAGTCCACAAACATTAATAGATACATTACACAATGCCATTTTTTTTTCTTATCACTTTTTGTTTTAATTCGCCTTTTCTTTTAATTAAAAAGTGATACGGTATTACGGTGTCACTTTTTAGTAAAACAAAGTGATGTTTTATTACTTTTTGCTACTTGAATGTCCTTTTTTTAAAATTTTTAATAAAAAAGGGACACAAGACACAATGTCACTTTTTATCACTTTCTTAATAAAAATGTGACACAAAACACAATGTTACTTTTTATCATTTTATCACTTTTTTTTTAATAAAAAAGTGACAAAATGCCACTTTTTTTTTTTTTTTTTTAAAGAAAAAGTGACCAAATGTCACTTTTTAAACTAAAATGTGATACAATGCCACTTTTTCTTTTAAGAAAAATTGACATAATACCACTTTTTTTTAAAAAAAAAAAAATTAAAAAAAATTAAAAAAAATTAAAAAAATTCTACTAAGAAAGTGACATTGAGTGCCACTTTTTTAAAACTTTTATTACATTTTTAATATTTTTCTCACTTTTTTAAAAAAAGTGACGCAATGCCACTTTTTAAAAAAATGTGACACAATTTCACTTTTTCTTTAAAATAAAAAGTGACACTTTACTACTTTTTTTACTCGAATGTCGCTTTTTCAAATTTTGCAATATTCATTACATTATCTCAAAAAAGTGGCACTGTGTTACTTTTTAGATGAAAAAGTAGCAGGAAGCGACTTTTTTAAAAAAAGTAACAGCATGACACTTTTTCAAAACTTGATGTCAACAATTACTTTGCATTCACCAACTTCACATGAAAAAAGTGACAAATAACACTTCTCCAATAGTGATGTCAACAATCACCTTGCAACCCCAACACACTTTTCTTCAAAAATATTTTCACTCCTAAATTCAAGTTTCAACGGTCTTCTCTCGAATAAACAACCCTTTTTTATTTGGCAATTCTAATATAAGAATGTGTTGGGTACCCGGGTTGCTCTAATCACAAAAATTGATTTCTTGTGATAGATTATCCCGTTACAGGATTTTCTGTTCTATGTATTTAACTTGGAATAAATAATTTTGAACACAAAAATGGTTTTTGAGAAGATTACCTTTGTAGCGTGCTTTACAATAATCTTCATCAACTGCTTCTTGATTCCACCAAAGCTTCAAACCCTCAAGCTTTTCCCGGTGTTCTCCAATGGCAGTTGTGCAGGTGTGTGGTCACCTCTCTCAAGATCTAGGTTAAACTAGGATTAGGGTTTCTTTTGTAAAGAGGAAACACACACTACACACTTTAGTGTGTGTCTCGCCACTTTTTACATTAGGTTAAGAAAAATAGTCTTGGGAGACTATTTGTAACATCTTTACACTCCAAAACCCTACCAGGCCTAGTAGCATAACCCAGGTCCATTTCTGCACAACCCAATACAGGTAATAAGCCTGTATAAACCCATTATAGTGAAGCCACCGAGGGAACCTGATCGGACCCAATTAAACTAAGCTCCAATAAATTAATTATGACCCGATCAACTCTTGACCAGTCAAAATTAATTTATTAATCACGTTCTATTCCACTAAAAGAACGAGACTGCACTCTTAGTAAAATTTAAATTACTGAAACAATTAATCAATAATTATATCCTCTGACTTATCGTTCTTACATGTTACCCCCGTCGATCAACTCGATTATTCGGAGCAAGTTAAAATGACCAAAATGCCCTTCTTTGAATATTCATAAATTCTCAACTCTCATCTTCTATCTGACAGTTCGATGTGATCCCATCACATCATAGAATTCAACAGTCACTATCGAATTACTGAGCTCAGATTCAACTGTCCACTAGAAGAACCAGTGAGATTATGATCATACCTAAAAGGTGACGGATTCCATAATTAGAATATATGTTCCTCGTTAGTTCACTTTAATTCCCAAAGTACCGAGATATTGATCAGCAATTTGATCTCACCCATTGATACCTCAAAGAACTTCAAGTTAGTAATCGAAGTCCATTATCCGATTAGGATTAAGGTCCCACGTACGATAATCAAGTGAAATTAAATTTGTACGGTCAATGTCACAAATTAATTTCACGTGGTCCCGTCCAATACGTTCCAAACGTACTCTCAATTTTATTACCAAAGTCAAAGATAGACTTTAATAAAATCGAGACGATCTTATAAAAATAAATTGTCCATATTTATTTACTGATCGTGAACGTTAATTTTAGATCGAATCACAAATTGAATCTTTCCGTGTTTAACAACTTAAACACTCAATTTGTAATATCAAATCGACCCGTGGACAAACACAACATCATATTAATACAATCAATTAATATTTTACTTTTAAATGTCGTGAATTATACTCTATGGGCATATATAATTCCAACAATCTCCCACTTGCCCTTAGAGTATACATGAAACATCGAATCATCCATCTTGTCAACATCATCATTACATTAATGATTATGTTCTCAACCAAGATAGTAACTCATTTCGATGTAAGTCACGGTTGTATAACAAACAATCCAAGATTGTGTTATTCCCAACCAATTAACCACATTATCTCCCAGTTATATTCCAATTTTGACGACTCTCGAGAATCCTAGTCAAATCAGATCTTAATTAGTTTTATTCCATCAGATCACCAACTGAATAGATAAGCAAATACTTACTCGTTTTTCGAAAACGATTCAGTATATGATTTACCTCTATTCAATGATCTGATCCTGGATCAAACTAATAATCACCAACAATATCTCCAGCATAAGATATGACCTATCTAGTGCAAAGTAAGGCTCCCTATAGCCGGAGCATAAGGAACCTTCTATATCTTACCATGAGTCTTAGGAGAATACTCATAAGATAGTTAAAGTCCACAAATAATATTATTCCTTTCAAGGCTTCAATATTGCAAATGTAGATAGTATCTTATTATTACATGAAACTTGAGACTTTCTATTTCATTTTTCTCCCACTCCGAAAAGTACGGATGTCTAGAAAAAATAGACAGTCATCTACAAGTCCTCCAAGTCTAATTGCTGGTGCCAATTACTATTTAATGAAAATACTCTCACACATTAGTAGAGTGTCATTCAAATAAATAGTCGCGAAAACTGACTCATCTTTCTGTATACTCGAGTATACTTAAGATATATCAAGATTTTGATCAAGAACATGTATCACAATCATTCGATCAAATTCTGTATTACATATGTTGAACAAATACCCAAATCCAAAGTTGGAAACTTGTAAGTCATGAATTTTACTTTCATGGTTTTTAATATGAACTCATCAGATTACACTTTGTAAATGATTTCCTGAAGATGCATTCAAGAAACAACTTCTTGACATCCATATGTCGTACCTCATTTTCACAATGAACGACAATGGATAAAAGATCCAGGTAAATATTCGCATGGCAATTGGCAAGAAGGGTTTCACAAACCCACAGCCATGAGCCTTGCGCTGAAGGCATCAACCTTCTCATCTACCATTCTCCTATCATCTTAAAAATCATCACACCCTATAGGTTTGACCCCATTAGGTGTGTTTACAAATATCCAAACCCTAGTGTAGTACAAGGAATCCAATTCCGAGTTCTCGTTCACCTTCCATGATTTCAATTCCATAACTTCTACCACTTCCCTAAATGAGGAGTCCTTCTCTTATTTCAGTAGAGACTGTCTAAAAAGACTCTCCGTAGAATAAGCGTCAAGAAGGTGGTCTTACAACCCTCCCACTCCAATTAGTCGCTGGAAGTGTATTTCCATTATGTCCAAACAGAGTCCCTTCCTCTCCTCCCACTACTTGGTTATATCCCTAATTGGGATCAACCTCTTCACTACCTCTTTATGAACATAAAGAAGAGGCGGAACAGTGAGAACAACTTCAACTACAACCTTTGGTTTTTCCCTGTCCATTGAGTTCACCAGGCAAAAATAGTGGTTGAACCACTTGCCTATTTCTCCCACTAGGATCAGCAACCATCGGTTCCGTAGGAAGTCCCAAATCATCAAGATTAATTCTATGCGGAAACCTGGAATCAAGTTGTTTGAACCACGTTCTAACATCTTATCCAATAGAATTTTACTTGTGGATTTGAATTCTTCTATATGCCTTATCCTCTAAGAAAGTTACATTTGTACTGAACAAATACTTTCTTGACCAGAGGACTATAGAAGAAATAATTTCTAGTTTCGCTGCATACCTTATAATCAAACCTTCATTGTTGCCTCCATCTCGTCAATCCTGGCTTTCAGCTTGTGTGCCAAAAGTCCCCAAATCTGAATGTGGTGTAAACTGAGCTTGCACCCATGCCACAACTCTAGGGGTATTTCAGGAAACGAATCAATGGTACTAGGCTATGAAGGAACCTGACTATCTCCGGTATACATTCCCAAATGAAACTAGTAACGAGGATAACTCATCATTGATTTGGTATTACCTTGTTCTCCTTTTCCGATAAATGGTTCATAAACTCATATGAGAGATACACAAACCTCGATCAAATCGAAGTATCTCGATTCTCTTAATTACTTCTCAACTTCTGTCCAAAATTCTAGAAACATTTCAGATCAATGAGATATTAAGTATAGAATCGAGATCTGGAGTGATCATCAATAAAAGTGATGCATTACTCGTACTCTCTCATATCTTGAGCACCAAAGAATCCACACATATCGAAAGTGTATTAATCTCCAAACTCTTAAGTCCATTTAATGTATAAGGACTCTTGGTTATCTAATCCACTAAACAAGATTCAGAAAACAATATAGATTCCACCTCAGATCCTTTTTGAGGTCCATCCCTTACTAGTATTAGAATCGAGTTTTGGATAAGTGTGACCAAGCCTAAGATCTTAATCATTTTACCCTCTAAATAAAATTCAAAAGCCCACATAGATTCCACCTCCAAAATACTTAGAGGCTATCTGTACCAGTCTTTCAATCTTATTTAGATAAATATGATTATCTTAAGTTCTTATCAAAGAGTTCATTAATACAAGGAGTCGTCTATCCCTTATCACTTGTAGTAATATTACACTTAGAAACATTTACAAGGCTTTGAGATTGTTAACTATTTGTCTCGCAATAATAAGAGCATTATTTAACTTAATTCCAACTAATAACTGGAAATTAAGTGCTAAATAATTCCGCTCAAATAATAAAGAGACAAAATAACAATTAAATTGTTTCGCAAACATAAAAGCCCTACGGCTCTTTCCATATTACCGTACCCGTGCTTATCCTTATATTATACTCTATCTCATTGTGTCATTTGGTCACCTAGGACCATATTGCAACAACTTGCAATAGTGGTTAGTTACTCTAGAATCTATAATCAAGATAGACTCAATTACTAACCATAAAACAATGAATATAGTCTTACTCCATTATAGAGTTTCCAGGAAAGGCTACTTCCTCATTAGTCATATCTTTGCTAAAAAGCAAAAAGGTTAGAGGGCCTACCATACTATCCGTTGCTTTAAAATAATCTCTTCTCTATGAATAGCTTAAATTTAACCTTTCAGGGACACGTTCATCCTGGTGAATATAGTCCACACTGAACCGCAAGAGATCATCTTAAAAGATTTCTCAAGCATTATGTCACATGAATCAATGTTTGCAAGTGGAACCTCCACCACGTTAAAGTGACCAATCATGTTTTACCAAATGGTCTCTTGCAAAAACGTGATCGGTTCATAAGTAGAGATATATATTATAGCTTGATAGCATAGTTTGTATAATTAAATTGTTCAAATTATTATAAATACCCTTCCATCGAGAATATAAATATGGTATCCCATTTTGATGTTTTTATTGCGAAGTACTTGACATGAGAATCAAAACTATGCAATAAACCATCTCATCAAAATAAAACCATTTTCATTGGAAGATTTATAATTATTTTGAACAAAGATCTTCTAGCACGAACAAATGTCATAAGTGGAAAGAATTATAACGAGACATGTTACAGTTTTCGCAAATTAGTTGGTGATGTCTAAATATATAACTAGTTGTGGAAATACGACATTCAAATAAAATTAATGTATTAAACACGAGTTGTATAAATGATGAATGCTTTCATATATGATGCATGAATAAAAAAAATTATGCACAAGTAGACCAAAAACTACTATAATATGACGACAACCTAAAACTCCAAAATCTTAAACACATTTCTCTATAAGAGAAATAAATGTGATTTATGGTTAGGCTGGGACCCTCCCACTAAATTAAATATATCTAGCATCTCATGCAATATTTAATTTATAGTCGTTAAAATTTGGCCATCATTGACATCGTTTGGATATTCTATAGGAAGTCCCCACGATATCATTGATTTAAGTGTCTGACCCCTATATTGATAATATTTCAAGTACCAAATTAATTACGTCACCTATAGGGTAATCATGATTAATTCACACTTAAAAATTATCACCTAATTGGGCCCAATCCAGTAACCAAAACAGTGCAGCCCTCCTATAGGGAGACTAATTAGATTAGCACGAGGCATACACAATTTTTTTACTAATGGACTAATAGGGGAGGCCGTAGGTTCAAAAATTGCACCCTCGCTCACTTAATATTTTGAACTGTTGGGTTTTAATTTAATAATTACCAATCAATTTTAACTCTTAAAATCAATTTAATTATTAATAAATATATTTATTTTCTAATCTAACATTTAGAAAAGAAAATAAAATATAAAACAATGCATAACAGTATAGTACCTAGAGCGGTGTATATGCGATCTACATGACATGTTATTTAATGACATTCATTCACAAATTATTAAAGCAATAAATAAATGCGATAATAAAATAAATATGAACATAACTTATGGCCAAACCTAGACACAAAAATTACAAATTAATTAAAGAGTCTATTGAGCCACAAGCCGGCCCAATTCTTCAATTCCCATTTGTAAGTGTCCAGTCCAAATCTGCAAAGTTTCAGTCTTCAACCCAAATGTCAAAATGTAATGATCCAATTAAATATTCCAGCCCATTGTAAAATTCAGTCCACATTACATTGGCCCAGCTAAACAATTTAGCCCACATTGCAATTAATTAAAATGGACAATTTTACAATTTCTAAGCCATATTTAATTTCATCTATATTTGGCCCAACTTCAATTTAATTCAACTGGCCCAATCAGCCAATCATTTGATATCTGGCCCATTTCCATAATTCCAAAAACCGCCCCAAATGAATAGCCCATTTCCTTTCTTCAATTTCATGGCATTAACCTAGCAAAATTCAAAAGAAACACAGCTTCCATCTTCACAATGCCATCAGAAACGCAGCTGCCATCGCCGGAAAATGCTACAACCACTGTGGCCAAACAGCAGCTTCACGAACCACCGTTGCTGCCGCCTTCACCTTGCAGCAACCTCGCCACGCACTCGCCGGAAATGGACAGAAAGGAGGCTGCGGCTCCCACCGGGCCACGCACGGGCGCGACGTCAAAAAAAAGCAGCGATACTGCGGCTCCGCTGCCTTCGCCTTCTTAGCCATTCGTCAGAGAGAAGATCTTGGAACACGAGGAATCGGAGACTCCCATGATGCCACCACTGCCGCCACGACCGCACATCGACGGCGTTTGGAGCGCTGCCGCGTCGCACATATGGCGACAGCGACACCGTGTTGCCCTCTTCATTTTTAGTTGCACAATCAGCGTCGTCGATCGCAGCGGCATCACCCACGATGCTGCTGCCTAATTTCTTGTGATATTGCACTGCAGGTCCTTATTATATGGAGATGATGAAGTTTAGTCCATATACTGAAATTGCATCAATGGTCCTCCAAATTAAAAAATGTAGAATTGCCCGTCCACAGAATTTCCAACAGCAATCTTTGAATCCGAAATTGCAGAATTGGTCCCTTCAATCTGAAACTGCAGATCTAGTCCTCGAATTTTATAATTACAATAGAAATAATACAAACCCTAATTCTATTGCAAAAATAAAAAATTCAAAAGGGAAAACATGGAATCGTAATCCACCCCTTTTGTTACAAGACTCGATAATACAAATACAAGATTTCACGACAAAAATCTAAGGCCATAAATTTGTTCAATAAAAAATATCATTCATTCAATAACAATTAAATCACATAATCCCTAACACCGCTCAACTAACACATGCATATACAAAATAATTTATTCCTAAATACACAAAACAGTATCAAAAACCTAACGCTCTGATACCAATTGTTGGGTACCCGGGTTGCTCTAATCACAAAAATTGATTTCTTGTGATAGATTATCCCGTTACAGGATTTTCTGTTCTATGTATTTAACTTGGA
Organism: Ligustrum vulgare; assembly: GCA_963555705.1. NCBI lineage: Eukaryota > Viridiplantae > Streptophyta > Magnoliopsida > Lamiales > Oleaceae > Ligustrum > Ligustrum vulgare. The sequence goes on from OY743190.1 coordinate 15,012,794, forward strand.
ATAAATAATTTTGAACACAAAAATGATTTTTGAGAAGATTACCTTTGTAGCGTGCTTTACAATAATCTTCATCAACTGCTTCTTGATTCCACCAAAGCTTCAAACCCTCAAGCTTTCCCCGATGTTCTCCAATGGCAGTTGTGCAGGTGTGTGGTCACCTCTCTCAAGATCTAGGTTAAACTAGGATTAGGGTTTATTTGTAAAGAGGAAACACACACTACACATTTTAGTGTGTGTCTCGCTACTTTTTACATTAGGTTAAGAAAAATAGTCTTGGGAGACTATTTGTAACATCTTTACACTCCAAAACCCTACCAGGTCTAGTACCATAACCCAGGCCCATTTCTGTACAACCCAATACAGGTAATAAGCCTGTATAAACCCATTATAGTGAAGCCACCGAGGGAACCTGATCGGACCCAATTAAACTAAGCTCCAATAAATTAATTATGACCCGATCAACTCTTGACCAGTCAAAATTAATTTATTAATCACGTTCTATTCCACTAAAAGAACGAGACTGCACTCTTAGTAAAATTGAAATTACTGAAACAATTAATCAATAATTATATCCTCTAACTTATCGTTCTTACATGTTACCCCCGTCGATCAACTCGAATATTCGGAGCAAGTTAAAATGACCAAAATGCCCTTCTTTGAATATTCATAAATTCTCAACTCTCATCTTCTATCTGACAGTTCGATGTGATCCCATCACATCATAGAATTCAACAGTCACTGTCGAATTACTGAGCTCAGATTCAACTGTCCACTAGAAGAACCAGTGAGATTATGATCATACCTAAAAGGTGACGGATTCCATAATACGAATATATGTTCCTCGTTAATTCACTTTAATTCCCAAAGTACCGAGATATGATCAGCAATTTGATCTCACCCATTGATACCTCAAAGAACTTCAAGTTAGTAATCGAAGTCCATTATCCGATTAGGATTAAAGTCCATTAATTTCACGTGGTCCCGTCCAATACGTTCCAAACGTACTCTCAATTTTATTACCAAAGTCAAAGATAGACTTTAATAAAATCGAGACGATCTTATCAAAATAAATTGTCCATATTTATTTACTGATCGTGAACGTTAATTTTAGATCGAATCACAAATTGAATCTTTCCGTGTTTAACAACTTAAACACTCAATTTGTAATATCAAATCGACCCGTGGACAAACACAACATCATATTAATACAATCAATTAATATTTTACTTTTAAATGTCGTGAATTATACTCTATGGGCATATATAATTTCAACAGAATGTATGTCAATTCAGGTTTAAACCGCCTCACTCATACTTAGTGCAAGCTTCAATTAGATAATGACAGTGCAAATTTCAGCACATTTTCGTGATGCCATTAGGACTCGTAAATTGGGAACTGGATCTCCTACTGCATCCAAAGTGCTTGCCATTCTTTTGGTAGGCTTTTCCTGGAAATCAACATATGAAATTGTCATCATTGCACTGCAGGTAGAGGAAATTCAACACAGAAGATGATTGTCGAGAAAATTGCTACTGGGAAAATAAAATTTTAAATTGCTGTTTATAGTATAAACTTCAATTGGATTAAGGATAATGAATAGTATATCCAAATGAACTGCACCATTAGAATAGATATTAAGCAACAAAACAATTCCATGCATAAAGGTTTCCAAAAGTAGTATTTGTAGAAGAATTGAACATGCAACCAATAATATTATGTTTGTATTCAACATGGGCAGAAACCTCTAAGATGTGCAATTTTCCAAATCCATAAAAATTCCACTCAAAAAGTAATTATACAATCAAAATGTACAATTATCAGCAGAGAGTTCCCCAACCAGTCGTCAACCAAACGGATAAAAAAATCACATTTCATACGAGATGAATTACAAATCTAACTGAAGTTTCAAATTACACGAATCAATAAACCAGAAATCTAAATACCTATTTATAATTCAATACTTACCAAAAAAAAATCATTAAATCTCACATAAAAATAAAAATTAGAAAAATCGCTGATAAAAATCGATGCACTCTGTCAACTTCACTAAAGAACAGAGGAGGAAAACCTTGAGTAAAGAGAAATTTAAAATCATTGGACTCTCGGCCATCTCTTCATCATAATGTTTTCCTAAATTCCATCGCGGCTGGATCCCATGCGCTAATTCCCAATATCGTTGTAATAATTAGAGTCCTCCTCATCGCTGCTTACACTTGAAAGAAATTGTGCTGCGTAATCTTCTTCTTCGTTGGTTGAAGAGGTTCCTTCATGCGGTGGTGAGGTTTTCTCTATGCAAGAATATCGAGATGAAGTTTCAATTGGAAACGGGGGTTTTTCTCTGATTTAGAACTTCTGATTTTTTGGACTATTTTACCATTTCATCTTTTCAATAATTTCATATTCAACCCCAATTTTAATTAATATATATATTTTTAATCTTTTATTTCTTTTTTATTTTTGTATGGTCAATAAAAATATTTTCCATACATTTATAATCTAAATTCTTCACTTTCTCACTAAAAATCTTTTAAATAAAACCAATAATTCTTATATAATTTATAGTTTCTAATACGTCCTTCAATTAATATGAGAAAAAGAAAAAATTTGTACTTCTCGAATTATTTTACATGCATATAATAAATTTTTTTTTAAAAAAAAAAAAAAAAAAAACATTTCTAAAAGGCATTAAAGGGAGAAACTTTTTATTATTATTATTTTATCCTCAAACTTTTTAATTAACATTTTACTTCTAAAAGTCACTTAGAGGGAGAAACTTTTTGAACTATTTTACCTTCGCATCTTTTTAATAATTTCATATTCACCCTTAATTTTAATTAATGTACATTTTTTTAAGATTTTATTTCTTTTTATTTTTGTATTGTCAAGAAAAATATTTTTCATACATTTACTGTCTAAGCTCTTCACTTCTCACTAAAAATATTTTAAATAAAATCAATAACTCTCATATAATTCATAGTTTCTAATACGTTCTTCAATTAATATGAGAAAAAGAAAAAATTGCGTACTTCTTGAATTAAAATTTTTACATGCATTAAAAAAAAAAAAAAAAAAAAAAAAAAAAAACTACTACTTCTAAAATGCCTTAAAAGGAGATTTTATTTTATTTTTTATTTTTATTTTTTTACCTTAAAATATTTTAATAATATCATATTAACTGGTAATTTTAATTAATGACAATTTTTAAAATTTTATTTATTTTATAATCTTATTGTTGATAAAAAATATTTTTCATATATTTACAATCTAAACTTACTTTCCCACTAAGTCATTATTGAAGTATGATGCGTGTAAATTTTTTTTTTAAATATTAATTAATTGTATGAAAAAATAATTAATTTTTGTTCTCTAATCAATTTAAATTTTTGTTGTATTAAATTTTTACGTTGAAATTCTGAAGTGCAAATTTCTTGAGATGATCATTTGTTTATCTTTTAAGTTGGTTTATATGTATATATTTTTATCTTGTATTCGAAAATCAATTTGTTGAGCCAGAAATTTGAAGGTACCGATATCAAAATAATTTTCCTGATCAAGCATTATTCTAATTAAATATGATATGTTTTATGTTTCAAATAATCATACCTTAGTTTAGAACATAGATTAGATGCATCTCAGTTTTTCTCTGACGTTTATGATCAAATGCTATTCTGAACTCTAACTTCACATGCATGATAAACATTTTTTTACGCCAAAATACAATTGATTTTTTTCATCTTGATTCTAAAATCTGGATAAATTTTCAAATCATATTTATCATTTTTTTCACTGCAGCAATGAATTGATTATGAAATATTTACACACCGAAGAAAGAAATCCTCTCAACTCCAATATCTTGAATAAGGTAGCCTAAGAATACATTTTAAAAGATACAAAATTTAAAGAAGTCAACAATCAATGATTAGAATAAAGATGGTAGTATTATTGATAAGGGTATTGCGTACTTGGAAATTTAAATAATGTTTAGTGTAAATTGAGTTCAATATTGAAATTGTTTGAATTAGCACTTCGAATATTTTTTAGGTAAAGCATGTAGGAAATTTGGACAATTTTTATTTAATTTCAAAAATATATATACTTGAATAAAAATATCATAATATCGTTAGAATATCACGTGCATTGCACGCGTTATATACTAGTAAGTGTAAAATAGCATATAGGGTATTATTGAAATCTCTTAATTTTTTAAGGCAGTTGGTATAATTTTCCAAAAAAAAAAAAAAAAAAAATCAAACTGGGCCCCAATATTTTTTGGGTCCTAAGCACAGGCCTGCTGTGCCTATGATCAGGTCCGACCATGAGTCTGTTATGAAAAGGTGGAATTGTGGAAGATGATCAAATAAAAGAAAGGCATCAAGTGTGAGTTTTGGAAGAGAGCAATCAGGCTAAGTATGAGTTTCAGAAAAGAATGTTGTGTAATAGTAGAAAACTTGAAGAAAAAAAAAAAGGTTTTATATGAATTTTGTATGGTCTTCTTCCTTTTAATAATTACCCCATTGAAATTTCAAATGAGATTCGGAAAAATTAAAGATATATTTGTTCTATTAGAGACGTTCATACAAAAGTATATATGGATCGAGTTACTCCACTGGGAGATGGATGTAACAATCGATCTTTCGCTCTAGATCTCGAAATAATAATCCTCGTGAATAAGCTCAACTAATGTTAATTGATGATTGAACAACTCCACTTAATAATCAAATAGTGTATGGGAATGAAACTCTTAAGTTTCTATAAGTGGTGTTGGAACCACATAATTGGAACTTCTTCATCTGGACGCAAATGACGATTTTAAAACACGTAAAAGAAAATACTTTTAAACGCGTTAACAAAAATCATGTTCAGAAAACATGATTCGAGAGAGTTTTCTTAACATTTTTGTTTAATTGACACAATGAATTGGCATCACAAGTACAATGAACCATTCAAAGTTCATTTTTGCAATTGGGCACTTAAAGGAGTTCAGTTCTGCTCTCCCAAAATAGTGTTTCCTTAGCTGTCCATCCAATTAAAATTGTAGACGTATAAATGCCAACAAACAAATTTTAAATCTACAAAAACAGTTACATTCAAAAGTGACGATTTGTATAATTTTAATTGGATGAACAGCTAATGAGACACCATTTTAGGACAGCGGATCTAGACTCCATAAACTAAGCATCTTCTAACCAACTATAAACCCTGCAACCACTTAATTAAATATTATACAAAACTGGGCACTTAATATTGATTTTTCTGGTAACAACACACAATTACACTAATATCTCTGACAAAAATCTCCCTAAATTCTTGTTACAGATCAGAACCATTCATGTCACAGCCTGTATTTGGAAAAGTCAGTTGCCTTGGCTATTCGAACCCCTACTAATTGTTCTCACCACATTCCCAGTATAAATCGGGTCCATGACCTACACCATTTCAACTCATCATATACACTCAATATTATTGGCAAAACCAACGATGCGGTGGTTTGTTGCGGTGCTGTTCTTGGTCGTGCTCGTGCTCGTGTTGGCTAGCCACCGCGCCAATAGGGTGATTCAGTGCGACGACTTGTTTTCATGGATGGCTCCATGTGATATATTTGATTTGGGTGACGATACGGCACCGAGCGTTCCATGCTGTAACGCGGTACGAGGTGTAGACCTAGTAGCCATGACGTCACATCCGGAGCTTAAGGCCATTTGCTAGTGTTTTAAAGAGATTGCACTGTCTTTCCCTGTCAACTTGACGAAAGCCCAGTAACTCCCCGGCCTCTGCCAAGTCAAACTTAATCTAACACTCGATCCAAATGTTGACTGTGACCGGTATCATTCTTGATTTCTTTCGTATCTAAGACATGCGCGGAAATGAATTATGTTTTTACTATTCTTGAATCATATACTGATTTTTTTTTCTTGTTAATTTTGGCAATTATAAACGCAGCTTTTGAAGGAAGTTGATGGACATGTGGACATAATGATGTCATAAATAAGGATAGTGATGAACAATAATTCAATTTCCACCTTGAGCACGACTACAGAGATATACCCCGACCACAGTCAAACGTGTCGAGAGAAGACCTCCACCTCGAGCACTACAAACCCCCCCCCCCCGAGGATTGACTATCCCCGAGGACACATGTTCCTTCAACTTGTGCGTAATGTCCTCGGGGTACAAGGTGCTCGGGGATGACTCGTCTCTGTCATCGGACATGACCTGATCTAACGCCTGGGACATAGTCCAAAAAGGACTCATCCCCTTTAGAATCCTATTTAGGGTTTGCAACCTCTTCCCTAAAAAGTAGGAAGATGATTCCTAACAGGACTCATGCAATGCAGGTATTTCAGTCATATTACAATTCGTCCATATATCTCTATAAATATATGGCATTCAATCATAATCCAAGTACAAAATTATCTCTACAATTTATAACCTATTGCATAAATTTTCTCCTTCCTCTTTACTAACTTAAGCATTGGAGGGGTGATGAGGACATACCTCCTTGCCTTTATTGCAGGTATTCGGAGATCTAGATCGTGCTTGTTTACTGTCCAAGCTCGGAATATTCCAAGTGCGATTTTTAGCATCATCATTGGCGCCATCTGTGGGAATCATGACTAGAATCCATGGTTAATACACGTTCTGGACCCACAAGCAAACTTGCTGCTCATGATCACTTCGTTGGGCGGGGAGTAGGTACCCCAAGCAATACCACCAAACCAATCCACGCTACCAGGAAATCAGACATCACACCCCCAACCTGTTGCTGATACTCGGCAGCTTTGGAGGAACTTCGTCAACAAGTCGCTACACTTACACAACTTCTCACACAGTAGACCAGTGAGGTACACCAATGCCCAAGGAGGGGAACGCTTAACGGGCCCAGCCGCAAAACCATGCACCTAACACTGTTAGGGCAAGTACTTCGGGATTGCCACCTTGGCCACCAAACGTAATGAGTTCAAGAACTATGGTAATGCACCTTGCCGAGCTTGTAAGAATTATTCAAGAGGGAATATCTGCAGGTATACGAGAAAATGCTCAGGCCCCACCAGGTTTCACCCCCAAACACTCCATTCACTCCAGAGGTTTTGGTCTTTCCCCTACCAGAAAGGTTCAAGTTCCCGAGGATAAAAGAGTACGATGGTACAACCGATTCAGTAAATCATCTCAATATATACACTGACATCATGAATCTATAAGTTGCCCCCGATCAAGTTATGTGCAAGGCATTTCCTCATACTTTGACAAGTGTTGCTAGGGATTGGTTCTCAACCCTTGAACTGAACTCCATTCCGACATTCGCAGACCTTGCTAATAAATTCTCAGCCTTCTTTGCGAGTAATAAGCGTATAAGGAAAACAGCTACTTCGCTCATGAGACTTAGCCAAGGACAGAATGAGACATTGCGTGAATTCATGACCAGGTTCAACGCAGAAAGGCTACATATTCACGACCTCCATATTTCTACTACAGTATCCACTCTTACTTATGCTGTGAGGTGTGAGTCCTTCAAGATGTCCCTCTCGAAGACATCGCCCAAATCTGTGACTGGACTTCTTACTTGGGGTGAGAAGTACGTAAACATGGAGGAACCAATGTATCCGAGAAAGAGTGATACAACCCCCAAAAATCTGAACGTAAGGACAGCAGAAACGACCGGAAGAGATAGCGTGATGACAGCTTAAAGTAGGGGCGTGATCGTGATGATTGGGGGAAAGCAAGGACAGAACAATCGTCGTCTTTCACTCCGTTGAACACTCCTCGGGATGACATCCTTATGGAGATCAAGGATATGAAGGAGCTGAAATGGCCAGCAAGAATAAGGTCACCATCGGATACACGTGACAAGAGCAAGTACTGTGATTTTCATCGTGATCTTGGGCATGCCACAGAAGCTTGCTATGCATTACAGGGAGAAATAGAAGCTCAATATCAAGAGGGGTTTTCTGAAAACATACGTGGGGAATGATAAACGGCAGAAGCGTGACCATGAGCAGGATCAGCCACCAAGGAATAATAAACCTACGGCTGTAACAAGCAATGTTATTATTGGTGGGACAGCTTTAGGTACAGACTCACAAAATGGGCACAAAATATATGCCAGGCAGTCCTCGGGGGTTGGGCGTGTTTATCATCCAGACATCACATTTGGGTCGGACGATATGGAAGGAGTGATCACTCCTCATGATGCCGCTATGGTAGTTACAACAATGATAGATAACTATGAGGTGAAGAGAATTCTGGTTGACAATGGAAGAGCAGCTAATGTGTTATCGCATGATGCTTTCATTAAAATGGGGATATCAGCAAGCTGCCTGATGCCTATCAGGACTCCCCTACAAGGATTCGGGGGGAGTGTTATCACGCCTGAAGGCACCATCGAGCTTCCTTTAACGTTGGGAATAGACCCCAGGCAGGTGACAGAAATTACAATGCTTCATGTTGTGCGAGATCCGATGACATACAACGCAATCCTAGGCAGACCACTGCTGAACAGGATCAAAGCAATAGTGTCGACATTCCATCTCGCCATGAAATTTCCGACGGCAGAAGGTGTAGGGGTTGTTCGGGGAGATAAAATAGTAGCAAGGCAGTGTTATGTTACGAGTGTTAAGAATCTCCCAGCTGAAGTTGCGCAGGTCCAGGCAATGGAGCCAGACCTCGAGCACCGTGGTAGGCTCTCACCAGTTGAGGAATTATTGGAGATCGAGGTCGGGCCGGGGAAGAATGTCTTCATTGGTCGGGATCTCGATGATGGTCTGAAATCAGTACTCACGCAGTGTTTGAGGGAAAACATTGATGTGTTTTCTTGGAGTGTTGAGGACATGCCTGGGGTAGAGCCCGAGGTCGCAGCGCATAGGTTGAATGTAAACCCAGATGCACGACCCGTAAAATAAAGGAAGAGACAGTTTGCTCCTAATCGTCGAATTGTGATCCACGAAGAGATTGGCAAGCTCTTAAAGGCAGGATTCATCAGGGAGGTTCAATACCCAGACTAGCTTGCAAATGTGGTCTTGGTAAAGAAAAGCAATGGCGAGTGGCGAGTTTGCATGGACTATACAGATATGAACAATGTATGCCCCAAGGACAGCTATCTACACCACGGATTGACAACCTCGTGGATAGCACTTCGGGCCACAGGTTGTACGACTTCCTTGACACCTTTTCAGGTTACCACCAAATCCCAATGGCAGAGGATGACCAGAAAAAACATCGTTCATGACTGATTCGACGATATATTGTTATAATGTCATGCCCTTTGGCTTAAAGAATGCATAAGCAAATTACCAAAGGTTGATAAAGAAGGTGTTTGCAGGTTTGATTGGGAAAAACATTGAATCATATGTTGATGACATGGTTTTCAAAAGCACATAGACCAATGAACACATTCATGACCTCGAGGAGGTGTTCTCCACACTCAGAAAGTACAAGATGAAGCTGAATCCGTCTAAGTGTGTGTTCGGGGTGTCTTCTGCAAAGTTCTTGGGCTTCATGATCACTCATTAGGGTATAGAGGCCAACCCTGATAAAATACAAGCTCTGATTTTCATGGAGTCTCCCAAGAGCAGAAAGGATGTTCAGAAGCTGACAAGTCAAGTAGCAGCGCTTAACAGGTTCATGTCAAGAGCAGCTGACAAGTGTTTTCCCTTTTTTAAAATACTTAGGGGAAATAAAATTTTTGAATGGAATTAGGAGTGTGAGCAAGCGCTACAACATCTGAAAAATCCCTAGCAATGCCTCCTGTGCTTACAAAACCAAGCCCAGGAGACATGCTATCCTTGTACCCGGTTGTTTCTCAAAATGCAGTAAGCTCGGTTCTTGTTAAGGAGGTGGGTCAAGCCCAACAACCCGTATATTATGTCAGCAAAGTCCTCCTTGACACCGAAACCCGTTACACCCTTGCAGAACAGTTTCCGTTGGCACTAGTTGTAGCTTCCAGGAAATTATGGTAGTACTTCCAATCACATTCAATCATGGTACTTACTAATCTGCCCATGAAACATATACTTCAGAAGCCCGATGTATCAGGAAAACTGCTCAAATTGGCCATTAAACTTGGTGAATTTGATATTGAGCTCAAGCCCCTACCCTCGATAAAGGAACAGGCCTTGGTGGAATTTATTGCAGAGCTTACACCAAAGCCTCGTGGGCTAGTGAATAGCCCGAACATTCCCGATTGCTGCTGGGAATTTTTTGTGGAAGGAGCATCCAACTCCTCTGGCTCGGGCTCGGGTGCAGGAGTCATAATAATAATCCCGGACAGGCAGGTTGAAATACAATGCGCTTTGAGGTTTGAATTTGAAACAACAAATAACGAAGCAGAGTACGAAGCCGTCATCATCGGGCTTGAGGTTGCTTATGGCCTTGAACTCTATCATATAAAGGTATTCAGTGACTCCAAGCTGGTGGTTGGAAAAATCGATGGCACATTTGAGAGGAAAGAGGAAAAAATGAGTTTATACTGCCTTCATGTTCATGACCTCCAGAGGATGTTCAAGAGTTGTGAGATTTTGAAAATACCTCGATCGGAAAATATCAAAGCCGATTCAATTTCTAGACTTTTATTCATGAGCGTTAACAATCTTGAAAGAACAGTTCATATGAAATATGTGTCACAGCCCAGCATTGCCCCGAAGCCTGTTGTCATGGACATTGATCACGAGCCATCATGGATGGACCCTATAATCAAGTTTATAACTGATGGATGTCTCCCAGATGATCAGAAGGAGGCCAGAACCATCAAGCAAAGAGCAGCCAATTACTGCATGATAAGTGGAGTTCTTTTTCGGATGAGTTTTACACTTCCCTACCTCAAATGCCTTAAAGCCTCAGAAGTTGCTCAAGCTCTTACAGAAGTACATGAAGGCATGTGTGTGAATCATCAGGGTGCAAGGTCATTAGCCTACAAACTCCTCAGATATGGGTACTATTGGGCGACCATGAGGATAGATGCAATGGATTATGTGAAGAGGTGTGAAAAGTGTCAGAGGCATGGGAATATTATACACAAACCAGCTGAGGAACAAACTCCTGTTCAATGCTTAGGGCCATTTGAATAGTGGGGAATCGACATCCTTGGTCCTTTTCCCCTAGCACGGGGACAGCTGAAGTTCATAGCAGTGGTAGTGGAATACTTCACTAAGTGGGTGGAGGCAGAGCCCCTAGCAACAATTTCAAAGCCCAAACTAAGGTCTTTCGTTTGAAAATCCATTATATGCAGGTTTGGCCTCCCAAGAGTATTGATAACAGACAATGGCGACAGTTCGACAACGTGCAGTTTAAGAATTTCTGTGCAAATCTACATATTGACCATCGTCTGACATCGGTTGCACATCCCCCAGAGTAATGGGCTCGCAGAAGAACATGATAATACTCCAAGACCTTCGTACGAGGACAGGAGATGCCTGGGGGTCTTGTCCTGATGAACTACCGGCCATACTTTTGTCATACAGAACCTCACATTGTACAGCTACTGGAGAAACTCCATTCATGCTTTCTTTCGGGATAGAGGGGACAATTCCCATTTAAGTAGGCATACCAAGTTACATGCGTCTTTTCCGAAATTTGGAGGAAGAAGGTACAGGCGAACGCCTTGACCTGCTAGAAGAAGTTCTTGAATAGGCTAGCACAAAGATAGCATTTTATCAGAGCAAGACAGCTAAACACTTCAATAGCAGGGTCAACCCGAGAAGGTTTAGAGCAGGAGACCTCGAGCTAAGGAAAGTGGAAGCAGCTGGCCATCCCTCGGGAAAACTTGGTCCTGCTTGGGAAGGACCTTATGAAGTCATACGCCAGACCCGAGGTGCATCATACAGTCTTCGAGATCTTACAGGAACACCACTTCCAAGATCTTGGAACGCAGACAACCTGAAAATCTACTACAAGTAGCAAAACCGAGCTTTGTAGTTGGCCCTTTTTTAATTTTCTCTGCACTTTACTTTCAGTTTAATTTCATTTCTGACCTGCGCGCCATCTTTTATTTCTGCAAAAACATCTGTAAATAAAAGAAATATTTCTCCAATCATTGTGTTTAAATCAAAGTCTTGCCCACGAGTAAGCACTTGAAAGCCTTCCCCACGAGGATGCACTCAAAGCCTTGCCCATGAGCAAGCACTCGAAAGCCTTCCCCACGAGCAAGTACTCAAAGTCTTGCCCACGAGCAAGCACTCGAAAGCCTTCCCCATGAGGAAGCACTCAAAGCCTTGCCAATATGCGAGCACCATAACGGCTCACCCGAACCATTCCTCGAAAACCATCCCCGAGCATCATCAATAATTCTTGCCTCATAGCTATAGCCCGTAATGATCGGGGCTCATTAATGCTCGGGGGAAAATAGCCTACATTATAGCTACATATTGTACAGTTCGGGGTTAATATGTTGAACAACTACATTAACCACGTTCGAGGTTAATACATGATCATTTAAATTAATTTTGTTCATGCTAGTCACTGCTCATACATTAATTGTATTAGCTTTCTCGAGTAATTTTCCCAATTTAATGGCAGAGATTTTGATGAAGTGATACGAATGGCAAACAACAGACGGCATGTTAGCTCTGTATGCTCGATTTGGACTGTCACGTGCATCTCAAGGATTTCTTCATTCAATGTTGCGTGCTTGAATGTTGAGTGCTTATGTGGCTCTTCCTAGTAGGTTCTCTTTCTCGCAGTTCTTACCAATTAAATTTAATTTTCTCTTCAAATTGTTTGGGCATTTATTTATTGCAACAACTTAATCTATATAAGTAAGTATCAGTTTTTATTTTTCTTAGTTTTTACTAGGTACACATTCAAACAGTATTATCAATACTTACACTCGACGAAAATTCGTGCAACCCACGACTAATACTAGTATTGATAAAAGACTCTTCTTTTTATTCAAAAAACATGAAAAATATAATTTCATAAGTTAATAACACTAGAACTTAAATGCTTTGTTTGACATATTTTTATTGATCAAATAGCATTTTATCCTAACATTTTTGTGAATCAACAATGACTATAATGTATCTCTATCTACTTTAATTTAGATATTTATAAGTTAGAAAGCCTGATTATAAAAAAAACATCACATTCTATCCTTACAAACAAAAAGAAGTTATCAAGATTTTTATTTTTATTATTATTTTCTATATATTTGACTGCTGATCTGCATTCTTGTTACATAATTATATATGAATAATTCTACACAGACATGCCAAACTGACATTTTTAATTGACATGTTGAGGTGGCATCGCATGTGGAAAAATAAGCGGGCCTGCTGTTAATTAAAAAATGGAAAACTTGCTTTAAATATGACATAACTAGTTTTACCACCCGTGTGATGCACGGTATTAGATATAAAAAAGAATATTATATTACAATAATTAATCGAGACAATCATAGGACTATAACATCAATAGTATATAATCAACAATCTTCCAAATTTATTCTCAACAGATTTATTATCTCAATATACTTCATAATTGTAGACTTAATATTTGTCTACGAAATTAAAAGATTCATCCATGGCCTATTAGCAATGGAAAATGAAAAGAAATAATTTAGCTCTAGCTTAAAACCCATTATTGCAAATCTCATATTTCTCCAAACTTATTTTCAACCATACATTATCGGATAAAATAATTTCACATGTAAATTCAAAAATAATCCTACTTTTTAACCACATTCTCCAAAAAATCACAACTATAAATTCTATTTTTCCAGAAACTGTAGCTCAATCAAAACCCTTAACATAAATCCAAGCAAATAATAACGTTTCCTCACCTGAGAAATTTACATTTCAAGTAAAAATAAAAATTTAACTGGATTCATAGACTTCTAATTTCGTGGATCAAAATAATACTGAAAAAAAGAAATGTACTTATTAATACAGGCTATCCAGCCATAGGTTAAGACAATTTTCTACACCAAACATAAATATTAACCTTTTTGGTTGGCTCTTGAATTTCCAGAGTTTTCGCATGTGAGTCCAAAGACAGTTTCTACACCAAACATAGATAATAAATGTACCATGTAGAGCCAACATGTATAAAATTTACCCATAGCAAAAGTCACAGTCTAGTTTCCTCCATTAGCACAAACATTATCTTCCCATTTTGACTCAATCTTGTCCTCGAAACAGTGGAAGTCAGCTTCAACTTCCAACTTGCTTGGATGGCCAGTGTTATTGTCTAAGCTACAAGACATGGGATTTGAGACGCACGATGATAAATAAAAGAGAATGATTATAATAAGTACAGAACACCAAAAAAAAAAGGAAAATAAATAATTTACATATATCTAAAAAATTGGCAGGCTCCAACACTGGGAACTGGGAAGGAAACCACCTGTTGATCAAATCATAAAATCTCTTAAGGCCAGAAAGCAACGAGTACCTTGATCTCAGCACTTTTTTCAATGAGTACCTTGACCTCAGCACTGCAAAATTTTGAAGAGGAGATGGGATATTACTCCCAGAAACATGAATATTATGCATCTTAATATTGTACTGAATTGTAAAGAAAAAGCCTAAGAAATCCTCTCAAAATACCTTCAAGTCATTGTTAATGAAGCAATTCTGCACCATTCCAAACCATTCAATAGAAGCATATTGAGAATCAGTGGGAGAGTTAAAAAACATTAACCTTGTAATTGAGGAAAAATTAATGCACAAAGAGCACTCACATTGAAGGTTCCAATTTAGCAGAGGGAAAATGCAGCAGTTTAAGCAAATAGTGTTACTAATGCTAAGCAAGATAAACAAATCTTTTGACTATCCTAAAAGATTTTTATTAACATCATAGAAGTCAATGTTTTGGGCACAGAATTTTCCTCAAAAAATGTATGTAGAATGATAACATCTTTTAAAGTACAAAAAATGTAATAATAAAAGATAAATTATGGTTAAAAATCTAAAGAATTGAATACCATCTTCCATTAAGGGCTTGACTCACTTGTTAGAATATATTTATTAATGATAACACTTCTAGCTAAAAATAAGCAAAAATGTCAATGCACAACCAATTGAGACAACTCCAGGAAGAATCTCAATCCCTAACATGTTCACCCACCAAAATTCCAACTTGAAACTCTAAATGCACAAAAATGTAATCATCCATACACTCCATCCATGAGTGCTGCCATCAACTGGCTAACTATTATACTACCCAAAACACGATAATAATTATATACAAATAAAAAGTTCCTAGCAAGATTTTAATAATCATAAAATCAAATTACATGAGTAAATCTGATCAATACCAATTAATTTTATAAAAGTGATTATATTTAATGAATGGGGAAATCTATATTATTCAAAGAATGGTTAAAAATATATACTAAAATTGGATGTTTTTATTACTGAAATTATAAAACATGTATGTTTATAAAATATGCAGATCCAATACCCACTCCAGCACAGAAAGCTATTGATTCCCAGCATGTCACTGGACTCCCTGGCATACCAATGGTAGAGGAGGAATTAACAATTTAAAAGATAATCAATCACAGGTGAAGAAGAAAGCCATAGGAAAAACAAAAAATGGGCAAAATGCTATTTTATTTTACCACCTCCTTGTGTCCAACAGTCCAAGGGAGAGGAGAAGTACGAGTTGGTTGGACCCGAAGCCAAACATCTGCACATTGGTTGGGCTGCAGTATATAACTGTGTTGATACCTGTGAACTGCAGGAATGCTTGCAAATACAAAGTCGAACATTTTACTGTAATTAATGTAGTGAAGTTGCCATGTTTATCCCAATGAGATGTAATCAAGTATTCAATGAAATGGAAATTCTGTAAATTGTATTCCCAAAATTAGATAGGTCTTTTTGGTTCCCTCATTCAAACTATAATATAACTTAACCGGAAGAGAAGACAGAATAAACTTAAAAGGAGGAAAAAGATGAGAAAATTTTCCGCTCTTCTAATTTGAACCCAACTTCATCACTGGTAGAGAAATTGTGATTTCAGATTGTGGTGCTCATATAAAATTTTCAAAAATTACTTACATCATCAATTAAGCATTTTTCTTTCACCTAATTAAACTGAAATTTAGGCCTCAAGGTTAGTTGAAAGAATTCCATCGGCTGCACATTCAAAATTGCAATTTTCATTTGAATTAGCAAGTGCTTAATCATAACTAAGAATAACCCATGAACAATTCACCCATATTAAGTTTAAATCATCTAATAAGTGGCTACTCAAATATTAATATAATTACCTCTTTCTGTGGCTAATAAAATTTCAACTGTTATTTTGAAGGTACAGGAGAACTTGTATTGCAACAGCCAAAAACCTGCCTTCACACAAGCTGAACTGTGATATCGAGCTCCCAAAATGGTTCAATGATGATAAGTTTCTATTTTGCAGCAAAAAAAAAAAAAAGCAAGAGACACCAAAAAATCAGAAAATCCACAACACCGAAAATTCACAAATCAAACTCAAAGTCAAAAATTGAGATCTCAGATTCGAGGAAACCCGACAAACCTTCGTAGGAAGAACCCATCAGATTCCAGGGATTCATCGACGTCAAACCCGAAGCAGAGATGCAAATACAGTCGGCATAATTTGCTGCATCTCAGATTTCGAGAATTTTGATGCTTGAAGTGCTTCATCAATGGCGGTGTAGAGGTGAGGGAAGGAGTAAATCCGGTGTTGCCTCAGAGTCTTAGATGGTGTTGCCTCGAAGTCTCAGACGGTGTTGCTCTGATTGAGAAGCAAACACATCTCTCTTTCTCATGCTCTGCTTGAGAAGCTGCCTATTTGATAGGTGAGAAAAAGAAACTGTGAGCACAATCAATTTACCATAATCAATTTTTAAAAAGTTGTGTTCATTAATGCCGAAATTTCAAAATTGTAAGCACACGTTCTGAGGCGGGAGGGGATGTTGCTTTCAAGGGAAGACTCTGAACTTGATCTCTAATTTTTGGGGTTTCTAGTTTGGATTTCCAGGGATTTTTGGGATTTCCAGGGATTTAACTTCTAGTTTGAATAGTTGAATAAGTTCACAACTTTCAAAAAACAACCAAAATAAAACACATAACAATCATCATGTGTTAGATAAACTAATTGATCAACAAAACAGTAATAACCCACTTAGTGTTGTTCTAGTATTCAAAAATATCAAGACGCTACAACAGTAGGAAAGTCGAAAGACTAAAAAAAAACCTGGATCAATGTGAATTGCTGTAAGATGTTAACTTCAAATCAAGCTGACCAATGCATGCATCTAACGAACATCAGTCTTATAGGTTACTGCATACTACATGATCCACAAACTAAAAGATGGGTTTATTTACAGCCATATATAATAGAACAAAAAAATTAAAGCAATTAAAATTTATGTAATCAAAGAAAAATAACCTTTAATGAGCTTCTAACTTGAGATTCCTAGAATCATCACCAATGTGCTTGTGGTTACAATAACCTTCTCTGCAGCAAGATAGGTATTAGAATCCACAATAAAGTTGAGAATAGATCCCTAAAGGCACAACAAACAGATAAAGAATGAAAAAATAATGACTGATGCAACTTATGCAAGTGGAACTTGCTGAAATGTAAAAAAATTATATATTTCAACTTATGCAAGTCTGAACTTATATATTTCAACTTATTCCACATATAATGAACTTATCATTTCAAAGCAAATATTTCAACTTATGCAAGTCTGAAGTCTCCTAATTCTATGAAACTATTCTAAACGAGAACAGGTCAATCCATAAAATCCAATGAGAACAAAACTACAACAAACTAAAATTCCATTAGACATTTATCGAACCTGCATACATGAACCAATGTAAAGTAAATGATGTAATAGCATCAATAGGAATATCCTTGATATGGTAACCATGTAAGGAGGGAGACTGTTGCCCTGTTCCAGATGAAAAATCCAAAAGCATGAACGAACCATTTCATTATCATCATATGCTAACATATACTATCAGCTCCTATATACCGGAAAATCATCATCTCACTATTAAAAATTCAGAATATACAAATAAATCATGCTCATTTATCAACAAAACCATCAATAGTGAAAAATATAATAAGAATTCAAGTTATTCTACCATAAAAAATTTCAAATTAAGCAATAAGTTAAATTCAATAGCACATGACCGAAAATAAGCTAAAATCTTTTACATTATGCTCTAATAAAATTGCACATAACATGCACTAAGATAGATTAGTAATTGCTAGTAATTGCAGGATAGCTTCTCATGAAGAGTACCATCAAAGACATTCACTGTGTTTTAGCCTACGAAAAATCCCAGCTATTAGTAGAAGCCCTGAAAAAATCTGCCGCATTATCAATGGACCAACCAGCCCCATCCTAAGAAAATCTATAGTAGAACAAATGTGAAATCCACAGCACATTACTAACCTTCCCATAGTTTTCAATCACCATACCCTTTGTAATTTCCCATAATTTCACTGAGCCAGTAGCATCCTTGAAAAGGCACAAACCAAATATATAAATAACAAAATATAATATTTGTTTAGCTGACAGGAAAAAAAAATCTCATTACCTTAGTCAGTACATGTCTTCTAGCTATTAGTAATTGCAGGATACCATCACAACCCACAAATTTAAAATAAAAATTGAAGCCACTGCTTTATTTAAATAATGAATAAAATAGAAATGATGAAATGAAACACCTCTTGTCTTGAAAATTAAATAAGTCATATAGCTTGGTGTGGCTATGAGGAACACCAGTTGGACCAAAGTGATTCACTGCTTCATGAGACTTCATAGGTCCTCTAAGAAGTACCTGCAACCAACGTGTGTTTTTTATTGATATAGCTGTGAAGAAGAAATCACTTGAAAGTGAAAATATATGTGTCTGGGGGTATTTGACGACCAACACGGCTTATGCAAGCAAAAGGATTCTGAAATCATGAAAATTAAACTTACATTTTGGCCATGACCGATGAATCTTAGAATAAGCATATACAACCAACCAAATCTAAGAACCAAAAAAGTAAATTGTAAGACCACTTTTCATTTTTTTACGTGTATCCTTAAATTTCACGTAATAATTATGTTAATGTTATAAATTTTAAATTTAATGATATTTTTTAATGTCGATAATTTGAATTATTTTGCAGTGGAAGGACTTGGATGCCGTCTCGATCAATGTACCAATTAAAAGTTTCTAAATTGTTTATTTTAATAGTTTACGTGTAATTTATGTGATTAATTGTTTTACTCCCTAAACATGCTATTTTCTATTTTATTGCATTAAATTGAAGTTGAAAAAAAGTTTGGTGACACTTTGAAAATTTATTTGAGGGTCGTGGACTTAAATTACCAATTTATGAGAGCTAAGGGACTGAATTGCAAAGGAGGGGACTTGAGGGACCAAATTGCAAATTTCAAAAGATTAAAATTAAACCTAAACCCTCATTATACCCCTCCCTCACTCACGACTCTCATCTCTGTCTCGGTCGACACCACTCTGCCCGCCTCTCAACTCCCTCGATCTCCCATGCCTCTGTCTCTCTCGCCTCAAACTCAACCGCCGTCGCTCGGCCCTTCCGCCAGCGATGTCGCCTGCGTCACCACCCGGTAACTCTCCCTCCCTCCCTCCGCGCTGCACACACTCAACCCGAACACACGCACACACTTTCGCACCCTTTCATCCACACACGAAGATATGTATATGTATATGTATATGTATATGTATATGTATATGTATATGTATGTATTGGTATGAAGCGTTCAGACTTTCCTCAGTTTGGGTTTTAGTAGAATTTTCGAATTTTAAATCTGTTAAGATCATATTTTGGGCGATATGTGTGTGTATATATATATATATATATTAGTGTATGTAAATACATGATGTTTCTCATGTTTTCAGATTTAGGCTTAGTTTGATTTCGAACTATACTGTTAAAATTGGAAATATGTAATATTATATATGTTAATTTTAATGTGATTTATAAATGTGAATTTGAGGTTTGGGTAATGTAAATATATATGTATAATTTTAGGAATTTGGGGAAAATATTTAAATGTAGATATTAATTTTAAGAACTATGAACACAAGAATCTATGCTACTTTTTGGTTTGATTTAGAATTTTAAATTGGTGAACTGTAAATGTGCATAACAATGTTAGACTTCGAAATGTAGGAATTTATTTACAAATTTCAGATTTTAACAATGTTAATTTTAACAACGTTGACCTGTAATGGTAAATTGATATTTTGTAAAGTTGAGTTAAGTTAAATTCTTTAATTTGAGTTTGAATTTAAAAGATGAGAAGACTTTCTAATGTACATTGAGATTCATTCTTTGTCTTGAACATGGGTTTTATGTATTTTTTGTCATATCCTAAGGTCACACTTAGGTTAATTTGAAATCTTGATCTCGATTGAATGTTCTGCCATTATTAAAAAGGATAAGATGACTTTGTAATGTTCAGTGAATTTTTATTGTTCGTTTCGAATATGGTATGCTTGGGATTTGGTTAGTATTAAAAAGAATTTCAAATGTGTTTCGAGTCAAAAAGTCATATTTATTGATGAATGTGAATAATTAGGACTTTTGGTACATTGACGTCACAGGCAGCCGAGGTTTCTCCCACTTGCAAGTCAAGATAACGGTAAATATTAAGGACGTCAGGTAAGTAAACTCCCCCTAATTTCATGAAAGTAGAAAGTTAATGTGAAATTAATGTGCGTAAGTGATTTCGTGTTAATTACTTAATGTTGATGTAATTGAATTGCCATATGCAAGTATGTGTATATAAGGGAATGTTCAAACATGCACATTATCATGTCATTGCATCATTAAGCATGCATTGGCATCGAAATGAGAAAGTCAAATGTTTTAATGAAAGGAATGTGTCAAAGTGCAATTTTTGTCAAAAATTATGTATCCCAAGTTTTTGAAAGAATAGGTGTACTTCTATGTCATGAAAGATCCGAGTGGGAAATGGGGCGCGGGGGACCGCGTACCCGAATGTAATGAGCCGCTTTGCGTTGGAATGAATGAATGAGCCGCTTTGCGGTGGGAAAGTGAATGTTAAACCGCTTTGCGGTGGAAATGCGCATGTTAATCTGGTTCCAAATAAGAATTGCCCACTGTTATCTGATTGACTAGAAGTTACATCAAGTGAGCTCACGATGGAAATGAAGTGAAAGTTTTGAAATGTTAAACGAAAGTTTGAAAAGTTTGAATTTTCTGGAAAGTAAAGAGAAAGGGATACATATATGGAATTTTTTAAAGCATTCATGTCATAAGCATGCATTCATGCATAAAGTTTACTTACTGAGCTTTAGCTCACCCCAATCCCTCCCCATATTTCAGGTGATGAAAGTTAGATGATCAGAGGAGAACACTTGGCGGCTGACTCCGACAGTACCCATTATCGTTTTAATTAATAAAGTTAAATTTATTCAAGTTATCATTTAAATTTATTCCTTCATTCATTTTTATTGATCATTGTTCGGTTGAAGTTTGTTTTAATTAAGTATGGATGACGTATTAGAGATTAAATTACCTCTTATTACATTTGCCAATGTCGTTTGATATTTTTGGGAAAACCTTATGCTTGAGGAGTTTGGGGACTGAATGAATTGGTTTTGAAAATGATGAATGTGGTTGAGATGTGATTGATGCTTTAAATCTTTTAAATTGGTTTTGGTGTCCCTCTATAGGTTGGCTATGTCCAATTTATAGAGGAGACTCTGTCGAAATTTCTGTAAAAATTTTATAATAGTTAAATGAATACTTTAATTGTGTAAACGATTTAAATTCCGCATTTAATGTGAATGGAAGTTAACACGCCTAGGTTTTTGACTTTTGAACTTGGGGTGTTACATAAAGGGTGGCAATATTGTAACCACAAAATTAGTAACTAAAAACTTTTCATTTCACACCAAATATTGCACCAAGCAGATCATATTTTCACAAATCTTAATTTAAATTGATGAAAAGTGGTATAGAAATTCATTTAAAATTAATATCAACTGAAACCAACCTCATGAATGACTGCAAGAAAAAATTAAACAATAACCCAAACGAAATTTTTGGCAGAAATTACATATATAGGCAAGTAAAATTACATTCAAGATAAGATAGTAACTCTTACCATCTCAAATAATTATTTCTTCTTATCAAAAGAAACCGAAATAAGCAAAGTAAACCAATTTAGAAGCATAGCAAGCAAGCAAAGATAGAGCGAAAGCCCTGAAAAAACCTGCCACGTTATCAATGGACCAACCCGCCCCATAAATAGGAACCTACACCATCATCCAAATGCAAGTTGCTGAATTAGGAAAATCATCAATGTATCCCCTATTGCTGATTGAATGTGATATACCCCCATATATGCTGATTGAATGTGATATATCTCTTCCAACACAGCCTATTATCATCGAATTCCATGAGATCAACTCATTCTAAAATTACACAGTAAGAATAGTGATATTCAGAAATTAGAATCCAATCCCAAACCTCACTACTAAACTGTGAATTCCTCTACCCATTTTAGGTAATTCCTCTACACATGTACCTCAGATGATATTCTTGCCCATGCTATGACTTCTTCATGGAGCAGCCTTTTTAACACCTGTAAACATTAATTGGTAAAGTAAAAAAAGAATCTTGATTTTCTCTAATATATCAATCCAAAAATATGAACAGGTCAATCTATTTGCCTTGGGAAATGGGGATTCTATTAATTATCGATTCTTCTTCAACACAAGTTTCACTTCGCCGTAATTGGTAGTAGAACTATTTATGAAATCAATCATATCTTTAGGAAGCTTCGCCTTTGACAATTTATTCAAAACAGATTTGGGTGAGACTTTGCATACCGAAAAGAATAAAATACATCAAACATCTTAAAGTTCACCATTAATGTGCAGTAAACATAAATCAAGGACAAATAAGCAAATAATAGTAAGCATTCCAAGCAACATCTAAGAAGGATGCAAATGTTATTGATAGCCCGATCGACGATAGACTGTTCTGCTTTTCCAAACAAAAAGAGAAAAGATACAAATAAGAACTCAATAATCAGACAAAGATCGTCTTCCAGATAGCCAAGATGCTCTGAGCATGGATCAAGCTTGGGTACCCCAAATAGTCGAGTGCTAAACTTAATAGTGAAACAACTTGGAACATAAGAAGGATAATTCTACCTTCACAAACTTTCATGGCAAGAAAAGAAAGTATGATTGTTGTTCTATGCATGAAAAAGAGAAGATCAATTAATATTAAAAAAAAGAACAAAAATAAAAACAAAATAAGATGAAGATACAAAATTAACCTAATGATCTGAGGCAATGAAGATGTAGGAATGTCACCATATGAGAATGAATCATAAGATGATCTATTTTTAGCCCCAACTTATTTTGCTTCAATGCAGAGTAACCCTCAAAATTATTATTAAAAAGAAAAAAGACTTACAACGAAAAAGCAAATAGAGGTGGAAAACTACCAGGGCTCCTGTGACATGAGGAATCTGAAATGAAAGGCATTTTTCTTCTCCCAAATAATTGATCTGCAAATAGAAGCCAATAGTATAAGAAAATTGGAAAAGCAGACAAAACAGGATAAGTTTGTCACAATCTAAAAGTTATGTTCCTCATATAGTTGTTGTAGATGACTTCATCATCCATGACAAAATTACTTAAAACTGCATTAAAAAAAGAAAAAGAAATTTTACCAAATAGTATTGAAACCTGAGTGTGCAGAAGCAAAGACTGGTAATTAATTTCAATGGGCTCTACTGTAAAATTCATGTTGTATTATCATCCTCTACACAATGCATAAGGAATATAAAAAATTCAGCAGTAGGCCACAAGGCCTGGGGTGTTAGGGAGATCGTGCAAGCTAAAAAAGCAAAAGGGGACAATATGTTATGGAAATCCTGATATTTTTTCAATAATCACTAAATTAATAGATTTGATAATGGAAAAACATAAGCTAGAGGACAATATGTAACTTTTTGTAGGAATTAAAAATCTCTGAAATGTGAAGAGAACTGTGAGAACCTCAGAAATGGGGAATCTGGAGACACAATGAATTGATTATAAAATCCTAAAAATACAACCAAGAAAAAAAAATCACAAGCAAAAAAAGGAAGTCGCAATTAAGTATTAGCAAACTACACAATTATCATCCTAGTTATTCCATATACAATATAGATTACAAATTGTGAATAGAATCGAAAAAGAAATAAAATCTACTTCTGATGTGATCCGGACCTGGCATCGAAGGGAGAAGTCGAGACATCGGCAATATGACAGTGATCTACGTGCAAAACGGAGCAAGTTCCATGTTGGGGTCGAGCTGAGAAGAGGGACGGATCGAGCCGAATAAAGAAAAAGAAGTAATTTGGGCAGAAAATACCTTACGGCGGTAAAAGAGGATCTTCACGGCCGTAATACATATATTCACGGCCGTAACACTTATTATCACGGCCGTAACAAGTTATCGAAGGAAAAGGCAGAATTTCAGGCAGAAAAGGTCTTACGGCCGTAATGTCCAGTCTTATGGCCGTAACATGCAAACCGAAAGAAATTCACGGCCGTAAGCATTGTGTCACGGCCGTAAAGAATAACATAAATTTAATCAGAAATGCCTTTACGGCCGTAAGAGATTTCGTCACGGCCGTAAACAAGCAGCGCCAGATTTTCCGGAATTTTATAATTATTTTATTTCCTTTTAGTTTTTGGTTATTTTCCTATTGTAGAATTTTAGTCTAATTAGAAATCTATTTTGAGTAAATTAGATGCTAGGTTATTTTGCTTATTTATACGCTTTTTCAATTCATTGTAAAGACAGTTAAGTTGAGTTTGATTAATAAAATTTGTGAGAGGATTCTCCAAAATTGAGAGGTTGAGTTTATTCCCTTTTTCTTGAACTTATCAAAGATTCAATCTTTGTGACGTTCTTCCAGCAAACTTATCAAATATTCACAAGAATATTTGTGGCGTTTCCAAGTTCGAAACTTATCAAGGAAATTGACAAGTCCTTGTGGCGTTCACCAATCTTGGTTCTTCAATCCGCATCGCCATAAATTGCGTCATGATTGTCGGGTCAAGATTTTACCGTCGTTCTATCCTTATTTTTTGTTGTTTGTTCTTGTGTCAGATCTGATTTAGATCTTTCCTAGGTTTTAATTGTCGTTATTCCGCGTGTTCGACGAGATTTCCCGACTAGGATCTCATCATCTGGTATCAGAGCTTGGATCTATTTCAGATTCTTGCGTTTCTTGTTAATTTTTTATTTTTTTGATTTTTTTCGTGTTCTTCGTGTCAGTCATAATTTTTTCAGTTTGATCCATAAGAGTCAGTCCCAAAAATTCAAAAGTGTTTTTCTTCCTCGTTTTTCGTCCAAATTCAGTTCCGTTTTTTCTGCCATACTCGTAGTCAAATTCTCTGGCAGATTATAAAAAAATTAAAAAAAAATTCCGAAAATTCCAAATATTTCCCAAATATTCCGAATTTCCTTGTTCGTGTCTTAAAAATGTCTGATAGAGAGGTTTCCACATCTTCATCTTCTGTTGGAGACAGGAAACAGCCCAGGGGTGTGAATAGAAAGGATGAACAGGGTAATGGTGATATTGCAGCAATGAGGGCACAATTTGAGAGGTTTATAGTACAGATGGAGAATCGAGGTGGAGAACGTGAACAAAGACCTCGTGATCAATCTCATGATGGTTCTCGGGTTAGGAGAGGTAATAGACATGAGGTTGGTGTGGATAATGAAGACATGGGCAGTGAAAGTGGCAATATATCTTTAGGTAGTATGCGAAGGAGGGATAGAGGAGATAGGTATGAGCGGAGGCATGATAGGGAGCGTCGTGATGCTAGGAGGCATCGTGGGGGTAGAGATTTTGTTGATGACGACCTTGGAAAAATTAAAGTGAAACTACCATCGTTCCAGGGTAGGAGTGATCCGGAGGCGTACTTGGATTGGGAGACAAAGGTCGAACGGCTTTTGATTGTAATAATTATTCGGAAAAGAAGAAGGTAAAATTAGCCGTGATTGAATTCACCGACTACGCAAATATTTGGTGGGATCAACTAGTTACGGGTAGGAGGAGGAACTTTGAGGAGCCGGTGGAGAGTTGGGGTGAATTAAAAACCATAATGAGGAAGCGGTTTGTGTCGACTCATTATTATAGGGATATTTATCAGAGGCTGCAGGGTTTGACTCAGGGGTCGAGGAGTGTAGAAGATTATCATAAGGATATGGAGGTGGCAATGATTCGGGCTAATGTGGTGGAGGATCGGGAAGCTACGATGGCTAGGTTTCTGAGTGGGCTGAATAGAGATATTTCCAATGTCATTGAACTGCAACATTATGTGGAGCTAGAAGATATGGTGCATATGGCCATGAAGGTGGAAAGGCAGCTAAGGCGAAAGGGGGCATGAAGACACTCACCATCTTATCCTACATCACAAACGAAGCAGGAATCCAACGTTGAACATAACCCGAAAGAGAAGGAGGAGCCTACAACGAAAGGTAAAAATATTTCTTATTCTCAAACTACTCGGGATAGAAATATTAAATGTTTTAAGTGCTTGGGTATGGGTCATATAGCATCCCAGTGTCCAAATAGGAAGCTAATGATCTTGCGTGATAATGGTGAAATTAGTTCCGAGGATGAATTTAAGGGAATGCCTAAGTTAGTGGATGCTGGAACTAGTAGTAGTGATGAGGAAGGATTGACCTATCCTAAAAAAGAATCACTTGTTAATCGGCGTGTCCTTAGTGCTAGGGCTAGGGTGGATGAAATTGGTGAGCAAAGGGATAATCTTTTTCATACTAGGTGCTTGGTGGGTAAAAAGGCTTGTGGTATGGTGATTGACGGGGGAAGTTGTACTAATGTGGTTAGTACAATGTTGATTAATAAATTGGGCTTAAGCTTGATGAAACATCCAAACCCTTATAAATGGCAATGGCTGACCGAGTCAAGGGAAATTAAGGTAAATAAGCAGGCTAGGGTCAATTTTGCCATCGGGGGTTATAAGGATGAGGGGGTCTGTGACGCCGTAAATTCACGGCGCGCAGTGATGAACGCCGTGACTTCAATTCACACAGCGCGCAGTGATGAACGCCGTGACTTCAATTCACGGCGCGCAGTTTGCACGTCGTAAGTTTATGGCATGCATAGATGCACGCCGTAAAAATTTACGGCTTGACCTTTTACGGCGTGCGGATGCACGCCGTAAAAGGCTAACTTTGTTGTAGTGAAAAGATAATCTCAAATAAGTTCCATCATCTATAAACTCATAAAAGGGAGAAATGACAGACCTTTCGGACTAGCTTTCTGCGTACGGCCTCGATCTCGAAATATCCATCAGCAAGCTCCAGGCGCTCGACCTCAGCCTCCCAAAGCACATGCATTCATATACATATCTGCAAAATGTATCTAAATACTCACCATTTTATGAGGTACTGCACTTGGCCCTTCGATTTTCGCATTCCAGAGAACTCCCAAATCATCAAACAGAAACACAATCAGCTAAAAGGGAAGAATTCGATAAACCTACCAAAACTAAAACCTCCATTTTATTTCTTTTAGAACCCCTCATATAAACAGAAAATTAACAAACAAAAGATAATCTCAAATAAGTTCCATCATCTATAAACTCATAAAAGGGAGAAATGACAGACCTTTCGGACTCGCTTTCTGCGTACGGCCTCGATCTCGAAATATCCAAAAGCAAGCTCCAGGTGCTCGACCTCAGCCTCCCACGCCCCCCCCCCTTCAGGCTCTTCGATTTTCAGATTTTCGAAGTTATCTTAGTCTTTTTCAGTCTCAGAGTCTTCATCTTCATCTCCATCATCTTCTTCTTCCTCTTCCAAAGTCCACTTTGTATCTTCAAAGCGCAGCTGAACGATGAGAGAGAGAGAGAGAGAGAGAGAGAGAGAGGGAGAGTTGCGAGAAATGAAGCTCCTGGAGAAATGAAATTTGAAATTTGATTTGCTGAAGCTGGAGTTTCAGGTCGGTAGAAAAATTGTCTCGGCATTGGTAAACCTGGACGTGACAACTGACAACTTCACAGCTTCATTTGTCCTCATTTATTATTTTTTAGGATATTTTTGGGTTAATTTATTTTGCCAAAAAATATTATAGGCTGGGGACCACTCTTGGGCGGGAGTTTTGGACTTAAGCTTGGGCGGGAAATAACCTCGCTACTAAGCTTCTGATGTGATCCGGACCAGGCATCGAAGGGCGAAGTCGAGCCATCGGAAATATGACAGTGATCTACGTGCAAAACGGAGCAAGTTCCGTGTTGGGGTCGAGCCGAGAAGAGGGACGGATCGAGGCGAATCAAGAAAAGAAGTAATTTGGGCAGAAAATACCTTACGGCCGTAAAAGAGGATCTTCACGGCCGTAATACATATATTCACGGCCGTAACACTTACTATCACGGCCGTAACAAATTATCGAAGGAAAAGGCAGAAATTTAGCAGAACGAGACTTACGGCCGTAAGCCTGGAAGTTACGGCCGTAAAAAGGGCATTTCACGGCCGTAAGAGATTCGTCACGGCCGTAATCGATGGCACAGTTTCAATCAGAAAGGCCATTACGGCCGTAAAAGAATTATTCACGGCCGTAATTGAGTAGCGGCCAGATTTTCCGGATTTTTAATTATTTTATTACTTTTTTTGGTTTTTAGGTTATTTTCCTATTTTAGAATTTTAGTCTAATTAGAATTCTATTTTGAGTAAATTAGATGCTAGGTTATTTTGCTTATTTATATTCCTTTCCATTCATTGTAAAAAAACAGACATGTTTGAGTTGATTAATAAAATTTGTGAGAGGATTCTCCAAAATTGAGAGGTTGAGTTTATTCCCTTTTTCTTGAACTTATCAAAGATCCGATCTTTGTGGCGTTCTTCCAGCAAACTTATCAAATATTCGCAAGAATATTTGTGGCGTTTCCAAATTCGATACTTATCAAGGAAATTGACAAGTCCTTGTGGCGTTCACCAATCTTGGTTCTTCAATCCACATCGTCATAAATTGCGTCGTGATTGTCGGGTCAAGGCTTTACCGTCATTCTATCCTTATTTTTGTTGATTGTTCTTGTGTCGGATCTGATTTAGATCTTTCCTAGGTTTTAATTGTCGTTATTCCGCGTGTTCGACGAGATTCCCCGACTGGGATCTCATCATCTGGTATCAGAGCTTGGATCTATTTCAGATTTTTGCGTTTCTTGATTTTCTTGATTTTTTTTGTGTTCTTCGCGTTCTTCGTGTCAGTCATAATTTTCTTCAGTTTGATCCATAAGAGTCAGTCCCAAAAATTCAAAAGTGTTTTTCTTCTTCGTTTTTCGTCCAAATTCAGTTCCGTTTTTTCTGCTATACTCGTAGTCAAATTCTCTGGCAGATTATAAAAAAAAAAATCCGAATATTCCCAAAATATTCCAAATTTCCTTGTTCGTGACTTAAAATGTCTGATAGAAAGATTTCCACATCTTCATCTTCTATTGGAGACAGAAAACAGCTCGGGGTGTGAATAGAAGGAATAAACAGGGTAATGATGATATTCCAGCAATGAGGGCGCAATTTGAAAGGTTTATGGCTTAGATGGAGAATCGAGGTGCAGAACGTGAACAAAGACCTCGGGATCAATCTCATGATGGTTCTCGGGTTAGGAAAGGTAATAGGCGTGAGGTTGGTGTGGATGATGAAAGGCCATTGAAGCGAAAGGAGACATCAAAACGGGAGAGTAGTGATCATGTTCACAAAAGGAGGGAGGAACCGACAACCAAAGGTAAAAATAATTCTGATTTCAAGCCTCTTAAGGATAAAAATGTTAAGTGCTTTAAATGTTTGGAACGGGGTCACATTGCACTTGATTGTCCACGTAAAAATGTTAGGTGTGATAGCGGAAAGTCGAAAAATATTGTGGTGGATGAGTCAATTATTGATAGGCATGTTCTTAGCGCTAAGCGTAAGGAGAATGTTTTGGAAAATGTGGATGGGCAAAGGGATAATATTTTTCGCACTAGATGCTTAGTGGATGAAAAAGTTTGTAGCTTGGTGATTGACGGGGGAAGTTGTACTAATGTAGTTAGTACAATGTTGGTGGAAAAATTAGGCTTACCTTTAATGAAACATCCAACGCCTTATAAATTACAATGGTTGACTGAGTCAGGGGAAGTTAAGGTGAAAAGACAGGCCTTGGTGAATTTTTCTTTTGGTGGGTATTCAGATGAGGTAATTTGTGACGTGGTGCCAATGCAAATTAGTCACATACTGTTGGGGAGACCTTGGCAACATGAAAGGGCTGTGCTACATGATGGATATACGAATAGATACAGCCTGGTAAAAGGGGGAAAAAGTTTACTCTAATGCCACTATCTCCAACTGAAGCTCTGAAAGATCAATTGAAGGTGAAAAGTGAGTTTGAGGGGAAAAATAAGAGAGTTGAGGCCACGACCTCAGAAAAAGGAGAGGGAGTGGAAATTAAAGAAAAGAGAGTTGAGGCCACGACCTTAGAAAAAGGAGAGGGAGTGAAAAATAAAGAAAAGAGGATTGAGGTTCAAACCTCAGAAAAAGGAGAGACTGAGTGCAAAAAGCAAAAGAAAAGAGAGTCTACCACAAAAATGAGTCTATTTGCACTTACTCACGCTAACACACCCCTCCCCAGTTCTTTAAAATCTGTTTTACAGGTACCGAAGTCAAACCATGAACTTAAGACGGGAAAGAAATTCATTGGCAAAAATGAGCAGCCCAAAAGTCTAAAAGATCGCACGAAACTTAAAAATGATCATCGAGCCCAGGAGAGCAGGAGGAATTTGAAAAGCCGACCAAAAATGGATTCGAGGTCGAATCCTTTTCAAGAGAGGGAGTATGATGTGATCCGGACCAGGCATCGAAGGGCGAAGTCGAGCCATCGGAAATATGACAGTGATCTACGTGCAAAACGGAGCAAGTTCCGTGTTGGGGTCGAGCTGAGAAGAGGGACGGATCGAGCCGAATCAAGAAAAAGAAGTAATTTGGGCAGAAAATACCTTACGGCCGTAAAAGAGGATCTTCATGGCCGTAATACATATATTCACGGCCGTAACACTTACTATCACGGCCGTAACAAATTATCGAAGGAAAAGGCAGAAATTAAGCAGAACGAGACTTACGGCCGTAAGCCTGGAAGTTACGGCCGTAAAAAGGGCATTTCAAGGCTGTAAGAGATTCGTCACGGCATTAATCGATGGCACAGTTTTAATCAGAAAGGCCATTACGGACGTAAAAGAATTATTCACGGTCGTAATTGAGTAGCGGCCAAATTTTTCGGATTTTTAATTATTTTATTCCTTTTTTTGGTTTTTAAGTTATTTTCCTATTTTAGAATTTAAGTCTAATTAGAATTCTATTTTGAGTAAATTAGATGCTAGGTTATTTTGCTTATTTATATTCCTTTCCATTCATTGTAAAAAAAACAGACAATTTTGAGTTGATTAATAAAATTTGTGAGAGGATTCTCCAAAATTGAGAGGTTGAGTTTATTCCCTTTTTCTTGAAAGTGCAGGCCCGCAATATTGCTGATTTGGACTACCACCTCACAATGTCAGATAAATCTGTCAGAATTCCATGTCCGTCGAGAATTATTCATTATTGAAAAAGATCTAGTGTCAACCGCTGACACCGTTATGGTGCCACGACAGGCACATGTGCTGTAGCCCCACCTGTGTGTGGGGCCCACAGTTGTGTCTATCATTGGCACCATAATGGTGCCAACGATTGGCACCGGATCAAGACTGTATTCATTATATATTGTAGTAGACAACTTTAATAGCATTAATAACAACATTTTTAATCATGAAAAGATTACAAGTATGGAGTAATAATAGCATAGACATTCCTAAATTTCCAGTCCAAAAAATCACAATAGGAGAATTGTTTCTATTAGATATCGTACCGTGTCAAAAAAAAAATAATAATAAAATAATAATAATAATATAGATGTATTTGTTTAGTAATAATAATAATATAGATGTATTTGTTTAGTATTAAATTATTTTTTTCAAATGAATAGTTTAACATATAAAGTACATGCACAAAGTTTTTATGTAACTACTGTTGGGGGTTTTTATAATTAATCGATTTAAATTATCACATGACTCTATTTTACCCTATAAGATTGCAGGGCACACGTGAATTGCAGGTAAAAATGAAGGATAATCTCCAAGATTCAACAAAAGTAATGGTTTGTTTGTTATATTATTTAGGTAGATTGCATCTATTCTCCACCCCCCCCCCCCCCCCCCCTCTCCTTTTTTTTAACGCAGTCATTTAAATTTATAAATCAATTTCTAAATAACATATTTTTTAAACTATTTTTTAAATACACAAATTTTTTTACTCCATTTTTTAATCATGTATTGCACCTCAAAAATATAAAAATAAATTAATTTATAATTGTTACAGTATTGCTAAACATAATAATTATCAAATCTATAAATTGCTGATAAATGCGATCTTCAAATTGTAATCTTACAAGTTAATTTGTTTTAATTCTTTTCATTTTGAATTTGACGTTTGTATCAATTTAGTATTTAATTGATTACTAGTATATATCCGTGCAATGCACGGCAATTATAATTCATGAAAGTGATCAAAAAAAATTTATTGATTATAAAGAATTAAAATACAACTCACAATTTTTTTTTTTTACATTTTATTAAAATCAATATTCTCACTATTAAAATTTAAAGAACTATTGAGATTTTGAGAAATACTATGCTGCTTATGTTCTATTTCTTGAAATTTGTATGAAATAAATTATCTCCTACTTATCTTCATTCTAGTTTACGAAGTTGTGCTCGACTCTTTTAATGAGACATCTCGATATTCAATAATTTCACAATAGGAAAACCTTGTAAAATTGTAAATGTATGTTACAGAGCAAGGCATCCATTGTTCAATATAAGTAATGTAAATTTATGCCTCCATTGTTCAATCTCAACCAAAATAATATACCAAGTTCAAGTTGGTTACTTTGAATCAAAATATTGCAGAAGCATAACGAAACCTGTTTACTCCAATCTATTGGAAGGTTACACTCCACACAGGCCACATAAAAGTTACACATTTGAAATCCCACTAATGTTATAGAATTCATGTACTTCCACAATAAACACAATGATTTAAGAATCATAGTACCTTTAATTACCTAAAGCCTTTCGCTAGATTAGAACACAGTTGCAACCTGCAAATCAATAATTCAGTATTCAATCAAGGTTATTGCATCCAGCTAATTGAGTTATTTGGTCAATCAAATTCTTTTTGGAATTTGCAATTAGAGCTGTCATCTTAATTGACTATTTGCTATTAAAAATTAAAAATAAAAATCACAAATTAACCTCAACATACCCAGAATTGAATATATCATATTTTCACTTTGCATAGGAATCCCATATCGTTCAAATTTCATTAGTAAAGTGCCCAAAAGGTACTAAATGACATAATAATTCAACTGCTCAAAAAGGATGATGAAGAGAGTAAGTTATCTGTATTATCCATATTAAGTCTCAATTCCTTGCATATATGCATTCATAAAGATAAATAAGGGAAGTTGCTCAGGGCCATCGGTATCATCAAGTGGCATAGCTTGCTTTACTGGTCTCTTTTTTTTTTCATGAAAGAGCACGCTAGAAACACAAATCGTTTCCAACCCTCTCCCCTAGTACAGGGAAATACCCCAAGAGATTTTGTTCCATTGTAGACACAGGGGAACTTTAAGATGCTAGAGGGTAATAAATCTAGAAGCGTCTTTGTCATAGGTAAACTGAGCAAATTTAGATCATTATTTTTTATTTGATAAAAAACAGTACAACCTGAGCTTAATTTCTATGAAATCAACCAGAGCTAAGTCTAAGAGATGCAAATACACCTGAATTGCACTTTGGTACTGTTTACAAAGAAGTTAAACAACCACACACAAAAAGAGATCCTAAAATTACAGCTACCAGATCTGCTACTGCATATAAGATTGCAATAATACAAGGTAGACAGCAGCACTTAACAATTCATGTCATAAGCAGAGTTCTTGAGTGCAAATTAGCTGGTCCTATACATGCATTAATCTATTTAAAAGATTTTCTCGACCGACCAAAACACATCACTCATTAAATTTTACCTTGAGAAATTCAATTGGGCCAATGCGTGATAAGAATTCACCATCAGGTTTGTATACCATCCATGAATCATAGGTTGCGCAGGAAAGTGGTTCTCCCAATGCATCAAGAACCTGGAAATCATTCAAAACAGTGAAATTTATATTACTTGACTATAGCAATCATGCTTGAAATTATCAATAAGAAACAACAAAATGTCAACCAAATATTTTTTATTATAATGAAAATAATTCATGGAAGTCCCGCACAACACAATCCACCAATGCCACTCCCTATAACAAGAACATTTGCCTCTGGCTTGCCTGCACATCATACTGCAACATATTAAAATGGTCCTCAGAGTTAGACCACATTCATCAATAGAAACACAAAGTTCTAGTTCAAATCTCAACCATGGGCAATAATCTATCAGATATCAAGGTCTAAATTCTCCCTAATTACAGAACATGTAATTACACAAAAGTTAATTAGTGCCCCTAAAATACCTTAAAGAAAATAGGAAAGGAAACTTGGAGGGGCTGGTTTTGAGTAAGTGTTGTAGAAAGATAGCCAATAGAGGCTTTGCTGGAACATCGTGGCAACGGAAAAATCATCCGGCTTCTGTATTTCGAGTTAAAATTAGTATGGGGTCGTCAGAGTTGAAGAAAATCAGTCATGAAACCAATACTGCTACTCCCTAACGCCATGGATGAATTTCACCTCAAAGGCACAAAACACAACAGGTTGACTTGGGGGGGACACCCTTACCCAGAAACTTTGATTAAAGCAAGGTATAAATGTAAAAATTGAACTTCATTGTAGTCCATGCTTTTCATACTAATAACTGGACTACACCATTTGCTGGTACAAACCCCAAAAAAGGTTGCAAGATATGGCCATTTTTTTTTTTTGGGAAGTTGTATATTAATTTGATGTAATTAAATAACACTTCTCGGCCAAATAAAACTCATTCTTCTATTTTTCATATTTCTATTACATTATGGTTCACAAACTAAAGAATGTCATCAGAAAGAGGTGAAAATTGCTATTCAGAATATAGATGGGGAAGGGGTGGTGTTCAAACTTAATGTTCAGATGGTATTATTAAGGTATCTCAGGGAAGTAAGTGGGAGTTCAAGGAAACTAAGAATGGTTCAAATATAAAAACTAATATAGAGGACAAAGGATAATATATAAGCCGTGGATCAAAGAACCACACTAATCGATTAGCTATATGGCATTTTCAAATGTTAGCCTACCATATTAAGAACAATATATTTTCAATTCATCCACTGTAGATATGAAAGGACTTGCGAAGATCGAATGAAATAGCACATTTGACGGTAGTCAGCTTTAAGAAGAGATACACGTACCAGATCAAACTTCTGAACCCTTATAAACGCCTTCATAAGTGTACTGTAGGTAACTACATTTTGACTAATGCCCTTCAAGAGTGATAACACCACTATTAGAAAATAAAAATGCATATTTAAACAGTGATTAAGTCATTGAGCTAAATCTTATGCTATCTCTTATGTGATAATAAATCGATAGTGTCCCCATATGCCTTCAATGTGTTCCACTTGGTGCAAGTTCCTTATCCTACTTCATCCCAATCTACCTATGAATCATCATATTAACTTTCTTCAAAAGATAAGTCGAAAATAAAAATAAGATAAAATTTTAAGATAATTGAGTATAATGCAATTAGGAGACATGCTAGAGAAGGAAATAAGATTTGAAAATGTTAACAGTGGACATGAGTTCACTGCATTCTCACTAACTATTTAACTAATAAATCTTTACTTCCTCTTACTCCACTGGACACATTTCCAATTAAGTCCCCATCCTCTGCCCAGACCTACAGGCGTTAGATGTGCCTTATTAAGAAATACCCGATATGTTGAACTAAAAAAAAAATATATATTGATTAATATGGCAGGCACTAACAAACTTGAATATCTTAAATGAAGCAAAGAACACTTGATCACAAATTGTTCAAACAATAAGAGACATACCAAATTTTGTAGTTGTAAAAAATAGGCATTGATGAATTATGCACTATGGACGTTACCTGCTGATAAGTTTAAAAGAACTTGATTAATTCTTCCATTTGGTTTCGATAAATTCCCTAGATAACATTTCCACTTAGTTCAAATCAGAATGTTATTACAAAATAGTGATTAGCATACGTCTGATTTTATAGGAATTTAATTTTGTACCTCAACATATCAATCAAGCAAATTCTAGTGTTCCACCACATCCCATTTTACAATCTTATAAATCTCAATAAAAAAAATTGAAATTCTTCCTGTTAGGCAAGAATTTAAAACAAAACTTTTTTCTCCTTGCAGGTTCACACCATGACTTTTAACTATGAAAGCAAACATAAGCATAAATCAAGTAAGAGGGAAATAATGTAATACAAAACCAAAATCCAATGATAAACCATAACTCATATAGTGCATTTTCAGTATACATTATCCAACAAAACATGTCATAAGTGTGTAAATCTAAAACAAATAAGCAAATTGAAGCCAACACGTTGAATTTTTTACTGACGAAGATGCTGGTTTAATGCTCAAGTTATTAAAGAATCGCTCTATATGTTGCCCAAATGAAAGTTCATATTCATTTCTTGCTTCCACTATTTTCTCTAGTTTGCTGCTCTTTAATAGTCCATGTTGCCACAAAGAGGAATTTAACCAAAACCATATAAGAAACCAAAATTAAACACACACAGAAATGTTGATATCAATTCTAATTAACTTTCCTAAAAAAAAGGAGAGGAAAATGAAATATTAGAGCAAAGATTCGAGATTAGTGGGACAAATTTATTTAAATATCATATCTTGCAGATTTTAAACCCAAAGTGAAACCTGGATTTTTTAAATATAAAATTTTAAAAGCAGATACCAAGTTCGAAACACTAAAATTCTAAATCTGCACTGAAAAACATGTTTGAAGAATAGCAGCCCATCAAATAAATCAGTGTAACTAATTACATTTAAAAAAAAAACACAAAATATTGTCCTAGCATGTTTAAAAAATATTGGCCAATCTTCTCTAGAATAAATCTCCACTGCAAAACATGTTTAAAAAAATGAGGGGAAACTAATTACCTAGCATTTTGAAGAGACCAGTAAAAATATTGGTCAATCTTCTCTAGAATAGTTATGCTTATCTATGGAAAAGTCACTCCATGCTCCACTTTAGCAAACTTCTGCAAAATCCCTAAAATCGCCAATAAACAAAATAGAAAGAACAAAAATCACCATTCCACAATTTATCTGCAAGTATCGTAAAGAGACAATAAACACAAATCAAGTCCAAAATAGCAAACCAACTCTTCTTCAATATGCAACAGTATTTTGAAGCAGATGCTTCTGGGGAATGATGTATCATTCTTCCTAAAACATTTGAAGATGAACGCCGACTCCAAAATCTTGGTTCACCAGAAAAACATGCAGATAAATATTTGAAGATGAACGATAGAACATTAAAAGGAAAATGATTTCCATAGAATATCCTCTTCACACCTCCACAGACCCAATTTTCAAGGCAATCAAACAGAATTTCAACTGAAGAATAAGAGCAAAAACACAATTACCACCAAAGGATCAAATACCTTGGAGACGTTAAGATCAACAAATAGCAAGGAAGTCAGATATCAGATACAAAAATACCGCCTTCTTGGGTTGTGGTGGCGGATCGGACAACCTGTACCCTCTATAATTGGGTGTGATTGCTCTAAAACCAACCATGGAAACTATAATCATCTGGTAGCCCTGAGGTTACCATATTTTAGGAAATCCGTACAGAAATACCATGACCAGCGACGATTCAACCTCGGAGCCCTAGTTTACAGCATTGATAAGCTGAAAGCTGAAACCACACCATCACCATCGTCGCTTCGGCCGTGGGAGAAAATGTCCAGTTGAGAGTTTGGAGACAGAGAGCGATAGATCTATATCGAATTTGAATTAAAGATTAATGAAAAATCTGGGGATTTCGCAGAGGAGTGGGTCAGATGTCCTTTTGCTTTTCAGAAGCCCTTCCTTGGAAAATGGATTTTTTTGTTGGTAAGAGGGATTAGTAATATTTTACTATTATTATTTTTGGGCAAAAATGTTTGAGCTGGAGATGTGAGCGGGAAACTACTTCCACACTCCTACTATTATATATTAAATAGATATGCAAAATTGTTTTAATTAAAATAAGAAAATTAAATAAAAAGTTCTTGTTCGTCACTTTAAACTTATTTTATTTTTCCTAAAACTACAATCTCGAGGGTGCAAGGGAGGTTGGAAAAATGAGAGGAATAAATTTGTTAGAACCCCGTTATTCACAACCTTATTTTTTATCAAATTAATTTTCAATCATATATTCTATCAATAAAACAATCAATACAAAAAAAAAAAAAAAAAAAATCTCACTTTTTAATCATACATTCTCCAAAAAATCTCTATTACAAAATTCATTTTTTTAAATAATGGAGCTCAAACAAGGACAGATGGGGAAGAGTAAACACAGAGTTTAGGGGATGGAAAGGAGGGATAGGGACGAATTGCGGGGTGGGGTGGGGGCCAATATTTGATTCGCACCATAAGATTCTCGATATTCAGCTCATGTAGTTTGGTGAAGATTAAAATCAGATTTTTAGTAAATTTTGATGAAAGTTGATAAGATTTGTGATTGAGAATGGTGGATTTCATAAAATATGCGGTCGATATTAATTGCTGAATTTAATTTTGATTAAATTCTAAATTTTAGTTGACACCAAAGTGTAGCTCAATTTTCAGTTTTGATCTCTATTTTTTATCTTGGAACTGGACTTCAACCTCTTTTTCCAATTTGGAATGTTCGGTTCTAATTAAAATGCTCACTCCTACCATGAAAGACTAACATCCTAAAAATCTGGAAAAAAAAAAATAGAGATCCATCATACTAAAAAAACTAGATCTACACCCGTGCGATGCACAGACATATTATATTGACAAAAAAATAATGTATTGAAATAGAAAAATGGGAAAAATATCAGAAAAACTAACAAAAGTGAGTGTCAATCTAAATAATAATAACAACCATTGAGTATTACAAAATTTAGAAAATCTCTTTATACACAACATTTGTCGTCGCTTTTATTAGGTTCCCATCGTCATGGCAAATCAATATTTTCAAGCCAACATGATTCATTCATTGAAATGCTTGCCTTTCTCATTTCTATCGTACAACAAATTTTTGAATATTTGCAAAGATTCTTCCATCGGAGGTGGCTTCACCTTCTCAAGCATGCAACATAGTGAAAATTTAGGGGATCATCATGTCTTGTAACACTTGTATGTTCTCTCCCCAAAAAAAAAAAAAAAAGCTTCGCAAAATTCATATTTTTTGGAATGATCGCTTAAATCCTTGTATTCTATTGGTTTAGGAAGCAAACATATATTGTAGCCACATAAATTTGAATGAAATATCAATAAGTTAAACTACAATTACAATGATATTGTAAACATTCAAAAAAATAAAAAATCTCGAGATATGTCGACAAAATTAAATGCATATGTACCAAATCACGGTTTTTTTATTATATATACTTGATGCAAGTATATATTATAAAGATAAATTAAAATTAAATTAAAAAATGCGGCGCTGCAATCGCTGATTAGCCTTAATGGTGATGACCTTTAAGCTAGCACACAATGTTAATTTAAGTCTTATACTAACATACATTTATTTTTTTTTTAATGTTTCAAGGTAATTGTATAAATTGTAGATAAGTTTATGTTGCTCTTCTAGCTATTTGGTAACTCTGTAGCGATTTATAAATTTATTTATTTATGATTTTAAGGTAAAATGTGTGGTTGAAAAGTAAAGAGGGAAATTGTGTGTTGTTGAAAAGTCTTTTGGGAAACTATGTGGTTTGTAAACTAATTTATAAAATGGTTTATTTGATTTATCAAATGGATAGTATCATAGTAATACTTCTAATCTTGCTTTAACTGATTGTTTATGAAATTGGTTAATTTTGAGATGTTGGGTTAGAATTAATCTTCCATCAATCATTTAAGACTTAACTTGTTTTAAATCAAATTCAGCTGAAATATCAATTATAATGTTTGTTGATAACAAATAAATATTAAATTTTTTAAGAACAAACCAAGTAAATTAACTTGATTAGATGACAATAGAAAATAATGCCAAAAGCCTTTTTAAAAAGGAAAATTTTCAATGTAAAATAAAACATTCTTCACCTATCATGGTTTATAATTATGATTAAAAAAATGAATAATCCATTAAGTTATATATACAAATGAGTTAACCAATATAATTTTTTTAGAACCAAATAATTGCACAATTTGAATTAGTAAATTAACATACATATAAATTAGTTTTGCATTAAAGAAGATGAATTTTAAAATGTTGTGTAATAAAAATAAAAATAAAAATATGAATGAAAGTAATATATGGGAGTGCAATAAATAAAAAAAATAAAAAAAGGAAGATGATATTGAAGAATAATTAAAAAAATGCACAAAATCTTTAGTTGCCATAAGTAGGTTCAAGTCTCATGTGTATAAGAACTACAGATCAATAGACAAACCAACTATATACAAATCATTAGATAAACCATACTCCACTTTTCACTTCACCTTGAAGCCAGTGGCGGATCCAGCCGAGAAGTCCAGCTAGAGTGTTGACCGTTGACCCCGTCGGCTATGGACCGTTGACCGACGAACGTCAACAATCGCAGTAGCAAAATTGTGAATATTATTTAATGAAATAATATTGAAAAATGAATACATAGGTATAGAAATAAAATAAAAAGTTGTAATATGAACATATAATCCAAAACAAACCAAAATAGATGCAAAATACATGACATTGACTCGATTGGGGCCGTTTCCCTGGATCTGACACATGTTCATCTATATTGAATTCAATGTGGAATTTTTTTGTGTTATCAAAGCTTACTAACTCATGTGGTCTACTTGAAGCAGCTGCAGGACTACTAAAACTAGAACCACTAGGTTGAGATTTTTGTTTATGTTGGCAAAACGTTCCATAATCTGTAAATCAATGATCACAATTCAAATCAAATATTCACCAAATCTCAATTCACAACCTATAAATCAATAATCACAATTCACAAATCAAATTATATTTTCATCCCAATAATCACAATTCACAAATATAACCACATTGCAAAAAACTTAAATGTAACATTTATGCATAATTCTCAAATCAATTATAACGAATCAAGGTTTAGCCTCATTTACTGATAATTGAAATTAGAAATCACAATCACAAATGGATTAAAAATTGAGGAATGGCAATGGGAAAATGGGTAGCCGAGTAATCTAACCAAAAAATTGAGAAATCAAACATCAATATTACTGATTAAAATGTTTAAAACTTAGACATTCTCATATAAGAAAATCTAAAAAAAAGAAGAGAAAAGTCGAAAGACGTGCATTACCATCGGAGGCAACAGGCACTGCGCTGGCTGGAGTGGAGCAGTGACGACAGCCTGTAGCACTGCTGCTTGGAGGCGAACTCGAAGAGCTGACCGCGCTGAGCCTGAGTTAGAATCAAGATTGGGAAAGGGATTAGGGAGGGATTTGGCTTGGGTGAACTCTTACAGATTTTAGACCAAATTGATGCCTGAGAATGATTTGTATCTAGGTTTGGTCTTGGATAGTAATTTGGGCAAAAAAAAAAAAATTTGAAACCTTTGCAGAGCAGCACAGTGCCACAGGTGCGCCTGGCGGTCCACCAGGC
This sequence comes from Ligustrum vulgare, assembly GCA_963555705.1. Classification (NCBI taxonomy): domain Eukaryota; kingdom Viridiplantae; phylum Streptophyta; class Magnoliopsida; order Lamiales; family Oleaceae; genus Ligustrum; species Ligustrum vulgare. The sequence continues at coordinate 15,054,649 of OY743190.1, forward strand.
CAGGTAGCGCGACTGCGCTACCTCGCCTAGAAGTGGATCCGCCACTGCTTGAAGCTGCTGCCGTCCATCAGATCTCTCTCTCTCTCCCCAAAAATTATATTCTCTTGTATATACAACGGAAGGAATGGATCCTACTCTTATCCATAATTCTTGAGAAATTCTTTAGAATAAAATCATGATCTCGAGAACTTCAATTCGCTGAACATTCTTCTTCATTAACTTATAGTTAATATAGTAGCTATGAGAAAAGCATATCTCAAGTATGTTAATGATATAGGAAAAAACAAGCATGTAATCATACTAAGAAAACCATATCCTATGTATGTTCAAGAAAATCATGATTGGCAATGTTCGACGACAAACACTCGAAAACACAAGTATAGCAATGTAAATTCTTACCCGTTTAAGGTAGCATGAGTCATTTTTTTTAAACTTTACAAAAATGACTTCAGTTTACATGTGGAAGAATTATTAAAAGAAAGAAAAGAAAACCATTATAAGACAATGTCAAATTGAATAAAGGTTGTATATGCATGGCTAAAAAATCAAGAAATTATCAAAAGAAGGAACCTTTCATCACCCCCAAATGATGCAGTAATGGTGCAATATCAGAGATCTACTTCATGCACAAAAGTGTGTATTGTATTAAGTGAATACATCAATTTATAGAGATGAATTGCAGTTACCGACGTGATGCACTGCGAAATGAATACTGCCAACCAATACAGTACCCCAATGCCGTAACTATTTAGGAAAATGTGAAATAATTTTTTAATATGGTAGAATTGGTGGAAAATAGGATCTCAAAATCATGCTATGAGCGTGAAAACTGCATAAGAAATTAAGTAATTTAATGTCATGAACGTGGTCGCCAAAAAACTGTCCAGTTTAAAACTATCCAATGCATATCAATCTATCTAAACATTAAATATAGAGGACGAACTAGTAAAAGGGTAACTGTCCATAACATGTAGTGGTGGACCATGAACTCTTTCAGAAATGTGATGGAAAAATAACTACATTAAAATCGGGAATAAATGATTTCAAAATATGGGATGCAAATATAGATTCCGTTCACATGGCAGATTTGTTCAAAATAGGGAATCCAATCAAAATTAGCAGAATCTCAGTTGATATTATTAATATGTGTGTTTGATATTGTTTAAAAAGAGTTTTTTTTAAATGAATAGTGATTTTTAGAAAAATGGATGGTTGAAATTTGGTTGAAATGCCAAATATTGTGGGCTTAACTTTTAATGGATGGTTGAGATTGAATACTGTTGACAAAAGAGAAAAAATTAAACAAAACCAAACAAAGGCTATATAGATAAATAAATTGGATGAGCAATTTTCCATTTTTAGTCAAATGTTACAAACATATACATATTTTTGGAGTTTATTTTATTATAGGTAGTAAATGAGGTTTTCTTTCTTACGGTTATAGAAAAAGGTCAGTTTGTATGTCCTTACATCTGTCTTCAATTGACAAAAAACACTCGTTCTCCTTCATCTTCTGGCATCTTTCCACCATCTCACCTAGGTATGGGCATCGGGTGAGTCGATCCGGGTATTTCAATACTTGGAACCATCCATTACACTTCATTATTTCATAAATGGAACAATTCAAGTGATGGCGTACAGGACCAGGCACTCGCATTCATGGACCGTTGGGATCGACAAACGTGAGGTGTTGGGCTTGGTGACTTTAAATGGCCATAACTTTGTCATACGGTGTCCGTTTTGGGCCCATAAGCACTTTCCGGAATTGTCTCGATGAGCCCTACAAGACTCACCACTATGCTGTGATGATGAGAGATTTTAGCCGTTTAAAGTCGTTACTTAGCAAAAAACTGCGTTTTATCATTTTTAGTAATATTTTATTCGTTTTATTTATTTACTCCTCTAGTCCAACCCGTTTGTTGGACAAAGCCCATTAGGGATTTGTATTTAAACTCTTCCATCGTTGTTTCTAGGTTTTGGTTGATTTCAAATAAACTTTTGTGAGTTTTATCGAATTGCAATCCTTATTAAGTATTTGACGATTGTATGATTTGTGAGAAAGTTTTTGTAGGTGAGCCTACATCATCAAGTCCTTGTAATTAGTGGAACCAAATTCAAACCCGAACCTTCGATTGTGATTCTAGTTTTGTTCTACCCATAATATTTTCTTTATGTATATATTTAATATTTAATAAATATTTTCATATAATCACTTTCAATACGTATACCTAACTTACTAACATACTACTACTCAACAATATTTGTGTAAATGAGAAAATACAGCTAAGAAACCAAGCTACTTAACTCAATAGTGGAGACTAATTATATTTCAAGTAGGAACAATGAACTTAAGATAACCAAAAAAGGTAAACTACAGTCAAATTATGAATATATATCAAGGTCAATTGTAAAACATTATGAAAAATAAAAATACTTAAGTTTGTAAACAATGCAATAAGTTAAAAATTATGAATTGCAAATAATGAAAACTTTAACTTATCAACTTAAATCGCAACCCTAGCTTGAACTTTTTGATTTATAGAATTCTCAAATTGCAAAGATTAAACTAATTCATGAAATGCAACAATCTAATGTGAGACGAGAGACAAAAGAGTAGGAACATGTCTTGATTTCTTAGTGTTATACTCTATAGTTTCAGAAAAATTACTACATAAATTAGATTTTTAAGTTTTGTAATTTTTTACTCACTGTTTAAATTGTAAAAAATAACAAACTATGTAAAAATTGATTCCATTCGGGTATCCATGATTCTGCTTAAAGAACCAAGAACCTACCAGGACCCAGTTGGTTTTCGATTTTCAGTTCCGATTCCTAATATATATTTTTTGGAATCGAACCAGAACCTCCGATTTTGGATCGGTTTCAAACCGGGAGGTTCCGTTTCGGTTAAAATGTACAAGCCTAATCTCACCATTTTGTTTGTTTCTGAACGTGCCAAGAAGATATACAGATTGAATCAATTTCGACCAAAAATCAAGGGTTGTCTACGTTTATCTGATCATTAATTCTCTGATTTAATTATGTTGGTCTTTACAGTCGAATTCTATCACGGAAGAGCTATATATGTGAATATTACTGGAATCACAACCATTAAGACAACATCATCAGGACGCACAGTAGCTTTAATACTAGTTATTGTTAGAATTTTATTCTTTCTTATTCTGCTATAACCAAGTAATGGGGTGTCACTCTATTGGTGGTAATTTTATTTCTTTCCAATCTATAAATATGTACTCCTCCAATTTCATTCGAGACTATTGAATAAAAAAGGGTTTTGCTTTCACCTGAATTATATTTTCTCATGGTATCAGAGCAGGATACTATGAAAGAAACAAAAATTCTGAATTTAAGGGGAGGTAATCTTAGTGATTATTGAAGATTTAATCCAAGGAAGATCGTATAGAAATATTGATCAATGAAAACAAAATTGGGGAAACAACAGGAACTGGTACGAAGGAATTGTGGGAAACTTACAATGGAGATCTACTTTATTTACAGGGATTAGATCACCCAGGGATGATGTTAGTTACTTCACCACTTACTGGAAATAACTATTTGAGTTGGAATTGATCTATGAAAGCTTTAGGAGCAAAAGTAAAACTAGAATTTATAGATGGAATCTTCAAAATTCCAAACGCGGATTCGGCTAATTTTGAGCAGTGGAAGTGAGTAGATTGTATGGTAATATCCTTGATCCTGAGCTCGATTACAAAAGAGATCGTAGAAGCTTTTAATCTATACCACAACTGCAAGAGATCTATGGCAGGAACCTGAAGAGAGATTTGGAGAAAGCAATGAACCATTACTCTATCAACTGCAAAGGGAAATTAGCAATATGACACAAGGTAATATGAGCGTAGTTATATATTACACAAAAGTAAAAAATTATGGGATAACTATGCTTGTTTGATGCCAATTCCATCATGTACTTGTGGAGCATCTAAGGAAGTCGCCGAGACAAATACTTTTAATAAACTCATACAGTTTCTAATGGGATTGAATAATACTTATGACCACAAAAGGAATCAAATCCTTGTTATGGATCCTTTTCTTAGTGTTAATAAGGCATACTCTATGGTTTTGAGAGTTGAAAAGAAGAGGGATGTACACCTCTTTTTTCCAGAAATAATTGATATTCAACAATGATGGCAAGAGGAAAATTTTCTGGAAGGGAAAATACCAACAGAGGTGGATTTAGAAGTGGATTTGGAAGGGGATCCTAGGCAGGTAAAGATATATGATAAGTGTATTTTATACACTTACTTATATGTCAAAATTAGAATAAATTATTGTCGTTTAAGAATATAGGGTATTTAATTTGTGTTTATATGTTTACTTTTCATAAAATATCTCGAAAGATGAAGAATGAAGCAATTGATGAGAAAAATTGCACAATTGGATTCTAATTGGAACTTATTTGAGCAATTGAGGAGGTGATGACAACAATAGGGAATCATGCAAGGTGCCAAAATGAATAAATTGAAAGTTGGAGGACCAAATTGAAGGATTTGAGAGTTAAAATGATCTAATTGAGAAGATTTAGAAGTTTGAGGACTGAAATGCTTGAATTGAAAGTGGAGAGCTTGAGGTGCAAATAAAAGTCAAGGACCAACTTAAATGGATTTCAAACTTGAAAATTGCACCGGAAGTTATAACTGTGCGGTCGGCGCCGCGCGAGTTTTTCCTGGAAGGTCGCGCGACTTCTCGTTGAATGGTTAGAACCAAAATATTTTTCCTGTGAGACCTCGATAATTTTGCCCGTGAGGCTGCACAGGCTTCCGGTTGGACCGTAAATCTGGGCTTTTTTGCGATTTTCATCTGATTTTTCTCCTCTTTCACCTAGGTTTTTCCAAAACCTATATATACAACCTATGATGCATGAAATTGGGACCTTTGCTTCTCCTAAGAAAGAGCCACAATTGTGAATTCATCATCAAATTCTTGGGGAATCAAGTATCGCAAAGGGGCGTGAATTGAAGATAATTAAAGAATCAAAATTTGGTGTAAGCATTTCTTTCTTTATATTATTTTCAATAAACATTTATTATTGTTGTTTTTGTTCTTTAATTGTGATGTGTAACTAAACTCCATGTTGGGATGAACAATATAGCCTAATCATATTATTTTAATTCCAAGTTCCATAGTTTTAATGTTTTGTTGCATGTATTGATTTATTATTGTTCTTAATGCTTGAATTGCTTGATCACCAATTCATGATATATTGAGTTATTTCCACAATCCGAGAGGTGATTTAATAACTTAGAATGTGATAATAAATCTCGTAATTGAACAAGAGATAGAGATATACTTTTGTTATTATTGAGGTCGTGTGTGAATTCTTGTGTGTTATGTATCTAAATAAAAAATATTCGGACCCGCTATAGAGATACATGGTTGACTTATTTAGGTAGAATTGATTTAAACTCCAGAGAGGAATTTCAATTTACATTAGTGAATTTGACTGAATGCATATTTAGGAAATAAAACTGGAATTGGAGTTAATATAATTGGTTAAGTGAAATCGTGAATCCCAACTACCTTACAATCATTTTTAGAAATACAACAATTTCACAAATTTACTTCTTTAGTTTATATTCTTAGTTTTAATTTAAAATCTCAAATTCTCTTGTTTGTTCAAATAATGTCTAGAATTAACATATTTCGATAATTAATAACAGTCTCCGTAGGACGTTAATCCGGACTCCTAGGTCCACTTTATTACTTCTCACGACCCGTACACTTGTGGGGGTATCTCGCATCGCGAGATATTTGTGAACAATATATTAGGAAGAGGTAGAAAAAATTATAGATGAATGGGATGTGATGAGAAAGCTAACCAGTAATGTGACCAATGTAATATGAATGGCCATAATAGAAGCACTTGTTTTAAAATTCATGGATACCCATACTAGTTTAGAAATTTGAATGAACAAAAAGCAAAAGGTAGAAATCATAATGGTAGGACCGTAGTGAATATAGCAGACACACCTCTAGATCTGGGAGAAAACAAGCTTGATTTAGAAGGCAAGACAATGTCAGATTTAATCCAACAGAAGCTGATAAAATTCATAAAAAGCGAAATACAAATAAGAAGTGGCAGTCAAGTGAACTTTGCACATCTGGGAAATTTTGCAGGTAGTAGCACTTTCCAGCATGCTTTCACTTTATCTGATAATTTGAAACCTAGAACTTGGATAGTTGATATAGGAGTTATTAATCACATGTGCTGAGATTTTCATCTTCTTCTTAAACCCAAACTCATCAAAGAATTCATACATGTATAAGCCTTGCATGTTCCCAGTTTCAAATTTAATTTGCTATTTGTCCAAAAATTAGCTCATACTGCCCAAATAAGGTTCATTTTTTATCCCAACTATTGTATTTTTCAGGACCTAAAGAGTGAAAAGACCTTAGCTATTGGGGAGTTGGTTGGAAGACTAAACATTCTAGATAAATCTTGTCTAGATCCTTCAGATTTCAATTCCTTGCCGCCTTCTTCAGAAAATGTAACCACTAATTTACAAACTACTCAATCTTTTACAGATAGTAATACCTTCCTTGATTGACATAATAAACTTGTACATGCTTCTTCTTCCATTTTGATGCATTTGGATTTTTTTAAAGAATATATCCAATGATGATGACATTTAAAACTTGAGAGGATGTGATATATGTCATGAGGCCAAATAACAGACTCCCTTTCCAAAGGAGTTTCATACATACCAATGCCATTTTTGATTTAGTGCACATATCTGTATGGGGACCTTACAGGAAACCCTCCCTTGCTAAAACACCTTATTTGTTGACTATTGTTGAAGATTTTAGTAGATGAACTTGGGTTTTCTTGCTGGTTCATAAAAGCCAGGTCCCAAATATCTTGAAAGGATTCTTTGCAATGATAAACACCCAATTTGAAAAGAAACTTAAATGTGTGAAAAGTGATAAAGGGACATAATTCACCAGTTTGGAATGTCAACTTTTATTTCATTCTCTAGGCATTCTCCACCAAAGGATTTATGTCTACACCCCAACAGAATAGGGTAGTAGAAAGAAAACACAAACAATTGCTAGAAATTGATCAGGCCTTCCCAGCAAAATTTGGTCACATTCCATTCTAATGTCTACCTTTATCATAAACAGACTTCCAAGTTCAGTTATTAAGTGGCAAATGCCTTTTGAAATCCTATATGGTCATAATAAACCAAACTATGCTATACTCAAACCTTTTGGATGTTTAACATATCACATATGCAACCAATACTTTGCCTTCAAAAAGGGAAGTTTGATCCTAGAACTGCAAAAAGTGTGTTTATTGGTTACAATCTAGGACAAAAGGCTTACAAACTATACAATATTGACACACACCAAATCTTTCTACCTAGAGATGTTCACTCTCATGAAAATGTTTTTCCCTACATTACTTACACTGACAATTTTGCTTCTACTCCTCTTCCTCTAGTTTCACAAGATGATCCTTATCCTTTTACACCTTGAGAAGATGAGATTCAAATTTCCAATCAAGATGCTTCTTCCATCCAACCAAATCACCCCACGGATTCAGATTTTTCTCCATTATCTGATCCAGCAGAAAATTTTGACAATACTAATATAGATGAACAAGTTCCAAACAGTCTCTCAACCAGAGGGACTAAGATAAAAACTAAACCAGTCTGGTTAAAAGACTTTGTTACAAATCTAGCTTATTCAAAATATGTGCCTTCATCAAATGATCTTTCTCTAATTCAACCCACACTTCCAAATCATTACACACCTCATATTTTTCCTTATATCACTAATACATCATTCCAAGCAAATGTATCTACTATCCAAGAGTCTATTTCTTATTATCAGGCTAGTAAACATAATGGTTGGATTCAGGCTATGGAGAAAGAAATAGATGCACTTGAAGATAATTAAACTTGGGAATTAACTCACGTGCCACCAAATAAAAGAGCTATTGGTTCTAAGTGGGTTTACAAGGTTAAACTAAACCCTGATGGGTCAATGGAGAGACTTAAATCTAGACTTGTGGCCAAAGGATATCACCAACCACCTGGAATTGACTATACTGATAGTTTTTACCATGTTGCAAAATTGGTAACTATTAAAGTCATTTTGGCCATTACCACTGTAAACATTGGTCATTACACCAGTTGGACAACAAAGCATTGTTGCAGGATCTCTTGATGAAGAAGTGTTCATGTTACCTCCTGAAGGGCATTCAAAGGAAAAATTGGGACAGGTTTGCAAGCTAAAAAAAAGTTTATACGGGTAAAACAAACATCTAGACAATGGAATTCTGAGTTTTGTGCCAAGTTAAAGATTTTTTGTTTCATTCAGTCTTCCCATGATCATTGCTTATTCATCAAACATACTCCTCATTCATTTCTTAACTTATTGGTGTATATAGACGATGTACTTTTGACAGGCAATGATGAGTAGGACATTAAAAAGGTCAAAGACTATCTCCATCAGACATTTACCATCAAGAACCAGATCTATATAGAAGACTTGTTGGGAGATTATTATATTTGAGTCTTACTCGTCTAGATATCACCTTTTCTGTTTAGTAACTTAGCCAATATGTTAATTTCCCTACTCAAACACATTGGGAAGCTGCAATTCATCTTCTTAAATACCTTAAAGGTTGTCCTTCCAAGTGGCTACTCTATCCTTCCAAAAATGACTTCACGGTCTAAGGTTATTGTGATGCTGATTGGGATTCTTGCTTGCAGACTCGTAAATCCACAACAGGATATTGTATTTAAGTTGGTATTTCCTTGGTGTTTTGGAAGACTCAGAAACAATCCACAATTTCCAAATCATCTGCTGAAGCCGAATACACAAGTCTGGCTACCACAGTTTGTGAACTTCAATGGCTATCCTACATTTTAATTGATTTGGCTGTACCTTTCTCTCTTCCTATCCCTTTATGGTGTGACAATCAAGCTGCTCTTCATATTGTTGCTAACCTATTGTTCTATAAACATATAAAACATCTCGAGATTGATTGTCACATGGTTCAAAACAAGTTCAAAGATGGTTTTGTTCTTCCCCAACACATCTCCTCCACATACCAGATTGCTAATCTTTTCACCAAATCTTTAGATGATTCTTGAATAATACGAATCATAGTGGGCTACGAATCATAGTGGGCTTGACGAAAAGTTAAATATTCAAGTCAAACCAATCAATCATGTCAGAACTGGATGCATAATATGTTTTTTCGAGTAAACACAGGCCACTGAGCAAAACTCATGTGCTAAAGCCCTTGAGCCCACTTACTTTATAGCCAAATTCCATCATTTTGGGCTTCAAAACAGTAACTCAATTATGCAGACGGAAATTAGGGTTTTCGCGCATTTTTAGTGCATTTTTAGGTTAAATTCCGTTTTTAATTATTTTCTTAGGATTTTGTGCCTCTATAGCGGCTACCCTAGTTCTTAGGTCATTTTTTACTTATTTATATGCTATTTCTTCATTGTAACAATTAGACTTTGATTAATAAAAATTGTGTTGAGTGATTTTTCCTCAAATATTGTTCTTGATTGAACACATTTGAACTTATCAAAGATTATCATATCTTTGTTGCGTTCACCAATTGAACTTATAAAGGAGTGGCCATTCCTTGTGGCGTTCATCCCATTATGGTTCTTGTTTCCACATTGTAACGGGTTTCGGGTTTAATATACCCATGGTTCTTGCGTCGTGATGCTCAAGTTGTAGTGTTACCGTCCGCTTCAACCTGAATTCAAAACTTTCCTGGCGTTATTCCACGAGTTTCGTCGTAACCCCCTTCTCGAGATCGCATCAATTCTTCTCTCCAAATTGGCTTGCTTAACATCCATCAAGCTCCAACTTGAGGGAAGATATGAATATTACTGGAAGCACAACCATTAAGACATCATCATCACGCACAATAACTTTAATACTAGTTGTTGTTAGCATTTTATTCTTTCTTAGAGCATCCACATTGGATACGTTAAAGTGTTTGTTAGTTGGAGATATTCATTAATATTCAATGTAGACAATACGTTAAGGTGTTTGTTAGTGGGAGATATTCATTAATATTCAATTTATGTCTACATTGAATATCTTAACTTATTTGTTAAAGAAATATTTGTAACAACATGTTAACTTTCTTGTTAAATTTAACTAGTATTTTTACATTTGATGTGGTGCTTTTATATTAAAATTCTCCAATAGCTTAAATACATCATCTCACCCCTACCCTTAGCCCACACCCATTCACCCACCTAATCCATTATTTATTCATTTTCTTTTTTCTTCTTAATTTTTTTAATATCGATAAAAAAAAAGTATTTATAACCAAGTGATGAGGTGTCACTCTATTGGTGATAGTTCTGTTTCTTTCCAATCTATCTACAAATATGCACTCCTCGAGCTTCATTGGATACTTTTGAATAAAAAATTCAGTTTTACTTTCAGCTGAATTATATTTTCTAAATATGCTAATTTATATTTTGTACCAAATATATATATACTATATATAAAGGAGAATAGTGGATTAGTGTGAATACAAGGTGGATTAGTGTAAATGCAAACTCTGGTTAGATATGAATGCATTTATTGCCTTAAGTACTAATATTGTTTTATGATAAATACCAAATAATGGTTACTTTTTTTAAATAATTTTTAATTTTAATAATTGTGCAAAGATTACATGATATTATAATTTCTTGATCTTCAATGTTGTTCAATTGTCGTATATTTGATGAGTTAAGATTAAACACATATTTATATCTTATTTTGATATTTGAACGAAAATTAAGAAAAAGTTAAATACATAAGGAAAATGCAGAAATTATAATAAATATATTTATATCTTGAACAAACATGGATATTTGTACTCATAATATTAAAACTAAGATGATATACAATTAAAAAAACTACAGAATTTACATTTATCATTCAATAAAGTTTTCGATAATTTGGATTATTTATGTTGTTTTTAGATTTTAATGATTGTTGTAATAAAAAAATATTTTTGTATATTTTGTATTTGTGTTGATTATGTATAATCATTAAATTTTATGAATGTTTATCTATATTGTGGATAAAAATTTCAGTTCATTGCACTGGTGAAAATCTATACTATATATAAAAGTATGATAGTTTGGCAAAATTCAATTCTTAAATTCTTTATGTTTTAGTATTATGTAGTAAATAATTAATATGATATTACTGTTATTTCTATATTTTGGTTATAATTATAATTATTCTTATTATTAAAATTAATATTGAATGAGTTCAATCAATATTTTTAATTATCAGTATTAAAATTATTATTTAATCATTGATTTTTTTATTTATTTGTTATCTTTAATATTACAAATCATATTTTCTTAAATATAAATTATATATTATTATTATTAAATATTTTAATAAATTAAGTCTCTATTCAACAACTATATTTTTGTTTCGAGATAAAATGTGTGGTTGAAAAATAGTTTTGAAATAAATACGTTAAATACAAGAGGCAAATGTAGAAGTTATGAGAAATATGCTAATATCTTTCACATTCATAAATATTCGTGAACATAAAATTATACATCAAATGTGATATATCATAAAAAAATTACTAAATTTACATTTTCAATGAAGTTATTAATAATTCATAAAAATTATTAAAATCAATAATAATTTATTATTTAAATAAATAAATTGACGTTTACCATTCAAAGAATTTTTAAATAATTTGAACTAGTTATGCTATTTTTAAATTCTAATAATTATTGTAATAGAGAATTCTTTTTTATGTATTTATATGTGTTAATTATGTATAAGTATTAAAATTTTACGAATACTTATTGAGATCGATATTGCGAATAATAACTTTCGTGTATCGTAATGATGAAATACTAGTTGAATTAAAAAATGTAGAAACGTCAGTCAGACGATGCGAATAAAAAACGCCCGCCTAAGCATAACGTGGTCTGTTTCAAACCACCACTCCCCCCTCCAACGCACAGACCAGTAACAGCCACCTCCTCCTTTCTTCAATCGTACCGAAAATTAACACTCGTACAATAATCCCTACAAATCTCTCCTCATCCACATTTAGATACACAGAAACTCGTAAACCGCCTTTCGTGTAGAGAGATAAAAATGGGAGGGGAGAGTACTTCGGCTGCGTTGTTGCCGATAGTACAGTCCGAGTCGGAAAGCTCTTCCGGCGAAGCGCCTCCACCTCAGCCTATGCTGAAGCTAGAGGAACTGGATAAAGATGTTTTGTGCCCGATATGTATGCAGATCATTAAGGACGCCTTTTTGACGGCGTGTGGGCATAGTTTCTGCTATATGTGCATTGTCACTCACCTTCAGAACAAGAGCGATTGTCCCTGTTGCTCTCACCATCTCACCATCAATCATCTTTACCCTAATTTCCTCCTCAACAAGGTTTACTTTCTTATTATTTTTTCTCTATACGTTGCATTTTTCATTGTTTTCTTGTCAATTGACGATTTCTTCGAGCCTACGTTTGTTATTCATTTATTATTATTAAGTATAGAAACTTTTGATTATCTATATATTTTTCGAAGTTGTTAGCATGTCAATGTTTTTATAGAATTTTACTGATTAATTGAGATATTTCTCAAAGAAATATTCATGGTTGTCACAAAAATAAGAATTAAAGAGTAAGAGCCAGTTTGTATGTGTGTGGCTTGTGAGTTATGACTGTGATTTATTTGCTTTGGCAATTATTTTAATTGTATTTCGAAATAGACCATATAATTTATTCCATGTCATCAGTGTTTGAGATATGATTCCTATGAAATTCAAAGTGGAATATTAATTCTTGCAATTTGGGGAACCATATTTCTTATCTTGGATATACCGTTGATATTGAAAAGTTATCCAAGACATGATCATGCTGCTATAAGAAACAGCGAGTCAAAAAGAACCTATAATCAAACTCTGGTCATAGATTCAGTCACATGTAAAACTGAATGATAGCCAGAGGCTTATTCAATAAGTTTACAAGATGACATTATGGTAATTGGGTTTTATGACTAATATTTTAGAAAATGGTGGTGCCTTAATTGCTGAATTAGTGAGTTATCTAACTCACTGTTTTATCTTGCTTCTGAATATTTCTAGTCTCATTACATAAGACTATTTAATCTTCAACCAAGCATATGGTGATATGTCTAGATTCTGTAGTTATTGATGAAGATCGCTGCTCGTCAAATGGCTAAAACTGCCAACCCTTTGGAACAACTTCGTCACACTGTCGAACAGGTCAGATTTACGTACATATTGGAACATTTTCTGATTTCAATTTTGTCCCGTCAAATTTTTTTATTTTTTTGGTCATGATAGTTTATTTCTTGTCACCTAATTACCTTAACAATATGAAAGTTTCATTTTTTCATTCATGACTAGTCTCTTATTATGTGTATGCCTAGGATGCTGTGCATGGTAGATGTGTATGAGCAGGAGGCAGCAGATTCAAAACCTACTGATTTATGCTCTTGAGGTGTCTAATTTACTAGTAATCCTCATGGTTGGAAATACATTATTTTTAATGGCTTTTAAATCCTTTGAAGGAAATAGTGTATAATAGGAGGGGTGGTCGCAGCAGCTGACCCTCCAAGTTTATAGATATTGTATGTTCTTTACAAAATGGTAATTTCAGACAATATATTCAAGAAATATGATTTTGCCTCCCCTACTCATCAAGTAAATAAGCAAAAAAAATGTAGCCCCGTTAGATATTTATCAAACTCTGCTGCCCTCCGAGCTGTAAGTTATGGATCAGCTACCAGTTGGAGGGTAATTGACTATTTTTAAAATACCAGTGGTTATTTTCCAATTAATACTTTTGACAACTAGGTGAAGGGATAGTTTTTGGTATTCAAGTCAATTATGTAGCAAGTTTGTTTCCACAAACTAATGACAAGTTCATTGGATTATTGAGCAAACTACTGAATATTGATCTCCCCTAGCTGGCTTATTTCATATGTATAATTCTTTTCTTTTACTATGTGTGCATGTCATGCATGATTTCTTCTGTAATATTGTAACTCTAATTTGATATTTGGACAGGGATGTGTCACGTCAGTTAAAGAGCTCGAGAGCCTGTTGTCTCTTCTAGCAGAGAAGAAAAGTAAAATGGAGCAGGAAGAAGCCGAGAAAAAATTACTGGCTCTGCTGGACTTTCTGCAGTGTCTAAAAAAGAGAAGGCTTGGCGTGCTCAATGAGGTTACTGAACTTTATTTTCTTGTCATCTGGCTTAGTCACATTAACCATTTCCTTTGCAAGCTAATGAAATTTCTTGTTTGGGCAAGTAGAATTTCCATAGGGCTAATAGAGTTTGAGTGAAGCACATTTAAAACAGGAGGCAATATGATCCATAAACAGCTTAATTTTAGGCTGCATTTACTAGCGAGAAAAAGCTTTTTCTTACCGTGTTATATATCTTGGCATCATTATACTTCCAAGTTATCATTTTGGAAAATCCAAAAAGAAGAGTGTTTCTGCGAATCTTGAATGAATTTTATTATAGGGGTTAAAAGATATCTTGTACTTTCAGATGTTGCAACACATTCCCTGTTTATGATTGTAGAATGTTAACTGGCCTATCATAAGTTCATCCTCTCCGTGAAGCCTATTGTCCTGATTTTCTCGATGTTTGTTGTTAAATGACATATTTCGCCCTCACCTCAAACAAACAATGATTTCTTTTAATATATATATTTTTTAATTGTATTTAAATTGTCATACAGATTCAAGCTGACCTTCATTACATTAAAGAAGATATTCATGCAGTGGAGAGGCATAGAATACAGCTGTGTCAAGCAAGGGAACGATATTTTTCTAAACTAAAAATGCTTGCAGATATCCCTAATTTAAAAAACACGTGGCCATCCCTGATTGATAGTGGTGCCATTGTCTCTAGGGGCCCTGGAGCACAAGGGCATTGTTGTATGAGTTCAAGTACTTCGGAAAACATTAAAACTGATACAAAAACTCCTGCTAGTCATTTAAATGTTTCTGGTGGATCAGATTCTCAATACACTACTCAATCAAGCCCGGAATTGGAAAAAAAGAGGCGGGTTCACGCACAGGTCAGTGCACCTTCAGCTTCAGCATTACTGCTATCACACCATCATGTTAATGTTTGGTCATTTTCAGAACGACATATGATATTTTAAAGTAAATATGTCACGTGGAGGAAAATCAATTTTTTAATCAACAGAGGCAAAATATTATGGTCATTGTCCTAATGCGAGTTTTAAGAATACATTAGAATTTCGGGAAAGTAATTGGGCTTATTTCTATTTGGAAGTTGACAGACTTCGATTTCGTATACTGCTTTTCAGGCATGCAACTTTTCAGCTACTATTGTAGTGCTTTGGATGCTTTGGCTCAGTTGTTGTAGTTTCTAAGTACTTATATAACAGTCACCGTTGAAACTGTCTTTTTGGTTTGGCTCTGTGTTAAAATTGATTTTGATCTTTGTTGACTTCACCATAATTTGTTATGTTGCAACAGTTTAATGATCTACAAGATTGTTATTTGAAAAAGCGGAGGCAGGAGCAGCTACAAAGGGATTCACATGGTTTGAATAGGGAAAGTTACAGTGCTGGTCTTGAGGATTTTCAGTCTGTTCTATCTACCTTCATGCGATACGGGTAAGTTGGTTTTCCTCACCAAGAAATTTTATTATCTCTTGTTTAAATACAACTCAAACTGTAAATTTGTTTGGTTGGTCAATTAGTCAGTTACGGGTTGTTGCGGAACTAAAGCATGGAGATATTTTTCACTCTGCTCATATTGTATCAAGGTATGTTGAGTTTTCTTAATGTTGCGCCGACTTTTTCTCAAGTCCACAATTCATTATCTTTTGATGAAGCAAGCACTCAAAAGAAGGCAAAAGTTTGGACCAGACATTTAAGCACATCTTAGGTATAGTGAATCAATCATTTGAAGAGCATTAAGGATAACTGGAAATTGTATATAGATAACTTTGGAACTTTTATGTACTTTTTTAGACAAGTGCTGGTGATGGATGTTATTAAGCCCCTGTTTGAAGCCCATTAAAAAGTGATTTTTTTTTTTTTTTTTTTTTTTTTTTGGGAAAATGAGTTTTTGAATAGTGATATTTCGAAGAATGCATGGTTAGAAAAGAAGGAAAAATTTTGGATTTACGTGCAAAATATTTTATTCTAAGAATGTGGTTGAAAATGAGCATTTTTTTTTTTTTTTTAAAGAAGGTTTTTTGGAGAATGGTGGACAAACCAGTTGCTAAATCGCTTATTAAGGTCTACATGTAAGTCCTAATAACAAAGATTTTTATTTTTTCATTGGCGACTCCTAGGAATGGCGGGTTCAGTCTTATCTAGAAATTACAAATTTTGAATTTATTTGTGTTCTTTTCACCAATCAGTTCTAATCATAAAAAGTGAGGAGCTTCCTGTTTGGTGTAGGTAATATTTGGGAAAATTTGGAAATTTTGAGTTTTGAGGAGAATATGTGGTTGAAAAGTGTTTAAAAATGTGAAAATTGGTGGGTTCCACGGAAATGTGTGGTGAAAAATGAATTTGAGGGAAAAATTGAAAAAAAAAAATGTATAGGAGCAAACAAGCAAAAAACAATAGGTTTGGATTGTACATATGTTCATTTGATAATAGTGGTGGTCTGGGTGCACGATAGCAGCCACCTTCTGAAAATCAGGATAACTTGACCAAATATACTTCTGGAGAGTCTCGAAACCTTGAGGTCTTCTTTTTTATATCTTTTTCGAATCAAATAATGTTTATAATCTCTTTCAAATTGTTTCTTTTCAGACCTCTCTGTCTTGTGTAAGATTTACCCATATTGTGCCTCAAAATTTCTTTTAACTGCTGCAGTATAGAATTTGACAGAGATGATGAATTATTTGCTACTGCTGGAGTATCAAGGCGTATCAAGGTTTTTGAGTTTTCATCGGTTAGTATTTGGAAATGTTTCAAAACTTATTGAGACTGTTGTTTGGCTTTTTTGGAATGGACCTGTTCATACACCATTTGAAATTTTTATACAATAGGAATCTGAAGTTTGTTTATATCATAGGCATATTTGCTTCAACTTTCATCTAGAGTTTGCGTTTATACAAAATATAGATTCCAGTTTTTTTTTTTCAATAAAATTTGTTTTTACACATTGCATTTTCTATGGGGATGAAATTCTCAAGCAAGGCTTCACTCAACTTTTCAGGTGCTAATTTTCTTGGCAAGACACAGTAATATGAATGCTATCTTCTTAAGATCACTTTAATAAAAGTTATATGATGATTGCTCTCCAGGTGGTTAACGAACCAGCCAATGTGCAATGTCCTGTTGTGGAAATGTCCACTCGATCCAAACTCAGCTGTTTGAGTTGGAACAAGTACTCAAAAAATCATATAGCGAGTAGTGACTATGAGGGCATAGTAACTGTTTGGGATGTGACTACATGTCAGGTATTATCTAAGCCCAAGACCTTGTCTTCTTGTTCTCCCGTGGTCCTAACTCTCAAACTACATATGTATTTGTATCTATTCAGAGTGTGATGGAGTACGAGGAGCATGAAAAACGAGCTTGGAGTGTTGATTTTTCACGTATGGAGCCTTCAATGCTTGTATCTGGCAGCGATGATTGCAAGGTGCTTTATTTTGATGGTGTTAATCTTGAGGTGCATCATTTGTATTGTGAGAATATTATCATCTGTACTACTACAGAAAGTCTCTCTCCAGTTCTAGGGAGCAGTTTATTCAAAATCAACTATTATTGTAAATTTTGATAGGAAAATTTGAACATAGCCAATAGGAATTGAGTGCAGTGCATGTTTGTTAAAGCTTATAATTGTTTATAAGCCATGGGTGCCATAGCATGTGTGATTAAAAAGTAGATAAAAGTTGTGGATCCTATAGAACGTATAGATAAATATAGAGTTTGATCGGTTTATAAGCAATTATAAGCTTTGACCAATAGCCAATAGGGGCATAATAAGTCCACAAACTTGTTTATTTTCGAGAATCAGGTAAGACTGATTTATTTGTTGAATTGTATGTAACCTATATCTAAACTTATTAAAGATTTTCCTCTAATAAATGGATATGTTAGCTTAATATCAAATGTTCAACAGGTCAAAGTTTGGTGTACAAAACAAGAAGCAAGTGTTCTCAATATTGACATGAAAGCTAATATATGTTCTGTCAAATATAATCCTGAATCAAGTATCCACGTGGCAGTAAGTTCATCGTTTATTTTCTTCCGGGAATTTTATTTATTTATTTTCTCGAATGAGCATAGCGAAAATAGTTTAGAACATAATAGCTGAGATAAATTCTACCAATTCTTGTGCATCTTGTAGGCTGGTTCTGCAGATCATCAAATTCATTATTTTGACTTGAGAAATATTAGCAAGCCGTTGCATATCTTCAGTGGGCATGGGAAAGCTGTATCTTATGTAAAATTTTTATCCAATAATGAGCTTGTTTCTGCATCTACTGACAGTACATTGCGCCTGTGGGACGTTAAAGAAAATGTGCTGGTAAGTGATGATTCTTCTAAGGCTATAATTTTTAATGATGTTCGTATTTATTCGCAGATATTTTTTCTTCAGTAAGTATAGGAACTGAAGCACATGAAAGTTCAATCATCTTTTCCCTTGAGCCTCTCAAAAATCTTGAGCTGGTAATCAAATAAGAAATAGGAAGTTAAAGGAACTGAAAGAAAAGCTTAATAAATTCCTCTGGTGATTAGTTTTCCAATGTAGTAGTTCCATGAATTATGGTTTCCCATGTTCCAATCAGTACTGGGATTGTCTTTTTTCTTTAGCTAGAAGTAATATTTGAGAATGCTAAAGTTGGTTTGGTACTCATAAATTTCTCCTTCAGCTACGCACGTTTAGAGGACACGTGAATGAGAAGAATTTTGTAGGTCTAACAGTAAATAGTGAACATATAGCCTGTGGCAGCGAAACAAATGAAGTGTTCGTCTATCACAAGGTATGTTGATGTTAGACGGAAAATGTCATTCTTACTTGAAACAATTGATCATCTCGCGGACGTGGAGTGTGATTTTTAATCCGAATTTTGCAGGCTATTTCAAGACCAGCAGCTTGTCATAGATTTAGTTATGATACCGATGAGGCTGATGAAGATGCTGATTCATACTTCATTAGTTCCGTTTGTTGGAAAAATGATAGCCAGACTTTGTTAACAGCTAACAGTCAAGGGACAATTAAAGTCCTTGCACTGGCTCCTTGATCAATAAAAAAAAACCTCCAACTCCTCTCTTTAAAGCTTGTATAGTCTTAGATTTTTATGAGATTTTTTAAAACTTGTGGTTCAAAAGTAGGAAAATGATGAGTCTCATCTAAATACAAATACGTAGTTGAAAATGAGTGAGAGAAGTGGAAATTACACCAATTAGAGACGAGACAATCACATTTCTAAATAGAAATAGATCATGGAAACTCCAAGTCACTGTACAGCGATGGGTTTTGACAAGAACAAACTGATGGCTGAAGATAACGCATTACATTTACCGAAAATCCATCACGTCGCTTATCGATGGGTTCAGCCAAGAATGAGAAAAAAGGATGAAGATGGTCCTCATACTGGAATCCCAAATGGTTTCGATTAACCATGGATTCTATTTGGATTCAGCAGTCGGATGAAGCTTCAAAATCAATGGAGATTATCGAATCCAAAATTGAGATTTTACCGTGTCCCTCACAGATGGCGGTCGCAGACATCTTGTAGTAGTGAATTTGATCAAGTGTCAACCGTTGCATGTGTCTTCATTGGCACCATAATGGACGTTAACGGTTGGCACTAGAAAAAGATTGAGTAGTGAGGCACAAAGATGGACTTATGTTTTACGTGACGAACCTTACGGGATGCCCCCGGAATTTTATTTTTTATTTTTTTTTAGGATAAGTTTTTGGAAAACATAGATTTACTTTCAAAATATTTATTCATAACTAATACAAGCAATTAAAGTAATAATTGTAAACAAATATTTAATAAATACCAATTACCACGTATTGCAAATTCTACACTTGAAATCATAAATGCACAAATTCAGCCTTCATATAGATTGATAATTATAATTTCATAATTCGTAAATCATAAATCATCAGTTAAAATTCACTAATTCAGCCTTCAATCTTCATAAATCATAATCATTAATTATCATTTAAAATTCACTAATTCATGAAGTGGTAGCAAATCGAGGAGTCGAAGTGTCAAATGAACTAACATTTTTCAATAAATGTTGAAATGCATTGTATTTGTTTAAAAATTAAAAAAAAATAAAAAATTGGGTCAAATTTTACTAGGTCACGTGACCCAGTAGGACCCAGTGTGGATCCGCCCATGCCCACATGACATATTACCCATTTATTAACAGTGTTGTCAAATTCAAAGAACTGGTTCGATGGATCACCTGTCTAGTTCGTAATCGTATAACAACTTTTCGGACCAATTTTTACCATTTTTCACTCATTCTCTGTTTCAAGAAATTCAATTCCTAAGGTACTTATACATAACACCCATTTTCTATTTATAAAAAAGTTCATGTTTTTCTACGTCTTGCATGGATGACTAGTTTATATAATCTGTCTTTTTATCTTTGAATATACTTATTGCAGGGTTTCTGGGGGCTTGATAATGATAAGAAATATGAATGTTATACTTCCAATCGTGACACCACACATTTTGCATTTACTAGTTAGTAACGCGTGCGTTGCACGTGACTTTGTAATAATATTATGAAATATATTTAAATATCTTGAATTGAATATCTTCTTAATACACATTAAGTATTTTTAATATATTTTTTCTAAAAACTATATAAATTAAAAGTACGTATTTATATGTTAGAGTATCTATTAGATTAATTTCGAGTCAGTATTTTCGTTAAGATAACAACTGAAAAAGATACCAAACTTGCTAAATTGAAGTCGATTCGCTTAATTTCACTAAATTGAAGATGATTTTGTTTAAAACTCGGGCTTGCGTTAAGGTGAAACAAAATATATGTCAAGTACATAGCTTTAACATATTTATTTATTTTTTCAAAATTATTGGAAACTAAACGATGGTTTTAATGTATTATTACTTCCTCAAATGCTTGTCGCATGCAATTTTTATAAATAATTGAAGTTGAGACTTGAATCCAAAAAAATAACAGCTCTGAAAAAGTATTGAACCACTTAAAAGCATGCATGTCAGCTCTCTTAACTGATAAAACAATAAGTTATATATACCAATAAAAATACCATGAGTCCCAATATCTCTTAAAAACCACTAAACATGAATATGTAGATTGTGACATTTTACCTTAAAATATTGACGAATTTGAAAGAAATTAATAATAAATAACAAAAATGATATCACATTTATATGACATATTAATAAAATATTTAGTGATCAATATTTATTAGTGATGTCATTTTCTTTATAAAACAAGACTATTACATGCGTAAATAAATGTGAAATTTATTTTTACTTGTAAAATGCTATAATTAAAATAAAATTAATAGAAGGATAAATAAAAAATTATAAATTATTTTCGAGAGTATTATGATCCAAAATATTTCTCCATTCATGTTATTTCAGAAGTAATATAGATATACATATAGATCAATGAAATTTAAAGAGACGACTATCATTAAATTAGAAAATATTACATTAATTATAATATATAGTAATTAAAATAAAATTAATTGAAAGGACAAACTAAAATTGTAAATTATTGTTGAGAGTATTATCGTCCAAAAAAATTTCTTCTTTTAAAAGACTTTTAGAAATAGTATATAGTATAAATAGATAGATATAGATTAAGTCCTGTTTGGTATCAATTAAAATCTAAATTTTAATTTAAGTTAAAGTCAATAATCAATCTCAATCATATATTTTATGGATCTCATAACTTTTCAATCATACGTCCCATCAATTTTTATTAAAACTTAATAAGTATGCCATAATCCCAACTTTTTAGTTCATAAATAATACATAAACTTTACTATAATTTAACTAATGTGAAATTTATACTGTATTTTTTAATCAAAAAATAGATAATAAACTTCTAGACATCCAATTATTTTCTGCTCTTACTACTTTATCACAGTTTTTTTTTTTTTAATTCTTTTACATATATTTCTTTCAAAACCGAATCATCTTCTTTTTCAATTAGTCTACAAGTTCAGATTCAGACATCTATTTTAGTACAAGTAACGTACCGTAATTTTACGTATGATTATAATTTATAACTCAATTAATAAGAAACACAATTTTTCAAACTACTTTTTAATCATACACATTTTATCTCTTCAATTTTCAACCACATATTTACCTAAAAAATATCAAAATAAATGGCGGCTTAGGCTGCCGAATGGTGTGTTTGTTCCATGGACTTCTCCTAGAATATTAACTCCATATTCAAACAAATAATAAAATGTGCAATGGTTGCTGAAAACTTGGAGAAATATTGATGAGACCAAATCGATGAAATCATATATATCTTGTAATAAATCATTTCATCTTTTCATTAACGTGCTTTGTTTTGTTATAATTTTCTAAACTAAATTTATGTTGTTGGGTTTTTTGATACCCAATAAATTTGGGTGATGATGTAAAACAGTTGTGGGAATAATATCGACACCTCGATGGATAGTTCGGCTCGATAACAACTCGAGACACTTAAAGTGACTTAATTGGTAATTGCTCGTGGTCCACTTGGAAGGCTCAATTGTGGTGATTATGGGCATGAACTTTGGACTTGAGCTTTGGTTTTGGAGCATTGGCCCAACTTCTGACTTAGCCCAACATGTTATATATATATATCTCATCTCTTGCCATTGTCTAGTGTGGAGAAGTGGAGAGGTTGTGGCATTTGAAAAGGGGGAGAGAGAAAAAGAGAGAGCAACCGTTCTAGAGTTCTAGCTTGGTAATTCTTCATTGTTGCTCTTGTTCTTGTTCTTCCCATATTGGAGAAATCAAGAGTAGTGGTTGTTGAGTTGAGGTCGAAGTCGAGGTGTCGATTTTGGAGAGCTTACTGAGCCCGGAGGTGTATCAAAGACCTAACCACAATTTCAACAAGATATCAGAGCTATTGGAGTGATTTTGGGTGACAAATCTGGTCAAAAGGAGCCAAAACGGAGCAAAAATCGGGCAGATACAAGGAACAAAAATCTGGACAGATTTTTGTCAAAACTGCCCGAACTTCAAACCTGATTTCTGGCAAAACCAGAAGTCGGCTGGAAGATCCGAGACCACTGGTGGACTCAGCGTGTTGAGGAGAACGTTCGACCAAAATTTGAGCAGATTCCAGCGGCTGGAACAGTATAAAAATTGGCAGAAAGTTTGGGCCCGAAACTGTCCGAAAATTGAAATTTGACTGAACTGAAAAATCAAGATTCCGGCCAATCCAGATCTCCGATCGACGATCGGACACCTCCATTAGAACAAGTTTATCGAGGAGAAGACTCGACTGAAATTTGACGGTGATCCGACGGCTGAAATAAAAGATATTGGCCGGTGAAGAAGAGACTGGCGGACTGAAAAATGATGATTCCGGCCAAATGGTTGATCTTTTTGAGAAATGGAGACCACAGACATGTTCAGGACGTCAAGGCGCATATTCTGGCGGTGGGTTGATTTTCCGGCCACTGGCGCGTGGCAGCCGGCGATGGTGCGTGGAGGATTCCGGTTACGACGTCTGTAGGCAGTTTGTTACTCTCTTCGAGGTGGAGCTGTTGGCGTTGACGGATTTCGGTTTGGAATTTTGTACTGAAAATTGGACGATTTTGCCCTTGTGGTCGTTTGGTCGACGGGTGATTCTTGTGCTGCAACTTTCTGTGGAAGCTTTAGGGTATATGGTGGTATCCCTAAAGTGATGAAGTTCGCATGTCTCCTAATTTACGGACTCAGAAAAGTCCGCTCTGCTAAATTGGTTAAAACCTTTATTTATTGCACTAACAGATCATCGTGTGGGGTGATCGTTAGGATTGGGGGTTGCCATTTCTTGGTAACCATTGCCTATTGCTAGACCTAGGAATTATTTGCTTAATTCATGCCATATATTCTTTATGAATTTAATATATTAATTTCTGTATGGATTTAATATACGCGCTTTAGATGTTCTGTTGTCATTTAGATATGCCTGCGACCTTAGGAAGTATGATTGGATGGATTCTTTATAATGTGTGCCTATACTTTACTTGTGGTCATTGCATTTGTTGCGTGTCGTGTTTGTGCATTTTTTGGGTAAGATGACAACACTTGGGCTTTCTTGATGGCATGGTGATATAGTTTGGTGGAGTGTGATATGGCAAGGTTTTGGGTCTAGTTAATGCGGTAGGTAAGATAATGTAAGCGTGGATGGTGTTAGGAGATAGGTGAGGCGAACGGTGCCACTGGATTTAGGAAAGATCCGAGTGAGGCTTATTGGGGATAAGTGCTCGATGTAGCTGCATGGGCATCTGTGTGATCCTTTTCTGCATGTGTGTGGTTACTTAATTCGGTGCATTGTTTTGTGTATCATTTCAACGTGTTTGAAATGTGTTACTTTGCATGAATTTGTGTGTAATCAGATTTTACTGTGTGTAATGTGCTGGCATGGATAGTGGGTTTGTGATGCATTAGCAGTGAGTGTGAGTATGTCTTTTGATAATGTGTGGAGTAGATGCCTGATAGTGCATTGATGAGATGTACGGGGGGGGGGGGGTGCGTGTGACATTTGAATGTCCTGTAAATCTTCTATCTGAGAATCCTGGCCGGGTGGAGTGTTAGAGACACTTACATCACTTCTATTAGGTGAAGACCCATTATCCCCTTAGGTTGGGAGAAGTTTGGTATTGATAGAGGAGCATTTCATAGTAGGATCTATTCTTGTTTACCAATTAGGCATGTGTGGTGATCAATCTAGTGAGCATAGGTGACGATGTGTATGATATGTGTTCTCGAGGAGGGAGATACACGGAATGGGATAGGATAATTGTGCGAGGTCTTTTCATGAGGTCATTTATGAATTTTCGTGTATATGTGTTGGCCGTCGTTTTTTATTAACTTTGTGTTAGTCTTCTGTTCTTTGTGAGCATGTTTGAATAGATTTCTGTATTATCTTATGGTTATATCTGTCATCGAATGTGTTGTATGTTCTTGATTGATTATTGTGATTATCTGTCTTCTGCTTGGATATTTTTCACCTTAGTCCTAGCTAGTAAATGGAGCGATATGGTGTGTGTTTCAAGTGCGAGACACGAGGTAAGGTCTTTGTTTCCAATTTTATTGGATAACCTTGATTGGACAAGTATAAACATTGTGTTGTTTTTCTTACAGGTTGATTGGATATCAAGGTGGAGATTTGTTGGGTTTTTTGATACCCAATAAATCTGGGCGATGATGTAAAACAGTTGTGGGAATAATATCGACACCTCGATGGATAGTTCGGCTCGATAACAACTCAGGACACTTGAAGTGACTTAATTGGTAATTGCTCGTGGTCCACTTAGAAGGCCCAATTGTGGTGGTTATGGGCATGGACTTTGGACTTGGGCTCGGGTTTTGGAGCATTGGCCCAATTTGTGACCTAGCCCAACATGTTATATATATCCCATCTCTTGCCATTGTCTAGTGTGGAGAAGTGGAGAGGTTGTGGCATTTGAAATGGGGGAGAGGGAAAAAGAGAGAGAAACCGTTCTTGGAGTTCTAACTTGATAGTTCTTCATTGTTACTCTTGTTCTTGTTCTTCCCATATTGGAGCAACCAAGAGTAGTGGTTGTTGAGTCAAGGTCGAAATCGAGGTGTCGATTTTGGAGAGCTTAATGAGCCCAGAGGTGTATCGAAGATCCAACCACGATTTCAACACATGTTTAGAACACACATATATTCTCTAATTTACACTTTGCAAAAATATTTGCGGGTAAAAGCAACAACTCAAGTTCAGCTTAAGAAGATCCCTATCTGTTATTTATTTATCTTGCAACAATTGCAATATGGTTTCGAGAATACTAGTACGATGGATGAGACTTATCTACTGCATGTTCTGTAAATCTAAGTTCAATAGCAGTTCCAAGAAGGTTGACAAGCGAATCAACGATGAAGACGATGAGGTAGCCAAAAAAAAATATGGTTGGGAATTTATTTTATTTTTTCTTTAATCTCAAATCATCTTTTGTTCCAATTAAGTTGATATTTGCAAGGGATAGTTTTATAATAAAGGAGTTTTCAGTTAAATAGGTTTGATAAACAATAACTTCAGTAAATTTGTAAAATAGACCTTTTTGTTGTAATGTCTAAATTACCCTTAATGAAAATGATTGTTTATTTTGCAAGATATATCCCTAAACTTAGTTGGGTTGATTCTGTAGCGACCAAGAATTTTCGTGACTAATTTAAATAAACATTTTTTTTATATGTGTCGCTACGACTTTGTCCATTTATTTTTTAAAACGTGTCTCTACGACTTTGTCCATTTATTTTAAAAACGTGATCGTCTAGCCAATGAAGTGAAATTAAATTATTTCAAATTTATCTTATTTCGACTTTCAAATTTTATTTAAAGGTTTCCATTTTCATTATTTATCTTTAAGTCCAATTTCAATTTTAAGAAGTTTCCAAATGTATCTTTAATAATAAAGATTTAGTCCAAACTTTAAATATTTAAATCCAAAATATATTATCTTCAATTTAAATGCATTATCAAATCTTTATTTATTTTTAAAATTCCCAATTCACATTCATTTTAATCCCAAAATTTCCTCCCCAACTTCCATTTTCATATTCAGCACATTTTTTTCCCTTCCCCATGATCACTCTTCAATCCATATTAATCAACTTCAATCCCATAATTACATTCACACAATTTTTCCTTTCCCATCATCATCACCCCACATTCACAACAAAAATTCCATCAACCAGTGTATTTTCCCCAAAGCCTTCCCCAATTACCATCGATTACCATTTTCCCATTTTCCTACAGACAAGCTATGCCTATTATAACTCCCTTATATCACCACCAACACCTCACCGCCCATACCCGACCACCGGAACACCACCACACTAACATCACCAATTCATCACCCAACCGAAGCCAATGTCACAACCAAAGTCACTGCCATCAATCCACAGAGACACGCCCGCACTCGTCACCTCCATCTCCACCAACGAACCGCCATTTTTGAGTCCACTGCCTATCCCCAAATTCGTATATCGAACCACCACAGTTGCCACCACACCACCCGCAACCAGTCACCACCACTGGAACGGTAACCACGACTCGACATCATCAAAACCCACCTACTGCGCGCCTTCAATCCAAGCCATTTTCTCCCCAAATCAAACTCAAAATTCAAGAATAAACATAACTTATACACCTACCTAAATCATCACACGGATTTTCGCCGGCGGAGCCCCCAAATCGCAACCTTCCAACCGCAATTTGGCCCTGTCTTCGCACCCAAACCGCACCCACCTCCTCCGTCGCTAAATGATGGCGGCGCTATCGCCACCGGTGCGCCGGTACAAGAATGCCGGTAGACCGAACGGGCGATGGTCCGATCGCTCGCCTCCGTCGCGTCTCCCTCTCGTCTCTTTTCTCTGTTAACAGAAGTGAGAGAGAGAGAAATGGTGAGGGAGAGAGAGAAAAGTGATTTGTTTTAATGCTTTATTTTTCGAAAATTGCAGCTTAGTCCCCCAAGTTTTAAAAATGTTTCAAATCAGTCTTTATAGTTTTAAACTTATAATTTCAGCCCCTTAAGTTTGTAAATAATTTTAATCAGTTCCTTCATTTTTAAAATCTATTATTTCAGCCCTATATTTTAATATCCGTTTTGAGTTTCAACCCAAAGTTTTGAAAAGTATTCATTTTAGTCCCTCAACTTTCAAATCGAATCCATCAGTCCCTATTGAGTTTTTGAAAAGTTATTATTTTATGCCCCTACAGTTTTAAAATATTTTAATTCAGCCCTTTCGTTTTTAAAAGTATTAATTCGATCCTTTAATTTTTGTAATATTTTATTCAGCTCTTAAGCTTTGCAAATAATTTATCTTAGCCCCAACTATTTCGAAAATGAAAATAATCAGTCCCCAATATATTTAAAATATATGAGTTAGCTCAATAATTTTCAAAATCTTTTATTTTAGTATCAACTCATTTTCAACCCCAACTATGTTTGATTTTAATTTTAATCCATAAACTTTTACTTCTTCTTTTAAAAATCTTGCAATTGAAACGTTTGATTTCCAAATACCACTTTAAGGTTTATTTATTATTGGCTAGACGAGGCTCTTGGACATTTAGAAGAACAACGTGAACTTTCTTGCTCAACCTTTAGACTCGTGATTTGAGGTAGACTCGCCCCCACTAATTTGTTTAAATTATAATTGCATGTCTTATGTGAAATTACGTGATTTACATGCTTTGATGCATGAGACGAGAAAAGAATATCTCTTATGAGATAAGATGAGAAATGATGATGTTATGCATAACTTATGTGCCTTAAGTGCACGAGACGAGACTACC
The DNA here is from genome assembly GCA_963555705.1 of Ligustrum vulgare. NCBI lineage: Eukaryota > Viridiplantae > Streptophyta > Magnoliopsida > Lamiales > Oleaceae > Ligustrum > Ligustrum vulgare. Next base: position 15,083,193 of record OY743190.1, read on the forward strand.
CACACCCTATGATTTTAACAGCCTTGATTTTGAAAATACAAGAGCCCAAGAATATGATGAAGATGTCACTGTATGATTGCATAATTTCGTATTCAATTTTTCTGTAAATTAATTATTGGCGATGAGTTTACTGAGTATTTTCCGAAATACTCATTTCATTATTTTAATAATTTTTGCAGATCTCGGAGACGGTGGCGAATGAAAGGGCAGCGTTGGCAAATTTAGTAAATGATGATATTTTAGTCAATTTTATGAATGATACTAGTTTAAATTACTTATCGCTACTTCCATCTGAACAATCGAGATTAAATTTTTATGAATTGATCTATATTCCAATTAATTAAGTTTCCGCTAAAGTTTTCAAATGATGAATGAGATGCTTTGAATTAAATTTATTTTCCGCAATAAAATCAGATTTAAATGATGAAGTGACGTTCCCGCGCTCCTCAGAACTCGAGGCGTCACAGATTCAATTTAGGGCTTCTGATTATATTTATATTTTTTAATCTTTTAAGTTCTTCTAAAAATGTTCTATATTGTGATAATTTTTCAAAAGATTTATAATGATCTTTTTTAGTTATATATTCTAATGTTATTCCTTCTGAAACTTCTTTACTATATCTTCGTATTTTTCTATAATTTTATGAACTGTATTTATATTTTTTGTTCTTTCAACAGAATCAAATTCTATTCTATTTAGGATAGCATAGTCAATATCTTCGTATATCTCTTTTAGTTTAGATTGTCCAACAAAATGTATATTTTAAAATTTTTTAACAATAACTGATAAAAATAAAATTTCTTTATTTTCTAAATATGATTTATGATCACAGTTATTAGAAGTTGATACTTGTGAAATATTCATAAATTATCGGGTTGATGAATTATTATACAATTTTTTTTGTATAAGTCCATTCTATGATTTACTAAAATACAATAATTTGCAATATATTGTTCGTATTTTTCTAAAAGTTTATTATATTTTTCAGAAGATATGTTTTCATTTGATGTTTAATATCTTCCATTTTATCTTTCAATTTTTCTAAAAGGTTGTCTAATCCTTCGATTGTATATCCTGGCTAGTTTGTACTGTATTTGTTATAATTTTATTTTCTAAATCTATTTTAAGTTGTAATATATTGATCATGATTTTCTGAAAGTATATAATATTGTTCAGATGATTCATCCATATCTATTAATTGAGATATAATGTTATCTATTTTTTTCATAATTTTTTCTAACAAATTGTCTAGTCCTTTAATAGTATATCCAGACATTATAAACACAGAGGTAAATAATTTATAAAGTTTCAAGTAATTTTTCAAATTCTATCAGTATTTGGGAATTGATAATATCTATATCAGCCATGATATCTATGCTTGGTTCAAATGATATATTATATTTTGAAATATTTTTCTTTCTTTTTTCTAATTTATCAATTATATCTTAAATATCTTGTATTACTATAGATCTTACAGTACCTTTAACAAAGTTTTCTATCAAATTTTCTTTAAAACTTTTTAATATCTCTTGTGATCCTTTAACAAAGTTTTCTATTAAATTTTCTTTAAGACTTTTTAATATCTCTTGTGATGCATAAAGTTGCTCTTGGTATCTTATTTTATCAATTTCATTTACATATTCATTTCCTTTTTTATTTTAATATTCTTTTTAACTTTATATGGACCTCTCTTATATCTGGATTTTTTTATTATGTAATTTTTTTCATTCATAATATTAATATTTTCAAAAGCTGATAAAGAAAGATTCATCTCTTCCATCACTATCATAATCTATTATGGGATCATAATCATTATCGCTACCAAACACATATCCTAAATATAATTCGTTATTTATTTCAGTATTATCACTATCAAGCCAAAAGTAAATGATTGATTTTGTAATTTCTATTCCTAATAATTCTTTTAATTTAGGAAAAATAGCTAACAAACATGACATATAGACATAATATAACTTTTTTATTTCATTATTGAGTCTAGTAAACTGTTTATGCATGAATAAATGTTCAATTATGCTATGACATTCATTTTTATAAGGACTGTTTTGATAATTAAATTTAATAATTGTGAATTCTCCCATAATAACTTGTTTTAACAGTTTTTCCTCCTCCTAATTCCATAAAGACAGATATATTAAGAATACTAATCTCTTTTCCTGTTCTTTGTACCTTTGAATTTTCCTTCTAATATTATTGACCTTCGAGCTCACATGTTTCTGCTATCATTCCCTTCTACGGCTTCCTGCCTTTATGGGTAATTAGCCTCACCTGAATCCATGTCTTCACTGTATAATAACTTGCTGGAAAATATTTTGAACAAAGTGTAGGGAATTTTCTTAATAATATACCTTCTTTAGGAAATAAGATTTGGAAGACAGAAACTTAGAAACTCATATCTTTTTTATAAAACAATTGGGATTTTATTGATCCAAAGAGGATTGGTACGAGACTTTGGTATGAGAATTTTTTCAGAGACATAGGATTTCTTTGGCTTTCTCACAAGTTGAGTGCTCAAGTGATCTCTGCCTTTCAACTAGCCCGGATGCCTCTATTTATAATGTTACATTAGACACAAGTACATCACTGTTCACATCATAGACTTAATAATTTTACAACTTTTCATAATAATACTATAATGACACACCTATCCCTCTATTATTTATTATAAGGACACACCTGACCCTCTATTATTTATTTCCTCACATGGCCCTTACATGTGGCTGTCTATTTTTTGCCATACTTCATCTGTAAGGCCGCTTTTCATTCTACGTGCAACTTTAAATTTCACGTAATATTGTTATGAATGTTATTATAAATTATAAAGTTATAATCTTTAATGTTTATAATTGGAATTATTTTGCAGTGGAAGGACTTGGACGCCGTCATGATCAATGTACCAAATAGAAAGTTCATAACTTGTCTATGTGCAATTTTATGTGTGATTGTTAACGTGGTTTATTAATCTTGTTATTTTCTATTTAATTAAGTTGAAAGTGGCCTAAATTATGTTAAATGGGAATTGGGGAAAGTTTAGTGGCACTTTGAATTTTATTTGAGGGATGCGGACTTAAATTACCTATTTATGAGAGTCGAAGGACTGAATTGCAATTAACAAGTTTTACATTTAAAATCCTAAACCTAACCTAACCCTCATCCCCCACACCCGCTCTCTCGCTCTCTGTGTCTCGCCTCTCGCTCTCTCTTGTCTCTGCGCTCTCTCTGTCTCGACTTCCTCTCGTCTCTCTCTCGGTCTCACCTGCTTCTCTCTCGGACGCTCACGATTTCGTGGTTTCACACACGAAACCACTATGTATATGTATATGTGTGTATATATTGTGAGCGTATGTAAATATGTGTTATTTCTCATATTTTCAGATTTAAGTTAGTAGATTTCGAAATTATACTGTAAAATTGGAAGATTTGGGTAATGTTCATATATGTATATATGTAATTGTGTATATGTATATAGTGATGTATATGTATATGTAAACTCCGTATATGGGAATTTCAGATTTTGGGGAAGTGTAAATCTAAATCTTAATTTCGGATTTTAAAATGTAAAATTTTAATTGCTAGTGAAATTGTTGTAGTTAGGTTTTTGACTTGTAATTCGATTAATTTTCAAATTTGATAATGGATTTATATAAATTTCAAATTTTTACAGTTATATATATGGGTAGATTTCAGATTCAGTATTCGTGAATTTGTTAGTTTAATTGAAATTTTTAGTTGTATTTCGAGTTAGAAATGGTAAATTTCGAAATTTGGGAAATAACATAAAAAAATGATTACATTGATTCTTAGTCTTGGAATATCATGATTTTTGGGTTATTTCGAAATTATTATATGAAATTGTGTGTGTATCCATAGTTAATTCTCAAATTTTTAAATGTAAGAATTTAATTATTTCTTAACTGTTTAAGTTTGATTTTAGATTGAAAACCAAATTCAGATTTGGAGCAATGTGTATATATGTATATTCCAAATTTTATAATAAAGTTGGAATTTTAATGGAACATTTCTGTAAAGTTCGACTAAGTTATAATTTAGTTTGAGATTTGAGTAAATGAATTAGTACAATTCGTAAGTTGCATGAAATTAAGCCCCTTATTTCAAATATGATTTTTGTGTGAACGTGAGTAATAATTATAATTTCTAGATTTTGAGAAAATTGTAAAGTCGTGTACATTTTTCAAACTTTGGTTTTATTTAAGTACCTTAATAGTTAAACTTATAATATTGAGTAGTTTTGACTTTTGAATAATTTGATAAGTGAGATTTCGATGTTTCTTACCCTTGAATTTAAACACTTATTTCGAATGTGATAGTATATGTGTTTGACATGATTTAAGGACACGTTGGAGTTAAATTGTGAGTCTAATAGAAATGTTAACCTCAGTTATGAGTTTTGTTTATAATATTGAATAGGATGATGAACGTGTTTGTTTCAAATCTAAAGTATATTTTATGTAATGAATGAATATGACTAGGATTGTTGGTACATTGACGACACGGGCAGTCGAGGCTCCTCCACTTGCAAATCAAGAAAACGGTAAATATTAAGGACATCAAGTAAGTAAACTTCCCCCCTATTTTTATAGAAGTTGAATGTAAAGGTGAAATGTGTAAATGACTGTCTTGCAACTTACTTGCTTTAATGAATTTCATTTACCTTATGAAAGTATATGTTATTGAGAAGAATGTTCAAGCATGCACATTATCATGTCATTGCATCATCAAGCATGCATTGACATCGAAATTGGGAAGTCAAATGTTTTTAAATGAAAGAAATGTGTCAAAGTGCAAGTTTGTTCAAAAGTTATGTATCCCAAGTTTTTTAAGAATGAATGGGTGTACTTCTAGTTCATAAAAGTTGCGAGTGGGAAATGGGGCGCGGGGGACCGGCGTACCCGAATTAAGTCGCTTTGCGACGGAATATTCAACCGTTTACGGTGGACTGTTAAACCGCTTTGCGGTGGGAAAGTGAATGTTAAACCGCTTTGCGGTGGGAAGGTGAATGTTAAACCGCTTTGCGGTGGAAATGTGAATGTAATCTGGTTCCAAATAAGAAATTGCCCACTGTATTCTGATTGACTAGAAGTTACATCAAGTGAGCTCATGATGGAAATGAAGTGAAAGTTTTGAAATGTTAAGTGAAAGTTTGAAATGTTTGAATGTTCTGGAAAGTAAAGAAAAAGGGGATACATATATGGGATTTTTAAAAAGCATTCATGTCATAAGCATGCATTCATGCATACAGTTTACTTACTGAGCTTTAGCTCACCCCAATCCCTCCCCAATATTTCAGGTGATGAAAGATAGGTGATATGAGGAGAGCACTTGGCGGCAGACTCAGACAGTACTCATAATTCCATTTGCTTTAGGACTGAATCGAGGGCTTTCACAAGTTATTTTTAGTTAAATTAGAATTTATTTAAGTTCTAAGTAATTATTTCTTAATTCATTTATTTTGATAATTGTTTCGGTTGAAATTAGTTTAAATAAGTTATGGTATTTCCCTATGATTAGTTTTTTTTTATCATGTTTCCATGAGTTTATAAATTTATACTTCAAGTTATTTTGTTGAGTTTGGGGAATTGATGTTGAAGTTGAATTTTGGAATTGTGGTTGGATGTTAAATGTTGGATTTGAATGGGTTGAGAATTTGCATATGTATTGTAGGTATGATGTCCCTCTACAGGTTGGTTATGTCCAAGTTATAGAGGGACTCTGCCGAAATTTCTATAAAATTTTAGAACAGCAAATGGAAACGTTGAAGTTTTTAAATGATTTGTTTTCCGCATTTTAATGTGTAAACTATTTAATTCCGCATTTAATGTGAATGGAAGTTAACATGCCTAGGTTTTAGACTCTTAAACTTGGGGTGTTACATTTTTGGTCTAATGGTAGCAGGATTCCATGAATCTTTGTACTTAACCCCTAGGTGCAAGGTTCGAATCCTGCGAGAGGCAAAAATCCACTTCTGGAGAAGGCCCCAGCGAGGGAGCCAGGGGGGAGTGGAAAGACCATGAGTACGGCTTGGAGAAGGCCCCAGCGAGGGAGCCGGGTCATTACAAAAAAGGCGCCTTTTTTGTGACGACCCGGCTCCCTCGCTGGGGCCTTCTCCGAGCTGTACTCATGATCTTTCCACTCCCCCCTGGCTGCCTCGCTGGGGCCTTCTCCAGAAGTGGATTTTTGCCTTCCGCAGGATTCGAACCATGTACCTAGGGGTTTAGTACAATGATTCTTGGAATCCTGCTACCATTAGACCATGTGGTCTAATGGTAGCAGGATTCCAAGAATCATTGTACTAAACCCCTAGGTACATGGTTCGAATCCTGCGGAAGGCAAAAATCCACTTCTGGAGAAGGCCCCAGCGAGGGAGCCAGGGGGGAGTGGAAAGATCATGAGTACGGCTCGGAGAAGGCCCCAGCGAGGGAGCTGGGTCATCACATCATCCTTCTTTACTAAAGCAGATACCAGCAGTCCATCAATTTTATTGGCATGTGGGGCAATTTCTAGCAAAGCATGCCTCTTGTGAGGTGGCAAAGCTTCCATGGATTTGATGAGTGTCAGTTGATGTATTCTTTCAAGATTGTTGACTTTTCTTTTCCTCCATTAGTGAGGAGGGTCCATCTATTATATTAGCATATGCATTTAAATATTTTATCATACAAGTTTTTGACAATGTTGTAGAGATCCTTAATTCCCAAAACCCTTCGAGATCTAAACCATGATCGTGTAATATTTGGTATAGGCTTGGTATTTTTTTCAACTTCAATTTGAAAATTTCGAGCAACATATCCAATTGTGATAGTATGCTCACCAGGATAATATATCATTCCATCAATTTCAGGACTGATTAAATAAAATTTTAAATATGTAGGTCTTCCTTGGGCAAACTTTGAAATCTCTCCTTTTAATAAATCATCAAATTTTTCAATTTCTTTCAGATCTTTTTCTGGATAGATAAGATCCAAAAATTCATAACTAGCTGCCATTTTTGTCATAACGGGATCTCCTCCCTGAGTAACGATCAATGGTGGGTATACATGATCTCCAGACGAAATATAATAACAATCACATTTTTGAAGTTCATATATAATTCTGGAAGTAGTTTTATATTCGTTTTCTTTTGGTAAAAATAGGGGAATCATCTTCTTCCTCGGCACGAATTTTGATTACCCTTGTATGTTCATCTTTGGCATTAATTGTCACTTTTCGAGGACTGGCTTTATTTATGGTCACTTTCTTGGGACTTGAACCTGGTTCATTTTTTTTAATCGTTGGTCCACCACTGCTTCCAGAAGATGTACCTGTTTGTATTTTTGATATAACCTGTTTGGTATCACCATGTTTGTTAATTAACGATTCAAACTGAGACTCAATCTCAATTATGCTATCACTCAATTCTTTAGTATAATTGTAATGAAATTTTGAGATATCCATCAATTGCTTGAGACTTTCTTGGAAAGTCTATGCTAGTTGCTCAATTCCAAGTTTTATATCTTCGGCTTCCTCTGTGAGGAAGTTTATTCACTGTTTGGCTTCTATCAAGGATTTTTTGATATTATCCATCTGTAAGTTCAATATTCCTTCTTAAAAAATCTGCAACATAATTGTTGACACCTTTAATATGAATTATATCAAAATTATAAAATATCAAATATGCTTGCCATCTATGGAGCCTCCTGTATTGAGGTTCTGGTGGTAACTTTTTCTTACTAAGCCTGAAACTTGAGAATTATCAGTTTCAACAATGAATTTTTTGGATAATAAAAATAATGAAAACTTTTTTATTCCTCTGATAATTGCTAACAATTCTTTCTTATGGGTAGTATAATTTATTTTTGCTTGGTTAAACGTTCCATTGGAATATTTGCAAATTTCATTAAGATCTGTTTTTAATATTGCTACCCAATATTTATCCGAGTCATCAACATTAACTATTAGATTATCTTTTTTATCTGGTAATCTTAATTTTGGCAAATTTTTACATTCTTCTTTGAGTAATTTGACAATTTCTGCGTGCTCATTACTCTCCATCCTTTGATATTCGTTTTTCAAAGTAAAATCTGAATTTTATATCTCTTTTTCGAAAGATTTTCAATAAACCCTTCTGCATAATTTAAACATCCTAAGAATTTTTGTATTTTTTCTTTTGATTCTAATTAATATGAAATTTTTTCTATCTTTTTAGATATATGGGTTTGTAGTTTTATTCCTTTCTTATCTATTGATAATCCAAGAAAATCAATTTCTTGTTTTTCTATTATAAATTTGTTTTTTGAAAGAATAATTCCTTCTTTTTTGCATTCACTTATAAATTTCATTGAATGGTTTCTATGATCTTCTCTATTATTAGAACATATTAATATAGCATCAACATAGACAATTAAGAATGTTATCTATTTTCTTTTGATATATTTGTGGTGCATTTTTTAAACCAAATAGCATTACCATCCATTCATACTTACCTTGGGGTGTACTAAATCCTATATATTGAATACTATCTTATTCTATTTTTACTTGCCAAAATCCTGATTTACAATCAAATTTAGAATGGTATTGTTTTCCTTTTGCAAGATTTATTAGTACTTCTTTATTTGGTAAAAATTATCCATCAAATTTGGTATATTTGTTTAATTCTTTGTAATTTATCACCATTCTAGCTTTTCTACATTTTTGTTCGGAATGTTTCATTACCATGAAAGTTGGTCTACTATAGGGTCCATTACTAAGTCTGATTAATTTTTTATTAAACAATTCTTTTATTTGAGCTTTAAATTCCTGTGTATCATGTGTGGTATACATCATTGACCTAACTCTTATAATAACAGTTTCTGTTAGTTCTATTTTTGCTTTTGGATGATGTGGTTTCCAAAATAATAATGGATTCTCTCCATAAATTTTTTCTAATTGATCAATGATTTTTTCCATACTTGTTTGTATATTTGTTTTCAAGATTTTTTATACATTATTTTTTTATTTTTTATTTCATTTTGTGTGATTAATTTTTTCTCCCATTTATCACCACGCTGTGTTGGCTGAACTATGTAAGGTCCAAATTCTCATGGTATTTTTAATAAATGTCCGCAAGGGGTTCGTAACATTATCATGTAATTATTTTCTTTATAATACTAAAATTGTTGTATAAAGTCATTTTCTAGTAATATATTACATTCTAATTTGATTTAACTATATATCTTGTTCACAATTATTTGTTTATTTCCTAGTATTATATCTATTTTATCAGTACTGTTAATTATTTGAGTACTTTCTCCTATAACTCCTGTTATTTATATTTCCCCATCAGTATTCCATGATTTTATTAAAAAAAATTTAAATATTGTGATTATCACTTCCTGTGTCAATTAATGCACATGTTGTTATATTTGTTTCAACAATGGTAACTTGTATATAAACAGTTAATGAAAAACTTATTTGGTTATTCATTTATTCAGCTTTTCTACATAGTATAGTTTGACCATTATGGATTATATATAATCCTTCACGTTTTATACTATAATCTTCTAGTCCATTTAGGAAGCTCATACTTAATAACACATGAGGATTTACCATACTGTTATCTATATGACATGGTACTAAGAGATTTATTCCTCCTATTTTTATTGGTACTTTAACTTCAAGTTCAGTCATATGTATTTGTCCATCAAAATTTATTTATCTATACGGATCAGTTCTATGAGATATTAATTCTTTATTCCTATTTGAAGCTATATGACATTCACTAGCTCCTGTGTCAATTAATATAATTGATCCTTTTATATGTTCTTTTCCATTGAAATATTCACCTTCTATTTTCATATTTCCCGCATTTCTATGAAGTTTTATTTCTCTCGTATTACTAGTTTCTCCTAATTGTTTAAGTAAACTTGTTGATCTTCTAATTAATCTTCCATCTTCAAATGTGTTTTTTATTATTATAGTATTATTCTTCTCTTAATTCTATTATTTCTGGTTTATTTTTTTGTTATAGTGAGTTCATAGTTTTTTGGGACTAAATTTATTTGTTTACCTGGTTCTATAATTTTACCAAAATCTGTACATTCTTTATGAACTTCAATATACGGTTTTTTGGAATAAATATTTCCATAATTAGAATTAGTAAATGTGTATAACGCTCTATATTCTATAGTTATGATTCGATCACCTGATTCCATTATATCATCTTTGTGTAACTTAAAATGCAGTCCTACAACTTCATTAATGTTTCTATCTTTTAATGAGATACAATATTTTGGATAACACGTAAATATTAATTTTTTATATTCTAGATTTCCTTTTATTGTCTCTAAATGATTATCTTCTTTCTTTTCTCCATATTCTATCTAATATTTCTCATTTTCCTATTTTCAAATCTGAAGATAATTTTTGTATTTTTTTGAACTTATTATTATCAAAAGTTACTTTTAATCCGTAACCCTTTATTCCTTCATATTCTTGTGCATCTATGTTATTTTTTTTTCTATTTTTCCCATTTCTCTATTCTGGTTCTGATTCATTGGTTTCTGAATCTGTTTCACTTATATAGATTTCTTGATCATAGTATTCTTCAATGTCAGATGTTTCACTTAGTTCACTTTCTATTTCTAAATATTCTTTTTGTAATATTTTAACTTTCTTTTTGTTACAATCAGGGCTTATATGCCCCATTTTTTCACAATTCCAATATTTGCATTGACTTTTGTCTTTCTTATAAGTTTTATTTTTCTGTATTTTATTTGGATTATATCTCTTTTGTAATATATTCTCTTAATCGTAGGTTTTATATATCTTTTATTAAAGTTTCTAAACTTTTTAAACTTTCTATTTTTATATTTTCTTTTATAATTTTTTTCTCCTTTTAGGGTTACATCCCCATTGTATAGGTTTTTCCATAGAGTAAATAGCACAAATGGTCTCCAACATTTGAGTTTCTTGCGAAAATGGTTTACAACGTTTAGATTTTGGCATTTATACCCTCAGAATCACTAAACTTTGCGAAAATGGTCCCTACCGTTAGATTATGTTAGTTTCCACCGTTAAAAATGTGTAAATAGCACAAATGGTCCCTAACCTTTGAGATTCTTACGATAATAGTCCCTAACATATTAAAGTCATGTTTCAGACCAATTAATTCAAATAATGTGGTTTGTAATTGTAATTTTTTGAAGAATTTGCGGTTAAAAAGTAAAAAAAAAAAATAATTGAATTTATTTGTAGATTATTTTATTGATAGAATGTGTGGTTGAAAACGAGCTTTAAAAAAATAAAGCTTATTCTGGATTTCTAAAGTGCACAAATATTTAACAAAAATTCACTGTGTTAACATTTCAACCTATTGGTAAAATAATAATAAATTTATAGAACATAAACAAACAAATACATTGGACATTGTTCACCGATATCTCGCGATGCGAAATATCCCCGCAAGTGTACGGGTCATGAGAAGTAATATAGTGGACCTTGGAGTCCGGATTATCGTTCCCACGAGGACTGCTATTAAGTACCGAAATGTGTTAGTTCCTAACTCTATTTGAACGGGCGAATTTGTTTGAGATTGTTAACTACAACTAAAGAATTAAACTAAAGATATAAAATTGTGAAATTGCTTTTGTTTTTAAATACGATTGTAAAGTAGTTGGGAATCCCGATTTCTCCTAACCAATTATATTAACTCAAATTCCAGTTTTATTTCCTAATTATGCATTCGGTCGAATTCACTAATTTAAATTATCATTCCCCTGTCGAATTTAAATCAATTCTTCCTAAATAAGTCAACCATGTATCTCTACAGCGGGTCTGAATATTCCTTATTTAGATGCAATAAACACATGAATTCATATACGACCGCAATAATAACAAGAGTATATCTCTATCTCTCGTTCAATTACCGAATTTATTACCACGTTCTAAATTATTAACTCACCTCTCGAATTATGGAAATAATTCAATACATCATGAATTGGTGATAAAGCAATTCAAGCATTAAAAATAATAATAAATCAATGCATGTAACAAAATCATTAAAACAATAAAATTTGGAATTAAAATAATTAAACTGTGCTACATCATTCATCCCAACATAGAATTCAGTTACACATCATTGATAAATAACTATAACAATAAAGATTAACGTTCATTAAAAATAATATAAAGAATGGAAATTTTGCACCAAGTTTTGATTCTTCAATTATCTTCAATTTACGCCACTTTGCAATGCTTGATTGTCCAAGAATTTGATGTTGGATTCTCTATTGTGACTCATTCTATAGAGAGGCAAAGGTCTGATTTTCGTCCAAAGAGGTTGTATTTATAGTTGGTGAAGAGACCAAGTTGAAGAAGGAAAGAAATTCATCAAATCCGCACGCGAGTCTTTTCTTGTTTCTGCCCATCATTCAGTATTTTGACCATATCTTTCTATTCTCTTATCCGATTGAGGTGATTCAAAGTTCTTTGGAAAGATAACGTAAAGGGATATAATTATTCCTGAAATAAGAGTTTACCAATTCGAAAGTTTACTTCCCAAAAATTAGGTCTCAAAGTCCGACCAGAAATCTGTCCAAAATCTTGTGCGATTGGAATTAATTTATGATAAAATTCTTATCATATTTCATTCCTTTTTGGACTTCTACTTGCATCCAATTGACTCCTAAAAGTATTCAAAGTGTTTTCTTGTAATCCAAGTCAATCATTGGATATTTGCAAGTTGTTCCCTCATGTTTAATTTGCTCTTCAGTCCTTCAACTTCCAATTGCAACAATATAGTCCTCATACATTGAAATCTTCTCAATTTGGTCGTTTCAACTCTCAATTCCATCAATTGGATCCTCCAACTTCTTATTTTTTTACTTTGACAAATTGCGTATTTCCCTGTTGACGTCATTAGCCTCTCGATTGTCCAATTTAGCTACAATTAGTATCCAATTATGCATTTTTCTCATCAATTGCTTCATTTTTCATCTTTTGAGATATTTTTTAAAAAGTAAACAAATGCACACAAATTAAATAGTAAATATTCTAAAATGACAACAATATATTATAATTTAGACGTATAAATAAGTGTATACACTACACTTATCAGACATCATCTTAAGATTTGAATAAGAAATATATTTTTGTCAGTTCTACTTTCGATTTCGACTTTCGACTTTCGATTTTGACTATCGATCGATTTGAAAATTAAGTTTGGATAATTTGGGTTAAAAAGTAAGATTTTTTTTTTTAATTCATGCATAAATTAAAAAAAATATATTAAAAGAATGTGTGGAAGAAAAAGAGTTTTGGAAAAATGAAATTTTGAAAATCGATATTAATCGGTTCTCAAAATTGAAAATCGAAAATAGAACTGATAAAAACATATTTGTTATTCAATTCCAAAAATGATGTCCAATGTATTTTTTATGTTTATGTTCTATGAATTTATTATTTTTTTTTACCAATAGGTTGAACTATGAATGGAGTGAATTTTTGTTAAATATTTTATTGTGCACTATAAAAATTCAGAATAAACTTTGTTTATTTAAAACCGTTTTCAACTATACATTCCATTAATAAAATAATACACAAATAAGTTCAATTTTTTTTTTTTAATCACAAATTCTTCAAAAAAAAAAAAAATTACAATTAAAAACCACATTATTTGAAATAATTGGTCTGAAAAAGAGGATTAATATGTTAGGGACTAAATACGCCAAACGTATAGGGACTTAATAAGTTAGGGACTAAATACGTCAAATGTTTGGAGGTTACAAACTAAATATGTCAAACATGAGTTTAATATGTTAGAGACTATTATTACAAGAAACCCAAATGCTAGGAACTATTTGTGCTATTTATACGTTTTTAACGGTGGAAACTAACGGAATCTAATGGTATGGACCATTTTTGCAACGTCTGGTGATTCTGAGGGTATAAATGCCAAAATCTAAACTTCGGGGATCATTTTCCCAAGAAACCCAAAGGTTGTGGACCATATGTGCTGTTTACCCTTTTCCATATATTCACAACATATTCTTGTTTTTTTTTTTCCTGATTTCTTTAATAGTTGTCTTTCTTGACATATATATGCTTATCTTTCAAATAGAAATTTTATCCTTGATTCTAATGTTCTAGGTATTCCAAGTGTTAGCCCAAGATAAACTAACCAAGAGAGGGGTGAATTGATTTATAAAACTTTTTCGATAAATAATCTTAAACTTAAAAACCAATGGGTACAAGTATGAGCACTTAGTGTTGCAAGTAACGTAACTATCAATATAGTGTGCTATAAATGTGTAAACTTAATTGATAAAGCAAGTATAGCACTTAGATATAGTGTTGCACAATATAAATTGATAGAATATAGTAAGTGCAATGTAAGTAAGTAAAAGGGATAAGAGAATGCAAAAGCGATTTAAGGAGGTTCAATCAACCAACGTGATCTACGTTCTCCGTTACCAAGCTCTCCGTAATGAGCAAGGACAAATCCACGTTATTGATAACTTACAACAAGGAGTATTGAATCCTTAAGTGACTTACAACAAGGAGCACTTATCGTTAGGTGACTTTACAACAAAGAGCACCTATCCTTTACAATCGAGTTTTCACAAGGATCTCGAAACCATAAGCAAAATACAAATGAGAATTTTACAATTGAATAAACTCTCTTAACAAACGATATGATCAAGTCAAGTATCTTGAGAGTTTTAGGATAACACTTCAATAGATAGCAAATATTTAAAGCTCAAGTGTTTATGAAAACTTTGAAAAATGATAGGAGATAGTTTTGCTTGAATCAAAGTTTTTCAACCAATGATCTCTTTTTCTAAATAATACTTAGTTAAGTATGAAGAGAGATTTATACTTCAATAAGTGTTTGGTAATGATGAACTCAATCAATGATCAATAATGAAGTAAGAGTATTGAGTTTTCTACAAAATAGAATTCTTGATAAAGATATGAAAAGTTTTGATCAATCAAGAAATTCTTTGCAATAAATGAAATAGAATGTAAAACAAAGAAAGCTCAATGATTTTATCAATCAATTTCTCTCTTAAATGCTCTTGTACGTTGGTTGAATTGAATGCAAAAGAGAGAGCTATTTATAGAGCAAATTTTGCATATACTGACTCTTACGGTCTACCTATTCAGCCATGCAGTTGACCTCAATATAGTCATTGCAAGAAAATAGCCGTTTAAGTTAAAAAATATGCAGTGCAGTCGACATGAAAAAATTTGCGGTCGACCTGAAAGTGTCATGCGGTTGACCTCATAAATTTATGGTCAACCTGAAAAATCAGGATTCCAAGATTTTGTTTTTTCAAGGTTTTCTGATCAAAGTTGATTTTGAAAAAGATATTTTAATGACTTTAAAAATGTTTCTTGAGTTTTATGAAATGCATTGCTAACTATTGATGCATTAATCTTACATAAGATTGAAAAGTAATTTGTAAGCGCTCAATTCTTTGTAGGCTTCATTCCTCGATCTTCATACTATCGCATCTTGTGTTTTTTATCTTTTATCTTCGAGAGATTATTTGTACTTTGAATGCTTTGAAGAGTATCATTACATGAAACACTTTTAGCACACTTTTTAATAACACAATATAATCTTGTTTGTTATTATCAAAACAATAAGGTTAAGAGTTAACCATAGGTCAACAATTTCCCAATTTTTTGATTATGACAAACAAGATTATTTGTAAAGACAATATAGGCAATTTAAAGCATATAATGAAAGCATAGAGAAATGAGAATAATTGATATATATTCCCCCTATTTTTTGCAAACTAATAATTATTCTTTTAAGGCAAAATAGTGGCATAATCTATAATATAATTCATTTCTAGACATATAGATTATCCATATCAAATGCCAACGAATCATCACATCGTTTCCCCCTTTTGGCATAAGCAAAAAGGTGGAATGCATCCTTTAAGTATGAGCATGAGATAGAATATCATGAATGTAATAGTATTCCCCCTTCATTTTTCAAGCACATAAGGTTAATGTCTGACCACAAATTTTATCCCATCAATGGCATCATATACATACCATAACATCAACTAGCACCATATTCAAAATAGCATATCTCAATCTAAATAACGAATTATCATTAGTTCACTACCATAGATAAAAAGCAAGAGAAGCATAAATGATGGTCACTCCATTGGAGGAGGTGGTGGAAAAGGAAACATGTTATTGAACCGAGCTTGAATGTTCCCAAGTGTCTCCATGATGGTGTGATGATTTTCCAACAATTTTTGTTGCATGTCCATCATGTGGTGTTGCATATTTATCATGCCTTCCACCGTGTTAGTGAGAGAATCAATGCGGCCATTGGTTTGATTGTAGAGCTCCTCGGTGAACAACCACCGGTCGGTGGAGCATTTTGAGGTATGTGTGAATGGGGTATGTTATGAGCTCCTTCTTCCTCATCACTCCCTTGAGCTTCTTCTTCATCTTCAATAGGAAGTGTTGAAGGCCCCGAATTTTCATCAAATCCTTGGGTATGACAAACCCATTGTCCATGTTCTTTGAAAATCTTCATTTTCTTCAATGTGTGTTTATCGATGGTATCGGTCGATTTTTGTTCAATGAAAGCCTCACCCTCAAGAGGAATATTGAAATGAGTAAAGATTTTAGTAAGGATCATATCATATGGAAGTCCTAGGATTTGGGTGGAGGTGCTCACATGGTTCATGTGTTGAATGGCAATGTGGGAGAAATCGACTTTATGACCCGATAAACAAGAATCAAGCAAAAATAGGTCAAGATGTGTGACATTTTCGAGATGACCTTTTCGAGGGACGAAAATGTGGGCTATTGTTTTATGTAAGAGCTTACAAGGAGAGTTAGGTGATATGTGTTAAGTTTCATGGGATGATTTATTTCCCTCCCCGTGACTCGATGACGTTCAATAGCGGGTGTATAACCATCACAAAGAGGAGCTCTATTTTGTGCATAAATAAGATTCTCACAAGTATTCAAATTCAAAATAGTACACAATAATTCTCTAGTAATTCTAACACGAGTCCCTTTAACATTACTAGAAATAGAAGTAGGGGTGTCAACAAGATTTTTATAGAATTCTCTAATGAGATTTGGATAGGCCTTTTCATGAATGGATACAATATTTGTCCAACCAATGTTTTCAATATACTCCTCTAAATGAAAAGATGGAGCTTCTAAAGTAAAAACAAAGAGATCAACGGATTTACCTATAAGGATGAGACATTTTTGAATGCGATCTTCACCAACGTCTTCATCACTATCACTTGAAGATTGAAGGGGACGTTGTGAAACTTGTTTTACCCTTTTTCTTGGAGCCGTTGAAGATTTGGAAAAGGAAAAACTTTGATTTTTGGTGAGAAATTCGAAATGGGTAGTGTAGTCAAGATAGATGAAAAACTTGAAATTTCGAAAAAATAAGAAATGAGAAGTGTGGATTTGATGTTAAACAAGAGGGAATTGAAGTAAAAACTTAGAAATTTAAGTAGAGGAGAAGAGAATTAGAGAGAGATGTGTGAAAATAAGGGTTAGGGTTCGAACAAATGAGGAAAACCCCGTTTTAAAAAACTGAGTTTTCGACTATGTGGTCGACCGGACTGTATATGGGGTCGACCGCATTGAATTTTTCGCAACATTCTGGAATTTTGGGTAGCAGGAATCGGTCGACCTCAAAATGCATACTGGTCGACCTCGAGTTGATGTCCGGTCGACCTCAAAGGCCTTTTTTTTTCCTTTTAAATATGCACTTATGTTCATATGCAAGTTAAAAAAAATTAAAACATTTAGCCACATATTTCACATTCATCAATAATTTCTAGACCTCTTCTAATATAGGAGAATCTATCAAGAGCTAGAGGTTTTGTTAATATATCGGCCAATTGATTTTCTGTGCTAACAAATTCTAAGTAAATATCACCTTTTTGCACATGATCTCTAAGAAAATGATGCTGAATTTCAATATGATTTGTGCGAGAGTGCAATATGGGATTTCTTGACAAATTTATAGCACTAATGTTATCACACATAATAGGAGCATTTTCAAAAATCAAGTGATAATCACTAAGAGTTTGTTTCATCCACAAAACTTGAGCACAACAACTAGCGGTCGAGATATATTCGGCCTCGAGGTAGATAGTGCAATGGAATTTTGTTTCTTGCTAAACCATGACACAAGTGCAAAACCTAGAAAGCGACAAGTTTCACTTCTGCTTTTTCTATCAATTGTGCATCCCGCCCAATCGACATCCGAATAATTTATAAGATCAATATGAGTGTCTTTTGGATACCAAAGTCCCAAAGTTCTAGTACCACATAAATATCTAAAAATACGTTTTAAGGCACTTAGATGAGATTCTTTAGGATTGGATTGAAATCTAGCACATAAGCACACACTAAACATAATATCCGGTCTACTTGCGGTTAAGTAAAGAAGGGATCCAATCATACCTCGATATTTTGTAATATCAATGGAAGTGTCTTGCTCATCTTTGTCCAATTTGATTGAAGTACTCATTGGAGTATTCATTGGCTTCAAGTTTTCCATCTCAAACTTTTTGAGCATGTCCACAATGTACTTAGTTTGACTAATGAATATTCCTTCACTAGTTTGTTTGATTTGAAGCCCGAGGAAGAATTTTAACTCTCCCATCATGCTCATTTCAAATTCATTGCTCATACATTTTGAAAATTATTCACAAAGAGACACATTAGTTGCACCAAAAATAATATCATCAACATAATTTGTACAACAATCATGTCTTCCTTTTTGGTTTTGATAAAAAGTGTAGTATCCGCATTTCCCATTTGAAAGCCATTTGAAGTAAGAAATTTACTCAATCTTTCATACCAAGCTCTAGGAGCTTGTTTTAAACCATGTAGAGCATTTCTTAGTTTAAAAACATTATTCGAAAATTTATGATTTTTGAAACCGGGAGTTTGTTCAACATGGACTTCTTCTTGAATAAAACCATTTAAAAATGCACTTTTGACATCCATTTGATAAAGAGTAAAACCTTTATGACAAGCAAAGGCAAGAAGCATACGAATAGATTCTAGTCTAGCAACCGGTGCAAAAGTTTCTTCAAAGTCAATGCCTTCCTCTTGATTGTAACCTTGGGCCACTAATCTAGCCCTGGTATGGACAATTATACTGTTTTCATCCTTTTTGTTTTGAAAAACCCATTTTGTACCAATAACGGTTTGATCATTTGGTTTATCAACTAAATCTCAAACATGATTTCTTTCAAATTGATTTAGTTCTTCTTGCATTGCAAGAATCCAAAACTCATCGAACTCGGCTTCTTTGAAATTCTTTGGTTCAATTTGAGAAATAAAGGCACAAGTATTTAAGAATTCTTTAGTAGAATTTCTAGTACTTACGCCTTTTGAAGGATCACCAATTATGAGCTCTTTTGGGTGAGATGGAGCAAATCCCCATTCGATAGGAAGTGTTAGATCACTTGAGTTTTTGAAAGATTTTCCTTCTTCTTGTTGAAGAGTTGGTTCTTCCAAGTTTTTTTCTTCATTGTCTTTGGAAATTTCATTGCTTTGATCTTGAATATTCATTTCCTCAAAAGGAATTTCCAAACCTACATCAACACCTTTCTCTTGATCAAGAGA
The DNA here is from genome assembly GCA_963555705.1 of Ligustrum vulgare. Taxonomy (NCBI): domain Eukaryota; kingdom Viridiplantae; phylum Streptophyta; class Magnoliopsida; order Lamiales; family Oleaceae; genus Ligustrum; species Ligustrum vulgare. Next base: position 15,102,826 of record OY743190.1, read on the forward strand.
ATTAGTTTCATCAAAAGTAATATGTATGGATTCTTCCACTACTAGAGTTCTTTTGTTAAAAATTTTATAAGCTTTGCTAGTGGATGAATAACCAAGAAAAATTCCAACATCGAATTTTGAATCAAATTTTCCTAAGTTTTCTTTTGTGTTAAGAATAAAGTATTTACAACCAAAAACCTTAAAATACCCGATATTGGGAATTCTATTTTTCCAAAGCTCATAAGGAGTTTTAGTATTCTTTCGACTTACTAAAACACTATTTATAATATAGCAAGCAGTGTTAACGACTTCGGCCCAAAAATATTTTGGTAAGTTATTTTCATTTAGCATGGTCCTAGCTATTTCTTGCAATGTACGATTCTTCCTTTCTACTACACCATTTTGTTGAGGAGTTCTAGGAGCCGAGAAATTATGTTCATACCCATTTATTTTGCAAAATTCATCAAAAGCCATGTTATCAAATTCTCCACCATGGTCACTTCTTATAGTTGTAATAGAATATCCCTTTTCATTTTGAACATTTTTGCAAAAATGTTTAAATGCATTTAAAGTTTCATTTTTCAAATTTAAAAATAAAACCCAAGTAAATCTTGAGAAATCATCAACAATGACAAAAGCATAGTATTTACCACTTAAACTTGCGGTTTTAGATGGTCCAAAAAGATTCATGCGAAGAAGTTGTAATGGTTTTGTGGTGGAAGAAAATTGTTTATTTTTGAAAGAACTTTTGGTTTGTTTTCCAAATTGACAAGCATCACAAATTTTATCCATTTCAAATTTCAAACTTGGTAGGCCTTTAACAAAGTAATTTTTGGATATTTTTAAAATAAGATCCATACTAACATGACCTAATCTTCTATGCCATAACCAAGTGTCATCTTTAAAACTTGACAAACATTTTAATTCTTTCTCAAATTCAATGTTGATGATATAAACATCTTTACTTCAGCTTCCTATGAACAATACCTCTTTCGATGTAGCATCTTTGATAAGACATCTAGAAGAATCAAATTTAATATGATAACCTTTATCACATAATTGACTAATACTTAGGCAATTATGTTTGAGATTACTACTAATAAAACATTTTCAATAGAGGGAGAAAAATGATTACCAATATTTTCAATGCCAATAATTTTTCCTTTGACATTATCTCCAAAATTGACATGACCCCCATCCTTTCTTTTGAATCTTGATAAGAGTGATTTATCTCCGGTCATGTGCTTTAGAGGTGGGCGTGGGTTGGGTTGGGTCGGTTTTTTTCCCAACCAGAACCCAACCCACTAAAGTCAGGTTGATAAAAAAAATCAACCAAATCCAATCCAATTAAAAGTTCAAACCCAACCAAATTTCAGCCGGGTTGGGTTGGGCTGAACAGGTTGGGCTTTGGCCCAATTAATAAAAATATTGAAAAAGAAAAAGAAAACTCATGAATCAATCTTTAACTCAAATCAACTATGTACACTACAATAACCTCAAATACAATAAATTGAACACTTGCTAATAAAATTAAAATATGTTCAATTAATATTTAAATAAGTAAAGTTTCATTTAAAAAAAAAAACAGATTTTTTATTTGGGTTGGGTCGGGTCGGGTCGGATTTTTCACCCAACCCGCAACTTGACCCAACCCAACTAAAAAATTTTAAAAATACCCGAACCCAACCCAATTTTCATGAAAAACCGACCCAAACCAATCGAGGTGGGTCGGTTTGGACGGTTTTGGCGGGTTTGGACGGTTTATGCCCACCCCTAATGTGCTTTGAGCAACCACTATTCAAGAACCAATTGCTCTTTACTTTTGTTGATACCTACAAAACATGACTTAATTTTTGACTTCTTGGTACTTACATAATTTTGGGTCCTTGATAGTTAGTTCCTTGAACCCTCTTATGCCTTTCTTCAAGTGTAGTTTCTTTTTCACTAAACAATTAAAAGCTACATGCCCACCTTTATTACAAAAGCTACAAGTAGTTGATGTTTTGAAAAAAGTGTTTTGATGAAAGGAATAAGAAGTAGAAGCTTTAACAAAAGTATTTTTGGTAGATTTTTGTTTCAAAAATGGTTTGTATCCAATTCCTCCTTTATCAAAAACACATTATTGTTTACCAAGCATTAGTTCAAAATTTTTCCTGCCTTGAGTGAATTTGCGAACAATGAATGTAAAATCTAAATTTTTTTTTCTTTTAGGGAGAGGTTTTCTACCATCAAAGCATTTTGATCAAGATACTTCTTTTCAATATCCTTTTGTATTTCAAAATTCTTTTCGGCTTCATTTTTCAACAAAATGTATTGATTTTTCAGAGTGGAATGTTTAAGAACAAGTTTTTCTAAAACTTCAATCATTTCCTTATATGAGGTAGATAATTCATCATAGGAGGGAATGTCATTAGTATTTACCTCATCTTCAATGGCCATGAAGCACATGTTTGCAACTTCATCTTGACTATCACTTTCATCTTGCTCATCATCACTATCATCCCAAGTAGCTTGTAGAGCTTTCTTTTTGAGGAATTTTCTCTTGTTAGGACATTCGGTTATTTTGTCACCAGGTTTGTCACAATCATAGCAAATAATCTTTTTCTCTTCACCTTTGTTTTCTTTCTTTTGAAATCTACGGTTGTTGCAAAAGGCTTTCCACTTCTTGATTAGGAGAACAAGATCATCGAGTTCCTCATCACTCTTGTTAGAGTTTGAGGCTTCTTCATCATTTGATGACTTTAGGGCAATTTGTCTCCTAGGAGGATCCTTCATTTCTTCCTCTTTTGCTTTTCTAGACTTTTCTTTTGTCTCGGCATGATTTAGCTCATATGTCATCAATGTTCCATAAAGCTCTTCCAAGGGATATGTGTTGACATCTTGGGTGTTTTCTATCAACATTCTCAATGAGCTCCAATCTTCCGAGAGTGACCTAAGCATTTTGCTAACAAGTTCACCATTAGAAAATTTTTCGATCAAAGCCCTTAAGACCATTAACAATATCGGTAAATCTAGTAATCATGCTAGCAATGGGTTCATCTTGTTTCATGAAGAAATTTTCAAAATTTTTATACAAAAGATTTATTTTTGTTTCTTTAACTTTATTTGTGCCCATGTGTGTGACTTCTAAAGCATGCCAAATATCGTGTGCGGAATCACATGTGCTAATACGATTAAATTCATTAATACTAAGTGCACAATAGAGAAGATTTTTGGCTCTAGCATTTAAAGACAATTTTCTTTTATCATCCTCATCATATTCTTCCTTAGATTTTGAAATAGTAATATCCAGTTTTCCATCAACCTTAATAACCTTAGTAACTCATGAGGACCGGATTCAATGACATCCCAAATATTATAATCAATGGATTGAATAAAAATCATCATTCTAGTTTTCCAATAATTATAATTTCTACCATCAAACAATGGAGGACGATTAGTAGAATGACCTTCAATATTTTGGTTAGCCATAACTCTAGATAGTAAAATCTAAATGAAGAGTTCCTAAGCTCTGATACCAATTGTTAGCCCAAGATAAACTAACCAAGAGGGGGGTGAATTGGTTTATAAAACTTTTTCGATAAATAATCTTAAACTTAAAAACCAATTGGTACAAGTATGAGCACTTAGTGTTGCAAGTAACTTAACTATCAATATAGTGTCCTATAAATGTGTAAACTTAATTGATAAAGCAAGTATAACACTTAGATATAGTGTTGCAAAATATAAATTGATAGAATATAGTAAGTGCAATGTAAGTAAGTAAAAGGGATAAGAGAATGCAAAAGCGATTTAAGGAGGTTCAATCAACCAACGTGATCTACGTCCTCCGTTACTAAGCTCTCCGTCACGAGCAAGGCCAAATCCACTATATTGATAACTTACAATAAGGAGCACTTATCCTTAGGTGACTTTACAACTAGGAGCCCTATCCTTTACAATTGAGTTTTCACAAGGATCTCGAAACCATAAGCAAAATACAAATGAGAATTTTACAATTGAATAAACTCTCTTAACAAATGATATGATCAAGTCAAGTATCTTGAGAGTTTTAGGATAACACTTCAATAGATAGTAAATATTTAAAGCTCAAGTGTTTATGAAAACTTTGAAACATGATACGAGATAGTTTTGCTTGAATCAAAAATTTTCAACTAATGATCTCTCTTTCCAAATAATACTTAGTTAAGTATGAAGAGAGATTTACACTTCAATAAGTGTTTGGTAATGATGAACTCAATCAATGATCAATAATGAAGTAAGAGTATTGAGTTTTCTACAAAATAGAATTCTTGATAAAGATATGAAATTTTTTGATCAATCAAGAAATTCTTTACAATAAATTAAATAGAATGTAAAACAAAGTAAGCTCAATCATTTTCTCAATCATTTTCTCTCTTAAATGCTCTTGTAAGTTGGTTGAATTGAATGCAAAAGAGAGAGCTATTTATAGAGTAAATTTCGCATATACTGACTCTTGTGATCGACCTATTCAGCCATGATGTCGACCTCAATATAGCCGTTGCAAGAAAATAGCCGTTTGAGTTCAAAAATATGCAGTGCGGTCGACCTAAAAAATTTGCGGTCGACTTGAAAAATCAGGATTCCAAGATTTTGATTTTTCAAGGTTTTCTGATCAAAGTTGATTTTGAAAATAATATTTTAATGGCTTTAAAAATGTTTCTTGAGTTTTATGAAGTGCATTGCTAACTATTGATGCATTAATCTTACATAAGATTGAAAAGTAATTTGTAAGCGCTCAATTCTTTGTAGGCTTCATTCCTCGATCTTCATACTATTGCATCTTGTGTTTTTTATCTTTTATCTTCAAGAGATGATTTGTACTTTGAATGCTTTGAAGATTATCATTACATGAAACACTTGAAGTGCACTTGTTAATAACACAATATAATCTTGTTTGTTATTATTAAAACAATAAGGTTAAGTGTTAACCATAGGTCAACACCAGGGTTATCTCTGATAAATTTCTTAAATTCTATTTTAAAGTATATATTCCCCATAAACCTGGTAATTTGTTGTAATACATATCTCTGTATATTTCTTGATCGTCATTACTGTAGAATTAAATATAATAGTATTCTTTGAATTTACAAGTGTATTATTTGATTTTACACATATCACATATTGTTAAATTTATTAATTTCATTCTTGCATTATCTTTTTCTCTAATTGATTCTGTTTCACAATTACTTATCCAATTTTCTCCTAAAAATTTATCCACAATATAATCTACTAACTTTTCTATACCTTTTCTATCTGACTTTATTAGTTCTGTTTGTACATTTCTTCTTATTAATGCTTTTGTATCACTACTTATTCATTCCCACCAATTCCTAACATGTTCTTCAAAAGATGCCGTTAAAAAGTCTTTCATTTTTTCAGTATTCTCCCATGTATCATCTTTATTGTATAAAAAGAACAGTATCATTGAATTTGTCCAAGTTAATAAGGCTTTTTTAGTATCTATTTGACAATCCAAATCTAGTTTTGTTCCTCCATGATTAATAGGTTTATCGTAATTATTATTTGGTTCAAATCTATCTTTATATTTATTCCCTTTAGGTGGTTGTCTATCTCTGATTCTATCATAATATTGTCGATGTGGTTTACTATATAAGGGTGCGTAACTTTCATTTGAATCTGATAATTCTTGTTTGGAAGTTCCTATTAGAGTTGAGTTAGGTGCTTCTCCAATATTTATTAAAACATAGTATTCATTAAAATTTTCTAGGCTCAATTAGTCAAAAGTTTCTATAAGCAAATCTAATTCTTCATTCATTTTTATCTTGTTTTTCTTCGATTTTTTCTTCAGCTTTTAGTTTTCCTAAAGTTTTTTCTATGGATTTTTGTTATTCTAATTCTTCTTCTAGTATTTTTGGTAATATGTTTTTTCTAAATTCATCATCCATACTTCCTACTTCTATTATAATTTTTTCTTGCTCAAAGTATTTTTTTCATATTCTAAGTATTTCTTTTTCTGAGTTTTTTGTCTATTTTTTTATCTTTGTTTTTATTATTTTTCTTGAATTCTCTAATCTCTAGTTTTATTATATTTATATCATTTCTTACTTTTTTAATTCATTTTTTATTTCTTGAAAATCACTTATTAGTGATTTTATTAATATTTTTAGATCTTCAATACATTCATTTATTGACATTTTATACTCTTAGTTTAATAGTCTTGGTTTTTTGTACCTTAAATAGTCTGTCATACATATCATTTATTTTTATTTCTAATTTTTTTATTCTTTCTTCTATTGATATAATTCTTTCATTTTCATTCTTTCTTATTTTCTCATTTAACTTATCTATTTTTTCTATTATTATTCCAATTTTAGCTTGATTAATTAATTTTCCTGATTTTCTTTGGAATTCTTTTAAAATTTCTTCATCTATATTTTTAACTTCTCCTATCATATCTTTTAATTCTTTAAATTGTACTGTTAGTTTATTTTGAATATTTTGTAATTTTTCTTTAATATTCATATCTTGTATATTTAATTATTGTAATTCTTCAATAGCTAATTTATTTTGTAAATTTATGTTTTTATATGTTTGCCATAAAAAGACACTTATCCAATTTAATTGCATATTAAGAAATCCATCGGATTCTTCCCATTTGCTTAATGGTTGAAACATAGTTGTATTTGCTTCTTTCATTTGATGAGATCCAACTGGAAGTCTTATATTTTCTATTATTTGTTTTTCAAATTTTATTTCTGAAAATTCTGTTATTAATTTCTTCCTTTAATATGTTCAATTTCTAGAATAAGTTCCATTTCATATTTTGCTTCTTTATAATTCATTATTTGATATTCACAAAATTCTTCTATTGATCTAAGCATTATTTTTCTATGATATATTCTATAATATTTTAGACAGTCTTCCAATATTCTTGTTTCATCATATTTTTCTTTTTTTGTTTTCTATTTGTCTTCTAGAATCATTTGTATTCTCGGTAATTGCTTTAAAATTCTATTATAATATTGTCTCTTTTTCTCTAATAATTTTAATCTTAGCTTTTCTTGTCATTTTATATTTCTTTCTTCTCTTATTTGATCCATTAAATTTATTCTTTGTTAAATCTAATTTTTCATTTGTTTCTATGTCTAGAAATCTAACTAATTAAGGATCTATTCTATGATAATCCATACTCTTCTGTGATATCATTTTGCATTAATTCTTCGGTCTATTAAATCTAATATTTCATTTATTATAAAATCTTCTTTTATTATATCGAAATTTATTAGATCATAAATATCTCTTCTTATATCTTCATCTAAATTTTTTAAGATTCTTAAGACTTCTATTTTTTCATTATCAATTAATATTAATGTTGAAATGATTATAAATTATGGTGTATGTATAATATATTTATTTTTATTTTTTGGCATATAATATTTATCTTTTAGATCTGTCATATGGCTCTGATACCAATTGAGGAGGTGCTACTATGAGCAAACAAAAATCATATAAACAAAAATCAATTAAAATTATATAAACAAAATTATCTAATGACTTAAATGGAGTTTTTCTATACTTTAATGACTTATGTTGACCATAAAATCCAGCTGGACCTTGGACCAACACGTCTCAGCTCCTCCCTCTTGAACACGTGGATCTCCTGCGCACTCTGACAAACGATCAGTTTGCAAAGGGGCTGAGGTGGCTCCCATTTGCACTCCGATGCCAAAGTCAGCGCTCATTTCAAGCAGTTATAAATTGGGTGCGAGAAATATAAATGTGTAAAAAAGAGAAAAGGGAGTGAGAGTAAAATATTTTGTTAAGAGTATGAAATTGCTAACCCCTTACTAGGCGGGAGGGGTGCCATATTTATAGAGGAACTCGTTGTTTCGGATCATGACACGTGGCGTACTTTACACTTGTCTTCACCCTAGCTCTTGGAGGGGACAACCTTGCTTTTTGACCGTAATCATTGCTACATTTCGTAGGGGATGGGCGTCTGTCACATCTTGGTAAAGGCGGTGTCACATCTCTGACTTCATCCCTTATCCCATCTTTACATCCGAGGCGCTACCATAAGCACCTCGGCTAAGCATGAAGCACGTCTGCTAGACACAAACCAGTTCGGCCCAAGGAGCTCGTGTGCTTTTCCACCTCGGCCATTGGCCCAGGGCGATATCCTAAACTTTAATCATGGGTTAAAGTCCATTGGGCCCTCATTGGGCCTTCACTGGTGGCCTAATGTGCCATATTTTGGGTGCGATCTCAACACTAGTCCCTCAAATCCGATGTGGTCATTTAAGGGCGGATCGAATTTTCCATAGGTTCGAAGCGCTAGGCTTGTTCTGGTAACTTCTCGTAAGCGAACAGCCATAGGATTGTAATTTTGCCCTAATTTCATTATTTGTTATATCCAGTGTTTTATAATTATTCTGCAATCAGCTGGGAATCATTACATAGTGCTACGAACTTACTGTTCGGAATGCCATTCTTTAGTGAGGCTCGGACTCAAGGTACAGTCGACCTTCTACTCTTGCTTTCCCCTCCAGACGAAAGTTGGGATTATGCTAGCATACTTTTTAGGCGGCACATTTAATACAAAGAGGCTGCTGGTATCTGTTTCCAAGAAATATGAAGAGGATGGAAGAGGACACGCTACTGTGCGTGGTACACACTTTGGTAGCTGAATGGTTTCTTCCTTTCTTTCTACAACTGGCGCTTTGATTAGCCCTTCCCCCAAGAGACGCGGGTTATCAAATTAATCATGAGGCTCAAAGACCAAGGGTTTGGGACTATTGGGTTCCTTATAAAGCCTCCTTCATCCCAACATTTCTCCTTTACCAGTTTCTCAAAATTTTCGTAGTAGCTTTTTTGCAAGAAATAGTAGCATCCTTCCTTTTTCTTGCAAGTCTTTCGGCATTTCTTTAGGATTCTTCACCCGGCAAATCGTCTCCACTGTCCAACACCTTCCATTGGCGTGTTTTTCCTTTCGAATGCACAACCTCGAACGTTCATTTTTTGAAGGTAAATTTCTTTTCCTTTGCATGCGCAAATCTTTTTCATTTCTAATTTTTTTTAGTGCAGGTTTGAAAACTTTGTTTCGCATTTTGTTTTTCCTCTTGGTGAGTCTGGCTTATTTTTAAGAAAAAATGGAAAAAGTGGGGGGAACGGGTTCACAGGAAATGTTAGCAATGACGATTCCTGTCAGAGGTTTCTACCCCATATCTTTATCGGTTTTTAGTTCCCGTTTCTTTAGGGAGCAGATTAAAAGGAGAAATAGGAAAATCAGTGGTATAATTTATTTGAGTGATTCTGACAGCGAAGGAGAAAAAGATCAAAACTACATGGCTCATCTGTCATCCGAGGAGGAGGCATCTTTGAGAGAGCTTCGAAGCAAGCGAGACATGGATTTGGGAAGAGAAGAGGCAGTATGCTCTTCTTCCGGCCACCAGGACCTCGGTTTAATTGCTAGGGCCCCATTTAGGGCACATAGGGAGTTGGGCCTGACCGCAGAGGAGATCGCCCAAGTGGAGGATTAGGTTGATCAGGTTAAAAAAGTTTCTGGCTATCATGTTGATCCTGATCCAAACCCATAATTATGGGAGAGTAGTGAGATTACCACTGAAATTCGAGGGGTTGACTTGGCTGGGGCCTATGCAAAATTCAGGATGCCAGAAGGGGTTCGATTAGTGGACCCTACACTTTCTTTCCGACCCTGCAGCCCTCCCCCAGGTCAAGCGGCCATATGTTACGATGCTCTATCTTGCGAGATGAGGCTACCCCTTTACCCCTTCTCAGGGCTTTGCTTAGGAGCTACAACTTGTGCCCCTACCAGCTGGCCCCCAACTTCTGGACACAGGCTGTGGGTACTTGGTTAGTGTGGCAAGAGGTCAACCCTGACTATCCCATCTCACTGCACATCATTCATACCCTCTATACTTTGAAGAAAGTTAGAAGGGAAAGAGACGTGAGGTCGGACGTCAAAGATTGGTATTACTTGTCTCCCAGGGGCTCATATCCTCCTGTTATTACCGGTCATCCAACCTCAATAAAGAACTGGAGCAACCAATGGTTCTGGGTTGCTGGGGAGTGGCAGAGCTCTCCTGTGGACCCTAGTCTAGAAATTACAGTTCTCCGAACTCTTTCCCTACCTAGTGAGTCTTGTACTTGCTTTAGTGTCTTTAAGTGTCTTGTGTCATTTTCTTTTTAATTTCTATTCGCTTTTCTTGACTGGTTCCTAACATGTTATTGGTTTATGGAAGGTGACAATTTTGCCCGCCTCCTCCCTGACACAGAATTAGCGGCAGTAAGGCGCTTGTTTGCTTACAAGGGCACTTTCCATGGGGTCATTCAACAAAACAAATTATTTGTTAAGCACGGTCTTATGTGAGCCATGAGTAAGTCTGTTTCCTTATTGCCTTTATATCTTATGCCTCTCCAGTTCATAACCCCATTTTTCTTCTTTTCTTGTTAGGTTCCAAGGACTTCCCGAAGATTTCTTTGAAAGGACTCATGGCTAAAAAGATCTCTCCTTCCCTTCACCATGGCAGTGAGATTGAAAAGAAGCAGAAAGTAGTACTGGCTAACCTGCAAGTTGGGGTGGCAAAGGAGGTATCCGAGGCGTCCACAGCCCAACTTCAGGGTCCTCTTCCCGTCTTACTGCCACCACCCAATCTGCTGCCAGTGGGTCCCCAGCAGCCCAGCATAGAAAAGAAGGCTGATCCTAAAAGAGTCACGGCAAAGGGGAAAGGGAAAAAGTCAGATAGATGGGGCTCTAAGAGGGAAAGGGAGGCTACGGATGTTTCTGCGTCATCCTCCTTCTCCGAGGATATTTCTGAGCGCGTATTCAAGGAGGATCCCGCTCTCTTGAAGAGGCTTAGAAGGGGTAAGGACAAAGAATCCACCTCCGCACCTCTACCACCAGTGATTCAAGACTTGGAGGACGAGCCGTCTGTGTCCGTTCTAGATTTGGCTTATGAAGTGACACCTGAGGGGGCAAAATAGCTCAAGCATATTAAAATCAGTGTTCTCCCCAGAGATGTCACCTTCAGTCCTTCCCTATTCGACTCCCCTAGCTCTCCTCCCGCCAGGGCCGCATTAATTACTGAACAATTTTGGACGGAGGGCTGGTCTGCCTTTTCTTCCAGTGCCAGTCCGTCTCGGAAGTTGCTCGCTGCTAAAGCGGTGAATGCTAGGGTACTGGCCCTTATTGACTAGGTGGAGTCTTCAGTGGAGGAGGCACAGCGGGACAAGAAATATGATGAGACCGCACTCCGTCATGCGGACAACATGCTGAAGGAGATTAAAGATCTTAAAACTCAGCTGTCCATAGCCCGCAAATCTTTCTCAGAGGAGAGGGCTCATGCGAAGCGCCTCCAGGAAGATAACGATAAACTGAAGCATGACCTCCAGGCCTCTGAGTCAGATGTGACTGCTTTGTGCAAGAAGCTAGATGACTCCAACCATGCACAGCCCATCAAATCTGAAGCCCTGACCACCGCTAATGCAGTTAAGTCAAAGCTGGAGGCTGAGGTGGCAGTAGCCAGCGAAAAATTAGGGATGGAGATGGAGGCCAGGGTAAAAGTGGAGGAGGACCTTGCCTCTTTAGAACGGCACATGCAAACTAGGATCACAGAGGTTCTGGAGCAGACCATCATGACACGGGTGGAGAACGCTCTAAGTGCCAAAGTGTCTGAGGCTATCCAGAACTTTAAAGACACTTTTGAAGAGACCCCAGAATACGAGGCCATGCAAAGAGTTTTTGGGAACATAGGGGCTAGGATGGCTTTGGGGGACGTGAAAGAAGCTTTCCCAACCCTAGATCTTGTTGGGAACCCGGGTTGCTCTACTCACAAAAATTGATTTCTTGTGATAGATCATCCCGTTACAGGATTTTCTGTTCTATGTATTTAACTTGGAATAAATAATTTTGCACACAAAAATGATTTTGAGAAGATTACCTTTGTAGCGTGCTTTACAATAATCTTCATCAACTTTTTCTTGATTCCACCAAAGCTTCAAACCCTCAAGCTTTCCCCGGTGTTCTCCAATGGCAGTTGTGCAGGTGTGTGGTCACCTTTCTCAAGACCTAGGTTAAACTAGGATTAGGGTTTCTTTGTAAAGAGGAAACACACACTACACACTTTAGTGTGTGTTTCGCCACTTTGCCAATTAAGTTAAGAAAAATAGTCTTGGGAGACTATTTGTAACATCTTTACACTCCAAAACCCTACCAGGCCTAGTACCATAACCTAGGCCCATTTCTGCACAACCCAATACAGGTAATAATTCTGTATAAACCCATTATAGTGAAGCCACCAAGGGAACCTGATCGGACCCAATTAAACTAAGCTCCAATAAATTAATTATGACCCGATCAACTCTTGATCAGTCAAAATTAATTTATTAATCACGTTCTATTCCACTAAAAGAACGAGATTGCACTCTTAGTAAAATTGAAATTACTGAAACAATTAATCAATAATTATATCCTCTGACTTATCGTTCTTACATGTTACCCCCTTCGATCAACTCAAATATTCGGAGCAAGTTAAAATGACCAAAATGCCTTTCTTCGAATATTCATAAATTCTCAACTCTCATCTTCTGTCTGATAGTTCGATGTGATCCCATCACATCATAGAATTCAACAGTCACCGTCGAATTACTGAGCTCAGATTCAACTATCCACTAGAAGAACCAGTGAGATTATGATCATACCTAAAAGGTGATGGATTCCATAATACGAATATATGTTCCTCGTTAGTTCACTTTAATTCCCAAAGTACCGAGATATTGATCAGCAATTTGATCTCACCCATTGATACCTCAAAGAACTTCAAGTTAGTAATCGAAGTCCATTATCCTATTAGGATTAAGGTCCCACGTACAATAATCAAGTGAAATTAAATTTGTATGGTCAATGTCACAAATTAATTTCACGTGGTCCCGTCCAATACGTTCCAAACGTACTCTCAATTTTATTACCAAAGTCAAAGACAGACTTTAATAAAATCGAGACGATCTTATCAAAATAAATTGTCCATATTTATTTACTGATCGTGAACGTTAATTTTAGATCGAATCACAAATTGAATCTTTCTGTGTTTAACAACTTAAACACTCAATTTGTAATATCAAATCGACCCGTGGACAAACACAACATCATATTAATACAATCAATTAATATTTTACTTTTAAATGTCGTGAATTATACTCTAGGGCATATATAATTCCAACAGATCTATCCTCCATTGAAGCCCTACACCCCGAACCTCAAGACAAGGGCTCTTCAGAGGATGTCCCTCCGCAGTGATCCTTTTTTGTATCTGCCTTGCTGTTGTTGTTTTTTTTTTTTTTGTATGTGCAATGGCACCTGACATTGTAAATGTAACAATCATTCAAATTGTATATACTTTAATTTTATGAATGCGATGATTTTTTTTTTTTTTAGTTCAATGCCTTAGTTTGTATGACCTTATCTGTTTTAAGTGTGGACACTTCCAAACACAAACGTCTTGCAAACACCATACGAAGATATTAAGTGTATATTTCCTCAGATCTAATTAGCTCAAGGCATTCATGTTTGCTAGTTAGATCTGACTCTGACCACAAGTTTTGGTTTATATGACAACATTTGATTGAGTTTGAATGCTTCCAAACGCAGATGTCTTTTAAACGCATTGCACGGTTACATGAAGATAGTCCCTCAGATCTGAGTGGTTTGAGGCATTCATGTTTACCAGCTAGATCTTATTTTGACAAACATTTGAACATATCTGAATCACACTTTGTAACACCTATGTATACAAATTTGCATTAACTCCCATTGATGGTGCTAACACTCTCAACCCTTACGCAGTGTAGGCTTATAAGAGTCCCTTATTTTTAACAAATTTCATGCATGGCGTAGACATGTGTTGTTATAACCAAAATAATCTTGGAATTTGTGTTTATCCATTGTGTTTATCTAATTAATAATTGGTATAATCCTCAATGTAACTCACTTATGATTTTATAAAATCATATGGTAATGCTGTAACCACTGAAGAGGAATTTGATTTATAGAAAATAGCGACGAAGGTGATCCGTGTTTCAAGGATTACATAAAGGTACCCTAGATAAGTCCTCGATCTTGTACGTTCCGGGTACCACCTCGGCAAAGACTTTGTAAGGGTCTTCCCAGTTAGGACCTAAAGTCCCTACTCCTAGTTCTTGAGTTGAAGGAAGAATCTTTTTGAGGACTAAGTCCCCAACATTAAAGTGCCGACTCTTAACCCTTTTGTTGTAATAGTGGGCCATTTTCTCATGGTACCTGGTCATTACCCCTTTAGAATCATTCCGTTTTTTCAGGAGGAAATCCAAATTAGCCCTTTGTGTTTCTACGTTTCCCAGCTCGTTATAGTGGATTTGATGAAGAGAAGGGACCCCAATTTCGACCGGACAGACTGCCTCGGATCCATATACCAAGGAGAAAGGCGTTTCACCAGTGGCAGTGTACGAGGTGGTTCGAAGTGCCCATAATACTTGTGGGAGTTCATCTATCCATGCCCCCTTTTTGGATTCCAACTTTCTTTTTAGGGTATTCTTTATGGTCTTGTTCACAGCTTTGACTTGTTCGTTAGCCTGTGGGTGATGTGGAGATGAAAATAACTTCTTGATTCCCAAATCATCGCATAATTCATCTATGCTTCTGTTTTTGAATTGTTTTGCATAATCACTAACCAGTGAGTACGGTATTCCAAATCGGCATATAACATTCTTCCAAATGAACTTGGTGGCCTCGGTGATTCTCATCAGAGGTTCTGCCTCGACCCACTTGGTGAAGTAGTCAATTGCCACTATCGCAAAACAATTATTACCAGCACCCTTAGACATAGGACCAATAATATCAACCCCCCACTTCGCAAAAGGCCAAGGGCTAGTCACCACAGTTAGCTTGTGATGCGGTTGATGCGGTATGGTTGCATGTCTTTGGCATTTATCGCATTTGCGCCCGAAGTCATGAGAGTCCTTTAGCATAGTAGGCCAAAAATATCCCTGTTTAAGGGCTTTCCGAGCTAATGACAACGCCTCGGCGTGGTTGCCACATATGCCTTCATGAATTTCTTTCATTACATAACGTCCTTCCTCCGGCCCCACACATCTCAGCAAATGGGAGGTATAGCTCTGTTTATAGAGCAGGTCATCCAAAAGTACGAAATTTGCGGCGTATCTTTGCAATTTTTGAGCTTCTTCCGTCTCGTTTGGCAATGTCTGATGCTTCAAGTATGCTATTATAAGATTCATCCAAGATCCTTCTTCTTCTATTGCCAAAATCTCCGGCCCTGGATCAATAGAAGAAGTCAACAAGTGCTCAATTGGGATCAGATTATGGAGCTCTGAATCACTGCTGCTTGCTAATTTGGATAAAGCATCGGCGTTGGAATTCTCAGTTCTGGGAATGTGTCGTAACTCCATTTTTCTGAAGTGCACAGCCAAATCTCTTACTTTTTTCAAGTAAGTGACCATAGCTGGTTCTTTGGCAGAAAATTGTCCATTAAACTGACTTACAACAAGTTGCGAATCACTATTCGCCACTACGGACTTAATCTTCAAAGCTTTCGCAAGTCTGACCCAGCTAATATCGCCTCGTATTTAGCAACATTTTTTGAAGCTTTAAAGTCAAAACGGATCGCACTTTGCAGTTTGAATCCTTCGGGGCTTATTAGCAATATTCCTGCACTAGATCGTTCCTCAACCGAGGACCCATCAACGAACAATTTCCACTCTCGACTGTCATCTGTGTTATCAATCATTTCAACCTCCTGTGGATGTGTGAATTCGACTATGAAATCCGCCAACGCTTGACCCTTTACAGCGGTCTGAGGCTCATAATGTAGGTCGAACTGGCTGATTTCAATCGCCCACTTCATTAACCTCCCAGATACATTTGGTTTTTGCAACACCTGTCTCATAGGAAAGTTTTTAAGCACATGTATGGAGTGTGACTGAAAGTTGGGACGAAGTTTGCGAGAGGTTGTGATTAACGAGAGAGCAAGTTTTTCCATATCCGGATACCATGTCTCAGCATCTAGCATGGCTTTTCTTACATAATATACTGGGAACTGATTCCCATCCTCCTTTCTGACTAATATCGAGCTAACAACCTCTTTTCATATGGCTAAATACAAGTAGAGAGGCTCGCTAGCCTTTGGCTTTGATAGTAATGGGGTCTATCCTAAGAATGCTTTCAGGTCTGCAAAAGCATGCTCACATTCCGGTGTCCATTGAAATCGCTTCCCTCCCTTCAAGACCTTAAAGAATGGCAAGCTGTCAGTGGACTTGGAAACGAATCGACTTAAGGCCGCAATTCTCCCGGTCAAGCTTTGCACTTCTTTTGGATTCCGAGGTGATCGCATGTTTAACAACGCATTGATTTTATCGGGATTGGCTTCGATCTCTCTCTTATTCACCATAAATCCAAGAAATTTTCCAGACGCTACCCCAAAAGCGCATGTTGCTGGGTTGAGCTTCATTCGATATTTCCTCAAAACATCGAAGGCTTCTGACAAATGGCGGATATGCTCCGTGGCGACCATGCTTTTGACCAGCATGTCATCAACATATACCTCCATGGTATTTCCTAATTTTTCTGAAAACATGTGATTTACCAGTCTTTGATAGGTAGCTCCAGCATTTTTTAAGCCAAATGGCATAGCTTTGTAACAATAGAGTCCTTTATCTGTAATAAACGAAGTATGCTCCTCATCTGATTCACACATGGGGATTTGATTGTACCAGGAGTAGGCATCCATAAAGCTCAGTAACTCATGTCCCACTGTGGAGTCAACCAACTGATCGATCTGAGGCAGTGGAAAACTGTCTTTGGGACATGCATGGTTCAAATTTGAAAAATCAATACATACTCTCAGCTTCCCATTATGTTTTGGTACCAAAACAGGGTTTGATACCCACTTCGGATACCGGGATTCTCTAATAAAGCCATTTTTCAACATCTTCGTAACCTCTTCTTTTAAGGCCTCATACTTATCAGAACTCATAAGCCTTCTCTTTTGCCTGTGCCCCGGGCTTGGAGTCTGTGACAGACCACTTTAGGATCGATCCCAACCATGTCATCATGTTTCCATGTGAATACATCGAGGTTCTCAAGTAAGAAGCTTTTCAGCTGATCTTTGTATTCAACCGGTGAATCCAATCCAATATGCAACCCCTTAATTGGGTCAAGTGGATATACACCGAAGCATTCCAACATTTCGGCTGGAGTGGAGCAATTTCCTCCTGCCATTCTTGGGTCCAGATTTGCCCGATCTTCTTCCATCGCCATTGTAACATCCTCATTTTATGAGGGTTCTCCACCCAGTCTTTCAGGGTCTAGAGCGGCTTCGGCCATTGTCACATCGCTAATCATGTTCAAGCTCTGTTCTTGAAATTTCCGGATTGCGTTTGTGTAACAGGCCCGCGATTCAGTTTGGATGCCCCTTACAGTTGTAACACCATGCTCCGTGGGGAATTTCATGCAAATGTATTTTGTATGAGTTGCAGCTCCCAAGTCAATGAGACCTGGCCTCCCAATAGAGCCATGATAGGAGGAGATTTTGTCCACAACCAAGAATTCCATGGGGATTCTGGAAAGAGTTGGAGCTTGTCCTACTTCAATCATAAGAGTTATGGATCCTCTGGGAGTTATGTTGTCCCTAGTGAATCCATATATTGGATCCGGAACTGGAATGTGTGGAGTACTGATCCCCATCTTATCAAAAGTTACCCTGTAAATTCCATTTGCACTCCGATGCCAAAGTCAGCGCTCATTTCAAGCAGTTATAAATTGGGTGCGGGAAATATAAATGTGTAAAAAAGAGAAAAGGGAGTGAGAGTAAAATATTTTGTTAAGAGTATAGAATTGCTAACCCCTTACTAGGCCGGAGGGGTGTCATATTTATAGAGAAACTCGTTGTTTCAGATCATGACACATGGCGTACTTTACACTTGTCTTCACCCTAGCTCTTAGGGGGGACAACCTTGCTTTTTGACCGTAATTGTAAGACCGTTTTTCATTTTTACGTGTATCCTTAAATTTCACGTAATAATTATATTAATGTTATAAATTTTAAATTTAATGATATTTTTTAATGTCGATAATTTGAATTATTTTGTAGTGGAAGGATTTGGATGCCGTCTCGATCAATGTACCAATTAAAAGTTTCTAAATTGTTTATTTTAATAGTTTACGTGTACTTTATGTGATTAATTGTTTTATTTCCTAAACATGCTATTTTCTATTTTATTTTGTTAAATGGAAAGTTGGGGAAAAGTTTAGTGGCAATTGGAGAGTAAATAAAACTTATGGGCTTAATTAAACACAGGAGGAGACATGAGGGAGTAAATTGAAAATTTCAAAAGATTAAACATTTAAATCCTATTTCTAACCTAACCTAAAGCAAAAATCTCGCACTCGGTCTCTCTCTCGAACCCGATCTCTCACCCTCAGCTCTCTCCTTCTCTCGGCTCTTCACGTCGTCGCCACCTCCGCTCTCCCTCCGTTCGCGCAGCCGCCGGTCACCACCACCACCACCGGCAGTAAGCCCCCCCCCCCCTCTTCCCCTTTCTCTTCACGATACACACACACACACACGATTTCACACAATTCCACGCACACACACATCCATAATTCGATATACACATGTGTGTGTGTATATATATATATATATATATATATATATATATATATATATTCTATGTAAATAACGTATATATGTACCTTATATATATAAATTCAGATTTTTTACAGTAATTTCAGATTTTTAATTTTTAATTTTCGAATTTAACCATGAATTTAGGATTTAATGATGTTATGTGTGTGAGTATTGATGTATGGGAATGTGTATATTGTTATGTATGTATAGGTATATGTAAATATATAAATTTAAAATTTTTGGTGTGGGCATATGTATATATTCAAATTTTGGCGATAAAGATAAAATTTTCAGACTTGGGACTCATGAAATTTTGATTAATTGATGTGATATAATATCAAATTTGAGGCTAAATGTATGTATATATGATCATGTATATGTATATGAACATTTAAACGACATGTGTAATTTTTAAACTTTGAGATAATAGTATAAAAGAGTAAACCTTAACATTTAAGGAACAAGTTAGTTTAAATTGAAGTTATGTTCAAAGTTATAAATTTTTAGTTAAAGATCATTTTGAATAAGTAATGCCTGGCTTTGATTTGTGAAATTTATAAGTAAGATTTCAAAATTTTCCTTGAACTTAATGTATTACTTCGAATATGATATGATATGTGGTGTTTAATGTGGTTTTTCACTAAAAGTCATATTTTGTTAATGAATGGAAATTAATTAGGAGAAACGGTACATTGACGTCGCGGGAAATCAAGACTTCCACCTGCATATTAGGAAAAGTAACTACCGAGGACTATAGGTAAGTAAACTTCCCCCTATATTTATAGAAGTTGAATGTAAATGTGAAATGTGTAAATGACTGCCTTGCAATTTACTTACTTTGAGAAATTTCATTTACTTTATGAAAGTATATGTTATTGAGAAGAATGTTCAAGCATGCACATTATCATGTCATTGCATCATCAAGCATGCATTGACATCGAAATTGGGAAGTCAAATGTTTTTAAATGAAAGAAATGTGTCAAGGTGCAAGTTTGTTCAAAAGTTATGTATCCTAAGTTTTTAAGAAAGAATGAGTGTACTTCTAGTTCATGAAAGATCCGAGTAGGAAATGGGGCGCGGGGGACCGGCGTACCCGAATTAAGTTGCTTTGCGACGGAATGTTGAACCGTTTTACGGTGGACTGTTAAACTGCTTTGCGGTGGAATGAAGTGAATGAGAATGAGCCGCTTTGCGGTGGAATAAAGTGAATGAGTCACTTTGCGGTGGAAATGTGAAAGTTAATCTGGTTCCAAATAAGAATTTTCCACTGTTACCTGATTGACTAGAAGATACATCAAGTGAGCTCATGATGGAAATGAAGTGAAATTTTTGAAATGTTAAGTGAAAGTTCGAAATGTTTGAAAGTTTTGAAAGGTTAAAGTGAATGGGGATACATATTTCAAAGTTTAAAGCATTCATGTCATAAGCATGCATTTATGCATAAAGTTTACTTACTGAGCTTTAGCTTACCCCAATCCCTCCCTAATATTTCAGGTGATGAAAGTTAGATGATCCGATGATGGAGCATTTGGTGGCAGGCTCATATAAGTACCACGATTTATCATCTTAAATAAATGTTTTAGTTATTTTATTAGTTCATTCTTTTAATTGTTCATTGGATTTAGCTTTTGATAAGTCATTTATCTCTTTAGTAGTTTATCAACCCTCCATTTAGTTAAATGGAGCTCATGGTTTAAATTTATTACGTTGAGGAGTTTGGGACTTATTGTAATGGTTTGGATGATGTTTGGGACTGAATGAGTTGAGATGTGTACTTTAAAAATGGTTTTGATGTCCCTCTACAGGTTGGCTATGTCCAAGTTATAGAGGAGACTCTACCGAAATTTTTGTAAAATTTTATAATAGAAAACGAAAAGTTTAAGGTGGCGTTCTGTTTGTATTTTATTTTGTATTTTCATTTTCAAAAATGTTTTGTGTTTTGTGTTTTCATTTTTGTTTTCAAATTTGCTGAAAACGCGTTTGGTTTGTCATTTCTGAAAACTGTTTTTGGAAATGAAAAGCTGAAAAACACGTTCTGTTGGAAATTTGCAGAACACTATTTAAACTATTTTTAATTAATTTGCTTGCAGAATACTACTAACTCCAACTCAAATTTCCTTTCACAATACACTAAAAATATGGTTACATGCAACACACTAATGTGAGCATTAAGAGTCTATATTAACACAGCTTGGTCAGATTCGGGACTTGAGAAAGCTCTACTTCTATTAAAATCCAGAAAATGTAAGTTCTTTCAAAACCACAAGAGTCCATTTATCATTGCATTTTTTGAAATATAACAACAAGAATTCTCATTTAATTTTTTTTTTGTAATGTTGATATTGAATTCAATAAAACTTTATTTAAATTAAGTTCCAAGTTAGGATAATTCTCAAAAAAAAAAAAAAAAAAATTCTTTATTTAGGCTTAGTTCCAAGCTAGGATAATTCTAAAATAAATAAAAAATTAATAAAAACTTTATATTAAGCTTAGTTCTAAGTTAAGATAATTCTATAAAAAAAAAAAAAAAAAAAAAATTCCCAAAACCCGTTTTCCGCGTTTTGGACATTTTTTGTCGAAATACACACAAAACGCCCAAAACGATGTTTCGGGCGTTTTCCGTTTTGTGTACAAATTTTTTTTGTTGTTTTTCAAAATGCGTTTTCGAAAATGGTAAAGAGAACGCGTTTTCGAAAATAAAAACAGAAAACGACCTCAAAACAGCAAAGAGAACAGAGGCTAAATGTTTTAAACGATTTATTTCCGCATATATTGTGAATGAAAGTTAACACGTCTAGGTTTTAGATTTTTAAACTTGGGGTGTTACAGTAATCATTGCTACATTTCGTAGGGGATGGGCACCGTCACATCTTGGTAAAGGAGGTGTCACATCTCTGACTTCATCCCTTGTCCCATCTTTACATCCGAGGTGCCACCATAAGCACTTCGGCTAAGCATGAAGCGCGTCTGCTAGACACAAACCAGTTCGGCCAGAGGAGCTCGTGTGCTTTTCCACCTCGGCCCTTAGCCCAGGACGATATCCTAAACTTTAATCATGGGTTAAAGTCCATTGGACCCTCATTGGGCCTTCACTGGTGGCCCAATGTGCCACATTTTGGGTGCGATCTCAACAGCTTATATTGTAAATCCTATGTATGAGGGTATTTTAGGAAGTTTCAAGGGTTCAAGTCTATTTTTAAAATATTTTTGTTTCAAAGTCTATTTCTCAAAATGTTATGATTGGTGAGATTATTTGTGGGTATTTCCAGATAAAGAAACATAGCTGGTGCTCATGATTACTTTTTGAAGTTGTAATGTTGATATCAGTTTGTAAAATTCTTTCAACTTTTTTATCTATCCCGCAAACCTTCCAGCAAGCATTTGTACCTAAAAAACCTCATCTATTATGTTCATCAACAGCTTAGGTGTGAAAAATCCACTGAATAGAAATATTAACTTCTTCTTTGTTCGTCTCTATCAATAATTATCTTCATTTCATATTATTTCATTCTCCTGTGAAATAGATTGTGCCTTGGGATGTCGTAAACAACATATTCTCAGTGTGAATTATACATTCTTATGCAATCCGGATGTCTGAGATATTGGAAACTTTTGTCACAAAACAAACAAGGTTAATATTAATACCTTATTTCATTAGTCTTATCCTCATAACTATTGCCCATAGATTATACCAGAGATGAGCACTCCAGACCTGCATTTTTCAAGGCCTAATACAAATTGTGTATTTTTTGGAAAAGTGGGCACTGAACTTTACGGGGATTCGGAGCTGTCCTCGAAACTATTTTTTTTTTTTTTGGGAAAAAACTGAAACAACGATAAAATTTATATTTACACACGACAAATGTATTATTAAAAGCAATTAACTACAATAATATTATAAACAGAATTTGAAGAAATTTTTTCTATCTATAACGAAAGTGACGAATTACTATTTAGTCTATGTATACATTAAATCAGTACAAGAAATGAATTTATTTTCATGAATATTCAATTTTAGAAGGAATCTTTGTAGTAATCTGCATTCATTCACATCATTTCAAGGCATTGTTGTAATTTCTTTATTCAAAAGCATGTAGTTCATCTTTTTCTTCAAATAATTAGTCAGAAGCTATAGCTGATATGGTTGAAATTAGAATTGGGTTTGGTAAGTTGGAATTGAGAGCATACGTTCAGTCATTTTTCTCAACTTATGGACAGCTGCAAGGGGCAATAATTATAATAATAATATTAAAAAAAAGCCCCTAAATTATTTTAGGCCTGTGGGCCTGAGGCAATTGCCTCACTTAACTTATGGCAGGTCCGACCTCCAACAATAGTTGATATGAAGATTAGCTTTGCATGGCATCAACTAATTATTCTTCACATGAATCATGTTTTAGCTAACTTGTTATATGTAGTTGTTGCCTATATTATACAATGAAATATTTTCAAGTTCTGCCGTGTTGGACCTCCGTTAAAAATTTTACACATTATTCTATCTTCTTTTCAATTACACATTTATCAATAAAAATAATATTACATGTAAACCTAAAAAAAATTATTTACTTTTTAATCACGTATTCTTTTAAAAATCACTATTATTCAAATAAATTCTTTTTAAATAATATCAAACTAAAATTTTTTGAATTTATAATAATGATAGCAACACAATTAACTAATAGAATAATCAATATGAATTACAAAATTCATCATGCTAATTTATTAAAAAAAAAAATCAATCTTAAACCACATATTTGTTGGGTGGAAATTTGTGAATAGTGACGCCAAAATAAGTATAATGATGGTTTGTAAATCCTTGCCGAATATTGAACAGAGTAACGGCAAAGAAAAACACAAATAAGAAGAAGAAAAGAAGGGACAAAGTCGAGGTAAGAGTTGGACTCTTTGTCCTTAAGTCGAATTTGCCCCGCAACGGTGCCTACGGATTTCGGCAATCGACTCCCAAGATACAACAGCTAAACTTGTGTTTGTAGCACTCCAAAACACAAGTACAACGAACCAAATTAAGACTTATGTATTCCAAAGGATGCAATGAATGAAAATCAAAACAAATGAAATGAATTTGATTTTGGAGTGAAGTGAGGATGATAGATGTTTTGCATATCAAATTGTGAGGAATAGGACACCTAAAGGGTCCTATATATAGATTATGAAAGGGTATTGACGAAATGGTTGAGGCCCAAACCATGTACCATTTCCAAACAATGCACCTTTACGAAAATGTGTCTTGTGGCCGGACTACCGTGCACGGTTTTACTCAAAAACTCGAAAATAAAATTGACGTGTGATCGTACGGTTTACTAATCATGCGGTCGCAAGGTCAAATATTTTGACCTGATTTTCGTCCTTTTTCGTAATTTCTCATTCATCCGATATTGGTTTTCGAAATGTCAAATATACCCTTCAATACATGTAGGTCGATCCTCGTTTGTGCGCCCCGAAGCGGCGAAATGACAACCAATTATGTCTAAACGGATTGAGCCGAGATTTTGAGTATTTAACCGAAGTCGACACGAAGTCACTTTAATCGATTTTCAATTCTTGATTTATTAACTAATATCCAATAATATTCTCTAAAAAAAATCACAAATACTAAACTAAAACTCGGGTCAAACATGCATAATTCCTCGTAAAATATACCTATATTACACAAAAACAAATAGATACGGACACGAGTGCAAATGAATACGTATTTGGTTCACTCTTTCTTTATACCCTGACACTTTTTGCACCCTCTTCGCTTTTGGCAACTGGATCCTCCAAGATACCCAGAATCAAACCATTCCAATCCATTACTTACTGCTCCAACAATTTTAATTACATATAAAAATAACATATATCAACCTTCCCCTATATATATTCTATTAAATCTCTACGTGATCATGCAATTTTTGGCGCGAAATTAATGACCATGTGTAGTTGTCAGCGACCAATTTGCCATGCGACGATCGGAAACGCCGTTGCGGATGCGTCGGCGGAAAATGGTAATCCATTCAATGTAGAATCGGAAGAACTTCTCCTAGTTCCGCCGTTGAATTTCGCGATGGTGGATTACGGCGTTTTCCGATCCGGCTTTCCCGACGCGCCTAATTTCCCGTTTTTGAAAACCCTAGGCCTTCGCTCAATCGTGTAAGATTAATTCTATCACACACTTTTATTTTATCTTTTGTTTAATTTCTGGTGAAAAAAAAAAATTGAAATTGGTGCTATGTTATTTTAGATACTTGTGCCCGGAGCCGTATCCTGAAGCAAATATGAAATTTCTCAATGCAAACGGCATTAGGCTTTTTCAGTTCGGCATAGAAGGATCCAAGGTCCCATTTTTATTTCACGCATAATTTTGCGTCTGTGAAACATGTAGATTGCTATTACCAAGTTTTTACCTTTGAATTTTTTAATTGTGAGAACAAAGAGACTAGATGGCCCCACTCGTGAAATCCTGTAGGTATTAGTGCATCACTTTGAAAATGACATGGTAGTTCTAGGATAATTGGTAAAATAGGAGGAAAAGCTGGTATGATTATTGGGAGCTTGATTTAAGTGCTTTACATTTTATTGTCTTTAGGCACCTAATCGTTATCATTCTTTTACTTTTTCATCAGTCATATAGAGTAATGAATGACCTCAGATGGTTGATGATCATTCCTTTCTGATGAAACAATCTTAGGTTAGGGAAGTGATACCACTATTGCTACAAATTGCTTGCTGCTTATGGCTAGATTATCATTTAGGTTGTTCCCTAGAATTTGTTTGCTAGTTACTTCGTCCTTATTAAGACTCCAATCCATTTTATTCCTTGGTCAAGAAGTTTAGAGTTGGGCATACTTTGCACATAAAAATAGAGGGTCTGTGTTTTAGTGAATAGTCTTAATCAATAATAGCTCTCAGATATGGAGTTATATCTCAATTCTTGAGAATTTTATTATTTCTCCAAGAGTTCCATTGGTTCTTCTTAGAAGCTAAATATTTGATGAACTGAAGCAAGTTTCCTCTACTACTGTTCATTTACCTATAATTGATTAGTGGTGAGGAAAAGCAGTTATGTATATATACTACTAAATATTATTCACTACCAGTAAGACTATGGATTCTTACTCAATCCCAAAACAATTTATATTATTCACTTCACTTCACTTTACCCCCACTAAGTCTAACCACCTACCTAAACACGATCATTGACTACCGCCAATTACTCCACCTTCATCCAACACCACCACTGGCCATTGCTATCGTTCATGAATTTTATCATCATTCCAATCCCAAAAATTCTAACCCGAAACCTATTTTTTAACTATGAAAATTAGAGTGTAACAAATGGGTGGAAATGGCAAGATATACAAAAGAAAAATAGTACACGCCAAAAATTTATAAACCTGTGACTCAAGCTTCTCTTTATCTAAAAAATATCAACCCTCCAAGATTTTTGTGGATGCTGGGAATAAGGTAATGAAGACCTTGATAGCACAACATTAGGTTCTAGGTTTTAGAGAATTAGCCTAGAAATTGAAGAAAACAATAAAAGTGCGGGAAATAGGATGGAACGTGGTACTTTTTGCTTTAAATTCTGCACCTTTAAGCATTTATCAGTTAAAAAAATTTCATTCTGCTTGAGCAAAAACTTCTATGCACTTCAAAATGTTGTGAGCTAAGAATGCAATAAAATTTCCGCATCAAAGGAATTCTTGGGCTCTTGAGAATTGTATAAGAATATTGTTTCCGTATTTGAAGAAGGGACTGTGAATGGTCCTTGCACTTCAGTGACGATGAAAACGAGGACGATGAAGATTTTGAAGTGAAATTGAGTAGATGGGTTTGGGGATCTTTTGTGACATTTTTATGAGTTTTATTGGTGAAAGGGAGGGAGGTGAATTGAGGGCTACCATATATGTACAATGGGAAGGAAGATGAAAAATAAAGGAGGGATGGGGTGGGGCGATGGTGGCAGCAGGAACGTGGTGGCATAGATTTGGATTGGATTGGGTTGGGTGGATAGGTGGGGTGGTCTGTGAAGATGATACTTTTCTTTTTAATTCTTTTCATTTTTCAGTTAATTTTTTCTGAATTATTTTTAATTATTTAAAGAGAAGGACAAACGTCGGGGATATTTGGTGTCAGTTTTAAAGGCCCATTCTTATATTTACTCTTCTACTGCTTTATGAAACACATTTTAATGTTCGTTTTTAAAGCTTTAGCTATTACTTAATTGCAACTATGAGATCTCTCGATTGAGTTGACTTGCTCAATTTTAGTTTTTTTAATATGGATCACTACTTGATTTTAAAGCCTGAATTATGTAATGTGCAGGAACCATTTGTAAACATCCCTGAGGATTTGATTCGTGATGCACTAAAGTTGGTGTTGGGTATGGTGACACTTCAATTTCTGAATCATTGGATTAAAAATTTTATTTTCCCTTGAGCTGTCTAAGTCTTGCTCTTGAATGTTCTTGTAGATGCACGGAATCGTCCACTCCTCATTCACTGCAAAAGGGGGAAGGTACTAATTATAATATCATCATTTCACTAATTTTATTCTCCAGTAATGGATACGTTAATAATTCACAAACTAATATACGAATGTATGGTGAAGCACCGAACTGGTTGCCTTGTTGGGTGCTTAAGAAAATTGCAGAATTGGTGCCTGTCCACAATTTTTGACGAATATCTGAGACATGCAGCTGACAAAGCTAGAGTTGCAGACCAGAGATTCATGGAAGAGTTTGACATTTCGAGCTTGAAGCAGTTGCCGTCGTCATTTACATATTCAAAGAGTTAAAAGTTGGCGACTTCTCCACCTATGGAAGAATTACGCACCTCACTCTCCTGCCTCCTCCTTCGAGAGAGCAAAAAAAGAGAAAAAGGAAAAGAATCATGTTCTTTTCATCTCATATGAGAGATTATACATTGTTTACTGACTTTTAGACAAATAAGTTTAAACAGTTCTTTGACCCCATCCATCCGTAAGAATTCCTGTTTTTACATATACTTTCTTCACCTCTCAACCATTGCTTCTTTTTCAGTTTTGCTATGAGTATAGATATTGTACTTACAGATCACTCATTGTAGTAGAGAAGTCTATGGATATTTCTTTCTTGTCTATATAGCTCCAGTGAGATATTGTGAGTAAAAATATCTGTACTCACATATTAATTCCTTCTTTTTACGTTTTACCGATATAAATCTTGCTTGCTTATTATTTTTTCTTTTGCTCGTCTTGGGGTGATAAGAGTATTGTTTATGCCTTTCGTAAGTTGAACATACAAAGAACGCTTTTGGTCAATGTAAGGGTTATTATGAGGTATAAATTTGTATCCCGAACTCTTTATATCGAGAAGCACATTAGTACCTACGTCTATCCTGTCTATTTAGCTACAGTGAGACATCAGTGGTACAAATATTTGTACTCACAGATTAATTCTTTCTTATTACCCATATAAATCTTGCTTGCTTATATTTATTTATTTGCTCCTCTTGGGGTGATGGAAGTGTTGTTTATCTCGTTAGTTGAACACACAAAGAACGCTTTTGGCCAATGTAAGGGCTATGATGAAGTATAAATTTGTATCTCGAACTCTTTATATCGGGAAGCACATTAGTATTGCGAGAAATGTATCCTATTATATTCTCCTATCAATTATTTCTACTTTGTCTATATGGTTTTGCCTCGAATCTAAATGATACTCGTCTAACCAAGGAAGAAAAAACAATATTTCGTTTGCTTCTTATTTCTTATAGGCAACTAAGACCTTTTTCTTGGATTGCTTTGATTTTTTTTCGAGTCATCCAAGTTATTAATCTCAAGGAGGAAATTAATTTTCCCAAATGCTGCATTCATTGAGAAGATGCAACATTTTAAAGGAAAAATTACAATTTATAGTAAATATGTGAGCTTATTCAAATCGACGAGTAACTTGCTCTTGACTTAACACCCTATAAACACCACCAATAAATAACACTGCTAAAAGTCAAATTAAGACATCAAACACGCGCTCATGTTTGATGACAGTTAAGTTTTAGGAAAATGCTAGATTTATAATAAAACTCACAAAATGGTTGACAATTTCAATACAAAAAGACATCAATACCCTTAACTTGATCTGGAAATTACCCGCTACCAACCAATTTCAAAAACCAGATTGTTGAAATGAGGGAACGCATAAATTCTTGAAATTAGGGCTTCCTTTCAGATCGCGCACATTCTCCCCCACTGATTTTCGACCACATCCAAGCCTTCCACAGAATTCTTGCTACATTCCAACTTCCATCCACTGCTTTTCGACCACATCCTGTCTACAAAACAGCTGATCGAAGAAGCGCATGTATACAATATGATTTGTCACTGAAAACCCCCATGAGTTAATTTTTTTTTTTTTACTTATTTATTTTCTTGATGTGAATCCGAATGATTTCTCATCTTAAAATTACATAATCTTGGCCATTTTTAGATTATTTGTGCGGATCACCTCGTGGTCATCGTTCTAGAAGCCGTAGGAGGAGATTCTAACTAGCTTCTGAATAATTTTGTGGCTTTGTAAAAAAACATCTCTGGCAGCTGTGGATCAATGAAGATGAAGAACAACAGAAGATACAGTGAATATCCAATATTTACTACTTGTGCAGATTAATCAGTGGCTACAAAATTGGCAACAAAACTCTACCAAAAGCTATAAAATCCCTTATAGAAATTTTCTTAATTCCTTAGTAACAGAAAGTGATAATCCACTGAACTTCACACGTTATTCAACCTCAAAAGCTTAGTCCCTGTTCTCTTTACTGTTTTGAGGTCGTTTTCTGTTTTTATTTTCGAAAACGCTAAAAACGTGTTCTCTTTACCATTTTCGAAAACGCATTGTGGAAAAAAAAAATTTGTACACAAAACGCAAAACGCCCAAAACCTCGTTTTGGGCGTTTTGTGTGTATTTCGACAAAAAATGTCCAAAACGCGGAAAACGCGTTTTGGAATTTTTTTTTTAAAGAATTATCTTAACTTAGAACTAAGCTTAATATAAAATTTTTATTTTTTTATTACTTTTTTTAGAATTATCCTAACTTAGAACTAAGCCTAAATAATTTTTTTTTTTTTTTTAGAATTATCCTAACTTGGAACTAAGTTTAAATAAAG
This sequence comes from Ligustrum vulgare, assembly GCA_963555705.1. NCBI lineage: Eukaryota > Viridiplantae > Streptophyta > Magnoliopsida > Lamiales > Oleaceae > Ligustrum > Ligustrum vulgare. The sequence continues at coordinate 15,132,627 of OY743190.1, forward strand.
TTTTATTGAATTCAATATCAACATTACAAAAAAAAACTTAAGTGAGAATTCTTGTTATTATATTTCAAAAAATACACTGATAAATGGACTCTGATGGTTTTGAAAGAACTTGCATTTTCTGAATTTTAATAGTAGTAGAGCTTTTTCAAATCCCGAACCTGACCAAGCTGTGTTAATATAGACTCTTAATGCTCACATTAGTATGTTGCATGTAACCATGTTTTTAGTGTATTGTGAAAGGAAATTTGAGTTTGAATTAGTAGTATTCTGCAATTAAATTAATTAAAATTTGTTTAAGTAGTATTCTGCAAAATCTCAAACAGAACGTGTTTTCCAGCTTTTCATTTTCAAAAACAGTTTTCAGAAATGACAAACCAAACGCGTTTTCAGCAAATTTGAAAATAAAAATGAAAACAGGAAACGCAAAACATTTTCGAAAATGAAAATACAAAATAAAATACAAACAGAACGCCACCTTATTTTTTGGATTATTTGCTACACAAACAGTGGGAAAAAAAATTTAAATTAAGTTTTCACATACAATCAAAAACCTCAATTTGATAAAGATGAAAACAGGTTGAAAATATGATCAATGGAGGGTGGTCGGCCAGCTTGTAATGACTATCGACGTGCAGACAGAATTGGTGGGTGAGAGGGAAGGTAGGAAAATTTTTCAGAAAATCACGATAAAGTATTTTGAACGTGTACAAAGCTTTATTCAAATGTGTTTTAAAGCAAAATCTCGCGAAAAATTTCTTACCAAAATCTTGTGATAAATTGCTTCCAACAATCTCACGATAACAGTGTTGTTGTCATCCAACTTGTTAAATGTATTGTACGTGTAGCAGCACCGAATTTATATACTTTTTTAATCATACATTTTTTTCAAAAAATAATTATTCAAAATATATTTCCCCAAAAAGCTCGTTATAAATCAAACAAGGGCACCATGTTTGCTTTGAAAGTCAAATTACGTGCAAAAAGATCGGCCATCGAACGGCTCGAATTACTCAAAGAGTAAGAGTAGGGCCCTTCCGTATATTCACTTACCGTCTAGGGTTTTTCCAAAACTCGACTCGCATCCAAAAACTGCTTTTTTCCCACCCTCCCATCTCTCAGTACACGGCTCACAGCAATTTTTTTGAAGACCCTTCTCGGTATAAAATCATTTTTCTGGAATTCCTTTTCTGGGGTCCTCACCATTCAATAGGAAATCAGATTTTTGACAAGAGGTATGAATTTGATACCTGTAAGTCTATCTTACTTCTTCTTTCAGTTATTATCTGGTTTTTAGGAAAAATTTCTAATCTCTATTCCAGAGGTATCTAAAGTTTGTTCATTATTGATAATAAAGTTATTTTTATTTAGAATAAAATTTGAATCTTTGGAGGGTTTGAGGATTATATGGGGAAATCTGGGGGTAGGAAAAAGAAAAGCGGTGTTAACCAAAACCAAAACCAGTCATCTGGAGGCGATAAGGACCACCCACATACTGTTAATGGTGGTGTTGAATTGGATTCATCTGTTTTTTTGAAAAGAGCCCATGAGCTCAAAGAAGAGGGGAACAGAAGGTTTCAGGCCAAAGACTACGTGGGTGCTTTTCAGCAGTACGATGATGCACTTAAGCTTACTCCGAACATGCACCCCGATCGTGCTGTGTTTCATAGCAACAGGGCAGCTTGTTTGATGCAAATGAAGCCTATAGACTATGAGACTGTGATTTCTGAGTGTACTAAGGCTCTTCAGGTGCAACCACGGTTTGTCCGGGCCCTTCTAAGGAGGGCTCGTGCATTTGAGGCTATAGGGAAGAATGAAATGGCTATGCAAGATGTGCAGGAACTGTTGATCACTGATCCAAATCACCGAGATGTCCTGGAGATTGCCAGGCGATTGAGGATGGCACTAGGTCCTCGGCAAGAGGCCCAGCAGGACCTCCAGAGCCGTCCATCACCCGCTGCTCTGGGGGCCTCTGCTGTTCGTGGAGCGCCAATTGCTGGCCTTGGACCGTGTTTGCCAGCTCGACCTGTACCTAAGAAGCCAGTATCTTCAGCAGTGGGGTCGAATGTTTTTGCTAATAATAAGTCAGAAAAACTTTATCCAATTCCACACATTGAAAATGGTCACGAGGCCAAAACTCAAATGCCGAAAGTTGTCTTGAAGCCTTCAAATGGTGCTTCGAAATCGAATTCAAATGCTAATAAGGATAACCAAAAGGAACAGTCAATTTCTACATTGACGTCACGTCCCATTCGTGGGCAATCTGCAGAGGTTGTTACTAGATGGAGGCCACTGAAGCTTGTTTACGATCATGATATAAGACTTTCCCAGATGCCAGTGAATTGCAGTTTAAGAGTGCTGAGGGAGGTTGTTAGAAACCGTTTTACAATGTCAAAATCAGTGTTGATTAAGTACAAGGACAATGATGGAGACTTGGTCACTATAACATGTACGGCAGAACTTAGGATGGCAGAGTTCTCTGTAGACAACCTTTTTCCAAGAGATCCTGACACAAATAAAGGAGACTCCATTGTTATGTTGAGATTACATGTTGTTGAGGTGAGTCCTGAGCAAGAGCCGGTTTTATTGGAGGAGGATGAAGAGAAGCCTCTTGAGAGTGAAGGGACTAAAGGAGATGAGAGCGTTTCACAATCTTCACTGGGTGATTGTGTGCTGGATACTGTGGACAGTGTGACTGATAAGATGGAGAAAATAACTTCAAAGGAGAAACCTGGCACATCAGAAGATCCTGAATGCAAGGAGATGGAGATGGATGATTGGTTATTTGAGTTTGCACAGCTTTTCCGTTCCCATCTCGGGATTGATTCTGATGCTCATATTGATCTGCATGAGCTTGGAATGGAACTATGTTCTGCAGCCCTTGAGGAAACTGTGACAAGCGAAGAAGCCCAAAACCTTTTGGACAAGGCTTCGCTGAAGTTTCAGGAGGTGGCTGCTCTGGCTTTTTTTAACTGGGGAAACGTCCATATGTGTGCAGCAAGGAAACAAATTCCCATAGATGAAAAAGTTTCAAATACATTAAAGGCCACACACGTTCAAACTGCCTACGACTGGGTAAAAGAAAAATATTCTCTTGCTCAGGAGAAGTATGAGAAGGCTCTCTTGACAAAACCAGATTTTTACGAAGGATTGTTGGCACTGGGACAGCAGCACTTTGAAATGGCAAAACTTAATTGGTCCTTTGTGTTAGCAAAGAAAGAAGACTTGTCTAAATGGGATCCTACTGAGACAATTAAACTTTTTGACAGTGCAGAAGAAAAAATGGAAGCTGCTACTGAAATGTGGGAGAAACTGGAGAAGCAGAGATCTAACGAGTCCAAAGATCTAGGCATGAGCAAGAAGGATGAATTGTTGAAAAGAAAGAAGATGGGAAGTGGTGCAGAAAGCGATTCAGTGGAAATTTCAGCTGAGGAAGCAGCTGAGCAAGCTGCAGCAATGAGATCTCAAATCCATCTATTCTGGGGTAACATGCTTTTTGAGAGATCTCAACTTGACAGTAAGTTGGGATTGCCTGGTTGGAAAGAAAAACTGGATTCAGCTGTGGAACGATTCAAACTTGCTGGAGCCTCTGAATCTGACATTTTAACAGTTTTGAAAAATCATTGTTCAAATGAACAGCATGCTGACGGATAAGGATCTGAAAGCTGATTTGGATGATAAAAAGATGAAGTTTCAGGAGAATAGTATGATTTCAGGGATTGGGTTCAGATATTGCTTTCAGTTGAATGCCTTGTTATATTACTCATTCATTTGCCAGTTGGAGAAATAAGGCATCTAACAGTTTGCAGAATGGTGTAATTAGACAATATTTCTCACTTTGCATTTGAGGAGAAAATTAATTACCCATATTTCAGTGTGTTTTGCTCTGGTTGTTGGCTTAGGTGTTTTGGTGTTTTCCTCCTGGAAGATTGCCTTCAAGTTGAGAAGTTAACTGTATGTCAAAATTTTGATTTTTGATACTTTAGTCAGAACATTAAGCAAAAAATGGTTCATTTTTCTTCCCTTACCTCTTATTATTATTTGCTGCAATTTGATTCGCATTAGCTAGTGATTTGTTTGTTATCACCACTCAAGTCCCTGATGCCTTTGCATCTTCACACGGAAAGGTTTTAACATATTATTCTCTGTTGTTAATTGAATATTCTTACTTTGTTAGATTCTGGAGAGAAAATAGTATATATTACCTATATTATGTGCCTAAAATTGTGCAAGAATTTGGTGTGTTACTACTATTTTTCTAGTGCATTTGTGCACTAGCATGCAAGAAGCGACATTTTATACTTGTTCAGATAGTATTTCTTTTAGGATGTGGGTGGAGAAAACATAGTGTAGCATTAAGAATGTACTTAGATTTTCATTTTCAGCTTCCAGGCACATTCCAATTGGTAAATGTTGGAAATTCACAAACAACGGCGCAAAGATTGCACGTTCGAATCCTCACAAGTTTGAATTTGTTAGACGCACTTTGTCAATTTAGTGAGTGGTATCCAAATTCTGACTAGCTTGGGACAGAACCTGCGATTTACGGACCCAATCAATCTCCAGGGCAGAAGCGGTGGGAGCACTTAAAGTTGGCATTCAACTTTTTTTAGATTTTCATTTTCATAAGAGGGAGAAACTTTTTTACATTTGCTAGTTGCGTAGATGTGCCTCCACCAGTGTAGAGACATGTTTTTACTATGCTGCTTTAATGTATTGTAGATGGACAAACGGATTATAGCCAAATACGTTATGATATCTGGAAGAGATCTTTCTTAAAGCAGTCCACTACACTTTCGGTGGTTGAATTTTCTTTGGATATCAATCCAAGTAAGCCCTCTTCGAACTCTGGTAGCAAAAGATTGCTTGAAAGTGTACAAAAAGGAAATCAATCCGGGATTCACCGAATCGCCTTTATTATTTGTCAAATGATAATAATTTTGACTTAAGATACATGAGAAAAGTATATATGTTTTTGGGTTAACTGCATATTCCTCAACCTTTCAAAAAGGTTGGGTATGCATTCAAACCTTTGATTTTCATGTAGGGATGACAAAACATCTCATCGGCTTGAATCGCTCGGCTTCGATTTGAAAAAAGTTTGGGTTTAGCTCGGCTCGAGATTTCGAGCTCAATTTGAGCTTTTTTTTAGAGACGGGCTTTGGCTCGGCTCAGCTCGAGTAAAAAAATCCGCTCAAAATGCTCGATGGGAGCTTGAGCAATAAAATTCGGTCACGAGTTTGGTTCAACTTGTTATATATATACATTTTCAATAAAAAACATTATGAATTTTTGTTATAAAAATTTTAAAAAAATAAATTAAAAGCTCGGTATTTGGCTCGGCTCTGCTCGGTTCGGCTCGAAAAAACTCGAGCTTAAAGCTCGAGTCGAGCCTTATTTTTGAGGATGAGCTATAGCTCTGGCTCGGACCAAAAAAAGATCGAGTCTTGATCTTCGGCTCGTTGACATTCCTATTTTCACGTCATACACATTTATTAGCGGCATTAGTGTCATTTTGATTTTGACTAAATGGAGTGTAAAATGATAAAGTTTCTTTAAAATAATAGTAAAAAAAATGGTTAATTGTAGATTTAGTTCTTCTAACATTTATTGTTGAAATTGAGATAATTGATGTTCAATTTTTGGCATTTTCAGGTTTATATGTTGCACCTCTCTTAGATACACTCACCAATTGTTTCTTATGGTACAAATTCCAATGACGCAGAATCGAAAAATGCTAAAAATCGATCAACAACAGGTACAAATTCAATTACAATAGCATCAACTAACTCAATTTAAACAAAATAAATTGAACTTATAGATTTACGTTCCTCAAACTCAATTTCAAATAATTGATCAATGGTAATTTTTTATTTTATTTTTATTTTTTTTTTATTTTTTGTTTAATTGAACAATAATAATACTATAATTTTTTTAATTGGATTTTTAGTGATTTTTCAACAACCTTTATAACTTCCTTTAGAATAATGTTATTTGAACGCTCAAGTTTAACACCTTATATTTCACCTCTCTCACATGGGATGTGTATGGTTTCCTATGTTAATTAGCTGCCCCACATCCCATATTTCCACGTGAGAAGGGTGACACACAGAGTGACATCTTGTGTGTTTAAATAGTATTGTCCCTTCCCTTATGAAACTCTTATCATTTTTTAAGTGACTTTCTCATTTTCATCTTCACTTTTAACAAAAATGCTGCTAATGCTTGCTTTTCTTAAGCAGACTGTTGTTATTGAGTAATTTTAGGAAGATATTTTTAATTGACATTTTTAAGTGTCATTGTGACATGACGTACATACATTGAGTGGTAAAAAATTAAGTAGTGGAATAGCTATTTATATCATCCAATGTATATTCGCTATATCACAATGTCACTCAAAAATATCAATTAAAAATGTCTCTCGAATTATTCATTTTTATTACTCCTGTAATTGACAAGATGAGATACACATTACTTGCTGAAACTCTGACAAATGATTTGTGATCATTTTATAATGCAAATGGTCATCGGACATTTTCTTTGAAAGGGCGACGTTTTCGCCTCCAACTAACATGGTATTATTGTGCAAGCAACGTATAGGTGGACAAGAAGATGAATGTGAGATGTTGACGGCTTTATCCTACCAAAATCTGAGGCAGATACATTCAATACGCTCAATCATAGTTGGATTTTAGCCCTTATTTGATTTAGCCAAAAAAAATTGATAAAAATTTAAGTAAAAGTCAATAATCTATTTTAATTACATATTTCATAGAATTTACCGCTGTTATTGACTTTATAACCAAAAATTTCGCCCATTTCTAGATGTTTTTTGTTTATAAACAAGGAATTCGATTTTTTGAGGTAAATGTGTGGTTGAAAGTGATTTCGAAAAAATGTGCGCGATTCAAAAAATAATTTAGGAAAATGTGATGTTTATAAACTTTTTTAGAAACACAATTTTTATCAATTTTTATTAAAATTTACTAAAATCTTGATAACGGTGGATTATACATAAAAACACTATTAACTTTTTGGCAAACAATATGGATTATTATACTTGTACTCCGTAAGGATTACACAACGTTCTTGCATGGAGGGGATCCACAAATATTTTATTGTATGCGGGTTCCCGTCAATGTGAGGAGTTTGTAAGCCAATTTATAATCCATTTTGTATATCTAGCATTATCCAAATAATAATTACGTCAACACCGATAAACAAGCAACAAAAATGATTCTAAAAGGAAAAGAAAGTGAACATCAGTTTTCACTTATTCTAAATGGACATTTTTGGGACATAAAAATTGGACATATCGAAGTGGCACCACAACATTAAGTGATGAAGATGCAGGTCATGTGCTTCATTGTATGAGCACCTTTTCATCATCCCATCAATACACATCAAGTATCCAATTTTCCAATTTCATGTTCCCAAAAAAAAAAAAAAAAAAAAATGCGTAGAATGAAACTGGCTGTTTGATTTAACGGACCAAACAATGGAACGGTTATAATTTTTCCAAAAACAGAAAAGGGCAACTTCAAATCATTGCCATCCATGGCTTCTTGCTCTGCAAAGACAGTAAAATTCAACACAAAGACAAATTCTTTGATGAACAGAAAATACAGTAAAATGCACCACAAAGATTGGACTGAGAAGATAGAGACTTCTCAACAGATTCACTAGCTTTAGCTCATAAGTTTACGTGAACAACAGTAAATTTTAAGCTAATTACTACTTGAACAATAGCAATTGGTCCCAAATTAGTTGTGTTTCCATGGCCTTCATGGCTTCAAATCTTGGTTCTTTAGCTTGGAATTTGAGACCAGCATAGATCTTCATGTAGTCCTCAAATACGAATTTGGGGTACAAATCTTTATTCTCTTCTTTCTCTACCAATTCCGGCGCCGGATAGATCACAGCATCACTTCCAGGATTGTAGAATGATGCAAGGGACATTCTATTCCCATCTGTTTGTGCAATCACTCTGTGCATCACACTCTTGTACTTTCCATTTGTGATCACCTTCACACAAATTAAGTCGGAAGAAATTAAGCCTTAATTATCTCAATTACCAGACCAATAATAATAAGCAAACAAGGGTTTTATTAGCTTTGATTGTTGGGCATACCTCGAGTTGGTCGCCAATGTTGATGACGATGGAGTGGCGCAACGGTGGCACGTCCACCCATTCGCCGTCTTTAAGAAGCTGGAGGCCACTGACCTTGTCATCCTGGAAAAGTAGGATGATGCCACCGGCATCTGTGTGCGCTCGAAGTCCTTTGATGAGATCTGGCTGGGGACATGGGGGATAATTGCTGACCTTGGTTCCAAAGGAAGGGCCTTTAGAGCCATGGAATGCCTTTTTCAGGTACCCTTTCTCTAGTCCAAGATTCTCACAAAGCAAATCAAGAAGATGCTCAGCCAATTTCTCTAGTTGTGCTGCAAATTCCTTCATAGTCTTCCTGTTGTCATTTCATTCATAAAAGATTGAGAATGACATGAAAATAATTTCTTTTTTTTTTTTTTTTTTTTTGAACGGAGAATAGGTTTTTCATTGATATTGTTGAAGTACAATAAGGAATTTATAGTAACCTCAAGATCTAATTTATGGAAAGAAACAATTGAAAAGAAATAAACCATTCTATGAAAGAAATATAAATTATTCTAGGACTATAATTGCAAAGCAAGTAAATATCTAAAAACTAATAATTGAATAGAAATAAACTATTCTAGGAAAGAAATATAAATTATTCTAGGAATATAATTGCAAAGCAAGTAAATATCTAAAAACTGATTAATTATTAATTACCTGTATTCATCTTCAAGATCAGGGACTTCTGCTGTGTTTGAAACAGGAAGATGGCGGAGGAAGAAGGTACTTTCCCAGTCTGAATCACTGATTTCAGATTGAACAGCTTCAAGTCCTTTACTCGCCACCATTTCCTTGAATCTTTGTTCCATGCATTTTCTGTAGTGTTCCTTTGTCAGCCTCTCTACAGTATCCATGAATTCGGGAGAAATCCCATGATTCACCAGCTTAATTACCAGATCAACAACCATAGTACGTAATTCTTAGTATACAAATTTAAGATTAATGCTTTCGTCTCATTGTATGTATGTTAAGTTGAAAAGTAACAGAACTTGTACCTCAAAGAAACCCCAGTTTTCACAAGCATCGTTGATCTTCTCCATTGTTGCTGCCCTTTCTTCTCCATTGAGCTTCTCCATGTTAATAACTGGAAAACTTGCCATATCTCTCTCTCTAGTAACTGTAATTCTTATTCCTCTTTTTGCTGTTTGGAGTTTGAGTCTATTGTGTTGAGGGGGAAACCTGGAGGGTAATTTATAGTGGTTTATTTCCAGGATATTGTACGACTGTGCAAGAAACTGGAGAAGATTAACGGATTTATTACCCAAAAAAACGAAATTCAATTCCAACAAGTAAGATTATCCAGAGGGTACTGGTGGAACACGTACGTGATCTCATCTTCATGGACCCCTACCAACTTTATTATAAGCATGGTCTTTGGCTTTTTCATCGACCAAACCTCCATTTGTGAGATGGGACCTAACTCAGGCTGGCTGCCACTTTTCCCCATGCACGCTTGTAGGTAGTCTACGGCTGCTTGATGAAGAAACGACCTTTTTCCTCTTTCTTTCATCCTCTTCTCTTTTCTTTTTTTTGACAAATTGTTTATAATTCGCGGTTATAAATATTATTTATAAATAAGGTGATAACGTTTAGTTGATCTATTTTTCTAAAATATAAAAAATTGTGAAAAAGAATCTTTGAACAACTAAAATTACTGATTTTTTTTTTATTTTTTTTATTTTTAAAAGTGGTCCATTGAAATATTGTCACGAGGTCATTTATAAATAAAATTTATAAACAAACTTTTAAGTTTTACCTTATAAACGTGATGCCAAACGCACTGATTTTTGATTATTTTAATACACGTGTTTGATACTTTACATAATTTTTGTGCAAAAAAAAAAAAAAAATGTTTGAATAATACTAATGTGGAACGAATGTTGAAAAGATTTAACGTTTCACTTAGAAAAGTAAAAGTTTAAATGGAAATTAATAATTATGTTTGATTTTGTCATCTATGGAATTGCTTGTTCCTTACGTTTTAGCCAAATTTTTTTTTTAAGAGTAGCTGATTTTTGTTTATTATAAATAAGGAATTTGAATTTTTATTAGGGTAAAATGTACAATTGAAAATTGATTTTGAAAAATTTGCATAGTAGTTTGAGTAAATGTGATGTTTATGGACTTAGAGATTGTTTGGTAAAGTAAAAAATTTCACAACTTTTCAAACTTAATCTCAAACATCAATTCTTTGTCAAGTCCACATGTTTTTATTTTTTAAAACATTTTTAAACCATACCGATGTCCATCAAAATATCAAAAAAAAAATATACAATTTTTTTTTTCACATTATTAAACAAGCTTTTATTTATAAACAAGTTAGCAAAATACACTATTAGTGTTTTTTCATAAAAAACATGCTTGTGACTTTTATGCAATAAAGAATAATGCTACAGGCCCCGCATAACCGACCGCAGCACTTACCCCCAGCATCATCTCGTGGCTAAGTGACGAGATCTCGCCTACTTTTAAAGCCGACGATATTTTGGAGTCTAACAAAAGTGACGAGCCCTAATTTCAAATTTAGAAAGTCTGCTCCCTCTTCCTTTCCGAAAATTGATTTCTTCCTCCTTCCTTTCCGAAAATTGAAGCGGGAGTCGCACCTCTGTCGCCGCAAAACGTGAGTGACATTCCTCTTTCCCGTCGGTGCCTTCGTTTATGGTAGTCGCTAAACATGAAATCAGGTTGGTGAATGAATTTTCATGCCATTTCTGTCCAGTCGCACCTCTGCAAACTTGAGTGGACATTCCTCTTTTCCGTCGGTGCCTTCATTTACGGTAACATGGAATCAGGTTGGTGAACGACTTTTCTTGCCATTTTCATAAATATGATTTAGATGTAAACATGGAAATGCCGTAGAGTAAGTGCTGGAATGATGCTAAATATAATGGAACATTTAGAACTGATATCCTTAATCCTATTTGCGGTTTACACTTAGAAATTATATGAGAAGCTGAAATGATTTCACAAGATCTGTATTTCAACTTTGAATTTTTTTGGTTGCCAATTTTGAATTTTTTTTTTTTTTTTTGCCAATATTTACACTTGTAAGGAAACTATAGCAAGGTTATTTGTTTTGAACAGCAAATCGATTTCCTTATTCAGATGAAGACATATTAAACACAAACCTAGTGATTGAGGATGATGTGAGTTCGCAAGGAAATGAAGAAGGGGCAGGAAATCAATGTCCATTGAATGTGGTTGTGGAGAATGAGGTATTATCGGTGGGTGGTATGATTGAGGATGATGTGAGCTCACAAGTAAATAAAGAAGGGACGGGGAATGGATACAGGTTTAATGTGGATGTGGATAGTGAGGTTGTACCAGTGGTTGGCATGAAATTTAAGGACGTCGATGAACTTTATGAATTTTATGCGAAGTATGCTTACCGCGTGGGATTCCCAGTCAGAAAAAGAAATTCAAGGAAGGGTGAGGATGGTTTATTACGAAATGTGGCAATTGCATGTTCACGGGAAGGCAATAAAGTGGGTGCTACTAGCAATGCTTTGAAGCCTCAGCCAACCATGCAAACAGGATGTAAAGCTAAGTTGGCAGCTTCTTCGGACCTCAATGGAATATGGTGAATAACCAAGGTCAACCTTGAGCACAACCATTTATGTAGTCCTACAAAGTCTAGATCGTTTCGATGTAATCGGAAGCTAAGTGCACATGTGAAACGGCAGCTCGAAGTGAATGATATTGCTGGAATACCCTTACATAAAACTTATAACTCGACTGTTGTTGAGGCTGGTGGATATGAGCATGTGGCATTTATTGAAAGGGATTGCAGAAACTACATTGAGAAGGCTAGGCGTTTAAGAGTTGGGGACGGAGATGCTGCTGCTATTCAAGCTTACTTTTGTAAAATGCAAGCATCTTGTATGGGATTTTATTTTTCCCTAGATTTGGACGACGAGGGTTGACTAAGGAATCTTTTTTGGGCCGACAATAGATGTAGAGAGGCGTATAAGGAATTTGGAGATGTTATCACTTTCGATACTACATACTTGACTAACAAGTACGATATGCCTTTTGCCCCATTTGTAGGTGTGAATCATCATGGGCATTCAACTTTATTGGGTTGTAGTTTGGTTTCTAATGAGGACACCGAGACATTTGTTTGGCTTTTTAGCACTTGGCTTCATTGTATGAATGGTCAGGCTCCCAGTGGGATAGTAATTGATCAAGATAGAGCTATGCAAAATGCAATTGGAGCAGTGTTCCCAAACACGAGGCATAGGTGGTGTCTTTGGCATATACTGAAGAAACTACCTGAGAAGTTTGGGTATCACAATCACAAAGCCTCCATAATGTCAGTTATACACGAGTTGGTTTATGAATCACAACATCCCGAAGAATTTGAAGAAGGGTGGGCTCGGATGCTCGATCAGTATATATTGCATGAGAATGATTGGTTGGATGAACTTTACACAGAAAGAAGGCGTTGGGTGCCATGTTACCTGAGAACAAGCTTTTGGGTTAGGATTTCCACCACGCAAAGGAGTGAGAGCGTTAATGCATTCTTCGATGGGTATGTCAAATCAAAAACATCCTTAAAGCAGTTTGTGGAACAGTGTGAGCGAGCATTGAGGAGTAAAGCTGAGAAAGAATTCCAAGCAAATTGTAAGTGCTTCACACAAGCTGTCCCTTGTGCTACTAAATATGAACTAGAAAAACAGTTTCAGTCAGTGTACACAATTGTAAAGTTTAAAGAATTTCAAGAAGAGTTCACAGGAATGGTGTATTGCCAAGTACTAGGTACATCTAGTAATGGAATGGAAAAGATCTACGTTATACAGGAGGACCATTTCTACAATGGAGGTTCGAAAATGAAAAAATCCATGGTTTCTTTTCAGGAAGGACAATGTCACGTTGGTTGCTGTTGCCACTTATTTGAATTCAAGGGAATTCTTTGCAGGCACATACTCCTGGTTTTGAAATTGAATGGTGTTACTTTAGTTCCCGATAGGTATGTCCTGCGTAGATGGAGGAAAGATGTGAGCAGGCTTTACCAGCGAGTTAAGGTTAATTACGCTGGTTGGAAGAGCACTCCGGCCCAGTTAAGATATGATCAAGTTTTTCGTGCATTCACCAAAGTGGCAAACCTTGCTGTAGATGATGAGAAAGAAACTAGGGAGCTGATGTCCTGGTTAGACGACAAGTTCAATGATTTAATGTTATCAAAATTAGGGTCACGTAGTGTGGATACAACTTATCTCCAAAATAATTCTGAACAATGCGCGGATACTACTACGATATTAGACCCGAAGTCCACAAAATCTAAGGGCGCAACTAGAAAGCTTCGGAAGAAAGGGCCTTTGAAATCGTGTTCTAAGAAAGCAAGAGTAAGTCATCAAAATTTTGGCATTTCACATTTTGACATTTATGTTTTACTTGCATGGATTCATTGTACTTTTCTAACATATCTAAAAATGCTTAGGTGCGATCTAGATCAAACAAGTGCAGAAGCAACCTACAAGCTAATGGAATTCCTGTTGATACATTAAGTCAAGCATCACGAGAACCTCAGTACGTCTTGATCAATCTACTGTCATACATGCAGCAATTAATGGTAAGAACTGGAAACTTACTTAATTTTTTTAAAAGAAATTGGGATTCAATTAGGTTGAAGCTTTTATTTGATCACGTTTCTTATTTTAAGGGTGCCCAGGCTCAATCGTGGCTTCAAACTTATGGAGGAAATTCCGTATCGACTCTTGAAATGGGAAATTCATGGAGCTCAATGTTACAAGCACGAGTCCGAGGCAGTGAGGACGAGTTCATTGGATCATCAGGCGGAACGGACACTAATGAAAGAGCTGATTCTTGAAGCTGAAATGAATTCTTTGAAAAGAGCATTATTTGGACAAATGTATTGCCGAATTATCATTTTGTTTGTTCTCGTGGCTTGTTATGTATAACTAGATCATTACCTTTTATTTCATGTGGTTTTGGTGTTAGATTATTGCGAGTGTGGTATGTATAACTAGATCATTACCTTTTATTTCATGTGGTTTTGATGTTAGAGTATTGCGAGTGTGGTATGTATAACTAGATCATTACCTTTTATTTCATGTGGTTTTGATGTTAGATTATTTCAGGTTCATATAGCTTGCATTTTACCCTGCATTTGTTTCAAGTGCTAATCGTTCACTTCAAATTTTATCAAGGCTCTAGGAAATAATTACTTCCAGATTCAAAAAGTCTTGAAGACAATCTTAGATTGTTCCCTGGTAATATTACTACCAATATTTTGTTGCACAATTGGCTATGTACAGAGAACTATAAGTTGCAGGTTCAAAACCGATTTATATTGAAAATACTTCTAACCCTGGAAATATACTAATGATATTCAAATTATTTAGTCAAATAAATGGTTTACAGAATAACTTTACATTCATTTACATTCATTGAAATATTAAAGTGAAACTACATTCAAGTTAAAAAACACAACACAACTGACAATTCAAATTAATGGTTTTCACTAACATGGACATTCCAATGTACCAAAGTCATGACACAACTACTGTGTTACCATTGCAACCACAAAAAACAAAAATAAAAAAACGACAACCTAATTGCAATTCAAATAGCTACATTTTCTTATACTACTGGAACACTAAACATCTTTTCCCTTGCTGAATTCAACCTTAAATGAGATTTTCACATCTCTCTCTTCAGATAAACGTGCAAACAATTTAAATGTACGGGCGAAATCTTCAGTTTCCTCTTCTGGTAATGAGTGTCGATCTGCTTCTCTGAGCGTGCTCGAACTCCCTGCATCATGAAGCTTACTTGAACTGCCATCATCATTGAGCGTACTCGAACTGCTATTATCCCATTCGTAAAATCTACAGCCCTTTGTAGTGCAATTGAAAAACATCTTCCCACACGATTTTTTGGCAGGGTCTTCCACCCGTAACCATCTGACGTACCCCTGGTGAAAAATCGGGCATCGATACTTCATATCGCAATCCTGTAACCAATGCCTAGTCTTTCGGCAGCTATGACACACTTCACAATTCTTCAACATCATTTCAAATTCCTGCCCAATAGTAGGATGATTTATTAAGGTTAGATGAGTGCTATGGAAATCACTTCAAGCATACACATAACAAACGACTTAAACACAATACTTCAAATTATTGCAAAGCTACTGCAACTTAGAGTCAGGAAATCTAGGCAGAAATACAACAGATATTAAAAACCCAACATCCTCAGTTCGAATGCAACGAAAACATGAAGCCCAAATGTACAATCATTAACTCAATTCGGAAAACTATTCAACTGCAACAAAATTGTTAATCCCAAATTCCTCTTCTCAACTGCATAATGCAAAATTCGTAGTACAGCAATTAACTAAAGAAAACCACAACAACAAAATCAAACAAAATTAATCCTAATCTGTTTGAGCCAGCTGTAATTTCTCGACAAAAATAGTGTCTCAATCCCCCAAATATAATGAAATTTATATGATTAGAATGCACTTCCTATATCACTATCTTGTTCAAAACTCATCGATATCATGGCTTCAATGGAAGCCCAAAACAGAACTAGTACTACATATGTTCATTCCGTAAGGTGTAATCACTCAAAGCAGTTACAGGGTGAAATCTAAAGATAATGTCTAACACGTACTCTGAAATTTCATACCATAAAATGAGCGAATCAGTGATGAACAAAATCGAACGAAATATACCAAATCCGATGAACCTTCAGTGAAGTAACAAGCCGGCTTTTACAGGGTGAAATCTAAAGATAATGTCAAACACATACTTTGAAATTTCATACCATAAAATGAGCGAATCAGTGATGAACAAAATCGAATGAAATATACCAAATCCGATGAACCTTCAGTGAAGTAACAAGCCGGCTTTCTCGTTCAGATGTGTCGGAGGTGCGGGCAGAAGAAATTGGAGAGATGGTCGTTTGGAGAAGAAGCTGATTTGTGGTTTATGGAGACGACGAGCTTCCCAATTTGGGGGAAATAAGCTGGATGAGAGTGTTGGAGATAAAGCTTTACGAGTCAAAATGCTGGACGAGAGTGTAAAGTAATCAGCTTTTATTTTCCAGGGTAAGTAAAGGGCGAAATTGTCATTTTACGGACATGAGGTGAGTGCTGCGGTGCCTTGTGCGGGGACTGTAGCATTACCGTGCAATAAATAGGGGCTTAGTAATGATGAAACCCTAATTAAAGGGGCGTTTAGGGTTTCCTAGTGTGCCTTTACAAACCAAAACTCGTGATTAAGCCTTGGAAAACTTATTTTTAAACATATTTTTAAATAATATATTTTTTCAAATTCATTTTGAACCACACATATTTCTCAAAATCACTTTTCAATCACTTATTTTACTGCGAAAACATCATATTCTATATTTTTAAACAAAATCTTTTTAACAAATAGAGCCTCAGATATGGTTTGCTAAAGATATATTATTATTATTTTTTGTATTGTGTTGGGCAAATTTATTAACATCACATTTTTTGAACCACTCTTCAACACGCATATATTTCAAAATCTTTTTTCAGTCATACGTTTTACCTCAAAAAACTCAAATTCTTCGTTTATAAATAAAAACAAATCAGGCTTAATTAAGCCTTTGTTTGGTATCACTGTACGTTTAGTTTATAAACTTATTTATTTATGATTTTTTTAAGGTAAAAAGTAATTGTTGAAGATTAAGGAGAGCAAATGTATGTGGTTAAAAAATAATTGGGAAACTTGTGTAATTTATTTATTTGTTATTACTTAAGTCTCCATTTGGTAACGTTGTAGTGGTTTATAAACTCATTTATTTATGATTTTGAGGTAATATATGAGGTTAAAAATTGAAGAGAGAAAATGTGTGATTAAGAACCTGTTTGGTCATGTAAAAAGTTTTGATTTTTTTTGTTTTTTTTTTTGTTTTAAATGAATGTGTAGTTTAAAAATGTTTGAAAAGTCAAAATTTGTAAGCTTAACTAATAATAGATAATTGAGATTATGTTTGGAAAATTGTGATGAAATTTTTAGCATCACTAAACAAGCTCTAAAAAATATGTTTGAGACTGAGGCTAAGATTTTCTTAACCATAGATGTAACACACTTTATTGAAAACAAATATATATATATAAAAGAAAATCAATAAATGTCAGTTTAAATTATTTTCGCCAGAGAAAAATATATTTTTGCATTATTATCATTGTCGGCATATAGGCGGCTAAATAAATTATATATTTTCCCAGATTTACTCTTTTAATTCTTAATTTTGTGTAATTAACAGTGTGTTCGGCTGCGTTTTCTTTTCTTTTTTGATATTTTCGAGGTAAAATGCGTGGTTGAAAATTAAAGAGAAAAAATATGTAGTTAAAAATTAAAGAAAAAATATATATAATTAAAAAGTGACTTAGAAATTGTGTAATTTAAAAAATGGTTGCCGCCGAACACTCAAGTAAATTAAAACACCAACTTTGACTAGTCAATTCAAATATTGTTTTCAAATTTTAATTATAGAAGCTTCAATTTTGTAAGGTAACGGATACAGTACTGTTTGAATTTTGAGTTCAAAATTTATCTAATCTTAATTTAAAAATTAATAATTTTATTAATGCGAACCAAACTCTAATCCTTGCTTTGTTTGACCAAATCTGTGTCTAATCTAATGTCAACTTAGAATTAATCACATTATAAATGAGCATTCTATCAAACCTTATTCGACAAATATTATTTTGTTTCATTTCAAGATTGGAGTTCTTGCCTCTAGAAAACACATGTAATTGTTAATTAGCCGGTATATTTGTTTTGACAACATGAACAAATATTCATTAAGAGGTACAAACGGTCACTGTCGTTAAGCGAAAATTTCAAAATGATTACTAAAATTTCATCTTGCAACGTTGGTCATTGAAGTTACAAATAGTTTCGACAATGACAACTAGAGACTAACTTTCGCACAAAATTAATGATGAAGACTTGAGGTATAATATTGAACATATTTTGTAAAATTACAAACAAACTCCCATCTAGCTATCAACCATCTCCGATCACCATCAACCCACTCCAGCCACCAAAATCGCGCACATTTTGGGGGGAGGGGGGGGGGGGTGTCTCTCCCTCTTCCCAGTGCGAAATCCCATCCCATCAGAAAACTAGTGCGAAACCATATAAATTACCTTTTTATTGCATTACTGAATGCAATAATTCTTCCATAGCCTCCAACTTTTGTCCAATGTCTCCAAATTTATATTTTATTTTTTTTTAACAATAATTGTTTTTTTTCCATTAATTTTGAATTTTTTTATATATCAGTAGCTAATATATTCAATATGACTTTATTAAATGCAATCTTCATAAAATACAAATATAGATTGAATTTGGTTCTCCAAATTACTACCTATTTCAAAAAGTGGTAATAAAAAGTTTGTTAAAGCTTTTTGACGTCAAAAAGTGTCACGGACATGTGTCACTCTCCTAATCAACTTAAGAGGAAAAATATAGTGAGTGAAAATAAGGAGATTTGAACATAAGGTGGGATCGGACTCGTTATCCCACCTTGATTGATTTTGCTATTCTTTTGTATATGTCAGAAAAGTTGAGGGATCACAATGTTTGGACATTTTCCTTCTCCTTACGTGGGGAAAATTTTACTGATCGTTTTGAAATTTTCTCTTTACTTCAGTGTCTGTTCGTGAATTTAACTATTAAAGATTAAAATAAATTGAATTCTTGAAGGAAGGAAGCAAAATTGAACTTGAGTCACAACCCCTTAATATGTAAATGGGCCTTTGCAAAAAATAATGCTTAACCCAATCATTTTTAACCATGTGGGAATGTAAGACCCCAATTTTAAAATCGAAAACCTAGACGTGTTAACTTCCATTCACATTATATGCGGAAATAAATAATTTAAAAACATTAAAATTTTCATTTTTCTATTATAAAATTTTATAGAAATTTCGGTAGAGTCTCCTCTGTAACTTGGACTTAACCAACCTGTAGAGGGAGGTGTCTTGGTTGCACGTGACGTCAATGTACCAAATATCCTAAGTATTCACATTAGTCAATAAAGTGCAACCGCTAATTCAAAATGTGACCTCACAGTATAGCAATTACATTTAACACAACATTCGAGACTAACGATCAATTTCAATGTATACATTAGAAAATCGCTAATCCTTTTTATCCTCCTTATCATTTATTTCAAACTCCGGCTCAACTCAAATTTACATAATACAACGGTCTAAATCTCAAAACCACCAAATTCGAAAATTTATAATATACGCTTATTGTAACACCCCAAGTTGAAGAGTCTAAAACCTAGGCGTGTTAACTTTCATTCATATTATATGCGGAAATAATCGTTTAAAACATTTAAACGTTTCATTTACTATTATAAAGATTTTACAAAATTTCGGCAGAGCCTCCTCTATAAATTGGACTTAACCAACCTGTAGAGAGACATCAAAACCATTTTACAACATAAAACTCAACTCAAACAAAAATCCAATATTCAACATACAACCCCAATTCTACTTCAAACTCCAACATCACCATACTATTTCAAATTCAATCCCCAAACTCCTCAACACAACATTTTATATCAATAAGCTACAATTAAGTGAAATAAGTGGTAATAGAACCAATATTAAAAATGCCATAACTCATTTAAACTAATTTCAACCGAAACAATTATCAAAATAAATGAATTAAGAAATAATTTCTTAGAACTTAATCAAATTCTAATTTAACTTTATTTCCAAGAATTTAAAGCATGTATAGCCTGAGTCTGCCACCAAATGCTCTCCTCGTCTCATCTAACTTTCATCACCTGAAATATTGGGGAGGGAATGGGGTGAGCTAAAGCTCAGTAAGTAAACTGTATGCATGAATGCATGCTTATGACATGAATGCTTTAAAAATTTCATATATGTATCCCCATTTACTTTACTTTCCAAAACTTTCAAACTTTTCGAACTTTCATTTCATTTCAAAACTTTCACTTCATTTCCTTCATGAGCTCACTTGGTGTATCTTCTAGCCAATCAGATAACAGTGGGCAATTCTTATTTGGAACCAGATTAACATGCGCATTTCCACCGCAAAGCGGCTCATTCACTTCATTCCACCGCAAAGCAGCTCATTACATTCATTCCACCGCAAAGCGGCTCATTCACTTCATTCCACCGCAAAGCGGCTCATTCACTTCATTCCACCGCAAAGCGGCTCATTACATTCGGGTACGCCGGTCCCCCGCGCCCCATTTCCCACTCGCATCTTTCATGACATAGAAGTACACCCATTCTTTCAAAAACTTGGGATACATAATTTTTGACAAAAATTGCACTTTGACACATTCCTTTCATTAAAACATTTGATTTTCCCATGTCGATGCCAATGCATGCTTGATGATGCAATGACATGTAACGTGCATGCTTGAACATTTCCTTAACTACACATAATTGCATATGGTAGACCAAAAGCATTAAAATTCCGTAATTAACACGAATGTCAATTAAGCACATTAATTCCACATTAACATTCAACTTTGATGAAAGTAGGGGGAAGTTTACTTACTTGACGTCCTTAGCATTTACCGTTATCTGAATTTGCAAGTGGAGGAGCTTCGACTGCCCGTGTCGTCAATGTACCAAAAGTCTATAATCATTCATTGCATAAAATATAACTTTTAGTTCTAATTCATATTTAAAACTCTTAACCAAAGTTAAAACTTCAATGTGACCTTACGTTTAGGTTAAAGCACATAAAACAAGAAAGAGTCTTTCATGCTTCCAATTCCCAAAACATTACATTCTAAATCCCTAAAATGCATAAGAATGTAAGATTGTAATCAAAGTCTCAATTTAACTAAAATTAATCAAAACAACTGCATTAATAAAACCTAAAATTGAAATTCCAACTTAAAGTTCCAGATAAACTCTTAAATTTGGAAATCATAAAGTTTTTAACCCAAAAGTAAATGTTTAAACGATTAATAATTTCATAAATTCGAAATTCTCAAATCTGAAGAAGATTATTATTATAATTCAAACTTTTAACCAAATAGTTAACTAAGCTACCACTTTCATAAATTAGATTTATAACACAATCTATACATACATTTATATGCATTAATCAAAATCTGAAATTTACAATACAACTGCAATTAAGCTAGAAATTTCACTAAAGAAATAAATTTTTATTTTTATTTTTATTTTTTTTCCATAAAAATTCTGGAAAGTACACACACCTACATACATATATATACACAGAAACTTACACATATACATCAATATATACATATATATTGATTACACACACACAGAAACATACAAAATATACTTATACTTCAATTCCATATATACATACACAATAATATATACATTCTCATACATCAATACTCCCAATCATAAACATCACTAAACCCTTAATTTATGGTTAAATTCGAAAATCAAACAAAATTAAAATCTGAAAATTGTGAAGAAAATACATATATACTTACATTAATTCCTATATACATCAATATATACATACAATTAAACATAAGAAATTGTGTATGTGTATGTGTGTGAGCGGGGGTGTGTGTGAAACCGCGTGTGTGCGTTCGGTTTTCGTGTGTGTGTGTTCGGTTTCGTGTGCGAGGGGAAGGGGAAAAAGGGCTTACGGTGAGAGGGAGGTGCACGGTGGTGGTGCTGGTGGCCGGCTGCGCGAGGAAGGAGAGAGCGAGAGGGAGAGCGAGGCAGAGACCGAGAGCGAGGTTAGAGAGAGACCAGATAGAGAGCGGAGTGAGGGGTTAATTAGGTTAGGGTTAAGGTTTTTAATCTTTTGGAATTTGCAAATCAGTCCCTCAAATCTCCTCTTTTGTTTAAGTAAGTCTATAAGTTTTATTTACCCTCGATTGACACTAAACTTTCCCCCCAAGATTCAAATTGGCATAATAAAATAGAAATAACATGCTTAGGCAATAAAACAATTAATTACATAGAATTGCACGTAAATAATTTAAATAACCAATTTAAAATATTTCAAATTGGTACATTGATCGAGTCGGCGTCCAAGTTCTTCCACTGCAAAATAATTCGAATTATAGTCATTAAATATCACAATTTTATAATTTATAATCACAGTAACATAAATATTGAGCGAAACTTAAAATTGCACGTAAAATTGAAAAGCGGTCTTACACTTATACTATTACACATCTCCAATTTCAAAAGAACAATTAAATATTCAAAATCTAATTAAACCCAATTACTCATGTAAGTCCATGTCTATACCAATTTCACATATATGTATGTACATATTTAAACACTAAATTCAGAAATTTTTCAAGAATTAAATCTGAAATTAACAAATTTTGAATTCGAACTCTACACTAAAAATTCAATTAAAGTAACTTAAACTCTTAAAAATCTCACTTATGAAAATTGACCATTATAATCCAACTTAAATCTTAAATATTAATTAATCAAACTAGTACCCAATTTATGGGACTTTGAAAATTACTTGTATACAGACATATACAATCAATTCATTTACCCATTTTTGTCAATTATTCACGTCATTTATCAATCTTATCCAAACTGAAAGTAAAAACTCGTTTATATTACTTTCCCAAAAATTTGATATTTGCAGAATTACTCGAAGATTAACCAAAATTTCAATTAGCCTAATTATGAATTTCATGATTCTTTACACACACAAAAGTCAGTATACACATACGTATATACACATTACCCATTGAAATTAGCATAAGAAAAATATGAGAAATAACTCCCAAAAATCTGAATTTATATATATGTCCACATAAAATCCAAGAATTTACATATTTACGTATACTTATATATATATATATATATATATATATATAAACATTACCCAAATCTAAAAACTAACCTTTAAAATTCGAAACCTACATATTTTGAAATCTGAAAATTTGAAAATCTTAGCATATATACATACACTCAGCATATATATACATCAATACGCATATACGTGTGTGCGAGTGTGTGTGTAGTGTGACGACCCGAATTCTCGACCATTCGAGTGCCACTAAAAGTGACTCATATCATATTATCGAGACTTAAATAGTAATGTAAAATTATTCAAAAGAATAATTAGAATCCCATAATTTTATTTGTGAATAAAAATAGAACATAATTTTCTTACATAAAGTTCAACATAATTATCTCATCAATCTTAACCACTTTTGCCACTTCCATGTTGACCGCCTCGACCTTCAATTATCTGAAAATGGTAAATATCGTGGAGTGAGATTTATAAAATCCCAGTAAGTATACCAAGCATAAATTTTCTTTTGAAAGCATATGGATCATTTTCATCATAACATAGGATATGATCGAAATACTCATAAACATAGGGAGACACAAGAATTTTACCGAACTTAAATGGCAAGAATTCTTATGTGTAGCGCTACTAAACTCCGGTCCCCTTAGCATAATCATAAACATATCATATGGAACCCATAACAATCTTGTGAGATTGATTTCATAGCAATGATCCAAACATTTTCATAAAAACATAAGATATACTTACTTGTCATAAAAACATACTTACTTTTCATAAAAACATAAGGTGTATTTACCTTTCATAAAAACATACTTACTTTTCATAAAAACATAAGATATACTTACTTGTCATAAAAACATACTTACTTTTCATAAAAACATAAGGTGTATTTACCTTTCATAAAAACATACTTACTTTTCATAAAAACATAAGATATACTTACTTGTCATAAAAACATACTTACTTTTCATAAAAACATAAGGTGTATTTACCTTTCATAAAAACATACTTACTTTTCATAAAAACATAAAATATACTTACTTGTCATAAAAACATACTTACTTTTCATAAAAACATAAGGTGTATTTACCTTTCATAAAAACATACTTACTTTTCATAAAAACATAAGATATACTTACTTGTCATAAAAACATACTTACTTTTCATAAAAACATAAGGTGTATTTACCTTTCACAAAAACATACTTACTTTTCATAAAAACATAAGATATACTTACTTGTCATAAAAACATACTTACTTTTCATAAAAACATAAGGTATACTTACTTGTCATAAAAACATAAGGTGTATTTACCTTTCATAAAAACATACTTACTTTTCATAAAAACATAAGATATACTTACTTGTCATAAAAACATACTTACTTTTCATAAAAACATAAGATATACTTACTTGTCATAAAAACATACTTACTTTTCATAAAAACATAAGGTGTATTTACCTTTCATAAAAACATACTTACTTTTCATAAAAACATAAGATATACTTACTTGTCATAAAAACATACTTACTTTTCATAAAAACATAAGGTGTATTTACCTTTCATAAAAACATACTTACTTCTCATAAAAACATAAGACATACTTACTTGTCATAAAAACATACTTACTTTTCATAAAAACATAAGGTGTATTTACCTTTCATAAAAACATACTTACTTTTCATAAAAACATAAGATATACTTACTTGTCATAAAAACATACTTACTTTTCATAAAAACATAAGGTGTATTTACCTTTCATAAAAACATGCTTACTTTTCATAAAAACATAAGATATACTTACTTGTCATAAAAACATACTTACTTTTCATAAAAACATAAGGTATACTTACATGTCATAAAAACATAAGGTGTATTTACCTTTCATAAAAACATACTTACTTTTCATAAAAACATAAGATATACTTACTTGTCATAAAAACATACTTACTTTTCATAAAAACATAAGGTGTATTTACCTTTCATAAAAACATACTTACTTTTCATAAAAACATAAGATATACTTACTTGTCACAAAAACATACTTACTTTTCATAAAAACATAAGGTGTATTTACCTTTCATAAAAACATACTTACTTTTCATAAAAACATAAGATATACTTACTTGTCATAAAAACATACTTACTTTTCATAAAAACATAAGATATACTTACTTGTCATAAAAACATACTTACTTTTCATAAAAACATAAGGTGTATTTACCTTTCATAAAAACATACTTACTTTTCATAAAAACATAAGATATACTTACTTGTCATAAAAACATACTTACTTTTCATAAAAACATAAGGTGTATTTACCTTTCATAAAAACATACTTACTTTTCATAAAAACATAAGATATACTTACTTGTCATAAAAACATACTTACTTTTCATAAAAACATAAGGTGTATTTACCTTTCATAAAAACATACTTACTTTTCATAAAAACATAAGATATACTTACTTGTCATAAAAACATACTTACTTTTCATAAAAACATAAGATATACTTACTTGTCATAAAAACATACTTACTTTTCATAAAAACATAAGGTGTATTTACCTTTCATAAAAACATACTTACTTTTCATAAAAACATAAGATATACTTACTTGTCATAAAAACATACTTACTTTTCATAAAAACATAAGGTGTATTTACCTTTCATAAAAACATACTTACTTTTCATAAAAACATAAGATATACTTACTTGTCATAAAAACATACTTACTTTTCATAAAAACATAAGGTGTATTTACCTTTCATAAAAACATACTTACTTTTCATAAAAACATAAGGTAATACCTTTCATAAAAACATACTTACTTTTCATAAAAACATAAGATATACTTACATTTCATAACAACATACTTAATTTTCATAAAAACATATGATATACTTACATTTCATAACAACATACTTAATTTTCATAAAAACATAAGATATACTTACTTGTCATAAAAACATACTTACTTTTCATAAAAACATAAGGTGTATTTACCTTTCATAAAAACATACTTACTTTTCATAAAAACATAAGATATACTTACTTGTTAAAAGATTAAAATGAAGTGTAGTAGTAAATGGACCAAAACTTTCTTGACCACCTTGAATTTCTCTTACTTGTGGATTTTGTCAAGAGATTGGAAATAAGTGTATATGTGTAGAGTTGTGTGTAAAAGAGATGGGTTTAAATAGATGTATAAAGTTGGCATATTGTAAACATAATCATTCAATTCTATTAATTTTAACACATCATTTTCTTAAAGTAAAGCACCATTCATATACTTTTCCATATTTATACAAATAATATGCTCTTCATGATTATATATAATGGAGTCTATCAATCATTCATATACTTTTCCATATTTATACAATTATTATGCTCTTCATGATTATATATAATGGAGTATATAAATCATTCATATACTTTTCCATATTTATACAAATATTATGCTCTTCATGATTACATATAATGGAGTCTTATCAATCATTCATATACTTTTCCATATTTATACAAATAATATGCTCTTCATGATTATATATAATGGAGTCTATCAATCATTCATATACTTTTCCATATTTATACAATTATTATGCTCTTCATGATTATATATAATGGAGTATATAAATCATTCATATACTTTTCCATATTTATACAAATATTATGCTCTTCATGATTACATATAATGGAGTATATAAATCATTCATATACTTTTCCATATTTATACAAATATTATGCTCTTCATGATTACATATAATGGAACCTCCCATGCTTGCATATATTTTCTTAATTTCAATAATAAAAATAATTTTTGTATAAATAAATATTGGGATAACATTGAATTAAGTACTTGGACTTAATATACTTTAAATCAAGAGAATGGAGATATTTTTAGAAATTCGGAATTTAATTTAAAATCGAACGATCTTGATTATTTCTTGATTTGGCTATACGAATACGTCGCGACGTTACTTAATAAAAATGGGTGAAATAGTAGCGACATGATTTTCTATTAAAATAATTATTAATCGCGTAAAAATTCTTGGTCGCTACATGTAGTGCGTGTGTGTGTTTGACGTGCGCTGTGTGCTTTGTGTCGGGTGTGTGCACAGTCGGGGAAGGGAACGAGGGAAGGGGAGGGTTACCCGTGAGAGTGAGAGGAGAGGTCGCCGGTGAGGAGTCAGGCAGGTCAAGTAGCGGCGGTTGAGTGTGAGGCGAGAGAGACGGAGACAGAGACTGAGAGAGAGTTGTTGCGGCGAGAGTGAGAGGCCGGATGGAGAGAGAGAGAGAGAGAGAGAGAGAGAGAGAGAGAGAGAGAGAGAGAGAGAGAGAGAGAGAGAGAGAGAGAGAGAGAGAGAGAGAGAGAGAGAGAGAGAGATCGTGAGTGAGGTAAGAAAATTGAGGGTTTAGGTTTAATTGTTTATGTTTTGAAAATTTGCAATTTAGTCCCTCAACTCTCATAAATTAGAAATTTATGTCCACGACCTTCAAATAAAATTCAAAGTGCCACTAAACTCTCCTCAATTCTCATTTAACACAATTTAGGCCTCTTTCAACTTAATTAGATAGAAAATAACAAGATTAATAAATAACGTTAATAATCACACATAAAATTGCACATAGACAATATATGAACTTTCTATTTGGCGCATTGATCAAGACGGCGTCCAAGTCCTTCCACTGCAAAATAATTCAAATCATTGACATAAAATTTATCAAATTTATAATAACATTAATATAAATGTCACGTGAAATTTAAAGATGCACGTAACAATGAAAAACGGTATTACAGGGAAAGTAAAAATAGATTAAATTGCAATTTCTTGTAGAAATATTTTGAAATGATTTAAGGAGTCTACAGAAAAGTATAACTTGCTCTGATACCAACTGTGACGACCCGAATTCTCGACCATTCGAGTGCCACTAAAAGTGACTCATATCATATTATCGAGACTTAAATAGTAATGTAAAATTATTCAAAAGAATAATTAGAATCCCATAATTTTATTTGTGAATAAAAATAGAACATAATTTTCTTACATAAAGTTCAACATAATTATCTCATCAATCTTAACCACTTTTGCCACTTCCATGTTGACCGCCTCGAACCTTCAATTATCTGAAAATGGTAAATATCGTGGAGTGAGATTTATAAAATCCCAGTAAGTATACCAAGCATAAATTTTCTTTTGAAAGCATATGGTCATTTTCATCATAACATAGGATAGGATCGAAATCCTCATAAACATAGAGAGACACAAGAATTTTACCGAACTTAGATGACAAGAATTCTTATGTGTAGCGCTACTAAACTCCGGTCCCCTTAGCATAATCATAAACATATCATATGGAACCCATAACAATCTTGTGAGATTGATTTCATAGCAATGATCCAAACATTTTCATAAAAACATAAGATATACTTACTTGTCATAAAAACATACTTACTTTTCATAAAAACATAAGGTGTATTTACCTTTCATAAAAACATACTTACTTTTCATAAAAACATAAGATATACTTACTTGTCATAAAAACATACTTACTTTTCATAAAAACATAAGGTGTATTTACCTTTCATAAAAACATACTTACTTTTCATAAAAACATAAGATATACTTACTTGTCATAAAAACATACTTACTTTTCATAAAAACATAAGGTGTATTTACCTTTCATAAAAACATACTTACTTTTCATAAAAACATAAGATATACTTACTTGTCATAAAAACATACTTACTTTTCATAAAAACATAAGATGTATTTACCTTTCATAAAAACATACTTACTTTTCATAAAAACATAAGATATACTTACTTGTCATAAAAACATACTTACTTTTCATAAAAACATAAGGTGTATTTACCTTTCATAAAAACATACTTACTTTTCATAAAAACATAAGATATACTTACTTGTCATAAAAACATACTTACTTTTCATAAAAACATAAGGTGTATTTACCTTTCATAAAAACATACTTACTTTTCATAAAAACATAAGATATACTTACTTGTTAAAAGATTAAAATGAAGTGTAGTAGTAAATGGACCAAAACTTTCTTGACCACCTTGAATTTCTCTTACTTGTGGATTTTGTCAAGAGATTGGAAATAAGTGTATATGTGTAGAGTTGTGTGTAAAAGAGATGGGTTTAAATAGATGTATAAAGTTGGCATATTGTAAACATAATCATTCAATTCTATTAATTTTAACACATCATTTTCTTAAAGTAAAGCACCATTCATATACTTTTCCATATTTATACAAATAATATGCTCTTCATGATTATATATAATGGAGTCTATCAATCATTCATATACTTTTCCATATTTATACAATTATTATGCTCTTCATGATTATATATAATGGAGTATATAAATCATTCATATACTTTTCCATATTTATACAAATATTATGCTCTTCATGATTACATATAATGGAGTCTTATCAATCATTCATATACTTTTCCATATTTATACAAATAATATGCTCTTCATGATTATATATAATGGAGTCTATCAATCATTCATATACTTTTCCATATTTATACAATTATTATGCTCTTCATGATTATATATAATGGAGTATATAAATCATTCATATACTTTTCCATATTTATACAAATATTATGCTCTTCATGATTACATATAATGGAGTATATAAATCATTCATATACTTTTCCATATTTATACAAATATTATGCTCTTCATGATTACATATAATGGAACCTCCCATGCTTGCATATATTTTCTTAATTTCAATAATAAAAATAATTTTTGTATAAATAAATATTGGGATAACATTGAATTAAGTACTTGGACTTAATATACTTTAAATCAAGAGAATGGAGATATTTTTAGAAATTCGGAATTTAATTTAAAATCGAACGATCTTGATTATTTCTTGATTTGGCTATACGAATACGTCGCGGCGTTACTTAATAAAAATGGGTGAAATAGTAGCGACACGATTTTCTATTAAAATAATTATTAATCGCGTAAAAATTCTTGGTCGCTACAAACTTACCCCCTTAAAATAATTTCGTCCTCGAAATTAAACTTACTTGATCTTATGATTTCTGAACACTTAATCAGAATCTCTTCTCTTCTTTCTCTTAGTAATCTCATCATTATAATATCTAACCCACTGGACTTTTACTAAATCATCTCTTTGTTTTCTTAAGAACATGTATTTTTCTTATCAATAATAGACATATGTGTCTACTCATAAATTCTAACTCAAAATGAAAATTTCCAACCGTATGTGATATTTCATCATATCTTGTAGTACTCATGTAACCTGTCACTTATCATCGTATCATGTAACCTCAAATATTCGTATTAATATCTCTAAAATTTCAATAAATCTTTACTAACATATCATACCATAATAATTTGTCATTTCTTCTTATCACCAAATATCCCAAAATAATTAAAACGATTACCTGAATATTCTCTATGTAATATACCCAAACATGTTATTCACATATCAACATAATCATCAGTTTATCTTTCCAATATTTGTAACGCTTTCTTGCTGGAATCAATATCACGCGGATTCCCTCCGATCCTTAATGCTTTTAAATAGTTCATGCTGGGAAGAGGTTAGATCCATCAAAAACATGGATATCATTCTTACAAACATTCGCAAGTATTATTCCAGTCTTCCAATGAATGATCTGAGGAAAATTTATCGAATAAGACTCGAAAGATTGAGGTTGCTGATGGCTTTATAGCCCTGCCCGGAGGTTTTGGTACCTTAGAAGTAATCTTTAACATTACCTCGTGGGCTCAACTAGGTCTCCATACTAAGCCTATTGGGCTTCTGAATGTTAACAATTTCTTTGATGGTTTGTTAACCTTTCTTGATTATGCTGTGGAACAGGGATTCATCTCTCCATTTTCCAGAAGGCTCCTTATTTCTGCTCCTACTATTGATGAACTACTGGATAAGCTGCAGTCATATATCTCAATACAAGATCCAGCAGGGGTTAAGATAGATTGGTCGCAAGGAAGGGGAATCAAGCGAAAATGGAGTCCGGTTAATGTAAACTTAACTTTATGAATCTTAGAATAGGTGGGGGTAGAGTACGGAGTATTCTTACTCTCGAGACACCCCTCTAATTTCCTAGGATTTCCTTAATGTTTAAATCTTGTGTGTACCTCAAAGGTTCCAGGTGGTAGATTACGGAGTATTCTTACTCTCGAAACACACCTCTTTGAAGGTTTCTTTATTTCCTCAGAAGGTCAGAGGTGGTAGGATACGGCTACTCCGGAAACACATCTCTCAATTTGAGGAATTTCCCATGTTGCTTTCTTTTGCTTTTGCGTGTTTCATGTATTTCTTTTCCAGTGTGACTCTTTGTATGTTCTCCTTATGAGAAAAATAATAAAATCTCTGCTATCATCTACTAAATCTCGTTTGTGATGTAAATGAACTTGCATGTCTAACCTTAATTCCTTTAGTGGATGCTTATCATATGCTCTTAATTCCAAATGATAAAATTCTGGACAAAGTCTCCCTTGTAATTTGGACTTATCCCAAACCATAAGCATACTTCATAACTCACAATAATAAATAACTCCACATTTGATCACAACGATCTAAAAATATTGAAAACGATTCCAACACTTCAATATATCAAAAAAAATATCCCATAATTCAATTCATAATTCCTCAACATAACAATTTCAAATCATATTTTTCAATATCACAATATCACTTCCTTCCATACCTTAATTGGCTCAAAAGATTACTCATACTTATATTTATAAGTCATAAATCATATTCCCAAAATTTAATCACAAGGCCAAAGTTCATAATAAATTTCTCTTCAATATAGAGGCATAATTCACTTACTCAACATAATATCCATTACTTAATTCCCAATAACCAAATCTTTAAATCTCTAACTTCATAATGCTTCTCATAAAAGTCTCATTAAAACCACATCACTTATAATCTTAACATCTCATAAAACTTCATAAAATTGGCTCTCTATTTCTCATTAAATCTAAATGATAGATAATCTGAACATATTTCTAATCATTTCTGTTGACTTCTCATACTTAGTGCCATGTCTAAAATCAATTATGCAAAGTCCATTTAAGGTTCATCATTTCTAAACTCAAGGACAACAATTATTTTGAAAATCATTCTCAAGTCATATTATTCCCATTATGCTCAACACCCGTTCTCTTTCTTTCTTTTCTTTCCGAATTTTTTTTTTTTTTTTAGAATTGAAACTTGAAGAGTGGTACCAATAATCATCCACAGTTTTTCCTTGCTTTTAAGCAAAGGTAGTGATAAAGGGATAAATTATTGAACCGAAAATTGAAACTTGAAGAGGAAGTACTAATAACCATCCACAGTTTTTCCCTTGTTTTTACACAAAGGTAGTGATAAAGGGATAAATTATTGTACGAATTCATTATTAATTTTGTTTGTTTAATATATTATTCCATATATTTTGGGCAAAAGTTACAACCCAACTTAATTTCTAATTGAGTCAATCTTACTAAGCTTAATATGCACCAAAATTCATATAAATATCCTCTCTGTCTCATGATTCTACATTGAAAAGAATAAAAAAATTGAGTCTTCTATCAATTTATATCATACTTGACATGTATATTATGTGTAACACATAAAGATTCATAACATATGAATATTTCATACTTAACATGCTTCAATATAATCATAAATGCCATGTAATTGCTATTATACATAACATACCTGGTTCGAGGAGTCAAAACGTGGAAGGTGGCGTAGCGGATTGATGAGTCAAAATTTTCATAATTAAATAATGGTCTATTTCTTAGAAAAAATTCATTAACCATTTTTGAATCTTTACAAGAGATTTGGCCCAATTGATACACTATCAATACATGTAGTAATTTACTTAGCCCAATTAAAATTTTCATACATGATTGAGCCCAATTTAATATAATACCAAATAAAATAATTTGGTTATTCAAAATAAAATTTGCATAAATGATTAGACCAAAATCTGATTCATAATAACAATTTGCTAATGATTTACTTAAATAATAATTTAGACAACTAAGAAAATTTTTCAAATACATAAAGTTAGGTCTAAAGTGATAAGAGACTTAAAAGTATATCCATTCATATTTCTCCATCACGACAAAATCAATAGTTAAATTTTTTTTTTTTTTTGAATAGTAAACGCACTGTTCACCGAACACAAAATTTATTATTGAAATTAAGAAAATATATGCAAGCATGGGAGGTTCCATTATATGTAATCATGAAGAGCATAATATTTGTATAAATATGGAAAAGTATATGAATGATTTATATACTCCATTATATGTAATCATGAAGAGCATAATATTTGTATAAATAAATATTGGGATAACATTGAATTAAGTACTTGGACTTAATATACTTTAAATCAAGAGAATGGAGATATTTTTAGAAATTCGGAATTTAATTTAAAATCGAACGATCTTGATTATTTCTTGATTTGGCTATACGAATACGTCGCGGCGTTACTTAATAAAAATGGGTGAAATAGTAGCGACACGATTTTCTATTAAAATAATTATTAATCGCGTAAAAATTCTTGGTCGCTACATGTAGTGCGTGTGTGTGTTTGACGTGCGCTGTGTGCTTTGTGTCGGGTGTGTGCACAGTCGGGGAAGGGAACGAGGGAAGGGGAGGGTTACCCGTGAGAGTGAGAGGAGAGGTCGCCGGTGAGGAGTCAGGCAGGTCAAGTAGCGGCGGTTGAGTGTGAGGCGAGAGAGACGGAGACAGAGACTGAGAGAGAGTTGTTGCGGCGAGAGTGAGAGGCCGGATGGAGAGAGAGAGAGAGAGAGAGAGAGAGAGAGAGAGAGAGAGAGAGAGAGAGAGAGAGAGAGAGAGAGAGATCGTGAGTGAGGTAAGAAAATTGAGGGTTTAGGTTTAATTGTTTATGTTTTGAAAATTTGCAATTTAGTCCCTCAACTCTCATAAATTAGAAATTTATGTCCACGACCTTCAAATAAAATTCAAAGTGCCACTAAACTCTCCTCAATTCTCATTTAACACAATTTAGGCCTCTTTCAACTTAATTAGATAGAAAATAACAAGATTAATAAATAACGTTAATAATCACACATAAAATTGCACATAGACAATATATGAACTTTCTATTTGGCGCATTGATCAAGACGGCGTCCAAGTCCTTCCACTGCAAAATAATTCAAATCATTGACATAAAATTTATCAAATTTAAAATTTATAATAACATTAATATAAATGTCACGTGAAATTTAAAGATGCACGTAACAATAAAAAACGGTATTACAGGGAAAGTATAGATAAGATTATGAGAAACAAAATATTAGCACGTCATGAGAACTGATAAGGGTTAAGTACACAATTACAAATATATAGATTTGAAAATTTTTGTAATCAGGTGTTTTGTAACTAATTACAAAAGTATCAAAATAATTTTCAAAATCAGGTATATTTTTTCAATTCAGAATTAAGGCCTGTAATTAATTACAATTGTAACTTTATTTCAATTTGTAATTAGTTACAATTTTAAATTTAACTACAATTGCAATTTATTACCATCACCGCCACCGATCACCGCCTAATTTGCAATTAGTCACCGCTACAAACACCGTCGAAAATACAATTGTAACTTATTTTAATTTTGTAATTAATTACAATTGTAACTTATGAATTAGGACTTTATTTCAATTTGTAATTAGTTACAATTGTAAATTTAACTACAATTGTAATTAATTACCACCACCACTACCGATCACCGCCTCATCAGCCACCGCAACAACCACCCATCGAAAATATAATTGTAACTCATTTCAATTTTGTAATTTATTACAATTGTAACTTATGAATTAGAACTTTATTTCAATTTGTAATTAGTTACAATTGTAAAGTTAACTACAATTGCAATTAAACACAACTACCTAATTTGTAATCAGTCACTGCCACAACCACCGTAAAAAATACAATTGTAACTTATTTCAATTTTATAATTAATTACAATTGTAACTTTATTTCATTTTGTAATTAAATACAAATACAATTAAATCTCAATATCACCATCACCATCACCACCACCACCACCACCACCACCACCACTACCACCATCATCTCAACAACACCACACAACCACCACCGTCTCACCACCACAACTACATCAAAAAAAAAAAAAAAAAAAAGTAAAGAATCAGAAGTGGGTGAGAAATATGTAGAAGTGATTCTACAAAAAAAGCAAAGAATCAAAAGAAAAATACGCCTATTCTTGGTTTATTCTTATAATAATTACTATAAATTTGAGATTAAGAACCTTGCATTGTTATGTATTCACAATTTTAATGGTGTTGATAAAGAGAAGAGGAAAGAAATTAAAAGCCTCAATTATCATATTAAGCCACAATTTGAAGAAAAAATGTAATTAATTACAATTGTAAGTTTGCTTGCAAAAAAAAAAAAAAAAAAAATTACAATTGTAACTTGTAAGTTAATTTTTATTATAAAATTATATTGAAGTTACAAATTTATTTGTTATACCATACAACTATAACTAATAAATTTGTAAAACATGACAATTTTTATTGTTGAAATTAATTGAATTAGAACAAATTGTAATTAATTACACTTACCTTAATTACAATTGGGACTTAATTTTAATTTTGCAACTAATTACATTTTTATTTAATGAATTTGCAAAACATGAAAGATTTAATTGCTAAAATTAATTGAATTACTTACAAATTGTACTTAAATACAATTGCAATTTAGCTACATTCTTTAATGGATTACAATTTGTAATTAAATACAAATGTAACTTAATTTTTTAATTACAGTTGTAACTTAATTGTATATGGAAAGCAAATCAAATTTTCAATTTTCATTTAAAATTAATTGAATTAGTTACATATTGTAATTAATTACAGTTACAACTTAATTACATCTTGTAATGAATTACTGTTTGTAACTAATTACAATTGTAACTTGATTACAATTTTGCAATTAATTATAATCGTAATTAATGAATTTGTAAAACATGATAGGTTTTTTTTGATAAAATTAATTGAGTTAGGTACATTCACCTTAATTACAATTGCAACTTAATTACATTTTGGAATCAATTACAGTTAAAAATCAATTGTAATTGTATTTTTATTTCAACTTTGCAATTAATTAAAATTGTAACTAATGAATTTGTAAAATATTTTTTGCTAAAATTAATTAAATTAGTTTCATTCACCTTAATTACAATTGTAATTACAATTTAATTATTTTTGTAATCAATTACAGTTTAAAATTACTTACAAGTGTCACTTTATTTAAATTTTGTAATTAATTACAATTGTAACTAATAAATTTATAAAAACGTTAATGTAATTCTTAATTTGTAATTAATTATTGTCTAACACCGTCACCATCATCGTCATCATCTCAACAATAGAACTATCTTCTCAACACCACCACTACAAATATCTCAACCAAAGAAAAAACCAATCAATGCCCACACATCCCGGGTGATTCCCTATGCTAGAAACTGGACTTCCTCAAAACAAAAGCGCCCATCCTTTTTAATTTCTTAATTCAAAGTGTACATCACTGCCAATACACACATACATACACACAGTCGCTATATATATATATATATATTTTTTTTTTTTTGGTTCCCAGATTCTTTCAATTGTTAATTGATGGACAAATACCAGCAATACGAACGTTTAACTTATCATTTTGATGCAAACGAAGACGGGAAAATATCGGCATCGGAGTTGTAGTAGTTTGTTGAAAGCAAATACTCCTCCAACCAGTGCCGGAAAAAGGAACACCCAGATGGATAAGTAGTATCTCCAAAAATTGCCTTAGGTCGGCTAACTTTAGAGAGAAAACTTCTGTCGACGATTTTCACTTATTTTAAGATCTTTAATGACACCTGATTTTCAAAGATTTTTCTCAAGTAACTGATTTTAAAAATTTTAAATATAAAAAGTATGAATGAGTGTGATTTGCCCAACTGATTAAGGCTGTAACATGCCTAATTTCAAGGATCCGGCAAATAAATCAATATTCAAGAAAGGAAGATACCTTGATTTTCTCAAGGGGGAAATCGAAAATCAATACATGATAAAATAAAGGCTAAAAGAGAGAATGATCAACTAAGAAACCAGTATATGTAGACAAATACGGAAGACGAGAAGTACAGAGCATTTTTTTTTTTACTTTATACCAATAAAAGTCTAAAACAAAAAATAATATATCAACATTTTGATGCTCACTATGGGACACTAGAGATCAAACAAGAAGGAATTTTAGAAGAAAATATATAGAATGTTTCTCTTGATTTCTGCTTCAATATTTACAGACTAAGGATCTGATATATATATATATATATATAATACAAAGAATACAACGAATTCTAGAATAAGACAAAAAAATACTCAACAGAAAAATATTCCAACAATATAGCCACATTCCCATGGATTCCGCACAGAAGGCCAGCTGTATAATTTCTAGTATTGTGTCACAGAATTTAACAGGTAGGAGAGGATGTACAGTAAGGAGAAGACGTATTCTTCAAAACCGGTTTTATGCTTTTACGCTCTCTATTTATTTCATATTTGCCTCTTTCACTTGAACTATGATTTAAGTCAATTGAGTCACATGATTTTGAGCAGACATTTCCAACTCCCCCTTTCAAATTGGAGTTTCTTTCGCATACTCCAAGTTTGCTCCTCAAATGCAGAAATCTTGCTGGGGCAGAGGCTTGGTCAAGATATCTGCTGTTTGCTCATTAGACTTCACGTAATCAATTTGTAGCTGTTTGTTTAGGACCTTGTCTCTCACGAAATGAATGTCCAATTCTATATGCTTTGTCCGGGCATGGAAGACTGGATTAGATGCTAAAGCACTCGCACCAATATTATCACACCAGATCTTCGGTATATTACTTAGTTCAATTTTTAGTTCGCCAAGTAAAGATTGAATCCACGTGATTTCAGCAGCTGTATGAGCCAGTGTCCTGTATTCTGCCTCTGTACTAGATCTGGCCACTACATGTTGTTTCTTTGAACATCAAGAAACCAGATTTTTTCCCAGATACACGCAATAGCCAACAGTCGACCTTCTATCATCTGGGCATGAAGCCCAGTCAGCATCTCCAAAGGCTGTTATGTCACGACCCGTTCCGAATCACTCTACTAGACCCAGAACGTGACGTGTGCCGATAGCAGGTGCCACCTAGATATTGGACCCACTACCAATGCAACCTTGACTTTTCTTTGACTATAAAGAATTTACTGAAAATTTGAAATGATCTCCCTTATAAATTAGACTAAAGTCACCTGAATAGCAACAACATTTCCCAAACACTCATATATCTCATAAATAGTGGGAACTACCTCTGCATCTAACGCACATACTAATCAACTAAGTGTAACTAACTCGATCATTTAATATAACTTACAGTATGTCCCAAATGAAAATAAAGCTGAGAGATTGCAGTGAGCGCTTAAACTTAGATACTTAATTAAATAAATCATACTATCTTATTATATCTGTAGCCCGACTTGACAAATCAACATGCTCCAAATGCTTCGCAACTCACATTCACCTGCATTATATAAAAATATATGGGAAAATAATGAGTTTGTAACTCAGTGAGTGGACATTTCATAAATACGTGTATTTTCTCATTTATACATATTTGCTGGAAAATTTATATACTTTCACTTTAAAAACTTCGAAAATCGGATAATTACTTTTAAAACTGAAATCACTGGAATCATACTATAAGCTGAAGTCTTGATTCTGTAAACTGAAAACTAAATTTTGAATTCTTAATTCCGATAAATTGTGAAATACTGGAAAAAAAAAAACCACACCAAAGGTACCCAAAATCTGATAATCTAATAATTCTGAGATTCTGGTCATACTCGCGCAGAGCTGCCCGATGGCTATGAACTGGTCATACACTATGGAAACGTATTCACAATAGTGCAGAGCGGGTAAAATCACTATATCTGGTCATACACTGTGGAAACAGATTCACATCAATGCAGAGCAGGTAAAATCACTATATCTGGTCACACACTGTTGAAACAGATTCACATCAGTACAGAGCGGGTAAAATCATCTGGGTACTTTTTGGTAGTTTTTAAAATCTCTTTACATATATTGGAATATCTATCACTGATGTAATATTTCTCAAAACGTGATTTAACTGAACTGAATTTAACTTTAAAAAGAATTGCTTATTAATAAAACTTCACTTTATTCTAAAAATCATGCTGTAAACTTAATACTTGAAAATAATCAAATTCTGCACTTTATATAATTATGTACAAGCACTATAATAAATAAATATTTCATAATACTTTTAGAATTAATATACATTAAATAAATACTTATTTTCTTAAGAAAACTATTTTTCACTCACTGAGCTATTAACTGAAATCTGCCTGTTTTGAAAAGCCTGTCAAATTTCCACATCGTTCCTGAAATAAAAATATAATTCTTTTGTATCAAAATTCATAATTCCCAAATAATAATTATAAAATCCAACCAAGCTCTCTTTTAGTCCATATTCCCCAATTTTCATCCAATCACTTGCCCTTACTTATTAAATTCCCAGCATACTTCACGATTGGCACACATAAAAGATTATATCATTTGAAAATGTACTCATTTGTTTCCATATATTAATGACCCATTTCCATAACCAAAAGCATGAGATTAGGCACAATTATCATATAATGACATTTCCTATCACGACATCTTTTCTTCTTATTTCATCTTAATACTAATCCACACTTATATATATATATATATATATATATATATATATATTAAAACAAGTGTTTAGAATTACATAATCATACCAAAATCAAAGATCAAGGCACTAGTTTAAAAACCCATTCCATAAATAGATCAATTTAACCATCAAAATCCACATATACAACTTCCTTGCAATCTATTTAGCTTATTACCTCATATCCATGTCAATAAAGCTTAATACTAGCTAAACTTCAAATTTAAGCTAATAATCCATAAACCCTAGAAATTAAATTAACATACCTCTTGAAAATAATGATAAATTAAGAGCCCAAAATAATAAAGATTTATCCATACCTCTTCTTTTCCTCATTTTTCCTCTTCTTCTTTCTTTCCTTTTTTTTTCTCCAGCTCTTGGCTTCTCTTTCTCCTTCATGTATTCAGTCCCTGTTTGTATATATCCCCCAAAGAAAAATGATAAAAGTATCACTTTAACTCATATTTTAATGGATAACTATGGGATAATTACAACTTCAGCCCCAAACTTCCATACAATATAAGATTTAGTCCTTAAAATCTCAATAATAGAAATTAAGTCCTTAAATTCCTTATTATATTATCTCGAGTCTTCAAGTATATGCAATAACAAAATAAACCCCATGAAATATCATTTGTTCAACTTTAGTCCTTATTTAACTTGACAATTGACTTTGACCAAATAATTCCTTGACTTTTTGACTAATATAAATCGGGTCGTTACATGTTAAGTTTAATCTCTCATTTTTCTGGACTAGGATTCCATAGTTTAGGGTACCCTTCAGATATCTAAAAATTCTTTTTAACACGTTCCAGTGAACTTCGATTGGATGCTGGAGGAACTGACTCATCCTGTTGACAGCAAAACATATATCTGGTCTTGTGTATCCTAGATATTAAAGTGCTCCTACTGGCACTTCTGTACAAAGTTTCATTTCTCAATTTTTCTCCATTATCCTTTGAGACAAGTTTTCCACTGACCATAGGTGTAGTGCTTGAATTAAGTTTGTCATAATCAAACCTTTTCATTAGTTCCAGTATGTATCCCTTCTGTGTCAGATGCAAGCCTGCATGTAACACCCCAATTTTAAATGCTTAAGACTAGGCGTGTTAACTTCCATTCACATTAAATGCGGAAATAATCGTTTAAAACATTTAAACGTTTCATTTTCTATTTTAAAATTTTTACATAAATTTCGGCAGAGTCTCCTCTATAACTTGGACATAGCCAACCTGTAGAGGGACATCATACCTACAATACAAATGCAATTCTCAACTCATTCAAAATCCAACATTCAACATCCCACCACAATTCCAAAATTTAACTTCAACATCAATTCTCAAACTCCTCAACATAAATAAATTTAAACCATGAGCTCCATTTAACTAAATGGAAGATTGATAAACTACTAAAGAGATAAATGACTTATCAAAAACTAAATCCCATAAACAATTAAAAGAATGAACTAATAAAAATAACTAAAATATTTATGAAATTCCACTTCAAACCCTATTTAAAATGATATATCGTGGTACTGTCCGAGTCAGCCGCCAAGTGTTCTCCTCGGATCACCTAACTTTCATCACCTGAAATGTTTGAGGAGGGATTGGGGTGAGCTAAAGCTCAGTAAGTAAACTTTATGCATGAAATGCATGCTTATGACATGAATACTTTAAAAATTCCATATATGTATCCCCATTTACTTTACTTTCCAGAACATTCAAACATTTCAAACTTTCACTTAACATTTCAAAACTTTCCCTTCATTTCCATCGTGAGCTCACTTGGTGTATCTTCTAGTCAATCAGATAATAATGGGCAATTCTTATTTGGAACCAGATTAACTTTCACATTTCCACCGCAAAGCGGCTCATTCACTTCATTCCACCGCAAAGTGGCTCATTACATTCAGGTACGCCGGTCCCCCGCGCCCCATTTCCCGCTCGCATCTTTCATGACATAGAAGTACACCCATTCTTTCTTGAAAAACTTGGGATACATAACTTTTGATAAAAATTGCACTTTGACACATTCCTTTCATTAAAACACTTGACTTCCCCATTTCGATGCCAATGCATGCTTAATGACTCAATGACATGATAACGTGCATGCTTGAACATTTCCTTAAATACACATAATTGCATATGGTAAACCAAAAGCATTAAAATCCCGTAATTATCACGAATGTCAATTAAGCACATAATTCCACATTGAACATTCAACTATGCTGAGAGAAGGGGAAGTTTACTTACTTGACGTCCTTAGCATTTACCGTTATCTGGATTTGCAAGTGGAGGAGCCTCGACTGCCCGTGTCGTCAATGTACCAAAATCCTAGTTGTATCCATTCATTTAGTAAAATATACTTTCAGTTCACAAACACATTCATTATTCATTTTAATAATAATCAAACATTAATCAAGATTAAAACTTCAATTTAACCAAAGCGTGACTTTACATAATAACCAAAATACATAAAACCATATTCGAGACAAGAAATGAATCTCAATGCACATTAGAAGGCCTTCTCATCTTTTAAATTCAAATTCAAACTCAAAATTACATAACTTTAGAAATTACTTAATCGTGATTCTAACAAGTTCACAAATCTTAAAATAACCATTTATTACAAACTTTACCAAAAAGCAATTAACTAATTTCATAAATCTAATCAAATTCGAAAAACCGAATCTATAACTTTTAATCCAAAATTAACCTAACCATTGGTCCATTGGTTAACAATTGGATTCATATATAAAAATCTAAGAATTAACTAGCTAATATGACTAAAGCCATTTATATCAATACATGAAAATTCTCAAATTTCTCAATTTACCCAGAATAACATAAACTTAATTAACTAACTCAAATTTAAACAAAGTATTTTCCAAAAACTTTTTAAATTTGAAAAATTGTCTTCATAATTCAAACTTAACCAAATATTTAACTAAGTTACAAAATTATCAATACATACACACACACACACACACACACACACACACACACATTGTCCAACATCTCAAATAAACAATTTAAAATTCGAAATATAAACAAGTCCAAAATCTGAAATTTCATGTGCCACATACATAATAACATCCTATATCCATTTCAGTGTTGGGGTGTGTGTGAATCAGAGTGTGTGTTTAGTGTATGTGTGTGTGTGAAACCCGTGTGTGAGGCGCACTGAGCTCTGTGTGTGTTGTGTCGTGTGTGTACGCGTAAGGGAGCAGGGTAGGGGTTACCCGGTGGTGCGGCGACGAGAGGGAGGAGAAGCCGTGAGAGAGACGGAGAGGGAGAGACCAAGACAGAGCGAGAGGCTGAGAGCGAGACAGCGAGGGACGTGAGTCGCGAGAGAGAGAGGCTGAGAGAGTGAGTCGCGAGTGATGAGAGGGAGCTGAGGGACGAGTCCAGTCTTTTAGGTTAGAATTAGGATTTTAATCTTTTGAATTTGCAATTCAGTCCCTCATATCTCCCCTCTTGTTTAATTAAGTCTATAAGTTCTATTTACCCTCGATAAAATTTCAAATTGCCACTAAACCTTTCCCAATTTCAATTTATGAAATTTAGGTCATTTACTACTTAATAAAAATAGAAATCGACAAGCTTCACAAATAAAATAAACAATTAGACATAGAATTGCATATATACAATTTATAAACTTTTTTTTAATTGGTACATTAATCGAGACGGCGTCCAAGTCCTTCCACTGCAAAATCATTCAAATTATCGACATTAAAATATCATTAAATTTAAAATTTATAATAACATTAAAATAATTATTACGTGAAATTTAAGGATGCACGTAAAAATGAAAAACGGTATTACACTGCAGCACTTCTATTAAGTTCTATGCCAAGAAACTTGTTGAGAGGACCAAGGTCCTTTAAGGCAAACTTGTTGTTCAATGTTTTAATAAGCTCCTGAATTCTCCTTTGGCAGCTTCCAGTGATGATTATATCATCAAAGTACACTAATATATAGGTAATATGTGATCCATTCTCTGTGAAGAATAGAGAATTATCAAATTTTGACTGAACAAAGCTCCAACTGACCAATGTATTTTTCAATTTTTCATGACAGGCTCTAGGAGCCTGCTTCAGCCCATACAGTGCCTTCTCCAGTTTGCAAACATGATCTGGAAACCTCTCATCTTCAAAGCCCTCAGGTTGTCTCATAAATACTTCTTCTTCCAAAACACCATTTAAAAATGCATTATTTATATCTACCTGTCTAATCACCCAATTTCTTTGAATTGCCATGGACAAAATTATCCTCAAGGTTGATGACTTTATGACTGGACTGAAAGTTTCGTGAAAATCTATCCCAGCTGTTTGTAAGAAGCCCTTGGCTACTAGACGTGCTTTATACCTTTGTACTATCCCTTTAGAGTCACATTTAGCCTTAAAAACCCATTTGCATCCAATAATTTTCAAACCTGGTGTTGCTAGAACCAATTTCCAAGTCTTGTTCCTGGTTAATGCTTCAAACTCCTCCACCATTGCACTTCTCCAGTTATCATTTTCCAGTGCTTCTCTAATTGAGGTAGGCTTTGCTTCATTTTGCAAGTTA
This sequence comes from Ligustrum vulgare, assembly GCA_963555705.1. Taxonomy (NCBI): domain Eukaryota; kingdom Viridiplantae; phylum Streptophyta; class Magnoliopsida; order Lamiales; family Oleaceae; genus Ligustrum; species Ligustrum vulgare. The sequence goes on from OY743190.1 coordinate 15,176,955, forward strand.
ATGGTTAACACTTTAGGTTTAAAGATTCCTGCTCTTCCCCTAGTAACCATTGAGTGTTTTCTGCCATCTGAATTAATTTGTATCTCTGTTTGTATTTCTGGTTCAGTTTCAACAAAATCTTCCTCATTTCTATCAGAGACTTCAGTAACATTTGGTGAATCAAAGTTCTGAGTATTTTCATCCTCATGCTCCCTCAAAACATTTGGTTGCGAATGATTTGAGTTAGTATTTGTTGCAGGGACAGCTTCAGGATAGTCTATACCATTTAGTTGATTAGTGGAAGTTGGTGTTTCTATTGTAGAGTTTAAGGGTAATGGAAATAGAATTAGATCAGAAGGTTGGGAGGTTGATGTTTTATTAAGGAACCTTGATTTAAAAGGAAAACATGACTCATGGAATTCAACATGTCTTGAAATGTAGACTGTTCCAGTTGAACCTAGATATTTGTATCCTTTATGACGACTACTAGGTCCAAGGTAAACACATTTTTTAGTGTGAAAATCCAGTTTGTACTTTTGATAGGGTCTCAAACACGGGTAGCAGGCACAACTAAAGATTTTGAAGTTTTGGTAATCTGTTTTTTTGTTGTAAAGTATTTTAGTAGGTGATTTGTTTTTGAGTAAAGATGAAGGCATATGATTAATTAAGAAGGCTGCAGTAGTGAAGGCTTCATACCAGTAACTTAGAGCCATACATGCTTGAGCTAGGAGAGTAAGTCCTGTTTCGGTTAAGTGCCTATGTTTCCTCTCTGCTCTCCCATTCTGAACTGAGTTGTAAGGGCATGTATATCTTAGTTGAGTTCCTGATTCTTGTGCAAATTTACTAAAAATTCTATACTCTCCACCACAATCAGATTGCAAGATTTTAATTTTTCTCTCAAAAATGTTTTCAACCAGTTTCTTGAAGTGAACAAAGTGAGATAAGTTTCAGATTTATGTTTCATAGGATATATCCAAATGTGTCTATTGTAATCATCCAAATATAATACATAATATGTAAATTCAGAAGTTGAGTTAATGGGAGTAGGTCCCCAAATGTCTATGCAGATAAGATCCAGAGGATTTTGAGATTGTGATGTGGATAAGTTGAAAGGCAAAGCATGTGATTTACCAAATTTGAAAGTTTCACAGAAGAAGGATTTCTTTTCATTGATTAAGATCTTATTTCAAGACTCAATAACATGACTCAAGACCTGCACATAAGAATGACCTAGCCTTTTGTGCCACAACTCAAGCAAGGACATTGCTGATGACTCACTTTTGACATGATTTTGACTGACATTAAGAGTTAAAACAGAACTTGTGGGCATTGGACTGCAAGTTGACTGTCTGGTTGCTAGTTTATTTGAAGGAAGAAGTTGGTATAGACCATCCCTAAGTTTTCCTTGCAGCATATTCTCCCTCGTTTATAGATCCTTCACAACACAAGTGTTAGGGTAGAATTCAATAGATACCAGATTATCAGCTGTAAATTTTGAATTCTTGGAGTTTAAAGTTATTGCTAGACGAAGTTGAAAAGTGAGAATTTTACGTTATTGGTTTAATATACCCATGGTTCTTGCATCATGAGGTCAGGGTTGCATTGTTACCGTCCGCTCCAGCCTGAATTCAGAACTTTCCCGACGTTAATTCCATGCGTTCGTTGTGACCCCCTCCCGGGATCACATTAGTTGGTATCAGAGCCAGACTCTGAATTCAGGTTTTGTTTTTCGTTTCTATCCTAGTTTGATTTTTATGTGTTATCATAGAGTCTGCCACATAAAAATCATCCATATCCCGTTTTTATAGTTTGAGTCTTTATTTCTTGTTTTTTGTGTTCTTGAGTTTTGATCCATATAAAATCCAACAAAAAAATTCAAAAGTATTTATTTTATTCAATTCTTATCCAAATCCTGTCTCGTTTGTTTTGCCGTGTTCGTTGTCAAATTTCGGATTTAAAAAAAAAATTATTTTTTTATTATTTAATCCGAAAATTAATTCATTATTCAAAAAAAAAGGAAGTATTCCAAAATTCAAGAACCACCTTCTTGAATTTCCTTAATTTCTTGATATTCCTTGCCTTACAAGTCAAAATTAAAATTCATTTTTAGTCCTTGTGTCAAACTATTATTCCATTCCATTCCACAATGTCCAAATTTCACGAAAATTCATCATCTAGGAAAGATAACCATTATGATGGAGAAATGGTTTGAGGAGTTAGCTACGAAATTGGAAGCGAAATTTGATACGAGATTAGATGCGAAGTCTGGGAAGGTTAAGAACTCAGTAGATATGCATAGTGCAGAACTTGCTCAACGACGTGAAAGGGAATACATGCGTAACCATAAATCTAGGATTGGGATTGGATTTGATTGGGATGAAGAGATTAATGCGAGGGCGCTTTTCTAGAGTCGAACAGAAATTTATGCGGAAAGGATGATGTACGAACGGAAGGCTAGAAAAGAACCAAAGTTAAAAAAGAGGGAGAGTGAAAGGGAGGCTGAAGCTAAATTACAACAGGGTGAAAGTGAGATTGGATGGGATTTAAAATTGGAGTCTCAAGATATGATTGTTGAGAAGAAGGAGGGAGACTTGAAACATGGATTAGAAAATAAAAATTTGAGTTATGAAGAGGAGGTGCGCGAGTTGAAAATTGAAATAGTTGAACAAGCTCCGAATTTTGAGGTAGGAAGTGAGGAATTAGAAGATAAAATTTTGGGTAGTAATGAGGTAGTGCACGAGCGTGGTAATAAAAATGTGGAGATAGGAGATGTGGTTAAATTTGAGAGTAAAAATATTGAAGAGGTGGTTGAGTGTGTAAAGTTAGGAGAGGTGCTTGAGGGAAAAACAGTAGAGGGGAATAAACGAGAACTTGCAAATGAAGAACGAGGTGAAGAGCCTGGCCTCTTGGTTCCAAAAGAGGAGTTGGAGATGATGATTTACCATGAATACAAGGATCCATACCTTGTACCTCATGAAACTAACATTTCCCTCCCCATTTTATTTAATTCTTTCTTCCAGGTTAATTACACTTGGAAGTTTGGGCAACACCACCAATGTCCACAGGAGTTTCTACTTCAATCCATCCAAGTATCCCAAATGGTGGCATATTATTGGTTGACCATGTGCAATGGAGGAAATTTTTTTCCATTTGATCCAGGTGTAGCAGTTGCACAACAGGAACAACAATATGATTCGGGATGAATCATCCTAAAGAAGGAGAGAATGACACGAATCATAGTGGGCTTGACGGAAAATTCAAATATTCAAGAGAAAACAAGAATTCAGCAGGTTCGAAGAGCTTCAAAGATCAAACAGAAGAAGCGTCAAAGATGGTACAAGTGACGTGGAACGAGAATCGAGATCAAAACCGAGAAGTTGGAGTTTCGAACCATGCGACCGCGGTATAAAATTTAGGGCGATCGCGAACTATACTGAAAAAGAGACCCGAGACATTTTGACCCTTCCACGCGATCGCGGCGGAAGCACCTGCGCGATCGCGCAGTACAATTATTTTAGGGTTTTGCGAGTTTTTAGATTAAATTCCGTTTTTACATGTTTTAGGGTTTATTTTGGGCCTCTATAGCGGCCAGGGCTCATTTAATTCTGTTTTACTTATTTATATGTTATTTCTTCATTGTAATAATCAGACTTTTGATGAATAAAATTATTGAGTGTTTTTACTCTCTCTAAAGGCGAGCATTTTCCCTTTAAATAAAGAACTTATAAAGATTCAAATCTTGTGGCGTTCAAAACAATTGAACTTATCAAGGATCTGGACATTCCTTGTGGCGTTCCCCCTCTGTGGTTCTTATCTCTGCATCGTAACATGTCTCGGGTTTAATATGTCCCTGGTTCTTGCTTCGTGAGGTCGGGGTTGCATTGTTACCGTCCGCTCCAGCCTGAATTCGGAACTTTTCCGGCGTTAATTTCGCGCGTTCGTCGTGACCCCCTCCCGGGATCACATCAATTTTATTTAATTTTAATTTCTTGTTAACGTTTTTTTACACTTAATTGCACTTGCATTGAGCTTAGAATACCATTTGAAGATTAGTTTATTAAGCACACAAGTCCTAATTTAGGACTGTTTGATGTTTATAAACTAATATGTGAATTGTCCCATTATTGGACATTTTGATATTGATTAGTGAGTTACGAGTTGTGTAATTCAATATTTTTTCCCTGCAACTACTTCATTATTCGCGCGTAGATTTGAGTGGTGTCTCCTAAAATATTCTCCGGGTGTGGACTACGTTTAACATAGTGCTAGCACTTAGGAGAATAGTAGGGAGATGCTGCCGAAATTTATGCGTGACATAGAAATATTAACAGGAAAAAAAGGACACAACTCGCTACTCACGAGTCATTGTTGAATGGTTAGGACCCGTACCTTGAATTTTTAGTATTTGAGCGATAAAGGGTTATAGCACATGTTCACATCACTCAAACATTTCAGTTATATGTGTTTTTTTAACAGTGAAAATGAAGTACGGATAAATATGGACAGTAGTTGGATAAAACTTAACAGAATACGAGGCAAGTCCATCGAATTTGGAAACAGAGTTACAACATCTATAAGAATGGCCAGGCCATTGGAAAATGATAGGGGGATGATTTCTTGTCCCATGCAATAACTGTTTAAACAAAGTAAAACAATTAGTGATGTGATCCGTTATGGGGATCACGAAGAACACGCGAAACGCCGGAAAGCCCCAAATCTAATTGGTAGACGATAGCAATGCAACCCCTACCTCACTATGCAAGAACCCAAGGTATATTAAACCAAAGACCCGTTACAATGCGGAGATAAGAACTACAAAGGGTGAACGCCACAAATATTGTCTAATCCTTTGATAAGTTCGATTTATTCAATAAGAACGAAGAAGAACAAGGGAATATCTCACCTCAAATTAACAATAATCTCAAAGTTATGTTTTACAATGAAAAAGAAACCTAATATAGCAAAAAACGCGTAAATAAATAACCCTAGCCGCAAAACAACAATTAAAAACGCGGCGCTAGTTACGGTCGTAACATATGGCTTTACGGCCGTAAGTGACCCTTGGGTCCAAAAATTGTTTTATTTCTTACGACCGTGATAGAGGTTCTTACGGCCATAAGTTACATGTAGTGTTGGCAACGGGGCGGATCGGGATGGATCGGACCCCGATCCACTCCGCCCTGAATATTTTTGCCCCGATCCGGATCTGCCCCGCGAACCATCAAATTTCGGGTCGGGGCGGGGCGGATCGGTCCACCGATCCGCCGAATTATTTTTTTATTTTATTTTTTTAATTTTTTAATTTTTTTAAAATTTTTTTAAATATATTTTAAATTAAATCTATTAAAAAATATTTAGAATAAATATTTTTTAATTAAATTTTATTTATTTTATTGAAATGAGACGTATAGAGGCTGATTCGCCGATTCAACGGATCGAGTTTTTTTGCCATCACTTATTGGAATTATTTCTTTAAATGAAGAACATGAAAAATGTGTTTTCTTTAAAATGCAAAGATTGAAGGTTATTCCCAGAAATTAAAGTTTGGTACAAAATTTACATATTAGATTTTTATACATGATAAAAAAATTATATTGAAAAAAAATGTCGGATCGGGGCGGATCGGATCAGCCCTGATCCAAATCCGCTCCGTGAATTTTTGGATCGGGGCGGATCACATAAATTTCGATCCGTCGATCCACGGATTGAGATTTTTTTGGAACGGATCGGATCGGGTCGACGGATCGACGGGGCGGATCGGATTTTTTTGCCATCTCTAGTTACATGCTGAATCAAAATCTTATAATTCAATTACGGCCGTGAAAAGGATGTGTACAGCCGTAAGTCCCTTGCTGCCCAATTTATGCGATGGAGAAGTTACGGCCGTAACTTTAGCCTTTACGGCAGTAAAAGGTCTCCTGCCTTCTTTTTCGGTTGTTCTTTGACCCAAATGCATTGTAATGGTTTTGGATCTTCTTCTATATTGTCATGCATTGAAAATGGAGTCTTCGACCTTGTACTCGAGCACTCATCCATCCAATCTTGCATAAATCCCTGCATTGCCTGCTTGATCTTCTTAGCTCTCATCCTTGTTATTGGCCCCACTGGTACATGCAACGGGTCTTTGCTCGTTGGGTTACTCTGATACTCATCATCCCCTCCCTGTTGAAAATGATTCATCCTCGAATCATCATCTGCATCAAACAGAGAAAGGTCAGCAACGTTAAAAGAAGCAGATACATTATACTCACCTGGAAGATCCAGCTTGTATGCATTGTCGTTTATCTTTTCGACGACCTGAAAAGGTCTATCTCCCCTTAGATGCAACTTAGATTTTTGTTGTGTTGGGAATTGCTCCTTCCGAAAGTTCACCCACACCCAATCACCGAGTTCGAACGTCACATGCCTTCGGCCTTTGTTTGCTTGGGATGCATAACGCTCGTTCTTCTTCTCTATTTGGTTCTTCACCTTCTCGTGGATTGACTTCACCAGCTTAGCCTTTTCCTCCCCGTCCAAACTGCTCCTTTCATCTACAGGTAAAGGAATTAAATCAAGAGGAGTTAGTGGGTTGTAACCATAACCAACTTCAAAAGAGGAACATGATGTAGTAGAATGCACAACCCTATTATAAGCAAATTCAACAAAAGGAAAACATTCTTCCCAACTCTTCAAGTTCTTATTTATGATAGTGTGCAAAATTTAAATTAACGTTCTATTAACTACCTCTGTTTGTCCATCAGTCTGAGGGTGACATGTAGTAGAAAACAACAATTTAGTACCCATCTTCCCCCACAAAACCTTCCAGAAGTAACTAAGAAATTTAACGTCCCTATCAGATACAATGCTCTTGGGTACCCCATGTAGTCTCACAATTTCCCTAAAGAACAAATATGCTATGTTTTTGGCGTCATCAGTTTTATGACATGGGATAAAATGCGACATCTTACTAAACCTATCTACCACCACAAATATAGAATCCCTACCTTTTTTGTCCTAGGTAAACCTAAAACAAAGTCCATAGATATGTCTACCCAAGGCTCATTAGGCACAGGTAAAAGGGTGTACAGTCCCTGTGGTAGGACCCTAGATTTAGCCTGTTTACAAGTCACGCATCGGTCACAAATGTGATAAACACCCCGTTTCATTTTAGGCCAATAAAAATGTTCCTGCAACGTTTTCGAGGTTTTTAAGACACCAAAATGCCCCATTAACCCTCCATCATGAGCTTCACGCACTAATAGTACACGCATAGAACAATTTGACACACATAGCTTATTCTCCCTAAAAAGATATCCATCATGCCTATAAAATTTATCAACTGCACATTTTTCACATGAAGCATAAATGGTAGAAAAATCAGGGTCATCAACATACATACCTCTAATATATTTAAACCCAAGCAACCTTGCATTTAAGGAATTTAGAAGTACGTACCTGCGAGAAAGGACATTTGCTACCACATTCTCCTTATCTTGTTTGTAGCGGATGACATAAGAAAATGTCTCTATGAATTCCATCCACCGAGCATGCCTTTTATTTAACTTACCTTGCCCCTTGAGATGCTTTAGTGACCCATGATCAGAGTGTATGAAAAATTCCTTTGGCCACAGATAATGCTGCCATGTCTCCAAAGCACGAACAAGTGCATAAAGCTCCTTGTCATAAGTAGGATAATTCAAAGCTGCCCCACTAAGCTTTTCACTGAAGAGTGCAATTGGCCTTTTTTCCTGCATAAGAACAGCTCCAATTCCTATTCCTGATGCATCACATTCAATCTCAAAGGTTTGGTTAAAGTTAGGAAAAGCCAAAACCGGTGCAGAACATAACCTATCCTTAAGCACTTTAAAAGCATTTTCTTGTACTGCCCCCCATGAAATCCTACACTTTTCTTGACTATTTCCGTGAGTGGTGCTACAAGTGTACTAAAGTCTTTAACAAATTTCCTATAAAACTCAGCCAACCCGTGAAAGCTCCTAACCTCCGTAATACTTTTGGGAGTTGGCCACTCTTTAATAGCACGAATTTTCTCCTCATCTACCTCAACACCATTTTCCCTAACGACAAATCCTAGAAAAACTACCTTTTCCATGCAAAAGGTATACTTCTTAAAATTAGCATATAGTTTCTTTGTTTTCAAAACTTCCAATACGGATCTTTAATGTTCAATGTGATCACCTAAGTCCTAACTATACACCAAAATGTCATCAAAGTATACCATAACAAATTTACCAATGTAAGCATGCAAAACATGGTTCATAAGTCTCATAAAAGTGCTAGGAGCATTTGAGAGGCCGAATGACATAACCATCAATTCATATAAACCATACTTGATTTTGATGGCGGTTTTCCATTCATCACCTTCTTTCATGCGAATTTGGTGATAGCCACTTTTAAGATCTATTTTCCTAAACATACATGCTCCATGCAACTCATCAAGCATATCATCTAATCTAGGTATAGGATGGAGATACTTTACCATGATATTGTTGACTGCTCTACAATCCACACACATCCTCCAAGTTCCATCCTTCTTGGGCACTAGCAACACTGGTACGGCACATGGGCTCATGCTTTCTCTAACATAGCCCTTGTTCAACAATTCCTCAACTTGCCTTTGAAGCTCTTTTGTTTCTTCCGGATTACTCCTATAAGCTGGCCTGTTCAGGATAGCTGCTCCTGGCACGAAATCAATTTGGTGTTCAATCCTACGAATAGGTGGAAGCCCACTAGGTATTTCCTCAGGAAACAAGTCTTCAAATTCCTGCAAAAGAGACACAGCTGATAAGTGTATTTTATGCACTTATTTGTACGTCTAAATTAGAATAAATTATTATCGTTATAGAATATATGCTATTTAATTTGTGTTTATTTGTTTACTTTTTAGAAATATCCCAAAAGATGAAGAATGAAGTAATTGATGAGAAAAATGCATAATTGGATGCTAATTGGAGCTAAAATGAGCAATTGATAAGTTTGTGACGTCAACCGGAAAGATGCAATGTGCTGAAGTAAAGGAATAAGAAGTTGGAGGATCTAGTTGAAGGAATTGAGAGTTGAAACGAGTGAATTGAGAAGATTCCAAAGTATGAGGACTATATTGTTGCAATTGGAAGTTGAAGGACTGAAGAGCAAATTAAACATGAGGGACCAACTTGCAAATATCCAATAATTGATTTGGATAATAAGAAGATACTTTGAGGATTTTTAGGAGTAAATTGGATGCAAGTAGAAGTAAAAAAGGAATGGAATATGATAAAAATATTACCATAAAATTGATTCAAATCCTAGAAGATTCTGGACAGAATTTTAGTCAGACTTTGAGACCAAATTTTGGGGTATTAAACGTTCGAATTAGGAAAATACTATTTCCATAATAATTATATCCCTATAGGTTATCTTTCTAACGAAATTTGAATGATCTCAATCGGATAAGGGAAGAGAAAGATATGGTCGAAATACTGAACACTGTGCAAATACCAAAAAAGACTCGCGCGCGGATTTGATGAATTTCTTTCCTTCTTCAACTTGATCTCTTCACCAACTACAAATACAACCTCTTTGCACGAAAATCAGAACTTTGCCTCTCCATAGAACGAGCCACAATTGAGATTTCAACATTAAATTCTTGGAGATTCAAGCATCGCAGAGGGGCGTGAATTGAAGATACTGGAAGAATTGATAATTGGTGCAATCTTTCCATTCTTCTTTGTTATTTTCAATGAACGTTATATTTTATTGTTTTTGTTCTACAATCATGATCTGTAACTAATTTTAACGTTGGGATAAACGATGTAGCCTAGTCATATTATTTTAATTCCATATTCCTTATTTTAACGCTTTGATGCATGTGTTGATTTATTATTGATTTTAATGCGTGAATGAACTGGCCACTTATTCATGATTTTATGTGTTATTTCCATAATCCGAGAGGTGAGTTAATAACATAGATCTAGGTAATAAATCCGGTAATTGAACGAGAGATAGAGATATACTCTTGTAATTATTGCGGTCGTGTGTGAATTCTTGTGTGTAATGCATCTAGATAAGGAATATTCGGACCCTCTGTAGAGATACAAGATTGACTTATTTAGGTAGGATTGATTTAAACTCGAGAGAGGAATCTCAATTTGAATCAGTGAATTCGATCGATCACATATTTAGAAAATAAAATCTGGAATTAGAATTAATTTAATTGGTTAGGTGAAATCGTGAATCTCAACCACTTTACAATCATCTTTTGAAACAAAACAATTTCATAATTTAATTATTTAATTCATCTTCTTAGTTTTAGTTTAAAATCTCAAATTCATTTGTCCGTTCAAATGAAGTGTAGAACTAAAATATTTCGGTAATTAATAGCAGTCCTCGTGGGACGATAATCCAGACTCCTAGGTCCACTTTATTACTTCTCACGACCCGTGCACTTGCGGGGGTATTTCGCATCGCGAGATATCAGTGAACAAGTTTTTGGCGCCGTTGCCGGGGACTGTTTTTATATTAATATCGATACCAATTAGTTCTTGCTTTAGTTTGAACTTTATTTTAGTGTTTATTTTTATTTTTATTTCTTAGTTTTTGTTTAGGAAATATTTTTAAAAGCTGTGTATTGTTTCCTATTCAGGTATTGAATGAATTTTCAGACAGTTGGAGGCAACACAGCAAGATGGCAGCAAACAATAATCAATGGCTCTTTGATCGAACTGCAGTTCAGACGTATCTGATGTGTGATTTCTGTTGGGGAAATCATGTTGTATTTGATTGCCCTATTGCACCCAAGGATGCTTTATGGAAGGCTGATTGTTGTGGGGATTATTATATGGTAGAGCAGGAGTGTCCACCAATACATGCAGTTCAAGTTGAAACTGAAGATTTTGACAATGAAGATTTGATAAACCAGGAATTGCAAAAACAACAAGCTGTAATTAAGAAGTTGATGGAGCAGTGGACAGTAAGCATGATAGAGAGTCAGCTATTACCATTACCAGAAATTCAGGTGTAGAGATCAGAGGAGCCAGATAAATTGGTTGAAACAGTTGAAGAAAAAGAAGAAAAACTTGAAAGAGTGGATCAACCAGAAGAAAATAGCTGTCATGAAGATATCCTTGTCCAATTGTCAACAATGCAGAATCAGGATATCGAGCTTGAGGAGATTTCAATCAAAGAGGAAGAACAATTGAAGAAAGATGAGTTGATCACAGAAAAGCAGACACTTAAGGGTGTCGAAGTTGCAATGCAATCCTCCAAATTCAATGATTGGGCAAGAATTGATCACAGAAAAGCAGACACTTAAGGGTGTCTATTGTAGGTCGGGTTAACTCGGTTGTAGGTATTGGACGAGATGACCTCTATGTGCTCAATTTATATCCAATTATGCAATGATTTTTAAAAAGATGCACCAAAAGTGGGGTTGCTTCCTATCAAAGTATGGTTAAGGGTCTAAGTAGCATAGATAGGTAGCAAAAACAGCTAACAAGATCAAAATACCTTTTAAAGATTCGATTACAGAGAGAAATTGAATTCAATGTCCTCATTGAAAAAGGACAACAATAAAAGGGAAAGCAATAAAAGGGAAAAAGGGTAGAAACTCCCTCCGGCTATTGTGGAGGTTGATCGTCACGAGCTCTCTGCAATTGCCGAATCTGATCCCGAATGGCCCGCTGCTCCTCTAGGAGAAGCTGCTGATCTTCTTGCATAGCGTTCAGCTGGGTTTGGAAGGCTTGCATCATGCCTAGCATCTGAGGCTCAAAAGGGGTAGGAGCATTTGGCCGTTGCGGCGCTTCCCGTGCTGCGGGCTCCTCGGCGCCCTGATCATCATCGGAGTCCCCTGAATCTTCATCTCTGTGACCCCGCTTCGCGATGATCTGCCTGCGAGCATTCTCCAAGCTTGCTTTCATGAGGTGATTCCCATGCCCCAAGGTGTCGTCACTTACTGCAGCGGGAACTCTTTGAGCCCGGCACAAGGCGGTGATTAAACATGGGAATGGCATGCCTCGCTTCTGCGGTATCAAGCTGGCGTATGTGGAAATCGTATCAAAGATGTGCTGCCCCAAGTCAAACTTGATTCCCATGGTGATGGCGTAGTAGACCCGGAGGTAGCGAACAGATACTGTAGTGAGGCTAGTGGATGGGAAGAGACTCCCCGACCCCCACTGGTGCAGGTACCAGGCGTCCCGCTGTAGATCCCGATTCTTGTAATGCGGAAGGATGACATTCAGGGAGTCATGGAGTTCAGGGCTTCAAAGCCCAACGGAGCACCTCTTGGTCCGGAAAGAAAACACCCGCATTGGATGACATGGGGACCGACCCAATGCTATTTAATCCCAAGTGGTGTTCCACCACATCCTTATCAAATTTGATTCTCTTACCCGCAACTCTAGTGTGGTGATAGTCAAGGGAACCCTCGTCACCAATTTCCTTGTTGAACTGGGTGTAGAATTTGTACACCAGCGGGGGGTTCCCAAACGGTAGATCACTCACGAATTTGACCCATCCAAAATCGACGAAGCGGACCCAGAATCGTCGCGGGGCAATGATGGTGTCAGCGCTCCTCCATTCCTGAAAGTCTTCTGGGAGGAATAGCCGCTCCTTTATGCATAGCGTAGACTGGGTCTTCTCCTGGCGGGGCACAGCCGAGGATTCCCCTGCCACTTGCTTTCCTTTCTTTGTCGGTGGAGCCATAGAAAATCCTGTGAAAGAAACGAGGAGATTAGTCAAGCATGGATAGGGATGGAAAAGAAAATGTGTGCAAGCCAATAGTGCGTGATGGTAAAGACCTAAATTGAAAATCAAGGCTTACACGACCTGTATAATGTACACACAAGCAGGGTATGGGGGGAACCAAGTCGTGGGAAGAGGTGTATAAATAATTGTAGAAACTCCCATATCACACATCGGAAAATAGCATAAGTACAAGGAACCTAACAAGTGTTCGTTAGATGACACACATCAAGTGCAAGGTCATGCTATATTTGGCAACTTCATGAGACACTATCCAATATGAGAAACCAAAATGACGATGCGGGGTCACAACTTAGGCAATGCGAAGACAAAAGTTGGAACTCATAACCAAAATAATCATAAATTGATATGTAGAAGGGAAAGAGGACTATGCAATATGCCCTATGAAAGTATCAAGACCAAGCACCACACTCCCCTAAAATTATACTCCTATATGACGGCAATACACCCATACTAGCATAATAGGGCGGTTAGAGATGCAACTTGAGGCAAATAAACACTCGAAAACCTCCTAGGCATTACATCAAACACTTGGAGTGCAAACTAAAAATGATGCCATGGTAGGTAAAACAATCATAACTAAACCCCAAATCATAAAACACAATCTCAAACAATGCAAAGTCGTTCAATGGACAGGGAAAAGTCGAGAACCCATTGGATAAAAACACACTACCCACGTCATGAAGAGAAAAAGAGAAAAAAAAAAATCATACCTTGAGGAACTTGTGAGGAAGGAAGGTAGTGATGGATGAGTGCAATTGGGTTTCCTTAAGAACGAAAATGAGGTGTGAAATGGAAAGAAAGTGCGTGAGAGAAAAAAAAAACGGGAGAATGGCGAAGAAGAGGGGGAGAGTGAGAGTTATGCGCGAGGTCTCCTTTTTAAAATTCTGAAAAACACAGACTTACGGCTGTAAAAGTATGACTTACGGCCGTAAGTCACATTCTGGAAAAAAAAAATTCAAATGGACAATTACAGCCGTAAATATTTCGTTACGGCCGTAATAAGGTCACTGCAAAAAAAATTGAGAAAATTGAGTTACGGCCGTAAAAAGGCTTCTGCATAAAAATAAAATAAAAAAATTGAGTTACGGTCGTAAAAGTTTATATTACGGCCGTAACTAGGCCACTGGAAATTTCATATATATATATTTTTTTTTATATGAAAGGACTAAAGAAACTAAAATTAACCAAAATGAAAATACGAAAATAAAAAGTCTAGGAGATAAAGAAATTCCCCTCTCGGGTTGCCTCCCGAGCAGCGCCTTTGTTTACTGTCGTTGGCTCGACTGAGTCCGTGCGAGACTATTGCCCGTTGTTTGCGTTTTCCAGTGCAATCACCTCCACTTGCGGCATCTATCATACTTCTGTCCATTGGTAGCAGTCCTTCGTAGAAATATTGCACCAGTAGTTGTTCGCTGATTTGATGATGGGGGCAGCTCGAGATGAGCTTCTTGAATCGCTCCCAATATTCATACAGCGATTCACCATTGTTTTGACGAACCCCGCAAATTTCCTTCCGGATTGTTCCAGCCCGAGATGCAGGAAAATATTTTTCCAAAAATAGACTCTTCATGTCATTCCAGGTGGTGACTGATCCGGATGGTAAACAGTATAGCCAATCAGTAGCGGCATCCTTTAACGAGAATGGAAAGGCCCTCATTTTAATTTGTTCCTCGGTAATACCAGTGGGTCTCATACTGTCACAAACCACGTGGAATTCCTTGAGATGCCTGTAAGGGTCTTCACCAGCATGTCCTCGAAAAGTTGGCAACAAGTGAATGAGTCCAGATTTGAGTTCAAAAGTTTTTCCCTCCTCCACTGTCGGAAAAGTGATACAGAGTGGCTGTTGAGCGACATCTGGAGTGGCCAATTGTTTAAGTGTCCTGTTGTTGAGGTTATGAGCTGCCATTTGTTCTAGTGCTTCCCTTCTTCGCTGTCGAAAAGTTCGCTCGATTTCTGGATCAAATAAAAAATATTCAGGATTAGTGGATCGAGTTTTATGCATATAAATAAATAAATAAATAAATAAAAATTTCGGAATTTCAAAGTTTTTTTTTTTAATTAAACCGAAAATAAATATAAATAAATAAAAATGCAGAAAATAAAATTCTAATTGATTAAACAGGGAGGTTAAGTCTATACTCGAGAAAACAGTTCGGCCAGACCGCAAGGATTGGAGTATCAGACTGGAAGATGCATTATGGGCTTATAGAACCGCTTACAAGACGCCGATTGGTATGTCCCCATACCGATTGGTGTTTGGAAAACCGTGCCACCTACCTGTGGAACTCGAGCACAAAGCTTACTGGGCCATTAAGCAATGCAACATGGACTGGGGAGTAGCGGGAGATCATAGGAAGCTTCAATTGCAAGAACTCGACAAGATCCGAAATGAAGCCTACGAGAATGCCATGATTTATAAAGATCGGACCAAAGCCTTCCATGATCAACGCATTTCTCGAAAAAGTTTTAGTGAGGGCCAGAAAGTTCTTTTGTTTCACTCTCGGCTCAAGCTTCATCCAGGTAAGCTTCGTTCTCGTTGGGTTGGACCTTTTGTCGTTATTAATGTTTCTCCCCATGGTGCAGTCGAGATCAAAAGCTTGAAAACTGATAAAACGTTCAAGGTTAATGGACACCGCCTCAAGCCCTACTACAAGGGGTTCCAAACTGAGAACTTGGAGGTGATTGCACTGGAAAACGCAAACAACGGGCAACCACATTTACTTGTCCATTTGGCACTTATGCATATAGGCGCATGCCTTTTGGTTTGTGTAATGCTCCTGCGACGTTTCAACGTTGTATGATGAGCATTTTTTCTGAATACATAGGAAAAATTATTGAAGTGTTCATGGACGACTTTAGTGTGTGGGGTGATTCATTTGATGCATGTCTAGATAATCTAACATTGATTTTAAAACGATGCATTGACACTAACTTGGTCTTAAACTGGGAAAAATGTCATTTTATGGTAGATCAAGGGATAGTGTTGGGTCATATAGTGTCCATAAAAGGAATAGAGGTCGATAAGGCTAAGGTAGAATTAGTTCTCCAATCAATTTAGAGTGAATGAACAACCTAGAATAAGCTCCCTAGATTTAATGCATTAACTATGTGAAAACAAGAAGAATTAGGTGAACTAAATTAGCAATTACATATGCTCGAATTGATTAATCTAGATTGGATTTTCATATGGAAATATAAAATTACCAATTGCTACTATGATTTGGATAACAAGACAAATACGAATCCAATTACCCAAATTAGCAAACATCAACACAATAATTAAAAGACAAGGCCTTAATCAATCAATACATTGTCTTGACGAAATTAATGTTCATGAGAAATCCAATAAATAAAACATAAAAACAAGAACTACGTTACGAGTTTGAGGAATGAATAATAAAATAATATGAACACAACGTCCCCCTTGAACTAGGTTGAGAAGACTAGCCACGCATTGCCATGAAGAATTCCCCAAAAATATTGTCTTGATTCACCTTGATTTTGCCCCGAATTTCTTCTCTTCAAACCTTGATATTGGTGGCTCTCAAAAATAATTCTCTCCTTTTCTTGTCATGAACTTCCCTATTTATAACTTCAATTTTCGTGCCCTAGCTTTGGGATCAAGAAATCCAAAATTATGGAAAGAATGGAAATAAGGAAATTTTTGACTTTAAGATTTACGGCCGTAACTATTCTTTTACGGCCGTAATTGAGTTACTGCATATTTCATCAAATTGGAGTTACGGCCGTAAAGATGTTTCTTACGGCCGTAACATCTTTTCTGCTGAATTTTGCCCGTTTCACTCATGCACTTACGGCCGTGATGATATTTGCTTGCGGCCGTAGAGATATTTGCACCTAAGTCCCCAAACTCCAGTTTTTAATGCAATTTGGTCCTTTTTTCTTCTTTTCTCCTCTTTTAGGATCCTATACAACATGAAACATAAAATGCATTAATAATACTTAGATAGAATCACATTATGGCATATTCAAGGATATAATTGTATAAAATAAACGTTAATATAGCACTTATCACTCGGGAAAATTTATGTTTTTCTAGGCGATGTTAAGGCTTAAATGTGTGTGGTCGACCAATTTTGAAAATTCAAAATTTGGCTTTGACTTGAGTTTGGGGGTGTGGTACTGAACTTCCATTATTTCTTATTGGTGTTTTTGATTTCTAATGTTACTTATCTCTTAATTGCAAGGTAAACACCAATCAAGACACATCCAATCAAGTTGGGCAGAGCAAGAATAGGGTCATATTTATCTAACATCATTTCAAATGGAAGCATCAAGGCAACAAAACATCCACATTTCACCTGGGAAGTTCTCGTTCTCTCTTCGTTGTCTTGTATTACATTTTTAGATCTTTTTGACAAACATTGAGGACAATGTTTCTTTCTAGTTTGGGGGTGGAAAATCTCACACTTTAAAAAAATTGCTTCCATATTCATGATATTCATTCTATGCTTCAATTCGATTTTATTGGGATAAAAAAAAATATTGAAAAATTGAAAATGTGTTAACATATTTATTGCCTAGGATATTGTGTGAATCAATTTGTGCTTAGGTTTGAAAATTGGACAACATGAAAGTATGAACTTATTTTTGAACTAGTTATGTTTTGCTAGATTCATATTTATTGCGCACATAGCCAGTGTTGGATAATTGCTTGTGTAAGAGATTTTGTTTAATACATGTGGGGCAAATTTATGCAATTTGAACTTAGGAATGACTCGAAAATTCCTTAACTTAGATCATAAGATATCCCATCCCTAAATTAGAACCAATCATGCTAAAAGGCAAGTTTGGGGGTAAAATGGTTGGAATTTGTGTGTATTGACGGGTTGGAGGTCTGTGGTTCTTGGTTTTTCACTTTAGTCATTACAGTTTGGTCAACGAGTATAAACCATTTCCAGCATAAAAGCAGAAAAATGCTGAAGGTCTTATTCTGCTCTTCAAATGCCTTTTTGACTCGAGTAAGTAAGTCCGAGGGGTCTTTCAAACCTGTTGCCCTAAAGCCAACTGGCTTGGGAGTCATCGATCTAAAGCTCGCTACAGGGGTCAATTAGAAAGCAAGTACGGAGAGTAGACTTACACATAAGACATTATAACATCTTTAACTTTTCTGTTTAAGCCTATATGACTCGGGCAAGTACGTCTGAGGGGTTCTTTGAACCTGGTACCCTAAAGCCGTCTGGTTTGGGAGTTGCCGATCTGAAAGCCCGCTACAGGGGTCATATAGAAAGCCAGTATGAAAAGTTTTGCACAAAAAAGGTAAAAGACAAGGACATTAAAAGAAAAAGTCGTCCAATAAAAAAAAAATATATATATATATATATATATATATTGCATGGTATAAGCTTTGTTGACTGAGCTGTGGTGGTTGAGGTTGTAGAATTGGGGACTGCTTTCTTTTGATTTGTTATACACGCATATTTCTGATATTGACTACCTTGTGTGGAAAAAGTAAAGAATATTTCTAGAACCCACATAGATAGAAACCCGGGATATGTGACAGAAAAGCAGAAAGTGGAGATCACCCATGAGCGTTGAAAGGAATTTCATTATAATACATAGATTGACCACATGGGATTCGGGCTTGATTATGCATAATGAGCCATACAGTGTTGAGCACATCTTTTGCATAAGTATGTGTTTGACATTGGCTATTCATATACACACTTGAAAATCTGGCATGATATAACTAGAAATTATTTTGCATTGTTGTTCATAACTCTTGCTGAAAGTATGAATTGATTTGGACTATGGAGGCATATGGTGAACATGTTGACACAGCAAAAATAATTGCACGTTGTTATTTTAATTTGTTCGTTTATTTTACATTATTCGAGGACGAACAATAATTTTAGTTTAGAGGTATTTGATAAGTGTATTTTATGCACTTATTTGTACGTCTAAATTAGAATAAATTATTATCGTTTTAGAATATATGCTATTTAATTTGTGTTTATTTGTTTACTTTTTAGAAATATCCTAAAAGATGAAGAATGAAGTAATTGATGAGAAAAATGCATAATTGGATGTTAATTGGAGCTAAAATGAGCAATTGATAAGTTTGTGACGTCAACCGGAAAGATGCAATGTGCCGAAGTAAAGGAATAAGAAGCTGGAGGATCCAATTGAAGGAATTGAGAGTTGAAACGAGCGAATTGAGAAGATTCTAAAGTATGAGGACTATATTGTTGCAATTGGAAGTTGAAGGACTGAAGAGCAAATTAAACATGAGGGACCAACTTGCAAATATCCAATGATTGATTTGGATAATAAGAAGATACTTTGAGGATTTTTAGGAGTAAATTGGATGCAAGTAGAAGTAAAAAAGGAATGGAATATGATAAGAATATTACCATAAAATTGATTCAAATCCTAGAAGATTCTGGACAGAATTTTAGTCAGACTTTGAGACCAAATTTTGGGGTATTAAACGTTCGAATTAGGAAAATACTATTTCCATAATAATTATAGCCCTATAGGTTATCTTTCTAACGAAATTTTAATGATCTCAATCGGATAAGGGAAGAGAAAGATATGGTCGAAATACTGAACGCTGTGCAGATACCAAAAAAGACTCGCGCGCGGATTTGATGAATTTCTTTCCTTCTTCAACTTGATCTCTTCACCAACTATAAATACAACCTCTTTACACGAAAATCAGACCTTTGCCTCTCCATAGAACGAGCCACAATTGAGATTTCAACATTAAATTCTTGGAGATTCAAGCATCGCAGAGGGGCGTGAATTGAAGATACTGGAAGAATTGATAATTGGTGCAATCTTTCCATTCTTCTTTGTTATTTTCAATAAACGTTATATTTTATTGTTTTTGTTCTACAATCATGATGTGTAACTAATTTTAACGTTGGGATAAACGATGTAGCCTAGTCATATTATTTTAATTCCATATTCCTTATTTTAACGCTTTGATGCATGTGTTGATTTATTATTGATTTTAATGCGTGAATGAACTGGCCACTTATTCATGATTTTATGTGTTATTAATAACATAGATCTAGGTAATAAATCCGGTAATTGAACGAGAGATAGAGATATACTCTTGTAATTATTGCGGTCGTGTGTGAATTCTTGTGTGTAATGCATCTAGATAAGGAATATTCGGATCCTCTGTAGAGATACAAGATTGACTTATTTAGGTAGGATTGATTTAAACTCGAGAGAGGAATCTCAATTTGAATCAGTGAATTCGATCGATCACATATTTAGAAAATAAAATCTGGAATTAGAATTAATTTAATTGGTTAGGTGAAATCGTGAATCCCAACCACTTTACAATCATCTTTTGAAACAAAACAATTTCATAATTTAATTATTTAATTCATTTGTCCGTTCAAATAAAGTGTAGAACTAAAATATTTAGGTAATTAATAGCAGTCCTCGTGGGACGATAATCCGGACTCCTAGGTCCACTTTATTACTTCTCACGACCCGTGCACTTGCGGGGGTATTTCGCATCGCGAGATATCAGTGAACAACAACTAAACTGGGGAGGGGGTGGTTAGCTTCATCAAGTGCAAGGATAAATTCCTTGTACATTAGCAAAATCACTTGCTTGTTTTCAAATATGGCCCTGGTAATCTCACTTTGTTTTGCGTAGAAGCCACTTTTGTTTTCTCTCTTTTTTCTTTTCTGGCACTCTTCACACCCTCTCCTTTTTTCTGGGATCGTGGTCCCGACACTCTTTTGATCACTCAACTCTCATTGTTCTGGGATCGTGGCTCCAACTCTCTTTCCCTCATCCTCACTTTTTAATTTAAGTTGTTCCTCATAGACTTGTTGTGGTGTCAAAGGCATAAGTTTTATACTCTTCCCATCATTGGTAAAAGTGTATCTATTTTTGTAACCGTCATGAACAACCCTTCTGTCAAATTGCCACGGCCTACCCAACAAGATGTATCCCGCATGCATAGGGACCACATCACACACCACCCTGTCTGCATATTTCCCAATAGCAAGATCAATCACCACTTGCTTATACACCTTTAATTCCCCAGATTCATTTAACCATTGCAGTTTATAGGGTATAGGGTGTTTTATCAAAGGTAAGCACAACTTCTCCACAAAAGTAGCATTAGCCACGTTTGTACAGCTACCCGCATCAATTATCAAACTACATACTTTGTTGTTCACAAAGCACCTAGTATGGAAAATATTCTCTCTTTGCTCACCCAACTCCTCAACCTTAGCTTGTGTACTAAGGGCACGCCTAGTAATAAGTGATTGAGCTACAACATAGTCCCCATCCTCACAATCACTAGCATCTTCTAACGCAGGCATATCCTTAAATTCATCCTCTACTTCCTCCTCATCTTCCGACACCAATACCCCACTACGCACAACCAACACCCTTTTATTTGGACATTGTGAAGAAATATGCCCAAGACCTATGCATTTAAAACATGTAATATCTCTACTCCTAGGAGTTTAAGAGTCAGAATTAGTTTTACCTTTGTTGGGTGGCTCCTCCTTTCCCTTTGGTGACTCGAACTTCCCCCTTTTGCACAGCTCCCATGTGCAACATCTCCTCCAACTCGACATAATGCTGCAATTCAATCACGTTAGCAATCTCTCGGTTCAAACCACTTAAAAATCTAGCCATGGTCTCTTCTGGATCCTCTTCGATGTTTTCCCTAATCATAGCCATCTCCATATCTCTATGGTACTCCTCTACACTCCTATTACCTTGAGAAAGGGTTTGTAATTTTTGGTAAATATCCCTGTAGTAATGGTTGGGTACAAACCTTTTTCTCATGAGGGCTTTCAACTCATCCCAAGTTTCAATTGGTCTCTCATGATTCCTCCTTCTACTTGTCATCAATTGATCCCACCATACTATAACATAATCGGTAAATTCTACTACCGCCAATTTTATCTTTTTCCCCTCAGAATAGTTGTGACAGTCAAAAATCAATTCTACCCTTTTTTCCCATTCAAAATAAACCTCTGGATTACTTTTACCCTAGAACGGTGGAATTGAAATTTTAATGTTTCCAATACTCCCATCCATTTCATCTCTCTCCCGACGTTAATGCCTATATCCCCTTTCACGCCTTTCTCCTCGATCCCTTCTCCTACCCACACTAGCTATGGACAACTCTCCACTATCACCATCACTATCAACATCCTCAACATTTTCATTTCTAACTCCATATTTGTAAGACCGCTTTTCATTTTTATGTGCAATTTTAAATTTCACGTAATATTGTTGTGAATATTATTATAAATTATAGATTTATGATCTTTAATGTCTATAATTGGAATTATTTTGTAGTGGAAGGACTTGGACGCCGTCTCGATCAATGTACCAATTTGAAAGTTTATAAATTGGTTATTTTAATTAATTACGTGCAATTCTATGTGATTAATTGTTTTATTGCCTAAGCATGTTATTTTATATTTTATTATGCTAATTTGAAACTTGGGGGGGGGGGGGGGGGAAGTTTAGTGACTATCGAGGGTAAATAGAACTTATAGACTTACTTAAACAAAAGAGGAGATTTGAGGGACTGATTTGCAAATTCCAAAAGATTAAAAAACTTAACCTAACCTAATTAACCCTCACACTCACGGTCTCTCCCTCTCTCACACCCGACGTCTCTCTCACCTCGCTCTCTCGTCCTCCGCCTCGCTCTCCCTCTCGCGCAGCTCCCTCCTCCACTCTCCTTCGGCAACGCCGACCACCACCCACCGACAATAAGCCCCCCTCTTCCCCTTTCTCTTCACGATATGTACACACACACACACACACAAAACCCCAAACACACACGGGTTCACACAATTCCACGCACACACACATCCATATTTCGATATACACATGTGTATATATATAGATTCTAGGTAAATAACGTTATGTATGTACCTTATATATTGATAGGTGTATTTTATACACTTGGGAATATGCCAAAATGAGAATTTATCGTGTTGATTTATGAATTTATTCTACCTAAATTGCATTTAATTGTTGTTATTTCAGATTTTAGTCAAAAAGAGGAACAAGGAAGCAATTACGGGAAACAAAGGTCAAAAGAAAGAGAATTGAAGAGAAACATAAATTCTAGGGTCAAATTGATCAAATCAATAGTGAGGGATACATTTCGCAAATAAAACCGGAGGACTGAATTGAAGGCCAAGAGAAAGATGGCGAATCGCGTGTTAAACCTCCAGGTCGCGATGGCTAAGGCTCAATGTCAGTGATTGCGAGATGGCGACAAAATGCATGCAGAGCGAAATAAGGTGCACCCACGCGATCGCTGGCACCTAAACCACGCGATCGCGTAGGTGTCCGACTGGGCTTGTATTGGGCTTTTGTGCGAGATTTTAAGAGGCAAGACTCGGGAAATTAACCTAAGTTGGAACAGAGCGCGGGAGGCAACTAGAGAGCAAGTTTTGCAGAGCTGAATATTGGAGGATTATTGGCAAATCAACATCCAGTTGACGCGAGGGGACTCAAGCACGGAAAGGCACGGGAATTAGGAGCTCAACACGGAAATTTGATTCTTGGTGCAAGACTTCTTTTCTTATTTGTGAATCCATAAATTCCAATATGTTTAATTTCGATTTAGATTGTTTTCATCATTCCTTCATTATGAGTAACTAATCTTAACGTTGGGAATCACGATGTAGCTTAGTCAATTACTTTAATTCAATGTTCCTTGTTTTAACGCCATAATGCATGTGTTGGTTTATTATTGCGTTTAATGCTTGAATGAATTGGCCACTTATTCATGACCTTATGTGTTATTTCCATAATCCGAGAGGTGAGTTAATAACATAGATCTAGGTAATAAATCCATTAATTGAACGAGAGATAGAGATATACTTTCGTGATTAGTGCGATCATGTTTAAGTTCTTGCATGTAATGCATTTAGATAAGGAATATTCGGACCCGCTGTAGAGATACATGGTTGACTTATCTAGGTAGAGTTGATTTAAACTCGAGAGAGGAATCTCAACTTAATTTAGTGAACTTGATCGATCACATATTTAGAAAATAAAATCTGGAACAGGAATTGATTTTATTGGCTAGGTGAACTCGTGAATCCCAACCACTTTCAATTATACTTAAAAACAATCAGCAATTGTGAAACCTCAATCTTGTGCAAAGTTTTAATCTGTTAGTCATACTTATAAACATTAGTTTCCAAAAAATCAAAAACTCATTTCTTTGTTCAAATAGGGATAAGAATTTACACATTTCGGTACTTAGTGAACGGTCCTTGTGGGAACGATAATCCGGACTCTTAGGTCCATTTTAACTACTCTTCACGACCCGTTCACTTGCGGGGATATTTCGTATCGCAAGATATCAGTGAACAAGTTTTTGGCGCCGTTGCCAGGGACTGTTTTTACTAATATCGATACCAATAAATTCTTACTTTAATTTGAATTTTGTTTGCTTTATTCTAATTTAGTTTAGTTTTATTTTTCGATTTGCCTTTATAAATTCATGTTAAGAAGAACTAAATCTTTTGAATTGCTTCCTTTTGATACAGAAATTGAACGCACTTTTCGACAAAGGCGCAAACAACAATTGGAAGCAGCTCAACACACAGATTTAGCAATGACAGATAACCAAATTCAGCATAACCAAAACAATCTGCCAGCAGAAATTGTAGTTCAACAACAGAATCAACCGAACAATGGAAGGCGAGCATTAAGGGATTATATGATTCCTCCAGTGGGAAACATTGGAACTTGCATAGTGCCGCCTGCTATACCTGCACAACTTTGAGATCAAGACTTCTTTGATTTCTCTGATCCAAAACTCTGCCGTCTTTCATGGTTTGCCGTCTGAAGATCCACATGCACACCTGCGAACTTTTCAAGAATTATGTGACATGCAGCGAATGAATGGAGTTTCGGGTGACGCTGTGAAGCTGAAACTGTTCTCTTTCTCATTGGCAAACAAGGCAAAGGCATGGTTTTACACGCTGCCCCTCCATACAATCACTACTTGGGAAGTAATGAGTCAAAAATTTGTTGACAAGTTCTTTCCACCTGGCCGGATGTCAAAGTTAAGGCGCGAAATCCTTTCGTTCAATCAACAGCCAGGAGAGTCCATTTTTGAGGCTTGGGAGAGGTTCAATGAGCTAGTTCGTCAATGTCCTACCCATGGAATAGCTGATTGGATCCTCATACAAACTTTCTACAATGGGTTGACCAATGATAACAAGAAGCATGCAGATTCAGCTGCGGGTGGATCTGTGATGGATTTGACTTACGAAGAAGCCTCCGAAATATTCGAGAAAATGGCAGCAAATAGTTATCAGTGGTACTCCAATCGCACAGCACAGAAATCTGGTGGAATAGCTACGGTAAATGAAATTAAAGCGATTAATGCTAAATTGGACGCACTGACGAAGAAATTTGACAGCATGAATCAGCAGCCGGTGCTTGCAGCTCAGACAACCATAGTCTGTGATTACTGTTTTGAGAATCATGTACTATCGGAGTGTCCTATGGCATATCAAGGTCAACCAGATAAAGAGCATGCAAATTTTGTTGGGAACAATCATAGGCAGCAAGGAGGTATGTACTCACAGACGTACAACCCTGAATGGAGGAAGCATCCAAACTTTTCATGGGCTAACAATCAAAACACCCAACGACCACCAGGGTTTCATCAACAACAACCACAGCAGCAACAACAAGTTAAGAAGACTTCTAGTGAAGAATTGATACTGCAGCTGCTGCAAAGCCATCAAGCTGATATTAAAGAAATAAAAATTCAATTGGGACAGTTGGAAAACGCAAGTTCAGAAAGACAACAAGGTAAATTCCCCAGTAATACAGAAACAAATCCAAGAGAATAGGTACAAGCCATTACAACCAGAAGTGGGGTCCAATTACCAGAAATCAATGTGAAAAGAACAGATAACTCAGAAATAGTAACAGAAGCAGTGGAAGAGAAAGAAGCGGTTCACACGCAAAGAGAGAGTTCTACAGAAAAATCCGACAGGCCAGAAGAAGCTGAGGTTAAGAAAGCCCCGACTCCAGTTAAGGCTTATGTACCTCCCATACCATATCCACAGAGGCTAAGGAAGTATAAGCTAGACCAGCAGTTTGCTAAATTTATTGAAAAAATCAAGCAGCTGCACATCAACATCCCCTTCGCAGAGGCTTTAACCCAGATTCCGAGCTATGCGAAATTCATGAAAGAAATCCTGAAAAATAAGCGAAAGCTGGACGAGCATGAGACAGTGATGCTCACCGAAGAATGCAGTGCAATAATCCAGAAGAAATTGCCTCCCAAACTTGGTTCTATTGAATTTGAATCTGCTTTATGTGATTTAGGAGCCAGCATTAACCTAATACCTCTATCTATTTTCAGGAAACTCGGGATTGGAGAAGCAAAACCAACCACTATTTCCTTGCAATTAGCAGATCGTTCGATAAAATACCCGTGGGGGTTGCTTGAAGACGTACTGATACGAGTTGGAAAATTCATTTACCCTGCGGACTTCGTTATACTGGATATGGAAGAAGATAAGACAATTCCTCTCATCTTGGGATGACCATTCTTGAGAACGGGAAAGGCATTAATAGATGTTCACGAAGGAACACTAGTGCTTCGTGTGGATGAGGAGAAGATCACCTTCAACATCTTTAAGTCTATGAAATATCCCTCGTCATTGGATACGTGTTTCACGCTGGACACTGTGCAAGATGCAGTTCGTAGTGTATATGATGAGGAGCACCCTAAAGATCCATTGGAGGCGTGCATCGTTCAGTCAGAATCTGTAAACTCGGAAAATGAGGAGGTGGCAAGGATGGCTAATGAACTGGAGGCATCACCAAGGTTCACGTTAAGGGCAGGTCGTTATTTTGAACCATTAGGTGAAAATTTGCAGAAATCTCGACCATCGTGTGAAATTCCTCCCACTTTGGAGTTGAAACCTTTACCAACCCACCTGCGATATGCATTTTTGGGGGAGTCATCAACACTGCCAATTATCATTTCAAGCCACTTGACAGCTTTGGAAGAAGAACGGCTGCTGCGGGTAGTGAAGGAACACAAAACCGCAATAGGATGGACCATTGCCGATATCAAGGGTATTAGTCCGACTATCTGTACGCATAAAATTTTGATGGAAGATGATTCCAAGCCATCAGTGGAAGGACAGCGTAGACTGAATCCTACTTTGAAGGAAGTGGTGAGAAAAGAGATTTTAAAGCTACTTGATGCAGGTATTATATATCCGATATCAGACAGTGCTTGGGTCAGTCCAGTTCATGTAGTGCCAAAGAAGGGGGGCATGACAGTAATTGCGAATGAGAACAACGAGTTGATCCCTACAAGGACAGTGACCGGTTGGAGAGTATGTATTGATTACAGGAAACTAAATGCTGCAACCAGAAAATACCATTTTCCATTACCGTTCATCGATCAGATGTTGGAGAAGCTAGCGGGTCATTCACACTATTGTTTTCTTGATCGATATTCGGGGTACAGTCAGATTGCCATTGCCTTGGTCGATCAAGAGAAAACTACTTTTACATGTCCCTATGGTACATTTGCCTTCAGGAGAATGCCGTTTGGACTGTGTAACGCTCCTGCAACGTTCCAGAGGTGCATGATGGCAATATTTTCCGATATGGTGGAGCGATTTATTGAAGTCTTCATGGATGACTTCTCCGTCTTTTGTTCCTCGTTTGATGAGTGCCTACACCACCTATCCCTAGTGCTTAAAAGATTCACGGAAACAAATCTGGTGTTAAATTGGGAGAAGTGTCACTTTATGGTGCACGAGGGAATTGTACTAGGGCATCGGATTTTTGAAAAAGGAATTGAAGTGGAGAGGGCAAAAATTCAGGTAATTGAAAAATTACCACCACCTAGCTCAGTCAAAGGAGTTAGAAGTTTTTTAGGCCATGCTGGATTTTACAGGAGATTTATATAAGATTTTTCCAAAATCAGGAAGCCCCTGTGTAATTTATTGGAGAAGGATGTAGTTTTTAATTTTTCTGAAGAGTGTTTGTCATCCTTTAATACACTCAAAGAAAAATTAACTACTGCACCAATTATCGTGGCACCGGACTGGAGTTTGCCTTTTGAACTCATGTGTGACGCGAGTGACTACGCTGTGGGGGCAGCACTGGGGCAACGAAAGGACAAAATTTTTCACGTAATTTACTATGCCAGCAGAACTTTAACAGATGCCCAGATAAATTATGCCACAACTGAGAAAGAGCTATTAGCAGTGGTGTTTGCCTTTGACAAATTCAGGTCTTATCTTATAGGATCAAAAGTAGTGGTGTACACAGATCTTTCGGCGTTGAAGTACTTATTTGGAAAAAAGGATGCCAAGCCTAGACTGATCAGATGGGTTTTACTGCTTCAAGAATTCGATATTGAAATCCGGGATAAAAAAGGTACAGAAAATCAGATTGCTGATCATTTATCCAGATTGGAGCAGGTAAATGAGGAAAATCTTGAAGACATAAACGAAGTATTTCCAGATGAACAGTTAATGCTGCTAGCCCATATGATGTAGGTAGAGAATAATAAGGGGCCCTGGTTTGCAGATTATGTAAATTACTTGACCAGCAACGTTTTGCCTCCTGATTTTACTTACCAGCAGAAGAAAAAGTTCTTTCACAATTTGAAATTCTTTTATTGGGAAGATCCATTTTTGTACAGAAGGGGACTTGACCAAATAATTCGACGGTGCATTCCAGATGAAGAGATTTTATCGGTTCTAGAGAGGTGCCACTCAGCCCCATATGGTGGACACATGGGAGCCACTAAAACGGCAGCTAAAGTCTTGCAATGTGGGTTTTATTGGCCTACAGTGTTTAAAGACGCCTTCTCGTTTGTCAAGGCATGTGACCGGTGCCAACGAACAGGTAATATATCATCCAAGCATGAAATGCCGCTTAACAGTGTTTTGGAGGTGGAAGTGTTTGATGTGTGGGGAATAGACTTCATGGGTCCGTTCCCACCCTCATACAACAACAAATACATACTGGTGGCAGTTGACTATGTATCAAAGTGGGTCGAAGCAAAGGCATGCCCAACCAATGATGCCAGAATTGTGGTTGAATTTATACGGAAAAACATTTTTACTCGCTTTGGAGCACCACGAGCAATCATAAGTGATGGGGGAACTCATTTCAACAACAAGTTGTTCAAAGCAGTATTGGCCAAGTATGGAACTCGGCATCGCATGGGGATAGCTTATCACCCACAGACTAGTGGGCAAGTGGAAACTTCAAACAGGCAGTTGAAACGGATTTTGGAAACAACAGTGAGGTCATCCCGTAAAGACTGGGCCAGCAAATTGGATGATGCTCTGTGGGCATATAGGACAGCTTTCAAAACTCCCATCGGGATATCACCATTTCAGTTAGTATATGGTAAAGCGTGTCATTTGCCTGTTGAATTTGAACACAAGGCATACTGGGCTTTAAAACAGTTGAACCTGGATATAGACTTGGCCAAAGATTAGAGAATTTTGTAGCTGAATGCATTGGATGAATTTCGCTTGGGAGCTTATGAGAATGCCTCAATCTATAAGGACCGGACTAAGAAGTGGCATGATCGCCACATTCACAAGAGAGAATTTCAGGTTGGAGATCAGGTGCTGCTGTACAATTCACGCTTGAAGCTTTTTCCGGGAAAATTGAGGTCGAGATGGTCTGGTCCATTCACAATTGCTCAAATATTTCCATATGGCACATTCGAGCTTCATCATCCGACTAAAGGACATTTTAAAGTAAATGGGCACAGAATCAAGCATTACTATGAGGTTGATTTTGATAAGGAGAAGTCACACATTGACATCACTGTTCCAGAGTAAACAACGCAGAAAGTCGGGCTTGAGACTATAAACGGAGCGCTTGTTGGGAGGCAACCCAATTTTTCTTCTCTTGCTTCATTATGTTTATTTTTATTTTCGTTTCGCAATTTTTATCTATCCGTTTTCATTATTGCATTCATGACATTTACATTAGTTATTCTTTGCATGATTTGGCATTTTTAGGCATATTTTCAGATTTATAGGGAATTTTGAGCACTAAAGATTTTAGTTGTCATTTTCGAGCCTTTTCACTAGTTGACCACGGTTAGAGGTGGACATTCATGATCATTCACGCTTTTCAATCATTTTGTGAGTGTATGGCATTTTTCATGATTTATTTTCATAAAAAAAAGGGGGGGGGGGGGTTGAGTCGCGATCGCGATTTTATAATGTCCGGTGATCGCGACTAGCGTCTAAATTTTAAGCAGATTCTTTTTGCGATACCCACGCGATTGCCAATAGGATTGCCACGCGATCGCGTGGGTGAACTGGGGGCGAATTTCATGTTGTTAAACCCCGGCAGCCTTCCTTTGGTTCTTATTTTCGCTGCCGGGTGAAACCTATTTCTCTCTCGCCACCGGTTCGTCGCCCCCGGAATCTTGACGTCACCACCACCATTCTAGTGCATCATCAAGATTTTATACATCCCTACTTACAAGATCAAGGTATAGATTCATAAGTTTTTAGCGTTTTTCTAGTTTTGACCGAATTGTTTATCCTTTGTGCACTTTTCGTAATTTTGATCTAGAGGAGGATGGGCTAGGTTAGTTTTGGATGGGTTGTGTGTGGTTGTGATGAAGTAAACATTTTGGGAACCTTCCATGGGCCAAATTTTATGATTCCTCCTTGATTTTTCTTGTGCCTTCAACATGTCCGATGAAATGTCCCTGCGAGAGTTTTGTTGAAATTTGGAAAATCCACTCGAGCACATATCTTTGTTACATGTTTTTCACCGTATTTGTGCTAGAGTTTCGCATTTTGCCGCATTGCATTGCACAATTATGCATGTTAGCAGCTCTAGCATCATTGCAGTCACTGCAGGGCCATTGCAAGGCCACTGCAGGGCCATTGCACGCTCACGTCACCACTTCATCGTGTCTTTTCTATATGCATCTGATTTCTGTCTGCTCTTCACTTTTCATATGCTGCTCTTGAATTGTTATACTTTATTGTGCTCGGGACACTTTTCAATACTTTTCCTTTTTTTGGCACGATAACCGAGGTTGAAAAGCACCAGTCGGGCTGATTATTCTTTCGCTTTTATTATGTAATTTCTCACAAGTTTGGGGGTTTGTGCGAACTTTCTTATACTTTTTCCACTCTCACGTTGGTTCTAATGATGGGTTTTCCTTTTGTAGGTACTATAATGCCTCCAAAAGCCACCGCTTCACAGAAAGGGAAGGGACAGGCTGGGCCTTCTAAGAGAAAACGAGGAGCCTCCTCTGCAGATCCCGAGGCTGATCAGGGGATCGAACGGAGAGCCGAGGGGATTGAAGCGAGACTGGGGAGGATAGAAGGCAGATTGGATGCAGACGCCCCAGGCCCATCTGCGCCGCAGCAACAGGACCTACCCCCCAGGAAGTTCCTGATCTTTTTCTTTTTACCTTGCCTGTCATTTTTGTTATCTCCTTGTTTAATTGTTTCATTGAGGGCAATGTATATTTTTAAGTTTGGGGGTAGTGGGTTAATCTTAGGTTATATTTACTTTTAATCATATGGGCCTGTACTAATTTTTAGTCTGTAACTCTTCAAACCTCTATTAATCAATGCAACTACTTGGTCCTTTTATTTGATGTTTAAGTTAACGTAAAAAAAAAAAAAATTGTTGAAAATTGTGTTGACATGCTTATTGTCTAGGAAATAGTATGAATCAATTTGTACATGAGCTCGAAAAACTGGACAACATGAAAAAGCATGAACTTATTTTTGAACTAGTTATGTTTTGCTAGATTCATACTATCTGCGCACATAGCCAGTGTTGGATAATTGCTTGTGTGTGGGATTTTGTTTAATACATGTGGGGCAGAGTTTATGCAATTCGAACTTAGGAATGACTCAAAAATCCCTGAACTTAGATCGTTAGACATCCCACCCCTAAAGTAGAACCAATCATGCTAAAATGCAAGCTTGGGGGTAAAATGGTTGGAATTTGTGTGTATTGACGGGTTGGAAGTCTGTGGTTCTTGGTTTTGCACTTTAGTCATTACAGTTTGGTCAACGGGTATAAACCATTTCCAGCATAAAAACAGAAAAATGCTGAAGGTCTTATTCCGCTCTTCAAATGCCTTTTTGACTCGAGTAAGTAAGTCCGAGGGGTCTTTCAAACCTGGTGCCCTAAAGCCAACTGGCTTGGGAGTCATCGACCTAAAGCTCGCTACAGGGGTCAATTATAAAGCAAGTACGGAGAGTGGACTTACACATAAGACATTATAACATCTTTAACTTTTCTGTTTAAGCCTTTATGACTCGGGCAAGTACGTCTGAGGGGTTCTTTGAACCTGGTACCCTAAAGCCGTCTAGTTTGGGAGTTTCTGATCTGAAAGCCCGCTACAGGGGTCATATAGAAAGCCAGTATGAAAAGTTCTGCACAAAGATGGTAAAAGACAGGGACAATTAAAAGAAAAAGTCGTCCATTTAGAAAAGAATATATATATATATATATATATATATATATATATATATATATATATATATATATATTATTGCATGGTATAAGCTTTGTTGACTGAGCTGTGGTGGTTGAGGTTGTAGAATTGGGGTCTGCTTTCTTTTGATTCGTTATGCACGCATATTCCTGATTTTGATTACCTTGTGTGGAATAAGCAAAGAATATTTTTTAGAACCCACATAGATAAAAAACCCGGGATGTGAGAGAGAAGCAGAAAGTGGTGATCATCCATGAGCGTTGAAAGGAATTTCATTAGAAATCATAGATTGACCACATGGGATTTGGGTTGGATTATGCATGATGAGCCACACAGTGTTGAGCACATCTTGGGCATAAGTATGCGGTTGACATTGGCTATTCACACACACACTTGAAACTCTGGCATGATATAACTAGAAATTATTTTACATTGTTGTTCATAACTCGTGCTCAGTGCGTAAATTGATTTGGACTATGGAGGCATATGGTAAGCATGTTGGCACAACAAAATATCTTATATCTTGTCTATTTGATTTTGTAAGCCATTATCCGTTGTTCGAGGACGAACAATAATTCAAGTTTGGGGGTATTTGATAGGTGTATTTTATACACTTGGGAATATGCCAAAATGAGAATTTATCGTGTTGATTTGTGAATTTATTCTACCTAAATTGCATTTAATTGTTGTTATTTCAGATTTTAGTCAAAAAGAGGAACAAGGAAGCAATTACGGGAAACAAAGGTCAAAAGAAAGAGAATTGAAGAGAAACAGAAATTCTAGGGTCAAATTGATCAAATCAATAGTGAGGGATACATTTCGCAAATAAAACAGGAGGACTGAATTGAAGGCCAAGAGAAAGATGGCGAATCGCGTGTTAAACCTCCAGGTCGTGATCGCTAAGGCTCAATGTCAGTGATTGCGAGATGGCGACAAAATGCATGCAGAGCGAAATAAGGTGCACCCACGCGATCGCTGGCACCTAAACCACGCGATCGCGTAGGTGTCCGACTGGGCTTGTATTGGGCTTTTGTGCGAGATTTTAAGAGGCAAGACTCGGGAAATTAACCTAAGTTGGAACAGAGCGCGGGAGGCAACTAGAGAGCAAGTTTTGCAGAGCTGAATATTGGAGGATTATTGGCAAATCAACATCCAGTTGACGCGAGGGGACTCAAGCACGGAAAGGCATGGGAATTAGGAGCTCAACACGGAAATTTGATTCTTGGTGCAAGACTTCTTTTCTTATTTGTGAATCCATAAATTCCAATATGTTTAATTTCGATTTAGATTGTTTTCATCATTCCTTCATTATGAGTAACTAATCTGAACGTTGGGAATCACGATGTAGCTTAGTCAATTACTTTAATTCCATGTTCCTTGTTTTAACGCCATAATGCATGTGTTGGTTTATTATTGCGTTTAATGCTTGAATGAATTGGCCACTTATTCATGACCTTATGTGTTATTTCCATAATCCGAGAGGTGAGTTAATAACATAGATCTAGGTAATAAATCCATTAATTGAACGAGAGATAGAGATATACTTTCGTGATTAGTGCGATCATGTTTAAGTTCTTGCATGTAATGCATTTAGATAAGGAATATTCGGACCCGCTGTAGAGATACATGGTTGACTTATCTAGGTAGAGTTGATTTAAACTCGAGAGAGGAATCTCAACTTAATTTAGTGAACTTGATCGATCACATATTTAGAAAATAAAATCTGGAACAGGAATTGATTTAATTGGCTAGGTGAACTCGTGAATCCCAACCACTTTCAATTATACTTAAAAACAATCAGCAATTGTGAAACCTCAATCTTGTGCAAAGTTTTAATCTGTTAGTCATAGTTATAAACATTAGTTTCCAAAAAATCAAAAACTCATTTCTTTGTTCAAATAGGGATAAGAATTTACACATTTCGGTACTTAGTGAACGGTCCTTGTGGGAACGATAATCCGGACTCTTAGGTCCATTTTAACTACTCTTCATGACCCGTTCACTTGCGGGGATATTTCGTATCTTGAGATATCAGTGAACATATATATAAATTCAGATTTTTATAAGTTAATTTCAGATTTTTAATTTTTGTTTAATTTTCGAATTTAACCATGAATTAAGGATTTAATGATGTTATGTGTGTGAGTATTGATGGATGGGAATGAGTATATTATTATGTGTGTATAGGTGTATGTAAATATGTAAATGTTGGATTTTTGTGTGGGCAAATGTATATATTCAAATTTTGGCGATAAAAATAAAATTCTCAGACATGGGACTCATGAGATTTTGATTGATAGATGTGCTATAATATTAAATTTGAGGTTGAATGTATGTATATATGATCATGTATGTGTATATGAATATTTAAACGACATGTGTAATTTCGAAACTTTGAGATAATAGTATAAAAGGGTAAACTTTAACATTTAAGGAACAAATTAGTTTAAATTGAAGTTATGTTCAAAGTTATAAATTTTTAGTTCAAGATCATTTTTTTGAATAAGTAATGCCTACCTTTGATTTGTGAAAATTGATAGTAAGATTTCAAATTTGTCCTTGAACTTAATGTATTACTTCGAATATGATATTATATGTGGTGTTAAATGTGTTTGTTATATTATGAGTCACATGAAAGTCTCAACCACATTTAAGAGTGTTAAATGTGGTTTTTCACTAAAAGCCATATTTTGTTAATGAATGGAAATTAATTAGGAGAAACGGTACATTGACGTCGCGGGCAACCAAGACTTCCACTTGCATATTAAGCAAAGTAACTACTGAGGACCACAGGTAAGTAAACTTCCCCCTATTTTTATCAAAGTTGAATGTAAATGTGAAATTTATGTGTAAACGACTGTCTTACAACTTACTTGCTTTATTGAATTTCGTTTACCTTTATGAAAGTATATGTTATTAAGAAAAATGTTTCAAGCATGCACGTTACATGTCATTGCATCATCAAGCATGCATTGTCATCGAAATGGGGAAGTCAAATGTTTTAATGAAAGGAATGTGTCAAAGTGCAATTTTTGTCAAAAATTATGTATCCCAAGTTTTTTTTAAGAAAGAATGGGTGTACTTCTATGTCATGAAATATGCGAGTGGGAAATGGGGCGCGGGGGACCGGCGTACCCGAATGTAATGAGCCGCTTTGTGGTGGAATGAAGTGAATGAGCCGCTTTGCGGTGGAAATGTGAAAGTTAATCTGGTTCCAAATAAGAATTGCCCACTGTTATCTAATTGACTAGAAGTTACATCAAGTGAGCTCACGATGGAAATGAAGTGAATGTTTTGAAATGTTAAGTGAAAGTTTGAAAAGTTTGAAAGTTCTGGAAAGTAAAGTAAAGAGGGGATACATTATTGAAAATTTTAAAGCATTCATGTCATAAGCATGCATTCATGAAGTTTACGTACTGGGCTTTAGCTCACCCCAATCCCTCCCCATATTTCAGGTGATGAAAGTTAGATGATTAAAGGAGAGCACTTGGCGGATGACTCAGACAGTACCTGCTGTCGTCATTATTTAATAAATTTAAATTTATTTAACATATCATTTAAATTATTCCTTAATTTATTTATCATTGATGATTCTTTGGATGAAGTTAGTTTTGATTAAGTATGGGTGACGTATTAGAAGTTAAATTTACTCTTATTTTATTTGCCAATGTCTATTGATATTTTGGAAATTTTATGCTGAGGAGTTTGGGGATTGAATGTATTGGTTTTGGAGATGATGAATGTAGTTGGGATGTGATTGATCTTATTTAAATTTTATGTTGGTTATGTTGTCCTTCTACAGGTTGGTTAAGTCCAATTTATAGAGGAGACTCTGCCGAAATTTCGTTAAAATTTATAATAGATAAATGGAAATTTTAAATGTGTAAACAATTTAATTCCGCATATAATGTGAAGGGAAGTTAACACCTAGGTTTAATATTCTTGAACTTGGGGTATTACAAATTTGGTATCAGAGCTAAGAGTTTTAAAAGCGATTCTGTAGACTTTTAAATTTTATTTGAAATTGGTTCGGGTACTAAGTAACGCCTCAAGTGCTTCTCCCTCGATCATCTGGTAAGTTAATTTTGCTTAAATTATTGAATGTCATGTAATGCTACTAAGATTGAAATTCGTACACATTGATATGTAGTACTATATATTGAATTAGATGTTTTATTCTCTTCTATTTAGAAATGGCTTGCACTAGACGTAGCAACACTCAGGGAAGAACTTCTCAAACTCAAAATGAACGGACGGATCGTGATACTGTCCCTTCAGATACTCCGGTGATTGTGAATGGAGCGACGGACCGTAATACTACCCCTTCAGGAACCCCGATAATTGTGAATGAAGGGATAGGCAATAACACTGCCCCTTCCGGCACTCCGACGGTTGTGGAGGCCTTGGTACAAGCGTTAACTACATTGGGGCAGGCAAGTCAGCCTAGGACTAACGAGACACGTGGGCATGGGCGGATATCAGAATTTAAGAGGCTGTCTCCGCCATCCTTTGTTGGAACCATTGACCCCTTCGAGGCTGAAAGGTGGTTAACTGAAATGCAAAAAGCCTTTAGGGTTATGGGATGCACCGATGAGGAGAAGGTTAACTTTGCCGCATACATGCTTCAGGGCGGTGCATATGATTGGTGGCTGATGATTCAGCGCCAACATGAAAATAACACTGATCCTTTTAATTGGGAAATGTTTACTACGGTCTTCAATGAAAAGTATTTTCCCAAGAGTCTCCGCCAGCAGAAGGAGGGAGAATTTCTGAAACTAGTGCAAGGGAACAGATCAGTTACGGAATATGAGGCGAAATATACTAGACTGGCTAAGTTCGCTCCAAACTTAGTGGATACTGAAGAGAGAAGGTCTAGGCGCTTTGAAGAAGGACTTAAACCACAAATCAAACAGGCCGTGATTCCTTTTGAACTCACTACTTATAGAGAGGTGATCAACAAATCCCTGTTGCTGGAAAGAGCTCTAGCCATAGATAGAGAAGAAAATAAAAATCCATCATTTAGCCAGAAATTTAAGAGTGGGAAATGGGGCGCGGGAGACCGGCGTACTCGAATGTAATGAGCCGCTTTGTAGTGGAATGAAGTGAATGAGCCGCTTTACGGTGGAAATGTGAAAGTTAATCTGGTTCCAAATAAGAATTGCCCACTGTTATCTGATTGACTAGAAGTTACATCAAGTGAGTTCACGATGAAAATGAAGTGAAAGTTTTGAAATGTTAAGTGAAAGTTTGAAAAGTTTGAAAGTTCTAGAAAGTAAAGTAAAGAGGGGATACATATATGAAAATTTTAAAGCATTCATGTCATAAACATGCATTTATGCATAAAGTTTACTTACTGGGCTTTAGCTCACCCCAATCCCTCCCCATATTTCAGGTGATGAAAGTTAGATGATTAAAGGAGAGCACTTGGCGGCTGACTCAGACAGTACCCGCTGTCGTCATTATTTAATAAAGTTAAATTTATTTAAGATATCATTTAAATTATTCCTTAATTTATTTATCATTGATGATTCTTTGGATGAAGTTAGTTTTGATTAAGTATAGGTGACGTATTAGAAGTTAAATTTACTCTTATTTTATTTGCCAATGTCTATTGATATTTTGGAAATTTTATGCTGAGGAGTTTGGGGATTGAATGTATTGGTTTTGGAGATGATGAATGTAGTTGAGATGTGATTGATCTTGTTTAAATTTTATGTTGGTTATGTTGTCCCTCTACAGGTTTGTTAAGTCCAATTTATAGAGGAGACTCTGCCGAAATTTCGTTAAAATTTATAATAGATAAATGGAAATTTTAAATGTGTAAACAATTTAATTCCGCATATAATGTGAAGGGAAGTTAACACCTAGGTTTAATATCCTTGAACTTGAGGTGTTACAATATTGATGGTTGAAATCATACCTTAGTGGTCTCCTCAAATTGGGGAATACTCGTGGTTGTTCCTGACGCGGATGAACAATCCCTGCGCGGCGCGTATCCATCGGGTTATTAGTCCTTCTTAAATTCACGCCTGATGACGTACCCAACCTTGCTTCCCATTTTGCATCCATCTTTGCTTCCAATTTCGCCATCTATTCCTCCAATAATGCAAGCATCTGAAATTTCACGTTATCCTCCCCTGTTGATGATGTTTCCTTCTGTGACATGGTTAGTAATTTAAAGAAAAGAAAAGAAAAATTTATGTAATGATCCTCACTTGTTTGTCACTCGTGTATCACTCAATTCGGCTTCTTCCCTCTAATCTTCTCACCACTCTGCCTTTTTCCTCTCGTTTTCCCTTTTTTCTAGTTCTCAATGAACCAACCAAACTAGTTAAGGATTTGACCCTCGTGGAATTTACCCCAAAGCTCAATGACAAGAATTGAACGAGAATACACAACAATGGAAGAACGAATGGAAGATTTTCAAGAAGGTGTTTTTTCTTGAAAAAAAAAATAGAAATTTTGATTGTAGGAACCAATAATGAATTTTTAGAGTAGTAATTTGATAATAAGAAACTAACAAGAATGTAGGAAATAATGTAAAAGATATCAATAAAGGTCTTCTTGAAATTGGAATTGCGTTCTTGATCTTGATTATCAATAATAATCATTTTTCTTGATTAACAAGAACAAGAATTGGAATTACGACCAATCTTGAATTAGTTAAGAATTTCAAGAAACCCAAGAATTGAATGAAATTTCAATAATGGAACAAAAACAAAAATTAAATCAAGAAATATAAAAAGAATTGGATTTAGAGACCAGCTCTGATACCAGATGACGTGATCCGTTATGGGGATCACGAAGAACACGCGGAATTAAGACTCGAAACGCCGGAAAGCCCCAAATCCAATTGGTAGACGATAGCAATGCAACCTTGACCTCACGACGCAAGAATTCAAGGTATATTAAATCAAAGACCCGTTACGATGAGGAGATAAGAACTACAAATAGTGAACGCCACAAATGTTGTCTAATTCTTTGATAAGTTTGATTTGTTCAATAAGAACGAAGAAGAACAAGGGAATATCTCACCTCAAATTATCAATAATCTCAAAGTTATGTTTTACAATGAAAAAGAAACCTAATATAGCTAAAAACACGTAAAGAAATAACCCTAGCTGCAAAATAACAATTAAAAATGCGAAGCTAGTTACGGCCGTAACATATGGCTTTACGGCCGTAACTGACCCTCGGGTCCAAAAATTATTTTATTTCTTACTTCCGTGATAGAGGTTCTTACGGCCGTAAGTTACATGCTAAATCAAAATCTTATAATTCAATTACGGCTGTGAAAACGATGTTTACGACCGTAAGTCCCTTGCTGCCCAATTTACGCGATGGAGAAGTTACGGCTGTAACTTTAGCCTTTACGGTCGTAAAAGGTCTTCTGCCTTCTTTTCTGGTTGTTCTTTGACCAAAATGCATTGTAATGGTTTTGGCTCTTCTTCCATCTTGTCATGCATTGAAAATGGAGTCTTCGACCTTGTACTCAAGCACTCGTCCATCCAAGCTTGCATAAATCCCTGCATTACCTGCTTGATCTTCTTATCTCTCAGTCTCGTTATTGACCCCACCGGTACATGCAATGGGTCCTTGCTCGTTGGGCTACTCTGGTACTCATCAATTAGTAAGTGTTGTAGATGACCACATATTCCAATATGGTTTTTTAGAACATTACGAAAGATGGATTCATCATGGAGAACCGATGGAAGTGCCCGTAGAAAACAATTTTAGGATGCAAGGCAAAAGAACTACTATAGAAAACAACATCACAAGCATTAACGTTAGTGCCGAGGCATTCAAGGATGACCAATTTATAGTAGCTTCGCAAGCGCAACAGATGTTTTATATAAATGATCCTATAAGGGGTCCCAATTGGCGAGTTGTCCAAGAAGTAAACCATCGAAGAGTTTGGGAGCTACGTAAGATTGTTGTTATCGAGACTGATTTAGTCCTAGGTGACACATCAACGATGGGATGTTGAGGTCTCAGTGGGTGCCAGGGAAGGACAGTCGGCCGAACAATAGTGATTCAGTTTAAATGATGTACACACTGCATATTTTTCTTTATATTAAACGTATATAAAAAATAGACTCTTTTGTATGAGGGGTTCAATTCACAAAAAACCACTCAAGTTTCAGCGTAAATCTTAAATATACCAATAAAGTTCTATTGTTTAACAAACTGCCACTCAAGTTTCGCCGTAAATAATACGGTGTGAACTACTATACAAAAAAGCCTCAAACAAAATCTCCAAATCAGAACGTGACATTCAAGCAAAAAAGAAAGAGTCAAAAATGGGTATTACAAAAAATAAAAAAGTGACATAAATTCGAAGTGTCAATTTTTTCTACTAAACAGTAACACCATACAACTTTTTCGTTAAAAAAAAATTTTAAAAAATGACATTGTGTTAGTGTATGGAGAATGTGTAATGTATACTTGTACAATTTGTTAGTCAATGATATATATTGAAAAAATTGAAAAATTGACCTTCAACTAGAAAAAGTGACAAAGTGCCACTTTTTAATTAAAATAGAAGTAATAAAAAGTGACGTATTTAAAAATAATAAGTTACACTTTTTGTTTCTAAGATTTTAATTTATGTTTGATTGAGAAAGTATCACTTTTCTAAAAATAAGTTACATAGCGTCACATTTTGAAAAATTGACAAAAATATTTAAAAAGTGAAAAAAACATTAAAAAAGTGGCCCTCAAAATGTACAAAGTATTTTTTCTTCCTAAAAATTTTTAAAAGATTTTATTGTAATTGGTCAAAAAATAATGATATTTATGTAAGTAACCCGAAAAAAAAATTGTTTGAAAAAGAAATGAATTGCAATTACACAAAATACTCTAAAAAATTTCACTTCCTTCATTTATCAATCGTGCGGGGGGATCCAATTTCACGAACAAAAAAAAAAAAAACCCAAGTCACAGCCTGTCTCTACTCTCTCCAGTCTTGCTGTCCAAACTTAGTCCCTGTTCTCTTTGCTGTTTTGAGATCGTTTTCTGTTTTTATTTTCGAAAACGCTAAAAACGCGTTCTCTTTACTATTTTCGAAAACGCATTTTGGAAAAAAAAAAAAAAAAAATTGTACACAAAACAGAAAACGCCCGAAACATCGTTTTGGGCGTTTTGTGTGTATTTCGACAAAAAATGTCCAAAACAATTTTTTTTTTTTTTTTTTTTAGAATTATCTTAACTTAGAACTAAGCTTAATATAAAGTTTTTATTTTTTTTATTATTTGTTTTTAGAATTATCCTAGCTTGGAACTAAGCCTAAATAAAGATTTTTTTTTTTTTTTTTTTGAGAATTATCCTAACTTGGAACTTAGTTTAAATAAAGTTTTATTGAACTCAATATCAACATTACAAAAAAAAATTAAATGAGAATTCTTGTTGTTATATTTCAAAAAATGCAATGATAAATGGACTCTGGTGGTTTTGAAAGAACTTGCATTTTCTGGATTTTAATAGAAGTAGAGTTTTCTCAAGTCCCGAACCTGACCAAACTGTGTTAATATAGACTCTTAATGCTCACATTAGTGTGTTGCATGTAACCATATTTTTAGTGTATTGTGAAATGAAATTTGAGTTGGAGTTAGTAGTATTCTGCAAACAAATTAATTAAAAATAGTTTAAATGGTGTTCTGCAAAATTTCAAACAGAACGTATTTTCTAGCTTTTCATTTTCAAAAACAGTTTTCAAAAATGACAAACAAAACGCGTTTTCAGCAAATTTAAAAACAAAAATGAAAACACAAAACACAAAACATTTTCGAAAATGAAAATACAAAATAAAATAAAAACAGAACGCCACCTTATTCTCTCTACGCTCTCCGTCTCGCTACCGGTCTCTGCTCTCTCCATTCTACTGCCAGTGCTCGCCTACTCCATCGCGCCGCCACCGCCCTCTGCTCGCACCTCTCCGGTAAATGCTTCTGCTTCTTGCTTTTGTTTATGGTATCAGCTTTTTGTTGTATTATTTTATGACTTTCTTGTTTTGGTACTTAATCCTGAAATTTGTCGATTATTTTAGGAGTAGAATCAAATTTGTTGATTGTTTTATAGTTGTTTTTAAGTCAATGAAAGGCAATCGGTTTTTTTGGATTTTCTCTGAAGTTTTTTTTTGGACCAGCTTTTCCCACTATCCTTCATCTCGTAGTTAAATTTCCATACTTCTTTTCTACTTTTTGCTTAAGATTTTTGGTGCCCCATATGAAGTTTATGCTTAATTATTGGTTTTAATTTTTTTTATGATTATAAATAGGTAGATAAGAACATTTTATAGGCCACCAAAAATTTCCAACTTATTTTGGCCAATGATTGTAATCCAATTCCAATTGTTTACGACCATAAGCACGCCTAATGATAAAATTTTATTTATTTATTTTTTGATTAATCTACTAATGTTCGAGACCCACTGCTCAGGTAATATCATTTCCTTTTTATCGATTACATTTTTTACGGAATACTGTGTGATGTTGTAAAAAATCTTAATTTTGACGTGGCAAGATCTGATGATACTTGATTGCTGGAAAAGACCAATGAATTCGCCTTGGTTGACCTGCAAAAAAGGTGAGGAGGATTCTCCCCGTCGTCCATCCGGTGTGAGAATTAGTTTTCTGGAGAAAAGTAGAGAGAAGATATTTAACTGAAAAACGTAAAGAATAATAAATGAATAATATGTGATCAAAGAGACTGTATTTATAGGGCTTAAGAGCCCATAACCTATTTTGGTTTCGGAATGAATCCTTTTGATATAAATTTTCCTTTTATGAAGAATTTCATTATTACAAGGAGTGATTTTCCCTTTTTTCAGGAGGCTCCTTCGTGGGTTAGGACTCCTTTCTTCCTTTGAGGGGGCCCAAGAAGGGAGGCCCATAGACAATGAATACCTGGAGTCCATCTTGTAGCGGGCTATCTAAAGTGAAGTGGCCGGATTATGCCGGTCACCTTAACATGTCACGAACCGACCTTTAATAAAGTCGGGGCATACCTGATCTTTGATAGAGGTAAGGTCAGGCTACTATTCTGTCTTGAGGAAATTTATACCTGATAAACTAAGAGGTCGGGAAATGGCATGGTCGGGATGAACCGACCAGGCGTATCCCAAATCAAAGGCCCACATTGAGGTGATGAGAAAATGGTCGGATCACTGTGCAAAAAGATGATGATTAATTTCTATTATTTTATATACAACAACTATTCAGCCTCCTTATAATTATACGAGTGAAGGACTCGTACGATGTACGAGTACCGTCTTAATATCAAATTTATTTGCGTGAACTCAAATCATAATCGAAATTGAATTTA
The DNA here is from genome assembly GCA_963555705.1 of Ligustrum vulgare. Classification (NCBI taxonomy): domain Eukaryota; kingdom Viridiplantae; phylum Streptophyta; class Magnoliopsida; order Lamiales; family Oleaceae; genus Ligustrum; species Ligustrum vulgare. The sequence goes on from OY743190.1 coordinate 15,220,484, forward strand.
TGAAAATAGCTTAAACTAAATGTAACTTAGAACAATATAGGTAAATATTCATAATTAATTGTGTTATTTGCAATTGATACAACTGATAATCCAAACAATTATACATGGAGTATAAATATCACTCCAACAAATGAATTAAACACGAAGAATCCAGACCATGTCCACCAAATAAAAGTAATTCATATAATTGAAAATGGCCTTTTTTTTCTATATTCATACTATATTGTATAAGATAAACTATAATGGGCGATTGAGCAAATGTGAACAAATATTATAGGACCTTGGGATTCCTCGGCTGATGCCTCTTCTAGGGTTTCATGACAGACATTTCAATTGTGTTTGATGCAGCAATAGAAATCTGAATATTATAGGACCTTGGGTTTCCTTGGTGGCTTCCTTGGTGATGCTTACTTATTCCAAGGTCCCAATCATAGACCTTTTAATTGCGTTTGATGCAACAATAGATAGCTGAGTAAGAGATTTAGATGCATGCTGGCACTTTGAAGACCCAAACTTGTCAAAAGACGACAGAGAAGGAGCTAGTGGAGAAGGTTGTCCTTTAGTAACCTGTAACTTTCAAAAAAAAAAAAAAAACACACACACACACATAATGAGTTCATCAACCTAAAATATTTTGGCATCGATAAGTTTGACCCTTCAATAAGTTGAAGACAACACCAGTCACTATATAGAGCACATTAATTATAAGATAGATATAATTTTATTTTGGAAGAAGATCAAGTAATCGATAATAAATTAGTACATACACTACCACACACCTTTTTTTATTTTTTCCTTGCAGTTGGCTTAAATTCTATCTTCATTTAAATTTTGATCAATACTCACAGGGCTCGAGATCCAAACATCACTTGTTATCTAAGTAGCACATGGCACATCAAATTGAGGAGAATGTATAAGAAATTATGAAAAAATAGAATGAGCAGCGGAACTAACCTGTAATAGACCAGAAAAGTAATATTTGGATAGTATATTTTTGGGTATCACTCATTTGTGATGAAGTAATCTCAACTTGTTTTCAGAAACATTCCTCACTCATTTGTGATGAAGTAATCTCAACTTGTTTTCAGAAACATTCCAGAATGAATCTTATAGTTATTTGAAAAGGCAAATATTGATAATAAGGAAGCCACATGTCCATACAAATAAACTACCATTTGACCTATTATATTGTTTTCACTCATAAACGAATGAATTAGTGAAATAAGTACATAAATTAAACAAATATGTAAAATGAAAAGACAGAATTTTTGTAGCAGTGACCTTAACTAATTGTTGAGGTGTTTTGGAGGAAGATATAATCCATTTGAGAAGAGAGGAAACATTATGAATGACCCTACATTTACATAAAAAAAAAAGAATTAAAAAATACAAGTAATTAAACTTCTGCATGCAAAATAAGTACATCCATTTGACAAATACAAATTCATCGTGATTTTTTAAAATCTCAGAGCTTCGAAGTATCAAGCTTCAAAAAGAATATTTATGAAGTCCTACCTCAAATGTGTGGTACTCAGTTTACACTTTATCAACACGAGACTGACGCCTAAATTTGTAGCTCTTGGTTATGTTTGGAAACAGTCCTAAAGTTATTGAAATTGAATTAATTAAGTAAAAATATGGATGCCCAATTGGAAAAAAATAAAATTGGGAAAGATAAAAATAAGATTTTTTTTTAATAAAATGTTTAAAAAAACTAAAAATAATAAATTTGTGGAAAAATAAGGCTCAACTCTATCACAAGTACCAAAATTTGAAAAAAACAAGAAATAAAATTTTACAGTTTATTTATTTATTTATTCATTTTAGAAAGGAAGAAAAAATAATGATTTTCCAGATGAGGAAAGATTTAAAAATAAAGATTGAAAATCAAATGAGCAATTACAAAAACCATAGTATATTTAAAAATAAATAAATAAATAAATAAATAAATACTTGGGAATATTTTGATTAAGTTAATAGCAAAGTAAAACACTGCAAGATCTAGATTTTTTCTTAGGAACAAAATTTAATTTCTGAAAATGTGACTTTGAGCAAAAAAGAGATAAAAATGAAACTTGAAGATGAAGAAGTAAACAACAGCCGAAAATAATGAAATTGAAACCTAAAATTAGTTAGAGAATATAACGAGAAAATAAACAACCTTAAAAAATTGCAACAACAAACAAAAACAACTCTATATTAAGTTGTGAATTTCGGGAAAGGAGTGAAAAAATACCTCAACTCGTGTTGGTTAACTGAGTATCTTCTCTCAAAAATTGTATTAGCATTGTACTAAGGGAATAAATAAGGAATTAAATGTTAGACTGAGAAAGAATAGATTAAAAAAAATTAAACACCTAGTGTTTAACCTGAAGAATTGTGAGCCTAAACTATATATATATATATATATATATATATATATATATATATATATATATATATATATATATATATATATGTCATCAAAAAATATAACTGAGTTTAATAGTCATCTGAGTGTTTCTTCATAAACACAGAATATTTTCATTGACAAACCATCTTGATTAATCTACACGTTTCACTTTTCGATCATTCTTGTTTATACTGTTTTTGATATATATATCATGGCAATGTTGGGGGGGGGAGTTGAGAATTGTAGCCAGCCTAAATTGATTACCTCTAGGCTAAAGATGAAAAAATTGGAGAGACCACAAGGAGACAACTCTGAAATCAAATGATAACAGTTCATCCTCAAAATTACTCTGGTTGAAATCATCCCTGCATAGAAATAGAGATGATAAAATTAGGAAAAAAAAATATATGCAGAGTAATATATATTTGGTACTTATACTAAATGTGTAGGATTTTGGAGAAAGACAAATATCCATACCTAAAAACGAACAAATAATGAAAGGCATTTGCAAATGGAAAGAGGAAATTGACACCCACATAATATTTTCACCCCAGAAATAAGGTGTGAGTTTCTTAATATAGTTCCGTTATTTGTTATCCAATTTTCATTAGTGAACTTAATAGGAAATTAAGCATGTAGTTTTCAGTTCAATATAGCAAAACGAGAAATGTCTCATTGAGTGCATTTCTGGATTAGTTGGTCATCGAATAAATAACATGTAAAGTAAAAATAAGAAAAGATAAGATAACAATATGATATTTAAAAAAAATTAGGAAGTGATGCAAATTGACATTGCTAAATTAGAGCATTTCACACTTTCCAATCACTGTTTCAGGTCAGATTTAAAACAATTGGAGTCCCATATCTTGATTAGATACTGTATATTCTATCAAATCACCACAGCTGGGCTCATTTAAATAAGTTCCACTTATTTGTGATTGACGGGAGTTTGTTTCCACTCTATGTTTGGAAACCACATTCCCATTCATTAGTTATACTTAGCCTCTGTTCGGGTATATTGTTTAAATAAAAAAAATTTAACTGTACAATTTCTCAAACCACTTTTTAACCACACACATTTTCTCTCTTCAATTTTTAACCAAAAATCTTACCTCGAAATTTGAAATAGACTGCTCATCATAATGAGCAGATGAACCGTGCCATAATGACTACCACAAATACAGTCCTCTATTAAATTGGGATATGAATAATGTGTTTAAAGAAAAAATATTAGAACTTACACATAATAATCTGTTTGTAAGCAGAAGGTTTCCAACTAAATATAAAATCATAAACGAAGTCTTAACTTAGCAATGTAGGACTCAATTAAAGTCATTACTTTCTATTCTTCATTTTGGAACCCATATTTATAAGGTCAATACTCCCAGCTAGGTAATTTAATGAAACTGGTCCTATACCAAAATTAGCTTCTGGTCTCCTGCTTGGCAGCAAAAGTTATCCCCATGAAGGTGTTTGCTCTCATACCGATTGTTGCTAATACATTAAATAGAACTGACTCATAAAGGGTTTCCAAATAGAGTTTTTCCAAGTAGTTATAAGCATAAATCAGGCTTAGTAATGTAGTATCACAGTCAATTACGTGATCTTGGATTGTAATCAATCTTAGGGTGACGTCACGGTGTATATATTACAGATCTTATTAATAAATAAGCTCTCAATCATTTCTCAATGTAAATAAAATTCATACACACAAGTCCAAAGAAAAGCCACCAAGTCAAGAGATCTAAACTATTACCTCTATCGTCGTCGATAACAAGAGAGCAGCAGAGAAAGTGATAAAGCTTGAGCGCATCATTTTCCTATGTAAAGCTCCGTATGTACAAATGATTGTTCTGCCACCACATTAAAATTATATTACAATATTATTCAATTTTTTATTATTTATTTTGCATCTACGGAGGAATTTTTCTTGCAACCACAAGAACTTCCCAAAAAGTATTCAAATTTTTATATATACATCTAAGTGGAATTATAACAAGCTTTGTATAGTGACATCACAAGGAATTCAATTACATAAACACATCGAAAGCATAAAAAACAAAATGGGTCCAGTTTCATAATAAAAATTAATATCAAGCTTTCCAGTAGGAAAATGATAGTCGTGATGTGAGAAAGTGATAAGATGAGAAAAAAAATGTAAACTTCATGATGAAAGAGTAATATCGTGAAAAAATTGCTTTAGTTCATAAGGTAAAAGCTGTAAATTAGTAAATGGGATTCTAACACCTAACATACAAATTGCACAAGAAAAACTGATTCTTCGTTGAATGAGTACATATCAATAACAATCATAACCAAATACCAAATTCATAAGTAAAGGAGCAAAATAAAAAAATAAGAAATAGCTAATGTACGAACTATACAGAATATTTATACGGATTCAGCACACGAAAAGTTGCCATTTGATTAAAAATTAAAAATTACTTGTACTAAAAAAAATAAAAACATATGTCGAAAAGATACATCGTCGCAATTTGGTTACCTTCAAATAATACTCTAGTGAAGGAAATATTAAAAGTGGATTAAGTTCTTCTTGAGGGGGTTTGATGTCTCTTTAAGAGTTGCTAACTCTTCCTAAATTTGAAACATAATACAAAAAAAGAAAATGTCAATTATATCAATGTCCCAGGTCACCCTTTTTTTTCATAAATAAATAATAACGCATCAATAAAGAAGATCTATTTAGATTTTCCAATATAGGTCAACAAAATGAAATACCAAGAAAATAAAAAAATAGAACTATAAGTGCTAAAGAACCTCCATTGCTCCACGAACATCTAATTAGTTATAGAACTCACAAAAAGCACTAAGTCTTGATTCAATAGCAGACATCATACAAGCTCTAATTTGAAAAAGATAAACTATAAGGAATATCGTACAGGAAAAAAACTATGTATATGTGAGGGCATATATATATATATACACACACACACACACAAGCAAATGCTTACTTCAAGCAATTTAATGGAGGTTTTTCTGTTCGAAATCGAACCCGTGAAAAAAAATAATGGACAACATTAATAAAAATCCATATTCCTCTACAAAACTCAAAAATATAATTCAAATGCCAAAAATCCCTAGAATAACAGATTACGAAATAGAAATCTAAGACATCAAAAATTTTGGCGCACCTGCAACTATTAAGCTGTTGAAAGCAACTAAGTGGTTTTCGGGTCAGCATCTTCCGAAACGCTGATTGTTTCGAAGTAGTCTGAGGCAAACGAGTTGGTGACGGTGATAAGGTCGATGCAGGCGAGGGTTTGAAATGAGGCAACAATTTCGGTATGAGATGACGAATAAAAGATAGAGGGGTCGGACGATGGGATTAGATCGGGAAGAACTCTAGGGTTTATTTATTGTGTAGAAATCAGAAACAAGATAGAATGGTAGGAATTAGGGATAAGGTCGACCTCTGTGAGTGAATCAGAAACAAGAGAGAATGGTACGAATTAGAGATAATGACGACCTGTGTGTGTGATGTAGATAAAAGCGCGTATCATGTGTGTGAAGATAAAAGCACACAATTTTGGAAACCAATTCATGAACAGTAGAAACCGTTTCATGTGTGAAAACGAAGGGGACAAAATATGAACAGTATTTGATTTCCCCTCTTTTAAGAGAGGGGGAAAATCTAAGCTTATTGGGATTTGACTAAACTAGTGAAATTTATATTATGAATTCATTATCGGTTCTTCTATATATATATAATTTTTTTATTAAATATTAATTTTATGTTCTATTTTATTCTTAACATAGCAGAAGCTGTAATTTGTTTTGAACGTTCTATTTTCTTGTTCGATCATGATAAAAATAGTCCTTCTTAGGATGTGATTAGCACTAGTTTGGAATCGAATAAATTTGCCTTCATGTCACTTTATGCCATTTATCTTCTTCCTCATCCATATAAATGTTTAGCTTTAACAAGTATTGGTTCAAATGGTTCTTCACTTACAGGAAATAATCTTGATTTCTGTAAATAGTTCATTTTCATTTCAAAAGTTGTTTTCAACATTTTTTTCTTCAATGGCATTCTATGCACTATTATCTTCACACACACACACACACACACACACACACACACACACACACACACACACACACACAGGTCGCCCTTATCTTCTTTCAGATTTGTGCACAAAATTTTTCTTCTGTCTAATTTTTATCCAATCAAGTACTATACCCTAAGCTCGGAACTTCTTCCCTATCCCATCCCGTCGTCCGACTCCTCTCGATCTCATTATTCGTCGTCCCTTACTCAATGATCTTGATGGATGTCCCTATGCTTCCTGCCCTACGACCAAAGGGATCACATTTGAAAGCTACCCTGTCATATCATAATACAAAGGTTCATCTATGAACTTGATTTACAAAATGCTCTCTGTTTATGTTTTCAAGAAAATTATGCATAAACTTGTGCATAGTTAGACATGCAATCTTCACCATGTTTGTAACGCCCCAAATTCCGTGAAACCCGGGACGTCACTTAGTCTCTCTTTAAAATATATATTTAACAAATATTGCGAAAATAAATGAATTTTAAGAAAATCCAAACATCACATTCATTTGAAAAATTTCAACGGAATTCACATTTAAATAAATTCACTTGAGAAACATTCCATAAAATTTCAAAACTCAGATAAATAAACAAGTTCCAAAAAACTCAACTTTTAAAATAATTTAAAAATAAATGTTTGCCATCATTGCCCATCATTCGCCACTGCTTCCGATCTCTGCAAATGTTGTTAAAAACGGAGTGAGCATTTCAAAAGAAATACTAAGTAGCTCATCGCCAATACTTAATTTACAAGATAATTGATCAGGTAATTATGCAAATAATACAATGACATTCTCTTCTTAATCATAGGCATCACATAGTGAATGCAAATGAACATACTCTTGTCTTATGCAATAACGCATATAAGTTATAACATACATAACATAAATTTCTCTTCTGATCTCATAAGAGATCCTCTTGTCTTATCTCATAAAATATACTCTTGTCTTATGCAATTAAGCATATAATCACGTAAATCCACATAACACATGCAATTATAATATAAATCAATTAGTGGAGGCGAGTCTACCCTAATTGATCTCAAATCACGTAAAAATATGGAGCGAAAAGTAGCCTCAATGTAATACCGCATTTCGATTGACATGCTTTCTTGGTTGTCACGTAAATTTTATATTAATATCATTATAAATGATTTAACTAATATTATGGTTTTATTTGAATTATTTTTTTTTGCAGTGGAAGGACTGGATGCCGTCTCGATCAATGTACCAATTAAAAGTTTATAAATTGTTATTTTAACAGTTTACGTGCAATTTTATGTGATTAATTAAATTTATTGCCTAGGCATGCTAATTTCTATTTTTATTGTGTTAAATTGAAGTTGGGAAAAGATTGGTGACACTTTGGAATTTTATTTGAAAGTTTTGAGCCTAAATTACTAATTTATGAGAGTAGAGGGACTAAATTGCAATTTACCAAAAGTTACACACTAAACCTAACCTAAAAGAAAACCTCACTCTCATAACTCTCTCTCTCTCACGCCGCGTCTCTCTCTCCCTCGCGATTCCTCACCCTCGGTCTCACTCTCTTCGTCCGTCTCTCGCTCTCGCCTCTCCGTTCTCCCTTCGCGACGCCGACCTCAACCGCCAACTAATTTCCACCACCACCTCGTCGACTTCCAACACGGTAGCCCTCCCCTTTCCCCTTTTCTCTTCACGGCGCACACACACACCCAAAAACCGCGCACACACGCTCGGTTTCACACCATTGCACGCACACACACATACATAATTCGATATATATATATATATTCTATGCAAATAACGTGTGTATGCAATTTATATGTATAAATTCAGTTTTTACAGTTAACTGCAGATTTTAATTTTTGTGTAATTTCGAGTTTAACCATGAAATTGGGGATCTATGATGTTATGTGAATGAGTAGTGATGTATATGAATGTATATATTATTATGTATGTATAGATGCGTGTATATATATGTATAAGTTTGGACTTTGTGGGCATAGATATATATTCATGAAATTTTTTGAATTAATTTGTGTGCTATAATATTAAATTTGAGGTGTGAGTGTATGTATATATGATCATGAATATGCACATGACTATTTAAACGAACGTGTGACTTTTTGGAATGTTGGGATAATGGTGTAGGAGAGTAAAGTTTAACCTTTTAGGAACAAGTTAGTTTAAATTGAATTTATGTTCAACGTTATAAATTTTAGTTTAAGATCATTTTTTTCTTTTTGAATAAGAAATGCTTAACTTTGATTTGTGAAATGGATAAGTAAGATTTCAAAATCTTCCTTAAACTTAATGTATTACTTCGAATATGATATTATACGTGGTGTTAAATGCGTTTGTTATATTATGAGTCACATGATAATCTCGACCTCATTTAAGAGTGTAAAATGTGGTCTTTCACAAAAAAAAAAAAAAAATCATATTTTGCTAATGAATGGAAATTAATTAGGAGAAACGGTACATTGACGTCGCGGGCAACCAAGACTTCCACCTGCATATTAAACAGACTACTGAGGACTACAGGTAAGTAAACTTCCCCCTATTTTCATAGAAGTTGAATGTAAATGTGAAAGTTATGTGTAAATGACTGTCGTGCAACTTACTTGCTTTGATGAATTGTATTCACTTTATGAAAGCATATGTTATTGAGAAGAATGTTAAAGCATGCACGTTATCATGTCATTGCATCATTAAGCATGCATTGGCATCGAAATGGTAAAGTCAAATGTTTTAATGAAAGTAATGCGTCAAAGTGAAATTTTGTCAAAAGTATGTATCCCAAGTTTTGAAAGAATGGGTGTACTTCTATGTCATGAAAGGTCCGAGTGGGAAATGGGGCGCGGGGGACCGGCGTACCCGAATGTAATGAGCCGCTTTGCGGTGGAATGAACGTAATGAGCCGCTTTGCGGTGGAATGAATGTAATGGGCCGCTTTGCGGTGGAATGAATGAATGAACCGCTTTGCGGTGGACATGCGCATGTTAATCTGGTTCCAAATAAGAATGGCCCACTGTTATCTGATTGACTAGAAGTTACATCAAGTGAGCTCACGATGGAAATGAAGTGAAAGTTTTGAAATGTTAAACGAAAGTTTGAAAAGTTGAATTTTCTAGAAAGTAAAGAGAAAGGGATACATATATGAAATTTTTAAAGCATTCATGTCATAAGCATGCATTCATGCATACAGTTTACTTACTGAGCTTTAGCTCACCCCAATCCCTCCCCAATATTTCAGGTGATGAAAGTTAGATGATCAGAGGAGAACACTTGGCGGTTGACTTCGACAGTACCCACCGTCACCTTAATTAATAAAGTTAAATTGATTCAAGTTGTCGTTTAAATTTATTCCTTCATCTATTGTTATTGGTAATGTTTGGTTGAAGTTAGTCTTGATTACGTATTGGTGACGCAGTTGAGATTAAATTTCCTCTTAATTCTTTTGTCAATGTCGTTTGATATTTTGAGAAATCTTATGATTGAGGAGTTTGGGAAATGTATGAATTGGTTTTGGAGATGATGAATGTGATTGAGATATGATGGTTGTTTTAAATGTTAAAATGGTTTTTTTGATGTCCCTCTACAGGTTGGCTATGTCCAATTTATAGAGGAGACTCTGCCGAAATTTCTGTAAAATTTTATAATAGATAAATGAATATTTTAATTGTACAACCGTTTTAAATTCCGCATTTTAATGTTTAAAAGATTTATTTCCGCATTAAAAGAAAAAGAGAAGTTAACACCTAGGTTTAAGATTCTTGAACTTGGGGTGTTACATTTTTGGTATCAGAGCAGAGAGTTTTAAAAGCGATTCTGTAGACTTTTAAATTTTATTTGAAATTGGTTCGGGTACTAAGTCACGCCTCAAGTGCTTCTCCCTCGATCATCTGGTAAGTTAATTTTGCTTAAATTATTGAATGTCATGTAATGCTACTAGATTGAAATTCGTACACATTGATATGTAGTACTATATGGAACTAAATGTTTTATCCTCTCCTATTTAGAAATGGCTCCCACTAGACGTAGCAACACTCAAGGAAGAACTCCTCAAACTCAGAATGAAGGGACAGGCAATCACACTGCCCCTTCCGGCACTCCGACGGTCGTGGAGGCCTTAGTCCAAGCGTTAACTACGTTGGGGCAGGCAAGTCAGCCTAGGACTAACGAGACCCGTGGACATGGGAGGATATCAGAATTTAAGAGGCTGTCTCCACCACCCTTTGTTGGAACCACTGACCCCCTCGAGGCCGAAAAGTGGTTAACTGAAATGCAGAAAGCCTTTAAGGTTATGGGATGCACCGATGAGGAGAAAGTTAACTTTGCCGCATACATGCTTCAGGGCGGTGCCTATGATTGGTGGCTGATGGTGCAGCGGCAACATGAAAATAACGCTGAACCTTTTTCTTGGGAAATGTTTACCACGGCCTTCAATGAAAAGTACTTTCCCAAGAGTATCCGCCAGCAAAAGGAGGGAGAATTTCTGAAACTAGTGCAAGGGAACAGATCAGTTACGGAATATGAGGCGGAGTTTGCGAGACTGGCTAAGTTCGCTCCAAACTTAGTGGATACTGAAGAGAGAAGGTCTAGGCGCTTTGAAGAAGGACTTAAACCACAAATCAAACAGGCCGTGATCCCTTTTGAACTCACTACTTATAGAGAGGTGATCAACAAATCTCTGTTGGTGGAGAGAGCTTTAGCCATAGACAGAGAAGAAAATAGAACTCCATCATTTAACCAGAAATTTAAGAGTGGAAATTCAAAGGGGTGGAATAACAGGGGACAAAAAAGGAGGAATGATCAGGGGAGTAATAAAAATCACCAATCTAATAAGCAGCAGAGAATGACCTGTCCGAAGTGTGGAAAGGAACACTTGGGTGAGTGTTTGTTGGGTAAAAGAGTATGCTTTAAATGTGGGATGCCTGGACATTTTGCAAGCGATTGTAAGGGCCTCTGCTATAACTGCGGGAAACCGGGACATCTAGCCAAGGATTGTAGAGAGAAGAGGACTACCCAAGCAAGGGTTTATACAATGTCTAAGAAGGAAGCTAATGATTCATCCACCGTGGTATCAGGTATCTTAAATTCTATTTATTACATTTCCCTTCCGTCTTTACATCTCATATCATTCTAGACAGATTATGAACATGCATATATCTATAGAAGTATAATCTATTGTGGTAGGTACTATGTACGTGTGTGGAAAACTTGCAACTATTCTTTTCGATTCCGGGGCTACTCATTCTTTTGTCAGTCCCGTTTTTGCTGAGAAATTAAATCATTCATCCCCACAACTGTGTACTCCGTTTGTCGTGTCAACACCATCCGGAGCATTGTTAAGTTCAAGTTATGTATTGGGAGACTGTCCAATAGTAGTGAATGGGCGTGATTGGGTGACAGACCTTATAGTGCTGGATATTCACGATTTTGACGTCATACTGGGCATGGATTGGCTATCACGGTATTATGCTTCAATAGACTGTCATGAGAAGAAGGTAATATTCGAGCCTCCAAATAAAACTCCTTTTTGCTTTGTTGGGGTTGAGGTGAAACCTTCCATTCCAATAGTATCAGCGATGAAAGCCCGTCAATTGATGAATAAGGGCTGTAAGGCGTACTTGGCTGCAATAGTCGAGGTACCAAAAACAGACCCCTCTCTTGAACAAATTGCAATCGTTCGAGAATATCCGGATGTTTTTCCAGAAGATCTTTTCGACTTGCCACCTGAAAGAGAGATTGACTTCGTTATCGATTTGGTACCTGGAACAGCCCCGATATCGAAAGCACCGTATCGGATGGCTCCTGCGGAACTTAAAGAGCTCAAGGAGCAACTGCAGGATCTCATGGATAAGGGCTTTGTTCGACCTAGTTTCTCTCCATGGGGTGCTCCTGTATTATTTGTGAAGAAGAAGGACGGTTCTATGAGACTTTGCATAGATTACAGAGAGTTGAATAAAGTTACAATAAAGAATAAATATCCGTTGCCGAGAATTGAAGACCTATTCGACCAGCTTCAGGGTGCAGGGTATTTTTCCAAGATCGATCTGCGATCTGGTTATCACCAGTTGAGGATTAAAGAAGAGGATATTCCAAAGACAGCTTTCCGTACCAGATATGGACATTATGAATTTTTGGTGATGCCGTTTGGGTTAACCAATGCTCCTGCGGCATTTATGGATCTGATGCATCGAGTCTTCAAAGAATACTTGGATCAATTTGTTATAGTCTTCATTGACGATATATTGATCTATTCGAGGTCTGAAGAGGAACACGAAAAGCATTTGAGAATAGTGCTTCAGAAACTTAGAGGAGAGAAATTATTTGCGAAGTTCAAAAAGTGTGAATTCTGGCTGGAAAGAGTGCCGTTCTTGGGGCATGTTGTATCAAAAGAAGGCATTGAGGTTGACCCGAGTAAAATAGAGGCAGTTCGTAATTGGCCGACACCAACTAATGTGAAAGAGGTCCGCAGCTTTCTTGGATTAGCTGGTTACTATCGGAGATTTGTGGAAGGATTTTCAAAGATTGCCTCGCCTTTGACTAAGTTGACCAGAAAGGATACAAAATTTCAGTGGAATTCAGATTGCGAACAGAGTTTTGAGGAGTTAAAGACGCGGTTGACAACTGCGCCAATCTTAACTATTCCACAGGGAAATGAAGGATTGGTCATTTATAGTGATGCCTCATTGAAGGGGCTTGGTTGCGTTCTTATGCAACACGGAAAGGTAATTGCCTACGCTTCAAGGCAACTGAAAGAGTACGAGAAGAATTACCCAACTCACGATCTCGAGTTGGCAGCTGTCGTATTTGCATTGAAAATATGGAGGCACTATCTCTACGGGGTCAGATGTGAGATCTACACCGACCATAAAAGTCTCAAATACTTCTTCACACAGAAGGAACTAAACATGCGACAGTGCAGGTGGTTGGAGCTTGTCAAGGACTATGATTGTGTTATTAATTATCATCCTGGCAAGGCTAATGTTGTAGCTGATGCACTTAGCAGAAAAAGTCATGGAACAATGAATGCCTTGCAAGTTGTCCAGAAACAGTTACTGAGGGATATCCAAGGGTTAGAGTTAGAGATCGTTCCAAAAGGCAAGACAGGTTATCTTGCTAACATAACATTGGAATCGACATTGTTGGAGAAAATAAAGGCCCTACAGTTAGAAGACCCCAATACTTCAAGAGTCCGCACTGAAGTAATTAATGGGAAGCACACCGATTTTGTTATCTCCACAGATGGTGCCCTTCGGCAAGGTAATAGGCTGGTAGTCCCCAATAATAAGGAATTGAAGCGAGAAATTATGAGGGAAGCTCATAACACTCCTTACTCAATCCACCCTGGAAGTACTAAGATGGCTCGGGATTTGAGGCAACATTTTTGGTGGAATGGCATGAGTAGGGATGTGGCGGAGTATGTTCAACGTTGTCTCACTTGTCAGCAAGTTAAGGCCGAACATCAACGACCTTCTGGCCTATTACAACCTCTTATGATTCCGGAGTGGAAGTGGGAACGAATAGGCATGGACTTCATTGTGGGCTTACCTAAGACGAAGAAGGGTTATAACTCCATATGGGTGATAGTCGATCGTCTTACCAAGTCGGCACACTTTCTACCGGTAAAGACTACTTATAATATGGAGAAGTATGCAGAGTTATATGTGGCAGAAATTGTAAGGCTTCATGGGATCCCCCTATCCATCGTGTCTGATCGTGACCCAAAATTTACTTCTTCATTTTGGAAAAGTCTACATAAGGCCATGGGTACTCAATTGAGATTCAGCACGGCCTTTCACCCTCAGACAGATGGACAGTCAGAGAGAACAATTCAAACCCTGGAAGATATGTTGAGAGCTTGTATTATTGATTTTCCAGGTACTTGGGACGAATTTCTCCCATTGGTTGAGTTCTCCTATAACAATAGCTACCAAGCCTCCATTCACATGGCTCCATATGAGGCGCTATACGGGAGGAAGTGTAGATCACCGGTTCACTGGGATGAAGTTGGGGAACGGAAATTCCTAGGCCCAGAAATGGTGCAGCAGACATCGGAAATTGTTGAGAAGATTCGCCAGCGGATGAGAACTGCACAGAGTAGACAGAAAAGCTATGCAGACAGAAGAAGGAAACCATTGGAATTCGCGACAGGTGATATGATTTTCCTAAAGGTTGCTCCTATGAAAGGAGTCATGAGATTCGGGAAGAAGGGAAAGTTAACTCCACGATATGTTGGCCCCTTTGAAATACTTGAAAGGGTAGGTGACCTAGCTTATCGGGTTGCATTGCCACCGGCACTATCTGGCGTTCATAACGTATTTCACGTGTCGATGTTGAGAAAATATATTTCGGATCCTTCTCATATCCTCAGTTATGAGTCGTTAGATCTTCGTGAGGACCTAACTTACGAGGAATCACCTGTAAGGATCCTACTAAGGGCAGATAAGGAACTTAGGAGGAAGAAGATACCTCTAGTTAAAGTTCTTTGGAGGAATCATGCAGTAGAAGAGGCTACTTGGGAACGCGAGGACGAAATGCGTACCAAGTATCCACACCTTTTCGGTAAGTTCTAATTTCGAGGACGAAATTTTCTTTTAGGGGGTAAGGAATTGTAATACCGCATTTCGATTGACATGCTTTCTTGGTTGTCACGTAAATTTTATATTAATATCATTATAAATGATTTAACTAATATTATGGTTTTATTTGAATTATTTTTTTTTTGCAGTGGAAGGACTGGATGCCGTCTCGATCAATGTACCAATTAAAAGTTTATAAATTGTTATTTTAACAGTTTACGTGCAATTTTATGTGATTAATTAAATTTATTGCCTAGGCATGCTAATTTCTATTTTTATTGTGTTAAATTGAAGTTGGGAAAAGATTGGTGACACTTTGGAATTTTATTTGAAAGTTTTGAGCCTAAATTACTAATTTATGAGAGTAGAGGGACTAAATTGCAATTTACCAAAAGTTACACACTAAACCTAACCTAAAAGAAAACCTCACTCTCATAACTCTCTCTCTCTCACGCCGCGTCTCTCTCTCCCTCGCGATTCCTCACCCTCGGTCTCACTCTCTTCGTCCGTCTCTCGCTCTCGCCTCTCCGTTCTCCCTTCGCGACGCCGACCTCAACCGCCAACTAATTTCCACCACCACCTCGTCGACTTCCAACACGGTAGCCCTCCCCTTTCCCCTTTTCTCTTCACGGCGCACACACACACCCAAAAACCGCGCACACACGCTCGGTTTCACACCATTGCACGCACACACACATACATAATTCGATATATATATATATTCTATGCAAATAACGTGTGTATGCAATTTATATGTATAAATTCAGTTTTTACAGTTAACTGCAGATTTTAATTTTTGTGTAATTTCGAGTTTAACCATGAAATTGGGGATCTATGATGTTATGTGAATGAGTAGTGATGTATATGAATGTATATATTATTATGTATGTATAGATGCGTGTATATATATGTATAAGTTTGGACTTTGTGGGCATAGATATATATTCATGAAATTTTTTGAATTAATTTGTGTGCTATAATATTAAATTTGAGGTGTGAGTGTATGTATATATGATCATGAATATGCACATGACTATTTAAACGAACGTGTGACTTTTTGGAATGTTGGGATAATGGTGTAGGAGAGTAAAGTTTAACCTTTTAGGAACAAGTTAGTTTAAATTGAATTTATGTTCAACGTTATAAATTTTAGTTTAAGATCATTTTTTTCTTTTTGAATAAGAAATGCTTAACTTTGATTTGTGAAATGGATAAGTAAGATTTCAAAATCTTCCTTAAACTTAATGTATTACTTCGAATATGATATTATACGTGGTGTTAAATGCGTTTGTTATATTATGAGTCACATGATAATCTCGACCTCATTTAAGAGTGTAAAATGTGGTCTTTCACAAAAAAAAAAAAATCATATTTTGCTAATGAATGGAAATTAATTAGGAGAAACGGTACATTGACGTCGCGGGCAACCAAGACTTCCACCTGCATATTAAACAGACTACTGAGGACTACAGGTAAGTAAACTTCCCCCTATTTTCATAGAAGTTGAATGTAAATGTGAAAGTTATGTGTAAATGACTGTCGTGCAACTTACTTGCTTTGATGAATTGTATTCACTTTATGAAAGCATATGTTATTGAGAAGAATGTTAAAGCATGCACGTTATCATGTCATTGCATCATTAAGCATGCATTGGCATCGAAATGGTAAAGTCAAATGTTTTAATGAAAGTAATGCGTCAAAGTGAAATTTTGTCAAAAGTATGTATCCCAAGTTTTGAAAGAATGGGTGTACTTCTATGTCATGAAAGGTCCGAGTGGGAAATGGGGCGCGGGGGACCGGCGTACCCGAATGTAATGAGCCGCTTTGCGGTGGAATGAACGTAATGAGCCGCTTTGCGGTGGAATGAATGTAATGGGCCGCTTTGCGGTGGAATGAATGAATGAACCGCTTTGCGGTGGACATGCGCATGTTAATCTGGTTCCAAATAAGAATGGCCCACTGTTATCTGATTGACTAGAAGTTACATCAAGTGAGCTCACGATGGAAATGAAGTGAAAGTTTTGAAATGTTAAACGAAAGTTTGAAAAGTTGAATTTTCTAGAAAGTAAAGAGAAAGGGATACATATATGAAATTTTTAAAGCATTCATGTCATAAGCATGCATTCATGCATACAGTTTACTTACTGAGCTTTAGCTCACCCCAATCCCTCCCCAATATTTCAGGTGATGAAAGTTAGATGATCAGAGGAGAACACTTGGCGGTTGACTTCGACAGTACCCACCGTCACCTTAATTAATAAAGTTAAATTGATTCAAGTTGTCGTTTAAATTTATTCCTTCATCTATTGTTATTGGTAATGTTTGGTTGAAGTTAGTCTTGATTACGTATTGGTGACGCAGTTGAGATTAAATTTCCTCTTAATTCTTTTGTCAATGTCGTTTGATATTTTGAGAAATCTTATGATTGAGGAGTTTGGGAAATGTATGAATTGGTTTTGGAGATGATGAATGTGATTGAGATATGATGGTTGTTTTAAATGTTAAAATGGTTTTTTTGATGTCCCTCTACAGGTTGGCTATGTCCAATTTATAGAGGAGACTCTGCCGAAATTTCTGTAAAATTTTATAATAGATAAATGAATATTTTAATTGTACAACCGTTTTAAATTCCGCATTTTAATGTTTAAACGATTTATTTCCGCATTAAAAGAAAAAGAGAAGTTAACACCTAGGTTTAAGATTCTTGAACTTGGGGTGTTACACTCAAGCTCTTAAGCGTTCACACGTGTCGTCTAGCCAAAATATGAAAATAAGCCTTGAATTAGAAATTTTAAGGTTTTAAAATCATAAAATAAAATTTAGGGAACTCAATTGGAAATTTATTAAATTTGAAATTAGAAAAGTTTAAGGACTGAAATAGACATTTTTGAAAATGATGGACTGATTAGAAATATTTTTAAATCTGCAAGGGCTGAATTATAAATAATTGAAATCTTGGGACTAATTTGTAAATTTTTCAAAATCATAATATATATATATATCTCAGTAGTATAGAGAGAGAGAGAGAGAGAACAAAATGATTCTGGGAGGGTGAAGCCCCTCCCCTCCGATCTTCCATCACCGGCGGCAGCATCAGCGCCACCGTCACGTGGTGGCGCCAGCATGGGAGTGAAGTGGCGTTGGGCGAAAAATGGATGTGAAGTTTGAGGAAAAACAGAGGTTCGGTAAAGACTTGGGTTGAAAATTTTCAGGCGAGTATTCCGGCGGTCGAGGTAAGAAATTGAGCTTCTTGATTTATGGTTTTCTTTGGGTTTTATTTCGGTTTGATTTGGAGGTCAAAAACGGGGAAATACAAAATAGGCAGTGGCTCGATTGGTGTTGTTGCAGCTTTGGGTGGCACCAATTGATGGTGGCTGCCGTTTGGTGGTGGTCAGTGATGATGATGATATAGGTGGTGCTGCAGGTGGTTGGGTGGTGGTTCTTGGTTGGTGCAGACGGTGGTTGGGGTGGTTTCGAATATTGGCAGTGGTGATGCTTGAACGTGAAAGTGGTGGTACTGGTGTTGGTCGGTTTGTGGAAGCATGTGTGTGTTGTTTGTAGTTGGGAAGAAAATGGCTATGACAATTTTTATTTTTATTTTTTTGATGTTGAAGAAGAAAGAGTGTTACCTGGCTGCATTCTTGCTTAGTGAATTGTGAGAAGATGGAAAGATATGAAATAGAGGAAATATTGTGGAGAGTTAGGTATGAAAAAAGAGTGGAACATGAGTAAATCATCATTATGTTTTTGAGACATAATGATGGTTGAATTGGTGGAAAAGAAAAGCAAAACGTGTGGGGAATTTATGTAGGATTAGTTAGGTAAAATTAGATTATGATAATTAACTAAAATTAAACTAACTTCGATTAGGAAATGTATTAAAATTGTTAGGTGGCGTTCTGTTTGTATTTTATTTTGTATTTTCATTTTCGAAAATGTTTTGTATTTTGTGTTTTCATTTTTGTTTTCAAATTTGCTGAAAACGCGTTTGGTTTGTCATTTCTGAAAACTGTTTTTGAAAATGAAAAGCTGGAAAATACGTTCTGTTTGAAATTTTGCAGAACACTATTTAAGCTATTTTTAATTAATTTACTTGCAGAATACAACTAACTCCAACTCAAATTTCCTTTCACAATACACTAAAAATATGGTTACATGCAACACACTAATGTGAGCATTAAGAGTCTATATTAACACAGCTTGGTCAGGTTCGGGACTTGAGAAAACTCTACTTCTATTAAAATCCAGAAAATGCAAGTTCTTTCAAAACCACCAGAGTCCATTTATCATTACATTTTTTTGAAATATAACAACAAGAATTCTCATTTAATTTTTTTTTTTTTTGTAATGTTGATATTGAATTGAATAAAACTTTATTTAAACTAAGTTTCAAGTTAGGATAATTCTCAAAAAAAAAAAAAAAAAATCTTTATTTAGGCTTAGTTCCAAGCTAGGATAATTCTAAAAAAAATAATAATTTTCAATAATTTAGCATTTGTTAATGAAATATGTTCGTACATCGCACGGGGTGTGAAACTAGTTGTGCTATAATTTTATCAACCTTTCAACTGGTTAATTTTAATTTTGAACATATATTTTACCCAACTCACAATTTTTATCATTTTTAACCACCAATTTTATTAATTTTTGTTTAAAAAAAATCTGCTAAAACATCATCAAAATAACCCCTCAATTTTAGTTTTGAAAAGAAACAAATATTGAGAGAGTTTGATTAGAAATTGTTCGGTCTCTTTTTCAGACAAATGAACATTCTAAAAAAGAAAAACTGAAATTCTCAAAAATAGTTAGGAATTTTCAAGAATTTCGAAAAGAGACTATTCATTCACCGCTTAAAATTCTTTTAAAACTCTTCTAGATATCCACATAAATGAACAATAATCGGTTTACGTATCAAAGTTGAAATCATAATCTTCTTTCGATGAATCAATTCACTCTTTTGGTTTTACAATTTCTCGATTATTTATCATTGTTAATCAGAGATATCATTGATGATTTTCAACAACAAATCTAACTTAGTTAAATTCTTTTAGTCAAATAAGATTTTGTATAACTGTTTTCACTAGTTTTTACATTTACTCAGCTCATGTTTGGATTCCATTTTAATTAAAATGCAAATTCTCTCTCATATTTTTTGATCGCATATTCTTCAATAAAATAAATAATTTTCTCTTATTTTTTTGACCATATATTCTCTACTAAAATACTCTTCAATAAAATAAATAATTTTCTCTTATTTTTTTGACCATATATTCTCTACTAAAATACTCTATCTGTCTCATAATGATAAGTTCATTTCTATTTTTACATAAATTAAGAAAAGATAATTATTATATGTTGGAACTATAAATTTACATTTACTTATTTTTTACATAATATATCCCTATCAATAATAAGTAGTTCATATTTGTTGATAACAATCTATATATTATATAAAAGCAAGTAAGTCTGCAACATTCTCCCGCCTAAGTTTCCCGCCTAATCCCAAGCTCTAGGAAAAAAAAATCTTTTCAAAACTGCAAATATCTGCTCAAAAAAATCTCAGAATACTGCAGAATCTGTTCAAAATAGTAATGCCAAAAATCTGTAAACTTTTCAGAACAAAAGTCAAAATCTGTTCAACTGAAAATACACAAAATCAGAATACTGCAAAATCTGTTCAAAATCCACAAAATCTGTTCAAAGTCTTTTACTGCAATATCTGTTCAAAAAAATCTCACAATATCTGTTCAAAATCCATTTCTTGAAAAGATGACATCCTAGACCACATTTAATGCCATAAGACAACAGTAATGCCAAATATCTGTAAACTTTTCAGAACAAAAGTCGAAATCTGTTCACTTGAAAATACACAAAATCAGAATACTGCAAAATCTGTTCAAAATCCACAAAATCTGTTCAAACTCTGTTCAAACAACTGAAAAGACACAAAATCAGAATACTACACAAAATCCATTTCTTGAAAAGATGCCATCCTAACCACATTTAATAATGCCATAAGACAACATTAATGTCAAAAATCTGTAAACTGTTGAAAATACACAAAATCAGAATACAGCAAATATCTGTATTCTGATTTTGTCAGAATACAGCCATAAGACACATCATTTGTCAGAATACAGCCATAAGACACATCAGAATACTACACAAAATCCATTTTGAATTTTTTCCAAAGGCTGAACTTTGAACATTTTGAAACTTTAAAACGTGGTCAGCAACCCTAATCTTGTGCCAGGCTTTCAACTTCATCCTGCTTCATTCTACAACTCCTTGCCTCTGAACTTTTACTGGCTCCACCATGACTGAACTTACCAACATGGTTAGCGACATAAATTCAACGAAGATCGAGTGGAAGCTGTTGGTCCGAGTTGTGAGACTTTGGGAAGTGTCAGATTTCAACTGCAAAGACCAAGTGAACAGCATAGAGATGATATTCGTTGATAAAAATGTTAGTTTCTCTAAAACCCATTACTCCTGTATTTTGAAAAATGCTATGTACTCAGTCGAAAACCTGTCATTTGCTGGAGAGAGCACAATATTTTATGGACACATTTTTTGTAAAGCACAGTCTATGTAATGTATCTGATCTTAGGGGTTTTATAATATGGATAACATGGTTGTGTTTGAAATAAAATGTAATAGTTCAGATACACAAGATCAGAATACAGATTTTGCTGTACATAGCATTTTTCATAGTAAAACCACAAATAACACAATATTTACTGCATGCTAACATATGTTTTAATTTTGTACCAAATAAACACAAATTCAGAAAACTGTAAACTGCTGAAAATACACAAAATCAGAATACAGCAAAATGGAAGGCAGAGAACTAGCAATGGTTGACGCAGGATAGTAATACAGAGCAGAGCAAGGTAGAGCGGAGCAAAGCATATTAACTTATCTATGTAGTTTGAGGACAGCCTTGGATCTTCAAGACAATTCCATTTTTTGAACCTCTCCGAAGGAATTTAACTAAAAAGAAAGATAAAAAAGAATTGGTTAGAGAATAACAAATATGGAGAAAAAAAATTTAAAAAAAATAACAAGTTAATCAAAGGTTATATGTCCTATTTAAGTCATCTTCCTTTCACATTGTTGCTTTTTAATTTTTGTACGTTCAATTTTCAGGGTGAAAGGATTCAAGCAACAATCAAACAATCATTGATTCGTATTTTTAAGTCTTCGATCGAGGAAGGACAGCTATACATTGTGGAAAAATTTTATGTTGGTTATAACAACATGAAGTACAAAGCAACAAACCACAAATACAAACTGAATTTTCTGCACAAGACTCGAATTGTAAATGCAATGGATGATGCTTTCAAATACGGAAATTTCCTATTTCGTTCCTTTACTGAGATTTCATCATCTCCTAACCTTTCAGAATATGAACTATTTGGTAACATAACTTTTGGTTCATTTTCTTCTTTGAGGGCAGAATGAAATGCCCTAAAAGAATATATATATATATATATATATATATATATATATATATATATATATATATATATATATATATATATTGAAGCCTTAGTATTAAACTAAGCATATTTAACTTGTGTGTTTGTGCAGATATAATTGGCGAAGTCGTTGGAAAAGATGCATCAAAAATTCATGAATCGAGCAAGGGAACAAATAAGCTAATTGATATCGTGGTCGAAGACTTGGAGTACGTAATTCTAACATATTGAAGGATTGATTTACAACAGAAGCTTTAGATGTCTATACTATGAATATATAATATGTAAATTGTTCAATGTAGAAAGAATAGGCTCCAATGTACACTATGGGATAACTATGCAGAAGAGTTGAGTAAGTTTCTCGACTATGAAAAAACAGAACCTGTGATCATCATACTACAAATGTGTCGTGCTAAAAAATTTAGAGGTACTGTTTGGTTGAACTACATTGTTATGTATTAACATAATCAAGCACTGTAAATATTTTAATTTGTAGTACCCCTTTCACAGGTGAAGTCAGGATATCAAGCAGTTACTATGTAACAAAGATTATAGTCGATGCTCCAATTAGAGAAATTAATGAATTTCGAAACAAGTAAGCCATTCTGTCCATTTTTAATTGTTCTCACATAAATTCCATCTGTTACTCACATAAATTATATGTTTTCCAAAGCTTGACAAGAAATGGAAAAGCAGATTCCAATTCTCAAAGAATAAGTCAAATCTCATCATCAACTGTGTATTCTATCTCCACTGATCTAGCAAGTGGAGATACTGAAATTAAAACAATTGATGATCTGCTGGAATCTACTGAGGTCAGTAAATATTTATTTCTTATATTTATTAAGTATTTCATTGACTTTTTGTTAACAATTTTTAAGGTTGGAAGTTGTTGGGTTTTTGCAACAATCATTGCACTGGACTGTGAAAAGAACTGGTGGTATTTATCTTGCACCAAGTGTACGAAGAAGGTCAATCCAGTTGGCAATCGATTTTATTGCGAAAAATGCGACAGATATGATATCACAGGAACCCCTAGGTGTGCTAAAGATTAATTAATTATTTTACTGTTTTAAACTACAATATAGATTATATTTTTTTAGTATTATACATTGATACATGACATGATTTTAGGTATAAAATTCAAGTTCGGGTTATAGACGGAACTGGAAGTGCAGCTTTTCTCTTATGGGATCGCGAGTGTTCAGAGCTGATTGGGAGTAGTGCACTTGAATTAAGAGATAATTTTGAGAAGGTTATAATGTTCTAGCAATTTATGTGCATTGAAATACGCTAATGAACAAGGATTTATAACATTTACAATCTTACAGGCATCTGGTGAAGAATGTTACCCCGTAGAAATTGATGCTTTGATCGAAAGGAAGGTTTTATTTAAGGTTCAAATCAAACTTCAAAACATTACTGAACATTCTGAAGTCTATGCTGTAATGAAAATGACTAATGATAACGACCTAATAGAAAAGCATGTCTCAAGTCGTGACAGTGAAAGCCAGGTAAGGATGAATTAAATTTAGCTATATTTTTTTTGTTCATTTACATCTAACTTGTGAACTTCTCTTACTGGAAAAACAACTGCTAGGGCTCTGAAATGCTTTCAAAGCTAGAAAGCAATGATGTTACCGACCTAAGGGTAAGCTATACATAACGATAATTTCAATACATGACAATAGATGAGCTATAATACAATAAATCTGTTATTTAATCCTTATGCAGGATTCGGTGTCAGATAACGATCTCAATACCCCTAACAAAACACCATCAAAAAGATCATGTACTTTGGCAATCAAAGATAGTGAACCAACAACACAAATGTCAAGTAACAAGATGAGGAAGGTTGTGAAGACAGAAAAGGATTAACTATGTACTACAATGGATCTTAGGCCCTTTTTGGAATACAAATATGTTACGTTTAAAGTAATACCATGAATTGTACTTTTGTTTAGCACTTTTTTGTGGATTGTTAATGTGCTACAATGCTAGGATGATGTACCATTAACTATTTAACACAAAACTATTAGGTTTTATGTCATCTCCCTATGGCTTATCTATGTATTGACATAAACCTATATTAGTAAACATGACTTTGTTAAATTCCATTTGTGCTTTTAACTTAGCAATCAACTTATTTGCACGAGTCATTTTTCAATTGCAAAATACATAGCCTATTCATGAACATATTTTTAACAAATACAGTTATTAAATGTAATATTTTATATGAAATATAGTAATGATATTAAATTATATTAATATTTTTTAAATTATATATCCATTATCGTATGCAACACAATTATTAAATTATTATAATCTTTTAATACAATTAATAAAATAATGATTTTTATTTATTTTTTTATAATGAACATATTCATTTATTTATTTTTGAAATACAAATATTAAAATATTTAATAATTCAGTATTAATTTTTTAAATGTAGTTATTATTTATTTTTATTTTAAATACTTTTAGTTTATTTATTTTTTAATCAAATATTTAAATAAAAAAAATTTATATGCAGTTATTAAATTATTTATTTTCCTAAAAGAATTTATTAATTTAATTAAAAACAGTTATTAATGATTTTTAAAAATAAAGTTTTGAAATTAATTATTTCGTTACAGACATTTATTGGACCAAAATGAATATGATTTATAAAATTGTGCTGATTATATAAATTATTTATTAATTTATTTATTGTTTAAAAAAATAGTTATTAATACTTATTAAAAATAAAGTTTTTACTTTTTATTTTTTAAAAATACAATTTCGAAAAATATTACTTCTTTACATACATTTATTGGACCAAAATGAATATGATTTATTAAATTGTACTGATTATATAAAATTCTCTATAAACAAATCATATTTCAATCCCCTGAATTGATATGATCAGATTCTAACTTACGACAAACGTGTATGAATTCTGACCATTTTCCTTGAAAATGATTTGCATTTTTGTCTGATTTTTCTGCTGAGGTTAAACATTGGGAGGCGTGCAACAATATATACATTGAAATGGCTGACACAGGCTTCAAGGCAGAAATGACATATTTGCCGCTCTTCTATCAAAAGTGCACAGTAATCAAAGACTAAAAAAATGCAGTCTACTTTAGCACAGATGGCCGACAGAGTAGTACAAATGCAGGACACATTTCAGTGTTCAATAATCCTCATTTCATTTCAAGACTAGAAACACAATATGAAAACATTTCTGGGACATTATTGATTCTTCTTAAATTAAAAACACTCAAATATGATGAAAAAGAAATGCTGTAAATGCCAGCGTAAAGATGAAGAAGAATAGGAGTTCTGTCTATATATATATTCATGGATAGGGATACATTATGCAGCAAAGAGATTAACATTCCCTCAAGTAGCAAAAGAAACAAACGAAGGCACTCTTTTGATGACAATGAAGGTTAGTTTTACTTCTGTTATAATGCGACCTCAATCTATTTTTCAAATGAGCAATGCTTATATAATCAGAAATATAAAGAATAGTTAAACATCAAAAGTGTGATTGTGGACTAGGAACAATAACTGACAGGATATTTAATGAGGAAGATAGTTTCCATTTGTTTTAAATGTTGCTGTTGGAAGAAAGAGAAGGATGATAATAATTCTGTCAAGCTAGATGATATAACTCAAATTTTTTAGAATTTAAACGGGTGCAATTACTGATAGTTAATTGTGTACCTAAGCAATAATGCAGGAAATACCCAGTACAGGTCAACATTATCATGTATTTCTTTACCTGTATGGAGCAAAAATTCATTTTCTGTTACTCCGGGCTTATCAAGTACAACACAGAAATGCATAAATGAAAAGAGGGATATAAGGGCCTTCAAATCATGAATTGTAAGGAGTGATATTAATACTTAAACCTCAGTAGCGTGAGGGAGGAGTAAATATAGTTGTTGGAAAGGAAACCAAAAAATAAAAATAAAAATAAAACAGTTTTAGAGGAAATGTATAGTTGTTCTGAGATTTAAGTTAAATAGAAGCATTTCTTTGCAGGGATTGAAGATCATGGAGGAAATTTGTATGCAGACTCAAACAACAAACAAAGAGATGGTAATAATTGTATCAAGCTATATGATATAACTCAAATTTTTAGAATTTAAACTCAAACAACAAACAAAGAGATGGTAATAATTGTGTCAAGCTAGATGATATAACTCAAATTTTTTTAGAATTTAAACGGGTGCAATTACTGATAGTTATTTGTGTACCTGAGCAATAATGCAGGAAATACCCAGTGCAGGTCAACATTACCCGTGTATTTCTTTACCTGTATGGAGCAAAAATTCATCTTCTGTTTACTCCAGGCTTATCAAGTACAACACAGAAATGCACAAATGAAAAGAGGGATAGTTTCTATTTGTATCATTGTATCATTGCCAGGAAATATATTTGCTATTGAAAAAAAAGGGGATGAACAGGATTAAACCTCAAATCACTTTTAACAATGATTAATGCTTTTGCAATATGAAAATGAATTGATGTTTAATAGTTAAACCGAACAAGTATGATTGTGGACTAGGAATAGTTACTCACACAAAATATAATATGAAAGATAGTTTATTTTTCTGGAAAAAGTTAGTGTTGGAAGAAAAAGAAGAATATAAGGGCCTTCAAATCATGAATTGTAAGGAGTGATATTAATACTTAAACCTCAGTAGCGTGAGGGAGGAGTAAATATAGTTGTTGGAAAGGAAACCAAAAAATAAAAATAAAAATAAAACAATTTTAGAAGAAATGTATAGTTGTTCTGAGATTTAAGTTAAATAGAAGCATTTCTTTGCAGGGATTGAAGATCATGGGGGAAATGTGTATGCAGACTCAAACAACAAACAAAGAGATGGTAATAATTGTGTCAAGCTATATGATATAACTCAAATTTTTTAGAATTTAAACTCAAACAACAAACAAAGAGATGGTAATAATTGTGTCAAGCTAGATGATATAACTCAATTTTTTTTGAATTTAAATGGGTGCAATTACTGATAGTTATTTGTGTACCTGAGCAATAATGCAGGAAATACCTAGTGCAGGTCAACATTATCATGTATTTCTTTACCTGTATGGAGCAAAAATTCATCTTCTGTTACTCCAGGCTTATCAAGTACAACACAGAAATGCACAAATGTGTTTAAAGAAATCACAAATGGTAATCCGTGCCTATTACATTATTAGAAAATTATGATTCAATTATAAATAATACATTTTGTCAATAGATTTTTAACTTCGAAACGTTTCTAAGATCTGATATAATCAATTACAGGTTTGCGAGCAGAGTAAAGTAGATCCTATAGAGCAGGCAACGTACTGTCTCCAGGTAAACACATGCTTGGCAATGGAATCAGAAGAACAATTTCTATTCCATTGTCAAAAATAAGGCCGGATAACCATAATTCTCTTATATCGAACCAAACTCACACAGCGTGTAACACCAGTAAGTTTCTCTTAAACCATTTCATACAAGTTGTGCCAGTATATACTATAATTTTAACTGGCCTAATGTCTTACAATGTAGGCAATGTAAACCTTGGTAATGAAACAATTCCAATAAATGAGTTTGGTGTAAATAAAGGTACAGAAAATCTCATGGCTTTATAACAATTTATATTTAAAGTAAAAAATACATTATGATTTATTCATGTATTTGTTACAGAGAACATGCCATGCAATTCGACAGATTCAAACCTCAACATAAACTCAAACAACATGTACACTACCCAACATATTATTTCATCAACACCATTTAGTGATATCACAAATGGTAATTGAAAACTATATCTATTTTATTGTTGGTTTATATTATCAAGTATACATTGCAAATGTTGACAAGTGCTAACCAATTAGCGTAATAGGAACACAAGCAATAGATAAAAATCACTATAATGCTGCTATTATCAAAAAGTCACACAAGTCTAGGCAGTATAAAAGAAACGAACCATATAGAACATGCAACGCTCTAACTCCTGGGAAGCACAAGTTGGACAACGGAGTTAGAACTAAAGTTGGCAAAGCAACTTCAAATGTGTGTGTAGATGTCAATTCCACTGAAATCACAATTGATATTGACACAAATGCAGACAGTGGTGAGCTTTTTTCTTAAAACACGACATGTTTTACCATTTCCAAAATGCCAAGTTCAAACAAATTTATTAAATACTACATGATAGAATTAACAAGACTACATTTTTTTGAATTCAGAAATAGGAGATATGAATGCAGTGGAATCTGAAATTTCAAGTAATGAAGACTATGAATGTGGAGGTACTTTTTAAAAACTGAACTATGTTGTTAATAATGAAGCAGTCTATGTTTACATGCTAAAGACTAAAATGGTATCTTTTTTTCTGAAGTAGATGATGCAGAACCTGGAGATTTTTTAGGAAGAGGTATGTCCATTTTGTTTTTCCTTATTATTTGTATTTTTTCTACATTGCACCTTTAGCAAAACATTATGTCAAATATATAACTACATTAATTGTTGAACTTTATTTGGAAGCAGTTTAGTTTATTACAGAAAACCATAGATGGTAATAAACACACATTTAACATGTTCACAGCATGTAACATTGGATATGAATAAAGTGACAATTGTTGATGAAGACAAAAAAACTAAACAAATAACCCAAATATAAACTTTCAACAAATATAGCACTTGAAATATTGTGCACATAGAAAAGGGGTAATGGAAAACAAATATTGTAATAGGTGAAGTAGCACACAATTTAAGCAAGCTACAATATATGTTCACAAGGCAGAGCAAAGCAAAGCATATTAACTTACCTATGTAGTTTGAGGACAGCCTTAGATCTTCAAGACAATTCCATTTTGTGGACCTCTCCAAAGGAATTTAACAAAAAAGAAAGATAAAAAAGAATTGGTTAGAGAATAACAAATATGGAGAAAAAAATTTAAAAAAATTAAAAAAATCATGAAGTAGAAACAAATTGTAATGTAACTGAAGCATAGTCTATGTAATGTATCTGATCTTAGGGGTTTTATAATATGGATAACATGGTTGTGTTTGAAATAAAATGTAGTAGTTCAGAATACTGTATTTAAATTAAACAGTAAACACATTATTGGTGGACAAAGGATAGTAATAGAGATAATAATAATAATAATAATAATAATAATAATAATAATAATAATAATAATAATAATAATAATAATAATAATAGATATTCAAAAATATTAATGATATTTATAATTTGTTTACTGTAATGGTTGAAACATGATAGTAATACAGAAGATCTAAACACATTAATGCCACATTCACAATCAAAACTGCATATCAAAATTTCAGACCAAAAGATTTTGCTTCCCAGAAGTTCAAAATCTATCATAACATGATTTTCCTACCTGCCAATATATTTACAAATTTATAACAAATAAACACAAAATCTATAACGCATATATCAAGCCAAATTTTTTTGCTACCAAACAGATTCACAGTTCTATCATAATAATAACACAAATAACACAAGATTTACTGCATGCTAACATATATATTTTTATTTTTATGGGCTATATATTATTATCACTAGATCTAAAAAGGGAAATAAACAACTTAGATTCTGAATCCTTCGAAACAAAAAAAATATATACAACACGAAAAAAGGGTCAGTTTTTACCGATCTACTGTATTTTTTCGATGGCACGCGAACTGAACCAGCATACGCTCGAGAAAAATTCTCAGATATACAAAAACAAAGTATACAAAAAAAAAAAAAAAAGCCAACACTACACCAACGGTTAGTGATAAAAAAAAGCCAGACCTTCGGCGAGGCTGCCGGAGCCTGAGCCACAGCCGATCCAGCCACCAAAGCAAAATCCAAAGCCAACACTACACCAACGGTTAGTGATAAATTAATAAACCAACATAAACCGAAAGAAACCTTAAAACCGAGACAGGAAATAGCACCTAAACTTCGAAAATTCTGAATATGTTGAAGGGGAAAGATAATCTGAATAAGCTCGATCGAAAAAAACCATATCAAGTGTAGTAGAAGGCGGAACAAGAACTGTTTTAGCATTGTGAAGAAGATGAATATTGATGTGTAGTTGAGGAGTCGGCGATTATACCAGAGCCAATTTAGGGTTTTCTCAGTGTCGTGAATGCCAGAGAGTGAGTTGGTTTAGATATTTAGGGTAAAAAAACAATAACTGTAGTGAAGCTTATGGACAATCACAATATTAAAATACCGATATTCTTTTCCATTTCCCAATGCATTTTACTTTAACGCAATTTTTGTTTGGAAAACATGTTTTTAAACGTATTTTTTTACACAATTTTTCAAATCACTTTTAACTATACACATTTTCTCTTCAATTTTCAACCACACATTTTATCCAAAAAATATAAAAAAATATATTTTTAAACAAAAAAGTTTTAACAAGATCTTATTATTTTTGTGTTTATAAATCAAATTTCAAATTACATAATTCTCCAAATCAATCCCTAATCATACACATTTTCTTTCTCCATTTTTTAACCACATATTTACCTTGAAAAATATAAAAAATCTGGCTTATAATCCAGATTCAGCCTCTGAACAGAGAAGTTTTGGTTTGTTTGACCTTTTTCTCCATGAAAAAAGAAAAAAAAATTTCACCATTCCCATTTTCTTGTGTTTGATTGGTAAAATTTTTCTTCCTTCGTTGACCACATGCCCATTTTCTTTCAAAAGGTGGAAAAGATTTTCTTAACTTTTGGGTGAGAAAATCATTTCCATGTTACATGGGAAATGTTTTTTTTCCACGTTTGATTAATTTTATTGTTGTAAATTGATTTTTTTTTCAAAAAATAACATTACCATTATCAAGTATAAATGTGTTGAAAAAGTAAAAAAAATAAAATAAAATAAAATAACAAAATTTTACTTTATTTCAAGCAAAATGGAAAATAATGTAAACAACGCAACTTGGCAAATTTCTCATTTTTCCCATTTAGAAAATTAAATCAATCAAATAATTTCAATTGATTTTCCATGAAAATATTTCTCAAGCAAAATAGAAAATAATGTAAACAACGCAACTTGAAAAAATTCTCATTTTTTGCATATAGAAAATTAAACCAATCAAATACTTTGAATTGATTTTTCACGAAAATCTTTTTCAAGCAAAATCAACTCCTTGGAAAATATTTTCTTTCAACCCATTTTCTACCCTCGCAATCAAACACATCCTTGCTCTTTCTAAATCAATTGTAAACAACACAATTTTTCAAACCAACGTTCGAACCATGTTTTCTATCTCCATTTATTAACCATACATTTAATTGGTCTGCGTTATGAAATTGGTCTTTTTTGATACATCAAAATAAATTATTGTTGCATAATTTAATTGAATATTCAATTATTTTGACGTTAAATTATATTTACAGACTATTGGGACATTGGAGACCCTTCATTCAAATGTGAATTTTGTGGAGCTTTCTTTTGGTATGAATAGAGGGTTGAAAAACAATATAATACATTGAAGCCAAAATTCTCTCTATGTTGTATGCAAGGTAAAGTGGAGCTTCCTAAGTTGAAAGAACCTCCTCAACTTCTCAACGATCTATTTTATGGTGGTAGCGAAAAAAGTAAACATTTTTTGGAAAACATTCGATCATACAACATGATGTTTTCTTTCACATCAATGGGTCGGAAGATTGACTCAAGTGTGAATCAAGGTAGAGGTCCTCCTGTATTTAGATTGCATGGTCAAAACTATCATATGATTGGAAGTCTGTTGCCTAATGGGAGTTCTTTGCCGAAGTTTGCTCAGCTTTATATTTATGACACAGATAATGAGGTGTCAAATAGGATAAATGCTGTCAGGTGATTATTTTTAATGTTCATTTGTTTTATTATCAACAATTTACACTCCACTACTTCTGTTATCAAATATTGACTTCGTCCATATTTTACGCAGTCGAAATAATGACATTAATAAGCTACATGCTGAGATTGTCACTGATTTGAAAATGATGTTGGATGACAACAACGTTTTAGTAAAGTCCTTCAGAATGGTAAGGGATACAATTCGAGAACCCATGTCTTCAAATGTAAAACTTAGACTCATTGGGAGGAGAGAACAAGATGGGAGGAGATATAATTTACCCTCTGTATCTGAAGTTGCTGCGTTGATTGTTGGTGACTTTGAAACATCTCCATCTGATAGAGATATCATCGTTGAAACACAATCGGGTGTATTGAAGATAATTAATGAGTTAAATGGTTCGTATCTTGGGCTCCAATATCCATTACTTTTCCCATACGGTGAAGACGGATATCGAGAAGATGTTCCATTCAAAGAAACCAATACAACGTTGACAGCCAAAAGAAAAAAGATTAGTATGAGAGAGTTTTTTGCATATAGATTGCAAGACAGAGAGCACGAATCCTCAAATATTTTATATTCAAAAATGTTGTTTCAACAATTTTTGGTAGATGCTTATACAATGGTTGAAACTTCACGTATATCTTATATACACACTCACCAGAAAGAATTGAGATCCGAGATGTATAGAGGACTGTCTGATGCAATCTTAAGAGGGGAGACTAATCCTGCTTCACAAGGGCAGCGCATCATCTTACCATCTTCTTTTACAGGTATAACACGATAGCAAGTATATTGTCTATCTTTCCCCATTGTAGATTGATTTTATTTTTCGCTCAAATATTATTATTTGCCCCTACTTAAACACTGTACATGTGATAAATGCTGAATTACAAATGTCAATATTTAGATAAGATATACATAGGGTATAAAGACAATGTGTGGTATTACTTTTATGCTACAGGTGCAGCTCGATATATGATTCAAAATTATCAAGATGCAATGGCAATTTGTAAGTGGGCTGGATATCCTAACTTATTTATAACATTTACCTGTAATCCTAAATGGCCAGAGTTGGCTAGATTTGTTGAGAAGAGAGGTTTAAAACCTGAGGATCGACCAGATATAGTTTGCAGAATATTCAAAATCAAGCTTGATCACTTGATCAAAGATTTGAGACAAAACAAGATATTTGGAAGAGTTAAAGCAGGTAATAATCTATTTCATTTCATTTTTTGTTTTCAAATAGATAATTCATTTTTGTTATGAATATTATGAGTATCAATACTATACAATGTATATTCTAAGTGTTGCTAATTTTATTTTTCTATGTGTTTTCTTTTGTACTCATTGTCTAACATCACAAACTATAATTGCAGTTATATATACTATTGAGTTCCAAAAATGAGGGTTGCCACATGCACATATATTGCTTTTTTTGTATCAAGAAGACAAGTACCCAACAGGTGAAGATATTGACAAAATAATTTCTGCCGAGATTCCCGATGAAGCAAGTGATCCAAACTACTATTATGCAATTAAAAGTTTGATGATGCATGGCCCATGTGGTAGTCTAAGGAAAAATTCACCGTGTATGTTGGATGGGAAGTGTACAAAGCATTTTCCCAAAATGTATACAGAATTCACTACAGTAGATGAAGATGGCTATCCAATTTATAGACGGAGAGACAATGGAAGAACAATTACAAAAAGTGGAATTGAGTTAGATAACAGATATGTAGTGCCACACAATCGTTACTTGAAGACATTCATACTCCAGAGTTTTTGAATAGCATTAGATGTTCAGGAGTGCCTAATCATATGTTGAAGTTGAAGGTTGGAGTTCCAGTTATGTTATTGAGAAATATTGATCATTCGACTGGCCTCTGTAATGGGACTAGACTGGTAATTACAAGACTTGGTAATCATGTTTTGGAGGCGAAGGTTATTTCTGGAAGCAATGCTGGGCATAAAGTTTTTATTCCAAGAATGACTTTAACTCCATCGGACCCGAGATTACCTTTTAAGTTCCAACGAAGACAATTTCCTTTGATTGTTTCATATGCCATGACAATCAACAAGAGTCAGGTCAGTCTCTTTCGCATGTCGGACTCTATCTAAGAAAACCAGTATTCAGTCACGGTCAACTGTATGTAACTGTTTCTCGAGTAACCAATCGGTCTGGATTGAAGTTATTAATTTGTGACAAAGACTGACAACCAACAAATTCAACCACAAATGTAGTTTTTAAAGAAGTTTTCCAGAACTTAGATTAAATATGTTAACTTTTCAACATTAATTAGTGATTACTGTTATCATGTTAATTATCTTTTGACTTACGCTGCTATCATATTAAATTATCTTTGACTTACATATATTATTATGTCAACATTGTAATTTTATAATGTTTTCTATTGAAATAAAACACAAGAACTACATTCGCCGTGCATCGCACGGGTAAGAACTAGTATATATTAAAGTGGAGTATACTAAAAAATTAAGAAATAAATATATTTTCAACAAAGAAAATGACCTACAATTTGGGACGAACAAAAAAGGAAAACGATTTTATCTTTATGGGACGGAGGGCGTAATATTATACTTAAATCAAACACTTTTTCTTATTTTTTTAACCACACATTCATCAAGATATCATTATTCCAAAATACATATTATTCCAAAACCTCGTTAAAATGGAGGCCCAATCTTGTTAACCTTTTTCCTTTATTAATTTTTATTTAAAAATGTACATTTCAAAATCTTAAACGTGTCGTGAGGATGAAAAAAATCCATAATTAAACCTGATGATTCCGGGGCCATCCCCCAAATGGGGCAGCGACATGACGATAATCATTGTCTGAAGCGGGTACGGAGCGGGTACATAGAACATGCTACCCATTTCTCTATTTGTCACGTTTAATGTCCATTTTAAATTGAAGTTTTTTATCAAACAAAAGGAAAGAATCATCATTGTTTCTAAAGGAAATATGGATCGTTAATAACCAATTAGGAAAAAAAAATTGATTTTCATCAAATAATAATAATAATAATAATAATAATAAAAAGAAACGGGACAGTAAAACGGGCAAGGGGACTTACCAACCCAACCCTTCCTTGATTCCACCTTATTTGGGGGAAATATTAATTATTGAAACTCGAGTTACTTTCGCCCAATATCTTAATTTATGGAAAAACATTAAAGCTATATTGGATTAGTCAAGTTTACCTAGAAAATGTCTTGTTCAAAAAAAAAAAAAAAAAAAGTTTCCACATTTTCCTTTTTTTTTTCTTTTTTTTTTTTAGGAGGAAAAACTTATTCATTTAAAGTATCAAGGTTAAGTACATCAGAGATAAAGGGTGGGGGAGAATTGAGCCATTCTAATGAATGAGACAAAGAATTACAAGACTTGGTAATGGGACTAGACTGGTAATTACAAGACTTGGTAATCATGTTTTGGAGGCGAAGGTTATTTCTGGAAGCAATGCTGGGCATAAAGTTTTTATTCCAAGAATGACTTTAACTCCATCGGACCCGAGATTACCTTTTAAGTTCCAACGAAGACAGTTTCCTTTGATTGTTTCATATGCCATGACAATCAACAAGAGTCAGGTCAGTCTCTTTCGCATGTCGGACTCTATCTAAGAAAACCAGTATTCAGTCACGGTCAACTGTATGTAGCTGTTTCTCGAGTAACCAATCGGTCTGGATTGAAGTTATTAATTTGTGACAAAGACGGACAACCAACAAATTCAACCACAAATGTAGTTTTTAAAGAAGTTTTCCAGAACTTAGATTAAATATGTTAACTTTTCAACATTAATTAGTGATTACTGTTATCATGTTAATTATCTTTTGACTTACGCTGCTATCATATTAAATTATCTTTGACTTACATATATTATTATGTCAACATTGTAATTTTATAATGTTTTCTATTGAAATAAAACACAAGAACTACATTCGCCGTGCATCGCACGGGTAAGAACTAGTATATATTAAAGTGGAGTATACTAAAAAATTAAGAAATAAATATATTTTCAACAAAGAAAATGACCTACAATTTGGGACGAACAAAAAAGGAAAACGATTTTATCTTTATGGGACGGAGGGCGTAATATTATACTTAAATCAAACACTTTTTCTTATTTTTTTAACCACACATTCATCAAGATATCATTATTCCAAAATACATATTATTCCAAAACCTCGTTAAAATGGAGGCCCAATCTTGTTAACCTTTTTCCTTTATTAATTTTTATTTAAAAATGTACATTTCAAAATCTTAAACGTGTCGTGAGGATGAAAAAAATCCATAATTAAACCTGATGATTCCGGGGCCATCCCCCAAATGGGGCAGCGACATGACGATAATCATTGTCTGAAGCGGGTACGGAGCGGGTACATAGAACATGCTACCCATTTCTCTATTTGTCACGTTTAATGTCCATTTTAAATTGAAGTTTTTTTATCAAACAAAAGGAAAGAATCATCATTGTTTCTAAAGGAAATATGGATCGTTAATAACCAATTAGGAAAAAAAAAATGATTTTCATCAAATAATAATAATAATAATAATAATAATAATAATAATAAAAAGAAACGGGACAGTAAAACGGGCAAGGGGACTTACCAACCCAACCCTTCCTTGATTCCACCTTATTTGGGGGAAATATTAATTATTGAAACTCGAGTTACTTGCGCCCAATATCTTAATTTATGGAAAAACATTAAAGCTATATTGGATTAGTCAAGTTTACCTAGAAAATGTCTTGTTCAAAAAAAAAAAAAAAAAAAAAGTTTCCACATTTTCCTTTTTTTTTTCTTTTTTTTTTTAGGAGGAAAAACTTATTCATTTAAAGTATCAAGGTTAAGTACATCAGAGATAAAGGGTGGGGGAGAATTGAGCCATTCTAATGAATGAGACAAAGAACCCCCCCCCCCCCTCGGGCAAGTTCATGGGAAACACGATCCAAGTGAACCTTACATTAACCAAAGGGCCCAACAAATCATACCTATAAGATCCATTGAACCTCTGTTAATATCAAAGAGTTGTCCCAACCAATCAAGAAAAGAAGTAGCGGTATTATTTGGTAGGGTGAAATAGGTCGTATGATACGAATCGTGGTGGACTTGACGGAAAGAACTACAATTCAAGCCAAAACAAGAATTCAAACAGGTTCGGAGAGCTTCAAAGATCAATCCAGGTCAAAATGTATCAAAACCGTATTTAAGGCCATAAGTTAGCTTGTCACGGCCGTAAGTCATACTCGGGTGGAAATTAAAGAGTTCCAAGATTTTAACAGTTACTGCCGTAAGTTTATGGTCAAGACCGTAATCCTTAAGCAGAAGTATAGTTACGGTCGTAAGTAATGTTTTCACGGCCGTAAATCCAGTAACGCAAATCATGCGGATTTTATTTCCTTTTTGTATTTTTAATTCCTTTTCCAGTTTTAGCTATTTTAGGTTAGTTAGAACTCTATTTTGAGTCCATTAGCGACTAGGGTTTTATTTTACTTATTTATATCCTATTTTCCATTCATTGTAACACAGACTTTTGATTAGTGAAAATTATGTTGAGATGTTTCTCTCCCAAATATTGTTCTTGATTGAACTTTCAAACTTATCAAAGATTATCATATCTTTGTGGCATTCACCAAATCGAACTTATCAAGGATCCGGACATTCCTTGTGGCGTTCACCCCTTTGTGGTTCTTATCTCTGCATCCTAACGGGTCTCGGATTTAATATACCCCTCGTTCTTGCGTCGTGAGGTCGGGGTTGCATTGTTATTGTCCGTTCCAACCTGAATTCGGAACTTTCCCGACGTTTATTCCGCGTGTTCGTCGTGACCCCCTCCCGGGATCACATCATTTGGTATCAGAGCTGTACTCTGAATTCAGGCTTATTCTATCCCAATTTGATTTTTTATTTTTATCATAGAGTCTACACAAAATCATTCATATCTTGTTATTGAGTCTTTTTTTTTTCTTTGAGTTTTCTTTTTCTTCGTGCCAGTGATTTTTTTCCCAGTTAGATCCATATAAAATTCCAACAACATTTCAAAAGTGTTTATTTTATTCGATTCTTATTCAAATCGTGTTCCGTTTGTTTTGTTGCGTTTGTGTCGAATATTCGGATTTAAAAAAAATATTTTAATTTTTAATTTTTTTATATTTTTATTTAATTCCGAAAATTCATTATTCATTAAAAAAAAGGGAAATATTCGAAAATTCAAGAACCACTTTCTTGAATTTCCTTAAATTCTTTATATTCCTTGCTTTCCAAGTCAAAATTAAATTTCATTCGAAATCCTTTTGTCAAATTATTCAATTCCATTCCAAATATCTACACTTCGAGAAAATTCATCATCTGATATAGATAATCATCAGTCTTCTCGGCTTGCCATGATGAAGAAACGGTTTGAGGAGTTCGCTACGAGAATGGAAGCGAAATTGGATGCGAAATTAGATGCGAAGTTGGGGAAGGTTAAGAACTCAGTGGATGATGTGATCCGTTATAGGGATCACGAAGAACACGCGGAATTAAGATTCGAAATGCCGGAAAGCCCCAAATCCAATTGGTAGATGATAACAATGCAACCCCGACCTCACGACGCAAGAACTAGGGGTGTATTAAACCCGATACCCGTTACGATGCAGAGATAAGAACCACAGAGGGGGAACTCCACAAGGGTGCCTAATCCTTTGATAAGTTCAGTTTGTTCAACAAGAACGAGAAGAAACAAGGGAATATCTCACCTTCAATTATCATAAATCTCAAAGTTGTGTTTTACAATGAAAAAGAAACCTAATATAGAAAAAAATGCGTAAGAAATAACCCTAGGCGCAAAACAACAATTAAAACGCGGCGCTAGT
Source organism: Ligustrum vulgare (assembly GCA_963555705.1). Lineage (NCBI taxonomy): Eukaryota > Viridiplantae > Streptophyta > Magnoliopsida > Lamiales > Oleaceae > Ligustrum > Ligustrum vulgare. The sequence continues at coordinate 15,259,738 of OY743190.1, forward strand.
TATGGCCGTAACATACGAGTTTACGGCCGTAAGTGACCCTCGGGTCCAAAAGTTGTTTTATCTCTTACAGCCATGACATAGGTTCTTACGGCCGTAAGTTACATGCTGAATAAAAATCCCCTAATTCAATTACGGTCGTGAAAAAGATGTTTACGACCGTAAGTCCCTTGCTGTCCAATTTGTCTGATGGAAAAGTTACGGCCGTAACTTCAGCCTTTACGGCCGTAAAAGGCATTCTGCTTTCTTTTCTGGTTGTTCTTTGACCCAAATGCATTGTAATGGTTTTGTCTCTTCTTCCATCTTGTCATGCATTGAAAATGGAGTCTTCGACCTTGCACTCGAGCACTCGTCTATCCAAGCTTGCTTAAATCCTTGCATTTCCTGCTTAATCTTCTTAGCTCTTAGCCTTATTATTGGTCCCACCGGTACATGCAACGGGTCCTTGCTCGTTGGGCCACTCTGGTACTCATCAGTGGATATGCGTAGTGCAGAACTTGCTCAACGACGTGAAAGGGAATATAGGCGTAACCATAAACCTGGGGTTGGGATTGGAGTTGATTGGGATGAAGAGATTTATGCAAGGGTGCTTTTGAAGAGTCAAACAGAAATTTATGAGAAAATGCAATTGTTGATGATGAGAAGCATGAGTTAGAAGTTCAGGTGGGTGTTCAAGATTTGAGCTTTAAAGTGGAAGATCCACATTTGGGTAGTAGTGAGGTAGTGTATGAACATGGTGATAAAAATGTGGAGTTCAGAGAAGATGTGGTTGGGCTTCGAGTTAAAAATATTGAGCAAGAGAGTGAAACGGTTGAAAGAGGTAAAGAGAAGAGCCTCATTGTGAGAAAGAAGGATAGGGAGGTGATCTATCACGAATACAAGGATCCATACCTTGTACCTTTTGAAACTAACATTTCCCTCCCCGTTTTATTTCAATCTTTATTGCAGGTTAATTACGCATGGAAGCTTGAATTGCATCAACCTTCGTCAATTCTCCCTGTGTTTCAATGCCTTCTTTTTGACCGATTGGAGAAGCATCACTTCTTGAATGCATGTCATGGAATCCATAATTTCCCGTTTGATTCAGGAGGTACAGTGAAACATCAAGAACAACACTATGATTTAGGACGAATCATCCTAAAGAAGGAGGAAATGATACGAATCGTGGTGGCTTGACGGAAAGAACTACAATTAAAGCCAAAACAAGAATTCAAACAAGTTCGGAGAGCTTCAAAGATCAATCCAGGTCAAAATGGATCAGAACCGTATTTACAGACGCAAGCTAGCTTGTCACGGCCGTAAGTCATCCTCGGGTGGAAATTGAAGAGTTTCAAGATTTTAACAGTTACGGCCATAAGTTTATGGTCACGGCCGTAATCCTTAAGCAGAAGTATAGTTACGGCCGTAAGTAATGTTTTCACAGCCGTAAATCCAGATTAACGCAAATCATGCGGATTTTATTTCCTTTTTGTATTTTTAATTCCTTTTCTAGTTTTAGCTATTTTAGGTTAGTTAGAACTCTATTTTGAGTCCATTAGCGACTAGGGTTTTATTTTGCTTATTTATATCCTATTTTCCATTCATTGTAACACAGAGTTTTGATTAGTGAAAATTATGTTGAGATATTTCTCTCCCAAATATTGTTCTTGATTGAAATTTCGAACTTATCAAAGATTATCATATCTTTGTGGCGTTCACCAAATCCAATTAAAAATTTCTAATTGACATTTTCCAAAATAAATACTTCCTATTACATTAGTATTTTTAGGTGAATTCTCTAGTTTCTTGAGACAATTTTTACAGCTAATATAGGAAAAGTCTCCATCCGAAACGACTGCAGAAATTTAGGCTACCACCTAGTAGACTACCTTCTGCACGGAAAAAAAAATTAATGCAGGTAGATTAATACATATTTTGTCAATACCATACTTTAGGTGACGTTCTATTTGTATTTTATTTTGTATTTTCATTTTCGAAAATATTTTGTATTTCCTGTTTTTAGTTTTGTTTACAAGTTTACTGAAAAAGCGTTTGGTTTGTCATTTCTGAAAACTGTTTTTGAAAATGAAAAGCTGGAAAAAACGTTTTGTTTGAAATTTTGCAGAATACTACTTAAACTATTTTTAATTAATTTGCTTGCAGAATACTACTAGCTCAAACTTAAATTTTCTTTCGCAATACACTGAAAACATGGTTACATGCAACACATTAATGTGAGCATTAAGAGTCTATATTAACACAACTTGGTCAGGTTTGAGATTTGAGGAAGCTCTAATTCTATTAAAATCCAGAAAATGTAAGTTCTTTTAAAACCACCGAGTCCATTTATCAAGATATTTTTTGAAATATAACAAGAATTTTCACTTAATTTTTTTTTTTTTTTGTAATGTTGATATTGAATTCAATAAAATTTTATTTAAGCTTAGTTCTAAGTTAGGATAATTCTAAAAAAAAAAAAAAACTTTATTTAGGCTTAGTTCCAAGATAGGATAATTCTAAAAAAAAAAAAAAAAAAAAAAAATTATATTAAGCTTAGTTCGAAATTAAGATAATTCCTTAAAAAAAATAATAATCCCAAAACGCGTTTTTCGCGTTTTGAACATTTTTTTTTGAAATACACACAAAACGTCAAATAGGGTGGCGTTCTGTTTGTATTTTATTTTGTATTTTCATTTTCGAAAATGTTTTGTGTTTTGTATTTTCATTTTTGTTTTCAAATTTGCTGAAAACGCGTTTGGTTTGTCATTTTTGAAAACTATTTTTGAAAATGAAAAGCTGGAAAACACGTTCTGTTTGAAATTTTGCAGAACACTATTTAAACTATTTTTAATTAATTTGCTTGCAGAATACTACTAACTCCAACTCAAATTTCCTTTCACAATACACTAAAAATATGGTTACATGCAACACACTAATGTGAGCATTAAGAGTCTATATTAACACAACTTGGTCAGGTTCGGGACTTGAGAAAGCTCTACTTCTATTAAAATCCAGAAAATGCAAGTTCTTTCAAAATCACCAGAGTCCATTTATCATTGCATTTTTTGAAATATAAAGACAAGAATTCTCATTTAATTTTTTTTTGTAATGTTGATATTGAATTCAATAAAATTTTATTTAAACTAAGTTCCAAGTTAGGATAATTCTCAAAAAAAAAAAAAAAAAAAAAAAAAAAATCTTTATTTAGGCTTAGTTCCAAGCTAGGATAATTCTAAAAAAAAAATAATAAAAAAATAAAATTTTTATATTAATCTCAGTTCTAAGTTAAGATAATTCTATATAATAATAAAAAAAAAAAAAAAAAAAAAAAAATCCCAAAACGCGTTTTCCGCGTTTTGGACATTTTTTGTCGAAATACACACAAAACGTCAAAAACGATGTTTCGGGCGTTTTCCGTTTTGTGTACAAATTTTTTTTTTTTTGTTTTCCAAAATGCGTTTTCAAAAATGGTAAAGAGAACGCGTTTTTAGCGTTTTCGAAAATAAAAACAGAAAACGACCTCAAAACAGCAAAGAGAACAGGGGGTAGGTTTTTGGTGTTTTGCGTTTTGTGTACAAAATTTTTTTTTATTTTCCAAAATACGTTTTCGAAAATGGTAAAGAGAAACCGTTTTTAGTGTTTTTGAAAATAAAAATAGAAAACGACCTCAAAACAGCAAAGAGAACAGGGCTTATGTTTTATACCTTAAAAACAACATTTTAGGAGTTCAATATTTCCTCAAGTGTCATTACTTCAATATTACCACTCAAATTCGTCTGCCACAGTAGCAATAGATGAATAAGATGCTCAATCGTCTCTACTAAACTAGTGTAGTCAAAACACAGCATTAAATAACACATGACAATGTATAAGCAAACTTAGAGAATTAATTTTTCCATTAATAGAAAAAAAATGCATAAATTGTTTTTATACTCTATTTCACCATCCTATTCAAGAGAAGCACCAATATGATCATTTATTGAGAAAATATGTGGTTCCATTTTTATTATGGTTAAAAACATTCTTAGTTACAAAATTATAACAATGTTTTGCTTAGATCACCACACGAATCCCATGTAAGATAAAAAATCAATTACCACCTTCCCGCTAAGAAAATATTTTTCATGGAATTAACCAAAAATATTCATAAAGTCTTGCACCTTAATTTTTTTTTTTTTTTTTTTTTTTATGAAAATTAAAACCAATCAAGCATATAAAATTAAAAATGGGATGGAAATCTTTTCGTGTTCCATGGAAAAAGGGTGAATAGAAAAACATAAGTAAAAAATAAGTTTCTTAGCAATTGGCCAGACTAAAGAATGTAATAATGTACTTTTTCAGCCAAATCATCATTTTTATCATACAAATCAGCAAACTTCAAATTGAGGAAACAATTAAATTGATTAGATTATACGGTCCATGTCAAAAAAAATTACAATAAAAATCTAACTCTTAACATTTCGAATTTCTATCCTTCGACGAAAATAAATTATACAAATGAAGAAATGATTGTTCATTTATCAAAGGGGAAAACAGGATATTACATCGTTAAAATCCTGTGGAACCCCATTCTCATCATCAAAACCATGCACTTCATTTTCTGTTTCATGTTGGTCACTTGTCACATTTTTTCCCTCAACTTCTAGTGGAAATTTGTGTTCGTCTTTTTCCTTCTACTCCTTTTTTGTACAACTCATGCCTCGACTATTTTCTATCTTTTTCACGTCTATCTCCACTACTTTCCGACTATTGTCCAAAGCACTTTTTAGAGAACTTTTATGATGTCCCTTGTGCGAAGAAAGAAACCTCCTTTCGTCATTTAAATTCTTGCGATCATCGCTCTCATCAATCGGGGAATTTCTCTCTCTTGAGGTGAAAAAATTCGTTCTTAGCTTTCTCTCTCGGTGCTTTAGTTAACACATGAGCTCTAGCACTGGATTAATTGTTTTCTGATTTCTTCATATGATATTTACATTCGACGACTCTCAATCACCTCTACCAGTTAACCATGCAACATTTACTTTGCACCCAAAAATGACAGCACCATGTTCTTCACCGAGCTTGAAAGCTCCGAGTATAATGATATGTCTCATCATGAGAGCAACCAGATGCAAATAGCTAGGAGTAATGCATACTGAAAGCCACGTTGTAATGACCCGAAAAATTATGACGTGCTTAGTTGTCTATTATGGCCTAATAAATATGTTTTAGAATTTATTAAATTAATTTGGAAGTTAAAGAAATAAAAATAGAGTTTTTAATTAAATGAAAAGTTACAAAAAATGTATTTAAACGCCTTTCTTTAGAAGATTCGTTTGGCCACTTCCGACCTCCGATAAATGGATAATTTATATGTACGGATAAGTGCTCGAAGTGAACTTCAAGAATCAGAAATCCATTCATCATTCCGATTAATGTACAGCTCGTGACGAATTTTCAAAGTTAGAGCTGCAACCGTACGACCTGGAAAGACGGCTTCAACAAGCCAACTTTGAGACGCCACAACTCTCGCCTCAATTAACCAAATCTTGTGAAACAAATTCCATATGAAAGTACTATATGAGTACTTTGAAATGGTACCAAGAACTCCCAATTTGGAGTTCATTTACTACCTCGAATCTAAGCTCAAATATAGCAACCTGAATCTGCCCCAAAACTGGAAAGCTGTGGAAGAATGAAGCATGAGCTGGACATTAAATCTCTATATCCAGTTTTAGCTCACATGAATCACCTTCTTCCTCCTTAGGACACCTCAAGCTTGCCATTAAAATATTGTTTCTTAACCATGAAGGAAAAGCTTCAATCCTATACATCTATCTCCTTTGCTCCAATCCGTGCAACCTTCTTTTTCTATAAATGGAGAAGATTTTGAATGAGAAAACACATCCGAAAAATCAGATCCAAAACGCTGCTGAATCTTTCTTTCCTCTTTCAAACCCTAAGTATTGATTTCATGTCAAAATCATGTTTCAATCCGTTATAATCCATCGTTTTTATTGGCAAATATGTTTCTCAAACCCCTTTATCAAAACAAGTGATTCTAGATTAAAGCAATCAAGAAAAATGGATTTCAAAATCTGAAAATATGCTTGGTCACGACAGCTACTGGTTTTGTGTCAACACCATGTTCATCTGGGCTTAAAACGATGACACTGACACTTTCGTATCGACACCAAACGAACAGACTGGTAGCCTGACTTCATTCAGCCGTAACTTTTGATTTACAACTCCGATTTGCAATCCTTAAAGTGCATTGAACTCCTTATTCGATTATATTTCCGTTGATATATTGTACAATTCATGGAAATTTATGTACTAGGAACTATGTACTTGTTTCTTCACACACTCCATTCAAAGCTAGTTGAAAGATTCTCATTCCAAATGATAGTCATCCTAGGAGCTGTTCACGGATTGATTCATCCAATAAACAGTGAGTGAGATGTGTTTATTTGGATTATTTTAATAATATGTAAATTAGATTATATGGTTATAAGTGACTGGGATATATTTAATTGGTTATTTGATGTGATTAGATATGTTATGTGACATGTTTGATTAAGGAAGTAAGTTGAATATGTTTATATGAAATATATGATTCATTATATGTGATTTGAATAGGTTTACTTGAATCTTTGAATTAATGAACTGAATAATTGATATACCTTATCATGTGGTAAAATGTGATAACATGATATGATGAAATTACATTCGGTTCATGTTTTGGAAATGCAATGACATTGGATTAATGATGTTTTGGAAATGCAATGGCATTGGACATATAATGAACTCAAGCCCCTTCGGTAATGAATATGGATATCGATGTTGATGATGTCGGGAGCACCTCACGACTCCGAGGGTTGTGAGGAACGACATAGCGATCTAATATCTCTATTGGAGTCGAACATGATAAAAGATGACTGAGATGTAGAAGCCCTAAGGATGAGATAGTTGTAGCGACCAAGAATTTTTACGCAATTAATAATTATTTTAATATTTAGAAAATTGTGTCGCTACTATTTCACCCATTATTTTGAAGTTAACGCCGCGACGTGTTCGTCTAGCCATGTCAAGAAATAATTGAGATTGTTCGATTTTAAATTAAATTCCGAATTTCTAAAATTATATTATTTTAATTATTTATTCAAAGTATTATTTTCAAAAAAAAATCATTTTAAATTCCAAATTTATTAAAAATATATCAATTCTCCTTATTAAATTATTTTAAGTCCAAATACGAAATTCATTTTTATCTCAAGATTTATTTATTCTTAAATTTATTTTTCAGTCCAAAATATATCTGTTTTTAATACAATTCCAAATCAAAATTAGTCAAATTTTTAGTTAATTATCTTAAATTAACCCTATCTACCTAAATCTAATCCGCTCCCCACATTTTTTTCCACCTTTACATATTCCCCAACACCATCATTATCATCACCACCACTCACACACCATTTGCATTCCACTCATCATACCTACCACACCTTCATTTTTATCACATGTCTGCACCTTTACCTTCAGCCGAAAGCCATTCTCTCTCCCACTGCATATTTCGCCGCAGATCTCCATTTCCCATTCCAAGAAAAAAAAAAAAAAAAACCTCCACTGCAAATTTAATTCCTCACTACAACCACTGATCAACCACACCTCTCCCCTGCCTCTCCAATTCACCATCAATAAACCAAAATCAAGACTGCATCCAATATCAATTGAATCAAGCACACTGCCATCGTATTCAGCCTAGCAACTATTTCATTCCAGCCACCTCCATTGCTCAATTTTCATCATCTCCGACCAGCATCACCACCGCTGTTTTCACTGTTGAAAACATCACCACCACAACCCCTTTCATCGAACTACAATTTCACAAAGCACCACCTATTTCTCCATCATTATGATCACCTGCAGAACCTCCACCTTCATCCCCAAATCGTCACTGCCTTCCACAAATTAATCAAACAACCCCACGACTGCCCCTCACAAATCAAAACCCAAAACAAGAAATAAGTGAACTCAGTTACTTACCTCGATCGCCGACTAATTTACCGGTTTTTAACACCCAAAAACAGCGATTTTTAACTTCGTTTCCAGCCACTGTTTCGCACCGAAATCACACCTAAAACTCATGCCCAGATCCCAAATTTGAATACCCATCCTTACCGCCGCTCGCCCGCGCCCTGCGTTGGCGTTTCGCCGGCGAAATCGCCGGATTTCGTAGCGTCCTTCCCGGCGTCGCTGCATTCTCTCCAGTCATGAAATGGGGAGAGAGAAAATAGATCGGATATATATTTTCATTTTCAAGATTTACACTTTAGTCCCTTAAGTATCAAATTTATTTTAATTCAGTCCCTTAAGTTTTGAGAATGATTTAAATCAGCCCCTTTCACTTTAAACTATTTAATTCAGTCCCTACTAGTTTAAAATGATTTATTTTAACCCTGAAGTTTTAAAAAATTTATATTTTAGTCCCCAATGGTTTAAAAGAAATCATTTACGCCCCCATATTTTAAAGTCTTTCGATTTTGTTCATATTGATTTAAAAAGATATATATGTATATTTATAAAACTCAAGTTTCAAAGATATTCATTTTAGTCCTTCAACTTTCAAAGTATTCATTTTGGTCCCTAAACTTTCAAATCATCAATTTCAGTCCTTAAATTGTAAATTATCATTTTTAAACTATAAATTTCCAAAGACTAAGTTGACTTATTGGCTAAGACGAAGCGTACGGAGAATTAAAGAAATTGAAGTCATTCCCGCTCAACCACACTCGTCAAGTTTAAGGTAGACTCCCCCCTATTAATTGATTTAAATTATGATTTGCATGTGAATGTGTATGTTGTGACTTGTGAAAGTCATTTTTATGAAAAGAAATGAGCCTATATTCCCTCGTCAGGAATAATGATGATATGAGTATGCGGCAAGAATTGGGAAAAGGCCCCTTGAGGGAGCCCAATCCGCTACAAGAGAAATGAGAATGTTATGCATAACATACGTGTCTTATGTGCACGAGACGAGACTATCAACACCCTATGATTTTAAAGAGCCTATGATTTTCAAAAGAAGCCCCGTGCTTTAATGCACAAGAGGAGACTACCAACACCCTGTTTTCTAAAGAGCCTGCATTTATGTGTTCAATCATATTGTAGATTAATTAATTGGCGATGAGTCTACTGAGTATTTCTACGAAATGCTCATGTCTATTTTAACAGTTTTGCAGATCTCGGAGACGGTGGCAAGTGATGGATGATGGTGGCAATAATCGTTAAATGGTTGAAAGCTTGACTTTAATGATTTCCGTATTTTCCAAATCTTGAATAATGTCGAGAACTTCAGTTATTGAGAAATTATGCATTGTCAATTTCTGTACAATATTAATGGTTCGATTTACTATTTTAAATTGTTTCATAAATGTTTTCAATTTTATCGACCATTACGATTTATTTAATGTTGCCAAAATGAATTTCAATTACTTCTTCCGCTAAAATATTATTCGAAAAAAATTAAATCAGAAAATGACGTGGTGAACCGGGTATACGGAACTCGGGGCGTTACAACTTGGTATCAGAGCCAGTCTGCGTTTCTGTAGACTGGTAAATTTTCAAAAGAGAAATTTCAAGAAACAATTTTCATTATTTAATTATTATTGATGAAGATTGCCACTACCATCACTCGTTCCACCAACTCCGAGGTAAAGAAGTTTATGATGTTTAAAGTTATTTCAGTATTTCGAATACTTATTTTACCGATTTATGAGAAAGAATGAAGAGTAGTTCGGATACGTATTTTATTGATTTATGAGAAAGAGAAAGAAGATGAATGATGTTGTTATGCTTGTCAAAACTTACTTGCTTAAATGTATGAGACTTGAACTTTTATGTTCATGAGAATTACTTGCTTAAATGCATGAGAAAGAAAGAAAGAAAGAGATGAGTTTTGAAGTATAACGAGAAAATTTTTCAGAAAGAAAAGAAAGAGAACGAGTGTTGAGCATAATGAGAATAATATGACTTAAGAATGATTTTATAATAATTTTTCCCTCGATCTTAGAAATTATGAACCCTAACTGGACTTTGCATAATTTATTTTAGACATGGCACCATTTACGAGAAGTCAATAGAAAGAATTAGACAATAATTTCGGAATATATCCACGAGAAATAGCGAGCCAGATTTATGAGATTGTGATGAGATGATGAAAGTATAAGTAATATGATTTTATTGAGACTTTTATGAGAAGAATTATGATTTTTGAGATTTAAAGATTTGGTTTTTAATTATTGGGAGTTAAGGATTTGAGATTGTGTTTGAGTAAGAATTTTCTCCCTCTATTTGAGAAAAATTTATAATGTTGTTTGATCTTGTAATTAAGAAATTTTGGAATTTTGATTAGTGGCATATATATTTTATAAGTATGATGAATGAGTGGTCATTTGAGCCAATTAATGTATTGAAGAAGTGATATTGTGATATTAGGAATTATGATTTAAAAATGTTATGTTGAGGAATGATGAATTGATTTTTCTGGGATATTTTGTAGTATTGAAGTTTGTCGGAATTGTTGTCAATATTAAATCGTGATGGTCAGATGTGGAGTATAATTACATGTTGTTATTGTTGGTTTTGAAGTATACCTACGGGTTGGATAAGTCCAAATTACAAGGGAGACTCTGCCCAAAATTTTATCATTTTGAGTTAAGAGCATGGTATGGTAAAACAACCCACTAAGGGAATTGATGATTGACTTGCAAGTTCATTTACACCTCGAGCAAGATTTAGTAAATGACTCTTGAGATATTTTTGGCTTCTTCGAAGTATGATCATGTTTGTAATGGATATAGTTCTATTGAAATGCTCCCATTGTTTCACAATTTCAAAACAAGATGATGTATACAACTACTTGGATGTCAAGGTATACATGAAATTATGTGATGAATTGATGCATACATTGGGAAATGTCAAGTTATATTTTGAAGATGAGTGAAGACAAATATTATGGTGTTATTGGGAAGAATCTTAATTATTATTGGGAACGAATCGATTATGAGTATGAAATGGGCACTTGTACTGGAGAATATTATGAACTATGATGATATGCGGTAATACTGTTGATTTATTTTGGACGTTGGTTGGTAGATGACATGTTAAAGATTTGGTTATTTACCTGGAATATGATTATTTGGAAAAGTCAGTTATCATGAATGAGAGATATTGGAAGTATTTTACAACGAGATGCCCTTAAAAGTGTAGAGATTTATTATAGTGTGAAATTGGGTACATATGATCGAATGTTTGGGATTATGTGATAGAAATGATGGTCATAAGATCGTTTGAATACAAAAAGGTACAAGAGATAATTATAAGGAATAATACGATTGCTCTTATGGTGAGAACTGAAGGTGACGATGTATTAAGATTATGAAGTAAGTTGACTTTTCATGAATCAATTATGCTATATTTGGTTCTAAGTAGATTTCGAAGAAAGATAAGTCTCAGTCATGGAAAAAATCGGGATTGCCTCGTGATTAGTGAACGATTCATGGATATACATCAAGTTTGCATTTTTGATACTAGAAAATCATGAGAGAAAATTGTTGGATGAAATTGATGAAAGAAATTTTACCAGATCCTAAATTTGTTCAAGTATTGCAGAAGTAAAGCATTGGATCGGAGGGAGGTTATGATAGATTATACCTTGAAATTTTGGAAAGAGTTACTAATGGTATCTTGGTTCGAAAATAAGAAACGAAATTTCATGTATTTGTACTTGTGGATAGAATTTGTGGAAATGAGGATCAGACTTCACGGTAATGACTTATTATGGAGTAGTGTGCAAAAAGAGTGACATGTGGCAGAATCCAAGATTTATTTAGTTTGAGAGATTGATATATAATCTTAGTGAGCAGATTGACGTATAAGGTTCACGTGATAGATATGATGGTCATTATATTGAAATCTTAGAGAGATTGATATGATTATTTGAGGTCATACGATGCGACGATAAGTGACATGTTACATGATTACTACAAGATATGGTGACTAGACGGTTAATAGATGTTATGATTATCCCGTGAAGGATTGTGTGAATATATTGAGTCAATTGATCTTATTTTGATGGTTTATTGAATTATGGTGGAATATTACATACGATTGGGAAATTTTCATTTTGAGTCATAATATATGGGTTTATTTAAAGTTTTGGTGATGCGGTTTCGATTAATTACTATCGGTTGTACTTTGAAGTGAGTAAATATTTTGGCTACAATAATGGAAAACCTGAGATGATCAGTTGTGTGACTTTTACTTATGATGGGATTGTATCTTTGGGTTAAGTAAACTTGATGAGAAATCCTGTATGGTTCGCAGAAGTCTTATTCATTGGTGATAGAAGTAATCAGAGTATTGTTCATAGTGTGACATAAATTGAAGTTTGGGAGAACAGGGAAAAATTGTATCTTGAGCTTCAGATTGGGAAGTTAGTGAGGTTTCTTAGATTTGATGATATCATGTTTGATCCTTATGATGTTGCTTTAAGTTAGTACATTAATCCTCAGCTAGAATAAGTATGTGATATCAAGTACTTGATGCATGATTTCAAAGTATGGACTGAAGGATTTAAGTTTGAATTTCTTCAATTTTGAAAAGGAAATTTCAGTCGAGTTTAGAAATGATACGTTTGTAAATCCTTGTCAGAAAGATTCTGCCAAGTTTGGGTTTGTACTTGATATTTTGGAATTAATACCGCATTTCTATATTTTGGATTATAAGGTTTTATTCTTGATCAATCTTCTTGAGTTTTAGTTTAAGCATTTGGATGATGGATATTTTTATCATGGATTCGATATCAGTATAGATCCTTGAAAGGTTTGTAATAGAAGGTCAATGAATGGGTTTATAAGTTGGGATAATGTCGGACGATTGATTTAGTTCTACACAATAAGCTATCAAACGTCTTTTAGATAGCTTTGTATGAGGTACAGATATATGTTAGAGAAGTTGTCCGATTTCATGGATAGTTAGTGTCCATTTTTCAGATAGAGATCCGAGAATTTTTCCCTTGAGATTTGGAAGAGTTTACATGTGGCAATGGGTACTAAATTAAATTTTAGTACTGCCTACCATCTCCGGATTCAAACACTAGTGGATATGATTAGAACCTGTATGAAGGGTGATTGAGAGACATATTTTCCATTAGTAAAGTTTGCCTACAACAAACAGTTTTTGGGCTAACATTGTGATGTCACGATACGAAGCACTGTATGGGTAGAGATGTTAATCGCCAAACTATTGGGATGAAGTTGATGAGAGGAAATTATTGGGTTCAGAATTAATTGAGGAAACAGTCGATGTTATCAAGAATATCAGATTACGAATTAAAGCTACCCAAGACAGACAGAGAAGTTATACCGATCAAAGAAGAAAAGACTTAATGTTTGAGATTAGAGAGAAAGTGTTCTTGAAAGTAACTCCTATGAAGGATACTTTTGTTTCGGCAAGAAAGAGAAATTTAGGTCTTGATTAATCGGGCCATTTGAAATACTAGAGAAGTGGATAATGTGGCTTGTTGTTGGCTTTACCACTAGAACTTGCAGCTGTTCACAATGTTTTTCATGTTTCTTATTTGAGAAAGTATGTTCATGATCATAGTCATGTGGTGAATTATCAGTCTATTTCAGTTTAGAAAGATTTGACTTATAAAGAGGCACCTATGTGCATAGTAGAGAGAAAAGTCCATGTCTTAAGAAACAAAGAGATTCCGTTAGTCAAAGTCCAGTGGGTTAGACATGGTAGCGATGATGCTACCTGAGAGAAAGAAAGAAGAAGAGATTCTGGTTAAATATCCAGATATCAAAGAACAAGTTTAAATTTCGAGGACGAAATTATTTTAAGGGGGTAAGGTTGTAGCGACCAAGAATTTTTACGCAATTAATAATTATTTTAATATTTAGAAAATCGTGTCGCTACTATTTCACCTATTATTTTGAAGTTAACGCCGCGACGTGTTCGTCTAGCCAAGTCAAGAAATAATTGAGATTGTTCGATTTTAAATTAAATTCCGAATTTCTAAAATTATATTATTTTAATTATTTATTCAAAGTATTATTTTCAAAAAAAAATCATTTTAAATTCCAAATTTAGTAAAAATATATCAATTCTCCTTATTAAATTATTTTAAGTCCAAATACGAAATTCATTTTTATCTCAAGATTTATTTATTCTTAAATTTATTTTTCAGTCCAAAATATATCTGTTTTTAATACAATTCCAAATCAAAATTAGTCAAATTTTTAGTTAATTATCTTAAATTAACCCTATCTACCTAAATCTAATCCGCTCCCCACGTTTTTTTCCACCTTTACATATTCCCCAACACCATCATTATCATCACCACCACTCACACACCATTTGCATTCCACTCATCATACCTACCACACCTTCATTTTTATCACATGTCTGCACCTTTACCTTCAGCCGAAAGCCATTCTCTCTCCCACTGCATATTTCGCCGCAGATCTCCATTTCCCATTCCAAGAAAAAAAAAAAAAAAAAACCTCCACTGCAAATTTAATTCCTCACTACAACCACTGATCAACCACACCTCTCCCCTGCCTCTCCAATTCACCATCAATAAACCAAAATCAAGACTGCATCCAATATCAATTGAATCAAGCACACTGCCATCGTATTCAGCCTAGCAACTGTTTCATTCCAGCCACCTCCATTGCTCAATTTTCATCATCTCCGACCAGCATCACCACCGCTGTTTTCACTGTTGAAAACATCACCACCACAACCCCTTTCATCGAACTACAATTTCACAAAGCACCACCTATTTCTCCATCATTATGATCACCTGCAGAACCTCCACCTTCATCCCCAAATCGTCACTGCCTTCCACAAATTAATCAAACAACCCCACGACTGCCCCTCACAAATCAAAACCCAAAACAAGAAATAAGTGAACTCAGTTACTTACCTCGATCGCCGACTAATTTACCGGTTTTTAACACCCAAAAACAGCGATTTTTAACTTCGTTTCCAGCCACTGTTTCGCACCGAAATCACACCTAAAACTCATGCCCAGATCCCAAATTTGAATACCCATCCTTACCGCCGCTCGCCCGCGCCCTGCGTTGGCGTTTCTCCGGCGAAATCGCCGGATTTCGTAGCGTCCTTCCCGGCGTCGCTGCATTCTCTCCAGTCATGAAATGGGGAGAGAGAAAATAGATCGGATATATATTTTCATTTTCAAGATTTACACTTTAGTCCCTTAAGTATCAAATTTATTTTAATTCAGTCCCTTAAGTTTTGAGAATGATTTAAATCAGCCCCTTTCACTTTAAACTATTTAATTCAGTCCCTACTAGTTTAAAATGATTTATTTTAACCCTGAAGTTTTAAAAAATTTATATTTTAGTCCCCAATGGTTTAAAAGAAATCATTTACGCCCCCATATTTTAAAGTCTTTCGATTTTGTTCATATTGATTTAAAAAGATATATATGTATATTTATAAAACTCAAGTTTCAAAGATATTCATTTTAGTCCTTCAACTTTCAAAGTATTCATTTTGGTCCCTAAACTTTCAAATCATCAATTTCAGTCCTTAAATTGTAAATTATCATTTTTAAACTATAAATTTCCAAAGACTAAGTTGACTTATTGGCTAAGACGAAGCGTACGGAGAATTAAAGAAATTGAAGTCATTCCCGCTCAACCACACTCGTCAAGTTTAAGGTAGACTCCCCCCTATTAATTGATTTAAATTATGATTTGCATGTGAATGTGTATGTTGTGACTTGTGAAAGTCATTTTTATGAAAAGAAATGAGCCTATATTCCCTCGTCAGGAATAATGATGATATGAGTATGCGGCAAGAATTGGGAAAAGGCCCCTTGAGGGAGCCCAATCCGCTACAAGAGAAATGAGAATGTTATGCATAACATACGTGTCTTATGTGCACGAGACGAGACTATCAACACCCTATGATTTTAAAGAGCCTATGATTTTCAAAAGAAGCCTCGTGCTTTAATGCACAAGAGGAGACTACCAACACCCTGTTTTCTAAAGAGCCTGCATTTATGTGTTCAATCATATTGTAGATTAATTAATTGGCGATGAGTCTACTGAGTATTTCTACGAAATGCTCATGTCTATTTTAACAGTTTTGCAGATCTCGGAGACGGTGGCAAGTGATGGATGATGGTGGCAATAATCGTTAAATGGTTGAAAGCTTGACTTTAATGATTTCCGTATTTTCCAAATCTTGAATAATGTCGAGAACTTCAGTTATTGAGAAATTATGACAATGTCAATTTCTGTACAATATTAATGGTTCGATTTACTATTTTAAATTGTTTCATAAATGTTTTCAATTTTATCGACCATTACGATTTATTTAATGTTGCCAAAATGAATTTCAATTATTTCTTCCGCTAAAATATTATTCGAAAAAAATTAAATCAGAAAATGACGTGGTGAACCGGGTATACGGAACTCGGGGCGTTACATAGTCCTATGTAATCTGGTGTGTTATGGCCATGTTATCGGTATCCGATTTATGGAAATGTTAAGCTCTTCAGGGTAGAGGAAATAATCTATAATCGGGACCTGAAAACATGATTTTTGAAAAGAACATGCATGTGCATCAAATACTCATCATACATTTGAACTTATCTTAAGTATGTAAAGTTGACTTGTATATCCCAATGTGCAATAACACATGTGCACCATATTCTACTCACTAAGCAAGTGTGTGCTCATCCCACGTTATCTAAACTTTCAGGTAGCTATTGATATAAGATGGATTGGAGGGAATCTTCAAATAGCTTGACAGAGAGTGCTGCGCTAGATGACGACCTGTTAGTTGTGGACTTACTACCGAAAAGAATTTTTATGTTTGAACTGTCACACTTTTATTAAACTCGAGATCTTTATAGAAATGTTTTTAAAATAGTATCGTTACTTTAAATAAATAAATTTTATTTTAAATAAAAAAGTCTTGAAAAAATCAAGTGTGATAAGTGGTATCAGAGCATTATCCTTGAAAAAGTTTGAAAATTTTGGGGCTTGACACACGCTTAACCTTTAATCCTCTTAGTCTTTGGGTTTGTCCCAAGAGGCGATAATTCATCATAATTGTAGCCCTTCTTTTGAATCTTGATTCCTTGAAAACGAGATTAAATAATGAGTGTCCAACAGAGGATAACACAAACTTTGCATCCAATGATTTCTCATAGGTTCCTCGCACAGCATAATTGGGCAAGTCGAAACTTGAAATTAAATAGAAACATGTATCATAAAGATTATATAGACATGATATAGCATGAGAAACTTAAAATAAATTGATGAACTGACATTGATAAGAATCAAGGGATGTTATAAGCTATACAGCATATATGAATATCATGACTCGAAAGAAAATCTCAATCAATAGAATAGAAAACTTTCTAACATATTTTCAAATAATATATATCATATCCTTCTCATTTTCCCTTCTTTTGTCATACATAACAAATGGGCAATCCCAAAGCAAAGGGAAGTATTAGACTTTAAAAAAGGCTTCAATTGCTACATCTCATATGCTCTTAACACAAATTCCTTCATGGATGGAATAATTTTTTGTGCGAAGAATAACTATAGATCAATAAATGCAAATATTCTGAAATCATCAAGGGGAAAAACATAATTAGTATATTTATGAGGAAAATTGTAGAATTAGTATTTAGTTCTTAACATGTTTATCTCTAATTACTTTAATATTTATCAAAATACGTCTTGCTTTGAATTTTTTAATATCATCACAAGTTATAGAGGGAAAATCTAAGCCTCCATTAAACAAATTTACAAAATATGTGAATGATAATGAGAAATAATTATGAATGTATTTTTATTGAGTTACAATATTTTTATTTTAGAAATGTACCTTTGGATGAAGAGTTGAAGCTTTTTCTTGGAATGAAGAGCCGTGCCTTTTATTCCATCATGCTATTACAACAAGGAATTTTCCCTTCAGTTAACCGTCAACAGTGTCATCCCGACAACCATCGAAGTCGATCGGATTTTCGTCAAACGTTTGCTCACAAAAATGTTGGGAAAATATTTAGAGAATAAAAAAAATATAATCAAACCGAAGGCCCGTGTTTACACGGTTTCCTTAAATCGAATTCGCCGCCTCACCAGGGTGCACGAGGTTTTGATTGGTGTTCGATTCCCAGGATACAATCGGTTGTCGGTTAGCGTTGCACTACGTTAACCGCCTATCGAACTAGCTATGTTTATCTCTCGAAGAACTTTGGCAAGGAACAAAGAAGAAAAAAAAAAGATTTAGGCTGCTAAAAAATGGAAGAGGAAACTGAAAAAATTTCTTTATATTTGCTATGTTGTCTGTTTTTCACTTCACTGCCTGTGTGCCTCTTCCAGTCGAGAATGGGTACTATTTATAGGTTAAAATCATCAAGCAGTTTAATATCCATTCAATTGTAAAACTGCTGAAATTTTAAATTCTGAAAACTGTAGCTTAATTTCCATTTAACACAAAATGAAACTGAAGGAACTCAGGTGAACAAAATGAAACTGAAGGCTGGCTTTCGTAACCGATTGGAGATTTGATTTTCATTCATATTTTCGAAACTGATGGCTGGAGATTTGATTTTCATTCAGATCTCCAACAATCCCCCACATGAATGAAAATTTGTGAAAATCAAAGTCTCAAAAGAGAAAGAGAGAGTAAGACGAATCAATCCTGTTTAGGATATGTAGCGTTTAGCTTTGAACCTTCCCTTGTGAAACCTATCGGGTATTACCAGCAAACTTCCAAAGCCACTCTGCTTCCACAGCTGCTTTATCCAACGCGATAAATTTTGATTCCATTGTAGATCTTGCGATGCAAGTTTGTTTGGACGATTTCCAAGAGACAGCTGCACCACCAAGAGTGAAGACATATCCACTAGTAGACTTGGAGTCAGACATATCTGATATCCAATTTGCATCAGCATACCCTTCGATTACTACAGGGTATCTAGAATAATGCAGTCCAAAATCACGAGTGTACCTCAGATAATGTAACAACCTGAAAATGGCTTTCCAGTGGATAGCACCTGGGTTACTCGTGTAGCGACTCAATCTGCTAACTGAGTATGCTATGTCTGGTCTCGTACAAGTCATTAAATACATTAAACTCCCTATTATCCAAGAATATTCTAACTGTGACACGCCTTCATCAGTATTCTTGGATAAATGGAGACTCAAATCCACTGGAGTCCTGGCCACAATGGAATTTGACTTGTTGAACTTGTCTAGTATCTTATCAATATAATGAGATTGAGACAACACAAGTCTGTTCGATGTCCGAGAGATTTTTACTCCCAAAATGACATCCGCAAGACCCATATTTTTACACACTTGTCGTACTCATTGATTATAAAACCACTAGAAAGCATAGCATTATCAAACTTCTCTTGTCATTGCTTCGGTGCTTGCTTTAAACCATAAAGTGATTTAACCAATCTACGGACTTTCCTTTCTTGGCCTGGAGCTGAAATCCCCTCTGCAACCTCCATGTAGATTTCTTCATTTAAATCTCCATTCAAGAAAGCTTTTTTTACATCCATCTGATGTATTTTCAGATTTCGCAAGGCTGCAATAGCAATTATCATCCGGATAGAAGTTATTCTTGATACAGGAGAATAAGTATCAAAGTAATCTAAGCCTTCTTTTTGCTTATAACCTTTGATTACTAGCCGAGCTTTATATTTATCAACGGATCCATCTGATTTCATCTTCTTCTTGAAGATCCACTTGTAGCCCAAAGGCTTACAGCCCGGAGGAAGATCTACTAATTCCCAAGTATGATTCTGTAGGATAGAATCAATTTCACTCTTGATGGCTTCTTTCCACAGATGAACATCGGGAGAAGATGATGTGATCCGGACCAAGCATCGAAGGGCGAAGTCGAGCCATCGGCAATATGACAATGATCTACGTACAAAACAGAGCAAGTTCCGTGTTGGGATCGAGCCGAGAAGAGGGACGGATCAAGCCGAGCCGAGAAAACAAAGTAATTTGGGTAGAAAAGCTATTACGGCCGTAAAAGAGGACTTTCACGGTCGTAACCAACATATTCACGGCCGTAAATATTACATCCACGGCCGTAACCAATTATATAAGAGAAATGATGAATTTCAGGCAGAACATGTCTTACGGCCGTAATGTCCAGTCTTACGGCTGTAACATTCAAACCGAAGGAATTTCACGGCCGTAATCATTGTGTCACGTCCGTAACTAATAACATAATTTTGATCAGAAAGGCCTTTACGGCAGTAAGATGGCTCGTCACGGTCGTAAACAAGCAGCGCCAGATTTTCCAGAATTTCAATTATTTTATTTCCTTTAGTTTTTGGTTATTTTCCTAATTTAGTATTTTAGTTTAATTAGAATTCTATTTTGAGTAAATTAGAGGCTATGTTATTTTACTTGTTTATATTATTTCCATTCATTGTAAAACAGAAGTTTTATTTTGAGATTAATAATATTTGAGAGAGAATTCTCCAAAATTGAAAGGTCGAGTTATTCCCTTTATTTCGAACTTATCAAAGATCTGTTCTTTTGTGGCGTTCACCCAACGCACTTATCAAGGAATTGACATCCCTTGTGACGTTCACCAATCTTGGTTCTTCAATCCGCATCGTCATTAATTGCGTCGTGATTGTCGGGTCAAAGTTTTACCGTCAAATCTATCTTTTAATTTCCGTTTATTTATTCATGTTTTTGTTATTTTCGTGTCAGATCTGATCTAGATCTATCCTAGGGTTTTAAATTTCGTTATTCCGCGTTTTCGACGAGATTCCCCGACTGGGATCTCATCATCTGGTATCAGAACTTGGATCTATTTCAGATTCTTGTGTTTCTTGTTTTTTTCGTGTTCTTCGCATTCCTCGTGTCAGTCATAAATTTCTTCAGTTTGACCCATAAGAGTCAGTCCCAAATATTCAAAAGTGTTTTTCTTCTTCGTTTTTCGTCCAAATCCAGTTTCGTTTTTTCTGCCATACTCGTAGTCCAATTCTCTGGCAGATTATTAAAAAAAAAATTCAAAAATTCCCAAATATTCTGAATTTCCTTGTTCGTGTCTTAAAAATGTCTGATAGAGAGGTTTCCACATCTTCATCTTCTATTGGAGATAGAAAACAGCTCGGGAGTGTGAATAGAAGGAATGAACAGTGTAACAATGATATTGCAGCAATGAGGGCACAATTTGAGAGGTTTATGGTACAGATGGAGAATCGGGGTGCAGAACGTGAACAAAGACCTCATGATCAATCTCATGATGGTTCTCGGGTTAGGAGAGGTAATAGACGTGAGGTTGGTGTGGATAATGAAGACATGGGCAGTGAAAGTGGCAGTATATCTTTAGGTAGTATGCGAAGGAGGGATAGAGGAGATAGGTATGAGAGGAGGCATGATAGGGAGCGTCGTGATGCTAGGAGGCATCGTGGGGGTAGAGATGTTGTTGATGACGACCTTGGGAAAATTAAAGTGAAAATACCATCGTTCCAGGGTAGGAGTGATCCGGAGGCGTACTCGGATTTGGAAACCAAGGTTGAACGACTATTTGATTGTCACCATTATTTGGAAAAGAAGAAGGTGAAATTAGCTGTGATTGAATTTACAGATTATGCTAATATTTGGTGGGATCAATTAGTGACGGGTAGGAGGAGGAACCTAGAGGAGCCGGTGGAGACTTGGGGTGAATTAAAAACCATAACGAGGAAGCGGTTTGTGCCGACTCATTATTATAGGGATATTTATCAGAGGCTGCAAGGTATGACTTAGGGGTCGAGGAGTGTAGAAGATTATCATAAAGATATGGAGGTGGCGATGATTCGGGCTAACGTGGTGGAGGATCGGGAAGCTACGATGGTTAGTTTCTGAGTGGGCTGAATAGAGATATTGCCAATGTCATTGAACTGCAACATTATGTGGAGCTAGAAGATATGGTGCATATAGCCATGAAGGTGGAAAGGCAGCTAAGGTGAAAGGGGGCAGCAAGACACTCACCATCTTATCCTACATCACAACCGAAGCAGGAATCCAACGTTGAACATAACCCGAAAGGGAAGGAGGAGCCTACAACGAAAGGTAAAAATATTTCTAATTCTTAAACTACTCGGGATAGAAATATTAAGTGTTTTAAGTGCTTGGGAATGGGTCATATAGCACCCCAGTGTCCAAATAGGAAGCTAATGATCTTACGTGATAATGGTGAAATTAGTTCCGAGGACGAATTTAAGGGAATGCCTAAGTTAGTAGATGTTGGGGCTAGTAGTAGTAGTGATGAGGAAGGGCTGACCTATGCTGTTAAGGATTCACTTGTTAATCGGCGTGTCCTTAGTACTAGGGTCAGGGCGGATGAAATTGGTGAGCAAAGGGATAACCTCTTCCATACTAGATGCTTAGTGGGTAAAAAGGTTTGTGGTATGGTGATTGACGGGGGAAGTTGTACTAATGTGGTTAGTACAATGTTGGTTGAGAAATTGTGTTTGAGTTTGATAAAACATCCGAACCCTTATAAATTGCAATGGCTGACCGAGTCGGGAGAAATTAAGGTAAATAAGCAGGCTAGGGTCAATTTTGCCATCGGGGGTTATAAGGATGAGGTGGTTTGTGACGTAGTACCTATGCATGTTGGCCATATTTTGTTGAGGAGACCCTGGAAACATGATAGGAGGGTAGTGCACGATGGGTTCAAAAATCGATATGCTTTTGTGAAGGGTGGAAAAACGATCACTCTTGCTCCGCTATCTCCTAAAGAGGTCCAAGAGGACCAATTGAAAATAAAGAGCGAATTTGAGAGGAGAAATAAGAGCGTTGAGGCCACGACCTCAGAAAAAGGAGAGGGTGTAAAAATTGAGAAAAAGAGAGTTGAGACCACGACTTCAGAAAAAGGTGAGCTTGAGAGTGAAAAGAAAAAGAAAAGAGAGTCCACCACAAAAATGAGTTTATTTGCATTTGATAACACATCCCTCCCCAGTTCTACGAAATCTGTTTTGCAGGGACATAAATCAAGCCATGGATTTAAGACGGGGCAGAAATTTATTGGCCAAAATAAGCAGCCCAAGAGTCTAAAGGATTGCACGAAGCTTAAAAATGATCATCGAGCCCAGGAAAGCATGAGAAATTTGAAAAGCCGACCAAAAATGAATTCGAGGTCGAATCCTTTTCAAGAGAGGGAGTATGATGTGATCCGGACCAGGCATCGAAGGGCGAAGTCGAGCCATCGGCAATATGACAATGATCTACGTGCAAAACAGAGCAAGTTCCGTGTTGGGATAGAGCCGAGAAGAGGGACGGATCAAGCCGAGCCGAGAAAACAAAGTAATTTGGGCAGAAAAGCTATTACGGCCGTAAAAGAGGACTTTCACGGCCATAACCAACATATTCACGGCCGTAAATATTACCATCACGACCGTAACCAATTATATAAGAGAAAGGATGAATTTCAGGCAGAACAGGTCTTACGGCCGTAATGTCCAGTTTTACGGCCGTAAGATGGTTCGTCACGGCCGTAAATAAGCAGCGCCAGATTTTCCGGAATTTCAATTATTTTATTTCCTTTAGTTTTTGGTTATTTTCCTAATTTAGTATTTTAGTTTAATTAGAATTCTATTTTGAGTAAATTTGAGGCTATGTTATTTTGCTTATTTATATTATTTCCATTCATTGTAAAACAGAAGTTTGATTTTGAGATTAATAATATTTGAGAGAGGATTCTCCAAAATTGAAAGGTCGAGTTATTCCCTTTATTTCGAACTTATCAAAGATCTGTTCTTTGTGGCGTTCACCCAACGAACTTATCAAGGAATTGACATCCCTTGTGGCGTTCACCAATCTTGGTTCTTCAATCCGCATCGTCATTAATTGCGTCGTGATTGTCGGGTCAAGGTTTTACCGAAAAATCTATCTTTTAATTTCCGTTTATTTATTCGTGTTTTTGTTATTTTTGTGTCAGATCTGATCTAGATCTATCCTAGGGTTTTAAATTTCGTTATTCCGCGTTTTCGACGAGATTCCCCGACTGGGATCTCATCAAAAGATATAGCTTCTTTATAGCTTTGCGGATCATTCTCCATCAAATATGTGAGAAAATCAAGGCCAAACGTCTTAGAAAGTCATTTTACTTCATCTAGGCTCATCCTCACCTTCTTCAACTGGATCTTTACTGCTGCCAGAAGCAGAAGATTCCATAGTCCGTTTAATAGGAGTTAACTGTTTAGGAGATTTACAAGGAAATATATTCTCAAAAAATTGTGCATTCCTAGACTCCATGATCGTGTTCGGATCAATATCAGGTACATTCGAATAATGCACAAGAAACCTATATGCACTGCTATTTTGTGCATAGCCAATGAACACACAGTCAACTGTCTTAGGTCCAATCTTGACCTTCTTCGAAGGAGGCATTGCGACCTTCGCAAGACACCCCCACATTCGTAAGTATTTATACGAAGGTGTTCGGCCTGTCCAAAGTTCATACGGAGTCTTATCCATATTCTTTCTTAACACTTTATTAAAATGTAATTCGAAGAAAGAATAGCTTCTTCCCACATGTTCCGTAGTAATCCAGAACTAATCAAAATAGCATTCATCATTTCTTTCAATGTTCGATTCTTACGCTCAGCGATTCCGTTCTGCTGAGGTGAATAAGGTGCAGTGGTTTGGTGAATTATTCCATGTTTAACACAAAATTTACCAAATGGTGATTCATATTCACTACCACGATCACTTCGCAGCACCTTCATTTTCTTGCTAAGTTGATTTTCGACTTCATTCTTAAAAAGAATGAATTTATCGATAGCTTAACAGTATCTGGTGCTATCGTCGACAAAAGTAATAAAATACTTATTGCTGCCTCTTGTTTGGACAAATTTCAAGTCGCACACATCACTTTGGACTAGTCCCAACGGCTCGATACTTCTTTCAATACTACGAAACTAAGACCTTGTAAGCTTTGCCTCAACATAGGTTTCACATTTATGATTCGAATCAATTTGAAACCTAGGCAAGTAGTTTAGTTTGGTTAGTCTACGTAATGCATTGTAATTTACATGACCTAATCTAACATGCCATATATTAGGAGACTCAAGCAAGTAAACAGAAGGAGTTTTCTCATTATTCATAACAGTTGTGGTTACAGCTATTACATTTAATTTAAATAGGCCATCAGTCATATAGCCTTTCCCAACATAAACTCCTATCTTGGTAATCACCAGCTTATCTGCTTCAATGACCATGTGGAAACCATTCTTGCTCAGAAGAGACCCAGAAACCAGATTCTTGCGAATCTCTGGTACATACAGCACATTGGTCAAAGTAAGATCTCTGCCACAGGTCATCTTCAGGATCATCTTGCCTTTACCAAGCACTTCAGATGTTGCGGAGTTACCCATGAACAACTTTTCACCATTTGTAACTGGTGCAAAAGCAGTGAACATGCTCCTATTGCAGCAGACATGGCATGTGGCCCCAGTGTCCAGCCACCACTCCTTTGGGTTAGATGATTAGTGTAGCGCCCCGAGTTCCGTATACCCGATTCACTACGTCATTTTCTGTCTAAATTTTTCGAATAATATTTTTGCGGAAGAAATAATTGAAATTCATTTTTGGCAACATTAAATAAACTGTAATGGCCGATAAAATTGAAACCATTTATGAAACCATTTGAAATAGTAAATCGAACCATTAATATTGTAAAGAAATTGCCAATGTCATAATTTCTCAAATAAATGAACTTCTCTAAATTATTCGATTGTTTGGAAAAATACGGAAATCATTAACGTCAAACTTTCAACCGTTCAACGATTATTGCCACCATCATTCATCGCTCGCCACCGTCTCCGAAATCTGCAAAACTGTTAAAAAGTAGGGTGAGTATTTCATGGGGGAAATACTCAGTAGACTCATCGCAAATTAATTTAATTTATAAGATGATTAAACACATAAATCCCGGCTCTTTATAAAACGGCATTGATAGAGCTTCTTTATAAAACGGCTCTTGATAAAACTCATATGGTGCATTACAGCACGGGACATATTTTGCAAATCATAGGCTCTTTGAAAATAGCTCTTTGAAAACAGCTCTTTGAAAACCATATACTTATAAAAACATTTTAATTATGCCAAGCATAATTTCTTTTGAAAGCATAACATAAGATAGGATTGAAATCCTCATAAACATAAATAGACACAAGAACTTTACCGAACTTAGGTGGCAAGAATTCTTATGCAGTAAAACCATAATAACAGTAAGATCATAATAACATAGGATAAGATCGAAATCCTCATAAATATAAGAATTTTACCGAACTTAGGTGGCAAGAATTCTTATGTAGTAAAATCATAATAACAGTAAGTATACCAAAACATAATTCATGAAATTCATAGGGATCATTTCCATCATAACATAAGATAGGATCGAAATCCTCATAAACATACGCGACAGGAATTTTACCGAACTTAGGTGGTAAATCCTCATAAACATATGGAAAGACAGGAATTTTACCGAACTTAGGTGGTAAATCCTCATAAACTTATGGAGACACAAGAATTTTACCGAACTTAGGTGGTAAGAATTCTTATGTGCATAGCAATGATCCAAAACATATAAAACATTATCGTAAAAACATAGGGTATACTTACTTTTCATAAAAACATAAGGTATATTTACCTTTCATAAAACATACTTAATTTTCTTGAAAATTGACTTTCACAAGTCACATGACATTCATATGAAATCATAATTTAAATCAATTAATAAGTGCGAGTCTACCTCAAATCCGACGAGTGCAAAGTTGAGCGGGAATGACTTCAATTTCTTTAAATTCTCCGTACGCTTCGTCTTAGCCAATAAGTCACTTTAGTCTATCGAATATATAGTTCAAAATGATAAATTATAATTTGAGGACTAAAATTGATGTTTTGAAAGTTGAGGGACTAAAATGAATACTTTTGAAAGTTCAGGGACTAAAATAGATACTTTGAAAGTTGAGGGACTAAAATAGATACTTTTGATAGTTGAGGGACTCAAATGAATACTTTTGAAACTTGAGCTTAAAAGTAAATCAGCAGGGACTGAAGTGATCAGATTTTGAAAATGAAATGGCTGATTAAAACTCATTTAAAACTTAAGGGCTGAAATTGATGATTTTAAAAGCTGAAAGGACTGAAATAAAACCTTTTTAAAACATAGGGACTGATTTGAAATAACTTTAAAAGATGGGGACTAATGATGCAAATTCTGAAAAATTATTAAATCAGATTTTATTCTCTCTCTCTCATTCGTATCAGCCAGAGGGAGAGAAAAGTGAGAGAGGCGAGAGACGAAGGCTGAAAAAAAACTGGCGATCGACTACTTTCAGTCAAGGTTGCCGCGAGCCAAACGCCGGCGGTGGTTCGGCGATGGTTCGGCCATCATGTGGTGGTGATTTAGGCTAGGTTTTGGTGTTGATTCGAGGTGAATCCAAGGCTCAAGATCTGATCTTGATTGCGATTTCCGGTGACAAATCCGGTCACTGGCAGTCGGCGTCGAGGTAAGTCTTTGGTTTAGTTGATTTTGGGTTTTATCTATGATTGCTGGTGGTTGGATTCGAGGAACAGAAAGGGAACCGCGGCTTAGATCGCGATTTGAGTTGGGTCTTAATCTGCGAAATCCGGTGGCAAAGTGATCTGCAGCTGAGGTAAGGTTCTAGGTTTCTGGGCTTCATCTATTCCTGAGTTTTGGATTTTGATTTTGGATGATTGATTTGGGACTAGGTTTGATAATGTCGATTGGTTGCTGGTGGTGGAAGGACAGTGTTAAGTTTCCGGTGGTGATATGATATACGGTTGCTGTGGATGGTGATTAGGCTGATTCGAAATTGGTAGTAGTTGGCTGCAAATTAGAAATGTAACTGCTGGAATTGTGGATGTAACTGATTGGTGATGAATCAGAGACTGGTTTGGAGATATGGCTGTCGGTTGATTAATGGTGATTGGCTATGGTGTTGCAGTTGGAATGAGGTGATGATGCTGATGATACATAAGTTTCGTGGTTATGGTTTGGGGCTGCAACTGATAATTGTGGTAGTGATGATGATGATGTTTATATATATTGAATTGTGGAAATCTGAAAATGGATGGATCCGAAATTGTGGTATGTGGAGTTGGTGATAAAGGAGAAGAAAGCATTTTACCTTGCTGGAAAGAGTAGTGTAAGTGATGATAATGATGATGCTTTGAGGTGTTCCAATTGTTCATGTGTGGAGATGCTTGTTGATTGTACACAATGAGATGGAAAGAATAATTAAGAAGGAAACAAGGTGGGGAACGTGAGTTGTGATGGGGAAGAATATGTATTGATTTGGTACTATAGAATATGATAGTGTAGAATTAGGTGTAATATGAAATGGAAAAGGGTGTAAAATTATTTGTATAAAAATGATGATGTTTTTGTGTAAAGAATTGTTGTCTTGGTGTAAAGAAGAAGACATGTGGGAAAAAATTTGGATTTTAGAAAGATTTTTGAAAATAATACTTTGAATAAATAATTAAAATAATATAATTTTAGAAATTCGAATATTAAATTTAAAATCGAACAAATTCGATATTTCTTGACTTGGCTAGACGAATCCGTCGCGGCATTAATTTCAAAACAATAGCGACTCAATTTTCTAAATATTAAAATAATTATTCATTGCATAAAAATTCTGGGTCGCTATAATCTTACCCCCTTAAAATAATTTCGTCCTCGAAATTAAACTTACTTAATCTTATGATTTCTGAATACTTAAATCAGAATCTCTTCTTTCTCTTATGTAGCATCATCGCTACCATATTTAACCCATCCATATTTAACCCAATGGACTTTGACTAAATGCATCACTTTGTTTTCTCAAGAACATGGACTTTTTCTATAGACATGTGTCTACTCATAAATTCTTTTGAATCAAAATGAAAATTCCCAATCGTATGTGATATTTCATCATATCTTGTAGTATTCATGTAACTTGTCACTTATCATCGTATCATGTGACCTCAAATATTCGTATATATCTCTAAAATTTCAACAAATCTTTACTGATATATCATATCATAAAAATTTTCCTTTCTTCTTATCATCGAATATTTCCAAAATAATCAAAGAATTACCTGAATATTCTCTCTACGTAATATATCCAATAACATATCAACATAATATCATCAACTTATCATTCCAATATTTGTAACCCAAAAATTCATTAAACAAATATCTTCCAAACTAAGATTCTTTACTTAAATATCACCACATTTCCTGCAAAGTATTTCTTTCACTTGTATATACGTATGAATTCTGATTCAATACGGTCCTTATTTCTCTTTCACGTATTCCCGTATTATTTCTATACCTTGATTATTATATCAAAATATCAGTACCCAAAATCCAAGAAAAATATTTCATATCTCAAATCTTATCATCAAATCTTCCTTTATCAATAAAGTAAACGGCGCATAAACTCTGTCTCCTCTTTTCATTAAAATAATCCTGCGCTTTCTTGCTGGACACAACATCACGCGGATTCACTCAGATCCTTTACACTTTTAAATAGTTCATGCTGGGAAGAGGTTGAATCATCAAACAATGGATATCATCCTTACAAACATTCGCAAGTATTATTCCAATCTTCCTATGAATGATCTGAAAAAGATCTATAGAATAAGGCTCGAAAGATTGAGATTGCTGATGGCTCATGATATTCCAGAAGATGTTCGCTGGTTGATAGAAGCAAAGGTTCGACTATCTGGTGAATTACCATCAACATTTCCAAAGCACATGCCTGGTTTAGGCAAAAGCACGTTTGCAAAGAAACGAAGAGCAAAAAGACTGGGTGGTTGCTACAAATGTGCTCGTTGGAACTGTAATACTCGTTGCAAATCAGTAGGATATTCTTCTACTAATCGGGATGATAAAATCGAATTCATAAAGGGTGGACTGAGTAAGGAGTCTTTGGATGATATTCGACTGACTCTTGAGACGCACCCAAGTGGTTATGTACAACGTGAACTTCTCTCCTTATACGCTCAGTTTAACGAGGACAAAAATCGTTATAGTCTCCAAAATATAATATCGAAAGATCTTGTTTGCCAGTCTGTTTTACAAAATGAGGCTTCTGGCAGTTCAGCAATGATATAAGATAAATCTTTTTAAAATATTTTGCTGCTTTCTTTCACGCGTTTTGGAAATAAAATATATTTTCCTTTCTCGAGGTTTGATAAAGCTGGAAATAAATATATTTTTCTTTTTCTCGAGGTTTGATAAAGCTGGAAATAAATCACCGAAAGGTGATATCTTTGGTAAAACAGTCAAAAGTTGGCCGATTTTGTCAAAAGTAAATCTTTACTTTTTCAGAATCAATCAAAAACAGTAAATTTTTCCGGCTTTAAATAGCCAAACATATTTCATAGTTCAGGCATCCAAAAATCACATCTTCTTCGTAAGTTTTCCCTTCTTTACTATCAAAGATGGAAGCACCAAAACTTCGACAGATCAAAACTATTTGTGTATTTTGTGGATCAAAAGTAGGGAAAGGCTTCGGTTATCTAGAAGCGGCTGTAGATCTTGGAAAGAAACTGGGGGAAAAAGGTATCTCTCTTGTATATGGGGGTGGTAGCAGTGGTCTAATGGGTTGTGTTTCCCAATCTGCTCTTGCAGAGAAATCAAAAGTAATCGGTGTTATACCTGTCCCTTTGGTAGATGTTGCAGGCAAAACACGAGGGCATGAAGTTCAAACCTTATCCATCCATGAACGCATAACTTGTATGCTATATGGTTCTGATGCCTTTATAGCCCTGCCCGGAGGTTTTGGTACCTTAGAAGAAATTTTTAACATTACCTCGTGGGCTCAACTAGATCTCCATACTAAGCCTATTGGGCTTCTGAATGTTAACAATTTCTTTGATGGTTTGTTAACCTTTCTTGATTATGCTGTGGAACAGGGATTCATCTCTCCATTTTCCAGAAGGCTTCTTATTTCTGCTCCTACTATTGATGAACTACTGGATAAGCTGCAGTCATATATCTCAATACAAGATCCAGCAGGAGTTAAGATAGATTGGTCGCAAGGAAGGGGAATCAAGCGAAAATGGAGTCCGGTTAATGTAAACTTAACTCTGTGAATCTTAGAATAGGTGGGGGTAGAGTACGGAGTATTCTCACTCTCGAGACACCCCTCCATTTACTAGGATTTCCTTAATGTTTAAATCTTGTGTGTACCTCAAAGGTTCCAGGTGGTAGATTACGGAGTATTCTTACTCTCGAAACACACCTCTTTGAAGGTTTCTTTATTTCCCAAAAAAATCAGAGGTGGTAGGATACGGCTACTCCGGAAACACATCTCTCATTTTGAGGATTATCCCATGCTTCTCTTGTTTGCTTTTGTGTGTTTCATGTATTTCCTTTCCAGTGTGACTCTTGTGTGTTCTCCTTATGAGAAAATAATAAAATTTCTGTTATCATCTACTAAATCTCGTTTGTGATGTAAATGAACTTGCATGTCTAACCTTAATTCCTTTAGTAGATACTTATCATATCATGCTCTTAATTTCAAATTGATAAAATTCTGAACAGAGTCTCCCTTGTAATTTGGACTTATCCAAACCATAAGCATACTTCATAACTCACAATAATAAATAACTCCACATTTGATCACAACGATTTAAAAATATTGAAAATGATTCCAACACTTCAATATCATCAAAAATATCCCATAATTCAATTCATAATTCCTCAACATAACAATTTCAAATTATATTTTTCAATATCACAATATCACTTCCTTCGATACCTTAATGGCTCAAAAGATAACTCATACTTATAAATATATGCCATAAATCATGTTCCCAAAATTTATTCACAAGGCCAAACTTCATAATAAATTTCTCTTCAAAATAGAGGAAATAATTCACTTACTCAACATAATATCCATTACTTAATTCTCAATAAAATCATATTATTCCCATTATGCTCAACACTCGTTTTCTTTCTTAAAAAAATTTCTCATAATCATACATTAAAGCATATAAGTTATGACAAAGCATAACATCATTATTTTCGAAGAAATACATTCTTATTTCTCATAAATCATAAGTATTCGAAATACTCTTCATTCTTTCTCATAAATCAATAAAATGAGTATTCGAAATACTGAAATAACTTTAAACATTATAAACTTCTTTACCTCGGAGTTGGTGGAACGAATGATGGCAGTGGCAATCTTCATCAATAAAAATCTTATAATGGAAAATATTTCTTAAAATTATTTTTGAAAATTTTACGAGTCTACAGAAACGCAGACTAGCTCTGATACCAACTTGTAGCGCCCCGAGTTCCGTATACCCGATTCACTACGTCATTTTCTGTCTAAATTTTTCGAATAATATTTTTGCGGAAGAAATAATTGAAATTCATTTTTGGCAACATTAAATAAACTGTAATGGCCGATAAAATTGAAACCATTTATGAAACCATTTGAAATAGTAAATCGAACCATTAATATTGTAAAGAAATTGCCAATGTCATAATTTCTCAAATAAATGAACTTCTCTAAATTATTCGATTGTTTGGAAAAATACGGAAATCATTAACGTCAAACTTTCAACCGTTCAACGATTATTGCCACCATCATTCATCGCTCGCCACCGTCTCCGAAATCTGCAAAACTGTTAAAAAGTAGGGTGAGTATTTCATGGGGGAAATACTCAGTAGACTCATCGCAAATTAATTTAATTTATAAGATGATTAAACACATAAATCCCGGCTCTTTATAAAACGGCATTGATAGAGCTTCTTTATAAAACGGCTCTTGATAAAACTCATATGGTGCATTACAGCACGGGACATATTTTGCAAATCATAGGCTCTTTGAAAATAGCTCTTTGAAAACAGCTCTTTGAAAACCATATACTTATAAAAACATTTTAATTATGCCAAGCATAATTTCTTTTGAAAGCATAACATAAGATAGGATTGAAATCCTCATAAACATAAATAGACACAAGAACTTTACCGAACTTAGGTGGCAAGAATTCTTATGCAGTAAAACCATAATAACAGTAAGATCATAATAACATAGGATAAGATCGAAATCCTCATAAATATAAGAATTTTACCGAACTTAGGTGGCAAGAATTCTTATGTAGTAAAATCATAATAACAGTAAGTATACCAAAACATAATTCATGAAATTCATAGGGATCATTTCCATCATAACATAAGATAGGATCGAAATCCTCATAAACATACGCGACAGGAATTTTACCGAACTTAGGTGGTAAATCCTCATAAACATATGGAAAGACAGGAATTTTACCGAACTTAGGTGGTAAATCCTCATAAACTTATGGAGACACAAGAATTTTACCGAACTTAGGTGGTAAGAATTCTTATGTGCATAGCAATGATCCAAAACATATAAAACATTATCGTAAAAACATAGGGTATACTTACTTTTCATAAAAACATAAGGTATATTTACCTTTCATAAAACATACTTAATTTTCTTGAAAATTGACTTTCACAAGTCACATGACATTCATATGAAATCATAATTTAAATCAATTAATAAGTGCGAGTCTACCTCAAATCCGACGAGTGCAAAGTTGAGCGGGAATGACTTCAATTTCTTTAAATTCTCCGTACGCTTCGTCTTAGCCAATAAGTCACTTTAGTCTATCGAATATATAGTTCAAAATGATAAATTATAATTTGAGGACTAAAATTGATGTTTTGAAAGTTGAGGGACTAAAATGAATACTTTTGAAAGTTCAGGGACTAAAATAGATACTTTGAAAGTTGAGGGACTAAAATAGATACTTTTGATAGTTGAGGGACTCAAATGAATACTTTTGAAACTTGAGCTTAAAAGTAAATCAGCAGGGACTGAAGTGATCAGATTTTGAAAATGAAATGGCTGATTAAAACTCATTTAAAACTTAAGGGCTGAAATTGATGATTTTAAAAGCTGAAAGGACTGAAATAAAACCTTTTTAAAACATAGGGACTGATTTGAAATAACTTTAAAAGATGGGGACTAATGATGCAAATTCTGAAAAATTATTAAATCAGATTTTATTCTCTCTCTCTCATTCGTATCAGCCAGAGGGAGAGAAAAGTGAGAGAGGCGAGAGACGAAGGCTGAAAAAAAACTGGCGATCGACTACTTTCAGTCAAGGTTGCCGCGAGCCAAACGCCGGCGGTGGTTCGGCGATGGTTCGGCCATCATGTGGTGGTGATTTAGGCTAGGTTTTGGTGTTGATTCGAGGTGAATCCAAGGCTCAAGATCTGATCTTGATTGCGATTTCCGGTGACAAATCCGGTCACTGGCAGTCGGCGTCGAGGTAAGTCTTTGGTTTAGTTGATTTTGGGTTTTATCTATGATTGCTGGTGGTTGGATTCGAGGAACAGAAAGGGAACCGCGGCTTAGATCGCGATTTGAGTTGGGTCTTAATCTGCGAAATCCGGTGGCAAAGTGATCTGCAGCTGAGGTAAGGTTCTAGGTTTCTGGGCTTCATCTATTCCTGAGTTTTGGATTTTGATTTTGGATGATTGATTTGGGACTAGGTGCTGGTGGTGGAAGGACAGTGTTAAGTTTCCGGTGGTGATATGATATACGGTTGCTGTGGATGGTGATTAGGCTGATTCGAAATTGGTAGTAGTTGGCTGCAAATTAGAGATGTAACTGCTGGAATTGTGGATGTAACTGATTGGTGATGAATCAGAGACTGGTTTGGAGATATGGCTGTCGGTTGATTAATGGTGATTGGCTATGGTGTTGCAGTTGGAATGAGGTGATGATGCTGATGATACATAAGTTTCGTGGTTATGGTTTGGGGCTGCAACTGATAATTGTGGTAGTGATGATGATGATGTTTATATATATTGAATTGTGGAAATCTGAAAATGGATGGATCCGAAATTGTGGTATGTGGAGTTGGTGATAAAGGAGAAGAAAGCATTTTACCTTGCTGGAAAGAGTAGTGTAAGTGATGATAATGATGATGCTTTGAGGTGTTCCAATTGTTCATGTGTGGAGATGCTTGTTGATTGTACACAATGAGATGGAAAGAATAATTAAGAAGGAAACAAGGTGGGGAACGTGAGTTGTGATGGGGAAGAATATGTATTGATTTGGTACTATAGAATATGATAGTGTAGAATTAGGTGTAATATGAAATGGAAAAGGGTGTAAAATTATTTGTATAAAAATGATGATGTTTTTGTGTAAAGAATTGTTGTCTTGGTGTAAAGAAGAAGACATGTGGGAAAAAATTTGGATTTTAGAAAGATTTTTGAAAATAATACTTTGAATAAATAATTAAAATAATATAATTTTAGAAATTCGAATATTAAATTTAAAATCGAACAAATTCGATATTTCTTGACTTGGCTAGACGAATCCGTCGCGGCATTAATTTCAAAACAATAGCGACTCAATTTTCTAAATATTAAAATAATTATTCATTGCATAAAAATTCTGGGTCGCTATAATTAGATCCCACCAGGTTAACCTCACTAATCACCTCAGTAAGGTTTAGGTCGACATGTCATCTGAGAGATGATCTCTCTCATTTCCAACCATGTTAGCCTGAGGACGCTGCTTGTTATCCGTCCAAGGCTGGTGCAGTCTGCTGATTGGTGCCCAACTTTATCACAATTGAAGCACTTTCCATTGAACTGGAACTTGGCCTTCTTTCCTACCCCACCGGTATGCTTCAACTGAGACCCTTTCATGGCATGCTTTTTATCATTTCGATTCCCATTACCCTGCTTGGCTTTACAAGATTGACCTTTCTTGGTACCAGAACTTTGGCCATGCTCCAGTACATTAGCCTTTTCCGAGTAAGAATTCTCCGATTTACGTTCAGCCAATTTGTTATCCTCCTCAATCCGTAGTTTGATAATTAAATCCTCGAAAGACATCTCTTTCCTCTTATGCTGCAAATAGCTTTTGAAAGCCTTCCACTGAGGAGGTAGCTTGTAAATAGCAGTAGCCACTTGTAGGGATTCAGACATAGTCAAACCCTCAGCATGCATTTCCTTCAAAAGTACTTGGTACTCTTGCACTTGGCTCACCACTGAACGTGAATCCACCATTTTGAAGTCCATGCACCGACTGGCTAAGAATTTCTTAGACCCAACATCCTCGGTTTTGTACTTCTTTTCTAAGGACTCCCAAAGCTCCTTAGCAGACTTTTTTACCACATACACGTGATACAGAGAGTTCTGTAGGCCATCCAGGACATAGTTACGGCACAGAAAATTGGCACTTTTCCATGCATACCAAGTCGCACGCCTATGCAAATCAGTGTCGTTTTCAACCACGACAGGGGCATCCTCAGTGAGGAAACGTGCAAGGCCCAAAGTTGTAAGATAAAAAATCATCTTGTTCTGCCATGTCTTAAAATCAGTCCCTGCAAACTTGTCCGGTCGAATCACATGATTCGCAGGAAATGGAGCCAGAAACGATGGTAAAGGTACCGAGGCCGCAACCCTAGGTACTGGAAAATGTATTGTGCCAAATTGGATTTTCGAGGCCGTAGCCGTAGGCAAAGTGGGGTTCACTCCAACATGAGGAATACCGCCACCAAGTGCCCCATCAAAGGGAGAAACGCCAGTCGAGCTCTCAACAGGGTTAACCGCAGTCATTGCAGGATTAGGTACACCGGTACCAACAGTGTTACTTCCATTGTTCACATCATCATTTCCATGAGAAGCCATTGAACCTTACAAACCAGCAATAAATAATTTAGAATAATAATGACGTTGTAAAAATAGATTCAAGATCTATATTATCTGTCCAAAACAGAATCAACAACAGGATTAAAATATAGGAACAATTTATTTTGAAAAATTCTTAACTTAGCAACTAGCAACCATTTAAAAATGATGATAATTCATTATCATGAATGCAATCATTACAAATGATGAGGCAATCATTTAAAAACCATGCAGAGACATAAATCCGTGTGTAAACTCATGAAGAAGGAAAATCATGCAAACCGACGGAGACAACTTCTGTAACTGTAAACCAATTTTTTTTCTCACGATTAGTTTGCTGCAACAAATATATTTTAAACTTACTGCAACTTTATCATAAACAGTAACAGAAACACAGAAACTTATGGGAGAAAATAACCAGAACTGGAAAAATTTTGCAAAACTAAAACCAAGCAAACATGTAGAACCAAACGCTTGGAAAAAAATAGATAATTTTTTTTTCTTCTCAAATACGAGTATCAACCTCCCTGGCCTAATTAACTTTACTATAAGTACAAAGTAAACATAAACATAAACATAAACTGAGAATTTAACCAGTAAACAGAAACTGAAAAAATTAGCCAGAAAAAAAATCTGATTCTCTAAAATTCAAGAAACGGGGATAGAGATTCGATTTAAGCTTGTTGGGAAAATATTTAGAGAATAAAAAAAATATAATCAAACCGAAGGCCTATGTTTACACGGTTTCCTTAAATCGAATTCGCCGCCTCACCGGGGTGCACGAGGTTTTGATCGTTGTTCGATTCCCAAGATACAATCGATTGTCGGTTAGCGTTGCACTACGTTAACCGCCTATCGAACTAGCTGTGTTTATCTCTCGAAGAACTTTGGCAAGGCACAAAGAAGATAAAAAAAGATTTAGGCTGCTGAAAAATGGAAGAGGAAGCTGAAAAAATTTCGTTGTATTTGCTATGTTGTCTGTTTTTCACTTCACTGCCTGTGTGTCTCTTCCAGCCGAGAATGGGTACTATTTATAGGTTAAAATCATCAAGCAGTTTAATATCCATTCAACTGTGAAACTGCTGAAATTTTAAATTCTGAAAACTGTAGCTTAATTTCCATTTAACACAAAATGAAACTAAAGGAACTCAGGTGCACAAAATGAAACTGAAGGCTGGCTTTCGTAACTGATTGGAGATTTGATTTTCATTCAAATTTTCGAAATTGATGGCTGGAGATTTGATTTTCATTCAGATTCATTCAGATTTCCACCAAAAAATACCCACTCTACACCCATCAAAATACTTAATCGGAGACAAGTTAACTGGTGGTGCTGTCGGAGAAGAGGTCGGCGTTACAGAATCTAAGAAATGCATAATCCAATCCATCATTTTCGAAACCTTGATAAACAAAGTTTTCATTAGCTTCAAATACCTAAGCAAAAAATCCTCTGAAGATTGCTTCGAAAAAAGGTTAATTGAATCTAGGGAAAAAGGGGTGTGTTTGCAGAGAGCGAGAGTTCTAAATTGGGTTTGGGCATTTTGGGAGTTAGAACATATAAAATTCCTTCTCACATTTGATGTCTGAGAACTTGTTTGTTGTGCCAGATTCTGAAATACAACTACTGTAATATTGTAAGAACCGGAGAAATCACAAGACATGTTCACCAAGTTAGAGAAACAAAATTAAATAGAATCTTTTAACTTTTGCAGTCAAAACTGGAAAACTGGAAAAGTTTTTCACAGGTCAGAGAAAGAAATTAAAATGGACTCTTTTAAATTTTGCTGGAACCGCTATTAATGCACCTGTGAATTGGTGGAATTGTGCTAGCTACTGATGCAGAGAAGTTAATTAAATACCAGTTAGTGTTTCATATTTAAAATCTGGAACTACCAACAATGACAAACCACTACATTATTTGTTAAACCATTTTGAACTATGGCGGAAGACTCTTTAATCTAAAAGATGGAATCTTGATTTTGGGAATCTATTGAAAGTGAGATTCTTGTCAAAATTAATTGGCTATAATATCAATTTTTTTTAATAATATATGGATATATTCCCATAGAAATCAAGGAACAAGAAGGTACTGCTGGAATCACTTTATATCTTGAGCAAGCAATGATATACAAGTAGGGCTTGTAAAAATCTAACCAAACCGACGAACCCAATTGACCCAATCCAAACCGATCGGTTTGGGTCCGAGTTTTCAAGTAATTGGGATGGTTTGCAGGTTGGAAAATTTAATTTTAACTTAGTTTGGTTTGGGTTCGGGTTCAAGCAAAGTAACCAAACTAATCCAAACCAAATCGACCCGTTACTATTCAAAAAATAAAAAAAAACATTGTCTCCGTTTGGCAAACAAGTTTTTTCCTACACAATTCTTCAAATCATTTTTTAACCACACACATTTCTCTCTTCATTTTTCAACCACACATTTTACCTAGAAAATATAAAAAACAAGTTTTTAAACAAAAACTTTTAACAAACGAGGAATAATTTCATCAACTTTCGATTTTTTCAATTTAAGTTTCAAGTTTGTTTTGAGTTTTAATCTATGGACTATGGATTGCTAATGCAATTGGGTCGAGAAATTGGTTCAAAACTTAAATATGACAACAAATAATACAAATTGAGGCGAAAAATTAAAAAATTATTTTAGCATGCGCTTAAACGGGCAAGAACTGGCAAATTTGAAAAATAATCCGGCAAAAATCAGTAAATTTTGGTATTAAACCGAGTAAAACCAGTTCAAAACCGATATTTTTTCGATCCAACCAATGAAAAATCGATTGAACTATTTTTCAAATACCAAAAACCCAAAAACTAAAAGGCTGGGGGTTGGCTTGCAATATACAATCCATACCTTGGCAATTGGCACTAACCTTCCTAGCACTAAAGGTGGCTTTTATAGAGAGATGTTAAGACTGTTGGAATTATATATATGCCCATAGAGTATAATTCACGACATTCGAAATAAAATGTTTATTGATTGTATTAATATAAAGTTGCGTTTGTCCATGGGTCAATTTAATATTACAGATTGAGTGTTTAAGTTGTTAAACACAGAAAGATTCAGTTTATAATTCGATCTAAAATTAACGTTCACGATCAGTAAATAAATATGGACAATTTATTTTGGTAAGATCGTCTCGATTTTATTAAAGTCTATCTTTGACTTTGGTAATAAAATTGAAAGTACGTTTGGAACGTATTGGACGAGACCACGTGAAATTAATTTGTGACATTGACCATACAAATTTAATTTCACTTGATTATCGTACGTGGGACCTTAATCCTAATCGGATAATGGACTTCGATTACTAACTTGAAGTTCTTTGAGGTATCAATGGGTGAGATCAAATTGCTAATCAATATCTCGGTACTTTGGGAATTAAACTGATCTAACGAGGAACATATATTCGTATCATGGAATCCGTCAATTTTTAGGTATGATCATAATCTCACTGGTTCTTCTAGTCGATAGTTGAATCTGAGCTCGGTAATTCGACAGTGACTGTTGAATTCTATGATGTGATGGGATCACATCGAACTGTCAGATAGAAGATGAGAGTTGAGAATTTATGAATATTCAGAGAAGGGTATTTTGGTCATTTTAACTTGCTCCAAATATTCAAGTTGATCGACCGGGTAACATGTAAGAACGAAAAGTTAGAGGATATAATTATTGATTAATTGTTTCAGTAGTTTCAATTTTACTAAGAGTGCAATCTCGTTCTTTTAGTGGAATAGAACGTGATTAATAAATTAATTTTGACTGATCAAGAGTTGATCGGGTCATAATTAATATATTGGAGCTTAGTTTAATTGGGTCCGATCAGGTTCCCTCGGTGGCTTCACTATAATGGGTTTATACAGGCTTATTACCTGTATTGAGTTGTGCAGAAATGGGCCTGGGTTATGGTACTAGGCCTGGTAGGGTTTTGGAGTGTAAAGAGGTTACAAATTGTCTCCCCAAGACTATTTTTCTTAACCTAATTGACAAAGTGGCGAGACACACACTAAAGTGTGTAGTGTGTGTTTTCTCCTTACAAAGAAACCCTAATCCTAGTTTAACCTAGGCATTGAGAAAGGTGACCACACACCTGCACAACTGCCATTGGAGAACACCGTAGAAAGCTTGAGGGTTTGAAGCTTTAGTGGAATCAAGAAGCAGTTGATGAAGATTATTGTAAAGCACGATACAAAGGTAATCTTCTCAAAATCATTTTTGTGTGCAAAATTATTTATTCCAAGTTAAATACATAGAATTGAAAATCCTGTAACGAGATGATCTATCATAAGAAATCAATTTTTGTGAGTAGAGCAACCCGAGTTCCCAACAATTGGTATCAGAGCGTCAGGTTTTTGATACTGTTTTTTGTATTTAGGATTAAATAATTTTGTTATGCATGTGTTAGTTGAGCGGTGTTAGGATTATGTGATTATTTGTTATTGGATGAATGATATTCTTGTTTGAACAGATTTATGGCCATAGAATTTTTGTTGTAAATTCTTGTATTTGTATTATCGAGTCTTGTAACAAAAGGGGTGGATTACGACTCCATGTTTTCCCTTTTGATTTTTTATTTTTACAATAGAATTAGGGTTTATGTTCTTTCTATTGTAATTGTAAAATTAGAGGACCAGATTATGCAGGTTCCAGATTTTTGAAAAATCAGAGCACCAGATGTACAGTTCCAAATTCGGAGGACCATTGCTGCAATTTTAGAATAAGGTCTTCTCTTCATCTTCTTCATAAGCAGAAGGACTTGCAATGTAAATTCGCGAAATATTGAAGAAGATTTGCAGCAGCCAGCAGCACCGTGGGTACTACCGTCGCGGTCAGTTTTCGATGGTTGCGCCTCTGGGTGTCGCCGTCTCTCCTTTACTAAAGCGGTAGCGGTAGCACAGGTGCAGCTGTGCGAGAAAACGCGACACCAGGTGGTGTCGCCGCAGCGAGTGCACGTGCAGCGATGCCTTGAGCACTGCCGTCTGTGGTCGTGGGAGCTGCG
The DNA here is from genome assembly GCA_963555705.1 of Ligustrum vulgare. Lineage (NCBI taxonomy): Eukaryota > Viridiplantae > Streptophyta > Magnoliopsida > Lamiales > Oleaceae > Ligustrum > Ligustrum vulgare. Next base: position 15,301,512 of record OY743190.1, read on the forward strand.
ATGGTACCACTGGGTGACCCTCTCGGTGACTGGTGCAGTGAAGTTCCGGCGAATGGCAAAGAAGGCGACTGCAGCAGTGCACACCAGTGCCACAACGTAGCTGCGGTCTCAATGTCGCTGCTGGTGATTGGAGCGGCTGTGCTCGAGGATGGAGGCGGCGATGCCAGTAGACGGGGGCTGCTGTTGTAGTCGATGTGGTAGTTTCTTCTTACACAAAACGTCCGACGATGGGTTGAGGCGGCAACTGAATTTCTTAATTTTTAGGTTTATATTACTCCATGCAAAAGTGAAGAAGATGGGTCATTCAATTTGGGCCATTAATTCCAATTGGGCTTATTTTGTGGTATTATTCAGTTGGGCTGGTTTTATGGGATTAATTAAACTTGGGCCAGATATGGATGAAATTAAATATGGTCCTAAAATTGTAAAATTGGTCCATTTTAATTAATTGCAATGTGGGCTAAATTGTTTAGCCTGGCCAATGCAATGTGGACTGAATTTTACAATGGACTGAAATATTTAATTAGATCACTACATTTGATATTTGGACTGAAGATTGAAGCTTTACAGATTGGACCAGTTTGATAATGGGCTGAGAAATATTATTTGAAGAGTTCAAGTAATGGGCTGGACACTTGTAATTAGAAATTGAAGAATTGAGCCGGCTTGTGGCTCAATAGAATCTTTAATTAATTTGTAATTTTGTGTCTAGGTTTGGGCCATAAATTGTGTTCTTGTTTATTTTATTATCACCTTTATTTTATGCTTTAATTAAATTGTGAATGAATGTCATAAATAACATGTCATGTAGATCGCATAAACACCGCTCTAGGTACTATACTGTCATGTATTGTTTTATATTTTATTTTCTTTTCTAAATGTTAGATTAGAAAATAAATATATTTATGAATAATTAAATTGATTTTAAGAGTTAAAATTGATTGGGTAATTATTAATTAAAACCCAGAGTTCAAAATATTAAGTGAGCGATTGTGCAATTTTTGAACCCACGGCCTCCCCTATTAGTCCATTAGTAAAAATTTGTGTATGCCTCGTGCTAATCTAATTAGTCTCCCTATAGGAGGGCTGCACTGTTTTGGTTACTGGATTGGGCCCAATTAGGTGATGATTTTTTTAAGTGTGAATTAATCATGATTACCTTATAGGTGACATAATTAATTTGGTACTTGAAATATTATTAATATAGGGGTTAGACACTTAAATCAATGACATCGTGGGGCTTCCTATAGAATATCCAAACGATGTCAATGATGGCCAAATTTTAACGACTGTAAATTAAATATTGCATGAGATGCTAGATATATTTAATTTAGTGGGAGGGTCCCAGCCTAGCCATAAATCACATTTATTTCTCCTATAGAGAAATATGTTTAAGATTTTGGGGTTTTATGTTGTCGTCATATTATAGTAGTTTTGGGTCTACTTGTGCATAATTTTTCTTCATGCATCATATATGAAAGTATTCATCATTTATGCAACTCGTGTTTAATACATTTATTTTATTTGAACGTCGTATTTTCACAACTAGTTATATGTTTAGACATCACCAACTAATTTACGAAAACTGTAACATGTCTCGTTATAATTCTTTCCACTTATGACATTTGTTCATGCTAGAAGATCCTTGTTCAAAAATAATTGTAAATCTTCCAATAAAAATGGTTTTATTTTGATGAGATGGTTTATTGCATAGTTTTGATTCTTACGTCAAGTACTTCGCAATAAAAACATCAAAATAGGATACCATATTTATTTTCTCGATGGAAGGGTATTTATGATAATTTGAACATTTTAATTATGGAGTTATACAAAATATGCTATCAAACTATAATATATCTCTACTTATGAACCGATCACGATTTTTATAAGAGACCATTTGGTAAAACATGATTGGTCACTTTAACGTGGTGGAGGTTCCACTTGCAAACATTGATTCATGTGACATAATGCTTGAGAAATCTTTTAAGATGATCTCTTGCGGTTCAGTGTGGACTATATTCACCAGGATGAACGTGTCCCTGAAAGGTTCAATGTAAGCTATTCGTAATGAAGAGATTATTTTAAAGCAACGGATAGTATGGTAGGCCCTCTAATCTTTTTGCTTTTGAGCAAAGATAGGATTAATGAGGAAGTAACCTTTCCTGGAAACTCTATAATGGAGTAAGACTCTATTCATTGTGTTATGGTTAGTAATTGAGTCTATCTTGATTATAGATTCTAGAGTAACTAATCACTATTGCAAGTTGTTGCAATATGGTCCTAGGTGACCAAATGACACAATGAGATAGAGTATACTATAAGGATAAGCACGTGTATGGTAATATGGAAAGAGCCGTTGGGCTTTTATGTTTGCGAAACAATTTGATTGTTATTTTGTCTCTTTATTATTTGAGCGGAATTATTTAACACTTAATCTCCAATTATTAGTTGGAAATAAGTTAAATAATGCTCTTATTATTGCGAGACAAATTGTTAACAATCTCAAAGCCTTGTAAATGGTTCTAAGTGTAATATTACTACAAGTGATAAGGGATAGATGACTCCTTGTATTAATGAACTCTTTGATAAGATCTTAAGATAATCATATTTATCTAAATAAGATTGAAAGACTAGTAAAGATAGCCTCTAAGTATTTTGGAGGTAGAATCTATGTGGGCTTTTGGATTTTATTTAGAGGGTAAAATGATTAAGATCTTAGGCTTGGTTACACTTATCCAAAACTCGATTCTAATACTAGTAAGGGATGGACCTCAAAAGGATCTGAGGTGGAATCTATATTGTTTTCTGAATCTTGTTTAGATGATTAGATAACCAAGAGTCCTTATACATTAAATGGACTTAAGAGTTTGGGGATTAATACACTTCAATATGTGTGGATTCTTTGGTGCTCAAGATACGAGAGAGTAGGAGTAATTCATCACTTTTATTGATGATCACTCCAGATCTCGATTCTATACTTAATATCTCATTGATCTGAAATGTTGAAGAATTTCTAGAATTTTGGACAAAAGTTGAGAAGTAATTAAGAGAATCGAGATACTTCGATTTGATCGAGGTTTGTGTATCTCTCATATGAGTTTAGGAACCATTTATCGGAAAATGAGAACAAGGTAATACCAAATCAATGATGAGTTATCCTCGTTACTAGTTTCATTTGGGAATGTATACCGGAGATAGTCAGGTTCCTTCATAGCCTAGTACCATTGATTCGTTTCCTGAAATACCCCTAGAGTTGTGGCATGGGTGCAAGCCCAGTCTACACCACATTCAGATTTGGGGAATTTTGGCACACTAGCTGAAAGCAAGGATTGACGAGATGTAGGCAACAATGAAGGTTTGATTATAAAGAATGCAATGAAACTAGAAATTATTTCTTCTATAATCCTCTGGTCAAGAAAGTATTTGTTGAGTACAAATGTAGCTTTCTTAGAGGATAAGGCCTATAGAAGAATACAAATCAACAAGTAAAATTCTATTAGATGAGATGTTAGAACGTGGTTCAAATAACTTGATTCCAGATTTCCGCATAGAATTAATCTTGATGATTTGGAACTTCCTACGAAACCGATGGTTGCTGATCCTAGTGGGAGAATGGGCAAGTGGTTCAACCACTATTCTTGCCTGGTGATCCCAATGGACACGGGAAAACCAAAGGTTGTAGTCAAAGTTGTTCTCACTGTTCTGTCTCTTCTTTATGTTCATAAAGAGGCAGTGAAGAGGTTGATCCCAATTAAGGATATACCAAGTAGTGGGAGGAGAGGAAGGGACTCTGTTTGGACATAATGGAAATACACTTCCGGCGACTAATTGGAGTGGGAGGGTTGTAAGACCACCTTATTGACCTTTATTCTACGGAGAGTCTTTTTAGACAGTCTCTACTGAAATAAGAGAAGAACTCCTCATTTAGGGAAGTGGTAGAAGTTATAGACTTGAAATCATGGAAGGTGAATGTGAACTCGGAATTAGATTCCTAGTAATCCAACAAGTTTGGATATTTGTAGACGCACCCAATGGGGTCAAACCTATAGGGTGTGATGATTTTTAAGATGATGAAAGAATGGTAGATGGAAATGTTGATACCTTTAGTGCAAGTCTTATGGTTGTGGGTTTCCCTTCTTGCCAATAGCCATGCAAAAGTTTACCTGGATCTTTTATCCATTGTCGTTCATTGTGAAAATGAGGTACGACAAATGGATGTCAAGATGTTGTTTCTTGAATGCATCTTGAGGAAATCATTTACAAAGTGTAATCTGATGAGTTCATATTAAAGACCATGAAAGTAAAATTCATGACTTACAAGTTTCCAACTTTGGATTTGGGTAATTGTTCAAGATATGGAATATAGAATTTCAATGGAATATAGAATTTGACTGAACCATTGTGATACATGTTCTTGATCAAAATCTTGATATATCTTAAGTATACTCGTGTATACAGAAAGATGAGACAGTTTTCGCGACTATTTATTTGAATGACACTCTACTTATGTGTGAGAGTATTTTCATTAAATAGTAGTTGGCACCATCAATTAGACTTGAAGGACTTGTAGATGACTGTCTATTTTTTTCTAGACATCCGTATTTTTCGGAGTGGGAGAAATATGAAATGAAATAGAATAGTCTCAAGTTTCATGTAATAATAAGATACTATCTATATTCGCAATATTGAAGTCTTGAAAGAAATAATATTCTTTGTGGACTTTATCCATCTTATGAGTATTCTCCTAAGACTCATGGTAAGATAGAGAAGGTTCCTTATGCTCCGGCTATAGGAAGCCTTACTTTGCACTAGATAGGTCATATCTTATGCTGGAGATATTGTTGGTGATTATTAGTTTGATCCAAGATCAGATCATTGAATAGAGGTAAAGCATATACTGAATCGTTTTCGAAAAAACGAGTAAATATTTGCTTATCTATTTAGTTTGTGATCTGATGGATTAAAACTAATAAAGATCTGATTTGACTAGGACTCTCGAGAGTCGTCAAAATTGGAATATAGTTGGGAGATAATGTGATTAATTGGTTGGGTATAACACAATCTTGGATTGTTTGTTATACAACCGTGACTTACATCGAAAGGAGTTACTATCTTGGTTGAGGACATAATCATTAGCGTAATGATGGTGTTGACAAGATGGATTATTCGATGTTTCATGTATACACTAAGGACAAGTGGGAGATTGTTGGAATTATATATATGCCCATAGAGTATAATTCACGACATTCGAAATAAAATGTTTATTGATTGTATTAATATAAAGTTGCGTTTGTCCATGGGTCAATTTAATATTACAGATTGAGTGTTTAAGTTGTTAAACACAGAAAGATTCAGTTTATAATTCGATCTAAAATTAACGTTCACGATCAGTAAATAAATATGGACAATTTATTTTGGTAAGATCGTCTCGATTTTATTAAAGTCTATCTTTGACTTTGGTAATAAAATTGAAAGTACGTTTGGAACGTATTGGACGAGACCACGTGAAATTAATTTGTGACATTGACCATACAAATTTAATTTCACTTGATTATCGTACGTGGGACCTTAATCCTAATCGGATAATGGACTTCGATTACTAACTTGAAGTTCTTTGAGGTATCAATGGGTGAGATCAAATTGCTAATCAATATCTCGGTACTTTGGGAATTAAACTGATCTAACGAGGAACATATATTCGTATCATGGAATCCGTCAATTTTTAGGTATGATCATAATCTCACTGGTTCTTCTAGTCGATAGTTGAATCTGAGCTCGGTAATTCGACAGTGACTGTTGAATTCTATGATGTGATGGGATCACATCGAACTGTCAGATAGAAGATGAGAGTTGAGAATTTATGAATATTCAGAGAAGGGTATTTTGGTCATTTTAACTTGCTCCAAATATTCAAGTTGATCGACCGGGTAACATGTAAGAACGAAAAGTTAGAGGATATAATTATTGATTAATTGTTTCAGTAGTTTCAATTTTACTAAGAGTGCAATCTCGTTCTTTTAGTGGAATAGAACGTGATTAATAAATTAATTTTGACTGATCAAGAGTTGATCGGGTCATAATTAATATATTGGAGCTTAGTTTAATTGGGTCCGATCAGGTTCCCTCGGTGGCTTCACTATAATGGGTTTATACAGGCTTATTACCTGTATTGAGTTGTGCAGAAATGGGCCTGGGTTATGGTACTAGGCCTGGTAGGGTTTTGGAGTGTAAAGAGGTAACAAATTGTCTCCCAAGACTATTTTTCTTAACCTAATTGACAAAGTGGCTAGACACACACTAAAGTGTGTAGTGTGTGTTTTCTCCTTACAAAGAAACCCTAATCCTAGTTTAACCTAGGCATTGAGAAAGATGACCACACACCTGCACAACTGCCATTGGAGAACACCGGGGAAAGTTTGAGGGTTTGAAGCTTTAGTGGAATCAAGAAGCAGTTGATGAAGATTATTGTAAAGCACGCTACAAAGGTAATCTTCTCAAAATCATTTTTGTGTGCAAAATTATTTATTCCAAGTTAAATACATAGAACTGAAAATCCTGTAACGGGATGATCTATCACAAGAAATCAATTTTTGTGAGTAGAGCAACCCGAGTTCCCAACAACGACTCCCTTCGATGTGGGATTGAAGAAGTAGTTGTTTTTTACTTTTCTTTATTTCTTTTGTTTGTAAAACCGTTTGTTCTATTTTTTTTTAATTCTTCTTATTTATCATTTGTTTATTTGTTAAATTTTTATTTCCTAAACAGGTTATTTAAATATTATTCTTATCTTATTTTTATAGATTAAATATTTTGAAATTTTAAAAATAAATAAATTATACTATAGTAAATAAAATTTACAACCATAAATCTATATTTTCTTTGAATTAGTATTTCTAAAATTAATAAATATTTTTTTTATATATTTTATATTTTTTGGATATTTAATTTTTATGTAAAAAAATAGATTTTTATATAAAAATCTATTTAAATCTTTAAAATAATTAAAATAATATTAAAAATACAAAACGCATTATGATGCCTATTCTTCGCGTTGGCATGTCTAAACTTGTGAATTTTAATTCTCGACCTCGACGCATCGCATCGCATTATGCATTTTAGAACACTGATTTAAAATGAAAACTTTAATTAGGCTCTGCCTTTGTTTGGATGGTAAGATGGAAAATATTTGCCATCTTTTTACCTTTTTTTGTGTTTGATGTGTTAAATTTGAGTAATTATTATAGGGAGACATTAATAAGAGAAATTAAGTAACATTGTAATGTCATATATATTCATTGATTAATGATTATAACTACCCCATCACTTACTTTTTCATCACCCAATAAATGTGTCTCACATTACAATGTCACTTGAAAATGTCTTTTATTAATATCTCCGTAGAATTATTGGTTAAATTTTGTCAGGCAATTTTTTCATTCTTTTGCTAAATTAATACATTTGCCTTGTTTATCTAGAAATTTTTTTCCAAGGCTTTTGTAAAATATTTTCCATGTAACGTGAAAAATATGTTCCATCGCGTTTGATCAAATATGTTGTGGTTAATTGACTTATTTTTTTTCAAAAAATTAACATTACTATTATCAAGCATAAATGTGTGAAAAATATAGTATTTTTTTTTATTAAAATAGCTAAAATTTGATTTATTTGTCATAAAAAATAGTGTCAATCAAATAAAAAAATTTAAAAAATTCACTACTTTTTCACCTAGAAAATTAATCCAATCAAATATTTTCAATTGATATTTTCCTCGAAAATAGTTTCTAGGCAACTCATTTCTCTAAAAATTGTTTTCTTTCCACTTATTTTCCATCTTTTCCATTAAATAAAGCCTTATGTATCTAATAATTGCTTACTATGATGATGGATTCCAAACCTATCAAAAGTGTTCACACTTCATCTCAATTGTCTGAAAAACGTCATTTCGGCCGTTAAATTAGCATTCGAGTCTCAAATCTATATTATATATTAAAGCAGAACAGCCGTCAAAATTTTTCCCGCCCATTTTCAGTTTCTATTTTTGGAATTTTTTTTTTTTTTTCAATTGAATTTCCGGAATTGGAAAATGAGTTGTTGACAATTAATGAGACATTTAATGTGGAAAAGTGTGTAATGCATTGTAAATAGGCACTTGACTACATGTATTGAATGCTAATAGTTTGTCTATATATATATATTATTTTAGGGAACTATATTCATACAACACATTTTTTAAAATTTACACCATAGTTTAATTGCGAGATAGATCTTCAGTGTTTGTTTAGTTTTGCTTTTATATCATTAACTTTTTTTTAATCGTATTGTTATTTATAATATTCAATTAATTAATAAATTTTATTTCTAATCGCAATTTCTATTCAAATATTCTGCTAATTTGCATTGAAAGGATGTGCAAATATTTTTTTTAACTTTTGTATTAATTATTTATTTTGATTATTTAAAAATATGAGAGATAAATAAGTGTTTTTTTTTTCAATTGAATTTCCGGAATTGGGAAATGAGTTGTTGACAATTAATGAGACATTTAATGTGGGAAAGTGTGTAATGCATTGTAAATAGGCACTTGATTACATGTATTGAATGCTAATAGGTTGTCTATATATATATTATTTTAGGGAACTATATTCATACAACACATTTTTAAAAATTTACACCATAGTTTAATTGCAAGATAGATCTTCGGTATTTGTTTAGTTTTGCTTTTATATCCTTAACTTTTTTTAATCGCATTGTTATTTATAACAATCAATTAATTAATTAATTTTATTTCTAATCGCAATTTCTATTCAAATATTCTGCTAATTTGCATTGAAAGGATGTGCAAATATTTTTTTTAACTTTTGTATTAATTATTTATTTTGATTATTTAAAAATATGAGAAATAAATAAGTGTTTTTCGCCAACAAAACAAATATATTGAACAAAAATCGTCTCAAAAGACAAGATGTAGAAATTAATAAAGAATTGATGATAAAAAAATTATAAAATTTTTTAATATAACTATTATAATTTGAAGTAGTTTTATTGTTTGTAAAATTTTAATAATTATTTTAATATAATATAATATTTTTTTCCAGTCTAAAATACTTTCCAAAAATTGAAATGCATTAATATTCATCATTAATTGCTTTATAAAAAATAAATTTTATAAAGAAATTAATACATTTGGAAAACTACACATTAACTTTTAATATAATATAATATTTTTTTTCAGTCTAAAATACTTTCCAAAAATTGAAATGCATTAATATTCATCATTAATTGTTTTATAAAAAATAAATTTTATAAAGAAATTAATACATTTGGAAAACTACACATTAACTTTGAAAAACAAAAATAGCTTTACTTTTTCTTACATTATTTGTGCATTAATTAGATTAATATTTTATTAAACTTTAATATTTGTTCTTTTTTGTTTAGTTAAAAATATTAGTGACAAATAAGTTTGTTTACACTTCTTAATAGATTTTTTTTTCCAGAAAGCAGTAATTTTTTTTTAGAAAATGGTGACTATTCATTTTTTTAATTATTTGAATTAAACTTGCTTGCATCAACGTAAGAGGTACTGATGATAATTAATAATTTATTAAAACTAAAACTAATTATTATGTCATCACATTGATATACATTTGAATGGTATTATGGAAATCATTTTACATAGTGAAATTAATTACTATGTTATGGATAACGCGTTGACTGCATTTGGTCCCTGTTTGAGACCCATTATTTGGAATAATGTGATTTGGAATAGTAAATTTTTTAGAGAATGTGTAGTTAAAAATTGGAGAATATTTTTGGATTTATGTGTAGATTATTTTATTGGTATAATGTGTGGTTGAAAATGAGTTTTTAAAAAATGAGATTTAAAAATAATAGGTACCAAACAGGGGCTTGATAATGCGTTTAGTGCAATGAGAAATGAAATTGAAATTATTAAGGATGTTCATTTTAATACTTAAAAACGCAACTCCAAACAATGTGCAAATATCTGTTATTTTCGATAAAAAATAATATCAATTTTTTATCGAACAACAACTTCATTTTTTTTTAATTTTTTTTTTTGTGAAAAAATGTGGAAAACTTAATAACCATTTACTACTTAAATATATAGATTGATTTTTATTACTCAAAGAAGCTATTATAATTTGAAGTAGTTTTATTGTTTGTAAAATTTTATTAATTATTTTAATATATTATTTTTTATGCATTTTGTGTACGGGAGAAATCTTAATATATTATTATTATTATTATTATTATTATTATTATTATTATTATTATTATTATTATTATTATTATTATTATTATTATTATATATATCTATATTATATATTAAACCACAACAGCCGTAAAAAAAACTTCCCACCCACTATCACTTATTTTTTTTTTTTTTGGAAACCTTCTATTTTTTTGTGTTTTTTTTTCCTGATTTTCGATACAATTGTTTAACATTAATTATCAACTTGAATATGTATTGGAATAGGTGGAAGACGTGTCATGCCAGTGACTTTTCATTTGTTGATGTTGAATTGATTAATGAGGTGTGGATGGGAAATGGCTTTTCATTTTCCCATTTCATATTAAATGCTCGATGCAATTTTTTGCTGGCCGAACTTAAGTATTAATTAGTATTAATACATTTTTTTGAATAAAACAAATATAAGATTAATTTTAATAATTGTCTAAAAATTATATGATCTAAAATTCTACGTATAATTTTTTGACCTTCAGTGTTATCCGGTTGCCATGTCATGATAATTGCAAGATTTGCGTAATTATTATTTTAACTACTTGATTTTATATGTAAAACTATAATGTTATTGGTTAAGAATGAATAATATTTTTTTAATAATTCTTAATTTTAATAGTTTTGTAAAGGTTATATGGTACGATTTTTGCTATAATTTTTTTACTCCAACATTGTCAATTGTTATATCACGATAATTGCTAGATTTATGAAATTGTTATTTTGACTACTTGATTTTATAGGTGAAAATATAATTTTATTGGTCAAATGCAAATATTTGTGGGTTAAGATTCAGCACGCTTTTATAATTATTATGATTCTTATTTTCGAGTGAAAAATTTAAAGTTTAAATACGAGAGGAGAATGCATAAACCATTAGAAATGTATTAATACATTCCACACAATCAATATTGTATCCATAATATTAAATAAAAAACATGATACACCATTAAATAAACTACTAAATTTGGATTTTCTTTGAAGTTGACAATAACTCATAAAAATTATTGAAATTAACAATCATTTTTATTGGTCAAATACAAATATTTGCTCTTAAGATTAAACAAAAGCTTATAATTACTGTGATTGATGTTTCTGAAAGAAATTTAGATAAAATGTTAAATACGTGAGGAAATTGCAAAAATTGTGGTTAAAAGTGAATAATATTCTTTTAATCATTCTTAATTTTAATAGTTGTGTGAAGATTATATGGTATACCATTTTCGTTATAATTTTTTTGTCACCAACATAGCATTTTGTCATATCATGATAATTGCTAAATTTATGTAATTATTATTTTGACTACTTGATTTTATAATTAAAAATATATTTTTATTGGTTAAATACAAATATTTGTGGGTTTAAGATTAAGCACACATTTATAATTATTGTGATTTATATTTTTGAATCAAAATTGGAAAAACATAAATACGAGAGGCATAAATCATGAGAAATAATTGATACATTCCACAATATATTTATATTTGGCGAATACTTTAGTATTATTTACCAATGTATTAAGTAAAATACTAAAGTATCTGACAAACATAGCATCCTCAATATCTCACTTATTTTTATTTATGGATTAAAATGATGTAGTATTGAATTTATAATGCTTATACTAAACTTAAAAGAAAAGTGTTGACATATTTTATTACAAATCAAATTTGTATTTTCAATTGGAAAATTGCATTCGTACAGGGCCTATACCTGTAGGATTACTCTTTTCAATATACCAAAATTATTCACTAATTTTACAATATATTTTGTACGATACAATATCCGTGCATCGCACGGGTGATGCACTAGTGATATCTCATAATAATAAAAAGCGTCCAAAGTAATGTGTGTGTGATGAACAATCGAATTTTGTTTTGATCAAAAGAAATAAAACATGGTTGACGATTTTACAGAAAGAGAAATGAAATTTGGACATTTTTAACCTTTTTTAGGCATTACGTGACAGTTGCATACAAATTTAATGGTCAAACTGACATTTTCCAACCAACTGTACGACACACATACATTTGTTTGGAATTCCGTAGTCACAATGGAAAATGCTATTTGAACCAAAAACTATGATTGAAAGTGTGATTGAATTTTAGTGGATTGTTGATTTTGCAGTTAATGTGATGATTATATAAATAGAGGTGTAAAACTTTATGTCAAAGTTTATATTTCTGTAACATTACTCTAGTCACAATCGTAAAGATAGAGAATCTTTTCTCGACTACACCTTAAAGCTCCGTTTGATATTGTTTAAAAACCGTAAATTTGATGTAATTTTTGAGTTACTAAAATATCAAGGTGATTTGCATATATTTTCCTCTCCCCCTTTCTGCCTTTTTGTCTTCTTATATGAGTTCTTCCACCAGCTTACCATTTTTAGCTTCCCTTCCCTTACCTCATCCTACTATGCTACTTCCTTCTTTTTTGGTTAGCCAGACTCCCAGGTGATTGTCTTCACTTTCCTCCTGATGTGCTAGTCAATTTGCTTACTATATGGGATTGATCTGATTAAGGCCTCAATCAGTTTTCTTCTTACTTTAGCCACTTGATTATTGGGGATTCCATTTAGCTTACTGCACATGATCTTTGTTAGCTATTGGGCCTAATGAGGAGTATTTTCGGATCTCTTTATTTCATTTATAGAAATAAAAAATTGGTTTTTAAAAAAAATATGTGATTAAAAAATAGGGAATTTTTTGAATTAATGTGTAATATTATTTTATTTATAAATGTGTGGTTGAAAAGAAAAGAGAGAAAAATGTGTTCAATTTTTAAAGAGGGCCGAACAGGGAGGGGTTAAATAAATCGATTATAATACTTTAGCCTCTATATGGCAAAGTGTTGTTTATAAATTTTGTATATAAATAGATACGTGACAACATTTTTTTTAAAGTCAACAATTTTGGCTAGTCAAAGATCTTTGTCCATCATTATTTATTTTTAAAAATGACCAATGAAATGATGATACATCATTGTTTATAAGCAAGATCTATAAACACCATGATGTGATCCCAAGAAGGGGGCTCACGACGAACACGCAGAATAAACGTCGGGAAAGTTCCGAATTCAGGTTGGATCAGACGATAACAGTGCAACCCCGACCTCAGGATGCAAGAACCAGGGGTATATTACACCTGAGACCCATTACGATGCGGAGATAAGAACCACAAAGGGGGAACGCCATAAGGAATGTCCAGATCCTTGATAAGTTCGAAAATGTTCAATCCAGAACAATATTTGAGGGAAAATCACTCAACAAAATTTTCATTAATTCAAACTGTTTTATAATGAATGAAAAATAGGATATAAATAAGCCAAAATAAAACCCTAGTCGCTAATGGACTCAAAATAGAGTTCTAACTAACATAAAATAGCTTAAAACTGAAAAATGAATTAAAATACAAAAAGAAAATAAAATTCGATTTATTTACGAAAACCCTAACTTATGGCCGTGACAAAAATTACTTACGACTGTAAATGTATTTCTGCATCAGGTTTACGGCCGTGAAAGTAGGAGTTACGACCGTATGTTCTATTTTTGCTGAATTCTTCCATTTCACCCGAGAATGACTTACGGTCGTGAGATCCTCTGGTTTCGGTCGTAACTTTAAAAATCTCTATTTCTTCATTTTGATCTGAGAATGGATTACGGCCGTGAGATACTTTATTTGCGGCCGTAATTTTGCTTCTTCTTAATTTATGATTTTCTTGATTTTCTCAACCCGATTCTTGACTTGTCTCTTGGCTTGCTTACTTGGTTTAGCCTCGAACTTTGTTCACTCAAGCATTGTTTGATCTTTGAAGCTCTTTGAAAACGCTGGAAGCTTTGTTTGGCTTGATTTGCAGTTTTTTCCGTCAAACCCACTACGAACACGTGGAATAAACGTCGGGAAAGTTTCGAATTTAGGTTGGAACAGACGATAACAATGCAACCCATACCTCACGATGCAAGAACCAGGGGTATATTAAACCCGAGACCCGTTACGATGCGGAGATAAGAATCACAAAGGGGGAACGCCACAAGGAATGTCCATATCCTTGATAAGTTCGATATGGTGAACGTCACAAATATCTCACAATATTTGATAAGTTCAAAAGTGTTCAATCCAGAACAATATTTGAGGGAAAACCACTCAACACAATTTTCATTAATTCAAATCTGTTTTACAATGAATGGAAAATAGGATATAAATAAGCCAAAATAAAATCCTAGTCAATTTAAAATAGAGTTCTAACTAACCTAAAATAGATTAAAACTGAAAAAGGAATTAAAATACAAAAAGGAAATAAAATCCGCGTTATTTGCTAAAACCCTAACTTACGGCCGTGACAAAAATCACTAACGGCCGTAAATGTATTTCTGCATCAGGTTTACGACCGTGAAAGTAGGAGTTACGATCGTAAATTTAAAATTCTCTATTTCTTCATTTTGATCCAAGAATGGATTACGGCCGTGAGATACTTTATTTGCGGCCGTAATTTTGCTTCTTCTTAATTTATGATTTTCTTGATTTTCTCAACCCGATTCTCGACTTGTCTCTTGGGTTGCTTACTTGGTTTAGCCTCAAACCTTGTTTGCTCAAGCATTGTTTGATCTATGAAGCTCTTTGAAAATGCTGGAAGCTTTGTTTGGCTTAATTTGCAGTTCTTTCCGTCAAACCCATTACGATTCGTATCACACCATTTTGCCAAACACCATTGTGGTCGAATCCATGTGGCTGGAGTAAACCTGTAAACCATATGATGTTCAAATAACATTATCCTAGAATTACTTTAATGGAAAGTTAGGCGTTAATATGGACTTATTCTCTATCACTCTTCTTAAATAAAAAAAATTACTCCATGCAGTCTGAGAACACCAAGTACTAGAATTCTTTAGATTAGATAAATAATAATTCAATTTTTTGTGTGTCCTTTAACTTATTCTTTCTCCCATTTTCCCACCCATTAAACATATTGAACAACATTGAGTCATTCGACTACAAGATCGAGTAACCTGTTACTTCAATATAGGGTCGTTTCTATATTTTTAGGTGTCATGTATGAATATTAAAAGAGTGTCATATGTTCTTTAATTATAAACATGCATATAAAAAAATAAAGCCATTTATATAAATTCATCATATATAAAATTGCCACATACAAAAAATAATATTTCCAATATTTTTCTATTATCTTTTTCTCATAAAGAAAAAGTACAACTAAAAACCTAAATTTTATACATGATAGCACCTTCAAAACATTTAAAATCTCATACCTATACATGTATAAAAACAAAGTACATGCTAAAAATAACACACATAGTTTCTCACCAAAAATAACTTTCTAAATTTGGAAATCTATGCAAAAAATAATGTAATAAATATTTGAGCAATTATTATGGTACATAACATTATAATTCAAGTTATACTATTAATGACATAGAAAATGAAAGAGAATAAAATAGGAGCATTCATCGATCGCTTTTTTCTTTTATTTTCATTTTAATAAAATTATGAGCATATATTAAAAATATATCTATTTATGTATTTTTTTTTTCTCACTTTAAGCTTTAAATCAATTTAAATTACAATGTTTAAAGAAATTTACTGGAACGGTAAACATACAAACCGTAAAAAAAGGTATGTATTGTACATTTTTTGTAACTAATTTTTTTTTTTCTTTTGTTTCTCATTCTTAGTTAAATATTCATTTCATATGTTAACATATGAAGATCAATTATATATATATATTTTTAAATTCGTAAAAATAATAAAAAAAATGTTGTCAATATAACATGAATATTTTTCTTTAAAAATAGAAAATGAAATAGAATAAAACAAAGTGTTCATTAATATATTTTTTCATTTTCTTTTTCATTTTAATAAAATTCCAAGCATAAATTCTTGGAATGGTAAACATATGAACTGTAAAAAATATTAAGGTATGTGTGAGTAAGAAATGATCGTACATCGCACAGGTGTAATACTAGTTTTCTTAAAAAAGAATCATACAAATCACTAATATATTTGACAAACCATTTGAGCTAACCTGGAAAGAAAAGACAAAAAACACCTCAAACAATATCATAAGTAAGCTTTGAAATACAACAAATCATTTAAAATTAGTTATTCTTACATTTTCCGAAGCAAAATCACTAATGAATTTTTTGTAATAAATATTTTTTAGCAAATCATATTCAATGGATATTAAAGCTAGTTCATTTAATCTTTCTTGTGACATGGTAGATCACAAGTTAGATTTCAATAGTTTCGATTTTGAAAAATTTCTTTTGGTATTGTCAATAAAATTTTATAAGCAATAAATGCAATAATCAAGCAATTCTATAACATAATTTCAAGAAAAATACTATACCAAAATGAATGAATGATAAATTGATTATTAGCAGGCCGTCATAGATGATAAATACTTGTGTCCTAACAATAAAAAAACAAGATACTTTATAAATTATAAATATAGCCCCAATTTATTAGAGATTAAGCAGATCTAGGGAATTCGTATGCAAACCAATCCGGTGAAGGAGGTATAGAGAATGGGGGCTAGTGATCATCCTCTCAAGTAGTCTGCTTAAAATCAGACTTTCAATAAATTGATGAAATATGTAGTTGAAATGTTGTAGAACCTATGAAATGTATGTTTAACTTTGGCTTAAATTTTAATCAGATTTTTTAGAGTTACCAAAAAGCTGTGCAACTTCCAAATTCTTTTTATAAAAATTAAATGAAAGATATTTTATACAATTATACTTGTTATGAACCGCCTCTCAATGAAAAATAATTCATGTTATAAAATTTCCAGAGACGTTAGACAAGTGAATTGAAAAAATTATCAAGAACTTCGAGGAAACTAGAAAGTTGATTTCAATGGTTTTTTTTGGGCGGAAGGTTACATGTAGCTTCCATTTAAACTGAAAACATAACTACAGGAGACTACTAGTAGTGTATTTTCAGAAACAAGGTAGAATTGCTATATTTGCCAAAAACTCTTTCTAAACTTGTTTAAAACTAATTTAATTGTTATAAATAATAAATTTACCTAGCTAAACTTTTTAGGATCATCATCCCTTCAATTTTGTCATTTTAATAACAACAAAGTTAAAAATAATTTCAGCATTATATAAAAATAATATTTAAACATGAAGCGGAATATTAAAATGCAAGACCATTTCTTTTCATAAAATTCTACTTAATTAAACATCTCAAAATCGTGCCCCAAATAGTATTTAACTTTTAAATACTAGAAGAATAAGAATTTTATTCCAAAATAGTTTTAATTACAAAATGGCTTAATCTTTCATCTCTTTTGGTTACTAATAAGTACTCTTCATTCTTGGCCGACATTCTTCATAGGGATTCCACACTACAAAAATTAATGCTCAATTGCCTATAAAAAGAGATATGAAATAACTATGAACCACATGGTCCCGTGAATAAAACTTGATACATGTAAGTGAATATAAATCATACACTTTACCTCTTTACTTTGACATTATCTCTCATATATGTGAATGAAATCTTAATCACTTTAACTTATAAGTCATTTTGATAATCAACTCATATCTGATTCACTAATTCTAATTCCACATATGTTGTTCCAACACAATACTCATCTTATATATTGGCTTCAAAGCATATATAAAACATTTGACTTCGTGCTCATCATCACCAAATCAAAATTACCAAGAAACAATAGAAATCATTATGAAAATTTCATCATTTATTGTTTACTACATTTGACAATTCAATTGATGTCTACATATAAATAAGAACCAATCTTACAAAGCAAATTCATAGAATCAACATTAAAATAGTTACCAAATCAATAAACATGGTAATGGAAATTTAATGCATGTTATGATATTATGTATAAATGATATGATTTTCATCTCTTTTCAATATTTTCTTTCTCTTCTCTTCTTTCTTTAGTAAAGTGATGTGCAATAATCATTGCTATTTTTTTTCACTTTCTTTTACATTCTAGGGCTCTTCCTCTATTAGGGTCATACACCACGCGCCATTCATTGTGCTTTGCTAAGCATGAGGTCACAAGAATACTTAAACTCCCGAGTTAACTCGTTTATGAGCTGAAGCTCCATTCATTTGAGTAGAAGCTTGTGAGCCATCAAGCTCGATAGGGGCTCGTCCCCATGGCCGTGAGACATCGATCTTGAAAGGTACACAAGACCTTATGGACAACTAGTGTCCGTGACCTCCATTCATTTAGGGTTTATTCACTAGGTGTACAACCTAAATAGGGACATCTTTAATGTTTATGATCATTTCTTGAAAACATCATCTTTCTCTTGAATGTTTAAATGATCACTAATGCCTACGATGTCATGATGCATATGAGACACCAATAATCACGCAAATCTTACTTGAAAGGTCATGCATATAATACTTCTTCATATATGGCATCATAATTTACACATAATTATTTGTTCAAGCACGGCATAACAATTTGCACATTATTATTTAAGACATGAATATCATACTATCATGACATGAAAATCCTTCACATAAACATTTATTCAAACTATGATAATGTGTTATATTCTCTATAATTTAACACATAAGGAGTAATGATTAAATCCTTTATCACGTCAACAAGTTCTACATATTTCATACACATAACCATAACATTAGAGTGATATGTCTAATTACACAATTTCAAAAAATTATGTTAATCTCATCTTAACATACTTCTTTCTCATAAATGTTAGACATAGAACATATCTCTAACTTATAACAAAATTTAGTTATCAAGTCCAACATCTGTTAGTCTCAAGTTTCCTTTTTAAACACTTACAAAAGAACATTTTAGTTTATTAATTTCAACAGCCTTGTAAACTACACTTGGTGCTTATTAACACATTTCTAATCATGTGTATTAAACATAAAAAATTACTTAAGCCTTTAACAAGTTTTACACATCAAGTCCAACAACATTTTATCTCAAAATCTAATTTTAAACACTTGCAAAGTGATAACTTTGAATGATGATTCCCAGCATATTTTCAAAGCATGTTTATGACATATTAACACACTTGTGTATTGAACATAAAACAAAACTTTAATGACAAGTCTTAGGCATAAAATCCAACATCAACTAGCATCAAATTTCCAAGTTTCAACACTTACAAAGTAGTCTTTTGAGTGTGGGACTCCACCAGATTTTTAGAATGCCTTGGATGCTTATCACCACCCTTCTAATCATGTGTATTGAACTTAGAATATAAATTAAACCAATAACATGTTTTAGACATAAAGTCCAACAACTTTTAAATATGAAAATTTAGTTTTAAACACTTTCAAAGTGACCATTTTAAAAAAGTAGTTTCAGCAGATTTTTAAAACATATTTAAGACATCTTAGCACACCTTTAACAATAAGTTTTGAATATAGAATATGACTTAAACTAATAAAAGTCTTTAGCCATAAGATCAACAACTCTTTAGCCTCAAAACACTTTTAAAAACTTCCTTTACTCCTTCAAAAGTTTCAAATTTACTTAACTCAAGATAATAAACTATGAAGCAAAATTTTTAATACCTGCAACTTCAAAAGCAAGATAAATCATTAGATGGATCACAAATAATGTTCAAATCTCATTTAACTTTCTAATCTATAACTCCACTTAGAAATCAGATTTAAAACATGAATAAATCCATCAATAAATGATGATTTGAGACTGTTAATCATCTAAAACAGCATTTCAAACATCAAAGTCTGCACTTCAAATTCTGCAGGTTTCGGTTTGTTATCAAAGTTCTAATTTTGGTCAAGACTTGCATCTTATGAGCATCATTAAAATCTGTCCTAACATATAATTAATTGTAAAAAGGATTAAACTCCAATATAAATATAGAATTTCAGCAAGTGAAGGTAAATGCTAACCTCAACAACACTTTCACTTCACTCACACATTTCATCAAACATTTAGAAAGCATTTGTGTTCTTAACATGAAATGTTGAAACATAGTTTATCAAATTAACATAATCATTAAGAGACATATTAAATTCTGTAATTTAAGAAGAATACTTCAACACTATATGAAAAACTTAACACAATATTACACAAATCAAGTTTCACTCACCCTTGAATCTACAAAGGTAAAATCATACTTTAAGAAGTCAAGTGTCAAGGAAAGCTTCTCCTAATTCTTCCCATTTCTTTCCTTTCTCTTTTCCTTCTCCTTTTTCCCTCTCAGTTTTCGTCCAGAATCTGCCCTCTCGGTTTCTCTCTTTGTCTCCATCGAGTTGTGTAAGAAAACGGGCTAATCGTTCCTAAAATCAATTGTTTCAATCATCTTCAACTTTACTAACTTCAAACTTGAGTAATCAATCCAAAATCCCAATTTAAACCTTAAACATGAAGAACAAATTTCTTGCTTACCTTAAGGAATTGAAGAAGATATTCAAAATCCAAGCTTAAGATCTTCCTCGTCTCCAAAACCAATCAATTCCTCTCCTCTTTTCTCTTCTTCCTCACGACCACTCTCTCTTCTCTCTTTTCTCTGATTTTTGGTGGATGTTTTGAGGAAGAAATGGATCAATTTCGTTCCAAATAGATGGATATTAGATATACTTGCAATTCAGCTCCGTACTTCAAGTTTGCACAAGTTGGTCCTTATATAATTGAAACTAAGTCCTCTAGACTTTCTCCTTCTATCATCCAAGCCCTATAACTTATGATAAATAATAACTTCTAACTAAAATAAGTTGATTACCAAACAGACCTTAAGCTTATAAATGGTAGGATGACAAGTGTCTCATTCTTGTAATATTTTAATACAAAAATTTCTAGATTTTCCTTTTCAAGGTGTCACCTTCGTGTCAATATTTAAAGTTCAAGACGAGTTCTGTTTTGGCCAATCTTTATACCGTTGTAAAGTCCACACTTCAAACTTCGCAACGGTTACACATGCAAAGAAAATGAATCATTATACCACCCACGTCCAAAAATGGCTGCTCGCCTTGTTTTCTACACTTAGTCGAATTTCTAGATTTTTCAGCACTTTTACCATTTCAAGTATGCAACTTCAACTCGATATTTGAAGCACTCAAATTTAATAGCAATGTGCACATCTCATTGTGGACTATAAGGTAGTATAACACACAAAGACATAAGGTTGCCATGCCGTGTTGTTAGTACCTTCCTCAAACATGGCTACTCAACCACAACTTTATACTTCGAATTATTTTGAGGATTTTTAGCATTCCAACTACTTCTCACATGCAACTTTAGCTTGATTTTTGAAATATTTCTTGAACTCAAATGTATCCAAATTTGATATCAGTGCTTAGATCTCATAATGAGTTATAAAATGGTATAACTTGCTACAGAAAATTTATGTTGCCGTGGACGGGCAACCCGTCCAAGACCCTAACTTGCTGATGTGATCCAGAACCATGATAATACGAATCATAACAAGTTTGACGGGAAAATTTAAATTTTCAAACCAAAACAAGAATTTAGCAGGTTCGACGAGCTTTGAAGATCAAACTGTGTCGAAAAGAACCAGGAAATTAAGCATAAGGCCTTTTATGGCCGTACCCTTTGGAATTATGACTGTAACGTAGCTATCGCAGTTTTTGGGTAGAACATGACTTACGGCCGTAATCAAATTCGTCACGGCCGTAACTGTGGTATCAACTTTAGACCCGACGGGACCTTACGGTCGTAAGCCCGGTATTTATGGCCCTAACTAGGCGGAGGATCGGATTTTCCCATAATTTCGCATATTTTATTTCCTTTTCCTATTTTACTATTTTAGGTCAATTAGGAGTCTATTTTGAGCCCATACGCGTCTAGGATTTTTGTTTGCTTATTTATACGCTTTTTTCATTCATTGTATTACAGACTTTAATGAATAAAATATATTGAGTGATTTTACTCTCTAACGGTGAGGATTCCTTTTAACCCGAACTTATCAAATATTGTGTGATATTTGTGGCGTTCAAAAAATCGAAATTATTAAAGGAATTGGACAACCTTTGTGGCGTTCACCCTATTATGTTTCTTGTCTCTGCATCGTAATGGGTATCGGGTTTAATATACCCCTGGTTCTTGCGTTGTGAGGCTCGGGTCGTAGTATTACCGTCTGTTCCAACCTGAATTAGGAACTTTCCCGACGTTTATTCCGCGTGTTTGACGTGTTCCCCTCTCGGGATCACATCATCTGGTATCAGAGATGGACTCTGGATTCATGTTTTTTTTTTCTATTCTATCTAGTTTGATTTTGTGTTTTTATCATAGAGTCTACACAAAATCATCCATATCTTGTTTTGAGTCTTTCTTTCTTTTTTTTTTTTTTGAGTTTTCCTGTTCTTCGTGTCAATCATAATTTTTTTTGTTTGATCCATATAAAAATCCAACAAAAAATTCAAAAGTGTTTATTTTCTTCATTTTTCGTCCAAATTAAATCTCGTTTGTTTTGTTGCGATTGTGTCGAATTTTCGAATTTATTAAAAAAAATTATTATTATTTTTATTTATTTAATTCCGAAAATTCATCCTTTATTCCAGAAAAAAATAAAAATCAAGAACCAGTTTCTTAAATTTCCTTAAAATTCTTGATATTCCTTGCCTTCCAAGTCAAAATTAAATTTCATTCGAAATCCTTGTGTCAAATTATTCAATTCCATTCAAGATGTCTACACTTCGAGAAAATTCATCATCTGATATAGATAACCATCAGTCTTCTCAGCTTGTCATGATGAAGAAACAGTTTGAGGAGTTCGCTGCGAGAATTGAAGCGAAATTGTATGCGAAGTTGGGGAAGGTGAAGAACTCGGTGGATATGCGTAGTGCAGAACTTGCTCAACGACGCGAAAGAGAATATAGGCGTAACCATAAACCTAGGGTTGGGATTGGAGTTGATTGGGATGAAGAGATTAATGCGAGGGAGCTTTTGAAGATTCGAACAGAAATTTATGAGGAAAGGATGATGTATGAAAGGAAGGCTAGAAAAGAAGCGAAGCTTAAAAAGAGAGAGTGAAACGGACGCTGAGGCTAAATTACAACTAAGTGAAAGTGAGATTTTAGGGGATATAAAATTGGAGTCTCAGGATATGATTGTTGAGAAGAAGAAGGGAGATTTGAAACATGAATTAGAAAATAAAAACTCAAGTTATGAAGAGGAGGTGCATGAGTTGAAAATTGAAATAGTCGAACAAGCTCCGAATTTTGTGGTAGGAGATGAAAAGGTAGAGTTAGGTGATCAAACGCCAAAATTTGATGAGGAAAAGTTGGAAGTTGGGGTAGAAGTTCAAAATTTGAGCTTTGAATTGGAAGATCCACATTTTGGTAGTGATGATGTAATACATGAACATGGTGATACAAATGTGGAGTTAGGAGATGTTGTTGAGTTTGAAGATAAAAAAAGTGAAAAAGAAATTGCAAAGGAGGAAAGAGGCGAAGAGAAGAGCTTCGTGGTCCAAAAAGTGGAGTTGGTGATGGTTGATCATGAATACAAGGATCCATACCTTATACTTCATGAAACTAACATTTCCCACCCCGTTTTATTTAATTCTTTCTTGCAGGCTAATTATGTTTGGAAGCTTCAACCACACTGCAAATGGAGAAGGAAGTTCAAGCTCCATCTCTTCCGTATTTTCCAATCAAAGGAGCACAATTTATTGAATTCATGGCATGGAAGCAGAAATTTTCCATTTGATCCGGGAGGAGCAACGGTAACTCATGACAAAGCTATGATTTGGGACGAATCATCCTAAAGAAGGAGGGTATGTGTGATCCAGAACCGTGATAATACGAATTATAGCAAGCTTGACGGGAAAATTTAAATATTCAAGCCAAAACAAGAATTCAGCAGGTTCGACGAGCTTTGAAGATCAAACTGCGTCGAAAAGAACCAGAAAATTAAGCAGAAGGCCTTTTACGATCGTACCCGTTGGAATTATGACCGTAACGCAGCTATAACAATTCTTGGGCAGAACATGACTTACGGCCATAATCAAATTCGTCACAGCCGTAACTGCGGTATCAACTTTTGACCCGAGGGGGGCCCGGTATTTACGACCGTACCTAGGCAGCGAATCAGATTTTCCCAGAATTTCGCATACTTTTTTTCCTTTTCCTATTTTAATATTTTAGGTCAATTAGGAGTCTATTTTGAGCCAATTCGCGTCTAGGGTTTTTGTTTACTTATTTATACGCTTTTTCCATTCATTGTATTACAGACTTTGATGAATAAAATATATTGAGTGATTTTACTCTCTAAAGGTGAGGACTCCATTTAACCCGAACTTATCAATTATTGTGTGATATTTGTGGCGTTCAACAAATCGAACTTATCAAAGGAATTGGACAACCTTTGTGGCGTTCACCCCATTTGGTTCTTGTCTCCGTATTGTAACGGATCTCAGGTTTAATATACCCCTGGTTCTTGCATCGTGAGTCTCGAGTCGTAGTGTTACCGTACGTTCCAACCTTAATTCGAAACTTTCCCGGCATTTATTCCGCGTGTTCAACATGTTCCCCTCTTGGGATCACATCACTTGCTAATGGCTAAAGATTACTACATAATCCACAAAATGATTCCATAGTCACGTTCATCAAAATGACAAAACTATAATTTCCTCAACTATGAAATTCAATCATATTGAGTTCAAACATCATATACAACTTTCTTTATTTAAATATGCAATTCATTATTATATGTAAGCTGTAACAAAGGGCCATCGATTGGTTAAAGATAATATAATATTGATACTTTCGAAGTACAAAAGATTAATAACATATTTCAATCGAAAATACTATAGTCCTGAAACTTAAATAAAGATAGGCACTTTATTCTATTGAGGTTCATTTAATTATTGCTCTAATTATTCAGAATAGGTGATATATCTTAATCTTCGTGAATAATTGAGCCATGAGTAATAACATTGATATAATTCGAGATAAGTATACTGTACTGGACCATCGTGAAATTAATTCTCTAGCATGACCGTGCTTAGGAATTGAGATTTCACATGACCATCATATGATTTGTCTTAAATCTATCTTGGATGATATTTATTATG
The DNA here is from genome assembly GCA_963555705.1 of Ligustrum vulgare. Classification (NCBI taxonomy): domain Eukaryota; kingdom Viridiplantae; phylum Streptophyta; class Magnoliopsida; order Lamiales; family Oleaceae; genus Ligustrum; species Ligustrum vulgare. Next base: position 15,326,825 of record OY743190.1, read on the forward strand.
TAACGATCCTTTGGGGTATGAGTGAATTATTTGATAATTAAATTGAACGGTAATTAATTGACATAACTGGATTTAATTATCGGGAGCCTATAATATATAAATCCTATTGGGCCCCCAATAGCCTAAATAAGAATTGAAGGACTAACTTGTAAATAGTTGGATAGTTCTTGGATTAAGCTAATAAAAAGGGATAAGGATAGAATTACTTGTTGGACAAGTATTAAACTCTGAATCCCACAAGGAAAAGGAAAAGAGTTACTTGTAGGACAAGTATGAAACTCTACCTCCACAAGGAATAGGAGAAGAGTTAAAACTTTTCCCTATATATACATGTGAGGGGATAACCAAGATTCATTCCACATTCTTGTTTGTGTTTATTCCTTAATTAAATATTACAGTGAGAATTTTAATTCTACTTGGGTAATATTATATTCTTGATCATTTGGTGTCCACGTATCAACGAAATCTTGTTCTTGAATGAATATTGGGGAAGATTCAAAGGTTGGAAGCTGGAACAATTATTTTGAAGATTGAAGTTCATATTATCTCCTGGAAAGTAACTCAGTTGCGCACCTTCAAGGTAGTTTTAATTTATTTAGTAATTTATTTAGTAATTAATTAAATTACAGGGCGTTCTTATTTTTCAAAGAAAACTATTTTTATTTTATTTGAACACTTTCTTGGAATTGATTTCCAACAATTGGTATCAGAGCCTGACTCGATATTTAATTAAATATTAATTTTAATTCAATCTTTATTGAATGTATGATTTATAGTTTTGGTCGATGTTTAGGATTCATAAATGTTTATATGAATGTTTAAATGTCATTATGAATTTATTTAGATGAATGATATTAGGGTTTATCAATTGTTTGTGGCCAATAGTTTATTTTTGTATTTGTTTTTTGAGTCTGTAATAGATCAATTGTAAATCCACATTATGGGATAAAGGACCAATTGTAATAATATGTATAGATTCATTTTTTTTAATTCCTGTATTAAAAAAAAAAAGTATAGGTGGTAAAAGGAGGACGTTGTCAAAGGCAGCGTTGGGCACTAGAGCCCAGATGCATTGCAACAAGCGGCGTTGGGCACTGCTGGGCTGTGCCCTTATGGCGCTACAATGGTAGCGCCCTTGCACGAGTTACGATGGCAGCGCATGGCGTTGTTGGGTTTTTTCGTCCATGCCCAATTTTTGGGTCCCAATCCATGTGTGATTTGGGTCAAATTCATTTGGACTTTTTTGATATTACATGGGGGCCCAATATCTGGAAATATTGGGTTACATAAAAACAAGGGCTTGGCCTAGTAAATGTGTTGAAGACTTAATGGGCCTATTTGTAGATCTCGCATCAGATGTAGTGGGAGCCCAAAATAACCAAGTGATGAAGATGAAAGAATTTAAGTTATTCGGGCTTGAAGATAAAGTTGTAATTTAATTATTTATCTTTGAGTCTGGCCACAAAAACAATTTGATTGTATGTTTTAAATTATTTATCGCTTTATTTATATAGATTTGAATTATTAACATCGCCCTAGGATTCTATATGTTTAATGCATTCACAAGGTACGCCATTTTATCAAAAATGTTTTGATTAAGAAAAGGGAAGCCTTAAATAATTAATCCATTTTTAAATATGATTAAGTCATTATTTATAATTATTTTTAACGTCAAAACCCATTTTTCAAACAAAAGTATTAAGTAGGAGCAGATTTGTGACCCTCGGTCTCCTCGTGTCGATACATCTAAAATAAAATACCTTGCCTCGAGTCGACTTCATTGTTTGACCTCCCTAAAGAAAGGCATAGGTACTTTGATTTTAAGAATGTATCCCTAATCGGAGGATTTGTACAAGTATTGATTAAAATGTTTGATCATCCTAAAGATGACAATATTTTGGAATCAAGATATATTTGTGGATCTGGACAGAGGTTATACACTTACTCACCTTACTAGTAAACCACCTAAAGAGGCTATTCCTTTTAAGGTTGATGACCAAAATGAAACTTTGCGAATTTTTATGTTAAGGTACTAGGTGCCCGAGTAACAATAAAAATAAGTGAAATTAATTTTTTCAGCTTAATTGAGACATCGTTGTGACCCTACCTAAAGCGAGGGCAATGGTTAATTAGAATTAAGTCATCGTAGTTTTTTTTGTAATTTAAATGGGTACTACTTATGATGAGAATCATGGCAGGCTTGACAGAAAAGTTAAATATTCAAGCCAAACAAAAGTGCAATCCAGTCAACCATGTCGGAATTGGATGAATAATATATGTTTTTGAGTAGAAAACAGGTGACTGAGCAAGACTCATGGGCTAATGCCCTTGAGCCCATTGATTTTAGAGCCAAATTCCATATTTTAGGGCTTCAAATTGGCAAATCAATGATGCAGACGAAAATTTACTATATTTCCATAATTTTAGGATTATATTTACTTTGTCTTTATTATTGTTTCCAATTAAATTAGGACACCATTATGAGAGATTTTATCTATTCCCTAATTAGATTAGATTTTATTTAGTTTCCTATGTAGACTAGGATTTTTATTCTGGTAGCCTATATAAAGGCGTCTTCATTGTAATATTAAAAATAGACTTTTGATTAATGAAAACTGTGTTGAGTTATTCCTCTCCCAAATATTGTTCTTGATTTTTCGAACTTATCAAAAATTATCATATCTTTGTGGCGTTCACCAATTGAACTTATCAAAGGCCCACGACAACCTCTGTGGCGTTCCCCCATGTTGGTTCTTGTTTCTGCATCGTAACGGGTCTAAAGTTTAATATACCTTAGGTATTTGCGTCGTGAGGCTCGGGTCTCCATGTTACCGTCCCTTCCAACCTAAGTTCGGAACTTTCTCGGTGTTATTCCGCGAGTTCGACATGATCCTCTCCTGGGATCACATCAGAGCTGAACTCCGAATTTAGGTTTTTCGTTTCCATCCTAGTTTGATTTTTTATGTGTTTATCAGAGTCTGCCACATAAAAACATTCATATATATATATATATATATATATATATATATATATATATATATATATATATATATATGTATATTTTTTTTTCAATTCTTTTGTTGAGTTTTCTTGTCCTTCGTGTCGTTATTATTTTTCAGTCTTGATCCATATAAAAATCCAATAAAATTCAAAAGTATTTGTTTTATTAGATTCTTATCCAAATCCTGTTCAACTTGTTTTGTTGCGTTCGTGTCGAATTTTCGAATTTATAAATAAAAAATTATTTTTTTTATTTTTTATTTAATCCTGAAAATTCATTATTCAAAAAAAAAAAAAAAAGAGGTTTTCCAAAATTGAAGAATCACTTCCTTGAATTTCCTCAAATTCTTGATATTCTTTTCCTTTTCGAGTCAAAATTAACTCCTTGCTATTACCAATATCTGGTGGACCCTCTTATTTTGAGTTTCTTGAATTCTTGAAATCCTTATAAAGGGATGAATTATGAAATCGATACTACCTTCCAGACTAGATATCATGTGAGCAGTAAAGTGTGCAATGTTACTATCGATATAGAGTATTTCGCTAATCTTGTTAGTACCGCCCTGGTTGAGGAGTAGGGTTTACCTCTACTACCGCATCCTAATCTTTATAGGCTAACATGGTTAAAGGAGTGTGGGAAGGTAAATGTAACCCATGGGGTTAGGGTGAAATTCACACTTGGGAGATATAGCGATGAACTATGGTGTGATGTGGCGCCTATAGAGTCTTGTCACATTTTGTTGGGTGGACCGTGGAAGTCTGAGAGGAAAGCATTTTATGATAAGGGTAGGAATGTGTACAAATTTGTTAAAGATGGAAAAACATTAAGCTTATGCCATTAACCCTGGAACAAATATTTGAAGAAAAAATATTGCGAGAAAATAGGGATGAGGAAAAAATAGTGAGAGATGGTGGTTGGGGATTAAAGGATGCATTCATGGAGATGGCAAGGGCATTACTACGGTTAGATGAGGAAATGAAGGCACAAAGAGCGAGAAAAAAATTGGCTAAGTTGTAAGAGAGGGAGAGTAAAGGAGAGGCTGATGATAAATTACAAAAGGAGAGTGAAAGTGAGATTGTGGCTAGGTTACAGTTAGAGCCTCAGGATAAGGTTGTTGAGAAGAAGGAGGACGAGTTGAACATTGATATAGTTGAGCAAACCCCGAATTTTGAGGTAAAAGATGAGGGATTGGGTGGAGAAGAGGTGGCTGAACATGAAGTTAAAATTATTGATGAAGAGATGCATGAATTAGAAGTTGGGCATGAAGAATTAGGAGAGGTGGTAGAGTCCAAAAATTTGGAAGAGGAGGTTGCGCGTGAGAATGTGGAGTTAGAAGAATTGGTTGAGTTTGGGAGTAAAAAGATAGAAGAGGTTGAGCAAGAAATTGCAAAGAAGGAAGGAGGTGAAGAGCAGAATTTTGTTGTTGGGAAAAACGAATTGGAAATAATTCATCATGAGTACAAGGGTCCATACCTTGTACCTCATGAAACTAATATTTCCCTTCCCATTTTATTTGACTCTTTTTTCCAGGTTGATTACACATGGAAGTTTTAGTCAAATCCACGTTGGCCAATTAACCTCGTGTTTCAATACATTCGTGTTCACCAATTGGAGGATTTCCGCCTATTGAATTCATGTCATGGAGTCCATAATTTCCTATTTGATCCAGGTGGGGCAGCTGTAAATCATGAACCAAGCTATGATTCGGAACGAATCATCCTGAAGAAGGGGGTTATGAGCTAAGAAAAGTTGCATTCATCGACTTGGGAAATCTCGGATTCGGCTAATGACTAATAGCTTAAAATTTAAATATAAATGCTAGGCAAGTCGATGAACTATGGTGTGAAGGTAAATGTAACCCATGGGGTTATGAGCTAAGAAAAGTTGCATTCATCAACTTGGGAAATCTTGGATTCGGCTAATGATTAATAGCTTAAAATTTAAATATAAATGCTAGGCAAGTCGATGAACTATGGTGTGAAGGTAAATGCAACCCATGTATCTAGAGTGACGAATTGCAGTGGTCTGAAGGTGATCATTTGCGACAAAGATGGAAATAGAACAAACTCAACTACGAATGTAGTTTATATAGAAGTTTTTCAAAATTTATAGTGGAAACATTGCAACTCTATTAATTACAGTTTCATTTTATTATTTTTCTATTTATTTCATTATATTTAGAAAATATTGAAGTCGCAATTATATATTTTGACATGATGTCGTGCATCTTACGGGTGAAACACTAGTTAAATATAAATGCTAGGCAAGTGCGTGTGACCTTTTAGCTTGACTAATATCTTAGTTCGAAATTTTAAGAAGTGTCTTAGCAATGCGACGAATTAATAAAAAAATTTGAATTAAGTGTTGTAGCGATCCTCGAGTTGTTAGAAATAAAAATAGGTCACTTGGGGGCCTTCTTACTGACTGTTTGGTGGTTGATTAATGGAGAGAAGATTTTGTGATATTTTCGAGGTAAAATATGTGATTAAAAATTTAAGAGAGAAAATGTGTGTAGTTAAAAAGTGATTTGAAAAATTGTTTAGTTTAAATTATAATTTAAACTCCAAATTAATGAAGCCGCCGAGCAGTGGCTTAATTTTTTTTCTAGCTACTAGAGAAATTGAGTACAGTTGATCATAAATTTACTGTCAAATCAATTCAAACTAGCCGCTTATGACATAATCTAGAAGAAAATTTTTAGCCTTTGTTTCGTTTATTAAAAATGAATGTGATATTTTTTAGATAAAATATGTTGTTGAATAGAGATTTGAAAAAAAAGTCTTGTGGTCAAAACGTAGCTTAGGGGAAATGTGTTATTTCTAAATTTGTTTATAGGTAGTTTACCAAATGGAGGCTTAATGACGTAGGAGACTATACAGATAAATGAAAATAGAAGTTGCACAGGACAAAGTTCTAACTCTTCTGTGATGTTTCCTCTTTTATATACTAATAGCTCATCAAAAACTCCTTCACTACCCTCATCATCGACCTTTCATCACATAAAATGCAGTATAAGAGCTCAGTCCACTCTCACAAGCTCCAACATCTAACTAAATTGTATTAGAATTAATGTACAATCCCAGTTAGTTGGATCGAACTTTACAATGAGATTAATTAATTTGATTAATTAATCAAGGCCAGTTAATAGCCCTATTATGACTAGGGTTAGGGTTAGGGTTAGGGTTATAGGTGGACGTATAAATAAATGCACTACTGCAGAGAAAAGAGATTTGCTTTTTAGTAATATTCTAGCACATGGGTTTTCTCTTGCTAATACAAAAAGAAAAATCAATTCTCTCGAATCCATCCCAACTGTTGGAGATAAATGAAGTTCCAGATTCAACTCGCTACGTAGATTTCTGTTAGAGGCTAGACGATTGGACAGTTGGTGGTGACAAGATTGTACCTCCTGTTTCAGATTTCAGATTTACAGTATTCATCAAAGGCATTATTTTTATCACTGATTTTATCTAAGTGCAAGGTTGATATGGGTTATGGTTTCGAGTCGATTTAGTTTCCACTATTCATGTATGACTCGAAATCTTACAGTGATATCAGAGTCTACCTTTTTACTTGTTAGAATTTTTTAAATTCTTTGATGAATTCAATAGTTGATTGAAGTAATTTTTCATGTTTCAAGCTTTAAAGAAAATTATTTTTTCTTGTTCTAAATCTGATTTGGAGAAGAAAATTAATTTTGGGTAAAAAATTTGAATCGGAAAGGTAGCAAGTAGCAAAAGCTGCCGAAGGTGGTTGGTGGCACTGCGAGGAGGGGTCACCGCTGGCAGGGAGATGCGAAGCGACGCGGTGATAGGTAGTAGTGCCACTGTGAGCGGACACTGCTGGGACTAATCCTCTGTAAGCACACTACCGCGTGCAATTGAGCGATGACATTGCAGCAGCACTTCGCAATTGCCCCTGCTCATGGCTCTACATCAGTTCTGGATCGTGCACGTGATGCAGTAGCTTGCTGCAGTGTGAGTTGCTGCCACTATTCAACAGCGGAGGCACATATCGATACTTGGGAAGCGATCGCAACTCAGGACGTGGTGACATTTAAGAAAGCAATAGCTCCATGTAAAGATAATAGGATCATATATACTCCATTTATACATCCCTTATTGCTAATATTATATTAGTCATTAAGGATAATGAGCCTATATATACATAGAAGTTAGGTCAAATATTGACTAAATGAGATGGCAGGAAGTCATGGAGCCCGAGATGAAAGAAAGTTTGGAACTTGTTTGATCTGCCTGAAATGGGTAAGACCCATAGGCTTTAAATGCGTTTACTCTGAATCAATTCTGATTTTGCTTGTGGTAGTAACATGTGATTATGTGATTTTTGGAATGAATATCAAATCGTATTCCTTGAAGGGAAGCTTGACAAGAGATTTGTGTATGACACAATCCAAAGGTTTTGAATCCAAATATCCAAACATCGTATGCAAGTTAAAAGATCTAATTATAGATTAAAGCAAGCCTTGCGGAGTTAGAATCTTAATTTTGATTAAATAATCAAAATGTTTGATTTTTACAAGAATTATAGATCAATCATGTGTGTATGTTAAATGTTACTTGGAGTGTTCAATATTTCTAATATTAGATGTAGATGACGTAATACTGATAAGAAGTTGAATCTCTAACCTTGAAATTGAAAGTACAATTATTTAAAATTCCTCCACAATGAATTTGAGGAATAAGACCTTCAATTTTGGAACCAGAATCAATAGAGATAGATCTAGAAGGTTTACTTTGATTTCTCAAACCATGTACATAGATGAAATGCTAACAAAGGAGCTAAATCATGTCCCATTTGTGAGGAAGACACGGTTGATCTTTGGCTGAAAAGCTGTAAGAAAAATTTGTTTATGCGTCATCGAAGTTTTCTCCCTATTGACCACCCTTAACGAAAGAAGAAAAAAGCCTTCAATGGAAAAATCGAGACTCGAGTTTCCCGCTTGCCATTAATAGGAAATGAGATTTATGAATAAGTTAAAAATATTGATGTCGTGTTTGGCAAACATTTTAAGCCTCCTCAGAAGAGTTTTTGGAAGAAGAGATCCATATTTTGGGATCTACCGTATTGGGAACATTTACAAGTAAGGCATTGTCTTGATGTAATGCATGTGGAGAAAAATGTATGTGATAGTTTCATCAGGACATTATTGAACATTCAAGGAAAGACGAAAGACGATATCAAAGTCAGAAAAGACATGGTAGAAATGGGGATACGGGATAAGTTAGTACCTCAAGAGTCGAAAAAGCATACATTTTTACCCCCAGCTTGTTATACTTTGTCTAGAAAAGAGAAAACAAGCTTTTGTGAGTGCTTAAGTGCTGTTAAGGTTCCATTTGGATACTCTTCAAACATCAAAAGTCTTATGTCCATGAAGGACCTGAAATTGGTTGGTATGAAGTCCAATGATTGTCATGTCTTAATGCAACACTTGTTATCAGTTGCAATTCAAGGCCTACTTCCAAAACGTGTTAGACATGTCATTATAAAACTGTATTTTTTCTTCAACGCAATTTGCAGTAAAGTTGTTGATCCGGAGGCGTTGGATGATTTGTAGGCCGATATTGTTATCACTCTATGTCAATTTAAAATGTATTTTCCGCCAGCACATGTCCATTTTAAGGCAGTAGAATCCTTCAAAATATGAAAGGTTGGTGACTAATCAACATAATCGCTCATTTACAAAATGGTTAAAAAATCTAGTAATGAAAGAGTTGTCACAAACGTCTAATACCATTTCTGAAACGATAAAGTTGTTAGGGTATGGTCCTGGCGTACTTGTGAGGTCTTATGAAGCATGTGACATTAATGGATATACATTTTACACAAAACGTCAAGATTGTAAAAGTATGACACAAAATAGTAGCGTGACACAAGTAGCATTATCAAGAGGTTTTCCCAGAGCCAAAGATACCAGGCCAATAGATGCTACAATGTCTTATTATGGTGTGATTGAAGATATTTGGAAACTTGATTACAAGGAGATCGTGTTTCTTCTCTTCCAATATAAATGTGTTGATAACCGACGGGGTGTTCGGGTGGATGAATTAGGTTTCACTTTGGTGGATTTTGGTCGGCTGAGCTATCTTGATGAGCCATTCATACTTGCATCACAAGCGAAACATGTATTTTATGTTCCTGATACTGCCGATACTAAGTGGTCAGTTGTCCTTCAAGGTAAGAGACGTATTGTTGGCATTGTTGATGTGGTGGATGAAGAAGAATATGACCACTTTGTTGAAATCCCTCCATTTTCTATTCGTATACAAACGGGTGCAACTTCAGGGGAAGATAACCTTGAAACTGATTACATGCTTTGGGATCATGAAGAAGGATTATGGATTGACCATCGTTCATGATTATTAGTTTTGTGAGGTCATTTACATTCTTATACTTTGTAATATTGTTTATATATATTCTCTATTCGTTGAAAATATATTTTTTGATTTTGGTAACACTAATTAATATGCTACATATATTTTTCTGTGTTGTTATACATGCAGGTACGTTGAATAGTAACTTTCGAAGTCATGGCTAGTTCATCTTATCATGATCAGTCCATTAGCTAAAAGAAAAAGACTAGAGGGCCAACAACTTACAAAAAGATGAAGAAGAAGGTGCAGCAAATGAAAGTCATTGAATTTGATGAGCAAAGTAGACCGATCGGACCATATAAGGAGGAGTTCAAGTCTTATCTTGGGACTTTGGTCCGTATTCAAGTTGATATAAATATCAGTGACTGGCACCAAGTTGATCGAGGCCTTAAGAACATGATTTGGGAAGATATAAAGGTATCACGTGTGTGTTTGTGTGTAATAAATCTTTTATTATTGTATTTTAGAGGGAGTTCAATATACCCGATGACAACATGAAAAAAACTATTTTGAGAGTTGCAGGTTCGCGTTGGAAAGACTTCAAAACAAGGTTGGTGCGTGATTTCATCAACAAGGAGCACCTGAAATATACATCACCTACTCAGCTGTAAGATTTCTTGACGGAGGAACAATGGAAAAAATTAAAAAAAGTACATGAGACTGAGATTTTCAAGGTCTGTATAATGTCACAATTCTTATTCATTTTTATACTAAGTTGAAAGACTAAAAGATTGTGATTTTCTTGTGAAGGAAAAAAGTCAGAAGGCTGGGGAAAGGCAACTGCAGAACGAGCATCCACACTTTTTAGGCCAAGCTGGTTATGTTGGGATGAGTCAAGAGTGACTTCAAATAAACCCACTGTCTTCTGCGTCTTCTTGTGGGTCAATTAGCTCGTCTATGTTAAGCCAAGTGCGCAGTTTAGATTGGGTTAGAGCAAGATCCAAGAATAAAGATGATGGAACCTATTACATCCCCAACGAGAAAACGAGGGAGGTGTATGAAAAAATTGTAAGTACAGCCTCTTATTTTTCATATAGTGAATTAAAATTTACTGAAGTGTATTTATATTAAATTCTCACTTTTTTTTTGTCCTTTTGGAACAGATTGAAAAAGGGGAGGAAGCCACTCAAGGGACATTTGTCCCAAATAGACACCATGATTTCTTATCCGAAGCCCTTGGGAAGAAGGAGCATCCTGGATGGGTGAGGGGATATGGTGTCTATGTCGCGATCAAAGATGTATATGGCAAACCCAACAGTTCCAGTTGACAATTGAGTGGGGTCCTGTCGGTAGATGTTAAAGATACAATCACGATGTAGATGCTGTTAATGATATGATCACGAGGGGATATACTGTACAACCGACTCGTATTCTATATATTTTTTTTTAACTATATGCGTCGGTTTTTATACAACCGAAGCACATATTTATACTTTTAGCTACAACCGAAGCATATTCTATTTTTTTTTAACTATATGCGTCGATTTTTTATACAATCGATGAATATATTTATACTTTTAGTGTCGGATAACAACCTACGCATATTCCCTTTACCATGAATGTCTGCGCCATATGCGTCACTTGCACAACCGACGCGTATTATCTTTTACAACTGACGCAAATGACTAAAACTGTACTAGTATATTTGGATTTAATGCTTTGACTATTGTTTAAATTATATGATTTATGGGTTTGAGTAATTAAAGTATACTTTTTATGCAAATTCCTGGCCAAATTTTGTATAACTGAGTTGCGTTTTCCAAAAATCGAGAGAGCAGGAGAGCGTTAGACATGTTTAATTACCGCTGGGTCTGATAGGGGATATAGATATACTACCTATGTAACGCCCCGGATTCTGAACACCCGGAACGCCACTTCATTGTGTCCATTAACTTTGAAATTAAATGATTTAGCAGAAAATAACACACTAATTGAAATTTCATTTCACATAATTTTATAAAGTTTGACCCAAAAGGTCAACAAATTCAAATATTGAAATAATTTGAATATAAACTTGGAATAAACATGAAATAGATAAGTTTCAATTTCAAATAAAACATTCTAAAACTCAATAATGGTCACCATCGCACGCCTCGCTGCCAACTCCGTCATCTGCAAAATTTGTTTTGAAAAACGTGAGTATTTCAAAGAAATACTCAGTAGACTCGCGCACAATAATCATTTAACATTATAAATTAAAACACATAGTTATGAAACTCAAGTCTCAGGTGTCTAACGATCACCGGTATTCTCATGAACATACAAGTTCAAGTCTCATGCATTTAAGCAAGTAAATTCTCGTAACATAGTCCCATGCTTAGAAAAGTAAGTAATTCTCATGAACACAATCATACATGCTAAACTTATAATCAAAATAATTATTAATGCGCACTTTTGAAAAATGTAAATTTGTAGATTAAAGTCTACCTTAATTTCTTGAGTATTGAGCAAACGGGAATAAACACTTTCTAATGTTCTCGCGCCTCGTCTAGTCCTATAAAAAATATTAAAATTAAACTTTGGGATAAATTCTAGAATGATGAATTTGTGTAAAATAATACTTTAGGGACCAAATCATGGAAATTGGAAAAGTTAGGGACTATTCGTAAATAATGAACTTTTGGAATTAGGGACTGATCTATAATTTTTCAGAAATATAGGGGACGGCTGAAATATTTTAAAATTTGCAGGGGCTTAAAATAATAAATTTTAAAACTTGGGACTGAAATTAAATATTGTAGGACTGAATTAAATGATTTTAAAACTAAAAGGACTAAAATGCAATTTGTACATAATAAAAAAAAATTCCTTTTATAGAAATATCACTCTCTCTCTCTCTCTCTCTCTCTCTCTCTCTCTCTCTCTCTCTCTCTCTCTCTCTCTCTCTCTCTCTCTCTCTCTCTCTCTCTCTCTCTCTCTCTCTCTCTAATTTTCGTGATACAGAGAGTGACAGTGCAGAGAGCGAAAGAGAGGCGGACGACGCCTCTCGCCCATTCGCCGGGCGTCAACGCCGGCGCTCGACCGGCGGTGGTGCCGCCATCGTGTGGCGAGGGTTGTGTCGGTTAAGAGTGGCGAAAAGGATGAGGTTTGAGCAGATTTTTGGGCGAAAAACCGAGTTGCTGGGTCATGATTTGGGGTTGCGATTCCGGCAACAATCCGATCGAAATGGGTCGATAATTGAGGTAAGTGTTTGGGCTCGTTTAATTTTGTTTTTCTTGGTTCATTTGGGTAAAGTTTCAGACTTGGGCAGTGACAATGGACGGTGGTGCGTGTGTGGTGGTCGCGGCTGAAGTCGTGGTTCGTGTGTGGTGGTTGCGATGGTGGATTGGTCAAGGTGGTGATGGTGGTCCAGGTTGTGAAATTGATTTTTGGTTTTATTGGTTTTCTTTGATGACATGGGTGTCGATTGAGGGAACTTCGACGTTGGGCAGTAGGTGATGGCGGGTTTCGTGTGGTGGTGGTTTTGATGCAGTGATGACGATTTTGGAATTGATTTTTGGTCATTGAAGGATTTTGGATTGGTGCCGTTTTTGGCAGTGAGGGTGTCCTGGTGGTGTTGAGTCTGGATTTGGTGGGTAGACAGTGGCTTAAGGATGAAGTTCTGGAACTTGGTTTCACTTGTTCGGGGTTTGGGTTTCGAAATGTGGTTTGGCTGCCGTGAATATACATTGGGGGAGAAGAAGGTATACCTGTTGGATGTCTGTGGGTGTTGTGAGTGATGCAGGTGAATGGAGAATTATTAACATGTAGGTTGTGCTCCAATTTTGGTAAATGCATAATGGTTGATGATTGGGTGAGGGAGGATTGAAGGGATTTGGGCTGATTGAGGGGGTTGAAGGAGAGAATTTGGGGATGGAAGGAGATGATGGCTGAATCAGAGGAGTTTGGGGAATTTGGGAACGTGTGAAATTTTTGGATGGAAATTAGAAAATTTACCAATTGGGCTTTTTATAAAATGGGCCAAAGAATTTGATTGGGTCACATTGAAATTTGATAGGAATAAATTTGATCCAAGATGGATAGAATTTAGGCTTAAAGGTAAATAATAAATTTGGACTATAAAATAATGAAATTGATTCACTTTAATGGAACTAGAATTTGACTAAGATAAATTTAAAATAAATTAAATCTTCACTTATAAAGGCTAGGCGAAAATGTGTTTATAATAAATGGGCCAAAATCGTAGCGACACGTTTTAAATAATATTTATTTAAATAAGTCACGAAAATTCTTGGTCGCTACAACCTATGCCTAGTTTTTTATCTATCAAAAGTATTTACAAAACCAAAATGCTTTTCTAGTGTTCAATTCGTTATAGAGATATAGCCGAGTTACATTTTAAAAAAAGTTTTTAATGCATCCTCGAGAGAAGACTTAAATACTATTTGGAATACGGATTTTCAAAGCCCGATGAGTTGTGGTTAAACAATTAAGTCAAAGTATAGATGGATTTAAGGTGGATTCTCAATCTCCAACGCGCTTGCTTTCACTGTTTTTAATTCAATTTTTAATTGCTTTCTTAGTTTAATTCTTAGTTTGTCATCATTCAACAAATCACTATTGTATTTCTCGTTCCAGTTAAGGAATTCAACCTAGAATACAATTTACTTAATCCGTTGGGTACGATATCCAGACTTTTGGTCCACTTTATTACTTGTGCGATCCGTACACTTGCGAAAATCAAAACAAGTTTTTTGTCAAATTCATGAGGATTTGAAAATTCGTGTTCCAAATGTTCCAAATTCGCATTTCAGTTTTTCCCTTTTAAGGATAACACTAAGCATAGGTGATGTATCTCTATCCCCTATCGGACCTAGAGGTAATTAAACATGTCTATCGCTCTCCCGCTCTCTCTATTTTCAGAAAATACCACCCAGTTATACAAAAATTGGCCAGAAATTTGCATAAGATAAAAAAAGCATACTTTAAACACTCAAAACCATAAATCATATCATTTAAACAATAGTCAATGCATAAAATCCAAATACTAAGGCTTCATCATAATTCCCAACACAAAACGTCTAGGCTAGATACATAATTAAGAATAAATTACAAGAAATATGAAAAAAGATAACCCCGTTCATCTTCTTGTTCTTGTATCTTCAATCTTCTATTTGGTCTCGCGTGTCCCTCTTTAATTGAGCAGCAAATTCGCATGAAAGCACAATTGAGAACAATATTGGGAACCCCTAATTCGTGCATGACATTATGTATACATAGTTTTAGGTAAAAAAAGGGAGAATAAACGACTAAAATCCACTCATGGACCGAACTAGCTGCTGGGCGGAAACGCACGCTGCGTGGCTATGAGTTTCGTGGCCGTGCAGTAGGTCAAAATGAGGTTCTGTAAATTTTAGCTTTCTCGCGCAACTACGCTGTAGAGAGTTCGTGGCTGTGTAGCTTTGCGGGTGAAAGGCAATTTCATCTTTTCATTATTGTTTAAGTTGGACCCTCCTTTATTTGCGTCCAAGTCCTCCAACTTCCAATTGTGATAATTTAGCCCCTATACTTCTGATTTCTTCCATTTTCTTCCTTGTTCTTCTTCATGTTCATAAATTAGCTTCAATCATCATCCAATTCTTTCATATTTGTCTCATTTGCATCCATTTCTGAGTCTTGGGTTGTTTTTTTTAAACATAAACAAATATAAACCAAATGGATAGCCAATATTCTAAAACAAACATATAAAATCCTAATTTTTGCATATAAATAAGTGTATAAAATATACTTATCAACACCCCTATACTAGAACTTTTATTTGTCCTTAAATAAAATAAATCTAAACTACAAAGTTGAAAGATGCAATAATACAAATATTTTTGGGTTTTGTAAATTTGTTTACCACATGCCTCAATAGCCTAGATCATCATCACACTTTAGCATAAAATTTTGAACACCACAGTAAAAATATATTTCTATCTATCCATTGCTCAACTTCAGTGTATGTGTGAATAGCTGAAGATCAAATTCAAACTTATGCAAAAATTAAACTTGACATTGCGTGACTCATCATGCAAGAGTAAGCCCAAATCCCATGTGGTCAAACTATGATGTCCTAATGATATTTCTTACATCACTCATGAATGATCACACCTTCTTGCTTTTCTCTCACCGTCCTAAGGTTTCCTTAATTGTGGTTTCTAAAGAATTTTTTTTGTATTGCACTTTTCCAAACGAGATAGTTAGAATTAGATACACGCATGAACAACAAATCGATGGTAAATAGTTCCCAACTCTCACACCTCCAATTTCCAAAATTCCTATCAACAAGCTTATACCAAGCATTTTTCTTTTTGTTTTTCTCAATGGACGACTTTTTCTTTTTATATCCATGTCTTTTACCATCTTTGTGCAGAAGTTTTCTTACTTGCTTTCTATATGACACCCCCTGTAGTGAGCTTTAGGTCGGTGACTTCCAAGCCAGACGACTTTAGGGTACCAGGTTTAGAGAATTCCTTGGACTTAATTACCCTAGTCATAAAGACGACGAAGAAAAATTAAAGATGTTTTAGTGTCATGTGTAAGTCCACTCTCCTTACTTGCTTTCTAATTGACCCCTGTAACGAGCTTTGAGCTGATAGCTCCCAACTCAGTTGAGGTTAGGGTACTAGGTTTCAACACTTTTACAAGCTTACTTGCTCGAGTCAAAAATGTATTTTATGTTTTTATGATGGTGCGGGCTTATACTTGTTGACAAAACTTCTTCAACCAAAAGTACAAAAATCAAGAACTTCAAACCCTCAACCAATTAATTCGTACATGCACTAACCTTTCCACCCCCAAACGTTCTAAATTTAAGGTAGGGATCTAACAACTTTTGGTTTGGGATTTTTAGTCCGTTCTATGTTCAAATTGCGTAAATATGCCCCACAAATATCAAGCAAATTCCTACCCAAATCATTATTTGACAATTGTTATGTGCTCAAGTAATTAAAGTCTAACATGGATAAATAGAACAAGATTAAACATGTTTCAAATTTTTGTTCATTATTCTAGCTAAAGCACTAAAATGATCCAAACTATATCCTACACAATAAACAAATACAAAAAAAATTAATTTTCCATTTTTTTTAATATCAACCCCAAAAAACGAATAAATGCATTGCCCTCAATGTTTTGCAAACAAATACATCAAGTATGCCCAAAATTATTAAAAGGGTTAGAAACTTCCCGAGTTTAGAAAGGTAATGTCTTATTTTGAAGCTTTGATTTGTGTTTCCTCTTGGATGATTTGACTTGTTTACAGCTCAAGGTGTATTCATAGTATCCCATGCAAAAAAAGAGGTAAAAACATTAGAATACATCAATATTGCGTAAGGAATGATATAAATAAACCAACACCCCAAACTAGGACTTAGAAAATTTTCTAAAATTTTTGAAAAGTTGTTGAATACTGATGTTCAGACCTTGACATCGCCTCGAAAACTTGAAAATTTCCGGAGACTTGCCCTGGGCATATGCAAGTACATAACTTGGTCTATAACATATAAAAAATTCAGCACATTTGGAGTTCATTTGATCCATTAAAATAAATGTTGAAGTTGTGGCCAGAAGCTGAAAATCAGGTGCAATGGGTGTAGTGTTCTTGTAGTAACCATGTAATGGATGCAATGGTGTGCAATGATGTTCATGTTCAGTCCAGTGCCTTAAATCAGTTTAAGCTATGGATAAGTGATGCACAGTTGATGTAAAACATGTGTTTAAGGTAATCATCCAAAAATACTTGCAAAAATTCAATAAAGAACTTACAGAGACATTTTGTGCATGGAGAGAAATCAAAGCAAAATAGAGATTTGGATATATGGATCAAACAAAAATTTTACACCAAAGGACCAACAATCCCATAATCCAAGTTCTATCCTAATCCAAATACCAATCATTGTCAATTCCAAATTTTCCATGAAACATGAAGAACACCAAAATTTTGACAAAAATCAGAAGTTATAGGAAGATTCATACTTTTGATGTGATTAAGAAGTGTTAACTAGGATGAATTTGATCCAATGTGTAGTGCAAATTGTGGGAAATAATTGGGGGCACATTTAAGGGTAATTTGGGGCAGAGAAAACGAGTTGAAATTGTGATTTTTGAAAAATATAGCCATATGTTTTAAAAAATGCCGAGATGGCTTTAGGCTGCCGCTCGGCCATGCAATGGAATACTTAGGGCCTGTTCTGTTTGCTGTTTTGAGGTCGTTTTCTGTTTTTATTTTCGAAAACGCTAAAAACGCGTTCTCTTTACCATTTTCGAAAACGCATTTTGGAAAACAAAAAAAAAAATTGTACACAAAACGGAAAACGCCCGAAACATCGTTTTGGGCGTTTTGTGTGTATTTCGACAAAAAATGTCCAAAACGCGGAAAACGCGTTTTGGGATTTTTTTTTTTTTTTTTTTTTTTTTTTTTTTTTTTTTTTTTTTTTTTTTTTTTTTTTTTTTTTTAAACTTAGAACTAAACTTAATATAAAGTTTTTATTTTTTTTTTATTTTTTTAGAATTATCCTAGTTTGGAACTAAGCCTAAATAAAGATTTTTTTTTTTTTTTTTTTTTTTTTTTGAGAATTATTCTAACTTGGAACTAAGCTTAAATAAAGTTTTATTAAATTCAATATCAACATTACAAAAAAAAATTAAGTGAGAATTCTTATTATTATATTTCAAAAAATGCACCAAACTGCATGGAATCGAAATGTACCAAACACGCAAAACTCTACTAAACAAAGCTAAATCTACCAAAAAAGAGCAAAATTTCACCAAGATGCCTAATCTAATACCAAAAGCGCGATATGTACCAAATTGTGAGATGTTTCAAATTGTGCCCAAGAAATTTACCAAAATGCACAAATAGCTCTAAAATTTACGAAAACAATGTCAATTGTACTGTGCTAACCAAGATGTGTGAAATGTTAAAAAATGCTTCAAAATGTACTAAAATACACTATATATACCAGAATTCACCAAAATATACAAAATGCATGATATCGACCAAAATGCGCAAATCGTACCAGTGTGCGAATGTACCAAAATACAAGAAAACAAACCAAGTTAAATGAAATTTATCAAAATGCACAAAAATCTACTAAAATTCTAGAAATGTACCACATGAGAATTGTAGCAGGCAAGACCTATGATTAATCCTAGAAATGTGCCTGAATCAAATGTGGACTGATTACTCCACAAGGTCAAGATGACTTTTAAATTTATTTTGTTTAATCAAACTCTGTATGAGTAATTAGAGTTACATGTATTATGGAAGTAATTTGGACTTGAATATTATGTTATTAATTTCTTATAATATTTTTTTGGAGTTGAACATTAATGACATTATTATTTGGTCCAAAAAAAAGTTAAACAATATAGATTGTTTAATATAATTCAGAAGCAAATTCATTGAAAATAGTATAAGTTGTATTCTGCAAAATTTCAAACAGAACATGTTTTCCAGCTTTTCATTTTCAAAAACAGTTTTCAGAAATGACAAACAGAACACGTTTTCAGCAACATTGAAAATAAAAATAAAAACAGGAAATACAAAACATTTTCCAAAATGAAAATACAAAATAAAATACAAACAGAACGCCACCTTAGTGGTCGGCCAGTGCAAAATTTTATACACTGTTGATTTTAATGTCTAACTCGCGCAGTACTCCGGCTGAAGCTCAAAAATTTTGAATTTTTGAATTCAAAACTCTATTTTCAACCCCTAAATGCCATCTAATACATGCGACCACCTTCAAAACACCATGTTCATATCCTAAGTTAATGTGTTATGTGGGTTGTTGTGATGATGAGCAATGAAAACAAGCAAAAATGTAATAAAAACGAAAAGTATTACTAAGTGCCAAAACATGCATAATGCAAGCACAAGTAAAACTCAAGACACAAAACACATTCATGCATGCACCCTAAGTCTACTTGCGCTTGAATAAATGCAATGTCAAGCAATAAATCAAACAAAATGCTCAACATGCAGGATTAAACTATAAGCAAAACTCAAAACACATAACATGCAAGTGTATGCATCCTAAGCATGCTAATAGGTAATAATGCAATGCTAAGCCATTAGATATATCAAAAGCAATAAATTAAAACAAAATAAGCAAAAGGGTTTGAGAAATTGGGTTGCCACCCAATAAGCGCTTCATTTATAGTCTAGAGCTAGAATTCAATGTAAGAATCATCAGGGAGGCCTTAAATATGATGTTGAACCTCTACAATCATCTCGGGCCCTGTATTCAAAATGCTCCCAATATCTCACTGTCTTATCCATGTCAATTCTGGACCAATTTTCAAGTTGTGAATTATGGGCATTCATTTGCATTATAGTTCTGCTAGCTCCTCATTTTCAGTTCTAAGTACTACCTGTCCATTTTCCACATCAATTAATGCTCGAGCAGTGCCCAAAAATGGTCGATCCAGAATCAATGGCATGTTTTCATCCTCCTCCATGCCTATAATTATGAAGTCAGTAGGAAAGATGAACTTATCATTCTTCACTAACACATCCTCCACGACTCCATGTGGAGGGCAAGTAGAACAATCAGCTGACTATAGTCTGATATTACTTTGCTTTGGCTCTCCCAATCTCAACTTTCTATACACAGATGAGGCATCAAGTTAATGCTTGTCCCAAGATCACATAAAACTTTGTTAAACTGTAGATCGATTGATCAAGGTATAGAAAAGCTTGCCGGATCTTTCAGCTTGGAAGGCTGCTTCTTCTGCAAGATTGTACTGCACTCTTCACTTAAAGAAATCTCTTCGAGATCCTCAAGCTTTTTCTTACTAGACATCATCGTTTTCAACAATTTGGCATAGATTGGGATTTGTGTTATTGCATCCAAGAATAGGATATTGATATGCAGTTTTCTGAGCAAGTTGAGAAATTTATTGAACTGCTTATCCTCATTCTTTTCTAACCTTTGCGGGAACGGGACTTATGAAATTTGAAGCTTAATTGTTGATTTCACCTCATTTCCCTAATCCTTCTTTTTAGATAAAATCTTAGGCATTTCCATATTTATCTTATCTCTTTCATCTTGTGATGTGATCCCGGGAGGGGTCACGATTAGAATGAATTTTGATTTTGACTTGGAAGGCAAGGAATATCAAGAATTTAAGGAAATTCAAGAAAGTGGTTCTTGAATTTTCGAATATTTCCCTTTTTTTTTTAATAATGGATGAATTTTCAGATTAAATAAATAAAAATAATAATAATAATAATAATTTTTTTTAAATAAACACTTTTTAGTTTTTGTTGGATTTTTACATGGATAAAAAACTGGAAAATTTTACGACGCGAAGAACAAGAAAACTCAAGAAAAAAAGACTCAACAACAAGATATGGATGATTTTGTATAGACTCGATGATAAAAACACAAAACAAACTAGGGTAGAAAAGAAAAACAAAACCTAAATTCAGAGTCCAGCTCTGATACCAAACTGATGTGATACCGGGAGGGGCCACGACGAACACGCAGAAGAAACGCTGGGGAAGTTTCGAATTCAGGTTGGAACGGATGATAGCAATGCAACCCGACCTCACGACGCAAGAACCAGGGATATATTAAACACGAGACATGTTACGATACGGAGATAAGAACCACAAAGGGGGAACTCCACAAGGAATGTCCAGATCCTTGATAAGTTCAATTGTTTTGAACGCCACAAATATCTCATAATATTTGATAAGTTCTAAAGTATTCAATCCAGAACAATATCTGAGGGAAAACCACTCAATACAATTTTTATTAATTCAAGTATGTTTACAATGAATAATCAAAAGGAAACCCTAGTCGCTAATGGACTCAAAATAGAGTTCTAACTAACCTAAAATAACTTAAAACTGAAAAAGGAATTAAAAATACAAAAAGGAAATAAAATCCACGTTATTTGCGAAAACCCTAACTTACGGCCATGACAAAAATCACTTACGGCCGTAATTGTACTTCTGCTTCAGGGTTACGGCCGTATGTTCTTTTTTTGTTGAATTCTTCCATTTCACCCGAGAATGACTTACGGCCGTGAGATCCTCCGGTTACGGCCGTAACTTTAAAAATCTTGATTTCTTCATTTTGATCCGAGAATAGATTACGGCCGTGAGATACTTTATTTGCGGCCGTAATTTTGCTTCTTCTTAATTTTTGATTTTCTTGATTTCTCAACCCGATTCTTGGCTTGTCTCTTGGCTTGCTTACTGGGTTTCGCCTCGAACCTCGTTCACTCACGCAATGTTTGATCTTTGAAGCTCTTTGAACATGCTGAAAGCTTTGTTTGGCTTGATTTGTAGTTCTTTCCATCAAGTCCACTATGATTCATATCATCTTGAACCTCAGGTAATTGAAGACCACTTCGAGTTGTAAGCTTATTTGCCTCCTCTTTTTTAGAGTGATTTTGAAGCTTCTGAGGGTAAGGAACTGGAGGTACATAAATCTTGTCACAAGGAGCAAAATTGGTCCTTCCAGGTACATAGTCCCTTTCTTCTTCACAATTCCAATAGCCATTACCTTCCCTTTTGGGTTTGTTTTTGTGTTACAAGGTAGTTTCCCAGGTGCCCTTTGTGTTAAGGCCTGTACTATCTATCCCACCCGAGTCTCGAAGTTCTTTATTGAAGTCTAATGGCTTTACAAAACCATCTCAGCTTTCTGCATGAAGTTTTCTGTTTGTTATGAACTGACCCGTCTTCACCAAGACTTGTATGTTTGATTCATGAATTTCAAAACCATCTCCTCTAGATTGGACGTTTTCTTCTTTGTTTGATACTGAGGCTTTATTGATCCATCACTGTGATCCTTCCATGCAAAATTAGGGTGATTTTGCTAACTTGGGTTGTATGTATTAGAATATAGATTGTTTTGACGATTACCCCACTTCACAAAGTCGACTTGCTCCACCGAACATGCCAGAATGAGGCAATATGAGGTTCTATGGTTTGCACCACATTCATCACAACTCACTTTTGCAGATTTAGCTGAGTGGTTCACCAGTGCTATACTTTCTACTTTTGCAGCCAAAGCATCAACTTTCTCAGAAATTGTGGTTTAGGCATCAACTTCATACACTCCATTTGCTTTCTTTTGGATCAACCTATCAGAAGCCCACATCGCATTTGTATTGGCGATCCTCTCAAACAGCTCTAATGTTTGACCAATTGTTTTTGTAGTCAAGGATCCATTCGATGATGAATCAACCATACTCTTAAAAGGTGGGAGTAACCCTTCATAGAAAAATATAACCTGGTCACCTATGTTAATCTCAGGGTTGGGGCACTTCCTGAGCATGTTTTTAAATCTATTCCAAGCATCATCGAAGGATTCAACATCTAAATGCTGGAAAACTATTATGTCATGTCTAAGCTTGGCAACCTTTGTTGAGGGCATGCCATTTTACAAAACTTCTGAACTAACTCATTCCAAGTAGTTATACTTGCAGCGGGATGAGAGTCCAGCCAGTCAACTGCTTTTCCCTTTAAAGTATATGGAAATAACTTGAGTATGATCGCATCGTCAGACACACCCTAATATTTGAAATGTTCACACATGTCCAAAATTTTTGAAACATGCGCATGTGGGGTTTTCATCAGGTCTTCCATAGAATTGTTGTCCATTCTGGAACTTATTTATGACATTAGTTTTCAGTTGGAAGTTTGTCTGCCCAAATGGTGGGTAGACTATGTTGGGCTAACTTTGAACCACCTGGGGTGTCATGAAGTCACCAATCAGTATGTCATCCTCATTAACAGGGTTAGCAGCTGGCAACAAATTACCGTTGTTTGCCATGACTTTCTGTTTTTGGATTTTTGAATTATCTAATTCTCTTAACATATGGTGTAAAGTACGTTCTATTTCAAGGTCAACTTCAAAAAGATTCCCCTGTTTAGAACGTAGCATACACAACTAGGAGAGTAAAAGAACTAGTTACTAAACTAAAACAAAAATAAAAAAGACTAAAAATACTAAAATAAACAAAACTAAACTAGTAAAGCAATAAATAGTCCGAATTAGTGAATATAACCTAAAAATAAATTTAAACTGAAATCCCCGGCAATGGCGCCAAAAACTTCTTGTGATTTTTGCAAGTGTACGGATCGCACAAGTAATAAATTTGACCAAAATTTCGAATATCGTACCCAAGGGATTGAGTAAATTGTATTCTAAGTTAAATTTCTTAACCAGAACGAGAAATTCAATAGTGATTTGTTGAATGATAATAAACTAAGAATTAAACTAAGAAAGCAATGAAATGTTGAATTAAAATCAATGAAAACAAGCGTGTTGTAAATTGTGAATCCACCTTAAATCTAGCTTCTATACTTTGACTTAGTTGTTTAACCATAATTCATGGGGATTTGAAAATCCATGTTCCAAATGTTATTTAGGTCCTCTCTCAAGGATGCATTAAAAATCTTTTTCTAAACTGTAACGCAACTATATCTCTATGACGAAGCGAACACTAGAAAACCAGTTTAGTTTTGGAAACACTTTTTAAGGATAACACTAGGAATATGTGGTGTATCTCTATCTCCTATTGGATCTAGCGATAATTAAACATGTCCAACGCTCTCCTACTCTCTCAATTTTCAGAAAACGCCACTCAGTTATACAACAATTGACCAGAAGTTTGCATAAGAGAAAAAAACATACTTTAATCACTCAAACCCATAAATCATATAATTTAAATAATAGTCAAAGCATAAAATCCAATTACTAAGGCTTCATCACAATTCCCAACACAAAACGTCTAGCCTAGATACATAATTAAGAATAAATTACAAGAAATAGGAAAAGAGATAACCCTGTTCATCTTCTTGTTCTTGTATCTTCAATCTTCTCTTTGGCCTCGCGTGGATACCTCTTTGATTGAGCAACAAATTTGCATGAAAGGACAATAGAGAACAATATTGGGAACTAATTCGTGCATGACATTAGGGATATATAGTTTTAGTCAAAAAGGGATAATAAACTATGAAAATCGCATGGACCAAATAAGCTGCTGGGCCGGAAAGCGCGAGGCCTCATTGTTATGAGTTCCGTGGCCGTGCAGTAGGTCAAAGTCAGGTTATGTAAATTTCAGCTTTCTCGCGCGGCTACGCTGTAGAGAGTCTGTGGCCTAGCAGGTTTGCGGGTAAAAGGAAATTTCATCTTTTCATTCTTGTTTTAGTCCTCCTTCTTTATTTGCATCCAAGTCCTCCAACTTTCAATTGTGGCAAATTAGCCCCTATACTTCTAATTTCTTCCATTTTCTTCCTAGTAAACTTCATGTTCAAAAATTAGCTTCAATCATCATCCAATTCTTCCATATTTGTGATACGAATCGTAGTGGGCTTGACGGAAATAACTACAAATCAAGCCTAACAAAGCTTTCAGCATGTTCAAAGAGCTTCGAAGATCAAACATTGCGTGAGTGAACAAGGTTCGAGGCTAAACCCAGTCAGAAATTAAGAAGAAGCAAAATTACGGCCACAAATAAAGTATCTCACGGCCGTAATCCATTCTCGGATCAAAATGAAGAAATCAAGATTTTTAAAGTTACGGCCATAACCGAAGGATCTCACGGCTGTAAGTCATTCTCGAGTGAAATGTAAGAATTCAGCAAAAAACGAACATACGGCCATAACTCCTATTTTCACGGCCGTAAACCTGAAGCAGAAGTACAATTACGATTGTAAGTGATTTTTGTCACGACCGTAAGTTAGGGTCGTAAATAACACGGATTTTATTTCCTTTTTGTATTTTTAATTCCTTTTTCAGTTTTATGCTATTTTAGGTTAGTTAGAACTCTATTTTAAGTCCATTAGCGACTATTGTTTCATTTTGCTTATTTATATTCTATTTTCCATTCATTGTAAATAGACTTGAATTAATAAAAATTGTGTTGAGTGGTTTTCCCTCAGATATTGTTCTGGATTGAACACTTTCATACTTATCAAATATTGTGAGATATTTGTGGTGTTCAAAACAATTGAACTTATCAAGGATCTGGACATTCCTTGTGGCGTTCCCCTTTGTGGTTCTTATCTCCGCATCGTAATGAGTCTCGGGTTTAATATATCCCTGATTCTTGCGTCGTGAGATCGAGGTTGCATTGTTATCCTCTGTTCCAACCTGAATCCGAAACTTTCCCGACGTTTCTTCCCCGTGTTCGTCGTGACCCCTCCCGGGATCACATCAATTTGTCTCATTTGCATCCATTTCTCAATCTTGGGTTATTTTTATGAAACATAAACAAATATAAACCAAATGTATAGAGAATATTCTAAAACAAACATATAAATCTTAATTTTGGCATACAAATAAGTGTATAAAATATACTTATCACAGTGGCGATTGGGCGACCAAGCTAGATAAAATTGAAGAAGCGGTTTTGGGGGTCCATCCCAATATTCATTTGGTCAAGCAACAGTTTCCATGTTCTGGGCAGTTAAAAGAGATCATGGAAGTTTCTGGTTGCAAGTTAGTGAATATCAATTTTTGTGCAAGGAAGTGGGCAACGGTTACAAGTCATTGCGGCAAATTAAGAATTCAAATACTAGGAAGCAATTGTAAATAGTTTTATATATATAGTAGAAACTTAGCCGTTTAGAAGTTCCAATCAATCAACTCTCAAAGAGAGATATGTAATTTTCTTTTATATATCTTTTACTTTTCCTGTCAATTCTTAGTCTAATTCATGTGCTGGCGCCCCTTGGAGGCCTTACTTCGCTTTTGATTGTAATCTTAAAAAATAAAGTACTCCTCGTTAGGACTTTGTCTCGAGAGGTTGTTATTTCTTACAAATCTTCTGAATCCTTTTAATTTGTTAGCGACTCCTTTCTCGTGAAAAAAAGACCTTCTAGAATGTCGACGGTAAGATATTCCTTATTCATAGATAAATCCATTAGTGCCTTTCCTTCTATGTTTTTAAGTATTCGTTTATGGTGAGTGAGCATTTTTGACATGTTGGCTATCTAGTATTCCTTTTGCTTTGCATAATGCAACCAGTGGAGGACTAAGAGTAGGTGTTGACAGCGTGGTCCAAGCAAGCCTTATAAAATTATAAGTGGAAGATGCAATAAACGGAACAAGTACAATATGTGATATCTAATTAATTTTCATTAATTATTTTTTTTCATCTCTAAATAGCAGATTAAGAATTTGAAGCCAAGCTAGTTAGACCAACTATATATATGCAATAAAATTTGTAATGAATTGAATAAATAAGAGTTCGCATTTATTAGCCGTTCAATCTGCTTGTCCTATTTTCTAGTACAGTAATATTTCAATCATATCTGTGTAATTCTCTGTCACGGAAATATTCCTTTGCCTATACCATCTACCAAAAAACCACCACCCCTTCTTAACTCACCGCCAAAACACACATGCACCCAACCTCAATGCCTTAACTAGCTATAAGGGTCCGTTATTTTCATAAAAAAACTATAACGATCCGTTTGATAGTAAAGGTGAAATTTGAGTAAAAAGAAAACGAAATAGCAAGAGTGAAATTTGAGTGAAAAGAAAACGAATTTCAGAAAATTAAATTTCTAGTAATTGGAATTTTAATGTATTTGATTGGTTTAACTTTTTAGGTGAATTTTTTTTCAACTTTTGTTGTTTGACTGACATTATTTTTCATGATAAATAAAACAACATTTAGCTATTTTTTTTTTTAATTTTTTCACATATTTGTAATTGATAATAATAATGTCAATTTCTGAGAAAAAATAAGTCAATTAACAACAATAAAAATGATTAAACGAGGCTTCTATGATTTGCAATGCAAAGGTGGAATTATCACCTACTAGTATTTCACCTGTGCGATGCGCGAAAGTCATTATCCACAATATCGATTATAATAAGTATTCGTAAAATTTTAGTGTTTGTTAATATTAATCAACACATATATAAATGCATAAAAAAGAATTCTCTATTATAATAATTATTAGAATTTAAAAAATAACATAAGTAATTCAAATTATTAAAAAATTATTTGAATAGTAAACATCAATTTATATATTTAAATAATAAATTATTATTGATTTCAATAATTTTTATGAATTATTAATAACTATATTGAAAATGTAAATTTAGTAGATTTTTTAATGGTATATCATATTTGATATAATATTATATGCACGAATATTGATGCATGTGAAAGGTATTAGCATATTTCTCATAACTTCTACATTTACTTCTTGTTTTTAACGTACTTTTTAATTTTCATTCAAAAAATCAATCACAATAATTAAAAAACAAATAGTCAAAATATTTGAATTTAACCAATAAAACTTTATTTACAAATATAAGTAGTCAAAATAATAATTTTGAAAATCTCGCGATTATCATGATACGACAACCGAGTAAAATTGGATATTACGAAATTATACCGAAAATTATACCCTATAATCTTTAAAAATTTATTAAAACTAAGAATGATTAAAAAATATTTATCATTTTATTAATATTATTAACTAAAAAAAATAAAAATCAAAGCATTAACTCTTCGATATTAACCTTCGTTCAATAACTTTTTCTTATTTATAAGTAGCGCATTTTTTCAACTCTTTTTTAACTACATATTTTTTCAAAACTATTTCTCAACTACACATTTTACCTCGAAATAATTGCTGAACAGAGGCTTAATTTATTAAAATGTTTAATAATAATATATATAATATATATTTAGAAAATATAATTTGTAATATTAAAGATAACAAATGATTTGACCATTAATAATTAAAACACAATTTAATTATTGATGGCTACGCATATGATTTATAATATTAAGGACAACAAATAAATTAAAAAAACCAATAATTAAATAATAATTTTAAAACTGATAACTAAAAATATTGATTGAACTCATTCAATAATAATAATAATAATAATAATAATAATAATAATAATAATAATAATTATTATTATTATTATTATTATTATTATCAAAATATACAAATAACAATAACATCATATTAATTATTTACTATAATACTAAAATATAAAGAATTTAAGAATTAAATTTTACCAAACTATCCTACTTTTATATACAGTATAGGTTTCCACCAGTGCGATGAACTTAAATTACTATCCGCAATATCGATAAGCATTCATAAAATTTAATGATTAGATATAATCAACGCAAATACAAAAGATATACAAATATTTTTTTTATTACAACAATTATTAAAATTTAAAAACTACATAAATAATCCAAATTATCAAATAGTTCATTGAATGACAAGTGTAAATTTTGTATTTTTTTTACTATATATTATGTTAGATGTAATATTATGAGTACAAATATTAATACTTGTTCAAGATATAAATATATTTATTATAATTTCTACATTTGCCTCAAATATTTAACTTTTTCTCAATTTTTGTTCAAAAATCACAATAAACTATAAATATGTGTTTAATCTTAATTCATCAAATATACGACAATTGAATAATATTGAAGATCAAGTAATTATTATATCATATAATCTTTGCATAATTATTAAAATTAATTTTTTTAAAATAATTATTAACCATTGTTTAGTGTACATATAGAAAAGTCAATAAATGCATTTACATCTATCCAAATTTTGCATTCACACTAATCCGCTTTACATTCACACTAATTCATTATTCTCCCTTTATATATAGTATAGATTAGCTAAGAATTTATCTGTATTAAAAACAAGAAATTGCCCAACTTCTAACAAAAGTAAGAAAATTAATTTCAAGGTAAAACTTGTCAATCAACCAAAAGAAAAAGATGAAAATGACAAATAAATTTCACTTCCTAGGCAAATCTACCTTATCAAACACTAACTAAGAACCTTTTTTTTTTTTTTTTTTTTCCCATCTACCAAAAACACCCTTTCTTTTTTCATTTGACAAAAGGGGGAAGAAAAAAAATATCGTCACAAAATAAATATGCATTGATTAGCCGTTCAAACGGTTTGTATTAATTTTCTGGTTCAGTAATTTAAAATCACGGGTGTAGTTTTTGTTCATTTCTCTGTTATGCAAATATTCTTGTAAGTACTGCATCTACTTAACCTACCGCATACCGCTTCTTAACTCACCGCCAAAACACTCACCCAACCCCATTGCCGTTTAACTATAAGAACCCTTTTTCTCCCCATACTTGATCATCACAACATTTCTCGACTTTTTGTCTCGTTTTTGGGTTCCAAAAAAATGGGTTCCAATGCTCGTGGTGGCGTACTCTCTTACCTTTTCGTGCTCAGCATTGTTCTCTCTGTAATTGGATATGCTTTCGCAGGCCGGGATATCCCAAAGGACTCGAAAAATGTAGATAAGAAACAGCCTCAATGGTTAGGTTACGATGGAACGGTGCTGGTACCGGGTTTAGGTCGCTTCATGGTCCCGAAGAAAGGTACCCTTGTCAACCCATATACCTACAATCCAATCACTGGCACAAATGGAGGAAATGGTCTTTCTGTCCCGGGTTTAGGTGGTTCGACCGGTGGAGCTGGTGGCAGCAATATTCCTGGTGGCGATGACACATTCGTACCTAACCCAGGGGTGGAGGTGCCGAATCCGGTTGGTGGCAGCGTTCCTAGGCCATCTGGCCCTTGAGTTTGTTCGTATCAACGTGTTTTCAAAAAATAAACATGGAAGATATAAATGGGTGCTTAGTTCCTGATGGAGTCGACAACTACAAATAAAATAGATCGATAATATTTAAATTATATAAAAAATAAAATAAAAAAAAAGACCGTATTTAAATTATAGTTGCAGACTTCATCATTCACTACCTGTCATTCACTACCTGTCAATGTTATTGTCTCTTATCTTTTATTCTAGAACTGTATTCTTTTGTTTGACGTTATGTTTGTAACCTGTTTAATTGCTTTAATCTATCTACTATTGCACTTTTGAGCTAAGACCATCTCCAATGCATAACGCGAATTGAGGCTGATGTGACGATAAAATAGACGAATTTTTAAAAAATGTGGATAAATAGACAAAGCAGTTCAAAATTTGTTCTCCAATAGTACTTTCTACATTTTAATAACTTTGATTATGTAGCATTTTTTTATACTAAAATTAAAATTAATTACCACATTATCTCTAATTTACTGCAGGTTTCAAAAGGAAATTAATTTATATTATACAATTTAATTGGACCACGTCCTTATCTACAGTAATTAAATAATTATAAAATAAAAATTAATGCTGAGTCACCATGTCTCACAGAGCATTTAGATGTAGACGGAACACTCCACAATGTCTATTTTTTTTTTTAGCGTTACGTCAGCCTAACATCCTAATCCATGTCGTGTATTGAAGAGAGATTTTTACCATATTAAATTTATTTGCTTATGTGTCAAGTGTATTTTCCCAATCCACGAAATGAATTGGAGATTCTCTAAGGGTCCGTTTGATTAGGTAAAATTTTCCATGGAAAAAGAAAACTTTTTCCTACTTTCTATCTTTTTGGTGTTTGATTGTAAAAATCTTGTAGCGACCGGGAATTTTAAATTCTTTATAAAATATTTAGAACTCTAAGTGCGCGTCGCTACGACTTTTCCATTTAATTTAAAGGAGTATTCGTCTAGCCAATTAAGTGAAATTAAACTTATTTAAAGACTTAGTCTAATTTCAATTTTATCAAAAATATTTTAATATCACAGTTTATTTTCAAAAGTCCAAGTATTAATTTTATTAAGTCCCAATTTGAAATATTTTAGTCCAATCCAATTTATCGAGTCCAAATGTTTTTTTTTGCTACCAATCATTCAGGCCCATTTAAAAATCCAATAAGTCATCTTTTGACCCAACCTATTCACCAGCTTCTTCCTCCCCAGGTTTTTCCTTACGAAATCGATACTCGTTTCCAAATTTTTACAAGATTTCCATAAACCAAGATTTTAACCTAAGCTACCATGTTTAACACCTAAATCAACTATTAATTTAATCCCCCAACTTCATTATCGAAACCTACGCAGCCGCCTCCAGCAAAGGTACGAGTTCTCTCAATTTCTACCATAGTTGAAACTGGGTGTCTGCGTTCATCACCATGCCAAACCACCAAACCCAAAACATCACCTCCAACCAAACGACTGCTGACCCAACTCTGTCTCACCCGAAACCTTCATCATCGAGCATCACCACCGCCACCATCTACTGCCTATACCCAGCCCCAATCGTGCACCAAAAACAACCAAAAAATCCGAGCCCAAACCCTTCCACCACCCAATCAACCGCCACCTGCAAGTCGAACCACCAGCCACCACCAATCCAACACCCCGAGCCAGACACAAGATCACCACCACCAGTCGCCACAACCAAACGCCCCAACCGCACACGGCCAACCATTGTCGCGACCTCATCACCACCACAAACCGCCCCCTGCCCAACTCCCAAATCTGAGCCAAACCCCCAAAAAAATCAAACCCGAAACCAAATTAAAAGCAATACCCATAACCTACCTCAACCTACCGGAGTTTTCGTCGCCGGAAAGCCACAAGCACCAAGCTTCACAGGCTCGGTCTGGCCGCGGTTTCGCACAACCAACCACCCAAAACATCTCTAATTCCCTCAGCTAGCACCAAACCTACCGCCGCCACGTGCAGGGATTTCATCGCCGTCGTCGACGGCTGCGTGAAACGAAAGAGAGGGGCTTAGCCCTCTCCGTCGTCGCCTCGGTCTCTCTCTCTCTCTAAGGCTCTGTGTAACGAAATAGAGAGAGGGAGGAATGAGGGATGATGTTTTATAAAAATTAAGTTTTCAAATATCCGTTTCAGCCCCCCCAGTTTTGAAAACAGCTATTTCAGCCCTTGTAATTCAAAATTATTCTGTTCAGTTTCAGTATGTAACAATTTGGTCCCTGCAGTTCTTAACTATTTCAATCAGCCCTTATTTTTGTAAAAGTCTACTTCAGTCCCTAAATTTTAAATTCAATTCTCTTAAAATTCCATTAGATCCTTATATCTTATTTATTTTAATCACTTTAAATTCAAGTTTCAAAAATACTAATTTAAGTAATTTTTCTTGGCTAGACGAATCATTTGGAGAATTAAGAGATTGACGTACTTCCCGCTCCAATTTTTGAGAACTTGTAACGTTAAAGGTAGACTCGCCCCCACTAATTGATTTATATTATAATTGCATGTGATTATGTGGATTTGTGTGATTTTATATGCTTTATTGCATGAGAAAAGAAAAGAATATCTCGTATGAGATAATTTGAGAATTTATGTTATGCACGTCATAACTTATCTGCTAGCATGATTTAAGAAAAGAATGTTTCATTTGTGTTCACTATGTGATGCCTATGAATAAGAAAAGAATATCACTACATTATTTGCATGATTACTTGTCCAATTATCTTGTAGATTAATTATTGGAGTTGAGTCTACTGAGTATTTCATTTTGAAATGCTCAACCCGTTGTTTTAACAAATTTGCAGATTTCGGTGACGGAGGCGAGTGATGGGCAATGGCGAAGAATATAATTTGGATATCATTTTTTGAAAGTCGTGGATTTCGAAATAAACAATTTCATTTTATCAAGAATTTTCATTTTAAATAAGTTTGTAAGAATTATTCTATTTAATTTGGAATTATCGCTAAACTTTGATTTATTAAATGTGATATTTAATATTTAGTCATTTTCCGCAATAAAGTTTATTCCAGAATTTAGAAAAGTGACGTTCCGGGCTCCACGGAACTCGGGGCGTTACAGCGTGGTATCAGAGCGGGTCTACGTTTCTGTAGACTTACAAAAAAAAAAAAATTTTTTTTTTTTTACAAAATAAGAAAATAAATTTTTCTAAACAAATAATAGAAATAATGTTTTGACGACTTTTTGCCATTGCCCTCATTTTCCGCCGACTCCGAAGGTAACGAAGTTTAGTATGTTTACTTTATTGATTTATTTCGTATACTTGAGAATAAATGTTTGAGAATTTGACGAGAAAAGAAAGAAAAGAAAAGACGAGAAATAATTAGAAAAATAGTATCCGAAATAATGAGAAAGAAAGAAAGAAACGAGTTTTGGAGCATAATGGGAATTAGTACGATTGAAGAAAATTTTTCATAAAATATTTCGTCCCTAGATTTAAATAAATAATAAAACCCTAACTGGACTTTGCATAATGGGTTCTAGGCATGGCACCAATTGATGGGATATCAAACCATATCCTCCGTTTTTGCGCCATACGTCATGACGCTATAGCTAGTGGACTTAGGCTGACTAACGCTCAATCTATTAGCCGCCTTTTGTCAACATTCCCAGAATGTCAACGTGAATTAGCGATCAAGTTTTATAATGACGTGAAGAGACGTCTAGGAGAAGACGTGAATTTCCAGACTGTCTGTGACGAATTTGTAATGCGGTGGGACCGCTACCTAACCCGTGCTCCAGCACCGGAGATAATTATTCTATCTGATGACGAGGAAGAACCAGCGGAGATACCCGACGCCGAGTCAGGCATATATGACTATACTCCTGGCTCACCAGGGTATACCTTTGACTCACCAACTATGACCCCGGGCGCACCAGATTATACCCCCAGCACACCAGGAGCGATATCTCCCATGTCACCGCCGAAGATGTAGAATATATGAGAGTTATCTTAAATTTTTTTTTTTTTCCTAGCATTATTCCCATTCTCCGTATTGGCAATTCTATATTTTGTACCCTCAATTGAAGGAATTTTAAAATATTAATGAGAATATTTTCATTTTCGTTCATATTGGAGTTTAATTAATTGCAATATTTGGTACGAATTTTTATCAGAAGTTACCAACACGTTCCTTGTTTTCATTTTAAAGGGAATGGCTAGACGTATTAACAGGGGTTTAACGGATCGTGCTACATCTGAACAAGAGAACCCAGGACAGGGCCCCACGGCCCAATCCAGTGTCATCAAGGACTTACTTCTGGCCGTGCAAGATTTGAGGCAGGCCCCAACAGGTTCCTCAGTGCCAATTATCGAACAATTCAGGAGGTATCGTCCATCCACTTTTGATGGCGGGGACAATCCATTGGCCGTGGAGGAGTGGTTACAGGGAATCGAGAGGATTTTCAAGCATATCTCTTGCCCTGAGGACAAGAAGGTTACTTGCGCAGAGTTTATGCTTATCGGTAGGGCCGGCTTTTGGTGGGAGTCCGCATCACGGACTAGGACCGCAGAGGAACAGGCAGCATTGACCTGGGAAGAGTTTAAGGAGGAGATCAAAGACAAGTTCTTCCCACAACCCCTCCGAGACCATAAGGAGACCGAATTTTTACAGCTAGTTCAGGGTGAGATGGACATCACTGACTATGAACGGAAGTTCGAGGAACTGTCACGATATGCTCCACACCTAGTGGAAACCGAAGTTAAGAAGGCACGCCGATTTGAGAAAGGTCTGCGTTCGGATATCAGACAGATTGTTGGCTCACATGAACTGCCCACTTACAGAGAAGTTGTGAAGAAAGCTCAGGCTGTGGCTTTTGCTGGAGCAAAGATTGGCACCCAAGGCAGTCGGAACAATCAAGTGCATCAAGGTAAACGGAAATGGCATGGTCATCATCAGAACAGGAACCAGAATTTCAATAAGAGACAGAATACAGGACCTAACAGAGGTCAGTTGACCAGTTTCCTCCCACCATGTCCGAAGTGCCAGAAGACACACAAAGGAGAATGCCTCTTTGGCAACAAGGTTGTTTGTTATCGATGTGGCCAACCAGGCCACTTTGCTCGAGATTGCAACGCAGCACCTGCTCAAGGCTCAGACCAGAAGAAGAACATTGACCAGAACAGGAAGGGGAAGGCTAGGGTATTTGCCATGGACGCCGTTGAGAACTCCGACGTGATTGCAGGTATTCCATTATTTCAGCATTCATATACTTATATTACTTAATTTCATGTATCATGCTTTGCTCGAATTAATAATATGAACGACGATAACAGGAATTTTTTCTGTTTCTGGTATTCCCGTATACGTCCTAATAGATTCGGGTGCCACACATTCATTTATTTCCGACTCATGCTTAACTAGATTGAATTTAGTGGGTGAAACGACTAGTAGCATGCTTGAAGTAAGCTTACCGTCAGGAGAAATTCTTGATACTAATAGGATAGTCAAGTCTATACGAATAGATTTTGACGGGATAGTACTTGAGGCAGACCTGAATATTATTCCGATGAAGGATTTCGACATTATCCTAGGAATGGATTGGCTGAGTTCTAACCGTGCCGCGATCATGTGCCATGAGAAAGAAGTAGTATTTCGGAAGAATGGGGATGAGGTGTTCAGATTTTACGGTTCGAAGGTTAAAGTACTTCCTCGCCTTATCTCGGCTATGCAAGCCGAAAAGCTGATTGCCAAGGGAAACTGTCAGAGTTATCTGGTTAACCTCCAAGGAAAGCCTGCCGAGGAAATCAAATTGGAGTCAGTGCCAGTTGTGTGTGACTTTCAAGATGTATTTCCAGAAGACCTATCTGGTACTCCGCCTGATAGGCAAGTGGAATTTGCTATTGACCTGGTGCCAGGAGCTGCCCCTGTTTCGAAAGCCCCGTATCGTATGGCACCGAAAGAATTGCAAGAACTGAAGGTCCAACTGGAAGAATTACTAGAGAAGGGTTTTATTAGGCCAAGTGTGTCCCCGTGGGGAGCACCTGTGCTATTTGTGAAGAAGAAGGATGGCAGTATGAGAATGTGCATAGACTATCGGGAATTGAACAAGTTGACGATAAAGAACAAGTACCCCTTGCCCAGAATCGAAGATTTATTCGATCAACTGAAAGGAGCTGCGGTATTTTCAAAGATGGACTTAAGGTCCGGTTACCATCAATTGAAGATCAAGTCTTCGGATATACAAAAGACAGCGTTTAGGACTCGATATGGACACTATGAGTTCACGGTGATGCCATTCGGTCTTACGAACGCGCCTGCAGTATTTATGGACTTGATGAAGCGGGTTTTCCATCAGTACTTGGATAAGTTCGTCATTGTCTTCATTGACGATATTCTGGTCTATTCTAAAGATCCACAACAGCACACAGAACATCTGAGAATCGTGTTGGAGACACTACGGGCAGAAAAGCTATTCGCCAAATTTAAGAAATGTGAATTTTGGCTGGAGAAGATAGGCTTTCTGGGTCATATTGTTACAATCAATGGCATCGAAGTTGATCCGTCAAAAGTGGAGACAGTGAGTAATTGGACTACGCCAACGAATGCCGGTGATGTAAGAAGCTTTTTGGGACTAGCTGGATATTACCGGCGATTTATAGAGGGTTTCTCCAAGATAGCGGGTCCCATGACTCAGTTGACACGAAAGGGGGTAAAATTCCAGTGGACAGACCAGTGTGAACGAAGCTTCCAGGAATTGAAGAATAGGCTGGTTTCAGCACCAGTGTTAACAGTGCCGGATGGATCTGAAGGTTTTGTGATATACAGTGATGCCTCGAAACATGGTTTAGGATGTGTGTTAATGCAGAAAGGTAAAGTGATCGCCTATGCTTCGAGACAGTTGAAGCCATATGAGAAAAACTATCCGACGCATGATCTAGAACTGGCAGCTGTTGTGCACGCTCTTAAGATTGGCGACATTATTTATATGGGAGTAAATGCGAGATTTACACCGACCATAAGAGTCTCAAGTATTTCTTCACTCAGAAGGAATTGAACATGAGACAGCGTCGATGGTTGGAACTGGTGAAGGATTATGATTGTACTATTCTTTACCACCCGGGTAAGGCTAATAAGGTTGCAGATGCACTAAGCAGGAAAGATGTGGGTCAATTATCAGCTTTGGGAACAGTACAAGAACAGTTGATTCGGGATTTTCAGAACTTGAGAATTGAAGTAAGAAACCCAGGAATACAAAGTTCTAGCAGATTGACAAATTTGACAGTTAAACCAGATTTGAGAAGCAGAATTGTGATGGCTCAGGAAAGTGATAAGTTCTTGGAAAAGATCAAAGCCGAAGTTGGAACTGGCAAGAGAGCAGATTTTGAAATCGGAAGCGATAAGGCACTACTATTCAAGGGTCGCCTGTGTGTACCGAAAGATGATCAGATCAGGAATGAAATATTGAGGGAAGCCCACTCAGCTCCGTATGCAGCTCACCCAGGAGGAACAAAGATGTATCGAGATTTGCGTACCACATTCTGGTGGAGGAATATGAAAGGATGCATTGCCAAGTTTGTCTCACGATGCATGACCTGCCAGCAGGTCAAGGCTGAACATCAGAGACCGTCAGGACTGCTAAACCCTTTAGATATTCCGGAATGGAAATGGGAGAAGATTTCCATGGATTTCGTAACAGGTCTACCAAGAACAGTGAGGGGACATGACGCAATCTGGGTTATTGTAGACCGACTTACAAAGTCAGCCCATTTTCTTCCAGTGCGGATGACTCTCAGTATAGATCACTTGGCTCAGACTTATATCAGGGAGATAGTTCGACTTCACGGGGTTCCAGCGTCTATTGTTTCAGATAGGGATCTGAGATTCACTTCGAGATTTTGGAAGAGCCTACACACGGCTATGGGGACTAAATTAAATTTTAGTACCGCTTACCACCCGCAGACAGACGGGCAGTCTGAGCGCACCATTCAGACTTTAGAGGATATGCTTAGAGCCTGTGTTCA
Organism: Ligustrum vulgare; assembly: GCA_963555705.1. Classification (NCBI taxonomy): domain Eukaryota; kingdom Viridiplantae; phylum Streptophyta; class Magnoliopsida; order Lamiales; family Oleaceae; genus Ligustrum; species Ligustrum vulgare. Next base: position 15,364,799 of record OY743190.1, read on the forward strand.
GGACCTAAGCGGCAATTGGGAAACTCACTTACCATTGGTGGAATTCGCTTACAATAACAGTTTTCAGGCTACCATTGGTATGGCACCGTTTGAAGCACTGTATGTGCGAAGATGTCGATCGCCGGTATATTGGGATGAGGTTGGCGAGAGGAAGTTATTGGGTCCCGAATTAATTGAAAAGACCGTATGGGCTATCGAGAAAATCAGATTACGAATTAAAGCTGCTCAGGACAGACAGAAAAGCTATGCCGATCGGAGGAGGAAAGACTTGGAGTTCGAGATTGGAGAGAAAGTATTTTTGAAAATCTCTCCTATGAAGGGCACTATTCGTTTTGGCAAGAAAGGGAAATTAAGGCCTCGATTTATCGGACCTTTTGAAATATTGGAGAAAGTAGGTAATGTGGCTTATCGTCTAGCATTGCCACCCGAACTCTCGGCTATACACAATGTTTTTCACATCTCTCTGTTGAGAAAGTATGTCCACGATCCCAGTCACGTGGTGAACTTTCAGTCAATCCCAATTCAAAAGAATCTATATTATGAAGAGGCACCTACGTGCATCATTTATAGAAAAGTCCATGTCTTAAGAAATAAAGAAATTGCTCTAGTCAAAGTCCAGTGGGGTAGACATGGTAGCGATGAGGCTACATGGGAGAAAGAAGAAGAAATTCTGGCCAAGTATCCAGATATTTTAGACCAAGTAAGTTTTAAATTTCGAGGACGAAATTATTTTAAGGTGGTAGGGTTGTAGCGACCGGGAATTTTAAATTCTTTATAAAATATTTAGAACTCTAAGTGCGCGTCGCTACGACTTTTCCATTTAATTTAAAGGAGTATTCGTCTAGCCAATTAAGTGAAATTAAACTTATTTAAAGACTTAGTCTAATTTCAATTTTATCAAAAATATTTTAATATCACAGTTTATTTTCAAAAGTCCAAGTATTAATTTTATTAAGTCCCAATTTGAAATATTTTAGTCCAATCCAATTTATCGAGTCCAAATGTTTTTTTTTGCTACCAATCATTCAGGCCCATTTAAAAATCCAATAAGTCATCTTTTGACCCAACCTATTCACCAGCTTCTTCCTCCCCAGGTTTTTCCTTACGCAATCGATACTCGTTTCCAAATTTTTACAAGATTTCCATAAACCAAGATTTTAACCTAAGCTACCATGTTTAACACCTAAATCAACTATTAATTTAATCCCCCAACTTCATTATCGAAACCTACGCAGCCGCCTCCAGCAAAGGTACGAGTTCTCTCAATTTCTACCATAGTTGAAACTGGGTGTCTGCGTTCATCACCATGCCAAACCACCAAACCCAAAACATCACCTCCAACCAAACGACTGCTGACCCAACTCTGTCTCACCCGAAACCTTCATCATCGAGCATCACCACCGCCACCATCTACTGCCTATACCCAGCCCCAATCGTGCACCAAAAACAACCAAAAAATCCGAGCCCAAACCCTTCCACCACCCAATCAACCGCCACCTGCAAGTCGAACCACCAGCCACCACCAATCCAACACCCCGAGCCAGACACAAGATCACCACCACCAGTCGCACAACCAAACGCCCCAACCGCACACGGCCAACCATTGTCGCGACCTCATCACCACCACAAACCGCCCCCTGCCCAACTCCCAAATCTGAGCCAAACCCCCAAAAAAATCAAACCCGAAACCAAATTAAAAGCAATACCCATAATCTACCTCAACCTACCGGAGTTTTCGTCGCCGGAAAGCCACAAGCACCAAGCTTCACAGGCTCGGTCTGGCCGCGGTTTCGCACAACCAACCACCCAAAACATCTCTAATTCCCTCAGCTAGCACCAAACCTACCGCCGCCACGTGCAGGGATTTCATCGCCGTCGTCGACGGCTGCGTGAAACGAAAGAGAGGGGCTTAGCCCTCTCCGTCGTCGCCTCGGTCTCTCTCTCTCTCTCTAAGGCTCTGTGTAACGAAATAGAGAGAGGGAGGAATGAGGGATGATGTTTTATAAAAATTAAGTTTTCAAATATCCGTTTCAGCCCCCCCAGTTTTGAAAACAGCTATTTCAGCCCTTGTAATTCAAAATTATTCTGTTCAGTTTCAATATGTAACAATTTGGTCCCTGCAGTTCTTAACTATTTCAATCAGCCCTTATTTTTGTAAAAGTCTACTTCAGTCCCTAAATTTTAAATTCAATTCTCTTAAAATTCCATTAGATCCTTATATCTTATTTATTTTAATCACTTTAAATTCAAGTTTCAAAAATACTAATTTAAGTAATTTTTCTTGGCTAGACGAATCATTTGGAGAATTAAGAGATTGACGTACTTCCCGCTCCAATTTTTGAGAACTTGTAACGTTAAAGGTAGACTCGCCCCCACTAATTGATTTATATTATAATTGCATGTGATTATGTGGATTTGTGTGATTTTATATGCTTTATTGCATGAGAAAAGAAAAGAATATCTCGTATGAGATAATTTGAGAATTTATGTTATGCACGTCATAACTTATCTGCTAGCATGATTTAAGAAAAGAATGTTTCATTTGTGTTCACTATGTGATGCCTATGAATAAGAAAAGAATATCACTACATTATTTGCATGATTACTTGTCCAATTATCTTGTAGATTAATTATTGGAGTTGAGTCTACTGAGTATTTCATTTTGAAATGCTCAACCCGTTGTTTTAACAAATTTGCAGATTTCGGTGACGGAGGCGAGTGATGGGCAATGGCGAAGAATATAATTTGGATATCATTTTTTGAAAGTCGTGGATTTCGAAATAAACAATTTCATTTTATCAAGAATTTTCATTTTAAATAAGTTTGTAAGAATTATTCTATTTAATTTGGAATTATCGCTAAACTTTGATTTATTAAATGTGATATTTAATATTTAGTCATTTTTCGCAATAAAGTTTATTCCAGAATTTAGAAAAGTGACGTTCCGGGCTCCACGGAACTCGGGGCGTTACAAATCTGGCATGGAAAAAATTTTCCTTGGTCCTACATCACAAGCCCATTTTCAAGGATTTTGTGGAAAATATTTTTTCTTGGTTTGGTTAAGAAAAGATTTTCCATGTTACATGAAAAATTATTTTCGACACGTTTAATCAACTTTGTTGTTGTTAATTGACTTATTTTATTTCCAAAAAATAACATTATCATCATCAAGTACAAATATATTTAAAAAGTAAAAAAAAAAATTTTTTTTATTAAAATAGCAAAAAATTACTTTATTTTCCATGAAAAATAATGTCAATCAAACAACAAAAGTTGGAAAATTTCCTACTTTTTCCACCTAGAAAATTAAATCAATCAAACACATTAAACTTCTAATTCCCAGGAATTCAATTCCCTAGAATTCGTTTTCTTTCCACCTAAATTTCACCCTCGCTATCAAACGGACCCTAAGTGAAGGCAATATGTCATTATGCATGTTTTACGATTTTCCTTTACTGAAGTTGATCTACTTGGAAATTTGGATGGATATTGTTTGCCTCAATTTTTTAAAACAAAATTTATTCAATTCTCAATCTCAACCATCTATCTTAATCAAACATACCATTTTTTTATTTTTTAAATATTTTTAACCACACATTCTCCCAAAAATACTATTCAAAACCACAATTTTTTCCAAAATTGAGGGCCAAACACACACCTTGTAACACCATTTTTAGGTATCTTACCTATTCTCACAACTTTTTCCGTTGTATTCTCATTTTTATCGTTCATTAATTAGTGAGACCATAGAAGAAGAAACGTGGGAACAAAAAGAAATGAGGATAAAATATTCAAAACTATTTTCGTAGGTAATTTCATGGACGAAATTATTTTAAGGGGTTGGATTGTAACGCCCAGTATAATTTGTGATGTCATAATGCGTGAAGAAAGTGAAATCTTATTTTAATCTAAGAATTTTGTGATACTAGGAAAAGACGTGAAAAATTCTTATTTTCGGGACATGCGTTCTTCTAGTTTCAATGTCCTTTTTTACCATTCGAAGTGTCTAGTTTTCACCTTTCGAAGTGTCTAGCTAGTAGTATCCGAACAAACTTTATGATGGCATTTTGAGTTTAATATTTTGATGTTCAGATAACCCTTGAGAATTTTTGGGATAAATAATGATTTTCGAAAAGTTAGTTTAACATAGCCAATTCCGCGAGATCATTTCTCTTCGTATGGTAAACGTTTTTTCACATCGTTGACATTGTTGAAAACTAAGTCGCATGGGCTTGGAAATAGTATCAAGTTTATCTTTTGACGACCACATTTGATGTCTTGAAATTCACACCAAACATGGCTGCATTGAATGGAATATTACTTGATAAATTAAATGGTTTTGGGGAGAAAATCACTGGGTCACTTGCCTCATAATGATGTTAAGAGGGCGTGATCATGTTTTCATTTAAGCCAAAAAAAAAAAAGTATAAAAGAATCTTTGCCCATACAATTACTCTAACAGTAATTTGAATAGAAACCATAGTATAAGACGCTCTGATTAATGAAAGATTTATTCAGTTTTTTTAAAAAGAGTAAAGTGCGACTAAACGATGATATCAAACTTTAAATTTTTGTGAGCATAAGTGAGCCGAGGCCAATAAGCGACAAATTTCATGCATCAGTGTCGCTTAACTCACCGCCAAAACACACACCCAACCTCATTGCCTAAATATAAGTGTCACAACCCGTCCTAAATCATCATACTGGACCTGAAACGTGACGTGCGCCGACAACAGGTGCCAACTAGATATTGTACCCACCCCCAAGGCAACCTTGACTTTTCTTATCTTTCAGATTCCCCTTTTTAAATAGATTTGATCCAGATGAAATTATAAAAATTTTGACAGAGTCTTCCCTATATTATTGGCATAACCAACCTGTAATTCAACGTCAAATCCTCAACAATCATGCACAATAACCATAAAGACTTCCCAAAGCTTCTAAACATAACATTAATGTAATAACATAATTGAAATTCTTAGTCAATTCTTTTAATATATATACAACCCATATTACATAATCACCAAGCCTATTACCGACAAGGTCACAAAAGAATATCACAGCCTATATCATGAGCCCAAAAGATAACTTCTAAATACCATATCAGAATAAACCATAGAAATACCTACTTTTTAAGCTTGTCTGGAGGCAATGGCTCTATCCACGCTGCTCAAAGTCTGTAACTTTTTCCTATAAGGAAGAGATAGGGAAAACGTGAGCTTGTAACTCCGTGAATGGAGTTTTTGAAAAAAAATTCTTTTATAAATCATTTTTGAAAACATAATTTATTTAATAAGCTTTTGCAACTTTAAATCATACACCTTAAAAATAATCATAAAGATCGTAAACTGATCATTTGTGGCATAACTAATAAGCTGAAATCTGGCATAACTGATGAACTGTAATATATAAGAAAATCACACCAAATGTACCAAACTAAATCATCTGCTACATCTGAAATTTGCATCTAATCATATGCTGAGCACCTCCGTACCCAACTCAAAACCCCTCTGGGTACAAAAGTGGGTCTCAAAGACTTCATATATACACTCTTACACATAGCGTTGGCAACGGGGCGGATTGGGCCCCGATCCGCCCCGTTATCCGTCATTTTTCGGGTCGGGGTGGAACGGCCTCCCGATCCGCGACAAAATTTTTTTATTTTATTTTTTTAATTTTTTTTATATATAATTTAAAGTAAATCTTTTTTTAAAAAAATTAAAAATTTATTTTTTTATTATTTTTCTGTTTTTTTAATTAATCGAGGCGGATCGGTCCCGATCTGCCCCGATCTGTTTATCCGCCCCGCCCTGTCGATCCGTGGATCGGCATTTTTTCTGATCGGATCGGGTCGGTGGATCAGTGGAGTGGATCGAATTTTTTTACCATCTCTACTTACACACGGGCCATAGGCCCCCTCCGTACATAAGAGTGGATCTTAAGATCCTCTGAACACGGGCCATAGGCTCTCTCCATGACAGAGCCTTAAGATTCTCAAATAACATCCGCTAGTACACGGGCCCAATGCTCCCTCCATTCAGTAACACAAGAACAGATAACCACATCGGGTATTTGATGAGAACCCGGGAGGGGGTCCTCGTCGTAGCTCGCGGAATAACACTTGGAAAGTTCCGAATCCAGGTTGGAACGGACGATAACAATGCAACCCGACCTCACGACGCAAGAACCATGGGTATATTAAACCCAAGACCCGTTACGATGCGGAGATAAGAACCACAAAGGGGGAACGCCACAAGGAATGTCCAGATCCTTGATAAGTTCAATTGTTTTGAACGCCACAAGATTTGAATCTTGATAAGTTCGATTTGTTGAAAGGGAAAATCCTCACCTTTAGAGAGAGTAAAAACACTCAATAATTTTATTCGTCAAAAGTATTCTCTTTTTACATTGAATGGAAAAGCATATAAATAGGCAAAATAAACCATAATCGCTAACTGACTCTTAATAGAATTCTAATTAGGATAAAATAGCTAAAATAACTAAAATAACCAAAATTAGAAAAAAAAATTAAAAACCAATAAAGGAAATACAAATCTACTGAAATACTAAAATCCCGAAAAATCTTATTTGCACCGCTTACGGCCGTAAAAGTCGGACTTACGGCCGTAAGTCCTTCTCTGATCAAAATGTCACCATATTAGTTACGGCCGTGAAGATTGATGTTACGGCCGTAAATCTCCTTCTGAACAATAATACCAATTTTCATTTCCGGCCGTGAGGAATGTGATGCGGCCGTGAAATCCATAAGTTACGGCCGTGAGAAACAATGTTACGGCCGTAACGCATCTTCTGCCCAATTTTCTGATTTTCTGATCCGTTGACGTGATTTGAATCTCGACTCGAGCCCAACACGAAACTTGTTCATTTTTCCATGTAGAATATTGTTGAATTGCCCGTATCTTGATTTCTCATTTTTGACGCCTTTTCCGGATCACATCATCCTCTCTTCCTTTAAGATGATTCGTCCCGAATCATAACATTGTTCTAAGCTTCTTTTCCGGATCACATCATCCCCTCTTCCTTTAAGATGATTCGTCCCGAATCATAAAGCTGTTCTTGGCTTGCTCACTTGGTTTAGCAACGAACCTTCTTCGTACAAGCAATGTTTGATCTTTGATGTTCTCCAAACCTGCTTGACTTCTTGTTTTTGCTTGAATTATAGATTTTCCCGTCAAGCCCACCTTGATTCGTACCATTCCCTCCTTCTTTAGGATGATTCGTCCCGAATCATGGTGTTGTTCTTGAAAAATCAAACTGTACCTCCTGGATCAAACGGAAAATTGTCGATTCCCTGACATGTATACAATAAATGATGCTCCTCCAATTTGTAGACAAGAAGGTATTGAAACACGAGGGGAATTGACCAAGGTTGATGTAAATCAAAATTCCATGCACAATAAACCTGCAAGAAAGATTTAAAAAAAATGGGGAGGGAAATGTTAGCGTCTTCATGCACAAGGTATGGATCCTTGTACTCATGATAAAAAACCTACACAACTTTTTTTCCCACCACAAGGCCCTTCTCGCCGCCTCCAAAAGTCAATATACTTTCTTGCTCATTATCTTCTTTTTTCTCAACCACTTCTTCTAATTTTTCACATTCAACCACCTCTTCAATATTTTTATTGAAAAATTCAACATTCAAATGTTGAACTTCTACCCCAACTTCCAATTCATTCCTATCATTGTCAACAATGTTATTTTCAATCTCCTCTTCCACAATTTTATTCTGTACTTCAAGACTCGGAGTTTGATCAACTACTTCAATTTCTTTTTTTGCACACTCAACCTCCACTTCTAAATTTATGGGCTCAATCACCTCTCCTAATTTCTCATACTTTTGCTCATGCACCTCCTCATAAATAATTTTATCTTCTAACTCGTTCCTCAAGTCTCCCTCCTTCTTCTTAACAATCATATCCAAAGGCTTTTCTTGTAATTTAACTACTTCCTCTCTTCCCCTTTCTCTCTCTTGCAACTCGGCTAACTTTTTTCTAGCCTCTTGTGCCTTTATCTCTTCATTTAACTGTATTAATTTCTTGGCCATCTCCCTGAATTCATCCTTCATACTCCATTCATCATCTCCGAAGTTTCTTTGATCATTCCTCTTTTCTCGCAACACTTTCTCTTCAAGTATTTGTTCCGGGGTTAACGGCATAAGCTTAATACTTTTCCCATCCTTAACAAATTTATATATATTCCTGCGCTTATCATAGACTGCTTTCCTCTCATGCTTCCACGATCTACTCAACAAGATGTCACACGATTGTTTTTCTTATCAAAAGTGTTTTTCTTATTCTATTGTTTTCCAAATCCTGTCCCGTTTGTTTTGTTGCGTTCGTATCGAATTTTTGGATTTTATTAAAAAAAAAAAAAAAAAAAATTTTTAGTTAATTCCGAAAATTCATCATAATTCAAAAAAAAAAAAAAAAAAAAAAAGTCACTCCTAAATTCAAGATCCACTTTCTTGAATTTCCTTAATTGATATTCCTTGCCTTCCAAGTCAAAATTAAAATTCATTATTAGTCCTGGTGTCTAACTATTATTCCATTCCACAATGTCCAAATTTCACGAAATCTCATCATCTAGGAAAGATAACCATCAATCTTCTCTGCTTGTCATGATGGAGAAACGGTTTGAGGAGTTAGCTACAAAATTGGAAGCGAATTTTGATGCGAAATTAGATGCGAAGTTTGGGAAGGTTAAGAACACAGTAGATATGCATAGTGCAGAACTTGCTCAACGGCGTGAAAGGGAATATAGGCGTAACCATAAACCTAGGGTTGTGATTGGAGTTGATTGGGATGAAGAGATTAATGCGAGGGCGCTCTTGAAGAGTCGAACAGAAATTTTTGAGGAAAGGATGATGTATGAACGGAAGGCTAGAAAAGAAGCTAAGTTAAGAAAGAGGGAGAGTGAAAAGGAGGATGAAGCTAAATTACAATAGGGTGAAAGTGAGATTGGAGGGGATTTAAAATTGGAGTCTCAGGATATGGATGTTGAAAAGGAGGGAGACTTGAAACATGAATTAGAAGTAGTTAAAGAAACCCCGAATTTTGTGGTAGGAGATGAAAATGTGGAGTTAGGTGATCAAACTCCAATAATTGATGAGGAAAAATTGAAAACAAAGACTCAAATAACAAAAATAGGATATGAATGATTTTTATGGGACTCGATGATAAACATAAAAATCAAACTGGATAGAAAAACACAAGAACATGAATTCAGAGTCCAGCTCTGATACCATATGATGAGAACCCGGGAGGGGGTCCTCGTCGTAGCTCGCGGAATAACACTTGGAAAGTTCCGAATCCAGGTTGGAACGGACGATAACAATGCAACCCCGACCTCACGACGCAAGAACCATGGGTATATTAAACCCAAGACCCGTTACAATGCGAAGATAAGAACCACAAAGGGGGAACGCCACAAGGAATGTCCAGATCCTTGATAAGTTCAATTGTTTTAAACGTCACAAGATTTGAATCTTGATAAGTTCGATTTGTTGAAAGGGAAAATCCTCACCTTTGGAGAGAGTAAAAACACTTAATAATTTTATTCATCAAAAGTATTCTCTTTTTACATTGAATGGAAAAGCATATAAATAGGCAAAATAAACTCTAATCGCTAACTGACTCTTAATAGAATTCTAATTAGGCTAAAATATCTAAAATAACTAAAATAACCAAAATTACCAAAATTAGAAAAAAAAATTAAAAACCAATAAAGGAAATACAAATCAACTGAAATACTAAAATCCCGAAAAATCTGATTTGCACCGCTTACGGCCGTAAAAGTCGGACTTACGTCCGTAAGTCCTTCTCTGATCAAAATGTCACCATATTAGTTACGGCCGTGAAGATTGATGTTACGGCCGTAAATCTCCTTCTGAACAAAAATACCAATTTTCATTTACGACCGTGAGGAATGTGATGCGACCGTGAAATCCATAAGTTACGGCCGTGAGAAACAATGTTACGGCCGTAACGCATCTTCTGCCCAATTTTCTGATTTTCTGATCCGTTGACGTGATTTGAATCTCGACTCGAGCCCAACACGAAACTTGTTCATTTTTTCATGTAGAATATTGCTGAATTGCCCGTATCTTGATTTCTCATTTTTGACGTCTTTTCCGGATCACATCAGTATTTATTGTGATTTTGAAATCATACATGCTCAACTTGACTATTCATGCTCATAAACCATGGTGAAAAGAGCCACCATGATAAACTAGCTTAATTATAAAACATTTATTTTAGATAATCATGTTATAAGCACGTAATTTAAAAATCATTTGTAACTTATAGAAAATCAGTGTGAATACAGCAGAAAAATCTTTTAAGTTTATTCTCCGCTCACAAAATAATTAACCGTCCACTAGCTGGCCGATATATAACGCTAACTTCATCGTCACCTCCTGTGATTAAAATAAAATCTTCACATCAACATTTAAAACCACCTTAATAGATAAAATAGTAAAAGAGCCTCATATTTGAATTAGCTCATTAAACTTGTTTTCTCATATTACACCATACTTACCCTTTTTACGAACATAAAATCACTTCTAATGACTAACTAAATTCTAATATCACTTAAGATTTTGAAATTTAGAAACATATTTATCTAAATCTCAATTTTCAAGTTCTACAAGCTTACTAGTTTATTTACCCCTTCTCATAACTAAACCCTAATCTTTAATGCCAAACATTTATTTCAATAAACTTAAATATACAACTAAAATCACCAAAATCATCATTCCAATATCCATATATATCTCACATTTAGATTATAAATCAAAAGCCCTAAATTTACACATTATTGAATAATAAATATTTTTCCACTTACTTCTTAATGTTAGGAAAAGATGGTAGAATAATACCAAAATACACTTTGAGTTGGATGAGCTCCTTCTCCTTTCCTTCCTTTTATTTATTTATTTTTGACCTTTCTTTCTACCTGGTCGTTCTCTGCACCTTCAACCTCTGTTTGTCCTTTGTTTGGCATTTTGTTTGTTATAATTAGTATTATAATATGTTAATTTCTAAAATATTGACAAAGATGTCCCCAATATTATTTCCTTGATTAAATTAAATCATCAACTTATCTAAGTCTTATAAAATAACTCCAACAAATAAACTAATATAATTTGGTCCTCATTTGACTTTGACTTGATTATTCCAAATATGACTTTGGCTAGTAAAAGTTTGACTAATAAAAATTAGAAGTGGGTTGTTACAATCTTACCTCCTTTAAAGAATTTAGTCTTCGAAATTCAGTCACCAAACTAATGAGGTTATTTAACACGGATTTGCTCCTTATTTTCCCATGTAGCCCTTTTGTTGTGTGATTTCCTCAATGTTCTAAAAGGTGTAATGTGTTGCGAGACGTCGAGGTCGAGAATCAAGAATTACAAGTTTAAGCGTGTCAATGCGAAGAATATGCATCATAATGCGTTTCGATTTTTTAATATTATTTTATTTATTTTATAGATATTAAATAGTTTTTTTTTTTTATACATAAATACTTAATACACAAAAAATTATAAAATATATAACAACAATATTCTTTAATTTCAAAATTATTAATTCAAAGAAAAAACATATTAATGGTTGTTATTTGAAAAATTTAAACATCTAAAAATATTTCCCATAAGAATGAATCTAAAACTAATCTAAATCTATTATAATAATAAAATAAGTACAAATTGGTCATAGACATGACGACACTAGAGTTCTCAAATACTACTTATACAATTCAGTGTCCATGGCAAAATTTATCAAGGTTGGAGATTTAGATGCTTGGGGCATTCCCTCTGAATCAAATCCAATTGTCTACTCTGTATGGGTCAAGAATCATGAGTTCAAGATTGGAGATTCACTCTGTAAGTTGATCAACATTTGGAATTGTAGATTGGCGACACAGTAGATTTAGCAAGAAAAAATGGAAATGAATTTCTCTCTCTCTCTCTCTCTCTCTCTCTCTCTCTCACCTCCTCGACCCACCTCCGAACCCCAACCAATTTCGCCTCCAGCTCCACCATATAATCTTCCACCAAATCTTCCACTCAATCCACCACCAATTCCACCTCCAGCTCCTCTGCCTTATTCACCGCCAATTTAGTCTCCAGCTCCACCGCCTGATTCCCCATGAACTCCTCCATCCCCACTACACCACCACCACCACCACCACCAGCAGTTTCACCTCCCGCCCCTCCACCCAATCCACCACGAGCTCCCCCACCTTTTTCCTCACCAGCTCTGCCTCTAGCCTTTCCATCCAATCCTCCAGCTCCTCCACCCAATCCCTTCCACCTGCTGCACACTACCACAAACACCTCCTCCTCCATCAGCTCCCTCCCTCTTATCCCATTGTTTTTGGTTGGATTCCAATACAAGCTTCATCGAATATGGCTTTCCGCAAATTTCTATATGTATCTTTAAGATCGAGTATGGAATTCTGTTTACTGACTTTAAATTGAGTATCGTTTTCCTCCCTTTCCTGCTAGGATTGGAAATCCTGTATTTTAAATATCTATACGATTGAATCCTTGGGTTTCCGAAATAGCGTAAAAAGAAGTACTTCGAATTATTAACGTGAAACCTCTTACTTCTTGCCCATATGGAGATGTCTCCCAGGCCTTTGCTATCTCCATTCTCTCGCTCTCCTTCTCTTTTTTTTTTTTTTTTTTTTTTCTTGTTTGCTCTTCTGTATACTCAACAATTTGGAATGCTGGCCCTTTCTCTACCCAATTTCTAAAAATTCGTTTAATTGGCCTAGAGATATCAAAAGAAAAAAGAGAAAAAAGAAGGGATTTTTTTTAGTCTGTCCAGAAAAACAGGGGAATACGCATTTGCTTGAAACAGTTTCCAAATAACCATTTTACACCTTTGAGCACGTATAAAACCGTTGATTATACCTCATTGAAAATCTAATTGTTGTGCATAGTATATCAAAGTTACTTGGTCTGTTTCATCAATATCCTTAGTATCTCCCTTGTTACCAGTCAAAATTACTACAAATTTGGTGTTTCTTGAGCGAATTCCAGGATCTAATTGTCCATTTTCTTGATCTTCTCCTGATTCGTGTTCCAACACGCTGGTTAATTTGTATAACCATCGAGGCACTTTTTTACTGATTTTTTTTCCTTCCTTCTTCTTCGTCTGAAAATACAAAAAGATCCCTCTAATTAAAATTCGATCCTGATTCTTTACCAAATTCATTGATGTAAGAAAAGAAATCAACAATTTCGATTGATAATGGTTCTTTATCAAATCGATCTATTTTCTGTTCAATTTTATGGTAATCAGTATCAGGAAGAACGATACCATGAATTCAATTTATCCAAACTTTCTCTATGAAATTGTCTATCGAAGTTTTTCCCTTTTTTTATGATTGAAGGTGAAAGGCTTTTTGTTATTGTTCTCCGATATGGTCCATTCAAGAAAGGATCATACATTGGGGGGAAGTACTCGTTTGTAGTATTGTCATTACACAACCTAGTCCTTGTTTCGAGTATATTAAAAAAAAAAAGAGATTATTTGTCTAGAGCTTGAATTCGATTTACAAATTCATTGTTTAAATTATTACTTTTCTGTTTGCTGGTATAAACCTAATGATTGTAGAGTTCATTACATGAGAATTCTTCTAGTGTAGGCAGAGATATCCAACTTT